>JAVHKY010000002.1:2935000-4402500 GCA_035079385.1 Aspidiotus rigidus | reverse complement strand
TGTATGATTTTTTACTGCCTCTTCTTTCGCGATAACATTTCGCATTATACGCTCTCTCTTCTCGTATTTATTGGTCGCCGACGCGCAAAATACAATAAAGATTTATTCGACGTTAAATGTTTCCAATGACCAGGGCACGTACGTGTTTTCAACATGGTTTACCAACTTTTGACGAGTGAAATTGAATTACGGTTGTGATAGGTGCAATTGAGGGATTTTCCTCAATTGCTTCGAAGGAAAGTAGCCTTCACTTTCGGGGTGTAGGGGCATAGCCAGTGCCTGCAAGTCATTCAATCGTACGTCTATATCACATTGCTTCCCCACCTCCCTTATAAAACGACCTCTTTTTCTGACATCTATCCTTTCGTCATTGAGAACAGCGAAGTTTCACCACTCATTCAAGAAACACGGCTTCCAAAGGGAAAGAATAAAATCAATTGTTGCCTTTCCTCTTATCTCGATCTGCTCAAATTTTTTGAATCTCAGACCTGTTACACCTGAAAAAAGATCATTCCACCGTTTAAAGACTTACCTCCCCTCCTCTCGATTGAAAATGAGGGCATTCTCAATGTAATTTCTTGATTCACGTTAGCCAGATAGACTTAGCTTCGAACAAGCTCTAATTTTCTGACATTCTTCTAGCCTCCGGACCTTCGATTCAAAGGCCTAAAACTGTTCATCTCAGGTATACATAGGAAAGTCTTATAAAAAAAAGCATTACTGGTATAAGTACGTTAGAACTAGAGAAAAACTCTCGAGATGAACCTCTGTTCTAATTTAGTTGGAGCTGTGTATGACTAAAATGCACGTAGTACAATATTGTGAATACTTGCTCCATCTCAGAGGCTAACTAGCTGACGGGCTCTCATCCGCTCTGAGGTCGTTCGCCTCTCCTTTCCCAAGTATTGCTAAGCCTGATTCAAGCCTATGATACTGTGAGTTTCTTAGGCTGTGTTAACAAGTTCACTCGCGCCGCTCATTAGCCCATGCAAGCCCGAACAAGTCTCCAATCAACGATCATATTGACTTTTGATGTATCTATCTCTCTCGTTCACGATGACGTCATAGAAACGTCCCCCAAAAGTATTTCTTAGCTTAGTATAAGTCCGGTATTCTCTATATTAGGCTACCTTAGGCTCCATGACGCCAAGGTCTTAATAACGCTGTTTTATGGGGTGTTACTTCGCTAAGGAGTTCGATGGCCGCCCCTTCACCGATCGGGAATCGCCCAATTGAAGACAAGAGGGGTTAAAAATTTTGAGCTGTATATGATAGGAGGGGGATTCGAGGGAAAAAACGTGAGACAGGACAGAAGCTAACATGGTTCCTTCTAAGACGCGTGGTGTAGTATTTTATATACTTACTTTTTACACTTCAATTTTATCGATCTATATTAAGTTTTGACGCTTCCATCTCGATCACGATGACGTCATAGTAACGTCCCTCTCCTGACTTCTTAGCTTAGTATAAACCTAGTATTCTGTATGTTGGCCGCTAACTAGTTGACGAGCTCATTCTTTGCCAAAGATCGAAATCTGTCCAAGTCTTTAAAGTAGGCCAAGGTCAATGATGTCATTCAGCATGACAATATATCGTAACGGTTTTTGGTGAAAATTTTCCGAGGATTAATCCCAGTCAAAAACCGTCAAACTATTCGGTCCTACAGTCTGTTATATCAATTAGCTCAAGGGCTGACGGAGCACTCGCTGCTCTTAGTCCACCATAACATAATGAGCCCTAGTATAAGCAAAGTACAGAACTAACTATGAGATTAGACATCTCGATAGACCTAGTATAGCTTAGTATACTAAATGCCAGGCCTTGTATAAGTAATAAAGGTAGTGAAAGTCGAATTTCTTCCAAGTCCGTAGAGTATGTCAAGGTCACTTATAAGCATATGAAATGCTAAGTACAGAAACTAATATGTCTCCTTTTCTACTGCAAACTAAAAATAATCCCATTTCCTCGATCGTTTCGATCGTTGTTTCGCAGATACATCAATTCAACTTTCTCCACAAGTACATTTCCGAACTGAGTATAGGCTAAGCCTAGTATTTTATTTATTAGGCTAACTAGCTGATTCCGCTCTTTTTATACATACAGACTCCACATCAGGTCAAAGCCATCAATGACGTCATACGAGTTCATCTGGGAATTTTATGAAGGATTACTTGGCGAAAAATTCTGATGTTCGCCGATCAGCAATCGCCCAACTCAAGACTTGGAGACTTGAAAAAAATTTCGATAATTTCAATACGCAAGCTACTTTTGATAGAGTCAAATGGTCAAGTCAGCTTAAAATAATGAAAAGTCAGGGAATAAAAGCTCAGAACCTCGCAATCATCAAGAGCTTCCTAGAAAACAGAACGATATAAACTCTCCTCTGGAGTAGCCCAAGGCTCAGCTCTGTCACCTACTTAATTTAACCTAGCGATGGCGACTGTGCACGCAAAATTGAAAGGAACAAAAGACGCAAAACTGTTAAGTTATGCTGACGACCTAATGCAGACAGTTGGAATTAACGAAATAAAAAACTCATAATTATCGGTATCAATTAAAAAAAATTAAATATAGCTGAGTTCTGCCGACGATGATGCTGTAACTTGCGCAGTGGAAGTATGAAATAATTATATGAATGATAGCTTTTCTCCAAAAAATTTTTCAAACATCTAGGCCTATGTTCAAATATTATGGTATTTCAACATAAAGTATGAATGTAAGTAGGTACTTGCATGTCTTGAAGGCGCGGAATATCTATCAGAAAACTTCCAAAAATGTTCGTATTTTTGCTCATATCTCCAATCTACAGATTTGCTGACAAAAACTCAAACCTCATGGGAGTGCTAGAGTTGTGTACAATGAATTGCGATGCTAGATCTCGTTATACCTAGTACCTACATGAGAATTTATGAAGATGACTCCTGTAGCGGTACATACATACGTTGGTTACAGATTCCCCGGCTCAGATAATTTCATCGCAAGTTTTGTAGAACCATTCATGTGATGATCAACAACTAGGATCAGTTTTCAACAGAATTCTAGATAACCACCAACCATGATTAACAAAGAAAGATAGGTAGGTAATATACACACTTGAGGTCATTCACTCAAACAACAGGATTCCGCAAAATTTCCTGCCCGGGGATCAACAGTGAGATTATAGGTTATTATCATAATTGGATCGTATTAACGCTAGAATTTCTTGAGCGTAGGTAAAGTTTCTTCACTACCTATATTTCAACTAATTATGCACTTACCTGTTTCCGTCAATAATTTTCAAATTTTTCAATCGCGCATTCAGGGTTGTTAGATGTGAGGTTGATAAATGACACAGCATTATTTGTTAATGTCATGGATCACACACACAAGAATAACACCATACTTGAACCAAACGCATAACTTGAATAAGCTTAAGGAATCGCGTTAGTACAGAAAAACATCCCTCAAAAACTTTTCGAAACTTCAAACAGGGAGGCTTAATGAGATCGACGCGACGCCAAACCGATCTTCATTGATTGACCAAATTTATGATGACTGACTGATGATCCTTGGTTGATCACTGGTTGAGACTAGAGGACCCAAGGAGGCACCGTGCAGACGACTCTACAGTACCAACATGATTCACCAATCACTATCGCTCATTGTTATCAACACTGTGACGTCACCGAGAAATTTTGATGATCGCTGCCGTACAAAGTTGAATAGACGTATTCGTATATGCAAATAATGAACACGAGAAAAAGAGGTTATGGGTATACTCAATATAGCCTCCTTTTCTCGTATTCATTACTGTATTTGCATATACGTCTATTCAACTTTGTATGGCAGATCGGGTGTGGATCACGAAGTAACTTAATCAGAAATCGTGTGTAAGCCGTTTGAGAACATTCTGAGCATTTTTGGATAATTCTGAACAGAAAATTCTGGAGTCGTTCCTGACCGTTCAAAAGCCGTTTCGAGGAAAATGATTGATTTTTTTGTGATCGAAGTTACGGCAGCCAATTCATGGTTAAATCTATTTTCTCATACTATATCGATGAAAATCGATAAGAAAAAGCGGAAAAATCGACAGCACTAACTTGAGAGATCTACCAGGAACATTCTCACAGCCCCTTCAGAGAGATAACTTCTTGATTTTTGACTCTGACGACATATGTGAGACGGAAGAGGAAGGCGAAGGTAACCATGAGCTATCGGCGATTGTAGGTACCTATTTATTTTCACGTAAGGACCAACGTGATATTTGAAAAATCATTTATTTTTCCTTAGCTGTGAGGGAAATTACGTCAAAAATGAGAGTTTGACTCATGCAAAGATTTGGTGAGGAAATTTGTGCCCGTCTCCTCTCTTGTATATTCTTTTTAGCTGACTTTCATATTTTCATCAATTGACTGAAGTAAAATATAGCAGGAATGCCTTTGACTTTCAAAATATTTCTACTCTAGCGAGCGAAAGCTCTACAGGACTTCCGTTTTGAGAGTTACGCTTTTTCTAACTGTACGACAGTCATCCGATCACATAGTACGAAATTAAGAATACTATAAGAAATATTTTTCTCCTCGCAGCTTTTCTTCCCTTATTTAAGAATTCTAGTCAACGTAGATCGTTGACAAAAAAGTGTACAGTCAGCATCAGTCGAGTATATCTTTTTCTTGCACACGCACACTTAAGAGAAAAAGAGGGGTAAGTGATAAAACAACATGACCCAACAATATGTACGCACCATTTAGAACCATCACGTTTTTTTTTCGCGACTAACCTAAAAGACGTACTTAGTTTTTTCGAGTTATTCGTCCGCAGAGGAGGGTAATGACAAAGATAGTTTTATCGACCACCCTCGCAATCAAATTGAATTTTCGTGTTTGCCGAAATCTCCGAAGAAAGAAGAAAAAAAAAACATTTTGACTCAAAAACATCACTTATATTTCCAATAAATAACAAGCTGGCGATGAAAAGCGAATGATAAATAAAAATTGAAGAGGAAAAAGAAAAAGAAAAGACGAAAGTATTAAAAAAGAAAAGAAACAACGTACAAACAATAACAAAATGAAAATAACGAACACTATTCAAGCTTTTTTATCACAACAGAACAAATTACATAAAGATAAGAATGTACTTTAGATGCATTATGCAGCAACCCACAAAAAATAGAAACACGGTGTTTCTATCGATTTTTAAATATATAAAATTTCACAACGTGCTTAATCAAAAGGTAATAATATTCCTGAGACGTCTTTTCTCGTAAGTTGCGACGTATTCCATCTATATCGTTGATAATAATTTAACTTGATTCGTAATAAATTTTAAATGTTTTTCAAAGAACTATAACATTACTTACGAAAAGGACGTTTCATTGGCCTCATAAAAATATAAAATTTGATCTAACAAAATAGTAGCCTAAAGAACTAAATAATGAAAATACAAAACGTACCTACATCACGCGGTAGGAAAAGCTGCGTGAAGTTCAAAACATTGTTTTCTCGTTTGCTCTTTTTTTTTTTTTTTTTTTTTCATGGAGGTTTGGAGACTACTTCGCTTTCGATGTAGTTGAATAGGCAATTCGGGCAACACGTCGTATAGTTGGACTCGGAAAATAAACGGTTCACAACTTCGCTACAACTGAACAAACGTAAGCGATCTAATTCTCCGACAACTGAACTGATTTCCTTCTCGTAGTCCGACTGACTAATATAGTAATGGCTGCACGAAAACACGACTAACTTATTTTCGATAGGTTTGTCACATAATTCCTGTAACACAAAAGTTCAAACAATCGATTAGCATACGTGTAATTACGTTATTTTAGACGCTACCTCTAGTTGATCAATACCTAAGCTGTACTAATTTGCACACTTCTACTTGTTTTTTCTCTCTTTTCAGAAAAAGGAGCACACTAAGGATTCACGGCCGTCGGATGATTCTCTAGCCTCTGTCAGATATGTTTGATATTCTTTGGTTGTTGATTATAAAATTCAACCAAGAATCAAACATATTCTCATGGAGGCGGATGTTTGAAATCAGCATCTATGGTCACGAGCATCATTTCAGAATTGTAAGATGATTCAAATCACATCCAGATTTAATCGAATTAAATTGTTATTGTTGTTTTTTTCTTTTTTATTCTGACAATCGTATTGTTGAGTTATATTTAGCAATATAGATCGTATTACTTAAAAATTGTACTATTTTCGTAACTTATCGACATTTACAGGTGATAAAATTCCTTTTTTTTTTTCTTCTACTTCGTAAATTTTTTAGACGTCACAGAAAATAAGAATGACCGCAAAACACAACACCACTAATAATTTGTTGAGGTCGACAGCGTAAAGTTTTAAAACTTCTTCAATGTCAGTTTTACACTTTGTAACACGTACGAGCTCGATACGAATATCAAGTTTAAAACGTGACATTCGTATCCTGATTTTTGTAGGTGCTTCATTAGTAGTTCAGGTTACGTTTTGGTAAACCAAAATACTACAGTTCCTGAAACACTCTTACTTCAACTTATAACCTAATTTTCGTCGCCAAAATTGAAGATACCGGTAGGTGAAACTTTGAAAAAAAAAAAAAAAAAAATCAGTTTTTACGTAAGCAAAGTACCGAGTAAACTTGAGCGAGGGATGACGCTAAATTGGATTTCCAATATTTGCCGTGTAACTTAAAGTTTCCAATGTTGGTAGCACTGCGTACAAAAGTAAACAATCTCCGAACATTTCTTCAATTTTGTTTTCCAGTTCATTTATGAATCTTCAGGGAAAAATGTTTAAAACAAAAAATATTCTTCAGAATTCTCCACAAGTTTGATTCTAACACAGTACACTTTTCTTTACAAAAGTTTGCCGAAAATCCATGATCAAATTTTCGACTAGGGCGATCTGACATCGTCTACACTGCCTATTTTCTCATCTAGAAGAAAATGTGGTTACCACGAGTTACATTCGACTTTGTGAAGGCTGAACTAATTTTAATACTCAAAATATCACATCAAGGAGGTTGACTAGAGATTGTTGCCTGCAGCTTGATTAGAACTTGGATAGTAAACGTTCAAGTTCATAAAAATACGTTTAAAGAATGCAGGTTTGTAAGTTTGGCTAGATTGAACCAATTTTAAAGATTGTAAGAAATACACCGAAAAACTTGAAACCGCGAGTAGTTCTATATTATGTTAATGAAAAGCCTTGCAATAAGCGTTCGAGTTCATAAAAAATTATCTACAAAATGAAAATTCGTAAGTTTGAGTCGAATTTTCGAATGGACCATGGAACTTGGCTCATGCGGAACCGGCTGTAATGATAGAAATGAAATCAAAAGAAACTCCTATCTTTACATACGCTGCTCTTTAGCTTTTCCCCTTCTTTTCTCGCTACAAAATGCTGCCTTCAAAAGTCAGGTACTAAGTGTCTTTTTCTTTTTGTTACATATCAATGATCTAAAATTCTATGTTAATTCCCTTCCTCTCCTCCGCAGATAGAAATCTCCTTTCTCCAATCTTTAAACCGTCATATTCAAGGTATTTCCGAATGGTCCTGTTTCATTCTCAAACACCCATTTGACAAATACGTGCACGTACGTCAAATTAATTTCTTTTCGATAAATTATTATTTCTACTGCTCGTCATGTTATTTCTCATCGACCCGTTAAACTTGAGCTTATCTGATTCCTTCAAATTCAAATAGTTTTTTAATCAAAGTTACACCAAAAACGGAATTTATGATTTTTTTTTGTCGCTTTGCTGATGACTCCAAAACAGTCATATTTCATATTCAAGAACTTCCCTCCTCTCATCCCCTGAGGAGCCTAATTTCAATTATCTCGCTACCCCCCCCCCCCCCCCTTTCCGATCCTAATATCTACTCCTAATCTTCGATGATTCAGATATTGTTAACCTACGTTCGATTTTTATTCGTCAACTAGAAGAAATCTGGCTTATTTACAACGCAGTGATCATTTTCCTGTTTCTTTTTTTTCCAAATCTAATCTATATTCTTTGCACCTATTGTACTTGTAATAATTTTTTTTTTCTGAGAACAATGTTGTAGCACCGTAGGAACACAGAATTTAATTCTTTACGATAGCAATACGAATTTTGTGAACTCACCTGATATGAAATTTGAATGAATTTTTTACGCGGTAATTGACTTCTTCGTAGTGCATTGAGGACGGCCGATAACACTTCGTCCGAAGATCGATCATCAGATTTGAGAACACTCGGTGAGAAAACGATTTCGTGTAACAAACGAACAAATTCTTCAAAATCGGCCGTAGCTATAAACCAAACCAAAAGCATTTGTGAATAATAATACACTGTAGTCTGCATCAAATTCATTGCTAAAAATAATTTCATCAACATCACACTAACATTTTTTCGACATACTTTCGACGATCACATTACACAATTTCAGAGAAAACTGAACGGACACATTTCGCAGTATTTGGTCGGCAGACAATTGATACTTAGGATCGTTAGATTCGAGTGACGAATCATTCTTGAATACATACAAATTACGGTAGCTCATTTTCGTACGAGTATTGCCGAAATTCGGATATTTGACTGTCGCTTTCGAGGGTGCGAAGGAGAGTTTTTTGTTCAAATAAGTTGAAAGGTAGAGTTGTTTATCCTTCCAAGATTTATTTTCCACGTGATTTTGAATAGGAGAGCTGGTATTGCTCGAATTGATCTTGGACTTTTTACGATCGCTGAAAAGAAGTCAAGTAGAAAGAAATAATTTCGCGGTCTCTGAAAATTCAATTACCTAGCTTTTCAAAAGTCTCGAATGGGATCAGGCGATAACATTCGACTTGAAATGAAATACTCACCAAAATAAGAACACGGCTAAGGGATACGCAATAGCTTCCAGATTCTGCAATAACGTATTTTCGAGAGGTTCCATCGGGATTTTCCATGTTATCCATACCGAAATACTCTGGAACAAAATTAGGCTTCCATATTATAATATTGTTCCAGAATTTCATTTTAGTAACCACCTCACAATATGTATATACCTGCTTCAAAAACATGCCTATCTGATCCGGAGTGTATTTTAACACCAGATGACAAAACTTCTCAAATAACGAAGCCGCTTCCACGACTACATCCTCAAGGAACTCGAAATCCTCTCGCTCGCTCGTCTCGTCTGGTTCACGTTGCTTTGTACTTTTTGGTATCAAGCGTTTCTTCGATGAGTCTGCATAGCTAATCTCATTGAATGAGTTGAAGTAGAAACGCTCCGTCACGTACGCTAATAAAGCTTTCATTTCGTAGAAAAATGCCTCGTAAAATCGATAATTAAGAAAGCATATTTTCGCCATTGCTTGCAGATTTTCAGAATCGGAACACTGAATAGGGGAGAAAAAGAAAGATGAAAATACGATTGATAGAGAGTTTGAAATTCCGTTAGTGCCCCTCACCTTGTGAATGATGTAATCGACGTTATAATAACGATGAAAATACTCCAAGTAATAGTGTAGTATCCTATTCGCATCGTTCAGTTGAGAGGTGATCACATCTTCATCCTGCAAAGGACATCGTGACCGACTATATCCAGGCAATTCGAGATTGCATACAATCTACAAAATTTACACAATAGGTATACATTAATGAGCACTTCGAATAGATCGTGGTAGAAGTTTATAATCACTTGTGTATATCGATCGAGAGCTTGCCCTTCGTTACTAAACAAAAATGGAAACTTTGGTAAATTCATAAACTCGACCGGTTTCTCGATAACATTCACTCCACCGTGAGACCACTTGATCATTCGTTTCGTGTACTTGTTAACGATGAATTTGCCATTCAAGAAACGTTTCATACTGAAATCCTCTTGTGGTATGGTTCCCAACTACGCAAAAATTAATAATTTGCTCAGATCATCAACGAACGCGAGTACATAAGTGTAAGACCAGAGTTATCGTATAAGGAAATTTACAAGATCGGAGTTTTCAAAATTTACGGAGAACAATGAGAAAATAACGGGAACGAGGTATATTGTTGAGCGGAACTATACATAATTTGAAATCAGCAAATACCTGTCCGCAACTATTATTTCCCCAACCAAACAAACGGCTTTCCAACTCAACAACTAATGTGTAATCACGACCGCACTTGACTGACCACAGAGGCCGGGTAAGCATCTCTACGTGTTGTTTGTTCGATAAAAGTTTGGCTGGAACGATGAAGACGGGCGTTGGTACAGCCACCTCGCCTAATCGTTTACAATTGCCTAATTGACCATCGGTATTTCGACCCCAAGTATAAACTTGACTGCTTGTAGTCAGTAACGCCGAGTGAACTAGTCCACACGATATCTGCAACAAATTTTTACCATAATTTACTGTTAGTCATAATTGAAAAAAAACGACCAGTAAAAAGTAAATCTATGTAATAAAAGAAAATTATTTTTTAGAAGAGTGCATGAAATATTGATCATTGGTCCTTCTTGAGCGGGAGTCAGTAGCCACCAAGCGATAGTGATACGATCTAGAATAAAGTACTATTCTCCGTTCATCTAACAAGATATACTTTTTGTTCTTTCTCTTGATTGTACCATCATCGTTTGGTTCGTTTTTGCCGGAGCAATCCATTTCAAAATGATCCTCACTGGTAAGGATGGAAAGTGTGTTATTTCACAGTTATTAAGATGAGTGCGCACAGGAAGTGGAAGCTAGAAGTTATAAGTTATTTGATAGAAGCGCTCAGAAGTGGAAGCTGGAAGTTGCAACGTGAGAAATTGGAATGGAAGTTTTATGTTTTATCTAAAGCTTTGACTATATAGGTACCTCTTATTAGGGTAACCGAAACAAAAAAAAGTTCGTTAACCGTTTGACCGATAACAGTTTCAAATTTTCAAGACCATTTGACCGATAACCGTTAACCGTTTCAAAAATGAAACGGTTATAGCGGTTATAAAACGGTTACAACAGTTTCTTTGTCTTTAAATTTCCAATCTGATGATGATGGTGATTTCAGAATTTTTGGGAACAAAACTACAACACAAATGAATTCTGTTCTCTAACTTTAGTCTTTAAAATGTATGTTTTTGAGATGAAGCAAAAAATTTGCACTATGCTGTATGTTTCCTGTATAGAAAGTATGAAGAAGGTCGCCGCATGCGCACCTATCAAGATGATGTACCTCAACATTTAGCTTTCAACACTCAACATTGCATAATTGCCGGGTCAAACGACTTCCTCTTTCTATACAACTTCAGTTTTATCAATCCACTTTCCATCTTGTTTGCTTAAGGCGCTATTCAGTATTCACTGGGCTTTTGTCAATGACACCACTACAACTGAACTCTGAGCAGAGAACGTCATCTATCTTGTTAGATGCTAGTCTTTTATCAATTGTTCAAGTATAATCAACGCTAAATTTAAATCTGATTTTCATTTTCTTCCAACATATCTGGTTTCTGAGAAATCAACATAAAATTAGTACGTACTGGAAACCCATTATTGGTAACAATTAACATAACGGTTACCTATGTAATATAACAAAATATTTTAGCGTTACCTATGTTACATTACATTATTTTCATAGGGTTCTACTATTTGTTACAGGATTATTGTAACAGATAAATTTTTTCCCGTATGTCATAGAAATAGCCAGTTCATTCTGCTCCAGAACTAATTTATTTCAATTTTTGCTTCAGAGTTGGTCTGATTACAACTGTTAATCTGTTAATACTGTAACAGAATGATTGGCTTCAATGTTGTGATAACAATAATACTTACTCAATATTGGAACATCATATCAATTGAATCATGTAATTGAAACAAGTGAGACAGTTATTAGATAAACAAGACAACAAAAGTGTAGCTTGATTCTCTGTTAATCACACATTAAAAAAACATCAGACTTTAGAAAGATTCAACATCATCTTTGATTGAATAATTCACAATCTAAAACATTGTGTTATGATAGTGTTATTATAATCATGGTTTCAGACTCAATTTTCCTGTTACGTCATATCAATCAATAATATACATATTCCAGCAAAAAATAAGAATGAATAAAAATTGATACTATAATCTTTCAAGTTTTCCTACGGAATATGAAAAAATGTATTTTTTATTCTCGAGTTCATTATTATTATTATTATTTTTCCCCCGCGTGAATGAATGACCAGAAAGTTCCTAAGTTATTTGTATGCTAATTGTGAAGCTGTTTGAAGCTGATGTTCTCCTTTTTGGATACTTTTGCCTACGTCCTACAGGTATCAGTGCTGTGACGTCACAAAAAATTAATCTAGGCTTAGGCTATACTTGAATGAAGATAATTTGAATCCTCCTGAACGTTTATTTGATTGTGAGGAAGGAAGAATCATGCTACATTTTCATAAGTGTCCTTATTTATCTCATCATCATTTGTTTCCAACATGTTACAAAGAACTCAAAGTATAAAAATTTTCTGTAAGTATTTCAAGTGAATACTTGGAAACAAGGTGTGAATTCAGTGTTGTTAATACTTGTAGAATGATCTAAACTCTTGCATTCACCAGGATAGTCACTCAATATGTAGTATAATATTTATAATAAAGGTTTCAGATGCTCTACCAAGTCACGATTCTTAGAGGATTATTAGTTGATGAAGGAGAGACTGAACCTGGTAAAAACACAGATCCCGAATTAGAGAGAAGGTTTTTAGCCAAGTGTGAGACTAATTCCGTGACATTCAAACAACATTAGTATAAATACCAGCAGTGCCCTAAATAGAAATAAACAAGGCGCACGCAAACGCGAAATTTTCTTTGCCTTTTCGTAGTTCAACAGTCCTCCTCCATCCACGCCAATGATTGCCCATTCAACAGCAGAATAACATACCTGTTTGATATTACCCTCGACAGAAGAAGTGTCCACCAGTGTCGGACTAAGGTGTCTCATATTGTCTATTTGTAACGTTGATGGTTCGGAATTCACGTTCTGCATATACATTCATAATTATAAATATTACCCTCATATTGATTTCAAGTGTTCTCTTTCACTATCTTTACGTACTTCATTATTTTTTGGTGCTAAAAACTCTGTACTATCCGAACTCGTGCTTTTTCTACCCTCAGTGTTTATATGGACGGATTCAGTTTTGCGTTCGGACGCGGCGGACAAAGTTCTAGCTCGTTTCTGAGATTGCGATTGTAATTTCAATACGTGCGGACTACAACCCCACGTGTACAATCTGTTCGAGTCAGAAAGCGCCAACTAAAAACCAAAACACCATAAATAGATGAGTAACTTATTTGAGAATGGTGATCCGAAATTGTGATTCTCGAAAGACGTACATTATGGAAATAATGCGTAGACACCAGTATAATAGTTTCCTGAATGCCGAATACCTTCACTGGAAGGGTACTTTTCACTGTCGTGCCAACTCCTAGTTGACCGTACGTATTACAACCGAACGTGTACAATTTTCCATTTTTTGTCAACGCGATAGAATGAGCTTGTCCACCACACATAAACACGATAAACTAGGCAACAAAAATGTACTCTTTGTAATCGTTAAATTTTAAACTCAACGAGCGGTAAGAAAACAAACCTTTTTCTCGATATTTTGCACGGGTTTAGGATAATACTGATCGTCGACATTACCGTGCCCTAGCTGACCGTAAACACCCCAGCCCCATGTCCACAATCTGGAACGATAGAAGCTCACAATATCGAACCAAAAGATAGTATTATTCTCGCGGTAAGCAATTACACATACCGGCCATCTGCGTCGATAGCTAAAGAGTGATATTGTCCCGCAGCAACCCTGACAATAGTATACGAGGATAAAGTCTCAATCAATTTTGGGTAAGCTGACTGATTCACCTGTCGTCCCAGACCGAGCTGACCAAACTTTGATGAACCCCACGCATAAACACCGTTTTCAGTCAACGCTATGGTATGATGTTTACCACAGACTACGGATTTAACTCGAATATGATGATCTTCAAACCAGGAATTCAACGCTGGTGGACAGTTTTGAGATAGCGTAGGTCCTGCCCCTAAAGAATTCACGACGATTTAAAATGTAACCTGTACATTTATTATGAATATAAATCAATACCGTGTAGAACTTACCTAAGCATCCATAAGTTGATTGACCCCACATTACTAGAGATCCATTCCTGACAAGGCCAGCATGAGCGGTACCAGCGCATAAAACAGGCGGAGAAATAGAATTATGAACTTCGGACTGAAGAATGAAAAAATTGAGTCAGGATTATGAAAATGAATCACGCTCGAGAAAATAGGATGAAGACAAGTCTAGCCATACCGATTTCACCGCTATTTCATCAGTAGAAGATGAAGAGGAAAAAAATTCCTCCGTAACGTAATTTCGCAGAGATTTTTCGAAACTCTTAACATTAAATAATTTTATGTGGAGGTAAATGAAATTTGTGATCCAATCATACATGTTTGCGTCTGAGCCCCATTTATCGTTCTGAAAAAACAATATTCTTTTTCTATAATTTGGAACAAGAATACACTGATTGAAGAATTGAATGGGAAATTTTCCAAATACCTCAAAATCGTAAGCTTCCAAATACTCGTCTTTTGGACATCTCAGCATTCTGTATAAGGCAGGCCTCAACACTGATTGCATTGGATTGTAAAATCGATACAGTTTCTGTGAACAAATGAAAATAATACTACTTCAGGAAATCCGAACGACATCTTGAATATTGCATGGAAGGAGAATATTACCTTCAAAATTTCGTTTGGAACGTATTGGATGTACTCCTTCAGGAAGTAAATATGAAGATGGACAGTTCTCGGGCTTAAGACGAAAGCATCAACTAATGAGATCTCACTGAATAACTCCCAAAAACCATCGTAATCTAAAAAAGAATTACAATTTTTAGTATCATTTACTTTGCTCGAATGGTACGCAAAATAAACAACTTACAATGTAAATTTTTCAACTTTTCGTCCAAATTATACGCAATCATATTGGTAAGAGCAACCGTGCTATCAACGTACAAGCCTCTCGTGACAGTTAGGAATAGTAAAAACTCGCACATTCTGTAATTAGCTAGAATATGTATGTTGACTTCTTCGTCGTAAAATCGATTAGTTCTCAAAAATTTCCTGAACAATCAAATAAGATTTTAATATTATTGAATAGTTCTTTTAAATTACGGTACACTGTACAAACAGATAATTAAATAGAAATTGGATTTATCCAATTTCAATTTAATTATCTATTTGTAAATAAAATTTTACCAAAATAATTCACTGAATATGCATCAAAATTCAACTTTTCTCAATGACTCACAAGAATTTATTTTTTATATTTTCGTTGCACGGATTTCGTAAATATCGTTCGCAATAACAGGTGACTACAAAATTCGAAAGGTGGATTTTCTCGACTAGTGGTAAATCGACGTCGGATTGACTTAATAGATTTTCCGTATACAATAGTAGTTCCTCTATGAAACCAAAACTAGCTAGTCGAAGAGTAATTTTCCCAGAATAGCACTGAAAAGAGTTAAGAAACAAATACTCAAGACTCATTACGTTGGTATCTCAAAGTCAAATATATAGTCAAGCTTCAAAGACCAATTAAGGATCAAATATCAATTAAAATCAACTCACTTTGAATTTATTGCACAGCACAAGCGCCTCGTCAACTCTATTCTCTTCGATATAGCAGTCAGTGATCAGTTCGATAATTTTTGATAATGGCACATTAAATATAAGCGGCAATCTTTTCACTAATTTAATGTCAGTCTTTATAGAATCGGAAGCGAGTGATAATGGGTTATCCCTAGTAATATAATAATAATAGAAAATTTGGTAGGTGAATAATTTGAATTCAGGCTAATAAAAATTGACTCACTTGAGACTAATAATGTAGACTCCAACATTGGTAACAACCATACAAGCTTCATTCCACTCGTCTTCCAAGCTATTTTGTCTCACTCTTGCGAGGACGGTGGGTTGAGAAGATGGTAAGAGATCACTATTTACGTACAGACTCGATGGATCAAACCTTTCGTCTATTGGCAGTTTCACTTCCTAAAAACTTTCTTTCGTTAGAAAAATACCGAAGAAAGCGAAATAAAATTATGAAATCTCGCTCACCATTTTGTGCAAACTAATTATACGTTCGTTCTCGGAAAATATGAAACTTTGTACGAAGGAAGCTGTATTGAATTCCTACAGATGAAAAAGAAAAATATGAGGAACGCATTCCGAAGATCTTCTATAGTGATGAATAAGAGCTCAGAAATACCGCTGTTTCGCTCTTCTTAAACTCCGATAAACGAGTAGAGAATACTAAAATCGTATGCACCCCGTCGACAATATCGGCAACATAAATAAAAGTATGCGTAAATAATAGAGATGTGACTAAAGAACTGGTCTGCAATTTGTGGTGTAATAGCGTTATGGCATCTTTGTTCTGTGAGTAAATCTAAAGAACGAAACAAATTTATAATGTTTCCGTATCACATCATGAAGTATAGAATGGATATCCGAGTATTCGTTGTGTTGCTCACTTCAAGAATAGAGTCCGCGATGAAGAAACTCGCAAGAACTCGCCGATTTCTGAATTGCTGTACAGACAAGAAAGCCTCACCGTAGCATTTGCACGATTGCAACTCGGACACTTCCACATCTGACTTTCCCAATACTATAATTTGAAAAGAGAAGGAGGGTGAATGGGTGATCATTTAAAAAAAATGAAAAAAAGTGTAAGGAAAATTTTTCGAAGTTCACCTTCTTTCGTTCGATCATAAGTATTTTTCCGAGATTCATTCAATTTCTGCTTCAACATCGTGAATGTATCAACCGACATCTGTTTGATTTGTTGTAAACCTGATTTATGAGCCCGAAGAACCAGTTCGGTATCTCTCTTCCTATGATAATAATAAAAAAAAAAGATCATAGCACGAGAGCTGCACTTTTTCGGAACTAAGAAATTGTATTACTGAACGAACCCATGCTCTTCAAATGGTAGTAATACTACAACACCGCCATTCACTTCTTTTTCTAGCAAAAGTTTCCATTGCTTTTGCAAATTATCGGTAATCTAAAAGCAGAATTGAAACGACGATAAATGCATAATATACACTTCATTAAGGAAAGAAAAGTTACTCACCAAAAGATAACAATAATCTTGCAGAAAGTCTGTACATATAGACAACGAGGACACAGGAGATTTGCACCCTGTACTTACATCGGTGAGATAGTGAGCGTGCGTTAAACTATAGAATATAATGCGACCATTTGTGCCACCAATCACGGCAATATCCCTAGTTTAAAAAAATTACAGCGAATAATTCGGGTTTCAAGTTTGTGTCACCATCAAAAGAATTATTTAAGAATCGTCCCTCACCTATGCCGACGATGAGATGATTCCCACCATACGAGCGTGGTAGGTACGAAATCAAAGATCGGGCACGAAGGGTACAACGGATACTGCGAGTACCGCTGATGAGGAGTTCCGCCTTCGATTATTTTTTCAATGGGCAATAAGTAAATCATGCAACTAATAGCTGTTAATACGTACAACGATATGAGATTTTTTTCACTCTGAAAATCAACATCAATAGCTTATATTCAATGCATACTAACTAATGACTAGCAGTTCAATTTTGTCGGTAGGAATCGACTCAGATAACACAGGCTGAAATGTGATGGCTCGAATTTTAGAATCTTTATCGTTCTTCCAAGGTAACCACTTGATAATGTGATCGAAATTTTCGGTTGTCGCTTTCCACAATACGATATCGTCATTGCTGTAAAGAAAACAGAATTACATATACCTTTCGAGATGTCAAGTTTTTAGAATCCATGGAGGATGTATCGTACTTTAAAACTACAGCCAACAATTGCGATTTCGTTTCCGGAAAGAAAGCGACATATTCAACTTGTTGTGCGATAACCGCGTTTTTGATTCGAAGCAAATCTAGAAAAGAATCCATGTTGGATTTCTAGCGGCTAGTTATCAGTTCAAGCTCGACAATAATGACTCATATTCCTTCGTTCTAAACATAAAAGTACAATAATATTTACGTCGAGGAATTGAATAATTGAAAGTATTTTCATTCGACACAACTTCGAAATACTAGACGTAGTTTTCGGTATCGGACTTACATTTCGAACAAAAACATTATCTATCAGTATTAGGACCTCTTTATAAAAGACACCGAGCCAAAGTGAGGTCATTTTAACAGCCATTAATCGTATTATCCATTTACATTGCCGGGCTTGAGATGAAACCATTTTCCTACAATCCTACGAGGAAAAATCATGATAATGTTAGAAAAAATAAGTTCAAGAAATTTAACGACAATAATAATTCATTTTGCGTTAACCAACATTCAACGATTGTAATATTGTGATAATCTTCACTGTTATCATTATTTAATTCAACCATCGAAATGTAAACAGTGTGGTAAATTGGTAAACAGCATGGTTTTGGACTTTGGTTCGGTAATCGGTATCGTCACGGTTCGAAAACTCGTGCCCTCATATTATCTTCTTCATGCTTGGTGGTCACTGGTCACCATGTTAAGGCCCGTGTTCATAAAGTCGAATAATAATTATTTTAGAGACAGTGGGAGATGAGCCTGCTCTGGCTCCGGATTCCCTCCCAGATTTTCAGGAACCGAAGCCGTAATTTAATTGAAAAAGAGACAAAAAACTCCGCTATTTTGGTAAGTTCCGCAGCTTTTTTGGAGCTACTGCGCGCCCTCCTTTTCACTAAGTTCACAAGCTGCTCTTGAGTTGAAAATAAAAAAATTTGACTAATTTGAAATTCCAAAAGGCAATAGCCCAAAACAAAGAACAATAGGTAGTAAAACAATAAAAAGTTACGGTAGGACTACTTTACATTTGAACATTTCTTAGAACTTGCACCAGATTTAGTAATGGAACATGAAGCCTTCGCCCCTCACTTGACTTTCTATAATTTGTCAAGTTGGCTTGTAAATGACTGATAAGTCGAAAGCGTTTACTTATTTATTGTGATTAATTTTTGCGGCATTTTGTAAATTCTTATTCAACTAATTTTTGAGACATAATTTTTTCTTTTTCGTATTCTTATAAGGGTTTTCAGAAATTTGGAGCTCTGAACGTTGGTAGGGGAGAGGCTTGAAAAAATTTTTGACTCTTGAACTAAGCACATATTTTTACGTATATCTACATAAATAGTGGAACTAAGAATAATTTTTAGCATTAAAGTAATGTATTCAGAGGGGTTTCTCTGTACCCATCAAAGATAACTTATTTCATTGCTGAGTTATTCTTGCCACCGCTCTTTTTCATAATTTCACTTGATGAGGATTTTGAAAAAGATATGACAACGTTATACTTGATTACGCAGCGAATAAAGCACGATCAAAAAATTGAATTTTTATGCAAATCGATCAAAAGATGTTTCATTAAATGCTACAAATTTATTCGTAACTGCCCGTCAGGTGCAACGAAAAAAAAGTTATGATGAAATAATGTACAATTTTCTTTATTCGATAAATAATTATATATCACGATGATCAATATAAACGTCAACCGGAATAATATCAGATAGAATAAATACACGTTTTCGAAGTGAAAATTAAGAGTCACATGTGATCAAATTTTGCTCATTATAAATACGTTGGGAATTCAAGCCTAGCTTTCGTCAGGTATCTTTGCCGAGAGTCCTTCGGAAGGACTGAATATCTCTTGTTTTGGACTTCCTAACCACTGAAGAGATTCGTATACGATAACACCTTGTTGCCGACTAGCAAAAACGAATGTTTTTTTCGTATATGAACCAACACGACCCGCCACAATTAATTCCTTGCATGAAATATCAGCATCAGCTTCTTTACAGACGACGATGAAACTTGCGTGGAATTTTACTGGATCTCCTGAATGGAAAAAAAATAAAAAACCGTTACTCAGTAATTTTGGACAACTATATGGATAAAAAAAATACTACCTAATAATCGGCGGATCAAACCTTCCTCGCAATATGTATCTATTAAACTTAAACAGAGGTTGAAAATACTCGTACCTAGGTAACACAAGAAATCGCCGCCAAATTTCGCACCCGATGTGATGCAGTAATTTCTTTCCCATAAATCTTTGAAGACATCAAATTTCAAACGTTGCGGATCGTTATTTGGATATGACCACTCAACATCTAATAAATCAGATTCCCCGATCCACGGATCACCTAAAGTAATAAACGTTGAATCAACACACATTTTAATTTTCCTCAAACTGAGAAGCTAAATAACGGTATCATGAATACCTATAGGAGTATCTACGTGGTTTCCGATAGACACGCTTTGAATCTTATCGACTTCTTTTAAAATCATCTTTCTTTCGTCTCCGGATTCCGCACGACTGTTATCATCACCTCGCTGTTTACCTTTCATGATCGTTTCCAGACTGCCTCTCACTTCAGCTTCCTTTCTTTGAAGATACAACTGTCTCTGTAAAACAATTCAGACTTAAAATACTAGTCATCCTTTCTGGGCGGCAATACTATCTTTATTTTCCTACTTGAGACTGTTGAAATGCGATTTCACTTTCAGCAAAACGCTTTTTCATTTCATCGCTCGGGCGGTCTAACAGTAATGGACAATGAACTAACCTAGCCAGACATTTTTCCTTGAGCAGTGTGATCTCTTCAGGAGCTAGACACATTGGTAAACTGAAGTAAGTGTCTTGTCTGGGATAATTTGATAGACAACCGCATAACAAACCTATGATGCGAAACTCTTCACGAAGTTTCTGCCAATCTACAATGATGAATGATTAATGAGCGTGGATAAGGACGAAAAGATGATACTAATTTGATTGCTTACCATCAGCACTCCAAATGTATCCAACGTTTTCACCCGGATTGATGAAAATATTTATCATTTTCGGGTAATACTCCTCTTGAGAAGGATTTTAAATTCGTTTTTGCATAAGTTGAGATTCATGATAAGGGAGAATGGTGAGGACTTGCGAAATGTCGCAAATCGTAGGTCGTTGATCCACGAAATACAGGGGACAAAATACGAAGCTTTCAATTATCCATCCAGAAAAGAGCACCGGTAGCAGCGTTTTCGGTCCACGCTTTTTCTGTCAAAATCCGAATCGTGGTCAACGAGCGTCGAGCCGGTGATAACAAGGATTTGTTTCGTTTTCTTGTTTCAACTTTCAACAGCACCTGAGAATTGAATTGTTATACGAGAAAAGTAGCTAAGCACTTTCAAAACAATCAGGAGATAAGGATCTCCAAAATGATTAATGATAGGTACTTTTCTGTCAAATATTGTTTTGTCTTATGGACCGAATTCGATCCGATATGAAGAATAATATCCTTAGGACTCCTCGATTTTATTCTTACAGAAAGGTAACACTGCACGTTCGCCGCATGGATGATAAGAACTGTTTTAAGATTTGAGAGATTTGATAATAATAAATTTTAATTAATAACCAAACAGAGAAAAACGAACTCGTATCGTTAGCTTGTCTTCGAATAAATTTACTCATTTCTTGTTTTAATGGCTCTAAATCTGCCTCGCCGTTTTCTCTGCCGTAGATTATCAATAAAATTCTCCCAAAACTCATATCAAGATTTGCAATTCACTATCACACATCGTAAATATACCAGTGACTCGAATAACCTCGTCAAATCTGCAATTTTGAAGAAAATCGATAAACCGTTAGTCATCGAGGAAACGAAACGCTCATCAAAACTTCAACCCGGTCAAGTAAGTGCCAATTTCGTTCAAGTATCCTATACGTTGGATGTTCCTCTTCTACAATTACTTACGATTCATTTAGGCGAGAATTGGTGTGCACTATTGCGCGGTAAACGTTGCTGATCACTTGATATGGACCGGACAAACAGAAACAAAACCAAAATTGCCATTTGTACCCGGTTTCGAAATGTCGGGAGAAATTCTGGAACTAGCCCCTCGAGCTAAATCAGATGAAGATGGTGGTAGTGATGAAGAAGAAGAGCCTCTCCGAGTTGGAGATCGCGTCCTAGCGTTGAACAAAGAACTTTTTCATGGTTTCTCATCCGAATGTGTTGTTGAACAAAAGGTTGATAGCTAAACTCACTTAAACTTCTTTATTAATAGAATTGGGAGCCAAAGAAGAATTCTAATTTTATTTTGATATTCAGGATGTCTTTCACATACCAGCATCGGTGAAATATGAAACAGCCGCCGCTCTTGCAGACAGCTATGGAACAGCTATGTTAGGAATTTCTCGTAGAGCGAAGTTACAAAAAGGGGAAACGATATTAATTACTGCTGCCGCTGGAGGACTTGGCCTGGCTGCCGTTGACATCGCTGCTAATATTTACAAAGCGAAGGTAATGTATTTGTTGAATATTGAATTAGTATCGTTCTATTGAGAGTAATCGGAAACCTTACAGGTGATCGGCGTTTGCGGGACTGAAGATAAAGCTACTCTGGTAAGAGATAAAGGAGCTTGGGCAGCATTTACATTCAGAACAGATAAAGTATTGAAAAGTGAAGTTGCTAAGGCCAGTAACGGAAAAGGAGCTGACGTAATTTTCGAGGCTGTCGGTGGTGAAATATTTAAATGTGCCTTGGAATGGTAAGAATTTCTTCTTTGAAATTATTTAGATTGTTCCTTCTCCGATTTTGATATCAACCAATGAATTTTGTATCCTCAGTGTAGCACCCGAAGGTAAAGTCATTGTCGCTGGATTCACGTCCAGGGATATTCCAGAGTTACCGATGACCGATATCATGCTTCTACCATCGTTTAGTTTGATAGGCGTATCATTATTAAACTATCGAAACAGAATGTTCCCTGTGTATAGGTCAGTATCAAGTCTATTCGAATAAATAAATAAGAAAAAAAACACTAAACGCGTCCCAAAATATGAAGTCGTGAACTATAAGAAATTAAATTACGATTTTTGTAAAGTAAAAATCTCATCACTAATAACCTATTATCTAAATGTTATAGGCGCACCATTTTGGATGTGATCGAAATGTGTGAACAGGGTCTGATTTCGCCGACAATAGCCGAGATATTCCCGCTGGAAGAAGTGAACGAGGCACTCGTCTGTCTGACCGAAAAGAAGACAATTGGTAAAGTAGTGTTGGAAATTAGCCGCACTTGAAGAAAGATGGACCTATATATCGATCTGTGATATTGCCCGAGCAGAATGTGGAGGTCATGGACCTCACCGTGCATTATTTTTGCGCGCCTATATTCGCGAATAGGAGACTGATTTTGTATTTGAAAAGATATCTATACGACCGTCGTAAATCGTTGTTGCATTGTTCAAAAACGTACAACGATTTTCCATCTGTTATAAAACGAAAAATTGTTTCGAAAATAAAAAGGAAAGAGTTACTACGAATTCTTTTAGTTTTTTTCCTTACTGCTCAAACGCTGTGAATAGCGTGTAGTATGCGACGGATGATGCTAGATGTGTTTGTCGGATCTTACGTTCGATTATTGCACGACAAAAAAAAAAAGAATATCATGAACAATACGTTCAAAAAGGTTGGTCATCGGGAGAGCAAATTCTTAAATTTACAGAATTAGAATTCGATGATTTCGCAATTGCAGATATTTGTGGGTATATTGCTACAAGTCTTCTTCTTTCAACCGAAAAAGCTATTGACAATACTTGAGTTACCGGTGCTTCTGAATATCGTAATTATTCGACTTTCGCCCATTAATGATAGTTTTGTATTCGTCGTTTCAAACTTGGCCCACGTTAATGAATCATGGTCGTTGAGTGATTACATTTTTTCATTATGATAATTTAGAGGATAAGTGCTCGAAAAAATGTAGGTACCTACTAAGACTTCAAAAATTGTTGAATTTTTGAAAAATTTTATGTATTCACTCGGTAGGTGTAACTTTTGGTATGTTTTTTTTTTTTTTTTTTTTTTTTCTTCAAGTTTATTGCTTTTTATTGATAATTTGGCGGGATCTTCGTCCCCTCTGTCATATTACATACTCTTATGGATTCTTATCATAATGGTACTTGCTTTACATTGGTCTAATAGATATGCAATAATAGCATATCTATTCCACTCCCATTATAAGACCAATGTAGAGCAAGTATCATTATGATAAGAATTCGGCAAATGAACATGCAATATGATATAGGGGAAGAACCCCATCCTATCGCAGGTAATCATAGCAATAACACATAATAATTTGAAAAATATATCAATATAGGAGGTGATAACATCGACATTGTTAACGTAATAACCATCTGTCTTCAAAATCGCTACAGTCATTGAGGATTCTTCAGCTACTAAAGAGGTTAATGAGATAGGATAAGATGACAAATTTTACAGACACGTATGAAAGTAGTTTTTTTTTTTTTAATGCAGTTTCGCGTAACAAAAAAGACGTTCGCATCAATTCTCCTCGGTCGTGTAACACTGCCAGATCTCCGTAAGCTGTGCTTGTAAGTGAATACAGAAAAAAAAATCTATTGTGTCTTCACCGGGCTCCATTTAAGGATGCGCATTCATATTGGGGTCGTCCGACCCTGTGAAATTAATAAACCTCAATCTCATCATATCGACAACGATTACCACGTTTTTTGATCGAAGGAAAACAATTCGATAACAAGAGTGAGGAGAACTTTAATCGAGAGCCGAGGCAATGCCCCTCCCCTCCCTCATTTGAGTCCAAAGTCGGACATGAGAACATTCAGGATAAACTAGTTTATAAGTAGTTGAGAGCATGCAGATTGGGCCTCGAAAGCAATGTAAACTTGAACAACCCTAGTCTACGAAAATCTCCATTTCTCCGTTGCCATTCAAGATTGGAAAATCAATGAACTTCATTTCTTGAGACTGAGGAGTATATTCAGTTTCGAAAACGGCGACCATATTTTTCTTCGGAAAAGCTCGCAAGCAACATCCCGGAACGAATAGAGTAACTTGCGGTCCAGTGCCGGGCCAATAACGTCCAAGATGGCAATCATTTATGAAAAGCACACCCTGAAATAGGAAAACGAGTTGATATGAGTTTCCAATAATTTTCAATCGCACAAGTACACAAAAGACTTCTAAAGTAAGAGGGACGCGAAAAATACCTACATCGAAAAATGAAGTGTGGAAAGTTTCTGCTTCAAATTATTAACGGTCATGGGGTCGTCGCGAGGGAGGGGAAGAGGAGAGATCGCCAATTCAAAAAGGACAAAGTCTTTCCCGCTTTTCTGAGACTTCTAAATAACACTTAACTCGTTATCAAGAGTCATCTTACCTTTCCCCAACCAGTTGGATCGAGATAGGTGTCAAGCGGCTCTGCATGAGAAGGAAGAAAGAAATGACCAACGTACAGCGCAGGTGGCCTTATTTTACACGTCTTTTCGGGTACCGGTAGTTCATATATCCACGAAATATTTTCGAATGGTAAGCCCGTCATTTTCCAATTCAGAAGAGGAATACCATCTAATTCCGGTGCTTCGGTTAGTCCCTGTGGGGAAATGAGTACATGAATATAAAATATATTGGAAAATTTTTTTCACATTCAAAATACTTACTTTTACGTCGAGACCTTGATTTAGACCCGGAAAATTATTACGCCCTTGATTTTCGATCAATAAACTTAATTTTTGCCCAGATTTCGCTTGAAGAGAAATGTAACGAATAGAGTTGATTCGAGTGAGGATACCAGAAGGCAACTGTAGAAAAAAAAAAGGACTTAAGTAGTATGATGGGTAACAGTAGGTATATCCTTCGTTTCATCATCAGCCAGAGGACGCTTACGTGGTCTAAATAAACGATTATTCTGTCACGTACAACTGACACATAAAGAATTGCTGGATCGGTAATATTTTCCGGTATTTGAGTTTCGTACAACACGTAACCGTAGCTGACATCCAACTCTTCAAATGTTTTGGGCTCCAGAGAGTAGGAAGTGATTTTATCTTTGATGTTAGAAGTGTCGAATATCGAAAGTACAGCTCTTAGTTGAACTTTCCCGTAACTTCCCTTCAACGATGGCGGTAATACAGGTCCTTCAAGTGGTCTACTGTTGTAACCTCTCTTAACAAATCATTATAAAAATTAGAAATGACGGTTGTGTAAATGACGAAGGAAAATTTACTCACCTTGCTCAATAAATCTCGTATTGCACGATATTTTGGGGTTGGATCGCCGGATTCGTTCATGGGAGCATTGTAATCGTAGGACGTTATCACAGGTACGTACAGTCGATCAGAAAAACCTCCTCCGGCTCCTGAATGATTCACGAATATGATGTACAAGGTTCTATGCACACTTTGTCATTATTTACTGGACATACCATTTTTAAAGCCAAAATTAGTGCCTCCGAAAAACATGTAGAAATTGAAATTCGATTTCAAATCCAACATCTGATTCATTGTGTCGAGGACTACTTTGGTGTCCACTATCGCTTCTGGTTGACCCCAGGTTGTCAGCCAACCTGGATAAAATTCGGAGTTGACTAACGGTCCATGTGGAGAAAATTGACGCATGATGTTAAAGTACTCTTGTGTATCTGAGGCTGAGAATCGAGCAATTTTAGGGATGATCAATGAATACCTTTGGCTTCCCTTTCCGCAGACCCTTACTTGGTCCAAAATCGACAGTTGCGTATACTCCGGGTATATGACCGCATTCGAGCAATCGGGTATCGGCACCATCTGTCGTGAAGAGAACAGCCGCATCGCGAACGTATTTTCTCATCTCATCTCGCAGCCATATTCTGTAGTACATATTACAGGCAGCGATACTTCCGTACTCGTTTTCAACCTTCGACCATGGAGGATGAAAGAAACAAAGATTTAGGATTCGCAACCGTTACCTTCGATCAAGAACCTAAGTACGGTATATGAAGGCGTAGGAAACAAATCCCTAGGTAGCAAAGGTCGAAATCTTTCCAAAATTCCCGTTGTAGATCATCAAAATCTTATCACATCATCGGAGGCTTGAAAATTATGTACTTGCAAATCCTCTCACACCAGCTGCAGAATAGACATTTACTGTTATCTGAAATTATTCTAAATCTACCTGGACTAATATTATTGGTCCGCCATTTCCATAAAAATGCTTTTGCAGCTTTTTGAATAACACGTCAAACCATTTTCTCACTTCATTGAGGTAGTCTGAAACACGTCATAATAAATGTCTTGAAATTTATGCATATAATATTTATTGCTCAAGAAATCTATTGCAGAGTTTTTATCATGAGACTACTCCCAGATACTCCCGGACGGAAACGAGTGCAACGTAGGTACATCTACTTATGAACAGGACGAAGGCAAAAAATTTTCAATATCGTGCTGTCAGTCAAGCTTGCTTATTCTTATTTTCTCTAAGAAGGCTATATACTAGTACTACCAAGAAACCCAGGACCTAACAAAATTGGGGTCTATAACGAAAGAGCTCCAAGAAACTTAAGATGGAATGACCTCACAACAGAATTAAAAAGAAGCGCGGGAGGATGATTAGGCCTAGTAGTATTTCTATCATTATAATGCATGCAAGAGCAGTCAGCTTTTGGTCCAGTGCTCCCAGTCGAGCACATACTTATCCACTGCAGATTAATTAGATATCATCATGTTACTAACCGGGATTATTCGTCCGTAATACGATATTTTCGTGTAATGTCACTATCCAAGGAGGAAAACCGCCCTGTAAATATTAGAAAAGTTACTGAAATAGTCATTCGAATGCACAACAAGTTTTGAAAAACAGAAATACTTACAAAATCTCGTTCAGCAGAGATGAATGGTCCGGGACGTAGAATGACCAACAAACCTTCTTCAGCGGCCAGTTCGAAGAAGTGTTCAATGTCCTTATCACCTTCAAATTCGTAAATACCTGGACGCGGTTCATGCGTACTCCATTCAATGTAGCTAAATGGAATTCACACAACAGTGTAATTGTGGGTAGTTACATACCTAAGCTACCTGATGAGAAACCTGGGAGGGCCTAAGGAGGCAAGAAGAAGGATCCAGATGAGCACCGGATGAACTGACTCAATGAAGGTACCCTACAAAAGGAGAGAAATGGTAAAAATTCAATCAAGAGTTGCGTAGAGGTGTGTTAGTGTCTGACTACCGCACTGTCTCGCGACAAAGGCTCTTTATGTATTAGCACGTTAACCACCAATTGAGCTTCTTGCTGAGGAGAACGGTAGAGTCAAGAGACTTCACGGGTCAAGCAGGAGGTTAGGTGCTCCTTAATTGAGAAATGGGAAGCAAGAATTGCTGAGACTGAGTTAGATAAATGGACGGCCCGTATGTTGATCATGATTATGGTCAGCTGAACTTTCACCTAACGCAGGAATCAAGCCGCCTTCGTTGCTTCAACAAATATCTTCATGAGTAATTAGGGAAAGTTGAGCAATCAAAGGTGGAATGAAGGACCTCAACACATCTTAATTGAGTGTGAGGCGTAGAGGCGTGCGCGAAGAAAACTTAGTCAACCTTTTCAAGAGATTGAGGTAGACGAAGCACTTGCTCCGGGTAGTCTGGTAGCCACCATGGAACCAGGTATCTGCACTTGCAGCCACAATCATGAAGAAAATGATGGATCTGAAACGGAATGGGCAAATGCAAAACTACGATACGGCCTGCTCGACACCTATGTACCATCCAAAGACGTGGAGGAAGAAGAGGAAGATTAACCTTGAAGAAAGAAGAAGAAGATGAAGAAGAGACTCCAACAGCAATCTTTCATAAGTGAAGTGGCGTGTTGTTTTGCGCATCTGGGAGCACTGTAGCTTGGTGCTTGTCAAGAAGACGAGGAAATTCTTTCAGCATTGAAGTTATGTCCGAAAGAGTCGATTCCAGAGTTGGAGGAAACATACGCAACCCATATCCACTCCATCATGAAGGAAGAGCGGCGCTGCACATGCGAAAAAAGCGACTGGCAGTATAATGGTACTGTGATGCCTACTTCATTGATTTAGTATCTTTGTAGTCTTTTTAAAGATAATAACCGACTAAAAGCATTGTGAGCCATTTTCAATAACTTTTTGAAACAAATAAGAAATGGGAAATAAGTATATAATAGCACATTAAATTAGAATGTTATCACAATAAATAAAAGAAACGAACATTAAAATGAGGAAGTAGCAGTATTAAAAATATTGAGCAATATTAAAATAAGTTGAACAATAAATGAAATAAACCAACATTAAAATGACGAAGTAGCAGTATTAAAATATGTTGAACAATAAATGAAAAAATTCAACATTAGAATGACGAAGTAGCAGTATTAAAATGCGCGGAAAAGTAAATTGAACGCTGAAACTGTAAATATCGAAAATTTTCAGAGCCCACAAAATAAATTAATCAAAAAAACAAAATTATCTAACGGTGAAAATTTTTTATGGAGCTCAAGCGTACTGCACAAGTAGCGCTTTCTTGGCTCTGGCAGGTCTCTTCTGCCCTATAGGTACATTTTTCGCTTCGTCAGGAGCAGTACAAAGCTTCAGTCTCATGAGTAAACCGAGTACGTGTTGACACGTGACATGTTTAAAGAAATAGGGACAGGAGCACGACGAATTACTGATGCACTGACGATCAATTTGAATTTTCCATATTTCATTTCTGTAGTCCGCAAATTCGTCAAATGTCAACAGGGAACCAGTTTTATGGGGGGCTATTTCAGAAATCTGGCGTGCACCGTGCGCCGTCCAGCGAAAAACTTAGAAAAATTTCGACTCTCGAGAATATATGATAGGAGGTGGACTTAGAAAAAATTTCGACTCTTGAGCCATATATGATAGGAGAGGGACTTAGACAAAATTTCGACTCTCGAGCTATAGATGATAGGAGGGGGGACTTGGAAAAAATTCGACTCTCGCGCCATATATGATAGGAGAGGGACTTGGAAAAAATTTCGAATCCGAAGCTATATATGATAGAAGAGGGACATGGAAAACTTCTGACTCTCGAGCTATATATGATAGGGGACAAATTTTCCCAAGTCTAGCTTGAGATTTGAGAAAAACTTGGACTTTGAACTACATTATACTAGGCTTATTTTACGTCTAGGCCTTCTTTATACTAGCTTTATCTAGGTCTAGGCTTCCTTGAATTTTCAATACCAAATCCTATTTGACTCATAAAACAGGTTCCCTCCGTTCCTCGTTTAACTTCGTTAAGGAAGCCGTCGTTTTTTCCATTTTCTCATCTTAGCGTTTGGTTAGGTTAGGTTAGTTTCTTTACTCCTGTAATATGCTTTTCTAATATTCCCCTGTTAATGTGCTTTTTCAGCTCTCTTTACTGCTGTAGTATGCTTTTCTAATGTTCACCTGTTACTGTGTTTTTTCAACTTTCTTACTGCTGTATTATGCTTATTTAACGTTCGAAAATTACTGTTGAATCATTCTTTTTTAATGTGCCGATAAATCGCACCCATAAGAAATCTCCAAGATAGCTAATTTTAGAGTCCAATTACCTTCTTACAACTTGAAAATATTTCCCATTAAGTACAATCTTATTATAGAATTAATCCTTCCTTCTAAATTACGGCACATACTGATAACGAAGGTGAAAAAATAAATTATTCAAAAAGAACAAATTTATTAATTCGAATGAATTTACAAACCGCATGAACATTAAATAATACAGGCTGAGCCAGCTTTCGGCTAAAAAGCCATTAATTATCAAAGCAATACGATGCACAGACTGAAGTAATTACAAGTACAACACGAACAGGAAACCGAAAACGCGTGAGGGAGGGAAGGAAGAAGATGACGGAATTATGGTGATTCATGACTAGAACAATAAACCTTCTCGATAAACCCATCCTCCGGAATAAACTGGTTAAGAAGAGTAACTTTAGTATCATGTTTACGGCGGACGATTTCAATATTTTCAAGAGCAATACGTTTCTTATAGGAACTCTCATTATGAAGCAAGGTAATAGAGCCCTCTTCGAACTTATGATTTTGTGATATAAGGTGGTCAGCAAAAGCAGACTCACCTACAGAATTGGACTTCCAAGCCTTCATATGTTCTTTCTCCCTTATTTTAAGTTGGCGACTAGTTTCACCTATATAAACACCCTCACAATCCTGACATTTAATTTCGTAAACACCACTCGACTCATTCTTCGGGATGCGATCCTTAGTATTACTAAAAATTCTTTTAACAGTAGTGGGACAGTAATAAACTGATTTAAAGCCAAAAGGTTTTAAGACACGACTTAATGTAGAAGAAAATTTGCCCAAATAAGGGAGGCGAATCCATCTATGAGATTTATCATTAGTATTACGAGGGAGGGAGGTAGTCCCATCAAGAAGTTTTTTGATTAATTTTTCCTTATCAAACCATCGATATCGATATCTAAATGATTGCGAATGGCCAAGTTTTTAATGACCGAAGCCTCTTTAGAGAACTCTGAGGAGCTCAAAGGAACGTCGACAAGTCTGTGAACTAACGAGTTATAAGCAGCATATTTATGGGAAGGGGGGCAGAAAGAAGACTATGAGTTCCCCTCGGAGGTGGGGATACCTATAGGTTCACCTTTGGGCTCTCTCATTTCTGAGGTGTTCATGTTTAGGCTTGAAACCGAGTTATTCTCCTGCCTTCCTGCCTCCCTTGACCATATCGTTTACTGGTACAGGTACGTCGATGACGTTCTGTGTCTGTGGAGCGGCCCTGACCATCTGAGAGATGCGTTCCTTGAATACATCAATAGTTTATATCCTTCTATAAAATTCACCATGGAGGTTGGTGGCTCTCACATCAACTTCTTGGACCTCTCCATTACTGTCGTTAATAACCATCATGAGTTCGGTATCTTTAGGAAGGGGACGTGCACTGACATGACCATAGATGGGTCTTCTTTCTGCCCCCCTTCCCATAAATATGCTGCTTATAACTCGTTAGTTCACAGACTTGTCGACGTTCCTTTGAGCTCCTCAGAGTTCTCTAAAGAGGCTTCGGTCATTAAAAACTTGGCCATTCGCAATCATTTAGATATCGATATCGATGGTTTGATAAGGAAAAAATTAATCAAAAAACTTCTTGATGGGACTACCTCCCTCCCTCGTAATACTAATGATAAATCTCATAGATGGATTCGCCTCCCTTATTTGGGCAAATTTTCTTCTACATTAAGTCGTGTCTTAAAACCTTTTGGCTTTAAATCAGTTTATTACTGTCCCACTACTGTTAAAAGAATTTTTAGTAATACTAAGGATCGCATCCCGAAGAATGAGTCGAGTGGTGTTTACGAAATTAAATGTCAGGATTGTGAGGGTGTTTATATAGGTGAAACTAGTCGCCAACTTAAAATAAGGGAGAAAGAACATATGAAGGCTTGGAAGTCCAATTCTGTAGGTGAGTCTGCTTTTGCTGACCACCTTATATCACAAAATCATAAGTTCGAAGAGGGCTCTATTACCTTGCTTCATAATGAGAGTTCCTATAAGAAACGTATTGCTCTTGAAAATATTGAAATCGTCCGCCGTAAACATGATACTAAAGTTACTCTTCTTAACCAGTTTATTCCGGAGGATGGGTTTATCGAGAAGGTTTATTGTTCTAGTCATGAATCACCATAATTCCGTCATCTTCTTCCTTCCCTCCCTCACGCGTTTTCGGTTTCCTGTTCGTGTTGTACTTGTAATTACTTCAGTCTGTGCATCGTATTGCTTTGATAATGGCTTTTTAGCCGAAAGCTGGCTCAGCCTGTATTATTTAATGTTCATGCGGTTTGTAAATTCATTCGAATTAATAAATTTGTTCTTTTTGAATAATTTATTTTTTCACCTTCGTTACAATCTTATTTTTAAAACTGTAGTTCAGTCACCATTTTTGACATAGATATGTTCTTGGGCTGGAGGTTTGTCAGAAATTTTGAGACCTGTTTTGCGAGACGTATGATGTAAGTGAGGTCATAGGAAAATTCGCCCCGAGAATATTCACCTCGGGAAGAAAATTTCTCGCAATAAAATTCGCTACAGAGACAAAGTAAAATTTACCGCGGCCAAAAAAAAATTCTCCGCCGCGAAAAAAAAAATTTACTGCGCTGAAAAAAAGTCAATTTCTGCTTATGGAAAATTTCATGAATTAAAATAAACGTACAACAACTACCTCCTTCCACTGTAGGGTCGGTAAAGAGTGAACAAAGCACAAAAGAAGAACAGTGAGCAGCTTTCATTCTTTTTACATGTACAAAATCACGTTTTGGAAAAATAAAAATTGAAATTTGCTGAATTTTCTTGTGGTCAATTTTCTTGCGGTCAATTTTCCTCCGCGGTGAATTGTTTGTGGCGAATTTTCATGAAATCCATTAGTGACCTTGAACTAATTTAAGGACTAAAAATGATATGGGCATGTCTGTAGGCTGGAAATTTGTAAAACGCTGTTTTGAATCACGCCTGATGCCGTACTTGGTGATATTTTTTTTATCTTCACTACTTTATAAACTAACCTTAAGAAAATGTTGTATCCCAATTTTTTTTTTTTTTTTGTGGGGGAGAAGTGATATTTCAGTGCTACATGGTGGTAGAGAAGATTTTTTTGGACAAAAAGTACTTCTTACCACTCGCGGTCCAAAATGAGTTACGGCGCTTTCTCAATACGCAGTCAATGATATGCTAGCCTAAATTAGGCTAAAAGCGTAGCCTAAAAATAGTATACAAAGCTTACACTAGGGCAAAACTCTATTATTTTTTTATTTACTTCTTCTCCACAGAATATTACAATCACCTGGTGTGAGGATTCTGGGAGTACAATTTGTATAAAAGAAAGCTCAACTTGGACTTATTCTAACGAAGGATGGGGAACTTGGAATATATGATAGAAGGGGATTTGGAAAAATGTCGACTTTTGTACTACGTATGAGAGGATGGGACTTGGAAAATTCAAATCATCAAACGAGTTTGATGGAATTAATTCGATCCTCCAAAATACGGCTATTCATAATGACAAATACTCACGAGAGTGAAAAGCAAAGCAGAAATATTACTCCCGAGAGTAAAGAAAATCGAAAGCGAAAAATTCCTCATAAAGTAGGTTCTCTGCTCGCCTCAGTTTGCAAATAGCTTATAATACTGACTATATCTTCTCTTTTGTTTTCCTAGTATCCTCTCATCCTTCACTATCATTTCCAGTAACATCAATATACTTTTGAATTTTTTAGACTTCCAAGATTTTCAATTTCACACCACTGTCGTAGTAAAAAAAAAAAAATTAGATGCCATTGCTAATTTTGCAATGGCAGCGGGAAACTCGAAATTTCCGTACCCCGTGGCAAAGAAGGTACCTAAAATACGAAGTTGAACACGAACGCCCTTGCCCTATCATGTATAGCTCGAGAGTCGAAATTAATGCAAGTCTCCCTCCTATCATGAAATTCCCCCCCCCCCATCATATATAGCTCAGAATATGAAACTTTTCTAAGCTCCTATCATACATATAGCTCGAGAGAAACAATTCTTATAAGTCCCCTCCTGTCATATATAGCTCGAGAGTGGAAATTTTTCAAGTCCCCCTCCTATTATATAATACTTTGGGGGCTGAAACTTTTCCAAGTGCCCCCCCCCCCATCATACATCGCTCAGAACCTGAAACTTTCCTAAGTCTCCCACCTACCATGTAAGGCTTAGGGGCTCAAATCTTTCCAAGTCCCGAAAATAATGACGTCACAATTCGAAAGAGCTTGCGCTCGTTTACCCCGCTAAAAAAAAGAAAGTATAACAATGAGGAATCTATAATTCATAATCAAGCCTTGAAACTTACGTATCAACACAATTCAAACCGGCCAGTCTGAGTTTCCGTAAGCGATCTCTCCAATAGACTCGGGGAGCACGAAAATAGTGGAATGAACCCGAAACGTAGTAAAACTCTTTACCGTCTTTTAAGAAAACATCATTTTTGTAATCGATGACGAATGATCGATTACTATTTTTCATTGATCGAGAATTGTCCTCCTATATATGAAAATACATGAATATACATAAGTTTAAGTACAATGATGATAACACTACCATCTTCCCATCAAGCTCCCCCACCCTCTTGCTGCATGCCTTGATGGTAAGATGACTATTGATTTCATGGCTAGAAATAAGGACAATTCCAACGTAAAACCGTAAAAATTCATCTCGACAAAAACATATACCCTCTTTTACTTCCACACACAGCGTATCCATTTTAAGAAAACTATGGTATGATAAAGAATGTACTAACACAAGTTTAAATGTGCTCTTCAACCAGGAAAATAAACTTTTTAAGCACATAAAGCTTGAAAATTGTTTTCAAGAAGTTGAAAGCTCACGGAGAAAAATAAGCTGTACTTCTATAGACTATACTAGACCTCCTACTGGACAAAGTCATTTAAAAGACAAAATAAACAAAATACTCACATAGCAGTGGCTCGATTTTTGTGCCCAAACTTTTGCGATGAATATCACGACGAAAATCAGATTTAGCCTCGCAAAAAACTTCATTTTCACCGGTCCTCACTTACGATCAGAAAATTAACTCATATCTTCGGCTCAACCCCATCAGTGACTTTCAAAATTTCTATTTTTTTTTTCAATGGTTTACCGTTCTTATATAGTTACAGACGAAACAGACGTCATGGAGTATTCCGACCACTCATGTTACGAAACCTTACGATATTATACAATACCGTATTTACTTGGCTAAATTTAAGCAACCGTCAACTACCGGTATACTAAACGCTACCTATCTGAAAATGGTCAGATTATCGTTCATTGTATTTCAGTTTTCCATTTCTTATCCATAAATACGACATAACGCTAGCAAAACAATAAACACGTTATCAACTCTTCCTTTCTACATTTTTCCTCCATGCGCAGAAAATAAATTAAGTTGGTATAATCTTTATCTTCGGTGATTCAGAAGTTAAAATAAAAAATTACTCACTCAAGTCTTGACAAGCCACTACAGAAATTATGTTACGGTCAATAACCTCAATTTTAAAGATCAAAATCATGCGTAATTCAGTTTAGCTCACTTATCGTATATCTACTCGTGTAGTTAATGGAAGACTCATTTATAACGAAAAAACAAAAGCACGCAAAATACCAGCGAAGGCGAAATACAACAATGAACAATGAAAAAGCAAACCAAAGAACCTACATAAACCTATAAAACGAAACGTCAGCAGAAAAATTCTCTAATACGTTTACAGATCAATATTGTATTCCATTATTAAGCTAAAGAATAGCCAAAAGTATAGCACTTGGGAAAAAAAAAAAAAAAAACGTCTTTATCAACTGGATGTTTGTTTTTCATGGGAGCTTCTTATATAGTTTTGCAATTTTTGTTGATGCTCCAAACGATAATTGATATTTTGGTATAATCAATGTATTGATATTAGGGTAGAATTGATTATAATCGATCATTTTATATTTCCTGTCGTTATAAATGGAGCTCTATCAGATATAATATACTAACTCTCCTCTCCTGTATAAGGTATAGCTCAGAAGTTATTCCAGTTCTACTCATGTCATATCATATATCTTGGAAGTCGAAATTCTTCCGGAAGTTGAAATTTTTCCAAGTCCCACGTTTTTGGGTGCCCGGCCTTCTTTTTCTTGAATGAGCCCCTCCCCCCGCACTCAAAACAGGTTCTCCGTAAAAAAAAAAAGGACAACAGCAACAAAGTCAACTAAAAAACACCAACATCACCAACAAGTCACACGTTTTTCCGGAGTTGGACAAAACAGGCTCCCAGTTGGAAAAAAGACTAACAACAACTAGAACAACGACAACGACACCAATACTAACACCTTAACCTATAGAAACAACATTAACACCACCAAGTCAAGAAAGCTGTTCTATGGGGCAAATTGATTTTTAACAGGGGACCTGTTTTATTGGGGTGGGGGTTTGGAAAAAACGACCGCCGTCCACCGTCTGCCGTGCGGCCGCCGACAAAGCTCGGAGCTCGGAAAATTTTCCAAGTCCCCCTCCTATCATATAAAACTTGGGGTGGGGCCTGTGACGTCACAGTTTGATGTCATAGGTCAGCGTTGTGACGTCACAGCCCACATTTTTCAGATCCTACGTGCACCATAAAACAGGTTCCCTGGCACCCTCGTTTAACTCCGTTAAAGAACCCGTGAGTTTTTTTAAATTTGAAATTGAAGCGCCAAAAAGTCTAAATTTTTCTTAGTTCCCTATCATATGTAGCTTAAAGTTCAAATTATTTTCAAGTCACCTCCTATCACTCATACTGTAAAACCTCGAACATGGTACGCACTTTCCTAAATAGATCAATAGAAGAACTTGGGGAAGTCGACTTGAAGATCAACTCCATATTGACGTTGATTTGAGGCAGATTTCAAGACAAGCAGCGTGCACTACCAGAGAACTACAAATTGACTCAAAATCGACGCAATAGAGTAGGCCTATAGTTGATTTCAGTTTGATCGAAAATTTTCAAGATATTGATTCAATATTGACTCTAGATTGACGTCGATTTGAGACTCTAGTAAAGTCTATCAGCATACGTACATTCCGAGAAAAGTAGGGATTAGCTGTTAATTGACACAGTAGAATGTTCAATTTCAGTTGAATAGAAAAAGTTGAAGAAGTTGTCTCGGAAATTAAATCCTCATTGACTTCGATTCGAGGTAAATTCGAAGTCAATTATCGTGCATTATTACAGTAGGTACTACAAATCAACTTGAAATTGACGCAACACAGCACTTCATTTTAGGTCAATAGAAAATTTTGTGAAGTCAATTCAAATTGATTCCAGAATAACGTCAATTTAAGATTGCTTTAAAGTCAACCAGCTTTCATTTCCGGAAAACTAAGCATCAGCTGTTAATTGATGCAATAAAACAGCCGTTTCTAGATCAGTAGAAGAAATTGGGGTATAGTCAACTTGGAAATCAACTGCACATTGACGTCAATTTGAGGACCATCAGTGTGCACTACGAGAGAACTACAAAGTAACTAACTTTACATTGGTGAGATAAATCAATTGATTGCAGTTTAATAGAAAAATTTGATTCAAAATTGACTCTGGCCAACTTGCAGATCAACTGCACATTGACGTCAATTTGAGGACCATCAGTGGGCACTACCAGAGAACTACAATGTAACTGAATTTACATCGATGAAACAGATCAATTGATTGCAGTTTAATAGAAAAATTTGATTCAAAATTGACTCTGGCCAACTTGCAGATCAACTGCACATTGACGTCAATTTGAGGACCATCAGTGTGCACTACGAGAGAACTACAAAGTAACTAACTTTACATTGATGAGATAGATCAATTGATTGCATTTTAATAGAAAAATTTGATTCAAAATTGACTCCGGTCAACTTGTAGATCAACTCCATATTGACGTCAATTTGAGGACCATCAGCGTGCACTACCAGAGAACTACAATGTAACTGAATTTACATCGATGAAACAGATCAATTGGTTGCAGTTTAATAGAAAAATTTGATTCAAAATTGACTCTGGCCAACTTGCAGATCAACTGCACATTGACGTCAATTTGAGGACCATCAGCGTGCACTACTAGAGAACTACAAAGTAACTAACTTTACATAGATGAGATAGATCAATTGATTGCAGTTTAATAGGAAAATTTGATTCAAAATTGACTCCAATCAACTTGGAGATCAACTCCCCATTGACGTCAATTTGAGGTAGATTTGAAGACAATCAGCGTGCACTACTAGAAATTCATACAACAGATGGACGATTTTCAGGTCAGTAGAAAAGTTTGAGGAATTTGATTCAAAATTGACTTTAGATTGGCGTCAATAATTGGACCCTATTTAGCCAAACCCAACAAAGCGACATGATAACAATCTAGAGAAATGCTCCTTTACTATAAGCGGAGATTCTCCTTTTCGCCGGATCGTTATCATGTCGCTTGGTTGGGTTTAGCTAAATAGGGTCCAATTGTATAAAAATTTACCAGCATACATTCATAACGAACTAAGAATCGGCTGTTAATTGACGCAACCGAGCAAATGATTTCAGGTTGATGGAAAGATTTGGAGAATCAACTCCTCCTCGACTTTGACTTGAGGTAATTTTGAAGTTAATCAGCGTGCACTACCAGAGAACTATAAATCAACTTTGAATTGACGCAACAGAGCAGTTGATTTTAAGTTGATGGGAAAATTTTAAGAAGTTGATTCAAAATTGATTTTGTTAATTTGAGGTTGTACAAATATTAAAGCCCACTATCATACATTTCCAGAAAACTAAGAATCAACAGTGACGCAATGGATCGAATTTTTGTGACGTTTTTCGAAGCCCCACCTTAACACAGTCTTACCCTAGTTTACCGTTCGGGTTCAAAAATAAAAATTCTATACTCCATAAGAATACATACATACAAGGATGTTTCAATCATATGTTATTATTTGAAAACTGTAAATAAATAAGAAACCGGAGGAACATTTGCAAATACGAGTACCTTAGAACTTCCAGATTCTGAATAATAAACTTCAAATTTCTTAATATTTCTTCTTTACATTCAAATAACGGTAAATGATGGAAACGTCCTTTGTATTTCTTGTAGGAATGAAATACGTTTGAACCAATAAAGAAAATATCGCAAAATTTCAAACGGGTGCATTTGCTTGTAGTGCGCCAAATCCAAACGTGCCGACACGGATAATCCGGTCTCTAAAATAGGAACTTCTAGATAATTGGGGAAAATAAGAAAGCTGACTCGGAGATCACCACTCTAGAGGTGCGGAGGGAAGTGTCACTGATTCTATTTATTAGGGACCTACTAATGTCAAAAACAGAATCCCCATTCCTATTGAGTCAGATTGGTCTCTATGCTCCAGTTAGGCGCAGCAGAAGTCAAAACCTATTTTACATCACACACTGCCGCACAAATCACTTCAATCTTACGCCCATCAATCGTGCGCTGCGTCTTTACAACCAAATAGTCACAATAGATGATACAATTGATATTTTTTTTGATAAGAGGAAAGCTTTCGCTGAAAAAGTAGCCAGAGCTGTGGATATTGTGTGCAGTGGGACTGGGTAGCGTCGTTACTCTGTTAGCAGTCCTCAATATCATGAGGGGGATGAGGGAGCAGTTGGCAAGTAATTCTCAATGTTATTATTACTCATTATAATCTTATTATTATTTTTATTTGTTTATTTATTTATTTATCTTTTTTTATTTTTTATTTTTATTTATTTTTTTTTATTATTATATTTTTTTTTTTTTTTTTTTTTTTTCCTAATATTATTATTGCTGTTACTATTGCTGGCATTATTATTATAATCAAGATTATTATTATTATTATTATTAATATTATTATTATTTTTACTTATTACTGTTAGGCCTACTATTATCTTTATAATTATTATGTAATTTCAAAAGTGGTGTCACCTGTAATTGGTCCGTGGACTGTAGGTGGCACCACTATAAAATAAAATAAAATAAATAAATAAATAAAAAAAAACTCCTCATTGACGTCGATTGGTCAGCGTGCACTACCAGAGAACTACAAATTGACTTGAAATTCATACAACAGACGAGTCAATTCCAGGTCAGTAGAAAAATTCGGAGAATTTGACTCGCGTATAGAAGTCGACCATTATAAATTCTCAGGAAACTACGAATCAATTGTCAATTATTGAAACAGTGGATGAAGAAATTTGGAGAAGTCGACTCGAGACCGACCTCAAATCAATGTCCCAAGTCCCCTTCCTCCTCCCATGGTTTGAATGTCTACATTTTTCCAAATCACTAAAAGGGTCGAGTCACAAAAACGCGATTAAAAAAAATGGATTTCATTGCAACCAGAAAAATTATAGCGGAAAACTTTTTTTTGTAGACCTTATTTTCTAGAAGTTCCAAAGTTGCATTTTTTCCCCCCAGTTTCTTCCAGTCGTGATTTTTTCAAATCTTCTTATCTTTTCATAAATCAGCTCGTATGTAGGCTACGGTAAGTCCATTCTCTCTAATCAACATGCATCTTCCCTCTTTATTAATAGATACAGCTCAAATTGACAGGATAACGGAGGTCCAAATGATCTTCAGATTTAGATACCCTATGACTGTGAAGGCTTAAAAATTTTTTTTATATCGATCAATTTTTTTTTTTTTTTTTTTTTTTTTAAATTGTCATTTTCACCATCGTAACAATGCGGAAAGAATAGCATTTTTAAAAGTCCTGTAATACCGCAAAAACTATTCCATATTCTTTGCATTTGCTGTTTGAAACCACGTTGTGAAATATAAATAAACTATAATGAATCAATTTAAGTACCAGTCCAGACACGTATTCTTCTCTTTCTTCCCGTCTTTTTCATTACCTACTTCATATCAGCTGTATCGATAAGCAAACCATTTTTCGCATCAAGTCCGAGCGAACAGCAAACCGCATACCACTTGGTTTAAATAATATAAGATACACAATACAGAAGTCCGGTTAATTAATCACGTACACGTTACTCAGCGCAGCGTGGACTGTAGGTATTACATATTTCACTTCGAATTAAAAATCAATCCATCGTTACATATAGGCCTAGGTACTGTCTTTTTAGTCTTTCAGTAGGCGAACGATCGTCTTTTGTTACGGGCGGTGACTTAATGAAGCGAAATTGATTGATCAAGATCTGTACCTACGCCTAACAAAGTTTAGGTCTCGGAGTAATGGACGGTTAAATACTTTTTGTTAACGTCTTATCTCGCTAAGGCCAAATTAAAAAATCAAACAAGACTGTCGCTTAGATCATAAGAATTGTAGAGATAGGGCCATTTGGTGTCGCGAGCGTACACCTGCCTATTATTGGGAGAATACGCCGTTGTGGTTTAATGATTTTTTTTTTTTGGACCTGGTTGTCAGTAGCCAACAGGAAGTAATTAGGATATATGTATGCATGTATAGTTTGATAAATAGTGAGATTGAAAATGAGTGTATCTACGAGTCGATTGTAGATTGTATGCCAGCCTATTCATTCAAATGTAGGTGACAGCGGGCTTGAAAAGGTTACCTACATTTTATATAATGATTACAAGGAATGTAGGATTTCTATCAGGATCACAAAGAAAGAGCAGTTACTTTTCTTTTCTAAATTGACCTAATGAATTTCAAGTGCTCCCGGAGGCGTAGCGAGGAGAGGTGTGGCAGTGAGACATCAACCACGAGTTACCAAATTCAGCAAAAAGTAGAGCAGTCGGAAAACTGGAAGCATTGCGACCTCGAAATTACAAATTAACCAAAACCTGAGCACGAGTCCACATTTTCTTACATTCAGCTCCCCTCCCAATATGAATTGTCCTCGCTACACGCCTGAGTGTTCTATGAGACTCTGAAAATGCTTACCATAGGTATCTTATCATGAATTTGTATATCATTAGTGTCACAGGAAACCCTCCCTGTTGGCGTTGATAAAAGATATTGCGTGTGTTGTATTTAATACAAGTTATATTTCTGAAAGTCTTCTTTGTCTACTTTTGAACATAGCATGGATTTCTCAGGCCTTTCCCCAAATCATGAAATTTGCTTTTAGACCAGTAGTATAGACTCGATTGCGCAATGTTATCAATGCTAGTGAAATTTGAGGAGCCGAATTCAAATCGATTTCTTTAAATTTTTCTATAAACCTGAAATTGACATCTCTGCTACGTCGATCACAAATCAATTTGTAGTTCTCTGGTAGTGTACGAAATCTACCTTTCAAATTGATTTTGTTAACTAGGTACGCCAAATTTTTCCATTCATCTGAAGTTGACTGCTTTGTTTTGTCAATTAACAACCAATTCTTAGTTTCCTGATAGAAATGTAAGTTATGCTGAACAACTTCAAATCCACCCCAAATCAATGTCAACATGCTGTCAGTCCTCCAGTCTACTTTGTCAAATTCTTCTATAAATCTAAAATCGACTGCTCTGTTGCATCAATAAAATTAATGGATTCTTAGTTTTCTGGAATGTGTACAGGTCGACTTCAATACAACCTCAAATTGACGTAAATTTGAAGTCAATTTTGAATCAACTTCTTGACTTCTCACTTTTGCATTGATTTCATATCAGTGTGTAGTTCTATATGGTAGTGCACGCTGATTGTCTTCAAATCTACCTTGACTTCTCCAAATTTTTTCATCCACCTGTAGGTGACTGCTTTGTTTTGTCAATTAACAGCCAATTTTTAGTTTCCTAATAGAAATGTAACATACGCTGGTCAACTTCAAATCCACCTCAAATTGATGTCAATTTGTTGTCGATCATCCAGTCAACTTTGTCAAATTCTTCTATAAATCTGAAATTGACTACTCGGTTGCATAAATTGAAATTCAATTCTTAGTTTTCTGGACTGGTCAACTTTAATACAACCTCAAATTGACGTCAATTTTGAATCAACTTCTTCAATTGACTTCTCACTTGCGTTGATTTTATGTCATTATGTAGTTCTCTGGTAGTGCACGCTGATTGACTTCAAATCTACCTTTCAAGTCGATTTTGCTGAATTCTCTTAATTTTTCCATTAATCTGAAGTTGTCTGCTTGGTTTACTCAATTAACGACCAATTCTTAGTTCCCTGATAGAAATGTAAGTTATGCTGTTTAATTTCAAACCCACTTCCAATTGATGTCAACATGTTGTCGATCCTCCAGTCCACTTTGTCAAATTCTTCTATAAATCTAAAATCGACTGCTCTGTTGCATCAATAAAATTAATGAATTCTTAGTTTTCTGGAATGTGTACAGGTCGACTTCAATACAACCTCAAATTGACGTAAATTTAAAGTTGATTTTGAATCAACTTTTTCAAATTTTTTCATCAACCTAAAATTGAATTCTCACTTTTGCGTTGATTTCATATCAGTGTGTAGTTCTATCTGGTAGTGCACGCTGATTGTCTTCAAATCTACCTTGACATCTCCAAATTTTTTCATCCTGCACCGGTAGGTGACTGCTTTGTTTTGTCAATTAACAGCCCCAATTTTCAGTTTCCTGATAGAAATGTAACTTATGCTGGTCAACTTCAAATCCACCTCAAATTGATGTCGATATGTTGTCGATCATCTAGTCAATTTTGTCAAATTCTTCTGTAAATCTGAAACTGACTACTCTGTTGCAACAATTAAAATTCAGTTCTTAGTTTTCTGGAATGTAGACTGGTTGACTTTAATACAGCCTCAAATTTATGTTAATTTAGAGTCGATTTTGAATTAACTTCTTCAAATTTTTTTAGCAACCTAAAATCGACTTCTCACTTGCATTGATTTTATGTCAGTATGGGGTTCTCTGGTAGTGCACGCTTATCAACTTCTGATCTACATTTCAAGTCAATTTTTTAACTTCTTCAAATTCTTTCATTAGGCCTAATCCGAAGTTGACTGCTCTATTTTGTCAAATTACAACCAATTATTATTCTTAGTTTCTTGACGGGAATGTAAGTTATGCCAGTCAACTCCAAATCCACCTCAAATTGATGTTGATATGATTGTCGATCGACAATCTGCCAGTCGACTTCCTCAAATTCTTCTATAAGTAAATCTGAAATTTATTGCTCCGTTGCGTCAATTAAAAATCAAATTTTAGTTTTTTTTTTTTAGTTCTCTGGTAGTGCACGCGTCCGACTTCAAATCCAACTTTCAAGTTGATTTTGTTGAATTCTCCAAATTTTTTCATTAATCTGAAGTTGACTGCTCTGTTTTGTCAATTAACAACCAAATCTTAGTTTCCTGATGGGAATGTAAGTTATGCTGGTCATCACTTCAAATCCACCTCAAATCCGTTGTCAATATGTTGTCGATCTTCCAGTTGCGACTTCCTCAAATTCTTCTATAAATCTGAAATTCACTGCTCTATTGCACCAATTAGAAGTCAATTCTAATGTGTACTGGTCGACTGTAATACAACCTCAAATTGACGTCAATTTAGAGTTGATTTTGAATCAACTTCTTCAAATGTCTTTATCAACCTGAAATCAACTTCTCTGCTGCGTCGATTCCAAGTTAATTTGTAGTTCTCTGGTAGTACACGCCTATCGACTTCTGATCTACCTTTCAAGTTGATTTTTTCAACTTCTCCAAATTTTTTCATTAATCTGAAGTTTACCACTCTGTTTTGTCAATTAACAACCAATTACTATTCTTAGTTTCTTGATTTGAATGTACCTACAAGTTGTTTATTTTATTTTTTTATTTTAAGATTGTTTTTATTTTGAGGTAGTGCCGACAACAGTCCGTGGATCAATTACTGCCGACACCACCTTTACATAACTTTATACGCTTAAATACTAATAATAATAACGTTAGTTCCAATTAATAAATAGACACACACACACACACACACACACACACACACACACACACACACACACACACACACACACACACACACACACACACACACACACACACACACACACACACACACACACACACACACACACATACATACATACATACATACATACATACATACATACATACATACATACATACATACATACATACATACATACATACATACATACATACATACATACATACATATATACATACACAACCCATACATATGAATCACACCTCATATACACATTCATGTTCTGCACGTTTGTATCCCCTTCCTATCCACCCTGCATTACCCTCCCTCACATACTTCAGTCATATTTTTATACCTATTCACTCAGCTGGTCAACTTAAAATCCACCTCAAATCAATGTCCAGTCGACCTTGTCAAATTCTTCTATAAATCTGAAATTGACTGCTCTGTTGCATCAATTAAAATTAATGAATTCTTAGTTTTCTGGAATGTGTACTGGTTGACTTTGATACAACCTCAAATTGACGTCAATTAAAAATTGATTTTGAATCAACTTTTTAAAATTTTTTTATCAACCTAAAATAGACTTCTCACTTGCGTTGATTTCATGCCAGTGTGTATAGTTTAATCTAGTAGTGCACGCTGATTGTCTTCAAATCTACCTTGACTTCTACTAATTTTTTATTGACCTGCAGTGACTGCTTTGTTTTGTCAATTAACAGCCAATTCTTATGCTGGTCAACTTGGAATCAACCTTGAATCGATGTCAATATGGAGTCGATTTTCTCCGTCGACTTCTCAAAATTCTTCCATAAATCTGAAATTGACTGCTCTGTTGCATCAATTCACAATCAATATTCTTAGTTTTCTGGAAATGTATCCCGGTCAACTTCAAGGCGATCTCAGATTGACGTCGAAAATCAACTTCTTCAATTTTTTCTATTGACCTGAAATGTTTTTCCTAATTGCTACATTTCTCATTTCTCATAACTGCATCTTCCACCAACATTCTTGGGACCCTTGGTACAAAGATGTTGAGAAAATTCATTGTCGTTGTCCGCGCTTTTGTTGACTTTTCAAAAACAATATCTCACTTCACTTGAGAAAGTTGGTATACATACATATAAAAGATTTGAGTCATTCAACTGTTAAAATGTAGAGCACAAATTACATTTTGTACGAGAAAAGTCGTACGAACGAGAAGACAAATCCGCTATATGGCCATGGCCCTCTACACTCCGTTACAAAACTTTAATCATTGATCACCTACTTCTTTTCATGCTAGTTATAGAGCATGTGCTCAGCAGTAAATTTTGACGTCTTCACATTTTGATATTTAGTTCAAGCATGCATTTCTATTCACGCTTAGTTTGAGCACATTATCAAAGGTGTAAGAGACAATACGATAAGTAACAGTCCTACACGTTATAACAAAATTATGTTCTAATGGTGTACCGTCTATTAAAATGTAGGCCTACACAGTATACAATAACTTGGAAATATCTTAAACTCTGACCCTGCGGAGGTTAGCAAATATTTTATTTCGATGAAAACTTCTTGAGCCTAGGCACTTGACGCGTACGTTATTAATGATTTCTTTTTTTTTACTTTTCTTTTTCCAATTTTTACTCGCGCATTTCATCATTGTACAAAGCGTTAAGGATCATGAAATCTCATTCACCTTAACTTTGTCATATTGCGTAATCTATATACCTACCATTGACTTCGACGAGAATGAAATCATTTCGATTCCTATCGAACTAGAAAACTCCCAATTCGTCGGAGTATATGTGATGTATATGCTTGTGTAATATAAGAATGGGATATACAGTATAATTGTGTTAGGTCGCCGTATACCGAAAAGTATAACGACTCGATATCATTAAAAATTCTTCGTAAACATCCGTCATTTTTATTATTGTACACGTAACGAATGACCATCGTCATTCGTACATCATTAAGAGATAGACATTTTCAAAAATCTATTTTACAGAGGCACGTTTATACGTCAATTTAGCGAACGATGAAGGTCCTCCCTCCGAGAGGTGGCAGCAAAATAATCTTGTTCGGCGTACTCGTAAGTATAATAAGAATTAAATGCCGTTCTACTGTAAGGCGCATAACAATAATCACGAGGACGATGATGACGGCAGTCGGCATTAAGTTCAATTCACGGAATAAAGACCGAGTTTACGTCTAATTCGTGTAGGTACGCAAGAGTATACGTCAAATCGATCTGTGATTAGGTTGATGAAACTGAAGACAAAAGACAGCGAGATCAAGTCGAAGATATGAGCAAGTTTACCTAGGGAAAACTATAATAAATAAAGTCTCAATTTAATTGATAATACGTGATGTCTTCTTTTTTCTTGTCTCGCTAGTCCTGGAAAGAAGACAAGATGTCAAAATCGAGAATTGATGAACTCTCGCACACGATCGCATATTTTACTAGAAAATGAAATCGTTGGAATCAGTTATAGTATAACCTACACTCTGTGAGCAGCAGTCGAGATACCTATAAGCATTCCGGACATCACGTCCGTCCAGTTTAGATCTTTACCTATGATTATTCTATCATCTTTTAACGTCAATGCACCGTGTACGAGCTTTGCCTACGAATAGTCAGGACGAATTTTAAATTTTAATTTGAGAAACATACCTACATTTTGCAAAGTGATGTGTATTACGACTGATCAAGAATACCGCTGCGAGTATCTTAAATTCAGTAATGAAGGCGGAAAAAATTTTCTCTCTCTGTCGGTGTGAAGACGCTCAATAATACCTACATTATCATATAGCTATGAATCGAAAAAATAAAGTCTAAGCGGCTATTCGACTCGTTGTTGTTTCAGAGACGACCAATCTCCCATCGTTATCTATGCAATAATTTCAAGAGGAGAAAAAAAAATAATAAAATTATTTTCAGTTGAATTTTTTATGGTCAAGTCTAAAAATACAATAGAATATATTAAGTGTATAAAAAAGAAGATCGCGGTAAAGGAAAGAATTTTCAATTTGCATCAAGTTTCTAAATTGTGCATCATTACATATTTACGAGAATTCGAGCTCTACAGTCAAATTTGATGATTATTTACTAAATATTTTATTCATACTGGATAAACTAATGATTTTGGAAAATATAATTAAAATACTCTGGAATTCTTTTGGAAAACCCCCGAACAAGATTGGTTCAACCAGTCGGCGGAACTCGGCTTTCGCTCCTCTCTCGACAAAGACTTATCGGGTAATATTCTGTCCGAGGTCCCTCCTCCTCTCCCTCTGTAACGTCTTCAAATCTTCTGAATTGATTTTTCATATTAAACTTCACATTTGTCAAAAAACAAACTTCTTATCAGGGCTGAATGTTTCCTTGGATTTGTGGGTCACAAGCGTCGTGCGTGTGATCCATCTTTACAAAACAATGGATTAAAGTGCTGGTACCGATCTCCAATGCAGTCTACCTTTTTTGGAAGGAAAGTTTTGCCGTTGGCATTTATTTGCCTGGAAACAAATCACCTGATGGACACCTGAAGTATGCGGGCCATCAAACAGAGAGACCATTTCTTGAAATCTAGGAGTCATGCGGTATTAAAATTATTAAGAAAGAAAAAAAAAAACTACTTCATACTATTGTCCGGTCGTGGTCAAAATTTTCTGGATGGTTGTGGTCCAAGTTTTTTGCCCACAATATTTCCAATTCAATGGTTGTGGTCAAGACTTTTTGTCTTCAATATAAAATTTCCAGAGTTGTGGTCGAAACTTTCTGTTCAGAACATAGGAGTTCTATGAAAGTGGTCAAAATTTTTTATGGTCGGGATAAATATTTTCCGTCCCCAACATAGAAATTCCGTAATCGTGATCAAAACTTTTCATGGTTGTGGTCCAAATTTTTTGTCCACAATATAGGAATTGGGTAATGGTTGTGGCCAAGACTTTCTGTCTTCAATATAAAAATTCCAGAGTTGTGACCAAAACTCTCTGTCCACAACATTGGAGTTCTATATAGTGGTCAGAATTTTTTATGGTCGGCGTAAAAAGTTTTCGTCCACAACTAGGAACTCCATGGTCCGGATCAAAATTTTCCATCCACAACATAGGAATTCTATGGTTGTGGTAAAAATTTTCTATAGAAGAATTCCTCGGTCTTGGTCAAAATTTTTCGTCCACAACATGAGAATTCCTTGCTTGTGCACAATTTTCCACGGTCGTGGCCAAAACTTTCCGTCCACAGCACAGGAATTTCATAGTTGTGATCACAATTTTCCATGTTCTTGGTCACAAGTTGTACGTACTTCAATTTGTCAATAATTGGTAGACCGCGTACTAAACTTTGTCAACTGTAGAGAGTGGTCGCTGTTTGTTAAACGGCACCTATTTACTTGGTAGATAGTAGTTTGGTGCTGGGAGACCGTTAGCCATGCCTTTTCACCCCACCTTGGCTCGTTTCTGTAGAAACTGCTAATCTTCAAGCATCCTCAGCTCAGAATCATCTGCTACCGATATTTCACTCCATTTTCGTTCCCACTTTTAACGACGTACTCACCAACAAACGCATCCCTTTCTTGCTAGAACGTTCACTCTGCAAGCCCAAGGCACTTCTCCTGTCCATTTACTTTATCACCCCTCCTCACGTCCGTAATCAAGGGTTGCGAAGGGGGTTGAGCCCTCGTAGACGTGTCACAAGCCACTCCCCCTAGCCAAAAGTACGGTCCTAATAAAATAAAGCATCATTACTAGACACCCATGCTCGGCTACCCTAATTTTCATACGAGCCTCTTCTACAAATGGACTCTGTTTACGGGACTTCCTTTCCTTGGCCTACTCATCGACTCCGTTCTAGTAAAAGCTGGATCGATTTATAATGTTTTTTTCTATCATACCATATTTGTAGAGTTGGGATTCTTCCACCTACTTACGTATTATTTCACGTTACTACATTTTTCTCCTGTGTGAGTGAGGCACCACTGAACTTATTTCATAATTTCAATAAGTCAAAATTATTTTCATTTTTTTAAACCCGGACAAAAACTTGGAATCCTTACGAATCCACTTCGGGCAAATAAGCTACCTATAGAGCGTATAAAACTCCCGAGATAATTTTATTTCAAGAACACGAACCAATATAGGTTATAGCTGATGGCGGGACGAGTTAAACAGTGCGTAAAGCCGGTGACAAATGAGACAGCTTTACAAAGTATTATATTTTATTGTTCCATCGTAAGTGTCCGGATCAGATTTCCACGCGACATCTAATATGCGTCATTTATCTTCGATCTGCAATATAAGTCGGCGTTAAATTGTGCGTAATGTTTGTTAAATGTTTGATTCGCAATTATATCTGATATACATTTAAAAAAAAAAAAATCGAGACTGTTAAATAGAGCTGGAATACGATCTTATTGTAATAAATCATCACCGTAAGCTACATTCAATTACATCATGTTTGATAACCTACAGTTGTTTGCCCTGTTTTTTTTTTCATTCGCTCGTTGACTTGTAAGAATTTTCGTATCATCTTTTCAGTTTTAGAACCGGGAAAAGTGTAGGAGAACTTTGAAATGGTTAAGGGAAAAAGTAAAAAGAAGGCCTTTTAGTACTTTCAAAGTCCACTTTTGCAGGTCCATTTCTCAGTTTCTGGAGGAATACTTGGTCAGAAGAGGGAATAAAAGTCAATTGGCGACCCCGAAAATCAATTTTTACCACTCACATAAATGAGCAAAAATTTGACAGAGGCGACCGGCCATTTGATTGTTACGGTCATTGTCTCTATTGAATTTCTACCGCAATTTAAAAATATCTCGTATATTTTTATAAATGGTGAATCGTATTTTTGAAATAAAGTATGCTCTCCATCCGACTCAAAACTCGTCCTAAGCAATAAAGAAATTTGTCCTTTTGTTACCTATATTATGTCATTTATTTTTAATGTACTGTCATAAAATCTCAGTTAAAAATATTCGAATAGATGTAGGATTGCAAAACAAATCATAGTTCAGGAGAGAATTTTTTCATCTCCGAGTTTCTCGTTTTTATTTTATTTATTTATTTATTTTTTTTGCCTTAAAACATTCATGAGATTAACGAACGCAGACGAATTCTCACACGCCTTAATAAATTGATCAAGGTCGAAAATATCGAGAGGATTCTCGTGCACTCTTGTAAATTAGTGGAGAACGTTTGAACAGGCTAGCGAAGAATTTAGACTAGAGATGACAAATCATTTTCGAGTTTTTCATCACGAAAACAAGAAAAAAACTGAACGTCATAATCAACTGAAAAACTGAAGAAGTTCATTGAAGAAAATTTTCAATGGGATAATCAATGTTCAACTACAAAAAACTTAAAATTGAAAGCTAATAGCACAGGGGGTAAGGAGTTTCTTGAACTCGAGTTTCGAGACGCCCTCCAAAATTCTCGAAAATAATCATTTTCGATGGCTAATTTATTTGTGCTGATTGATCGAGCAAAGATCTACCGTAAGTGTTGATGTGAGGTCTATTTGACGCCACTTAAGAAGCTAAACTTTATACCTATCTATTTGACGTCTTTAAGTCAACAATCACGGCTGTCTAATAATTAACCATCAATCGATATTTTTCATAAAAGTCGAAAAAAAAAGTCAAAATCAGGTCGATGGGAAAATTTAGGCAACCACATCAAAGCCTTTGTCTATATATTTCTGGGGAGTTGATAGCCTCATGGTGGAAATAAGGAGGACACGTGGAGGAAAGCTTTTAGCGGGGAACCCGCTATCCATTTTGTTAGGAGATTACATCCTCAGAAAACATCCGCGAGAAAACGTCCGCGTCCGCGTCCGCAGGTTAGGTTAGGTTACGGGACTTAAAAGAATTTCGACTCTCGAGCTATATATGATAGGAGGGGGACTTGGAAGAATTTCGAGTCTCGAGCTATATATGAAAGGAGGGGGACTTAGAAGAATTTCGAGTCTCGAGCTAAGTATATATGATAGGAGGGGGACTTAGAAGAATTTCAAGTCTCGAGCTATATATGAAAGGAGGGGGACTTAGAAGAATTTCGAGTCTCGAGCTATATATAATAGGGGGGGGGGACTTAGAAGAATTTCGAGTCTCGAGCTAAGTATATGTGAAAGGAGGGGGACTTAGAAGAATTTCGAGTCTCGAGCTAAGTATATATGATAGGAGGGGGACTTAGAAGAATTTCAAGTCTCGAGCTATATATAATAGGGGGGGGGGGGGACTTAGAAGAATTTCGAGTCTCGAGCTATATATGAAAGGAGGGGGACTTGGAAGAATTTCAAGTCTCGAGCTAAGTATATATGATAGGAGGGGGACTTGGAAGAATTTCAAGTCTCGAGCTATATATGATAGGAGGGGGACTTGGAAGAATCGTGACTTTCGAGCTATATATGATAGGAGGGGGACTTAGGAGAATATCGACTCACGAGCTATATATGATAGGAGGGAATGTAGAATGATAATTTCGATTTGAATTATATGACAGGATTATCAACTCAGTTCCACACCACCTGAGAGGTCGAGTTAAGGAATTGCGGGTTCCCCGCTGCCACTGCAACGTCTGCAATGGCTTCTAATTTTTTTGGGTCAGTTCTCGGATGTATTTCTTATCTCTTCTTCCGTATCATCACGTCCGTAGATGACTCAACGTTACTCTGATTGTTACTCGTACATTCTTTTTTCCCTGTGCGTGTAAATGCTTATTGAAGCAAAGACACTTGCTCGTTTTTTATTCTATTCCGGGACCAGCAGTCCATCATCTCCAAGTTCAGTTGCTGTATACCGGATGCCACAACGATCAAATTACTCAAAAAAACAAAGGCTCTAGCCCGGTAAGGGGGGAAAATGGTCTTCGTCGGAAAATGTTTCAAATGTTCGTCAAAATGTTGTCCCCAATAAGAAAACTCGAAATCCTTTAAGTTGGACCCATCCGCTCACCCGCATGAGCTGCAGAGTCATTTTTAGGCCTAAAATGCAAATGGCTGTATCTCAAGCAATAATGGTCGCACAGCGATGAAACTTGGAGACATTCTAGTATATATGAACGTTCATACATGGTATTTTTTTCAAAAAAAATCATTCATATTTCCTCTAGTTTCTAGCAATAACAAAACTTCAAACTCGAATATTAAAAGAAATCGGGAGGGGGAGGCACCTGGGGAAAATCATTGATTTGAAGCGTTATACCCTCTACTATAACATACATTAGTACCATAGTCTTCGGTGAGGTGGAACATTTCCAAAAAATCAATATTTAATGAATTTCTGTGATTTTTCCATGAATAGCGCGGTGAACTACGACTGATGCTACCGCAATGGACTGCGCGAAATCAATAGTCAATGTTCGAGCTGAAAAATACGCACTCCTCTGTGGGATGAAACGGGAATGTAGATAGACCAGAAATATATTTTAACAGGGAACCTGTTTTATGGGGGGCTATTTGAGAAATCTGGCGTCCGCCGTGCGCCGTCCGCCGTCCAGCGAAAAACTTAGAAAAATGACGGCTTCCTTAACGAAGTTAAACGAGGAACGCAGGGAACCTGTTTTATGATTCGAATGAGATTTGGTATTGAAAATTCAAGGAAGCCTAGATCATATATAGCTCGACAGTCGAAATTTTTCTAAGTCCCTCTCCTATCATATATAGCTCGAGAGTCGAAATTTTTCTAAGTCCCCCTTCTATCATATATAGCTCGAGAGTCGAAATTTTTTCCAAGTCCCCCTCCTATCATATATAGCTCGAGAGTCGAAATTTTTCTAAGTCCCCCTCCTATCATATATAGCTCGAGAGTCGAAATTTTTCTAAGTCCCTCTCCTATCATATATGGCTCGAGGGTCGAAATTTTTCTAAGTTTTTCGCTGGACGGCGCACGGCGGACGGCAGATTTCTCAAATAGCCCCCCATAAAACAGGTTCCCTGTTAAAATTTCGACCCTCGAGCCATATATGATAGGAGAGGGACTTGAAAAAATTTCGACTCTCAAGCTATATATGATAGGAGGGGGACTTAGAAAAAATTTCGACTCTCGAGCTATAGATGATAGGAGGGGAACTTGGAAAAATTTCGACTCTCGAGCTATATATGATAGGAGGGGGACTTGGAAAAATTTCGACTCTCGAGCTATATATGATCTAGGCTTCCTTGAATTTTCAATACCAAATCTCATTCGAATCATAAAACAGGTTCCCTGCGTTCCTCGTTTAACTTCGTTAAGGAAGCCGTAATTTTTTAGTATTTAGTTTATAGATTTGGTCAATTCTTATGTAAACACGTCCACTAATTAGGTGGGTTACGTTAGATTGAGAAAAATAGTTGAAAAATTCTCCAGTCGCTGGAACAGTCTGAAAATAGTAGAGAAGGGAAAAAATCCCTTTTTTCAACCTGGAGAACTGCGATTTTTCATATTTCATTCATCAATTACGTCTATTCTTAAGTAAACATGTCCGCCGAATTTGAAAAAAATAATCAAAAAATTCTCCAGTCGCTGGAGCGGTTTGGAAATGACAATCGATAAAATCCAGTTTTTCAACCTGGAGAGCTGCGATTTTTCATATTTCATTCATCAATTAGGTAGGTAAATTCTCAAGTACACATGTCGACCAAGTTTAAAAAAATAGTCGAAAAGTTCTCCAGCCGCTGGAACCTTCTGGAAATGATAAATAATCGAGAAAATCCACTTTTTCAACCCAGAGAACCCTAATTTTTGGGATGTCATTCATCAATTAGGTCAATTTTTATGTAAACATATCCGTTGGGCTTGAAAAAAAATAGTCAACAAATTCTCCAGTCCCTGGAATGGTCTGGAAATGGAGACTTTCCTCCTACTCAAGACAGTAAAATGAGTATTCCCTAGATTCTACGGCCTTCAGAGCTACTTTGTGCTCGAGGAATTCGCAAATTATTATTTTTGAACTATGAAAATCATTTAATGTAGGTACATATGATATTCAAAAAGATTGAAAAAGCAGGAGCTGATTCTTGCATTCCCTTCGTCTCCTTAAGAACAAAAATTCCGTCGAACAAGGGTTTTCAATCGCCGAAAACGATGAGAATTTTGGCGCATTCCTCTGTTTCAATCAAATACAGGGGTATCACCGTTTTCCCACTGATATGATACAACAGAAAAAAACCTTGCGGTATCATTCCTTCCATTGGCAGAGCATGAGAATTTTCGCGTCTTCCCCAGGTTCGATCAAATGTAGGGAGTAGTTTTCTCATGGCAATCTGACAACAGAAAAAATATGATCGGTCTTCTATTGGTATAAAATTAGCGAGCATTTTCGCATATTTTATTGCTTTGATCAAACGCGGGGCGGTTGCCGTTTTCTCTCCACGAGCTCACAACAGAAAAACTCTTTTCGCCATCATTCGCTTCCATGGGCATGACATAACGAGAATTTTCATGAACTCCCCCGCTCATTCAAATTACGGGTCAAAGTTGTTCTCTCACCGCCAACTGACAACAGGACAAATCTCTGTTGGAAAAGGGGATTTTCTCACTTCTCTACTATTTTCAGACTGTTCCAGCGACTAGAGAATTTTTCAACTATTTTTCTCAACCTAATTGGTGAACGTGTTTACATAAGAATTGACCAAATCGATAAACTAAATACTAAAAATATATTTTTGGTCTATCTACATTCCCGTTTCATCCCACAGAGGAGTGCGTATTTTTCAGCTCGAACATTGACTATTGATTTCGCGCGGTCGATTGCGGTAGCAGTCGTCGTTCAACGCGCTATTCATAGAAAAATCACAGAAGTTCATTAAATATTGATTTTTTGGGAATGTTCCACCTCACCGAAGACTATGGTACATACTAATGTATGTTGTAGTAGAAAGTATAACGCTTCAAATCAATGATTTTCCCCAGGTGCCTCCCCCTCCCAATTTCTTTTAATATTCGAGTTTGAAGTTTTGTTATTGCTAGAAACTAGAGGAAATATGAATGATTTTTGAAAAAAATACCATGGATGAACGTTCACATATACTAGAATGTCCCCGAGCTTCATCGCTGTGCGACCATTATTGCTTGAGATACAGCCATTTGCATTTTAGGCCTAAAAATGACTCTGCAGCCCATGTGGGTGAGCGGATGGGTCCAATTTTTAGGATTTCGAGGGGACAACATATTGACGAACATTTGAAACATTTTCCGACGAAGGTCATTTTTCCCCCCTTACCCGGCTAGAGCCTTTACGGTGTTCTGAGGTACTGGGAATCTTCAAAAACAATCCGTGGACTGCTGAACGGGTCAAGAGATTCAATGAGAGCAGGATAACAGTGATCTAGTCCAGGCCTGACCAACCTTTTTCATATCGCGGGCCAGATTGAAACTTGTCAAAAGTTGTGCGGGCCGGACTCCTTATCTAAAAACAGTGGATGGTAATGTGTCATGAAGGAGCGTGTTTTATCAAGACTCGTCGAGTTTCTGTGTGATGATTGAATGAATTACCTATTATGAAACTGTTGGTTCTCAGTAAAACTGTTATTGAAACGATGGCACCTGCGTTAAAAAAACGAAAAGTTGACATTGGAAATCGAAAATTCAAAAGTGATTGGTGTGTGAATTATTTTTTCATTGAATGTCGTGGAAAAGCATTATGTTTGGTGTGTCGAGAAGATGTTGCCTGTTTCAAGGAGTCAAATATAAAACGTCATTTCACAACAAAACATCGAGAGAAGTACGGTTTGCCCACCACAAGTACTATTACGAGCCGAACAGCCCTTTTCGAGTCAATGAAGAAGGCTTTTTTGGAAGAGGATGTTGGGAAAATGTTTCAGAAACAGAGTTCTGGGGAAGGTGATATAGTACGCGCAAGTTTACGAATAGCACACATTATTGGGCATGAAAATAAGAACTTCGGTGAAGGTGAATTTGACAAGAAATGTATAATGGTAGCTATTGAGGAATTACTACCTGAAAAAAATACTCATTTTGAAAAATTGAGCTTGTCCCGACCTACAATCACGCGGCGTATTGAACTTCTAGGCTAAGATCTTTTTCAACAATTGCAAATCCGTGCAAGTGATTTCACTTACTTCTCTTTAGCAGCAGATGAAAGCACTGATGTTTCAGATACGGCTCAACTTTTAATCTATATTCGTGGAGTCAATAAGAAATTTGAGGTTTCAGAATGAACTTGCTTCATTGGAGAGCTTACATGGGAGGACAACAGGGGAAGTTGTCTTTGACAAAGTTGTTGCTTCTGTGACAAGAATGAATTTGTCATGGGAAAAATTTTGCGGCCTTACTACGGATGGTGCTCGCAGCATGGTTGGTCAGAAAGATGGACTGGTTGGTAGATTATCTGCGTTCATGAAATCAATGAATTTGGAACATCCTCCCACAATTCATTGTATCATCCACGTTCAAGCACTTTGTTGCAAAATCATGTTAATGGACCATGTGATGGAAGTTGTTGTTAAAACTGTCAACTTTATTAGAGGTCAGGCATTGAATCACCGTCAATTCCAATCATTTTTACAAGAAATTGAAAGCGAATACACTGATGTAGCAATGTGTGTTGGTTAAGTCGGGGCAAGGTCTTGTAACGTTTTTGTGAACTACGAGTGGAAATAGAAAAGTTCATGAGCGAGAAAGAAAAACCTGTGAAGGAATTTCAGTGTACGAAATGGATGTGGGATTTTGTTTTTCTAGTCGACATTTGCAAACACCTCAATGACCTCAATTTTAGGCTGCAGACTCAAAATAAATTCATTTTCAATCTTCTCAACGATGTCACAGCAGTTGAAAACAAACTGAAGCTCTTTGCAACACAGATCAAGTCGGGAAATTTCGCTCATTTTGAGACTTGCTCCGACTTTAAGAAGAGCGCAAACCAAAAACCACCTATTAAAAATTATTTTGATCAACTGGTACGCTTACAATGAGAATTTCAGGAGCGGTTTGCTGGTATACGGACGCTAGAAACGTTATTCCGATTGGTTGAGAATTCCTTTGCAGTTGATGAGAATAAAATTCCGGAGGTGTACCAGCTGGAAGTAATTGACCTGAAAGCAGACTCGTTTTTAAGTACAGCTTTCCACAATAAACCTTTACTTAAATTCTACGGACTACTCCCCACGCACTACTCAAATATTATTATTGATTTGGCTTTGCGTACATTTGCTATGTTTGGTTCTACTTTTGACATGTTCCATGTCTTTTCTCTCGCCGGACCCCGATTTTGAAACTCGCGAGTACACCCCCCCCCCGCCCCTCGTCAAGAGAAATCTCTACCCCGTGGGTGATTCAGAAATTCGCGAGTACACCCCGCGTAATGATAATAAATAATTATATTAATTAAATAATTAAATAATTAAATAATTAAATAATTAAATAATTAAATAATTAAATAATTAAATAATTAAATAATTAAATAATTAAATAATTAAATAATTAATATAATTAATAATTAGAAAATTTTCCAAGTCCCTCTTCCTATCATATATGGCTGGATAGTCGAAATTTTTCCAAGTCCCCTAGACTTGAATTGTCTTATACCATTCCAATACAACAGCGAGACAGGGGGCGAACGAGCGGAGCGAGTTCGCGCTACCTCATATTTCTCATAGAAACTTATACGACGCCAAGATAGGTAAAGGGGTAAACGAATAATATCTCACGAACACTTGACCTAGTAGAAGCCTAGACTGAAATATTTCAAGATGACTGATAAAATATAAAAGACATGGAACATGATTTTCATTTATTTGGCTGTGCCAGAAAATTTTTTTATGTGAACACACTTTTTCTCGACTCAAGAATACAAAGACACCCGAACGTTCATGTCTCACGGATGACCACCTTCACACATTACTACGCATCCAAACTACAAATCTTACGCCGGAAATTACCAAAATAGCAGAAAGTATCCAAAGGCAGGTGTCACATTGAATAATTAACGCAATATACTTTTTAGGCTCAGTGCACTGTTTTGTATTTGAGATTTTGGTTTATTTTACAATTCACATAATGTATTACTTTCAGTTTTTCACTAACACTTTTTAATTAAAGATAAATTTTTTCATTGCCTCTTCATCATTTCCCATCTCATTTCGTCATGTTTGGAAATACTTTCGCGGGCCGGATAGGAACTCTTCGCGGGCCGTAGGTTGGCCAGGCCTGATTTAGTCTAAGAACTTGGAAAAACTTTGAGTTCCGAACTTTCGAAAAATGAGCAGGGGACGGACCAAAAGTATCGAGATGGTATGAAGGATCTTTGAAGAGGATTTTAATTGCTCCTCACTCAATTATTCGCACAATTATAATTGTGTATACGTTGATTTCGACTTGCGAACTAAGACATAGCGGTTTCATCGCTATCATATTGTTGTAAGCGATGTACAATATCTGTGAATTGTATCTTTTTTTTTTTGCAGAGGATCTTTTGATGTATGCGGACCGACATCATTGTCGACCGTTCGTTCGGTGATATACCACCAACAGTCATGTGGTCAGAGAGAACTGTCAATACCGCATTTATTTCCTTTTTCCGTATAATTATCTTGAACGATTTTCTTTTTTTCTTTTTTTTTTTCCTTATAAAATCGAAGCAAAAAAGAAAAGGAACTCGAAGATTTAATTGTAAGAGTATGCCGCGGTGGAAGGTAATATTTCTGCGAAACGTTCAATCGCTCATCGACGTCGTCGCAGGCAATAACAACTTCCTGTTCGCAAAACCATATCGATATCGTAATAATCCGTCCTGTCAGGGCGGAATGAATAAATCATTACGCTGGCCGCAACACGCTACACGCATGTGAATGAAAATACAACATCATAAATCGCTATTGTCAACGACGTTAAAGCCGTCATTGTAAACGCGAAATCGCGAGAATTTCCCGTACATTTAGGCCCGCGCGATGAAGGTGATTAGCGTTTCGTTCGTTTTTTCGGCAGCGCAGAGGTTCGAGTGGTCGTCCGCGAACTGGACGCGAGTGCTGACGCCCGATGCCGCGAAGCGACGCTCGTATTTTCCGCTAAAATCTCGCACTTTCTCGCTTAGAATAATTCGTGCTCCGGGTAGATATACTTATAGCTTTTAGTTGGCGATGATTTCTGGACGCGGCGGTACTCCCACTCCGCGCCTTCTCATACGATCGTCGTCTGGAGTACGATTCACTCGACGACGTCGGAAGGAGAAATGCGTACCTTGCTCGCGAACCAGCGCTCCTTCATTCCAGTTTGCTAGTGTAATTTCAAATACTCAGTTTGACTCGTGTTTGTTATTCTAGTGATGTGGATTGCTTATTCACACTTACAAAAATATTCTCATTTCGCTGAATCAGCGTTTACGGAATTCACTTAGATAAGCAAATACTGCGCGTATCAGTGGCCAACTGTTGTGTCGTGCGGAGTGTTTTTTTCCATTTTTTTTTTTTTTTGGTGCCGCTGCCCCGCTCAAAAAAATCGCGCGTGACCAAGAAACGGCCAATTTAGATGAATTACACCAGTCGTACAATTTCGACCAAAATGCCTCAATGTATTAACTTACAGGTACGTGTGTAGTAGAGATGTAGGTTATGGATTCGATCGAATATTGATTACCCGGTAATGATGATTGGGGCCGTTCATTATGTAATGGTAGTCTCCTAGTACGTGGAATTCTAGTTTTTTCATGTGGAATGTGGACGGTTTCGAGTGAAGGAAGAATGAGAAGTCTCGTGTGCGTGAAATTGTTTCGCACGGCGATGTGTGTGGACTCGCTGATGATTGGTTTAGGTACTACTTGTCGATGAACGATGATCACTCGGATCATATTGTCTATAAGTGGTTTGTCGGGAGCATACCGTACCTAACCATCGATCGGTACGATGAACTATCTATAGTCAGCTGAATCGATGGAAAATTGCCGACAACTATAGCGATACTGCCCTAATGTTTTCGTCGAGGTCGAAATTCTATTTTGAAATTAGTAACGGTATGTCGATGACACCGACGATATATTTCTAGCTCGTACCGTAAACCTTTCTGTACACGAGATTCGATCATCCTGACGAGGAAGAAAAGACGAGTATTGTAATTCTTATCAGAGGCTCTACAATCCCAGAGTGAACGTAAGAAAAATGAAAAGTTTTTCCGTAGGCTGCACCGGAAGTCTTAATTGTGCTTCAGCAAAATTAGATCAACTGGCGCAAGTTTTGTGTGCGCGAGAACTTCTAAAATAATTATTTTTCGTTTTGGTGGTTTGTTGTGTGTGGTATTCACCCTCGACGCGGAAATAAGGCAATAATTTTTTGGTTTTTGACAGGGCCATTATCTCATATAGATTTGAAAACAAAAGCTTTGTAACTGCTTTTTATTTTCCTCCCCCCATTTTGTCAATGATTTATGTATTTCTTAACAGGTCATTTGTTCGTTAAGAACGTCATCAGCTGACGATATATAGAGATGGCTGTGAAGAGAGGGAGAGCAGAATTATTGAAGACGACAGTCGAAGAAACCGCGAGAATTAAAATTATGGAAAGGAGGATAAGATAAGAAATCTTGTTTGCGGATAAGTTGTCAAAAATAATCAGTAGTAGCATAAGAGGAAGGTAAGGCGAAGGAAAGCTAGACGAATATAGTCGATTCTCAGGCATGAGAAGACATTTTTTTGTATCAAGCGAATCATAAGAGTTCGATTTCGTTTTGAGTTTGCTCAGAGCCTGTATTTTCTGAAATTATACAGAGTGACGAGGATTACAGATGATAGTCTGTATTGTTATTCTTTGCCAAACGTTCGGTGTCCATTGTCCGGTGATATAACTTTCTTTTTACCGTACTATGAACGGTGACAGCCTTACAAAGTCAAAAATTTTTTTTTAATTTGAACTATAGTATAAGCGTTACCCACAAGACACCACAACAGGAAGTCAGTTTGTACATGGAATTCCAAAAAATGGCCTTACGGTCATGCAATTTTTCAATTAAGTAACATTTCTACTCTCATACAAAATTCACAACCCTTTGACACTTATGGACGTCGGACGTGGGTGTCAAATAGCCGCAAGCGGTCTTACAAAATGGTATGAGTCGGACACTGATTTCGCGGCATTTTCATTCCCACCAGTGGATCAAGTTGTTCATATAACTTAAGAAGAGGACCTTATTTTCCCACCCAAACTGGAACCTGTCCCGGACTACTTCGAAGATACGTGGTTTGAACGGTAGCAATGAGGGTGGCGAAGTCGTCAGGCTTCTCGATTTCCGTTAAGAGTTGCGGAACTGTTTCAACTCTGCAATCTGGGATCTTCCAAAAAGGAATAATGTGGACAAGGGGTGGTTTCATGCGTTTGAGACAACTGTTGACATCATCCATGCGAACGTATACCGGCTCTTCAGAGCTCTCATGAAAGAATAGAATGAGAGTGGGAATTGATGGACAAACCATCAGCAAGATTTCAACAAAAGTACAAAGACTGCACATTGAGCCTGCAGTCACGTGTTGATCTGTATGTTGAGGGAACCGACGTTGTCGAGTGTCGACAAGATGTGGCTCGCAACATTTCCTATTAATAACGCCATCATGTTCAGGACGATGGCTCGACACTGATTGTCATTCTTGACTCACATTCATCCGGGGAAAACGCCTACATACACATTTCTGGGGGGACTGTGTGAGCCGATCTCCATGTGGCGTCTTCTTGGTAACGCTAATTGGCTCACATTTTTGTAACGCAGAGCTGAGACAAACTTTCACTGCAGCCTGTGGACGGATTTTTAGCCATCAAAATTGTTGATGAAGGTGTATTAGTCATTAGTGCATGGATCTATATATAGAAAACACTCCAGCCTAGATTATGTTATTGGATGTGAGCTGGGGTTGTCATGTGACTTGGAATTGAGAGCGCCCCACGCAAACTACAGGACGTCAAAGAGTATACAATGCAACTCAGAAAGAACTCCAGAGGGACCATATGCTCATCCGATATTATTTGGAAATTGTAAGTGAAGGATAAAGGCGCCATAGAAGAGCTTTCCGAACCTGGCAACAAGGTCTGGTTGTACAACTCTCAGAGAGAAAAAAAAGTGAAGGAGCTCAAAACTTCAAAGCAAAATGGAATGGTTAAGAGGATCAATAATGTGGTGTACTACCTTAGCCAAAAGAAGAAGCTGAAAGTGCCCAACCAGAATCAATTGGCTGTCTGACTTGGTAATTCCAAATGGAATGTTTGGAGCTAATGAGGGCAAGAGTTTGCAATAATGGTAAACAAGATAAGGCTTGAAAGATGAAGAATTGAGAAAGGACAAGAAAGATTTGCATCATTTGATCGCGGCCTAGGGTAAAAAAATGAAAGTTTCTTACCAAAAGGTCGTTTGACGTTGCTCTCAGTAGGTGTATTCATACAATTTGGGGACTGGGTATATTGACCTATTATGAGATGACAGCTTGTGTTCATTGACCTTTAGTTTGTCAGGGGAACCTTGATGAGGCGTCATCACATTAATGGTTCCCACAACTGCCTCTGCCCTTTTTTGTTAGCCTAAACGTTTAAATATTTTTTCTCTCTCTGTAGCCTGTAATTTTATTGGGATTTAACTGGGTATACCTGGATTTGAGGGCACGTCTCCTGTATGCTGAGCCAAATTACTAAGATTAAGGATTAAACTTATTTTTTATATAATGTATTACATATTATATGTAAGAATATTGGTCAAGTCTTTCCAGTATTCCGTTTTCCCAGTGTCTTAATGAATGTACCGATAGTCCAAATTTTTTCAAATCCCCCTCCCATCATATATAGCTCGAGCTAGAGAGTCGAAATTTGTACTAAATTCTTCCTATCATATAAGGCTCAAGAGTCGAAATTTTTCCAAGTTTTTTGTTGGACGGCGCACGGCAAATTCCTCAAAAAGCCCCCCATAGAACAGGTTCCCTGTTAAAACGGTGGTGGTTACAGGCTACAGAAATCTGCCCTCCTGTTGGCATTCATTCACATCTAGTTTCAGGAGTTTCAGGGCATGATGGATGCGGGTGACTGTCCCATAGTAAGGAAATGCCTTTACTTCCTTGTACTTTCCTATGTACGGTACTGATCCGGAGTACTTTTGTTACTGTGCTGTCCTTCATTTCCCCAAGGATTCCTTCAACCGTTGGCTGCTGCGATCTGCTCTACTATTTCAATTTCTTTCCTTCTTTGTTCATCAGGAAAGAGATTGTTTGGTAACAGTCGTTCTCAACCACCGCTAAACTGTAGTTGAGGTGGCTGTAGAAGTCTTTAGGGATGATGGTATCGGTATGCGTTGGCTTCAGGAAGAATTTCTTGTCTATCCTGTTGTTCTCCAGTGCGAGTGTTAGGTCGAATTGCCTTTTACCACTGTAAATTCGATGCTCTCACTCATTGTAGGAATTTGTCCATCTGTATCGTATATTAGTACCTGACCACACAATTAAGATATTAATTATCATCTGAATATATGACCTGTCCCAAGAAAACCCCCCTTAGCCTCGTAAACATAATTTTACACGAGCGATGATTCTAACTTCAAAAGTAGTTTTTGGCGTCATTATGCGATGAATTTGGCTGAAAATTTTGTCATTTGTAGATTAATGATTCCAGAATACAATTCAATAGCGCTTTTTATATTATTTGCGCGTTAATAGTTTAAAATTTTGAATTAATTATCGTTACGTTGGAAGAATCGCCTAAAAAGTTACATCTCAGCTCCATTTGTGACCCCGTCTACAGAAACCCGGCTTAGCGTTGAATATCGATCAGGAGGAAAGGACCTTTTACTGAGGAAGGAAGATTCCTTTTCTCCTGATTGTAATTGAACACTAAGCCGCCGCACATTGGGATGAATCGCTCATCTAGGCGGCAAAAAATCGAAAAAGTGACTTCGCCAAAATATAATGTAACTTTGAACATTGTTTTGTACTACTTTAAGAATCCTGAATCATGTATTGAAGAGTCTGTAGTCGCATTGAGGGACGCCTTACGGTTAGTTGAATAATGGGGAGAGTAGAAGGTGCGGGGATTAGTTATTCCGTCGCTGTAGAGCTCACTGTTGAACCAGTGTCGTACTTATTGGCATGTACTTTTTTAAATACTGAATCTGGAGTATTTTTAACGCTCTTTTACGTGGTTCTAATGGTTTTTAGCTGTGTTGTCAATTAAAGCTGGAATGAAGCATTGCCAGTAAGTACTACATACGTGTTCAAAATGTAAGTTATTTAGACTGGCAAAAATTTGTGCCAATATGTGCCGACAAAGTATAACCACAAACAAACGCACAAAAACGTTCACTTTAATCGTGCATTAACACTTGTTGCATTAACTTGCATTTTGCAGTGATATGAGCATGGTTTTAAAAGTATATGTGGCTTACAACAAGAAATAATTTGGATTTTTTTCAAGGTATGAAGGAAAGTACCATCCTGAAGAGTGTGCGTTGGCCGTTGGGAAAGGCCAGAATGGTGTACAACAGATTGCATATATTCTCCCCAAGTACCCTACACGGTTTGGTGTACCAGTAGTTACTCTGCAACGCTTGACGGGTGTGCATAGGTAGTCTTTATAAGGAGTGACTTCAAAAAACTTCACAAAAAAGTTGCTCAAAACTCCATTTATAGAAGAATTTTTTTAATCTCCAAATTTTTGATCCAAAAAAATTTTACAGCGTTAAAAAAAAGACAAATTTTCAATGACTCTAAAGTGAAATAAAAAGCTCATTAAAGAAAATTTTCCAATTCGGCTTTGATACCGTCTTCAATTGAAGCTTTCTAAAAAATTAGAAAGATTCATTGAAAACTCGAGCAGTGAAAAACTTTTTTCACAATAGTAACTGAAGAAGATGATTTCAAGCTATTTTTCTTCCCATTTGAATTTTATTTGTATTTTTGCAGATTAAAATTTAAGGATGGTTGTGGAGAATTGCAATGAGTTGAAAATATTTAATCGGTAAAATAATTTTTTTAGTTACTAAACTTGCCCTTATTATTTATTTCATTGAGAAGACGCTGACAATACCTAAAAAAAAGTATCAAAATTGCTAAAGAAAACTGTTGGAGAAGAAAAGGAAAAGAAGAAGAAGGAGAAGGAGATGACTACAACGATGAGTTTTTCAATTGAAGATTTATATGATGAGAATTGAAAAAAAAAAAGAACAAAATAAGTGTAAATAGCTATAGGTAGTACTAAACAAATTATAGAAAAATTTATTTTTGTTCAAACTTCCTTCAGAGGCACACAATAATTCATATAAATGTGACAAATCAAATAGTGAACGAAGGGGTTCATATTAGATGTACGACAGAATTGAACTTTTGTGGAGAGGGGAAGGGACTCTCAATTGGGATGAATTTCGGATTTGTTCTGTGGTTTAATAAAAAACCTATTTCTACTGGAGAATCTCTATTTACATCATTATCATAACAAATTATAGTATCAAATACTTGTGGTTGAGGGAGGGGACTTCAAATCAAGAAAATGGATTCCAGATGTGTGTTCTGCGGAGCAAAAACCCCCAAACCGATCTTTCTGACAAAAAATCTGCATTTATTCTCTGCCAAACATGTGTAAATATGTGTGGAGAGGGGAGGGGGCTCCGAATCCGAAAATGGATTTTAGATTCATGTTTTACAAGTATTAAAACCCCCTGGTCAAGACGGTCAAAGTAGTTTTCTTAATTTTTTTATTTTTTGCCGGCTACGAAAGTGTTTCATCCCACTGTGAGCCGGGTTTCTGTAGATGGGGTCACATTTCTTGACCCGTGGACCCAAAAATATGCATTGGAATGAAATTTCTGGGTCAGATTCATTTTCAGCGACCCAAAATTACCCCTAAAATTGAATTTCATCAAATTCCAAAAATTTTTCCAGAAGTTTCAAATCCCCCCCCCCCAACTTTCAAGACCCCTAAGGCCTATGAATAAATTTTTTGAATTTTAGCGGAGAACCCGCTATCCATTTTGTTAGGAGATTACATCCTCAGAAAACGTCCGCGTCCGCAGGTTAGGTTAGGTTACGGGACTTAGAAGAATTTCGAGTCTCGAGCTATATATAATAGGGGGGGGGGGACTTGGAAGCATTTTGACTTTCGAGCTACCGTCCGCCGTCCAACGAAAAACTTGGAAAAATTTTGAGACTCGAGCTATATATGATAGGAGGGGGACTGAGAAGAATTTCAAGTCTTGAGATATATATGATAGGAGGGGGACTTGGAAGAATCGTGACTTTCGAGCTATATATGATAGAAGGGGGACTTAGAAGAATTTCGACTCTCGAGCTATATATGATAGGAGGGAATGTAGAATGATAATTTCGATTTGAATTATATGACAAGATTATCAACTCAGTTCCACACCACCTGAGAGGGTCGAGTTAAGGAATTGCGGGTAGCGGGGAACCCGCTATCCATTTTGTTAGGAGATTACATTCTCAGAAAACGTCCGCGGCCGCAGGTTAGGTTAGGTTACGGGACTTAGAAGAATTTCGAGTCTCGAGCTATATATGAAAGGAGGGGGACTTGGAAGAATCGTGACTTTCGAGCTATATATGATAGGAGGGGGACTTGGAAGAATCGTGACTTCCGAGCTATATATGATAGAAGGGGGACTTAGAAGAATTTCGACTCTCGAGCTATATATGATAGGAGGGAATGTAGAATGATAATTTCGATTTGAATTATATGACAAGATTATCATCTTAGTTCCACACCACCTGAGAGGTCGAGTTGAGGAATTGCGGGTTCCTCGCTGCCATTGCAACGTCTGCAATGGCTTCTAATTTTTTTTTTCAATACCACCACGTAAAAGAGCGGGTTTCAATTATAAAGGATCACCGAAAACCTCAAAAACGATTTTTGGGGCGCTAAGGGGGATTTTATTGTGACAGGTTTTCATATTTAGCGCAGTCTTTGATCGAGTTTCTGAACTTACTACCTTACAATATCTTGTTTTCTATGTCCTTCGTGGATACCGCTACCTGTATTGGTGACAGCGGTGATCCCATCGCTAGTCCTCTTTCCTGCCTTTAAAACTTGTTATTGAATCGGCAGTGATTCTAATCCACGATTTCTTGCATTAGTTTTGCGTACTTCAGTCTGTCAGGGTTCCTGTTGTTTCGCAACAGGGTGGGAAGTTCTTCCTTTGGTAATCTCATAGGGGGCTCCCCGACGTGCAAAATATTTGCTGTAACCCCGACACATTAGGGTAAGTCAGATACAACGCGCCACATAAGGGCAGGTCACCATATGACGATCATATCAACCACGCCCACTTTTTATGAAGCTCAACGGTGACTGGGTAGCGTCGGTGACACAATATGGTCACAACTACTAGATAAAATTAGATGCCATTGCGGGAAACCCGCTGTCCCGAGTCCCCTTAAGTTTTCCAAGTCCTAAAATCATGACGTGACAACTTGAACGCGCTGCAATTTCAAGGAAGCCGTCGTCTTTCCAAGTCCCCCTCTTATCATATATCGCTCGGAGGTCGACATTTTTTTAAGTACCCCTCCTATCATATATAGCTCGAGAGTCGAAATTTTTACAAGTCCCCCTTCTATCATATACACCTCGAAGGTAGGAATTTTTCCAAGTCCCCTTCCTATCATATATGGCTAGAGGACCGAAATTTTTCCAAGTCCCCCTCCTACCATATATAGCTCGGAGGTAGGAATTTTTCCAAGTTTCCCTCCTATCATATATAGCTCGGAGGTAAGAATTTTTCCAAGTCCCCCACCCCTTTCCGTGACGTCATCAACCTCGCTCGCGCTCGCGGACGAAAAATTCCTGAAAGTACCCCCAACAAAAGGGATAGCGGGTTCCCCGCTAACAGTGTTTCTCTGATGTGTCGCATGTGTGACCCGGAGAAGCAACTTATGGTCACTATATGGTCACATGTAAGGCACCCTTTTTGCATCTTATGTGACATTTTCACTCGCAGGAAAAGTACTGAGCCTCAGCGTACATATACCTGATGCAAGTTTCGTAACGAATTAAGAGCTCATCTTCTTTGCTGCCTTCACTTCATTCAGCGGACTATGGAGGAGGTGGCGTCATAGGATGAAGATGATAAGATAAATGACTTACAGAAATAATTCTACAAGAGAGGAAACAGTTGTCACAAGAAGGCCACAGATATGTTATTCTATGGTCAGAAAACAAAATGTTATGATCCTTTGATGTGACTGCAAAAATTTCTACAAGTTACCTGTAAGTGTCTCAAGTCACACCTGCGATTCAGGCGACTCAGCTTACCTCAAAATTCCCCCTATGTTACCTAAAAGTTATTAGTATGTGTCCTCTGTTTCCTGCATTCTGATTGGCTAACTACCGACACAATCTAGTCACATTTTACGGACACACGGATCACACACTTTCCCTGTTGTGACCTCATTTTGCACGTCGGGTCCTTGATTACTACCTTATCCAATCCCTCTAACAGTTTCTTGTTGTTTCTGGTGCTTTGTTTGGGTACGAACTGATAGTTTTCCAACATACAGACAGTAAGCCCTCGTATATTCAAGGAGGGATCTATATTGATCCAATTGAAAAAAGTTGAGCAACTTCATTCCAGGTTTCGAGTATATTCGAGAGAAAATTTTCTTATATAAATAGGATCGGCTCGTGAAAGACTGTATTGAGGATGATAGGAAGTACACACATTTGCAGAGAATCTAGAATCAGACGAACGAGGAACTCGGACGAAGAAAATACCTCGCGTGATTTTTTTCCCTAGCCTCGTAACGAGTACTTATCAGTTCGCTCATCGCAGGCGTACTGTAAACAATCAGTTTCGTTCTTCTGGCGTGTTTGAAGCTGATGAGAGATGTGTGTGTGTAAACTTTGTGGCAGCCGTGTGTACAGAACAAGTACCATTGTACCTGAACCGTAATATATGTGTATACTTAAGACAACGTGTAATACAGAATTCGCGATGATTCTTCATCATCTTGGTAGTTTGCGGATAGCTAGGCCAGGCTCGCAATCTAATATAAACCAGTAAATCTACTTTATTTTCACTTTCTTCGCTTCTTTCTTCTCATTCCCAAATCAGTTCTGTTGTTAGAACATATAAACATCCGTTTTTAGTGCAATGCGTGTACACCCATAAAAAAATAATATAAGTACAGAGTAACTACGTATAGTTAAAGAGTGAATGTATCTCGGGAAGAAATCTTCTCATTTTCTTTTATTGTGAAGCACCATAAGATACAGCGCGATAATTTATCGGTCGATTCTCTTTTATATCGTAGAATGGTGGAGTCGTTATTGAATATTTTATTTCTGATACGTATTCGATATGATTTAATTTTGTTTTTCAGAAGGTATATAGGTTTACTTTTCTATCGCGAGTGAGATGAGTTAAATTAACGTATACCGGTACATTATTTTCTAAGCCGATTTTAATGGAACTAAATCGTTTTACGTAATCGAGCTGTTAACTGATTGTCGTCCTTGAATTGACGACTAAAAAATCGGGTACCGGTACTTTTAAAAATAAGTTCACATACTGATTGTCACGTGGTGCATACCCTTTATGCTGCGTACGTAGGATTAGTGTAAATAAACTAGGTATACACTTATACGAACGAATTACCTACTGCCGCTGCTCGGTAAGGCCATAAATCTTTATTATTACCATATTACTTTGAAATTAGTGGAATCCGCAGAAATAAAAAAGTAAGTGAGAACAACTCGAAATCGACAAAAACAATAAAAATTTCGCGTAGTAATAGAGATAGGAATGTAGCGTCCGGAGATCAGCCTCCACAGCTATTCAACTTGAACCACAATCTGATCGTGATCGCATTTGATGAACGCGTCATAAACCAATTTAAATATTGTCAAATTAGTCCGCTTATTGTGACCGCAGAAATTTTATGAAAAGTACAAATAATTTCGACGTGATAGAGTCGAAAAATTACACTTTGAAATTTGTTGACGTATTTCTAAAATTGACAATGTCAATTTTTTTCGAAATAATTGTGAGACAATACTCGGAAATTCCACCATTACTTACCTAATTAGGTATAGAAATAAAGACAAGTCAAGTTCACGAAAGTTCAAGAAACAAAAATTAAGAGAAATAGGCCTAGAGGCTATAATTTTGTAATTATGATGGTAGGTCGTGTGATAAAGTAAAATTTTCAATATTTTTTACGAAATTTTGTACGTAAAACGGAGCAATTATGGGTAATGGAGACTATTAATAAAGATTTGGTTTTGATACGAGTTCCTCAGTGTTGAGAATGTGAACCATTCAAGGAGTTCAAACTCTGCGCCCGTCCAGGGAAATTTACCTTAGTTTGCAAGTTGTGGTCAGTGCTGCGCGTCAGTATAGCCTTTGTCGCTGTACAACGAACAAGGAAATGGTTTTACTATGCAAAGAATTTCGTCAATGTGAGAGAATTACGTTCGGTATCGTTCGGACACGAAAACACGATCTCCGGATAAATTATAAACGGCATCACGGGTCAACGTTGTTCTGTTACGTCCACATCAAATAAAACGCCGTTTAAATTACGATGCATCCGTCAGATTGAAAAATAGGTGTACGATTGCCTCCGTAGTAAGTGCCTCAATTCAAAAGCGAGAAGGTCAACGTGAATGAACTTCCTACAGCTGGGTATAGTCGGTAATAGCGTAGAACGATAACGAGTGTATAAAAGAATTCCGAGGCTAAATTAGACGACGATATAGCAAATGCTATGCTACCATTCATTAAGTTACGAAATGCATTTTCTTGCACGTCTGCAAGGTGAACCGAGTTAAAGACTTCTTCCGTTGGCGCACGTACGATTTTGGGGTTCCGATCAAGTGGGCGCGACAATGATTAAGACGCTACATATTTCATCAGGATGCTGAAGGAGACGTCGAAGACAATTTTTTGGTTCATATTCTTGACGTATTTCAACATGGAACCAGTTCCATGAGGGAGTCTTTTCGAAAATTGGGTCTTGCCACCGTTCAACAAAAACTGACTGATACGAGTTGATCTGATTTTTTAAATTACGATTATACGTCTATCCCATCCTCTGAAAAAAGATTATCATCCTCCCCTTTTTAAATCCTGAAATCGGTCTCATAACGCTGTAGCTCTTTCCAGTATTCTTGGCAAACTCTTTCAAAAAAACTCGCAGCAGTCATGACTAGCTGCTCGGAATTGCCTTCATTAACTTCGTTAATTGAGGCAAACAGGGAACCTGTTGTGGTATTTACTAGTCGAGCTTGAACTTCTTTAGAGTAGGGTTATACTAGGCTCAAGCTTACTTTACCTTACTTTATATTACCTCTATTATACTAGGCTTTAAGCTGTTCTAGTTTTGCTTTAATTATAAAGACATAATAATACATATAGCAGTTTTATATTATACCGGTATTATACTGTAGTTAAAGGAGGGAGGGCGAACGAGGTCTCCGAGTGAGCCCCTGTAAAGGCATTAGTTACTAAGAAGGACATGAATCATGATCTTTATTCATTTGGCTATATTGAGGTTTTTCCACTAGGCCCAATTGATTGGCGGGCCTTGAACCTTGGCTGAAATCAGGGGGAGGGGGAAACTCGCAGATTTCTCAGGTATAGACCCTGCCTCAAGCTATGCTAATTCGGAGGTCGAAGCCTACTTTATACTAGCTATGCTAATGCGGGGGTCCAAGCCTACTTTATACTACCTCTATAATACCAGGACTTAAACTATGTAGTAGGATTTAGTAGAGAGGCTTTAGCCTACTACAGGTCTATATTAAGCCTAGTATAGACTGAAATCAGGGGGGGGGGGAAACTCGCAGATTTCTCACTCATCCACAAGGTATAGGCCTGCCTCAAGCTATACAAATTCGGAGGTCGAAGCCTACTTTATACTAGCTATGCTAATGCGGGGGTCCAAGCCTACTTTATACTAGCTCTATAATACTAGGACTTAAACTATGTAGTAGGATCTAGTAAAGAGGCTTTAGCCTACTACAGATCTATATTAAGCCTGGTATAGGCTGAAATAAGTCGCAGAATTCTCACTCACCCACAAGGTATAGGCGTGCCTCAAGCTATGCAAATTCGGAGGTCGAAGCCTACTTTATATACTAGGCCTAGTGTAGGATAACAATGGGGGGGTTGTATATATAAAGTCACAGATTTTCAATCCCCCACGGGGTATAGGCCTACTATTTATAAGCTTGAACTAGTACAACTCTACTACAATACAAAGTATAAGCCACCTCCTAAGTCTATGGTACATAAGAAACATAAATCGAATATAAAGCTACTATAAAGTAGGCTTGGACCTCATATAAGCCTAGCATAATACATAGTATAAACCCAGTATAATATACTGCTCGAATCAGAGAGAAGTCCACTCCTAGCTCGGAGGTGAAAATATTTCCAAGACCAACGTTTTTCCTCCCGGCGCCCGGCGTTTTCCATCGAATTACCCTCCAATAAAACTGGTTCCCTGTTAAAATTCTAACCTCCTTTCCCTTTACGTGGTTCCACAAAAGGACGCAACACTTTACAGCCACTTATCGACCTCCAATCTCAAATTAACAACGCATTCCTTAACAAATCCGCCCTATATTCCATCTTCTTTGATCTCCAGGAAGCCTTTCCCAGGATTCAGCGATACCTCATCTCTACCAAATTACACGATTTCGGTCTCCGAAGACACCTCCCAAAAAAATTTAGACGCCATTGCAAACTCTGCCATGGCAGTGGGGAACCCGCAAGCTTCGCAGTTCCGTGGGAATCGGCTAACTTATGAATGTCTGATAGAGAGTTCGAGCTGTAGAAGTCCCTAAAATAGTTTAAGGTCACTGATGCCGTAAGGTTTCGCGGGTAAGTTTAAGCCTCCTTTATACTAATTTTATCTTAGGGCTAGTCACCCTTGAATTCTCAATACCAAATTCAATTTAGCTCATAAAACAGGTTCTTTGCGTTCCTCATTTGACTTCGTTAAGGAACCCGTTGTTTTTCCAAGTCCCTCCCCTGTCATACATAGCTTGAGAGTTCATCCGTGACGTCATCAACCTTGAACCGCTCGCCAAAATTTCCTGAAAGTACCTCCCTCGCCCTCTTAAAAGGAATATCGGGTTTCCCACTAAAATTCTCGAAAGTTTCCTCCACAATAGAACCCTTATCGTAGGAATTCATAACACAACCTCCTAGCCCTTCTCTATCGAAGACGGAGTCCCCCATGGAGAAGTTCTCAGTGTTTTACTTTTCTTAATTGCTATCAACGATATTACAAAACACGTCCATCCCCCTCTCTACCAACGCATTTTCGCCGACGACTATGATATCTCTGTTTGTTCCACTAATCTCCAAGGACCCCACAGACTCTTTCAAGAAACCCTCAATTCAACTACTGCATGGATATTGAAAAACGGCTTCAGATTTTCTCTGCCATTAAAAAAAAAGAAGAAATCCTACCCCTGCTATCCAACTCCTAATTTTACAAAGTTTTCAAATTCTATCTTGAAACTACGGACAACTTCTCGGATTATATTTTGATCGAAAGCCTAAAATCGTCAAAGCCGAATGCCCACGCGCTCTCAATATTATAAAATTCATTTCTCGTCCCTCAAAAGGCTGTAACAGAAAACTTCTCCTCTAACTATACGAAAGCCTCATGACTCTGCCATCCCCCAACAAATCCCTTCTTGCATTACTCGACCCCATTCAAACCTAGTTCTAGGTGCCTACCGTACCAGCCCTAAACTCAGCTTATGTGCAGAAGCCGCTGAACATCCACTCCACTTTCGTAAACTCATCCTAACCTCTAACTTATTGTTCTCTGTCTCCCAATCTCCCCACCTTCCGATCTTCAACCAAATTTCGCATCATGATGATAACCGAAATCCCGCCAAACATATCCTTCTCCTTTTCAACCATTCTCTTAACAAACCCTTCAAAGCGAATTCCCTTCAAACCATATATCAATATTTTCTTTCCTGGACTCTCCCTCAACCGAACATCCGTTTTGACCTCACAGAAATCCCCAAATCTCACAAAACAACCTTTGGACAACACATCAAAAAATTAATTCAAGAATATCCTGACTAAACTCTTCGCCTCACCGATGGGTCCAAATCCAACAAATCTGATTACGCACTCCATCGTCGGACAAATAAACTTCTCATCGCATCAACATGGCCTCTATATTTACAACTGAACTCATGGCCATACATGCCTGCCTTTCTGGCAAATATCTTCTCCTCTCCGACTCACTTTCGTCTCTCCACTTCCTCTCGGACTCATACAACTCCAACCCACTCACACAACGCATACTCCTTACTTTACTCTTTCTCGACTCAATAGATACCCAAGTAACGTTCCTATGGATTCATGGGCACATCGACGTCTCTGAACACGACGCTGTTGACCAAGCCGACAAACATTCTACTTCTCTTAAGAAAATAATTAACAACTCCCGCCTTCCCGCTTCTGACTACAAAAACCGTTACCGTACTCTTATTACACAATTATGAAAATCAACTCCATAATAAACTTCTTCTTATTAAAAAAATCCCCAACCCTTGGTCATCCTCCTATAGGAAATCGAAACGAGAAGAAGTCCTCTTCACCTGACGAAGAATTGGTACCACATCAGGTCAAGTCCTGTGTTGAGTTTGAGTCTCCTGAGGCTACTCTCCAAAAATCGGGTCAATGACTTGTGAAATTCCTCAAGAAGAGTTCGAGGAGTTTTTTGGTTTTCTCAATTCATATCTGTCGCTCGCTAAATTTCTGTAAATATAGGGAATTTCATAACTTCCGAGTTTTGTTCTTCTGATTTCTACAAAAAATTTCTTTATTCTGAAGATATCTCGAGGCACAGGTGAAATTTTCTCCTTCACCACAGTTTCATTTTCACGATTGCAGCGGGACAAGATAATGGCATCAAATGTAGGAAGTTGATGATGCAAAGAAGTTTGACCTTTTCGGTACGAATGATGAGCCGAAAGCTAAGTGAGAATAGCTCGTGAAATTAAGGATATTAGCGGATCTTGGAGGTTGAGGGAGGATTTAGTAACCTGTCAAAATGGAAATAAAACTTTTGCAGAGTTGAAGAAGGATTTTCTGGTCGTTACTGTGATGGAGATAATTTTGAGCTGGAAAAGTTGTGGGTCTATTCAGTAGCCATATTTGTAAGAGCCTCTTATCAGAAACTTTCGAAATAGTTTCTCAAAGATACAAACAGAATGAGAGGAATGGAGATACCTCCATTAGAAGATAGCCAACTTCCAGAAAACGGAAAATGTTTTGAAACAGGATGGAGTTGGATTGTGTTGTCCGAAGATTGCATAAGGAGTTGAGAGTCTCACATGGGAATGTCGGAATTCGGTAACTTAGATTGTATGATTTTTCTTCTTTTCACAAGCTTTTGACTGTATTAGGGTCATGAGCTTGATGGAAAAAATTAGAAGCCATTGCAGACGTTGCAATGGCAGCGGGGAACCCGCAATTCCTTAACTCGACCTCTCAGGTGGTGTGGAACTGAGTTGATAATCTTGTCATATAATTCAAATCGAAATTATCATTCTACATTCCCTCCTATCATATATAGCTCGACAGTCGAAATTCTTCTAAGTCCCCCTTCTATCATATATAGCTCGGAAGTCACAATTCTTCCAAGTCCCCCTCCTATCATATATAGCTCGAAAGTCACGATTCTTCCAAGTCCCCCTCCTATCATATATATCTTAAGACTTGAAATTCTTCTAAGTCCCCCTTCTATCATATATAGCTCAAGACTCGAAATTCTTCTAAGTCCCCCTCCTATCATATACTGTATAGCTCGAGTCTCAAAATTTTTCCAAGTTTTTGGTTGGACGGCGGACGGTAGCTCGAAAGTCAAAATTCTTCCAAGTCCCCCCCCCCTATTATATATAGCTCGAGACTTGAAATTCTTCTAACCCCCTCTTATCATATATAGCTCGAGACTTGAAATTCTTACAAGTCCCCCTCCCCCTATTATATATAGCTCGAGACTTGAAATTCTTCCAAGTCCCCCCCCCCCTATTATATATAGCTCGAGACTTGAAATCCTTATACGTCCCCCTCCTATCATATATAGCTCGAGACTCGAAATTCTTCTAAGTCCCGTAACCTAACCTAACCTGCGGACGCGGACGCGGACGTTTTCTGAGGATGTAATCTCCTAACAAAATGGATAGCGGGTTCCCCGCTAAAACTTGAATGTATGACAGGTAGTTCGCAGCGTGGAGAAAGGAGATGATGATATGAAAACGGGAGGTCATGGCCGATAGCTATGGTGGGCAGGGTACGGTTACGGCAGAGCGCGTGGGACATGCGAATATAAGACTGACTGAAAGCGAATAGTCCGAATGCAATGATCGCACGAAAGAAAGTAGGGCTGGAGAGACGTGTGAGTCGACTGTCGATTTGACGTCGACTTTCGGTCGAAACCCAGTATCGACTAGTAATCGATGTCAAATCTACCAAAAATTTACTTTTTTCAAAGTCTCGGTCAAAATTACATTACGTGGGTATATTGTTGAAACCGATATCAGGTCGATTTATCGAGCCCATTTCGACTCTTTTGACACATCGATTTCAGGTCGATTTCGACTCAACTTCTCCAAATTTTTTATCGACTTAAAATCGACTACTTTGTTGGGACGATCTCAAATCGATTTGTAGTTCTTTCATGATGTGCGCAGGTACCTTCAAATCGAAGTCGATTTGGAATCGATTTCGGGTCGACTTCCCTAAATTTTTTTGTCAATGTGAAATCGCTCGACTACTCTGTTATGTTGATCGACAAGATTATATGCTGGTCGACTTTAAATCGGTACAGTTTTGTCTATTTTGTTACCCGCAAACGGAATGCGTGTTCATAATTATATGACGAGAACCATCGAGAATCTTGTATATGCTTGGCGAGTGCGTTAGTGGTCGAGTCGACACAACGTCGACGTCCAATTTTCGATTCCGAAACTCTATCAAGTTGTGCCCTTAAAATCAACAAAATTTCGATATCGATTGCAAGTATTTTGCCAATGAGTCACGTGTAATCGACCAAAACCCGAAGTTGCTCTTCAGTCAACACCGGTCTAGAATACCGAGAGTCGACTTAATTTCGACATCGACGATGAGTCAATGGATAGAAAGAGCGGTCGATTTTGAGTCGACCTACTGTCATTTTAGGGCGATTCACGGTCAAGTCGACTTTTGAAAGAGTCGATTTGGAGACGATTAAATGACAGAAGCGAGGACTTTCACCGTGTTAGTAGGCGTCTTATTGGGGTGGAATTGACAAGGAGGGTTAAATTCTTCAGATTTTTGTTTCAAATGAATGCATCTCAATTCTCGTAAGAAGTACCATTTTTTTCCTCTCTCTTTTTTTTTTTTTTTAATTTAATATCTATTCGTATTCTTAGATTTACATGCATGGAAACAGTTCTAAAGAGGTCACAAGGTGACACAATTTCTGTATCGAAATTCGAAATGAGAAACTACAAAACTATTTTATAGCTCACGAACCTGATGCATAGTTCATATTTTAGAATCAATATCTATCGATAGCTAGTAAAGCTATAATGAAGATATTCCCTCAAGTGCTGACCTAGTACAATATTCCGCTAAACGTACTTCACCGTGATTATAGGATTGTTGTTTTCGTTATATAAGGTAATAGAATGCAAAGAATCGTCTTTTTTCTTTCTTTTTTTTTTTTTTTTACAAAAATTCCTTCCATGTTGTCAAAGTTCGATATCGTTTTTCATATTTTTACGAAGTTTATTCTTAAAATATACTTAAGCGAACTGTTATTATTTATATTCGTGGCGCGAATCCGTGCATAATTATGTTCAATGTACGTATACGTAGATATCTACGACTAGACTCTTGTCCAGCGTCTAAATATTCTTACATAAAAATTATAACATCAACTTGAAACGGGTCACGCAATGTTTAGCGGTCGGTGGTGGTGCGCGGGCGTATTTGCATAAACGTGACAAATGATCGGCTGGCAGCGAAACTGTGTAAATTAGAGGAAAGCTCGCACATTTTTGAAATAAGTACTTTTGGCGGAAAAAGAGGCGAGACAAAATTGAAGAAGGACGAGAGACTCGAGCTGGTTACCGAAAGTCGAACTAAACGTCGAGACCCACGCGTACGAATTAGTAAGCGACGAACATTCTCTTTGTGACACATTGTAGGAGGTGATAGACAAATACTTTCTAATCTGAAAGTTAGTCTGCGTGATAATAGGTCTACACACCTCTGATAATTTGACACGATCGGAAATCGAGTCACCTACATTCTTTCAGTGTCCCCAATTTTTCTTGTGTGCGTCTGTTCAAAAATTACGCCTATATTATGTCAAAAAAAGAAAGAAAAAAGGGGGAGGCAAACAACCACACACAATTGATTTGGTAATAAGTTGCGGTATCTTGAAATAATGCAGTATTTTCAATCGTGTTCTAATATTAACTTTGTCGCTATTTTCAAATTGGCTTTCCAAAAACGTGTACCATTTAGTGCCGTTCGTAATTACTCGTACTATTAACTGAAAGATAACTCGCAAATTACGTACGTAATTGTAATTCATGAATTACGAATTTTTCGTTGAACATAGCATTTTCAGTACTCACGAAATGGGATGAGAACATGCCCGTGAAGGCCAGGTTGAAATAAATAACTACACAAGCCAAGCGAGCCGAAGAACGATAACTCGCCTTCTGCTCGTTTCGCTAGATTTCAAACTTTTCAAATGTTCCTAAAATAGATTAGAGACCAAATTCCCACAGTGGGTCCGAACCAACGATACCTCTATGGTCGAAATTTTTCCAAGTCTCTGAAGTAGATCAGAGTTCCCGCCCCCTCGGGACCACAATTTTCCGGAGGGATGGTAGATATTTTCTCTGAAGGCCCCCTCCACCATAAAACAGATTTCCTGTCAAGAGAAGACAACTATGGATCAATTGAGGCCAATGAGGGGAAGCACTAATGACTTAGCAAAATTGAGTTCTTCTGTTGAGAATTTTACGGCACATTATCAAACGAAATGGAAGTTTTCTTCACAACCGTCAGTTTTAAGAATTTTTTCCATGGAGAAGGATAAAAGAGTGGGGTTCTAACCTAAATGAAGGAATTTGAACAGTTTTGAAGATGACCTACCTGAACCCCACCCTAAATTCCTACATTTTCGTCCACATGCATTTTTCCAGCCTAGTACATCACTATTAAATTTGTGGATTTGGGCAAAGGCGCTGCTCTCTAGCGGAAAAACGAATACTGTTTGCTGATTAGTACAATTTAATCAAAAAGGTACAGTTCTGCAAAAAATCTGAAGTTTAACTTGTTGAACTCATCTAAAAGATAATGATGAGAGCTACAACTTTCATTTTCTGCATGTCTAAGACAATATTTTGGGCAGTGGAGTTGATTTTACATGCATAGTACTTTCTAGGTATCGCCACTAGCGCTCCTACTGGAATCAAAATTTGCGGATAGAAAGCAATTTGGATCAGAGATGGAAAGCGGTTCGCAAACAGCTTAGACTTTTACTTAGGCTTATAAGTTGTTCCATGAATTCGAACAGCTAGCTTTTGGCTCACTTCAACAGCTTAGCGGTGAACAGCTTGGAGCTTAATTGACTTTTTTCCCCTTTAAAATGAAATCGACTGATCAATCACATTCACACGAACGCATGCAGCACTGCAGCGCCTGCTGTGAAGCTGTGGGCTGCAGTACTGACTACTGTCAGAAAGTAGAACTAATCCAAAATATAAATCTAGAAATGGGTACTTTGCATCATGATTCCCTCGAAAAGGGCGATCATTTTCTCCTGATTGAAGAAAGAAAAAAAGATCCACTATAAGTTCATTAAGCTGTTGCTCAATGACTGGCTTTTGGCTTAATGAATATTGAGAACAGCTTAGGTCTAAGCGGCTTCTAAGCTGTTCAAAAATCAGCTCAGGCTTCGACTGAAGCGATTGACGGCTTAAACTTTCCATCCCTGATTTAGATTCATGAGGGCTAGCATTGTCACAGTGCACTGTTTGGTGTGACGCTTTCAAATGAAAAAAGAAGTTCAATTTTACATGCAGTGTTGTGCGATTCCCGGGAACGAAATTTTTGACCAAGAATTCTCGAGCGACAATTGCCTGAAATTTGAATTGTAGACTTTAAATTAAGCCTTGTACACTCAATCCCCAACTTTTCAAATCAATTCTACCGATGAATTTGACGGCTTAAATGAGGTTTTCGACCGAAATAATTATAAGTGGATTTATCGGTCTGATCAGCTTCAAAACTAAATTGGTTTCTGAAACGGTCAAAATCGTCATACCCATTATTAGAATCTGACTCGGTGATAAAGGTCAAAGTAGAGGAAAACATCTTTTTGGTAGAAAAAAACTGTTTCTAAACAGAAAAAAGATGCTTTCAAACAGAAAAAATCAGAAAAAACATGTTTTTAAAAAGGAAAAACATGTTCTTAAGGTAAAAACATTCAAAAGATGACTGTCAACAAGACCGCTATGACCGTTTTAACTGAAACATTTATAGGTCAAATGGTCACGGTCAATGTATTAGTCTCCTTTCAAACAGTTATCAATTGGTCAACAAACAAATTTTTCCTTTTCCTTCCGGTCATCGGTTATAATTATAACAGTTATGTAACCTATTATTTCGCAAACCCTAGGCTTAAAGCATGAGTGGCCACAAATGCCAAATGACAAATTTTTCAGGAGATGCAAAATCCAAGCTGCTTACAACAGACCAGAGTAATAAAAAATGAATCAAATGTTCTGATCATAGACCTTCATTATAGTTCATCTGGACCGCGCACAGCATACTTCAAGACATGATAAGAAATTAAGAGGGACGGCTGTGAAAGTGCACGCAGTCTTATATCGCAGAAGTTGGCGTGTAACTCCTAACATCCATTCCTCTTAAAGAATATGGGTGACGCGGCTGGTCACGAGGTAAGAGGGATTCCCATGTGTCATGGTTCTTGCATTGTCCCGCGTTAAATGGACCATGCGACTATGCGTGGTCTAGGTAAACAATAAGGTCTATGGTTCTGATCTGATTGCTGTAATTCCAATCCCACATTCGGTTGAAAACATAGTGGAAATTGAAGAAACATGTTTTTTTTTTGTTAAAATAAAGATTAAACACACATAAGAAACATTGTTTAGAACTTTGGAAAGAAACATGTTTTCTCTTAGAAAAAACATGTTTGAAACATTTTATCGGGAATTCCCTGGAACAGTGTTTGGACGTTCCCGGGAAATCAATTTCGGACTGGGAATTCCCGGCCATTCGCGGAAATGGGAATCCCATCAGGAATTTCCAGTGGACTCACATTCTACCTTGCTTTCTCACTATTTTGGGCCAACTGCCTCTTTTATTCATTTGGTAGGAGTAGAGTGGCGATGTTTTTAACAAAATAGTTTTAAACATTGTTTAGAATACAATTTAAAACACTAGAAAAGGAAATCAGCAAAAATATACATTTTTATTTAAAAAAACATGTTTTCTCCTCATAAAACATGTTTCTTAATCGGGAATTTGGGAAGTTCCTGGGAATTATTTCCGTGCACAACACTGTTTACATAAATCAAATTTTATACAGGAGAAAATTTTACCCTTCACAAATTTTACTCTCTTTGTTTTTGGGTTGACTGTGTTTGTTCTTGAGAGATCTCTAAGAATTCAGGCCAGATAGCGTTAGTATCGCAAACTAAAATTCATAGGCGGTACGGGTAACGGGCGGAAGGTTTCTTCAAATCGATCCAAATCAATTTTTATGAGAGATGATTTTTAGGAAATTTTATGCTGTTCAAATTTTGGTATCTTCATTTTTCTCCCAAATTGTTTGTGATTACTCACTGTACATTTAAACGGGAAAATTTCCATACTCCCGTTTTCAATTTTGCCGACTGTAACGCTCCCGGCGAACGGCCGGCTCGAATGATCTCTACATAATATTATTATTGAACCCTGGTTTTGAGAGTCACGTTCTCATAGCGTAATGCTCATGTTTTGAATACATTGCTACTAGCGCTACTCAATTTGAATAACCAAATACGACTGATCTGACTGCTGGCGCTCCTTGCGGATGACTAATCCAACTTGTGGCACGTAGTTTAGATATATTTTTAACCATTTTCATTCTTTGGTTCTTATTGTGAATCCTGACTCTCGTATTGCAGCAAAACTTCTATAATAATAATATTTATGTTATTTATTTCTTATTCAAATATCCTATCCATCAAAAAAATATCATCATGCAACCCTTCCTCCCGGCCCCTTCATGAAAAAAACTGCCAATACCTATAAGGCGATATCACGAACGCTCACTGAGGGCTCCGTCCAATGTATTTGCTTATGGATGAAAATCGGAAAATATTTTCAACAAAGTAGATATTTAAGAGTGGTCACAAATTAAAGAAAATTTTAATCTCTACAACTTTCATTCTTATGATTTTTTTCGTAGAAATTCCTTTTAAGAAGATATTTGAAAAAGAAAACTTCAAATTGTAATGCGTAAATGCACACTGATAACACAAACCCTCAGTGAGCGTTCGCGTCGGTTCGCGACATCGCCTTATGCCTGGAGCCAGTGTGCTGCAGCTAAAAGATTCAGCTTCGGCTTTCCGCTTAAACTTCTGACCTTGAAAAATGTAGCTTCGGCTTTGGCTTGTTCAAAAAAAATTTGGCTAGCTTTTGGTTTTTTTTCAGCTGGCTTTTGGCTTTTCATTCGATGGAAAAATTGGACACGATCATGAGAAAAGGATCTCTGTTAGTAGTACAAGAAGTCAAGACGAAATTGAAGTTGAAATCGATAAAATAATCAATAATGTTAAAATGTTACTGCCACATGCCAGGAAATGACGATCTATTAAGACCATTTTCACAAGGCTTCTCAGGAAGCAAGAAGCAGCGTTTTTAGAAGTGACGCGCCGTGTAAACACTGTAAACACCAAAGCCAAAAGCTAGCCAAAAAAATTTGGCTGAATTCAGCTTTCGGCATCCAAAGGTGGGCTTAAAGCTGGCTTTCGGCTTCTGTCTTATCACTAAAAATTCGGCTGAATTCGGCTTTCGGCTTTTGGCTAGCTGCAGCACACTGCCAGTAGCATGAAAAAAATGAGAATTCGCCACTGACTACCGGAAGTCACGACTAGGGCAAAAAGAATAGTGATAAGCTTGAAGGAGGAGGAGAAGAAAAAAAAAACTTTTGCCTAGTTTAGGAACTTCACAAAATTTTCGAAGATGATCTTGCTGAAAAACTTATCATCTTATAAACGGGAATAAATTAAAAGGTGCAGTAGAGAAGTTGAATATTAATGACGTCTTGTGCCGCTGTACGGTCTATGACAAATGAAACATGGTATTATCCATTTTTTGCAAATCAGGAAGTTTCTTCCATCATATCAAACTTGTATTATCAAGTGCATTCAAGCACTCTCCGATATGTTGATGCACTCGATGTGAGTAGCAGTCTTGAAGTGATATTTTTATTTGCATATAACTTGGGCAGCTGTAGCTATTTTTTGATAGTCTTGCGCGACCAGAATTTTTCTAGAGAAAATAACCTCCTAGTGTTGAATTACATTCCGCTACTTAATTGAATTAAGATGTAACGTGTCATACTTCTAAAGTCTACAGTTCGAAGATGATAATTTTATTTAATTTTTTTTTTCTTTTCAGATGGGGTGAAGACGGTTTTAGCCTGCTCATGGTTCATACACTATGTTATTGGTTATTTTCTTAACAGGTAAGTGAGTCGAAACGTATAATTATTTGTCGTAACTCGAAGCGTTGTGCTGCCGGCTTCGTCGCTCTATATATTCCTGGTCGCCTTGAACTACAGTTCTCGATTTCTGTGTCAACCGTGAGTCGGTAGCCGTCAGGGTGGCAAAAGGACTTCAATAGCCGCGCTGACCAGTACGAATTTCTACCGAATAACTCCAGCCTCCACCTACCCATACTTCGAGTTCGTATTGTGACTGCGACGACGAATACACACGCGTTCGACTTTCGTTGAATTTTTAATGCACATTCTACATTACTGACCCCGCCTATATGCGCGGAGAAAGAGAGAGAGAAAAAGGTCAACACCTTGGCGCCATTCCTAGAGTATTTCGCTCTTTTTACCTTTCGATCGAATGCAGCAGATTAGAGGACAAGAGACCTTGGGAAATTAATTTTTTATTGTCTGTAGTCTTTCACGCCTTCGAAAGACAGAGCACGCACGATACTTTCGACTTCCTTCACAACACGCTCGGCTTTGGCCGAATGAAATTAAGATTATACCGCTGATGCAATCGTGTGGAGGGCAAAACGGTAACGAGAATCGGAGGAGGTTTAATTCGAAACATTACAATGTATGTACCTCGTTCCAAGATGGATAAATATTTATTTTAGAAGTGTAGATATAATACGGTTTGCAAATATACCAGCTCGTAAACCAGGCACTTGACAGATTTTTCGTTACCGAGGTATAATATTATTGAAAAAAGCCCTCGGCGCCGACTTCTCGAAAGAGATATCAATTCTTTTAATGGGTCGATCACACTAAAAAGAATGTATTTACTTTCATGTACTATTCCATAGAAATTTACAAGTGCGAATTCGTATTCAGGCGAAATCATTTACGAACTTTATCAGTTATCTGCGTATAGGTGGTCATAGAAAATTCAGTCGGTCTCACGCTGCGATCCAGTTTACGAACTTGTCCAAGCCTAGATTGAAGATATATCTCGCTGATAAACAGACTTTCAATTTTATTATATTTGACGATTATTGTGTCCGAAAGAGGAAAAAAAAAGTCAAAGACCAAGGTAAGAGGAACCTGTTTTTTTGGGCAGATTTTAAGAAGATGAAGAAATAGCCTAATATTGGTGACAATGTAGGAGTCTAGCGCAGGAATTAAAGCGAGGTTTTTCAAGAACCGACGACTGCAGTTTTCCTATTACAGACTGTTCAGTGAAGTTTCCAGACTTCACTCCAATTTTCGAGATAACTTTTCTTCCAGCGGTAGGCACTGCTGATAGATCTCATTTTAATCCTAAGAGTGTTTACGAGACGGGCTTTCGTTCTGCCGTCATCGAGATGTTAGATAACATTCTCAATGCATTCTCCTAATAGGTAATCCATTTCAATAAACCTTATTACATATTTTCATTCTAATCTAGACTTTTTGCCACATACTCTTCTGCCGTTCCGAGTTACGAACTTCATTTTGAATATCATTGAATGAGACTAGAACTACGAAGGCGACAGTAAATATTGCACTGATATAGATTTTCCATCTAAATACAAATAGGTACCTACTGTATAATAATCGAAAATATTTTCACATTGTAATCGAGAAAGAAAGATTCGATCAATGGTACAATTTTGATTATCTCGGATACAGTCACTTTTTTTCATTCCTATTATACCGAGAACTCACTGAATACGATTACATTATCTTCCTTCATTTTCGCTTCTTCATCTTACTTCCATATTCTTTCGCTTCGTCATTGTCCACGTTTCGAGCTTTAACAAGATTTTGTGCACAAATACTCACTCCAGTTCTTTTAGGTTAACATAAAGACTTCATAACGCATCCACCTGTAATCAGCGTACAGCAATGTTGTACCTAAAGATAGTTTATAATGAAACTCCGAGTACACCGACTGTCTAACAGTAGGTGCGTATGTATTTAAACTCGTTAACGTGATATTCGATCGTCACTGTGAAGCAGTATATCTTTCACGAACTTGTTTGACTTCGTCTGTAGATTATACACTAGGTACCGAAGTTTAGCAAAAATTGCAGCTGTTGGGATCAGCGTACATCATGTTGAAAATGAGGAAGTCGTACAGAAATTCTCGAATTTTTATTGATTTCATGGAAAACATCAAACAGAAAATGATTGAATATAGGGCGTGACGCCATGCAGATTCGTGACTTCGTAATTAGAGTTTTTGGCTCGAGGCAATTGAATGCGCTCCCTCCGGCTTTTTTTATGAGACCTTCGTACGCATGATATCGGAGTGCGAGTTTACCTAAAGCCTCCGGCTTCGAGCAAAGGCTAATCACATCAATCGTCTCGCAGTACACTTATCGTAATACTTCTCGCGTTATATGTGTAAGATTCGGGTGATCGTTTACCTTATTAGGTATTCTGTCTTGTTGATCATAGCTCAGAAATAGAGAAATCAACTGACGACCATTCCTTACAAGTTTGTCGTTCATCTAACCTCATACTACCGGGATCATCTGCGAGAAGTGGAGCGTCTTACATCGCCCCTTTCTTTGGGAGGGTGCACTACCAGCAAAGAATATCGAGGTAATCGTATTTTTTAATCTGTCTTCAGGGCATTTCGCAACGATGTCAAACTCGGTCTGGTCTGATGGTCAGTCGATCGGTAAAATTTGGATGCCATACATTTCGTCCTGCTACAAAAATAGAGAAATCAACTGACGGCCCTTCGTTATAGATTCGTCTTCTATCTGGCTTACTCTAACTAGATCATCTGCGAGAAGTGGAGACACGCATGTAACATCTTGAGTCTTACATTGGGGCCTGTGCGTAATTTAAGCCCATTTTACAGGCAGTCGGCTCCTAAACATTACCCTAATTATGTGGGTTAGACTGAATGTTGAAAGCTTAAAAATGGGCGTCAAAACTAGACTGAATTTCGAATAGAGAGGAAGGTCTTGAGCTAGATGTTTGCTAGTAGCTGAAATAGGTCAGCGAACTTTGTCCTCTCCTTTCGAGTCAAGATTTTTCCAACGGCATACATTTAATCGCACGCCTCAAAAAACGAAATTGCCCGCCTATCGATAACACGCCAAGGAAACAAAATTGACACGCCTAAAAAATGTATTATACGGATAAAAACGAAGTAAGTAGTGCACACGTCCTCATATAAGTTGTGCACTTAAGATCCAAAACACTAGAAATACTATGAAACAGACAAATACACAAAGTAAGTAGTGCGCACATCTTGATACAAGTTGTGCACACAAAATCGAAACACTCAAAATCTATTGAAGAGGACAAATACACCACCATGTAAGTAGTGCACACGTTCCCATATATAGTGCACACTTAAGAACATGCAGAACAATGTGCGATCCACATTTAATTCATTCAACTATAATATATCAAGTAAGTAAACCTGATACATACAGGAAAAAGAAACAGGAAAGAAGGCAGTGGAATGCTTTGGTTACTGACAATTTAGTACAAGCCTCAAGGCAGCATTCCAAGTGGAGTTTTTTTTTTTTTTTTTTTTTTTACCATCACCATATATTTTATAAAGACATCACAATATTGATACATATTAATGCAATTAACAAATATAAGTTTTCAAATAATTTACAACGGCAAAGCGCGACCGCTTCTTGAATAAATCTGAGTTCAAGACTACATGGTACCTGCCTTCATAATAAGTTAATAACGAACGCCGAGAAGAGTCGAAATTAACATCCGTCTACCACTTGACGTGTGCAGCGTGAAAAGCTTCCTGAAGATCGAAAGGAAGCTCCAAATGGGCTTGAAGATTAGACTCCATCAAGAACCTTGATTGCCAAAAAGGGCCTGCGAAAAGGGAGAGTGGAATTGGCAAATCACATGAAGGATCAGAAGTGCGAATATTGTCAAAACGGCGAACTCTTGAATACAAGTCAATAATGAAATGTCCACGGCTATTGCACTGACCCACATAACTACCGCGCATCCCCTTGGCATCATACTTCTGCCGAATCATCTTATTCTGACGACGAACCGCAGTATTTGACCAACCAGAGAAGATCTCACGACAATGCTCGAAATCCAATGCATTAACCAACTGACTCGACCGACTCCTTCGGGCTGGAACAACTGGGAAAACACCTCCATCAACAGTCATACCTCACTCATGAGGAGTTTGAGGTTTATTATGGAGAGGCAGTCTCTACTGTTAAGCCCATCCTGGCTGGAGTTCCTCACAATAAATGCAGCAAAATTATCTTCTTTTGAAATACGGGTCGTGTGCCAGTCCTGGCGTGCATTTATGGCGTTCGTCATGGTTTCAACGTCGTGTCAGTTTTTTTCCATGGCGGGAGGGGTTCAATATAATTTTATGAGGCGTGCACTTATATATTTCCCTTTTCCAAATCCCCTCCTTTTAAATACCCGCGACGTCAGACAACTCGCGGATTCCTTAACGGAGTTAAAAGGGGGGGTGACGGGGAACCCATTTTATGGGGATCTATGACGTCATCAGATTGTGACGTCACAGATCGGACTTGAGAGTTACATGTGATAGAAGAGGGACTTGTAAAAACTTCGACTTGCAAGCTATATATGATAGCAGGCTTAGAAAAATTTCTTTCCCCAAGCTATACAGGGTCCGCCAAAAAGATGGTAACAGGCAATTGACTAAATTTGTTGTAGCGCAAAAGGGCGAAAAGTTATATGTATAGTACGTAAAAATTTGTATCACAATTTTATCTTCAATTCGCTGATCCCCTACCCAACTTTTCTACGAGTTTTCTGAACCGAGTTAAGGACCAAAATGTGCCAAAAATTAACCAATTTGCCAACATTTCCAAAAATTAAAAATCGTTCAAACTTCCATATTATACTTGATTTGAAAGTGAAATTTTACGTTGAATCCGAAAATAATACTTGAATACGGGAACCATATTATGAAGCTTGAAAATGGGAAAATTTTCAGGTTCTTATTTGGAAAACCTTGGCGAATTGGTCAATTTCTGGTACTTTTTGGTCCATAACTGGGCTCAGAAAAGTCGTACAAAGTTGAATAGCCCGCGCAAATTGAAGATAAAATTGATATACGAATTTTGCACGTTTGAACTATACATCTAACGTTTTGAGTTTTTGCGCTGCAACCAATTTAGTCCAAATTTCCATTTAATTGTCAACATCTTTTTGGCGAACCCTGTATATGATAGGAAAGGGACTTGGAGAAATTTCGACTTTCAAGCTATATAATATGATAGAAGGGGGTAGTAGAGGACTTGGAAAAAAATTCTATATGATAGAAGGTTGACCTCTAAAGGACCTTGAGGTTGCCAGCCGGAGACATTTTTTCCCAAAAAACTCACCTATAAAACAGGTTCCCTATTAAAAAGAAACTCCCGGGTTCTTTAACAGAGTTGAACGGAGGGAACCTGTTTTATGGGGTACGTGCGACTCCAAAAACATTGATAGACTAGTTATAATTCGGGTATTCTAGGAGGACGTTCTAAGTTTTATGGTGTTTGAAGCGTTGCATATCTGGCTCACTGAAGGGGCTAAGTCAATTGGTGTATGAAGCATTGCATATCTAGTTACTCAAAGGGGCTATCTTTCAGGCTATATACACCGATCACCAAGCTATATACGATAGGAGGCAGACTTACAAAATTTTCGAGCTTTGTACGAGAAATTCATTGTCTCTTATGGGTATTCTTATCAACGGATCAACTTACGGACTCACCCAAACAACGCCCGAATCGTGTTGCGTATATGTGTATTAAGTAGAATCGCCCTATACGTTACTGTAAGGGGACTTAGCGTGAGCATTAGGGAAAGGGGTGACCTAAATCTTAACCTCTCTCCACCTCGGCGAACTCAATAATCTTGACTTGCTGATCTACATCATGATGACGTCATAGCTTAGGAAAGTTCTAGTACATGCTTCCCTAAGGGATTACAGGGGGGGGAGAGGATCTTAATGTATATTCAGAATGACACACAGCAAAATATCCTAAAAGTGGTCGTGAAAATCGACTGTAAGTTGACATCGATATCAGGTCGATATAGGGGTCAAATAATGTCGGCTTCATTCCAAACCATTTGTCACGTTGATTTCAAATCGTAATTTCAAGTCGACTTTTCCAAATTTTCAGTCGATCTGAAAACAATTCTTCTCTATTGCGTGCATTTCCAGTCGATTCGTTGAGTTCTAAGAATTTGCAATCGACCCGAAATTGACGTCAACATCGTTCGCGTTGAGTCGATATTGAGTTCATGCGAGGTCAGGTTTATTGACTCGATTTTGACTGTATAGTTACGTCAATCTGTAGGTCTAGTCGATTCCAAGTGAATCTCATCGAATGTTTGATCAAGTCCAAAGTAATGGCTAATTGACTTCGAATTGACGGCGTCGATATTTAGTGCTCTAAGAATGTATGCTCGTCGACTTTGGATCAAACTCAAATTGATGTTGATGGTTTCATTTTTAACTAGCTTTGAATTAGCGTACGCCAACGTCGATTTTGAGTGTCAACACTCGTCGCCTATTATCTTGTCGATCTGTGATCAATGTCCAATTACCTTCCCTTCTCGCCAGTGCTTGGTAGACTTGTAGTATTCTGTCTGCTTCGTGACTTGGCTACTCGCACACAAAATATGTTACCCACAATTAGGTAGGTAACGAGGCTTATTGAGGATCATAATTATGGACAACCAATGTTCATGATGGGCACAATTTTTGAAACTGAAGTATTATTAAGAGGCACGTCAAAATTCGACTCATTTTCAATCCTTATTTGAGCCCCTTTTGGATCGTGTATTTGATAAAATTATTACATTGATTGTAAGTCGTTAAATAGATCTGAAATAAGCATCGATTTTCAGTTGAGAAATCGACTCAACGGCAACAATGAGTCGACAGAACAAAAATGAGGCGTGCTTTTCAATCGAATTATTACGATCATTTTCCGTCGATTTTGACTCAACTTTCAGTCGGAATGACACGAGTCAATATTTGGGGGATCGATTGACGCGTGAAATCGACAATACATATACTTTATCAATACGTGCTTACGTGCTCGAAAAAAATGTACTCACTCTCTGTGCCGTGGTTGTTTGCAAAGAAGAAAGAAAAAAAAACGGCTGTATTTCGAAAAATTTTAAACAATAATGATAACGCTATAGTTGCGTGCTTCTTGAGTGTGTGTGAATACCGCGTTAGGATCATTACCTAGTAATAATAATCATTATCATAAATGGGAGAGAAGTATCGTCCCTCGTTTCTCAACTCGAAGATAGAACCCTCAGGACTCAATCCGAAATGACCTTGTCGTCTGCCGAAATCTTCGCTTTCAACATCGCAATATACAATATTCGCATCCGCGGATCCGAATGGCGTATCTATATCCCAGTTTATCTGTCCGTATCTCGATTCGGAATGATGAATCAAGGCGTCGGGAAACGCTTGTTGACAGAAGGAGTAATGATCGTCGTCATACGGCAACCATGGTTGTTGCCCTTCTATGTAACCGTTATCTATATAAACAAATTAAAATATACGTTTAAGAAGAGGGACAACAGATTACTCAACAGTGCGCGACGTTCGACGAAGTGTACCAGCGTCATTTTATAGGAGAACGGTAGGTATCGACTTACTTTCGAAGCTTTGCTTGATTATTTCTGGTTCAAAATCTAAAAAGGCTTGCGTGTACGTAAACAGCAATACGAGCGAAAAATAATTCCAAAATTTCAATGTTGTCATTGTAAAAATATGGAGAAACTCTTGAGGAATCACGAGCAGAAGTGTACAGTCCTAAATTTTTTTATAAAAGAACAAGCGACAGGTTTTGTTCACGCTTTTTATACGTGAACTCTATCGCGCTTCTGTTTTTCTAGAAAGCTGCTTCATTAAAGACTCGCGAATTTTTTCTTTTATTATTTCCACACTTTCCTTAATTAAAGGTTCATTGAAGTTGACGCGCGCCAGAACATTGAGCAATTAGAAACTATCGTTTGAGCTAAAAAAAATATCGAATAAAGGATGTTTACCCAAGGTCGTGGCGAAGTGTATGTTGTACAATACGACGCAAAAACCACGTGGAAATATAGAAAAGCTCGAGACTGTTTTGGAAAATTCTTTGTACCTATATTGAAAAACACTTGTAATTAACGCGATACCGTTTATAGTCCAAGACCTACTCATTCTTTCATAAAACAGCTTAAATTTGTATAAATATAGAAGGAAAAATACGAAGCAGACGAATTTAAATTAAACATGGGAGATCGTTTACCTTAAGGCTTAAGCTAGACTTGAGTAAACAACGGTCAAAAGAAAAAATAATTAAAACTGTATTATACGGTTGTTCATTGGGGCTTCTAAAAAGCATTATGAAATCTCCAAAACGGGGAGATCAAACTAGAAGTATCGCTCTTTCTCCACCCCCACTTGACTTTTATCACTACCCCTAGACTTATTCTGATGAACGAGCCGGAATTTCATTCCAAAGTTTCGAAACTTGAAAAAATATGAGTAATAAGCTCCCTCAGACGTCTTCGGTATTTTTTCGAAAGAATAAAAATGTTGGAAAATTGTATATGTTTCAAGCTTAAAAATATCACTGCGACAGGTTTTGATACCGAAAAATATCATCAGACTACTTGGAAACGTAACTCACGAGTCAACAGCTCAATTTTAAACCCAATTGATGGTTTAGATATTTCAAAGGTCGGTGAAAGATGTAAGAGAGGAGTGATGATATCTTTCACAGAAAATCCCACTCTTCAAGTTCAAATTTCACCAACTTTCGTTCGATCGATTTCCGTTTTGACCCATTTCATGTCTTTTTTCTGTCCCGGACTTCATTCTGCGATTCGCGACCACATGTTCGTGCCCTTATACTCTTGATGAGAATTAGAAAAATGCCATATTCTGATCTGTGTATCTTGATCCTCCTCCCTGATTCCTGGAGTTGTATCCGTATATTTTTTCAACTAGTACGATATACCATCATATAAAAGGCTCGAGAAATCCGTACTAGATCAAAAGAGATTGAGGTGGGAGCGTGACCCATTGCATCAGGCTAAATTGATCAACTATCTTCCTCTTCCTCTTCTGCCAACGCATCGCCTAGAATACCAGACTTGTGTCTTCTTCATCTATATGCTGAAAATTTATTTTACGGAAGTGACTTTAAATTTCCCTTTATTGATAAAAAGGCAGTAACTTTCAAGTATACTCTTCCAGCCGTGTGGAATTTTATAATATTATGCTTGCTCCATCTCGGAACCCAACTAACTACCTGACAGACTCACGCGCTTTAAATTCGTCCCTTCCTTAATATTGTTAGGCTACACTTCAACATAGGGTGTCGATTACATCGATTTCATCGATCATATCGGAATCGATTCTACCGATCTTATCGACCTTTGATACTTCTATCTCGATAGTGTTGACGTCACGGTAACGTCCCTCTCACCAATGAGTATTTCTTAGCTTAGTATAAGCCTAGATTCTGTATGTCAGGCTAACTGTAGCTAGCGGATTCACTTGTTTCGCTCGTTCGCTCATTAGCACCCCACATGCCCGGGTGAAGACAAAACCGAGAAGGAGTGCCCGAGATTCGCGCTGGCCGACGCGAAACTCTTGACTGATGGGAAGAAATCTCAAAGTACACAAGGGACATTGTAACGAGTCTGTGGGCTAGAGAACGACTTGCAAAGTCGTACAGATTAATGGAGGAAAGAACAACGTCCAACGGTAAACAACATATCTGATGAGGAACAAAAAGGCGTATCTCAACTCCTCCTCGACAACGTTGGCTGAGAACTCGAAAAGACGCGCGCGGCGTTTGCTGGGATTAGAAGATTGGCTTTCACCTTTCAATTTCTAATCTCATAAAACTGGGTTTACAAACAGTCGTGTCGGTTTTTTGGGCCTATTAATTATCGTGATGGTTTTTTCAAGGTTCTTCTAGTCTTGTAAGCTTTAAAGTGCCAAAACATGAATGCGTGAAAGGCAGGCATGGCCAGGCATGGCAAACGTAACGAAAATGTAACGTTATTTAATGAAACAAGGGATATTTTTAGGTAAACGTAACAAAACAAAAACAAAATTTTGAATTCAGAATTAACAAAACAAAGAAAAAATAAAAAATCTTCTACAAAAAGAAAAGTGAACGAATGAAAGATAATTTTCCTGAAAAAAAATTTTTTTACATGAAAAAAAAAACTTGTTTTTATCAGAAAAAACATCTTTTATGAAGAAAATATGTTTTTTTCAAATGAAATCATTGTGGTTATCAGAACAAAAACAAACAAAAAATCAGTTAAATAAACAAATTGTAACTGAAACAAAGATTGAACATTTCCAAACAAAAATCAAAACAAAACCAAAAAATTTATCGTTTGCCATCCCTGGGCATGCAAACGTAATGTTACTTAATGAAACAAAATGATATTTTCACGAAATGTAACGAAACAAAAACAAAATTTTGAATTCAGAATTTAGAACACAGAACAAAAAACAAAAAATCTTCCACAAAATGAAATGTGGACAAATGAAGGACAATATTCCTGAAAAAACCTTTTTTTTCAATGAAAAAAACACGTTTTTATCAGAAAAAACATATTTTTACATGAAAAAAACATGTTTTCATCAGAAAAAGTCTCTTTTTATTAGGAAAATTTGTTTTTTTTTTTAAAATGAAATTCATTCTGGTTTTCAGAACAAAAATAAACAGAAAATCACTTGAATAAACAAATTGTAACTAAAACAAAAATTGAAAATTTTTTAACAAAAACCAAAACAAAACGAAAACACGTCAAAATTTATCATTTGCCATCCCTGGGCATGGCAAACTTAATGTTACTTACTTAATGAAACAAAATGATATCTTCAGGAAATGTAACAAAACAAAAACGAAATTTTGAATTGAGAATTTAGAACACAGAACAAAAAACAAAAAATCTTCCACAAAATGAAATGTGGACAAATGAAGGACAATATTCCTGAAAAAACTTTTTTTTACATGAAAAAAACACGTTTTTATCAGAAAAAACATATTTTTACATGAAAAAAACATGTTTTCATCAGAAAAAGTCTCTTTTTATTAGGAAAATTTGTTTTTTTTTTTAAATGAAATTCATTCTGGTTCTCAGAACAAAAATAAACAGAAAATCACTTGAATAAACAAATTGTAGGGGCCTAACTAAAACAAAAATTGAAAATTTTTTAACAAAACCAAAAAATTTATCATTTGCCATCCCTGGGCATGGCAAACGTAATGTTAACTTACTTAATGAAACAAAATGATTTTCAGGAAATGTAACAAGACAAAAACAAAATTTTGAATTCAGAATTTAGAAAACAAAACAAAAAACAAAAAATCTTACACAAAGAGAGATGTGAACAAATGAAAAACAATGTTCCTTAAAAAACTTTTTTTTTTACAGGAAAAAAACACGTTTTCATAAGGAAAATATATTTTTTTCAAAATGAAATTCATACTGGTTATCAGAACAAAAACAAACAAAAAATCAGTTGAATAAACAAATTGTAACTAAAATAAAAAATTGAAAATTTTTTCAACAAAAATCAAAACAAAATCAAAAAAATTCATCATTTGCCATCCTTGCTGAGAGGTATTTGGCAGCGTCAAAATAAGGAACAAAATTTTGAATGATAAGGAAATTATTGCCACAAGTTTTTGAGAGAGCGGCATGCGCAGATTTTGATAGGTGAAGGCAGAGTAATGGATACATAAATATGTGACTGACTGAAAAGTGTCCAGACTCAAGGTTCATTGATTGTTGGTACTAAAGGTAAAAACCTTTCTGGTTCACACAAACAAAAACACAAACAAAAATACAAACACATACTCTATGTGGAAAACAACGCATTACTCTACGTTAAGCGGCGCGAGGTCGCGTATTTTGTTCACAGGAAATAAAGACGCGTCGGGTTTTTCACTTTTTCTCTAGGGAATCAAATCGCATTGCGCATGCGCGACGAACATTTTTTGTATGAACCGAAAAACAACGTTTGCCTGCGCCACAGGACTTGCGCTGCATGGCGGCCCTTGCTGGCTGAGGTCGCCGAAGCGTTTGTTTGGATATCGCGTACTTTGTTCTCTTGTGGCGTAATATACTATTTATTTATATTTATTAATACTGGTAGTTTAATATTATTTAATTTAAATAATTTAAAATTATTAATATTTAATCTTTCTATTAATAATATATATATTGAATTTTATTAATAATAAATTTCAACTTTTATATTTCACTAATTTTTTTAAGAAGTGAACCCTTGTCAATAAAAGTGTTGTATCCCTTTAATCAAACAACCACAAGAATACTTTTCCACGTGAATTTTATGTCAATAATTTTTAGACTGAGGCATTCACCCTAATTTTGTGGAGAAATCGAGAAAAAACAGACATAACCCGAATACAACCCTCTTTGGTGTGGTTCCGAAGGTCGGGGAGAGGGGTGATAAGTCATCACCGCGTAATGAGTATACCAGTGCCAAATGTTTTTGCAACAAAATCTTCAATAGAAATTTTTTTAGTTTCAAAACTGTAATTCCATTAGGCTATAACTCGATTATTGAACTTGGAACTATTTTTCGAGCAATAGATGGTACCGAGATATGAAATCAGTATCCCAAGGAGATGGGGATGGTAAGCAGGAATAGTTGTATTTGTCCAATTTACATAATTCTGAAAATATATTGGGCTCGGGTGTGGCTCATGGAGGTAAGGTGGGAAGGAAATGCTTAAGTAAGTTCAGTATACTGTATAAGTGAATAATTTGCAGTAAGAAAAACGATGCCGGCTAGGTTTGAAAAGCATTTCGTGGACTCTTGAAGAATCGAAAAGTATTCTCCATTTTTTTAGTATCGATAAAATTCTCCTACTGAAACATTAATTGGTCGTAATTTTAGCGATACCTGAAAGTTGTAGAGAAAAGGCCATTCTTACATTACGACAAAAAAGATGCAGAGCAGAAAAATTTAATACCGTATCGCGATCCACCTCCTTTTCGTAATCGAGATTTTGAAAATTTGCTCTCGAAATACTTGCAACAGCAATTGAAAAATTGAATACATAGTAATGTCTAGTATAGGTAATGCGTATCTAAAAATGAAGTCAAATCGTTAATCATTCATTTGTAGAGTGGCCTGTATACGAATCCGTCTCGTGAAGAGTTTCAAACTCGTAATCCTCTTTGCTTCGGCTTCATGTTCTTTGTTGTCACTTGGACAGTCGGTGATTGATTGACATAAGAATAACATTTTTTTGACGAAACAGTCTGCGGCCTTCCTAATGTCGTCTGCCTAGGTGTCACTCTGGCGGTAACCTTCTTATACTTCGTATACAACGTCGGTATTCGGTGAAATTCATTTTATCCAGCATCAGTGAATGAGATTATCCGCTCGGAACGTGCGTGTCTCTTAAGTATCTTAATCATTACATAATTTCTTCGCTTTTTGCTCGAAGTGTAACATTAATTTGGTCAACACGCGATACGAGAATGAGTTTCTATAGCCTACCAACCCGCGAGCAGGTGTTTCTCGAAGAATAATGCAGTCTCATCTCATAGAAGCTTCCGAGTCATTGGCACCGCAAAGGTTCGATATCTTGAACTTTTACTCTCGGATTTCTACGTGATTTCCATGAACCATGTGAACATCCTAGTTTATCTACTTTCTGGGTCTTTTGAACAGTTGGGTTTGATTCAGATTCATTTTTAAACGTAACACTGATAATGCAAAGAAGTCCTAATGACTAATGACGTGCATTATTGATATGTCTGTCATCATCAAAGATATCTGAACGTATCTGTAATTTTTCGACGCTGTTTAAATGCATTTCCCAGGAACTTAATTAGAAATTTAGGTGACTGAAGGATGAGTATTTATCGGTACTTTCTATTAGTCGCGTCGTAGAGTTTTGCCGACCATGTTCATAAATTGAATAAAAGTTCTAGTTTCAATGTGACCCAATTTTCCTGTTCAGAGCGCAAGGATGAGAAAAAATATAATATAGAATTAAGATTTTCGAATTCAACGCTTTTTAAAGAATGATCGCAGGCTCGCGTATTTAATAATGCGTGATCATGCTTATAGATTTAGGCAAAATCTAATTCTTTTTTACTAACTCAATTAGGTACTTATTGCACTTCCGATAGGGATGGAGCTACATAGGTAGCAACTTTGGGGTGCTCCGGGGCTCGAGCACCCCTTGGAAAATCTCAGTGGTGGAAACACGTGCGTGCGAGGCGCGAATTTTTTTGTCCCCACCCATCTAAATTCACTTCGAGCACCCCTCGGGAAAATTGTAAGTTGCCACCTATGTGGAGCTATTTGGGAAAAAGTGCAGGTATCGTGGCCTACTCTAAAGACTTGGAAAACCTTCATTTCGACCATCGAGCTACCCATGAACAAAAGGATTTGATTTTTGAACAGCATGTAGGCGAGACTATGTGGCTCCCAAAGAGTGGGAGATGGTCGTTCAGGTACATGAGAAAATTTCGACCGTCGAGACTTGGAAGAACCAACGTTCCGATATATATTGAGATCCCGAATGCCCAAGATTATAAGGATTTGAAAAAATTCTCGGAGATTGACCGTAGGTACCCGAGAAAATGAATTTCACCTTTCAAGCTACGCGTAGGACTTGCGAAAATTTTCACTTTTTGAGCTATATTCTTATCCTTGCATAAGGAGGATTTGGAGATATTTGGAACTCCGAACTGGTACAGACGAGAAGAGATCTGGAAAAATTTTACACGGTAATCGACTGTTCTATAGCAATACAGAAAAACTTCTTCAATAATACATATAAAATCGACAAATTTATACAGCTGTCAGATCTCTACGTTGATACGTTCAGGCATACAATCGTTTTCAGCTGTATTTGAGACACGAGCAAATATAGGTATGCGATAGAAAGTATGGTGGCATACCACCCCAACATTCGAAATCATCATCCGTTCAAGTTCTCATAATTGGTCTCTACGAGAATGAGACGACTTGATTTTCGAATTATCTTATGTGTACAATTTACTATATTATACGAAATTGAAAAAGTGGTTGAAGCTCAAAATCCGGCTTATGAAGTAGAATTGAGATGGGTTCAAGAAGTTGAAGAAACAAGTTACCCTCCAGAAAAACAAAATATTCCTTCCGGAAGAGCCATCGCCATCTGTAAAGCTGATAATGAAAAACTAATGGAAACATGCATGCAAGCGATACTAGGATATCAAGAAACTTACTCCTACGGTAATATAAAATTCAATCCTGACCCAAAAATGGAATCGTCAAAATGGTATAAGGTTACTGAAAGCCTTTGTGGTTGCACCAAAACCGATTATATTCGAGCTTGTAAATGTCTAGTGGAATGGCAGATCTATCTCCTGGACGAACTGCAGGACGATAATGGAGTCATCGCGATTGTACGACGACCAAAATATTTAAAACCTTCTAAACTTATTGAACCAACTGAAACCAAATCGAAAGCGGTAGCTGAGGAAGTTGCAACCACGTCAGATGTAGGTACTACGGATACAACCCCTTTGCTTCGGAATAATCGAAACAGCAGGTGTAGCGACTGCTATACGGGATGTGGTGACTGCTGTACGGGGTGTGGTAACTGCTGCACTGGATGTCTCTCGTGTTTATGTCAACCTACCCCGGGTTACGGTTATGCCAGCCGATCTGAGGTTAACGCTGCTTTCTTCCAAGGATGGATATGTAACGATATCATGAGCGCTGTATGTGGTTGTCTTGGTCTAATTTGTGAAAATGTGGGTACTGCATGCGTACAAGATGGTAGAGCAATAGAACACGCTTGCGGATGTCTTGGCGCAGTTTGTGGTACATGTTTGGAGGATTCTGGCTGTTGTATGGAAGCTTGCGGTGCGATATTAGGAGCCGCATGTCGGCCGTAGGATCAAAGTGCACGAAGCGATTCAAATAGTGCGGTATGTCTCAGCCTTGGTTCACTTCCAATATTATACAAACTTGTTCTCGTCTTCTTATGAGGGTTGAATGTTTGAAATTTTACTCATAAATTTCAATTGATCATCATTGTTCTATTTTTGGCGATTCCGGACTTTTCCAACTATCGTGTACCGTTAACGGCAAATCCGCCATAGATGGTGTAAAAAATGTCTACTCCTAGATTTATTTGTATTCTATGTAATGTACTTAAAAATGCTGTAATATCATATTTGTATGAATCGCTCAATGAAACCAGATTGAATTGTTTCAATATTATAGACGAAATAAGTTTCTTATTCGTAGCAGGAGAATTTCAAAGCGATTTTTGTCAATGTAATATACTTCAACTTAATTTTTTGTTTTTTCCCAAACCCCATCTTGGAACGACCTAAATAAATGGGTACCTACATGACAATGCGATCTAAATCTATTTTCAAAATAATTGAATTTAGGCTCGAGATTGGCACCTGACCCAAATATGCCTCAGCACAAGTCAGGCGGAAGTGCCTCCTTTTGTGAATTTTTTTGGAGCAAGCCATCATTTAGCCTCTATACGAAGCAAAGGCAAACCATGTGACTCTGGAGGGCGATCAACAGCGATCAACAGCGAGGTGGCAATCATACAAGACAACTGATTGTCCTTTTCATCCGCAAGACAAGATAGCGGCCGACTTAAACCATATTCTTTTTCAGTGTCCACATCTTACCACTCAACAAAATACACTCCACTCTTCACTTCTCAACTCTAATATTCAACGCCCTTTCGCTGCACTCAGTTGGCTCCATATCACCAACCTCTCTGTCTTTTTTGCTCTTTACTCATTCATAAATTCTCTCTCTCCTACCCTCACTATCTAATCCACTTGCTTCTCCCTGTCTTCTACCTCACAATTATGTTTCATTGGGCGAAATGACTTTTCGGTAGAAGCCCTATTCATAAACCGTATTTTCTTCATGTATTTTTTTTAACAGGGAACCTGTTTTATGGGGGGCTATTTGAGAAATCTGCCGTCCGCCGTGCGCCGTCCAGCGAAAAACTTAGAAAAATGACGGCTTCCTTAACGAAGTTAAACGAGGAACGCAGGGAACCTGTTTTATGATTCGAATGAGATTTGGTATTGAAAATTCAAGGAAGCCTAGATCATATATAGCTCGACAGTCGAAATTTTTCTAAGTCCCTCTCCTATCATATATGGCTCGAGAGTCGAAATTTTTCTAAGTCCCCCTCCTATCATATATAGCTCGAGAATCGAAATTTTTCTAAGTTCCCCTCCTATCATCTATAGCTCGAGAGTCGAAATTTTTCTAAGTTCCCCTCCTATCATCTATAGCTCGAGAGTCGAAATTTTTCTAAGTCCCCCTTCTATCATATATAGCTCGAGAGTCGAAATTTTTCTAAGTCCCTCTCCTATCATATATGGCTCGAGAGTCGAAATTTTTCCAAGTCCCCCTCCTATCATATATAGCTCGAGAGTCGAAATTTTTCTAAGTCCCTCTCCTATCATATATGGCTCGAGGGTCGAAATTTTTCCAAGTTTTTCGCTGGACGGCGGACGGCAGATTTCTCAAATAGCCCCCCATAAAACAGGTTCCCTGTTAAAATTTCGACCGTCGAGCCATATATGATAGGAGAGGGACTTAGAAAAATTTCGACTCTCGAGCTATATATGATAGGAGGGGGACTTAGAAAAAATTTCGACTCTCGAGCTATAGATGATAGGAGGGGAACTTAGAAAAATTTCGACTCTCGAGCTATATATGATAGGAGGGGGACTTAGAAAAAATGACGGCTTCCTTAACGAAGTTAAACGAGGAACACAGGGAACCTGTTTTATGATTCGAATGAGATTTGGTATTGAAAATTCAAGGAAGCCTAGATCATATATAGCTCGACAGTCGAAATTCTTCCAAGTCCCTCTCCTATCATATATAGCTCGAGAGTCGAAATTTTTCTAAGTCCCTCTCCTATCATATATGGCTCGAGAGTCGAAATTTTTCTAAGTCCCCCTTCTATCATCTATAGCTCGAGATTCGAAATTTTTTCCAAGTCCCCCTTCTATCATATATAGCTCGAGAGTCGAAATTTTTCTAAGTCCCTCTCCTATCATATATGGCTCGAGAGTCGAAATTTTTCTAAGTCCCCCTTCTATCATCTATAGCTCGAGATTCGAAATTTTTTCCAAGTCCCCCTTCTATCATATATAGCTCGAGAGTCGAAATTTTTCTAAGTCCCTCTCCTATCATATATGGCTCGAGAGTCGAAATTTTTCTAAGTCCCCCTCCTATCATATATAGCTCGAGAGTCGAAATTTTTCCATGTCCCTCTCCTATCATATATGGCTCGAGGGTCGAAATTTTTCTAAGTTTTTCGCTGGACGGCGCACGGCGGACGGCGGACGGCAGATTTCTCAAATAGCCCCCCATAAAACAGGTTCCCTGTTAAAATTTCGACTCTCGAGCTATAGATGATAGGAGGGGAACTTAGAAAAATTTCGACTCTCGAGCTATAGATGATAGGAGGGGGACTTAGAAAAATTTCGACTCTCGAGCTATATATGATAGGAGGGGGACTTGGAAAAATTTCGACTCTCGAGCTATATATGATAGGAGAGGGACGTAGAAAAATTTCGACTGTCGAGCTATATATGATCTAGGCTTCCTTGAATTTTCAATACCAAATCTCATTCGAATCATAAAACAGGTTCCCTGCGTTCCTCGTTTAAGTTCGTTAAGGAAGCCGTCATTTTTTCTTTCTTTTTTTTTTTTTCTAATAAATGGTTTATTAAAAAAAAAAAACAATGGAAAAATTTATGGAGAACAATTATTACTTTTAATTTGCGATTTTTAGACAAAAGAGGAAAAAAAGAAAGATTTTACTGTGGACGCTGAATTTTATTGGATTGGCATCTTCGAAAGAAGCAATAGAAAAGCTTAGACCAGAGTTGAAATAAAGTGAGCAACAAAGTGTCAAACAAAAATAAAATATTTCTTAAGGGCTTCTCAACGAATTAAAGTTTCTGTAGAGAGTGGTGACTCTTGCGAATCAAACTTGTCGTGCCAAAAGGCGCACTGTAGTAGGTCTGAAGTCAGTCAAACTTCCGCTCCGAAAATTGGGGTTCCGGAAGAGTGGGGTGACTTGCAAGTTATATTCTATGCACATTGAATTGTGGGAAGAGATGGTGCGAGGCTCCTGACAAACTGAACTCATCGCATAGAAAGGCGTGCTGTTGAAGACCCGGGATCAGTATAGGAATTCTGTTTCAAGATGGGTTATTCGGGAAGAACACCCGCCATACTCCCAAAAAAATTGTGATTCCGAGAGGGACAGAAGCTTTGTTCTAGGTATGATTCGGAGTTTGGAAAAATGTTTACTCCCAAACTATATTATATGAACAGTAACTTGAAATTTCGAGAAGGACGAGGGCTTTCACCTAAGCCAAGAGAGGGGGATTTGGGAAACAATATTGACTTCTTAACTTTTTATACCAAGCGAAATGAAATATTCCAACGTGCAAGGTCATAACCCATAATCCTGCCCTTACCTAGTTTGGTCCGTTGTAGAATGAATGTGATTCTCTAAATTACAAGGTAATTACTTAATAATGAGAAGAAGAGATCAAAACCAACCCGTGAGTGTAGCTGTGTCCACGAGGAATAGGAGTATCGTCGAAAGTTGAATTTTTAAGAGAATTCCTGTCTTATAGCGGCAATTTCGGAGAAATATCCATCGTCCCTCCAGAATTTTTAGTGAAAAATATCTAACTATCCTACCCTAAGAACTTGGAAAAATATCAAACAGCAGGGATACTTATAAAACTTCCGACATTCAAACTATATGTGATACAAGAGGGATTTTCAATCATTTGGGAGAATGTATCTCCAATTAATTTAGGGACTTGGAAAAATCTCTACTACTCCCTCCCGAAAAGTCAATGGAAAGCGAGCAATGACCTACTTTAGGAATTTCCAAATGGAGAAAAGAAAGAATTAGTGGTGAAAGCAAAATCTCAACCAGTTGTACATGACGAGGAAAAGGAAATTTGACTTGATTTTGAATCCCGAACAGAAGAAAAAAAATAAGTAAATAGAAGGCGATTGGCTCAATTAAAGCAGTTGATGGACCAATCCTAAGCTGTGAAAGAAAATCCATCATCTTCTTCCGATTAAAATTTGCTCATACGGGAAATAGAATTTAATACTTGTTTGTACAGTTAACAGAATTTGTTTGCCCGGTAAACAGAATTCTAAATTTATTCACACAATAGACTAAAATTTGCTTACACGATAAACAGAATTTAAAATTTATTTACGAAGTAAACAGAATTTGTTTACTAGTCAAACAGAATTTAAAAATTTGTCAACTCATATTTTAGTATGTGCGTCATTTTCTTCATTTTTGAAACATTTGGGCAAGGTGATCAGGCCAAGGTGAATAGGATTAGCCGGGGTAACTGCTGATGGGATTTACACAGGACGCGCACACGACATTGTGTCGCGAGGTACGGCCAACTTTAATTACGTACAGACCTCCGTAGTAAAACTGGCAACTGCGCTGTTGGTGTAAAGTTTACCTACATCCAAAACATCCCTCCAATGAGAAATTCGAGTTAACTGCTTTAGCTCTACAATTCCAAAGGCTACAGCAGTACAGTTTTCGTTAATTCTCTCCAATTCTTCTGAAAAATCGACATTTTATGGAGATATTATCGAAATATTGTCAAACTTCCTTAAACGCTTATCTTATGTTTCACCTACAGCGCTGTTGCCAAATGAATCACTAGTGAGGCTAGTAATTGAAGGCAGCCGTACGTAAGGCGCGGGCCACAAAAAATAATGTACCAAAAAAAAAAAAATAGTTGGAAAAGAGGAAGCTGTACAATGAATATGAAAGGTGGGAATTAGGCGCTGCAAGCCTTGGCAGCAGGCACAGCTCTATACCTACCCGACACGCCCCATCTCCTCTCCAATTAAAATGTCCTCAGACATGGGCACGGCGCTTGTGTATGCATCGCTGTGTAAAAACAAACCTGTTTCCATGAATAAGTGTTGCCGAATCTGCATTTTCCGGCCTTCTTTCAAGGTAGCCACCCCTTGGCCCAAACATAGCATAGACTGAGGTGTAAAAACTCTTGACGCAAGGGTGCGATCAGAAAATAAGCATAATTGGGGGGGGGCAAAAGAGGCAATGTGGTAGGCTGTGGAGTGCGGTGGTGCACGGGCGCCGACCGGCAAAACGTGTGACTTGGAAAAATTTCGACCTCCGAGGAGGGGGGCTTAGGTAGGCTGGGGACCTGTTTTATGGGGCACGTGTATTATACGAGTGGGGCTTAGAATACCTCAGCAGGACGTTCTGAGTCTTATGATGTTTGAAGCGTTGCATATCTGCCTTATTGAAGGTGCTTAGTGGATCGGAGTATGAAGCATTGCATATCTAGTTACTTGAAGGAGCTATCTTTCGGACTGTACACACCGACCACCATCCACCGAGCTAAATATGATAGGAGGGAGACTTGGAAAAACAAAGGCTTCCTGAACAAAGTTAAACGAGGAACTCAGGCAACGTTTTTATGAGTCAAATTCGTTTTAGTATTGAGAATTCTAGCAGGCCTAGACCTACTACAAACTTAGTATACGATAGGACGTCTTCAGTGACTCGGACCTATTTTCTTCTTCTTCTTCTTCTTCTTGTCGCCTTCTTTTTGCAAAGGTTAGGGACTTCAAAATATATAACTCGAAAGTCGACATTTTTTCAAGTCCCCCTACTATCATAATATAGCTCATCATCATCATCGGTCCTCGTGCTTCATGTCTGAAGCCTCGGCGATCCATCAACCAATTTCCTCCACCACTAGTTCCCAGTCTGTGCGACCCTCCGGTTCCAGGAGCTGGTCCGAAATCTCCTTGACCTGATCTATCCATCGCTTTGTCGAGCGACATCCTAGTCTTTCTCCCTCGACTACCAGTTTCTCGAGGTAACCCGAGGGTCTACGGGTGGTATGACCAAAAAATTTCAGAATTCGTTGTGCGTATATTCAGTTTGTTGATAATGGATATGTTTGTCTGTCTCGCTGTCCACAGGATCCTCAAAAGACGTCGGTATGCCCATATCTCAAAGATATCAATGCTTCGCCTGTCGGCCATTTTTATTGTCTACGTCTCAGCTTCATATTATAACAACACCGGAAACACGAGCGTACGCAACTTGTTTCGGCGGGTGATTGCGGCATCTTTCCCGACATCAGTGGGTTTGGAGACAGCAGAGAAATCGAAATTTGTTGTCCTCCGAGTCGAATTTTTCCAAGTTTTTTGTCGGACGGCGTATGGCGATTTTTCCATCCCCCCCCCCCCTTATAGAATAAGTTTCCTGTTAAAATTTCAAAATGATGAGAGGGGAAATTGGAATGGCTCCTGTAAAACAGGTTTCCTGTTTGCCTCGATTATCAAGGTTAACAAATGTAACTCTGAGCAGCTGACCAGGTGGGCTGCGAGTTTTTTTTCCTCCCAATTATGCTCGTTTCTTATCACGCTTTGCATTCGAAGACTTGGGACTAAGCTGAGTTTATGCTGCGTATGGTACAAGTCCAACACCCACAAATTTTCCCTCTCTCTATTTTCCAATGGCGCCGTTTCATCACGTCCACGTACCTCTATTTGACATTGTTAGCTCGTAGTAGAGCCTTATTAGAAACAGATTGGATAAAACACTCATTTACAAATTTCATCACCATTTTCAGGAAGTAATTACACGTTTAGAGTTTTTTCTTCATTTGATTCTACACTATACACTATCCTTATTGGGCGTTTCACGAGAAATGAATATATATGAAGTCAGACGACATAATTCTATAAATTATTGGACACAAACGAGCAGGAATAAAGAAAGCTGGCGAAATTTTCGTAACAAAATAATAGTCTTTAATATTTCAATCCCTTAGGCTCCTAAATGTGAACGCGATCTCTTCTGAAATCCGGATTTTTTTTTTCTTCAAAACAAGTCTAATGATGCGAGGGTATACCTACCACAACAAACTTTTACGAGCGCCGCCGATACTAACGTAAATAATTAATTTTCTGTTACAGGAGTGATATTGTGGAATTTACCTCCGAGTAAATATGATAACATTGTATGCGCATCTCAAGTGGAACCTGGAGTAAGTTTAATGAGTCATTTTATATCTGTACAGTTATTCTATCATTAAATACACGCGGCATTCTCGTATTTATTGCTTCTAGTAGTAATCATATCATTCGCGAACACTTTCCAATATTATAAAATCGATACATACTCTGTGGGTAGAATTTGACAATCTTCTCATTATCATCGGAGACTGAAACTGCTGATTGCAAAGGCCATAGGTAAAGTAGTGGTCCTTTGAATCTTTCCAAGTTCAATCATCCATCTTTGCTTTCTTTCTAGTCATCCGCAGGCTTTAGTGATCTGCGAATTCCATATATCAGCGTTACGAATGACTGTACGCACGCCGCTAAGCCCAATTATGATTCGAAAATAAAAATATGAAAAATCATTCCCGCCGACGCTGCATGTTTGTAAACGCTCGTGCCTACATTGACCCCAACATCGTGAGGTGCGAATTAAGTAAAATCTACAGTCATTTTAAAAATTCACTCGGCTGAAGGCGATGGCGTTGCGCTTACATGACGATCTTTTATGAAAGTTATTCGACCGTTTAGTCGTTGAATAGCGCCTCAATTACTTACGTCCTAAATAAGAAGTATATGAATACTTCATCGTGGAGTAAAATCTGCGTGAGGATAATCGGAAGTTGAACTTGGCACTCCGAAGGCATCTAGGCACCCAGTCTGCTTAAGTTATCCCATTACAACATTTATTACGTCAGTCTTACTATACGTCGAGTTTGTAAAAGAATATACATATTATAGCACACGAAATATTGACGCGAGAATTTACTGATGGGCAGGGCAGTGTATAAGAGCAAAAGTTTTTGAGTAAACCTTCGTCAAAAGTATCTCGCGATAGTCTTTGAAAGCTCTAATAAAAAAGAGAGCGTAATAAGGTGTAAAATTCCGAAGACGATAATCGTTTTGAAGTGATCTAGTTGCTATATCGTAAAGGTAAATGGTATACGATCATTCGGATATAAAAATTATTAGGAAATAACGAAACTATATAACTTACATAATAGTCTATACTGTGTTTTGCTCTCTCTTTCTATAATATTTACCAAGGTGGAACATTCTCCCGAGAATAAGTGTGCGTATAGTGTTGGACCGAGAATGCTGGTATCTTCGTTTCTATAAACAATAATAAGAAGATATGCGAATACTCGTTAAAATTCGTGGAGGTAGAGTAGATATTTCCAAGAGAAGGCGTTACGTTGGATACCCGTGGCGGTGATGTCGGAAATTTCTGCGATGCGTTTGATTGTACGGATTTATGTGCGGTATTCGACGTATTTTTTTATGACAGTCGCTTCCTTGCACTTGACTGTACACTGTGTGCGGTATGATCGCTTTTGACAGATCGAAGTTTTTTATCACGGAAAAAGGTAAACGAAAGTTTATTCACGAGTTCTTACGCTCAGTGGCGTGATCCCCAACAAAATATAGGTCCTGTAGCTGTAAAAATGGGGAGTCTTCGAGCCTCCGTGAATGGAAGATCATGAAAATGTCTGTCCCTCTTGACCTCACCTCCTTCAACTGTCTTTTCTACATAGCAGAGCTTCATATCCCTAGTTTATTGACGTACCTTCCTCAACAGAACTCGAAAATTTTTCAAATTCCCTAAAGTAGGTCAACGCCATGCTTAACCGATAAAGCGGCCAAAAATCCCTCCCATGACGTCGCAAATTGCCGACAGCTCTAACCCTTGACCTAGTATTTGATTATAGATACCCAGGAGCGACCTGCTGCAGACTTATTGAATTCAGTATGCAGCCTTCAGCAGCAGTGTGTATGAGCAGAATACGCGCATTCTTTTGGAGACTACAAAAGGTGTAGCATACCTCTTTCTGCTTACAATCTGAATCTGTACATTTGAATAAAACTAGCCGGTGTGGTGCGCTTGGAGGCGATTCTCGATCCTGTTCTTCTTTGCTTTTTGCCTTCCTTCGCGTCAAGTGATGCATATGTTAGGCAAAATCGGTCATTGAGTGAAAAAATTGTACAGAACACGGCTGGCGTCAACCATCCAAAACAACCAAAACGTGAAATTCGGGTTGTGAGTGTTTAAGAAAAGTGCCAGAACGCGTTCTGAAATTGGGAATTACCAGTTCGCGTTCTGGTCTTCTCAGAAAAGGTGCACAACGTATTTTTGAATTCAAGACACGCTGAATTCATAGTGACAGAAAATACTGGGGCTAAACAAAGTAAAAGAAAAATAAACATCATTTGTAGGGTCTTTTTATAGTTGCTCGATCTTGCTACCAGTTGAGACGAAATAATTTTCAACAGCGGATCAAGGCACAGTAAAGACACCTTTTACTGACGTCATCGACCGTGACTTTTAATATACATACTTGAAGATAATTAGCTTTGGGAGACTCACTCACTCCGCTCGTTCGCCCTCATTCTTGATCTGGTATAGCTAACTATTCATCGCGAGCGGGAGGGTAGAGATCAATTTAGACATTTTCAATGGACCGTTAGGTGCCGACGACAAACCCAGTCCCAAACACGAGAATTTTCTATAACGAATAAAAGCGCAGTAAAGATATTAATTAGTTTAAGCCACCTTGCGATTTCATCGCTCGTGAAATCATCAGGCTTGTAACGACATCACCCTCTGTGACATCATCAACTTGAATTTGCCTGTGACGTCAGTTGATGGCGTCATCAACATAGCTCTTGTTTAATAGGGAACCAGTTTTATCGGGGGTTCTTTTGGAAAGAAAGTGCGTCTCTCGCCCGCTGGGAAAGCTTGGAACTCGAAAAAGTCTCCCTACAGTCCCTCCTCCTATCATATATAGCATGGAGGTTGGGTCCTGTGACGACTCAACTTGATGACGTCATAGGTCAGCCTTAGGATTGTGATATCACAATATGATGACGTCATAGATCAACCTTGTGACATTACAATATGATGACGTCATAGATCAATTTTTTCTCAAGTTACTCTCCTATCATAGCATACAGCTTAGGGACCAGATCCTGTGACGTCACAGTTGATGACATCCCTGTCATATACAATGTATCTTGTAGGTCGAAATTTTCCTGAGTCCCCCTCCATATAGCTTCGGGGGTGGGCTCTGTGACGATACAGTTTGATGACGTCATAGGTCAGCCTTATGATTGTGACATCACAATACGATTACGTCATAGATCAATTTTTTCTCAAGTTACTCTCCTATCATAGCATACAGCTTAGGGACCAGATCCTGTGACGTCACAGTTGATGACATCCCTGTCATATACAATGTATCTTGTAGGTCGAAATTTTCCTGAGTCCCCCTCCATATAGCTTCGGGGGTGGGCTCTGTGACGATACAGTTTGATGACGTCATAGGTCAGCCTTATGATTGTGACATCACAATACGATTACGTCATAGATCAATTTTTTTCCCAAGTCATCCTCCTATCATAGCATATAGCTTGAGAGTGGGTCCTGTGACAACACAGTTTGGTGACGTCATAGGTCAGCCTTGTGACGTCACAATCGATGACGTCATAGATCAATTTTTTCTCAAATTATCCCCTACAGCTTAGGGACCGGATCCTGTGACGTCACAGTTGATGACGACCCTGTCATATACAGTACGTATATCTTGTAGGGCGAAATTTTCCTGAGTCCCCCTCCATATAGCTTCGGGGGTGGGCTCTGTGACGATACAGTTTGCTGACATCATAGTTCAGCCTTGTGACGGTACAATATGATGACGTCATAGATCAACCTTGTGACATTACAATATGATGACGTCATAGATCAATTTTTTCTCAAGTTACTCTCCTATCATAGCATACAGCTTAGGGACCGGATCCTGTGACGTCACAGTTGATGACGTCCCTGTCATATACAGTGTATCTTTTAGGTCGAAATTTTCCTGAGTCCCCCTCCATATAGCTTGGGGGGTGGGCTCTGTGACGATACAGTTTGATGATGTCATAGTTCAGCCTTGTGACGTCACAATCTGATGACGTCATAGGTCAGCCTTATGATTGTGACATCACAATGCGATGACGTCATGGAACAATTTTTTTCTCAAGTCATCCTCCTATCAAAGCATATAGCTTGAGAGTGGGTCCTGTGACAACACAGTTTGATGACATCATAGATCAGCCTTGTGACGTCACAATCTGATGACGTCATGGGTCAACCTTGTGACATTACAATATGATGACGTCATAGATCAATTTTTTTCTCAAATTATGCCCTACAGCTTACGGACCGGATCCTGTGACGTCACAGTTGATGACGTCCCTGTCATATACAGTGTATCTTGTAGGTCGAAATTTCCTGAGTCCCCCGCCATATAGCTTCGGGGGTGGGCTCTGTGACGATACAGTTTGATGATGTCATAGTTCAGCCTTGTGACGTCACAATCTGATGACGTCATGGGTCAACCTTGTGACATCAGTTTTTTCCAAGTCCTCCACATAGCTTGTGGACGAGGCCGATGACGTCCCAGTTTGACGTCATGGATCAGCCTTTTGACATCACAATCTGATAACGTCATGGGTCAATTTTTCTTAAATTCATCTCGTTCACAATTTGATGCTGTCCTAAGTCATCCTTGTGACGTCATAATCTACATTCTTCAGATTCTACGTCCCCAAATTCCTCACCACCCCTCGTTTGTGAGTTCTTCTCTTTCGGACTATAGCGGATTTCTGGATTGGGTCGAGGATTTGAGATTCCAAGTCCATGACCGTGGAGTGGAGGGACAACTCGGCCTCGCGGATTTCCGTTCGTGAAATTGAATGATGTGCCGATGAAGACATAAGTGAAATGTCAAAATCGTTCCTCCTGCACCGATTTCGAAACTAAAATGAGCCTGGAGAGCCAGTGGTTTCTGACTCCGACGCCAGCTCTCAGTTTTCAAAAATCGAGGAGCCGAGCAAAAGAGACCGGACCTTTGGAGCGAAGTCAGAAGTGAAGAGGTGGCTCCGCCTCCGCCTCCCTATCTTTCCGACCGAAAAAAACCCATTGAGATGTGATAGTTTTGAATCAGAACAGTCTTTTTCCCATTCAGAAACAAGTTCTCCTCCATTATCTTGAAAAAAACGGCTTCAAAAAGCTTTCTACCGACTTTTTTCTCACAAGCTAAGGACTTTTACGAGATTCTCACTTCATTTATCATTTTTTTTATTAAATGATTTTTCTTTCGCGGTTTCTACAAGCTCAGAAAAATTTATTATTTGTTTTTGAATTTTACCTTTCGGAATTTTGAATTTGTCAAATTTAAAATATCATTCCACAAATCCGAGTACTCACATCTTCTTCGGCTAGGTTGAATGAAAACTGCCAGACATCCGTCATGGGCGTGGTTATTCGTGGAAGACGACAGAAATCACTTTCCTCTCATAGAAATTATGTCGTCGATATATATTGACGGGGAGAACAAGTTTTACAAAATTTTCGAAAAATCGAAATTCAAAAAAATTACTCACCATCCTCCTCGAGTGAAAACGATTTTTTCCGTGGTTCAAATACGTCATCAGCTGCATAGTTTTTTTCTGAAACGAATAAATATGTTTCAGGTGAAGTCATTATTGGGAAATTGAAACTTCTTGAATTTTATTTGACTTCTCGAGTTTGTAATCGAATGCACGACCGACTCTCGTTAAAATAAATCAATAACCATTCTTACAATATGCTTCCGCAATCTAAGGAAAGTGTTTTTCTTCTTCACTATAATCGCACGTTGAATTTTTTAGCAAAATTTTACTCTAGAAATATCCTCGAAGCCGGAAAATACCACAGTAGCTCAATGAAGGTCGACAAATAAAATTCTCTTCTATTTATCCACCTAGAACGCGGGAGCACTGACCTGCATGCGAAATATTTTATCGTTCGCGATGCTCACGATCTTACCCGCGAAAGAAAAAATTTTTGGCATCGTATTCCCAAAGTACACGGTACTCGACTCCTAATTTTACACGTTCTACTGTATATTTATTTGTGTCACTCCAATAGTACGAGCACGTACAACCTTGATACTACATTCTTCTATAAAGATCTAATTAATTCCTGGATGTAATACTCGACTCGCGCCATTTTCGTTTGAGAAGTATGGAATTTATTACTCGAACGTCTTAGATCTTGTAAAATACGCATGCAAAGTACAATAATTCGTCGTTATAAGTTATCAATGAAGAGGAAAGAGGATAAAGACGCACGCATGCCTTCCCAGAGAGAGAGCGAGAAAATAAAACCGATAATTAAAAAATATAATATTTTCCAACTCGTGTGGTGCACACGCGTCTACACGTAGCCGAGTTACCAACTATGTAACCATAATCTATCTTAGTTTTTTTACGTGTATTTTCACCTTTTATAGTTTCACACATTCATAAATAGACATATCTAACGCCTCCACCAATACTTATGAGATACCAGGGTACCTACTTATATTTTCATTATATAATCTGTACAGAAACTATACGTTCGGACGTGTATATAGTTCCCGGAAAAGGGGGATCCAACTCTCTCATTATTTCATACGAGTTAAAACTCGATAATTTCCTTTCACATTCGATAAGTTATTACTGAAAAGAAAATACATGCAGTACGACGAGTACCTGTGCACAAGTGTACGCTATCAGTCGCGGATACGAATAAAGATACAGTCGATCCTAATTGGATATAATGATGCGTTTAGAGTCTCTGCAACGAAGAGAAGGCTCACAAATTACTGAATTTTTCACATACCGCGCAACTCCGTCGGATTCTCTTGAACTATTGTTTGCTTAATAGTTCCAGCAATACGATCCATTTTTTTTTTGAGAAATAATAGGAGCACATCTCGAAACATGAGGATGAAGTTGACTTAATGAGAGATTTGGAAAAATTCCTTGTTACGAATATCAAGAGAAGAAAGAGGGAGAGAAGTGCTTTAGCACCCTTTTTATAATAATTAGGTGAACTAATCAGAAAAGTGACGTTCAAAATATTGATCAGGTCACCTTGAAGCGACAAAACGGATACCCTCATGTGCACACCATTTTAAATGAGGGTAAGGCTCACAGAAATTTCGACTTCTTGTCAATCATTTGAGAAGAGAGAATTGGACAAATTTCGACTCTTAAGCTATATACTAGGGTAGGAAAACTTATTTTCAGGTACACGTCCGCCTAGACGCAATTTCTCTTGGAAATTGCTTAGTTTCAACTTACTTGGCAAAAATACAGAAAAATTTCAAACATTACGTCTACATATTTATAAAAACTTCAGTTCTGGGGAGGACTAAGACAAATTTTGAAGTATAAATGGATACATAGGTAAATACGCGTTATAACGTGGCCGACAATTTATTCGAGGATAAAAACTCGAACAGAAGAGTAAGAATCATTTCTCGTTACGAACTCTTTACAATGAGGTTCAAAAATTATCGTTTGCATAGTAAGGCGGTATTTAAAAAGCTTTCATAAGAACTTCTTACGAAAACTCGGAAAATATCTAACAAAATAGCCACCAAGTTACTCAAGTTGTACCGACAGATATCGAGTCTCAGATAAAGATTGCAAACAATTTGTAATTTCTTCTATTGAAGATCAATTTCGAAATAAAAAATTTTGTAATGATGCAATTTCTCACCCATGTCTTCTTTTCTCACATACCAACGTAAAAACGAGTGGAAGCCCAAACAAAACAGATCAAGAAGAAGCTTGCCGAACTGACCCGGACGAAAGAAGAAAGAAAGGAAGAGACAGCGAGAGTTGAGCACAAATTTGCTCCCAGAACCGAGATCCTATCAAGCGTCACCTTCACAGAAGAAGAAAGAAGACTGCTGGACAAAGACATCAAGTACGTGCAGCCAGAGAGGCTGAACCAGTGTAGGCTTGAAAGCATGGCCATTAGCTGCGAACAAGTAATCCAAACCATGGAACACGACGTGAGACCAGAAGCCCGGACCAGAATTGGGAAAAAGCTGTTGGACATCAAAGAGGATATGTGCCGAACCCATGACAGAACGCAAGTAATGCAGGGGAAGGTCACAAATCTACAAAAGAAGATCCGACAGAACAACCTGATTTTGACAAAGGCGGACAAGGGCAGCACGGTAGTGGTAATGGAGAAGGAGGACTACACCCAAAAAGTGGTCGAGTCGTACATCGCAGTTAATGGATACCAAGAGCTGGCAAGGGACCCAACACGGAAATACCAAGATGACCTGAAAGCTGCGTTGAAACGGAACGATGTGCCCGGCAATGGAAGGACGCTTGAGATGAACCCGGTTGCACCAAAACTCAAGGAGCGAACCGTCCGATGAGACCTCTGGTTAACAGCATTCAATCACCATGCTACAAGATAACAAAGATTGTAGCCACATTCCTGAAAGAAAACTACCAGTTTCCACCCAGACGAAGTATCAGAAACAACGGAGAGCTGATTGAGCAAATGGACAAGTTGGAAATCAGGAGTAACGACAAGCTGATATCCTTTGATGTGACTAATATGTTTGGTACCATACCAAAGGAGGAACTTCTCACTCTGCTCAAAAAAAACAGATACCATGGGAACCCCGATGGGTCGAAGTACGCCAACATAGTGGAGGAGATCTTGAGCCAGAACTACTGCCGCTACAACAACAGGTTCTACAGTCAGGAAAGGGGACTTGCGATGGGATCACCGCTGTCACCAATACTGGCGGAGATATTCATGAATGATACGGAAAACAAGATATTGAAGTGCAGCAAGTTCAGAAACTCGATCAAACACTGGGCCAGATATGTAGATGATGTCCTAATTGTGTGGTCAGGCACTGATAGACAGGTGGATCTATTCCTTTCAGAAATGAACGCGATGAATGAGAGCATCAAATTGACAGTGGAAAAAGGCAATGAGACCATCAACTATTTGGACCTTACACTTACAATGGAGAACAATAGGATAGAATACAAAATCTACAGGAAGCCGACGCATACTGACACCATCATCCCAAATGACAACTACCACCAACCCAGGCACAAGTTAGCGGCAATCCAAAACTACTGCTATCGGGCAATTCCTATCCTCAAGAACAACGAAGAGAAGAGGAAAGAGATCGAGATAGTAAAGCAGATCGCAGAAGCCAATGGCTACCGCAGACGTGTGGTGGAGGGAGTCTTTGGGAAAATGGAAACAAAGAAAGGGACCCATGATAGCATAGTGAGAAAGTACTCCGGATCGATACCATACATAGGAAAGTACACAAACAAGGTGATAAAGGCGTTCAATGGCTACGATGTGAACGTGGGTATCCAGAATAACCAACCCATGGTGAAGAGAATCAGCAATAACCAGACGGAACAAAAGGACAAGGAAAGCTTGAGCGGAGTGTACAAGCTCAGTTGTGAACAGTGCGAGGGGATCTATATCGTGAGACTGGGAGAAAGTTTGAGATCAGAAGAAAGGAGCACAAAACGTCGAGGGAGAAAGAAGATGGCAAGTCACTGTTTGGGAAACACTGTAACGAGGAAAACCACGATGGAGAGAGAATATTTGAAGTCATGCACGTAGAGAATCGCACAAAGAGAAGAAAACTCTGGGAACAAATGGAGACTGCAAAAGCCAAGAGGAAGAAAGCCTGCCTCTTGAACAATGTAATCACATTTGACAGCGAAAAATAATTCGGCCTGGTGATTGGACGAGAGAAGAAGAACGGAACCAACCAATGAGACGGCAGGAATCCAGGTAGCCAATAGAAACGCAGCATTTAGGACAATAGATTGAAGCAATCACAAAGCAGGATGTTTTAGCCAATAAGAACACAATGTCATATTATTGTAAGAATAAGTTTCTAAGAAGTGAACCAACCACAACATAGCATTGTTATAGCCAATAAGATCACAATGTTATACTATAAAAACTCATGGTTAAGGCCTTGTTCTCCAGTTGCGACACAACTGATGATGGGATAACACCCAAAAGTACTCTTGCAAAAGCAACTAATAAAGTAGATTTGTACAATTGAAAAACCCTTTCTACTCGAGCTATATATGATGGCAGGAGGACTTGAAAAAATTTTGACCTTCGAGCACGCTATATATGGTAGGAGGGGGACTTGCATCGGAATTTTTCCAAGTCTCTCTTCTATCATATATAGCTCGACAGTCGAAATTTTTCCAAATTTTTCGCCGGACGGCGCACAACGAATTTCTCAAGGAACCCCTCATAGAACAGGTTCCCTGTTCAAATGTCAACAATTGACCAGACTAGCCAGAGAGTGGGTTGAATGAACCATCATATTAGCCTAGCTTGAAGGAAGTGCATCTACCCCCGGCTAGTTTGACCAATTTTCTCCTTCTGCACACGGAGTCGAACCTCTAAAAAAGATACGAAACTTTATTTTTGCGCATCAGCAAAAAGTTTCGAAGTTTGAGTTCGACAACTCTCAGAACTCGATATCGCACCGTTTTCCGCGTTAGATATATAAATTTTTATTCGTACATTATAGCGTTCCAAACTGAGAATAACTTCCAAGTTCCGCGCGCCCCGGTTGTTACGTGCCGATTACCCCTTCGGCATCATAATTTCATAACCCAATAAACGGCGACCGGTGGAATGTACAAGTATAATAAAGAATATCGTACGCTGTGGGTTTCGATAGAATTCTATACCGGCCATACGGTTCGTGCGTAGCGTATTTATTGGATTTATCGTGAGAAAAAAAGCTCATAACAGCTTCGAAAGTTAGGTAGGTACTATATAGGTACTCTGGCGCGTAAGTTAATTATAATTTGCGCAAGGAGATGACGATTGGCCTTTAGGGAAGTTGGTACCAGCGGTACATCGAGTTCGAATCTACGCTCGTATTAATGTGGGAGCATCGTAAACTCGTTAAATTAAGCAATTAACCGTGTTTCTTGGATATTAGGTATACCGTATATTTTTCCTATCTTTTCATTCAACCGATGAAGACCGGCGGCGATATTGGCGTAAATGAATCGATGTAGGCCATCGCCATTTACGAAATTGAAAATATTAAAAAAATTTTTATTGATGGCGTTAGTTCCGGCTATAACATTACAATCTCGCTTTGTCCATCACCAACACGTGGATTTCACTCGCACTTTCCGCAATTTGAATTGCTGCTCACGGCTCTACATCCTCACTTATACAACATTTGAAAAATTTTATAACGATCAGCTGTTGCGCGGTATATCGCACTATGCGCGCGCGTTTATTCGAGTTCGTATGTACTTCTGGTGCCTGCACGAGCCCGCGACGACGTGATTTCAAATGGAAGAAAATCAATCTCAAGTCTTGTACTTACAAAGTACTTGACAAATTACGCAAACTGGTTTACTACGAGTTTTGAAATTCGTAGATGAGGAAGAGTGGACAATGTATACGGACCCAGAGGAGCCAAACGCAGTCGCTGTCTGCACTTGCTGAAAATGGTTCGGGATTTTGTCCTAAATCCAACGTTTTCCCACTGGATCTTCTTTTTTTATAGGGATTCGAACACCCCAAAGATTGGATTTTCGCCTATATCGCTTTAAATTGAAATTTTTTAAAAAAATGTTTCAAACAAAAGTGGTTCCTTGTTAAAGGCTCTAGCCGGGTAAGGTGGGGAAAATGGTCTTGGTAGGAAAATGTTTCAGATGTCCGTCCAAATGTTGTCCCCAATGAGAAAACTCGAAATCCAAAAAATTGGACCCATCCGCTCACCCACATGGGCTGCAGAGTGATTTTTAGGCCTAAAATCCAAATGGCTTTATCTCAGCCAATAATGATCGCACAGCGATGAAACTTGAGGACATTTTAATATACGTGAACCTTTATCCATGGTATTTTTTTCAAGAAGAAACATTTATATTTTCCCTAGTTTCTAGCTATAACAAAACTTCAAACACGAATATTTAAAAAAATCGGAGGGGGGAGGCACCTAGGGAAAATCATTCATTTGAAGCGCCATTCCCTCTACTACAACATACATGAGCACCATAGTCCTCGGTGAGGTGCAACATTCCCAAAAAAATCAATATTATTTTAATGAATTTCTGTGATTTTTCCATGAATAGCGGGGTGAACTACGACTGCTACCGCAATAGACCGCGAGAAATCAATGGTCAATGTTCGACGTGAAAAATACGCACTCCTCCATGAGATGAAATGGGAATGTTGATGGACCAAAAATATATTTTTAGTATTTCGTTTATCGATTTGGTCAATTCTTATGTAAACACGTCCACCGATTAGGTGGAGTACGTTAAATTGAGAAAAATAGTTGAAAAATTCTCCAGTCGCTGGAACAGTCTGAAAATAGAAGAGAAGTGAAAAAATCCACTTTTTCACCTTGGAGGACCGTGAGTTTTGGTGTTTCATTCATCAAATAGGTCAGTTCTCACGTAAACATGTTCGCCGAGTTTGAAAAAAAGGGTCAAAAAATTCTCCAGTCGCTGGAACGTTCTGGAAATGACAAGAATTAGAGAAAACCCACTTCTTCACCCTGGAGGACCGTGAGTTTTGGTACTTCATTCATCAATTCGTTCAATTCCTAAGTAAACATGTACGCCAAGTTTGAAAAAAATTGTCAAAAAATTCTCCAGCCGCTGTAATGGTCTGGAAAGGACAAATAATTGAGAACATCCAATTTTTTACCCTGGAGGACCGTGAGTTTTGGTATATCGTTCACCAATTAGGTCAATTCTTATGTAAACTAGTCCGCTGAGTTTGAAAAAAAATAGTCAAAAAATTTTCCAGTTTCTGGGATGCCCTGGAAATAGTAAAAACTCCAGGTAATCCATTTTCCAACATGGAAAACCGTTATTTTTCATATTCTCTTTATCAACAAGGTCAATTCTTATGTAAATACATCCGCCTGGTTGGAAAACATAGTCAATAAATTCTCCAGTCGCTGGAACGATCTAGAAATAGTACCAAATCCAGAAAATCAACTTTTTCAACATGGAGAGCCCTGATTTTTGGTATGGTTCACGGTTTTCCATGCTGGAAAAGTGGATTAACAGGAGTTTTTACTATTTCCAGGGCATCCCAGAAACTGGGGAATTTTTTGACAATTTTTTTCGAACTGAGCGGACATGTTTACATAAGAATTGAACGAATTGTGGAATAAAATACCAAAACTCACGATTCTCCAGGGTGAAAAAGTGGATTTCCCCGATTTGTTGTCATTTCCAGACCATTACAGCGGCTGGAGAATTTTTTGACCATTTTTTTCAAACTTGGCGTACATGTTTACTTAAGAATTTACCTAATTGATGAACAAAATACCAAAAATCGCGGTCCTACAGGGTAAAAATTTAGATATTCTCGATTATTTGTCCTTTCCAGTAGGTTCTAGCAGCTGGAGGATTTTTTGACTATTTTTTTCGGATTTGGCGGATGTGTTTACATAAGAATTGACCTAATTGATGAACGATATACCAAAACTCACGGTCCTCCAGGGTACAAAATTGGATGTTCTCAATTATTTGTCCTTTCCAGACCATTACAGCGGCTGGAGAATTTTTTGACAATTTTTTTCAAACTTGGCGTACATGTTTACTTAGGAATTGAACGAATTGATGAATGAAGTACCAAAACTCACGGTCCTCCAGGGTGAAAAAGTGGATTTTCTCTAATTCTTGTCATTTCCAGAACGTTCCAGCGACTGGAGAATTTTTTGACCCTTTTTTTCAAACTCGGCGAAAATGTTTACGTGAGAACTGACCTATTTGATGAGTGAAATACCAAAACTCACGGCCCTCCTGGTTGAAAAAGTGGATTTTCTCACTTCTCTTCTATTTTCAGACTGTTCCAGCGACTGGAGAATTTTTCAACTATTTTTCTCAATTTAACGTACTCCACCTAATCGGTGGACGTGTTTACATAAGAATTGACCAAATCGATAAACGAAATACTAAAAATATATTTTTGGTCCATCAACATTCCCATTTCATCTCCTGGAGGAGTGCGTATTTTTCACCTCGAACATTGACCATTGATTTCTCGCGGTCTATTGCGGTAGCAGTCATAGTTCACCCCACTATTCATGGAAAAATCACAGAAATTCATTAAATATTGATTTTTTTGGGAATGTTGCACCTCACCGAGGACTATGGTACTCATGTATGTTGTAGTAGAGGGAATGGCGCTTCAGATGAATGATTTTCCCCAGGTGCCTCCCCCCCGATTTTTTTTTTATTCGTGTTTGAAGTTTTGTAATAGCTAGAAACTACGGAAAATATGAATGTTTTTTCTTGAAAAAAATACCATGGATAAACGTTCACATATACTAAAATGTCCTCAAGTTTCATCGCTGTGCGATCATTATTGGCTGAGATATAGCCATTTGGATTTTAGGCCTAAAAATCACTCTGCAGCCCATGTGGGTGAGCGGATGGGTCCAATTTTTTGGATTTCGAGTTTTCTCATTGGGGACAACATTTTGACGGACATTTGAAACATTTTCCGACCAAGGCCATCCCCCCCCCTTACCCGGCTAGAGCCTTTCCTACTAAATAACGTATTCAATGTATCTGCTATAAATATGAAACTTTCAAGTTCCAAGGAAGTTTTTATAGAGAGATGTTCCCTTGATGGATGTATGACTTACCACAATGAAGAACAATGAAAGCAAAAGCGATGACATTTGAGCCATTCTGTACAGCGCATGCGGAGCGACGCGAGATCGAGGCACAGTGCAACGCAAGTCTTGGCGCAAGTTGTTGTCTTTGTCTTATCGTCGGTAATCGGGTATTTTCGGCCCATTTAGCCGAACAATGAAGTACAAAATGTTTTGAAGACAACCCAAACGTAGGAGAGAAACGTTTCATCCTCTGTTCGGTTCAAACTCTGAAATAAAAGTCTAAAATGATGAGATCTATTTTACAAAACGAACCGGTAGAAGTACTGATTTCATCCAGTTCCGGCTTTTTGTAACAAAAAACTGAATCAAAATATTTCATAAGAATGCTATACAGAACAAACGCATTCAAACTGTAATAGAGCACAGATGCGCTAAGCTGTCCTCCTTAGTAAGCGACCTCTCGAAATATAAGCCTCTTTGCAGCGAATGCAAGGCACGAGCCCGTGCTGTAGCTGCTAGTAATTCTATAATGAGGGCCATTGAGAATTTTAGTTATGCTTAACCAACGCAGCAATGGTCAAATGACGCAATTCTGAAGTTAATTTTCAGCGGACATTAGAATCCGATAGGTACTCTAAATCGACGATTTTTGAACTCTATAGCTGGTTGTGCACTTGAACCTTTAACCGACAACGATTTTCAGTCGATCTACAGTTGCAGTACTGGGGAACGACGGTAAATAGGAGTGGTCGATTTTGAGTCGACTTCCACCTTGGGTCAATTGACGGTCGACATTAGGCGGAACTAAACCGTCAACTTCTGTTCAAATTAGCGAGTCGATTTGGATTCGACTAAGGTTCTTCAGGGGCTTATTCTCGTACGTTTCTTGACTTGAACATCATACAAACATCCATTTATTATGGACCCTATCGATCTCCAGGAGTGCAATGTAGTTTACCTTGCCGCCAAAACATCGTCAGTTTTTTCGAAAGTCATTTAACCTCATATTACCTGCTTACAACTTTCAAACCCATTGGTTCTCGTCCCGTTTTTCGATACAATCATTCGACGAAAACTCTCAAGATGAAAAAATTATTCTCTCGTGCCTTGATCGTAAGTGAAACAAATACGCACAAAATTCTTTCATTTTTCGTACAAGCTGTTATTTCACGATTTCCGAGGGCGTTACCTTTGTTGTAAACTTTCCCGAATTTTTGTAAGAATTGATCCTTTCTCTTTTTGATTATATTTTGAAATATCTGTCGTCTGTAAGACGTGGTAATTGTAATTGACCTACTATCATAGGTTTTAAGTTGATAGTATTAAGGTATAGCTAGTCAAATCTATATGGTCGAGCTGACAGCCTACAAATTTATTGCCGCTCATTAATATGAATAAAAAGTATAATAAAGTGTATTCGAAATAGATGTAATAAAGCTCTTATTTATAAAAGTACGAGTAATTATAAAAATGATGGAGCAAAAAATTCAAGCTTGACCCTTATTCGTAAACTATCGGGGCTAGGAATATCGCCTTCTATTTTCGTATCGAGATTTTTTCGCACAGTTCGGAAGTTAAAAATCTCGTAGAACCCGAATACGACAGCAATTGTAATGATACTTACAAGTAACGAGGACAAAACAAAATCGGATCTAAGTAATGCGGCGACTCTGAAACAAAGAAAAAAGACTGATTATAGTATAATCAGTCTGAAGAAGAATTAAGAATCTTAATTCTTCTTCGGCTTGTCGTTTCATGGCTTTTCGTTCTTCTCCGGAAATTTTTTGCTACACTTCAACATTTTCATTCACTGATTTATTTTGAAAACTGCTTAAATTTCAATTTATTTTCTTCGAACCTTTAAAGAGTGTTGAAATTTAGGATGTAAAAACATACTAGGATAGCATTTTCTTGAAAAAATGATGTGTCAATCCTAATTGAAATGTACCTTTTTGTCAAACCTAGTTTTTGCGCTACAGGCAAAACAAAAGAAAGTGTCAAGATATCGAAAAAAATTTTATTTTCTAGTTTGCATAACTCTAGGGTCTTCTATCATGAGAGTAAAGCGTCCAGTTACTTGTGGGGTGCCTTAGAAGTCGGTCCTTGGGCTGCTGTTATGGTGCGTTGCAAAAATAGTCAATAAATTCTCCAGTCGCTGGAACGGTCTAGAAATCGTAGAAAATTGAGGAAGGCCACTTTTTCAACCTGAACGACCGTAATTTTAGGCTGTTCGTTCATTGGTATGGTCGATTTTTATAAGAACACTTAAGCCGAGTTTTAAAAAAATTGAAAAAAATTCTCTAGTTGTTGGGATGCTCTGCAATTATTAAAAAATCAAAGATACACACCCGCCACTATGATTCATGTTACTCCCCCCCCCCGAGTAGCAGCGGTACAAATTGTGTTACTCGCATGATGTGGAGGAATTCACTCCCGAGACACAATAGAAGACCATCATCTCCTTGTATTGCCATGCTCATAAACTCCAATATTTGAAGCATTGTCACCTCAACTCGAGAGGAGATTCCTCCACTTCATGCAAGTGCACGGCTCCTAGTAACACAGTTTGTACCATTACAACTTCAGGGGAACAAAAATAAACAAAGTAAAGGAAATGAATTTTAGGGGTGGGTGTGTATCTTTGGTTTTTTACTATTTCCAGAGGGTCCCAGAGAATTTTTTTCAATTTTTCAAAAACTCGGCGTACGAGTTCTCAAAAGAATTGACCAAATCAGTGGATGAATTGCCAGAAATGGTTTATAAGGTTGAAAAGGTGGATTTTCTCGATTTTCTACTATTTCCAGGCTGTTCCAGCCACTGGAGAATTTGTTGAATATTTTTTTCAAACTCGGCGGATATGTTTAAATGAAAATTGACTTAATTGATAAACAAAATACCAAGAATTAAGGTTGTCCAGGTTGAAAAAATGGATTTTCTATTATTTCTAGACCGTTCCAGCGACTGGAGAATTTATTGACTATTTTTTTCAACTCGTAAGACGTATTGACATAAGGTTTGACCGAATTGATAAACAAAACACCAAAAGTCACGGTTCTACATGCTGAAAAAGTGGACTTCCTCGATTTTTCACTATTTCCACACTGTTCCAGCGACTGGAGCATTTTTTGTCCATTGTTTTCAAACTCGACGGATATGCTTACATTATAATTGACCTAATTGATGAACGAAATACGTACCAAAACTCACGGTCGCCCAGGGTGAAAAACTGGATTTTCTTGATTATTTGTCATTTCCAGAACGTTCCAGCGACTAAAAAATTTTTTGACCATTTTTTTCAAACTCGACGGACATGTTTACTTAAGAATTGACCTGATTGATGAACGAAATACAAAAATTCACGGTCCTCCAGGTTGGAAAAATTGATTTTTTCGATTATTTGTCACTTCCAGAACGTTCCAGCGACTGGAGAATTTTTGGACTATTTATTTCGAACTAGGTGGACGTGTTTACATTATAATCGACCGAATTTATGAATGAAATACCAAAACTCACGGTCCTCCAGGGTGAAAAAATGGATTTTCTCACTTCTCTGCTGTTTTCAAACTGTTCCAGCGACTGGAGAAGTTTTCCACTATTTTTCTCAATCTAACGCACTCTACTTAATCTGTGGATGTGTTTACATAAGAATTGACCTAATCGATAAATGAAATATTGAAAAAATATTTTCGGTCTATCTACATTCCCATTTCATACCACGGAGGAGTGCGTATTTTTCACCTCGAACATTGACCATTGATTTCTCGCGGTCTATTGCGGTAGCAGTCATAGTTCACCCCGCTATTCATGGAAAAATCACAGAAATTCATTAAATATTGATTTTTTTGGGAATGTTGCACCTCACCGAGGACTATGGTACTAATGTATGTTGTAGTAGAGGGTATGGCGCTTTAAATGAATGATTTCCCCCAGGTGCCCCCCCCCGATTATTTTAAATATTCGATAGAATTAATTCGGTTCTCTAAAATATGACCAGAAACATCTAACGACGACATACTCAACGATTAAAACGTACGGAGTAATTTGAATAGAGCCACAGAAATGAAAATACATCGGAGCGCTTTCGATTAAAAAACCATTGTCAACGGGGACGTGAAAGCAACTGAACCAACTCCGGCCGGCAACAAGGACTACCGAGGAGGACATGACTGAACTAGCGAGTCATCACAGTGTGAATCATACTCGTAAACTAATTCAATCAAACCCTCATCAGGTATGTACCTGTTGAGCACATTTAGGTTATCGTTATTCAGATGGCGAATAATTTCGATGTGTTCTAGCGCGAAACGTTTGAAAGCCGAGGACTCTCTATGGAGGAGGGGCTCAGACCCCTCTATGAAACCATGGCCAGTGGTAATAAGATGGTCCGCAAATGCCGAATCACCCAATTTCTTCTTTTCCCACGCCTTACTATGCTTATCTATTCTAATTTTGAGCTGACGTCCAGTCTCGCCTATATAGATTCCATTACAATCATTACACTCAATTTTGTAAACCCCGCTTCTTTCGACCAGTGGGATGGGGTCCTTTAACTTAACGAACAAACTTTTTACAGTGTTAAGATTGTAAAACACTGGCCGAAACCCAAGTGGGCGGAGGACACGACTTAATTGGGAAGAAAATTTCCCCAAAAACGGAAGTCTAATCCAACGTTTCCTACTATCTGACGCTGGATTACGGGGGAGGGAGGTAGTGGAATCAAGGCATTTCCGAGTCAATTTCCTATGGACCATCAAGTCAATATCCAAGCTGATCTCGTTCACTCTGGCCAAATGCTTTATAGTCAAAAGCTCCTGTTGGAAAGCGAGCTGACCTAATGGAATACTCGTCAACCGGTGGATATAACTATTAAAACCGGCATATTTGTGAGCAACAGGGCAGAAAGATCTGCCGTGGACAGTAATATCGGTCAAGGTATCTTTTCTATATATGGCGAATTCGTGGGCACGTTCTCTATTAGAGATAGTAAGGTCCAAAAAAATTTATAGATGAACCGCCTACTTCCAACGTGAATTTGATGGATGGGTATAAACTGTTAAGATACCTGAGAAACTCCAAAAGGAGATCCCGTTGACCGGTCCACAAACACAACACATCGTCGACGTCCCTGTGCCAATAATATATATGACCCAAAAACCCCTGACCAGAGGAAAAGAGATCAAGCTCGAATTTAGACATGAAAACCTCCGAAATGAGGGAACCCAGAGGAGAGCCAATAGGGATACCTACCTCCTCAGGAAATTCGAAAAATTTGCCTTCAAATATGCAAAAATTGGGAGACCAACAAATATTGAGTAAATTAAAAAATTCTGCCAACTCTACGTGACAGATATTAGATTGGATCAAAAGGTCTCCCATATGTTGCATGGCAGTAGCTCTAGGGATACTCGGAAATAAGCCGACAACGTCAAAGGAGCATAGGGTTGAATCAGGCGGAAGAATGTCATCCTTAAGCTTATTAGCCAAAGAGACCGAATTCTTCACGGAGTAGGATGACTCAAATTCCACTCTCGATTTGAACCAACGGTCCAAAAATTTCGCCAAGAAGTACGTGGGGGAAGACACAAAAGAAACAACCGGCCGCATCGGGGTGTCCCTCTTATGAACCTTAGGTAGCCCGTACAAAAGGGGCGGCACTGGATTGGGCTCAAGAAGCATTCTTTTAAGCTTAGGGGTCTTAATAATAAATTCACAATTGTTTATAATACGTCTAACTTCTTTGACGTGATTTGGAAAATTGAAATCCGCATTTTCCTTGGCGCCACACTGGTCGCTATGACGTTCTCGACCAGTGTGGCGAGACTGGACGTCAGCTCAAAATTAGAATAGATGAGCATAGGAAGGCGTGGGAAAAGAAGAAATTGGGTGATTCGGCATTTGCGGACCATCTTATTACCACTGGCCATGGTTTCATAGAGGGATCTGAGTCCCTCCTCCATAGAGAGTCCTCGGCTTTCAAACGTTCCGCGCTAGAACACATCGAAATTATTCGCCATCTGAATAACGATAACCTAAATGTGCTCAACAGGTACATACCTGATGAGGGTTTGATTGAATTAGTTTACGAGTATGATTCACATTGTGATGACTCGCTAGTTCAGTCATGTCCTCCTCGGTAGTTCTTGTTGCCGGCCGGAGTTGGTTCAGTTGCTTTCACGTCCCCGTTGACAACGGTTTTTTAATCGAAAGAGCTCCGGTGTATTTTCATTTCTGTGGCTCTATTCAAATTACTCCGTACGTTTTAATCGTTGAGTATGTCGTCGTTAGATTAAATATTCGAGTTTGAAGTTGCGTTATTGCTAGAAACTAAGGAAAATATTAATGATTTTTTTTTGAAAAAAAATACCATCGATGAAAGTTCACATATACTAAAATGTCCCCATGTTACATTGCTGTGCGATCATCATTGCCTGAAATACAGGCATTTGGATTTTAGGCCTAAAAATGAGTTTTTTGAGGTTTCGAGTTTGCTCATTGAGGACAACATTTTGACGGACATTTGAAACATTTTTCGACCAAGGCCATTTCCTCCACCCCCCCCCCCCCCTTACCAGACTAAAGCCTTTGTTTAGAATAATTTCAGTGTGGGCCCGTTGATGAAATATTTTCTCTAGGGTCTCGTTTGATTCTTGGCGGCTATTTATTTATGAATCTGAAGTGTTAGTACTATGACTGACGCAGTGCGAAGTAAAGAATTTTCCTCGGAAATCTTGTAAAGGTTTCTGTAACGTTTCAATAAAAATCATGATCGTCCTGAAAAATCACAGGAATTTAATCACAAGAAATCGGAAATTTTTGCACCAGAATAGATTTAGAATTAATTGGTCTTGAAAGCGTATAAAAGGTAAATATTTTCCTTAGATGAGTAGTATTGAGGATAGAATGAGATTTGCCCTCCTGAAAAAAAAAAAAAAAAAGTCGAGTAGTAGATTTGTCATCGAAATTCAGATGTTACATACTTTATTTCTCACCTCGGTACCTAGTATATCACACTTCCGAAGACAATTATCACAGAAACGTAGACTAGAATACGAGAAGAGGTTTTGAAAGATAGAATTTCACATAAGAATATAAAAAACAGTCCCTGACATAATTCTTCGAGAGGACAGTATTTATTTCATATGAAGGAGAGATGCGTGACAAACAATTGTATACAGGGAGTCGCTCAGAATATCTATCCATATTCCAGTAGATTCGAGGCGTTTAGTGTGAAAACGAAAAAAACGTTTAAAATGAAAATCCTCTAGATCAATTATACTTATGTAACCGATAGGTACAGGTTACAAAACAGAATTTGTAATTTATTCGTATAATAAAGCTCATAGAGAAGCTCGAGTTCAGATCGAATATAGTAGAAAAAACAAATTTCTCCACTTCCGTACATCATTTTCCACGATCGAATTTCTATGACGATTGTTTTTCTTTCACAGTATTTGGATTTCGATAACCTACCGGACACAAATTTTTCGTGCGAAGGAAAGGTGATTGGTGGATATTATGCTGATATTGAAACCGGTTGTCAAATGTTTCACGTGTGCACCATCGGACAAAAATGTGAGTCGCAATCAATCTTCGTATTCTTAATGATTATTATCTAATACTCGCACTTTTATACTCGTTTCCAAGAATTTTTTTTTTTCACTCCCTCGATCGATAATATATCCAGTATAGTTATTTTCATGTAGTAATCGCACAAACAGTATTATATTTGTATTGTCTTTACGGTACAATATCAATTATAAATACAATTTTTTTATCTTCCCTCCCCCCGTGTAATTCCCATAGTTACTTCACTAGACTAATGGGTCTAATCGTTTTGCAATATTGAGTTTAATTATAACGTTGCGAAACGTCAAATAGTCGTCGTCGTGATCACTTTACCATATTTTATTAGTGACAGATTGAAAATGAATGTTCTTTGTACAAAGAATAAGGTAAAGAATGTACTGGTATCATTATGAGGTGAAAAGCACGAGTAACTAACGTAAAGCGGAAATGATTAATTTGGTTCAAATTCTTTATAATTTTAGCGCGACACACCCTTGAATTTCCCAAAAAATTCTCGCGCCATCCTGACGGAACCTTTTTTTATTTATTTTTATAATTTTATTATGTCGTAAAATCGACTGGACTTTGACTGTTCAGAACCTTGAATACGAGAATATACTTAGCTTTCTTTTTCTCTTCTTTTTTTCTGTTTATCAAACTTTATTTTATCGGAATTATTAATTATTTTCAAAATAGCTCTTCCAAAATAATTTGATCAACGTATTATTTAAAATAAATGATTTTTACAGTAGATTCCAAATTTATACCTTAATTAATATCGTTGTTATTTGTTGCTTTTATTATATTTTCATCAATTATAATAAAGGAGAAGGAATGAAATTGAAATTTTCAAAGGCCTCGTGGAAAAAAAATAAATAAATAAATAAAAATTGGAAACTATAAGACTTTGGTCATTCGAGACACACACAATGACTCTCCCAAATAAAGCGGCATAATGTAGGAGAACATTTTTCGAAACACCTAGAATATTTTAGATAAGTCTTTCATTCTTGATACAGACACATCCTGAGCATTCATTTATTTGAAAATTCTTCTCTTTCGACATTCCGTCGTTGGATCGGAAAAAACCTCCTATGTGGCAAAAATAAAATTTTACAGGAGAAGCAAAAAACTGATTATTTTGTGAAAAGAAGGCCAAAATACTTCGGAAACGTCTCATTAAATGTGGAAAAGCTTTTTTGGTACAGTAGTGACAAAAAATTTTCAAAATTCTCTAAAATACGGCGGTATTGGGCGATAAATGCACGTAGGAGGAATTCCTGGCCCTAAATATTGCACGTCATAAGAGGTTTGCTGTGCACATAGGAAGAATTCCTGGCCCTAAATATTGCACATAAGAGGTTTGCTCTGCACATAGGAGGTATTCAAAACCGCTCCTACCGGCGTAATTCTGAACTTAGCACATAGGGGATTTTTCCAGTCGATGCGCCTTGAAATTCCGCGTCCAACCGTATAAAAAAGTGCATTTCTCAAAAAATGGCACATAGGAGGTTTTTTCCGATCCAACGACGATTCGTAGAAGATCTTTGAAAGTTTCTCCTGGTTCTTCTCAATCGTATACATGAAAGGAATCTCTGCTTCCCAAGCTTCTATATGCATTAGAGCCTCTCCGTTGATTCCCAAAGTGTAAAACTAGACCAGAGCCTTCTCTTCTCTCTTTGGGACACAATTTGCTGTTCTTAGGAGTGGATCGAGGACAGGAATTGGCTGAAAAACAACTTTAATTTTCTAATTCTTCTCTTCGGAATTTTGTTCCTTTCGAAGGGAGGCAAAACAATTTGGACAAAAACTCAGGAGTTTCATTAAGTAGCATTCTAATACGCGGTTTCCAGGCGTTTCAACAAAAGCTACTTGCGGCCCGTCGCTCTTACTGCGGCTGAACATTGTGTAGCATCGATTTTCATCCTTTCTTCCTTCACATGGTCAAAACTATTGATTTTACGAAGAAAGTGAAATGTATCTCTTTAATTTTGTATTCTTGTGTTTTTTACGTACCGGTTGAAATAAACGAGATAAATTGAAATAAGGTGAAAAACCGGGACTTTTTTTGTCATATCTGGTGACATCATCAGTGAGCTTGGCCAACTTTAGGGACTTGAAAATAAGTTTTGACCTTCGCTTTTTTTAGACTTGTATCCCTGGTTTTCATTATACTATAGTAGGGTCCCAATTGCACAGAATAACCCGTCCGCTCTATGTGACTGTTGAAAGCAATTTTATGATTGATTATTGTTCTACACACTCAGACAAACAAATTTAGCCTCCATGCCTATTTTCCCCCTCCTCGTTTTCTAAGGTACCACCCCCGAATATAAAAAGCTCGTTTATCTCGAGAAATATTGACTATTTTAAAGAAGTTTTCACGCAAAAGTTGTTCTAACTTTACTTCTCATAAAAATTGTAATAAATTTAAAAAAAAAATGATGAAAAAAACAATGAATCACATTTTTTACATTTTTAATGAGAAATTTAAATACATATTTACGGAGAGTGTTTAAAATTCAATTTCCTTTCAAATGAGTGGCGAGACTAATTCACCCCACCTCTCCCTAATTTCAGAGACTCCTCCCACCTTCCCCTACGTTACAAACAGTTGAAATTCTAGCCCAAAGAAGATCAATTGAAATTGATTTTATTCCCTGTTCAGCTTTTACATCGTCAGATAAGTGTCTATGACTCGAGGAAAGGGGGTGGAGCCTTAGAAAAGAGGAAGAGGTGGTGTGAAGTAGTCTATCACTCATTTGAAAGGAAACTGGATTTTAAACACTCCCTAATTACGTATTTTACTGTATGTTTGAAATTTCTCATTCAAAATGTAAAAAACGTGATGCTTCTTTTTTTTCATCATATTTTTTCAAATTTGAAGCGCGAGAATTGCTCCAAATGAAATTTTTATAAGAAATAAAGGTGTAGAGGAGACGTAACAGAACAGCTTTTGTATGAAAACCATTTTAAAATAGTCAATATTTCTCGAGATGAACGAGTTTTTTATATTCGGGGGTTGGTACCCGCTCTGGCGCTAAGACGGCCTTTTACTTTGCACACGCCATAAGGGGCTTATGTTTTGTCAAAGCACTCACAATACGTTATTGGATGGTTGAATAAAGAGGACAGCTTAGGTCATACCTGCTTGTGCTCCCCACTCGTCTGCAACGCAGCCCTCTCTATGTAGAAAACATGTAAACTTCTTTTTCTATCTTTTTTTTTTCTTTTTTTTAGCAGGGAACCTGTTCTATCGGTGGGTTTTTCGGAAAAAACGTTCGCCGTCCGACCGGCCGGCAAAACTTGGAGCTCGAAAATTTTCCAAGTTCCCCTCTTATCATGACAGCTTGGGAGGCGGGGCCTGTAACGGGACAATTGAATGACGTCATGGGTAAGCCTTGTGGCGTCACAATCTACAGTTTTCAGATCCACGTGCCACATAAAATAATTTCTCTACCACCCTTCGTTTACCGTTTAAGAACCCGTAAGATTTTTAATTATTTCATTGTGGGTTGCACCTAAATTTTCCCCTGACGTCGTGGGAAAAGCACAGTTGAGTCCCACAATGTCTAATTGAGTCACGCAATATCTAATTGAGTTCCAAACTGTCTAATTGAGTCCCGGCCACTTTTGAAGCTGTATCCTAATTGAGTCCCGAGTACATCCTAATTGAGTCCCAGAGAATACAAGTAAAAATATGCTAATTTATTATCACAAAATGAACACATGCATGAAATGTGAATGTAAGTCATTAAAAAATAAAATAAGATGCTATTAAATCGTCGAATAAAATACAATAATTCTATTATTTTACAATTTTTCCATTGGTAAAAATTTATAGCAAACTTCCTTCAAAAACTGCGACACATCCATGTTACCTGACTCGTAAGCTATCATTTTTTCGGAGATGAATACCTCTTTTATGGATTCGCAGGCATTGGTTGTTCGCAGTAAGGATGGTGAGTACTTCGCCCACATTGTCGGAGGAAAAGTAGAATTAGGATTCAAATATGTGCGCAATAGGTATTTGTGAAATTGTCGAATTTTTGGATTGCGAGGGGCAAGAGGCTTAAGATGGTCGGTAAAAAGTTTCAGTACATCATTCGCTGGTAAGAACGGAAGGCCGAAAAAGTATTTCAAATACTGTCCCACTCGATCATTGGGACTCAATCAGTACACCAGGCGGGACTCAATTACTACACACGATGGGACTCAATTAGTACATAGGAAAAACAGTTTGGGACTCAATTAGACACCACGGGACTCAATTGTAGCCTGCCCGACGTCGTCCTTGTAAATCTGCTCATCCGCTTTGACAGAATCGCTTTTGAATCATCAAATTCGAGTAGAACACACAGGCTTCAGAGTTTTGATTGTCATTGGAGCAGGATTTCCGCTTTTTCCTTGGGTCATTCTCTTCTCTTTCTTCTACTGCCAAGATTTTGACATCAAACACAAAAAATTAGAAATGGCTGTTTCTATAAAAAGAGGTATCTTTATCAGTCTGGTCAAATTTGAGTTTGATACATTGATGGAAAGAAGATAAAATTTGCAATGAAATGAGCTGTCCAAGAGTTTTCTATGTGCAGTATTTACTCAGATACCATCTGCTCAAAGTTGATTTTCAAAAAAGTTTGTTCAGAGAAAATTACGTATAAAATTTACTGGTTCAAAAGTTTACGTAACTTTGTAAAATCATATCACTAAGAAATAAAAAATTGATTCTGTGATAGATAAAAGGTTCTTAGAGGTTGGTATGAATGGATATCAAGCGCTTGAGTTCGTTTGATACGAGCGTCTATTTCGCAGCAAATGATCAGGCGGAGGAAGTTTCAGCAGTGCTGCCAATCGTAATGTCTTGTTAATCTTCGCAGACAAGAGCATCGCCGTAGGAACAGAGCACCCTTTTCAGAGCTATTGCTGAACTTGGAATATTTTTCAATTCTTGAACTTGGAAAAATTCTCCAACATAGAGTATTTTCCAATTGTTGGACTTGGAGATATTTTCAAATTCTTGGAATAAAAAAAAATATTTTTCAATTTTCTTACTTGAAAAAATTCTCCAACTTTTCCAATTTTTGGACTTAGAAATATTTTAAAATTCTCGGACTTGTAAAATATTTTTCAATTCTTGGACTTTGAAAATATTTTTCAATTCTTGGTCTTGGAAAAATTCTCTTTCTTGGAATATTTTCCAATTGTCGGACTTCAAAAATAAGTCCAACAGTTGTAAAATATTCCAAGTCCACAAATTTTTCCAAGTCCGAGAATTGGAAACTATTTCAAGTCCAAGGATATAATGAGAAAATATTCCAAGTTGGAGAATTTTCCTAAATCCAACAATCGGAAATTATTCTAAGTCCGAGAATTGAAAAATATTCCAAGTCCAGCAATTGCTCTTAAAAAGATGTTCTTGTCCTGGAAGATTAACGCGACATTACGATTGGCAGCACTGTTGATACTTCCTCCGCCTGATCATTCGCAGCGAAATAGACGCTCGTGAGTTACGAACATAAGCTGAAGAAAAAATTTGAAAAAAATATTCAACGAATGTTGAGAAATTGCGTTTCAAAGTTATTATCACAGACAAAAAAGTTAGGATACGTCACAGATGATCAACTACTGCTAAATTCAATTTTATAAATTCCAGCGGCTTCACCTGATCTTGAAAACATCATCATGTGAAGGCTCACAATTTTCTACTTATAGATCCATCAAAACCTCAATAATGATAATTTTGACCAAACTTTTTATTATTGCAATTACTGAAAAATTTGGTGACAGACAAAGATACCCTTTTCTATAGAAACAGCCATTTTTGTTATCATCATGTTCGTCGGACTTTTTCCCCCTTTTTTTTTTCAGAAAAGACCCGGACCCTTGACATTAAACTCCCTCGGGCTAATTCGATAAGAATCGTCAAATTTTTACGACTTCACGAAAAATCTTCCAAAACTTCATTTCTCTCCCGAGCTAATTTACAAAGCTCCATTGTATAATCAGGCTGCAGAATCCTGTCTTATCTTACTGGACCAAATTCAATCCTCCAACCCGCTTCATCTCAAAAGTTAGCCTCCAGTCAAGAGCTTCCTGTATATTATAGGTTAATCCTGACGGCAATCTTCTTGGCATCTTCAACTCAATATCCTCAGCTTTCTTTTTATATTCGTCCTGATCTTATCGAAGTACTAAAATGTTTTAAAATCGAAAAACACAATCCTTGACCAACATAAGACAGAAGTATAATTGCTGAACATTTTGACTTCATTTCATTTTGCCTTGACGGACTGGAAATGAAGTACAACGAATTATACTTGGGGTTTGAAGAAATTATACGGTTACATATGTGTATCGCCTGAGAAAATCATCCTCTATAGTTAAGGCAAGATTAATCGCTATCTTCTACTGACAATCCTGTGCCATCTTACTGTTGATGTATTCTCTTAATCCATGCCGGACCTATATTCACTTTTCTCTCATTCATTTTGTTCACACAATTTTCTCCTTTCTTATTTTAATCAAGTCATCTATCATCTTAAATTGAGGGAGGATAGAATTACACTAGACAACAATTGAAAATTGTTCGAAAATTGCTGAAGTGAGATAGGTTGTATCTAGAATTTTGCATTGATTTCAGAAGCTCGATAAAGAACGCTTCGTCTCGCGACGATGCGCGGCAACTAAACAAAGTGATAACAAGAAAACATGACCTCCTATCAAAAAAACGGAAAAAGCTTCTGAAATCAGCGCAAAAAATACTTCTAGATACAACCTATCTCACTTCAGCAATTTTCATTCATTGTTGCCTAGTGTTATTAAAGCATCTAGAACACCCGAGTATTGACATACGCCATTTTGACTCCTAGAAAGAACGTACTTCCATAAGAGCCCATGTTAAATTCGTGATTTTCAAGAGAGGGTTACTCGAGAACGGCTCGATAGATTTTCTTGAAATTAACGTCATTAGAAAGGAGATTTTATGTAGAATAAATTATCTTCTCTTCTTTTTCACCCCCCGAAGCTCATTTTCCGAGTTATTGATTGATAAATGGTAAGAGGTTTTCCGTGAAAGTGCGCGAAAGACATGCGTGAAACAAAGTCAACCGAGTGAAACAAAATGAAGTACGGAAAACCTTGTATCATTAATTTATCAATCAATAACTCGGAAAATGAGCTTCGGGGGGTGAAAAAGAAGAGAAGATGATTTATTCTACATAAAATTTCCTTTCTAATGACGTTAATTTCAAGATAATCTATCGAGCCGTTCTCGAGTAATCCTTTCTTGAAAATCACGAATTTAACATGGGCTCTTATGAAAGTACTTCTTTCTATGAGTCAAAATGGCGTATGTCAATACTTGGGTGTTCTAGATGCTAGAGTGTTATGAGACATCAAGAAACGCATACATTTCTGCTCTTTTTGAGAAGTATTGAACCTAAGACTTCTTTGCACAATGTGGTCGCCAAAATCACTCCGCCACTGCGGTGTAATTGTTTGTACCTCAATCTCTCTCTCTCTCAAATTACCACGTGTCACTCGACTCAGCATAGGACCTCAAACACTACTACCGTACTCTAATCTTTGACTCTTTGTCCAACTTTTTGGGCTATTCAGGATACGGGAAACCCGCGCCATAAAATCACTCGAAAGAAAAACTCGATATAAGAAGCTTGTCTTGGCGTTACTACTTATTGGCCTATATTTTTCCTCAGTTTATTCTCACCTTTCATCTGCTAAACTCAAACCTGATAGAAACTCACCTGCTTTCACTCTTTATAGCTGATAGTCTGCCTTTATGCTTAATGGTCAGATCTCGTATTTTGAAGAAGTGGTATTACGTCTAATTGGTCTGTGACTTTTCTGTCACACTACCTTAGAATCAACGGCACAATCATGCGTTCATCCTCTATCGTCAGGATAAGTCGAGGGAAAAATATTGCGTTGACGAGTAATCATTGTACATAGAACGTAGTTCTTTTGAGGCTCTCTGCTACATCATTCATTGTTATATAGTTGTGTAAGGTCTGGCGAGTGATCTAATGGTCGATTTCTCGTCTATTCATTCTCGGCGACGTCCCTTAATCGCGAATTAGCTGATCGCGTTTTCCACCTGATTAGCCGCCGGTAGGCAATTGCATTCGTAAAAAAAAAAAAAAAAAAAAAAAAGGTAGCGTTAATTTTAATTATAACGGCGATGAACGAATAAAGCGCCGCGCCGCTCCGCACTTCGCAACACTAAACCGCCTCCTTTCAATATCAACGTCTAATCGAAGTGCGGTTTGTATGCTGCACCATATCATTCTTCGCGAACGTATTGTTTATTTTCTTAAAGGCGAATCTTAACGGATAATTACTTTATGTTTTAATCGGTCTTTGCTGTCGTGCCGGCGTTAAATGTTGCGCGAAACGGTCCATCACGTAATCAAGGTGAACGCTTTAAAATAAGAAAGAATATCGACGATGGACATTTAGACAATCATGCTGGGTATTTCGGAAAACATAAAAGATATAACCCGTTTCGTACCATAGGAATAAAGTAGCCTCAGAGAAATATCAATTCCCTGCTCTTAATGTCATAATTAAGCCATCGGACTGAACTTGATAAGATTATTTTATTAATAAGAACGTTGTCTAGAGGGCGCAACTGACCGTGAATCTGTAAGAGTGTATTTATGTCTGGATAGTGCAGATTTTTTTCGTATTTTTGACACGGTCAATTTTAACATTACGTCAAGTACCCAAAGAAAGTTAATGTTTGTGATTGAATTCACTGGAAACTCTTGTTTGAGCTTTTTGGAAAGACCTCACAAACGATATGAAAGAACTTACTAAGAAAGTAGAGGATACTCAAAACACCAATTTTGATTTGGGAGAGAAAGTCGCACACGTTAGAATATCAACTTCCTTAACAGCTGCAGTATTTTTGGGCGCTGCTGTCAGGGAAATATTGTATGTATTATTGCATATACGAATTCCTTAAAAGTACATTATTTTAGTTAAGATATTCATGGTGTGGTCTTCTCACCAGCCTACTTGTTTATCTAGGGTAGGAAAAGAAGGTTACCCGCTCGGGAGTTTGTAAACGCTCATGACAAAAATGGTTCTTGAAAGTTGTAAAAATGCGCGCGGTCGCAGAAACAGGAGGAAAAAAGAAACTTGCGCCGAGGTATAGAGGACATGTTTACACACATGCTTTTCTTTCTTTTTTTTGATTCATGTCTCTTGAGTGAGAATTATTAGAGAATCAAGAGTGCTAGTAGATATGATATGCCGGAGCCAGCACATGTCGATATTTTGGCATAAGTTTTATATTATTTTATGGTAGTTTTAGAAAATGGTGCCACTTTTAAATCTGTGTTAATTTTATTTCGTGTTCATTTCCTGCAGTTTTCAAACTCTAGTACTTTTGTGTTGTTTTTACTTTCCTGTTCTTTTTCTGACCTTTTTATTTTTATTATTTTTTCGATATCACAAAATAATCCACTTTTTTAAAATTTTTATCAGAAAAAGATCGAGAAAAAAAATTAGATGCCCTTGCAGGACTGCAATGGCAGCGGGGAACCCACTGTCCCGAAGTTTTTCCAAGTCCTAAAAATCATGACGTGGCAACTTGAACGCGCTGCAATTTCAAGGAAGCCGTCGTTTTTCCAAGTCCCCCTCCTATCATATATAGCTCGAGAGTCGAATCTGTTCAACACATCTTCTGCTGCCCCACCTCGACCCAACTCCGTAATTCCTTATCTATCCCTCACAACCATACAGAGGCACTTTCAGATGATTCCCCCTTCATCCCCAACACATTCAACTTCCTGCAATGGCAGCGGGGAACCCGCTGTCCCGAGTCCCCTAGAACCTGAAGTTTTTCCAAGTCCTGAAAATCATGACATGACAACTTGAACGCGAAGCCGTCGTCTTTCTAAGTCCCCCTCCTATCATATATAGCTCGGAGGAAGGAATTTTTCCAAGTCCCCCTCCCCTCTCGGTGACGTCATCAACCTCACTCGCGCTCGCGGACGAAAATTTCCTGGAAGTACGCCCCAACAAAAGGGATAGCGGGTTCCCCGCTAATTATCTGGAAGACTCGCACCGTAGACGCTTGGGATTTGAGTCTTTGGAAAGTGCTCGTCATAAACTTAAAGGTCAAGTTGTCATTAATTACTCTTACCCGAGCCGAGGGCTTATTCCCTTTATCCTCCACCCTCGCCTGATACCTCACTGTAATAGGTTTTAGCTTTTTCCATAAATTTGTCTACCTCTGGCTTTGTATTGGTTGGATTTGTTTCCTTTCTTTGTGTTTTCGATCATTCATTTTTTACCTTTCTGTTTTAATGTTTGTTTTTGACTCCCCCCCCCCTCTATTTTTATTACAATTCTTTTTTTTTTTTGTTTTTGGTTCGGTGTTGTTCTTTTATATTTGATTCTTATTGATTTTGATTCTGACTTTTTCTTAATTTAATTTTTATATTTTTATTATTTTTCATATTTTTTAATTTATAGTCGTCCCTTGATTGTTTTGTGACTTTCTCTGCCGTCTCGGTTGATGCTGATTTTGATTATTTCTTTTAATTTTATTTATGACGTTACCCCAATGATTTTATTTTTACTTTTATTTTAATTTTCAGTATGGCGTTACTTTATTCAAGTGATTGATCTTTTGATTTTATGATTTTTCCAATTTGAACTTCTCGTGTTTCCCTCGTTTATTTAGGCTTTTCTGGTTGTAATTACTTCCCGTTATGATTGATATCGGTATAATTTTTCCTGATCACTTACTTCGTTAATGGTTTGTGAACCGAAAGCGCTCAGCGTGATAACTTATTTTATTTTTTTTTAATTTTTAAGATTCATACGATGATCGTAAATTTATAAATCTTATTTTCAAATATTATAAGCCGTAGTATGGAAGAGCGTGTTCTTGAAATCAAGGACCCATTCTGGGAAGTGCCAGCCAGCTTCCTATAACTCTAGGAATATGGAAGAAGAAGTCCGTGAGGGTTCATTCATCCATTTCACCTGTGTGCATACCAGGCCCGACCCACCCGAAGAGGGGTTTGCGTATGATGCACAAACGCTAAGATCAAATAATGGAGGTATGCACACATATCCTTGCCAATAGGAGGCAAGTGAAAATGCAATAACATCAGCAACTGAGAAGGAAACTCTCTAAACCCGCCCTCTAAGCAGCTAACTATAGTTGTATTCAACTGCACGATCCCTGCACCGAACTGACTTAAGGTGGCCTGTATGCCCTTGATCCGCGACTCTGCAATTCAGGCACACTGGTGCTCTCATGTCCACTCATGGGTTACGTATTGCATCAGTGGATACTACCTGCGGATAGGGGTAATAGGTTCACATTCTGCTTCCAAGTCTTTTTAACATTGTTACGTAGTTCTACTCAAAAGCCTGTTTACAATCACAATGAACGACGTTGTAAACAAAGCCTCGGATTGTACCTCTGCACAGAGAGCAAGGCACATGGATTCTAACGCCCCATCACTGGACCAAGCAGCAGTGGTAAATCAGCGTACCGTCTGCAAGAGGAAATACAAACTGACATAATCCCCATTGTTGCAAATATTGCACTAGATGAGAGTAAACATCCAGAGTATAGTAGCCACTCTGATAGAGTAATACTGACGGTGTCCTCAAAGGTACGAGCCATGTTATGAGGTTGAGGGTGAATACTGAGGACGTAACGATAAATATACTCCGCGGAACTGAGAATGAAGTATAATCAAATTTTCCGAATACAAAACACAAATTAAAAAATTAAAAAATTGAAAATTAAAATAGGTCGAACAATAGAAATTAGAGTTAAGCGAGAGAATTTTGAAATTTGAAATACAAACACAATTAAATAAGGTCGAAAATAAACGAGAATTGAAATTTGAAGATTAATTAAGGTCAAGAATTTTAAACGAAAAGAAGTAACCTAAGAATTTTAAAACGGTAGAACACGCTATAGATCAATAAAAGAAGAACCGCGGAGAACGTGAAGCGACCGGTTTCGAGGCGTGCTGTGGACGCTCATCATCGGGCAACTGAATGGCCAAGAACGAGTTCGAATAGATACTCATGTGCAGTGAATCACAGCCAGAAAAAACAGGAAAAGGTTAAGTAGGATGAGTAAAGTCGTAAAAGTAGCGGACAAAAGGAGAGAGGAAGGTGACGGTGAGATCATTAACAAGTTTCTCTTTGATTACCTTAAGAGTTGAGATGGTCTCCACCTCCTCCAGCCGATTCTGTAGTCTTCCCTTAGTTCCAGTTCGGATGAGTTTCCATGTCACGTTAGTACAATCATGGTCTTCATCCAAGCAGTGTTTGGCCATAGCGGATTTTTCGCTTTCCTTTTTATTATAGGCTGTTCGATGTTCTGAAAGTCTGGTGGACAAGGGGCGCCCTGTATGCCCTATGTATTGATAGTCGCAGATCCCGCATGTTAATTGGTAGATATCAGAATTCTTCTTAGGTGGTATGATGTCTTTGAGATTGGTGAATCGATTCAAGGTAAGCAGAGGGTAGAACCCTACTTTGTAGCCGTAGGTCTTGAGGGTTTTGGCTAGCTTGTTTCATGGTAATCTAATCCAGTGGGTGCGGGTAGAGTTATCTTGGTTGGTTTGGAGGATGTTGAATGATAGAAGCAGCTTGAGGTTCTTCCGTCTTATCATGGTGGCAATGTTGAGGTTCAGGCCGTTCTTGATAGCCGTTTCTTGGATGTAGTGGGTTTCATGGTCTTTTGCTGCTGGAAAGAGTGGTAGATGGAGGAGACGGTGAATGGCATGATTGATGATTGCCACTTTATGGGCTTTGGGGTGATGGAAACGCCATAATATCAAACATCTTATAAACGACCTATCCTCGAAGCTAACGGTAACTTCTCCCACCACCAAAACATTTTTCAGACTCCAGAAACATTTGAAACAACAAGACCTGGTGGTAGCTAAAGCTGATGAGGGAGAAACCCTTATAATCCTAGACCGGTCCTCCTACGAAAGGAAAATTTTGGATTTCTTGGAAGAAGCGGGTGCAAAACCATTTTGCTACGCTTTCACTGACTACAATACGTCCATAACTCTTTCTTGAAGGCAGCCTGACTCAAAGGAATACGAGTCAGTCTGTGAACTAGGCTATTAAAAGCAGCCATCTTATGAGCAACAGGATAGAACGAACCTCCATGGACTAAAACATCGGTCATAGTATTTTTCCTGTGTATTCCAAACTCATGGATACCGTCTATTACAGATATCGATAAATCCAAAAAGTTTATGGAAGGTACCCCTATTTCCAAAGTAAATTTTATGGAAGGGTGCCAGGAATTGAGATACCTTGACACTCACCAAGGAGATCTGGGGGGCCAGTCCACGTGCATAGAATGTCATCAAGTACATGTGCCAATAATTATGATTAAGTAACACCTGGTTCGAGGAAAAGAGATCAAGTTCAGACTTAGACATGAAAATTTCGGAGATGAGAGAGCCTAAAGGTGATCCAATAGGGATCCCTACTTCATCAGGGAACTCGAAAAATTTCCGTTCGAATTTACAATAGTTGGGAGACCAGCAAATATTTAGGAGATCAAAAAATTCCTGAAGCTCATTGTGAGGAATGTTGGCTTTGACAAGTAGCTCACCCATACGCTGGATAGTAGAAGCTTATGAATATTCGGGAACAAACCAACAACATCAAACGAGCAGGTGGTCGTTCCTAGGGGAAGACTTATGAGTGAAACCACGGGTCGCATCGGGGTATTCTTATGCACTTTAGGCATCAGGCCGTCTTCTCAAAATAACATCAATCACATCAGAGAAGTTTCGTTTGCTTGTTGCGCGCGTGAAGCGCTAAAAAGTTTAAAAACTAGATAGTAAAACCCGACTTTTGGGCTTCTCTTGGCCACTCTGAATAATGTGTATGATAACGTGCGAATGTTATTTTTTACCAACATCTAAAAAAAATTCCACCTTTTAAAGAAGTAGATAGCATCAATAAATTCATAAATAATATCATATTATTATAGAAAATTTAATCACTCGACAGTTGGATTAACCAATAAAGTGACTAAAAACATGCTCTAAATGGAACTCAGAATTTTATAAACTTTTTCTGAAATTGAGGAGTGAAAATTTTTTATTAACTTAATTTTTTTCCCGCTTATTTTTCTGTTACTTTTATTTTTCTCGTACTTTTGTGACGGATTTATTTTTCTAATCTTTTCAAGATGATTATTTTTCTCGATCTTTTTTTGATAAAAATGTTTGAAAAATGGATTCGTGACATTGAAAAATAAAAAGATCAAAAAAAGAACACAAAAGTACAAGGATTTGAAAACTACAGGAAATGAACACGAAATAAAATTAATACAGATTTAAAAGTGGCGGCATTTTGTAAAACTAACATAAAAGTTATGTCCAAAACTTGACAAGCGCTGGCTCCGGCATATCATATCTACTAGTGCTGGCTAGAGATTTTTTTGTTTATGTTCATTCTTAATTGTTTAAAACGAAACTCAAAATACATCCACACTGAAAACTCGTATCTTAGCCATAATATTATAGCTTCGGCTACTTAGAATATATTTTCTATACCTAAAAAGAAAAAGAACTTCGAACTACCGGAATTCGTGAGAAGATTAGATCGCCTTCGATACCGGATTCATGTCTGAAAATTACGTCCAAGAACGAGAAACTAATTAGGTAGGTACTGTGGAATGAACTACAATAGGAAATATCTCATGTTGCAGCTTCATGGCTAGAAAGAATTGTGGAAAAAAGTAGTCTGGAGTAGACATAAGAGGGTGTGACCGCATTATTGCATCACATGGTAGAAATTACTCGACTTTTTTTTCTTCTTCTCCGATGCTAATTGGTTTGTGATTTAGGGCAGGTCCTTGTGAAGGTTGCTCTGACTCCATATTCTCGTTATGTAGCTCTTTCTAAACAGTAGTACGAGACACTTCTGTAGCGAAATTGCTATTAAAAGATGAAAGAATGAAAATTTTCGAATTGTTTGAAGATTGGTAGCGGTGTCGTAGCGAGGAGGTGGAATAATGACACACCGACTTTAATAAAAAATGAAACAGTTTCCCTGTTAAAAAAAAGAACAATGTCATAAAGGTATGTGTGGCTTCGACTGTCTCTCCGCGCATCAACTTTTTTCAGTTTTATTTTGAACATATGTATGCACCTTCGTTGCTACAATTTATTATACCATTACCGGTACCTGCAGAAGCAATTTGCCAACCACCGTATGACTTACTAGCTCAAATTTGGAAGGATTATATAGAACAAAACTTTCTCATTGTAAAATAAAAATTTAGTTTTTTTTATGCCGGTAGGGGCGAAACCAGTTTGTTAACCGCTAGTGACTTGCTAACTCAAGTTCAGAGGGATTATGTGTAGAACAAAACTTAGTGATTGTAAGTCAAGTGATTTTATTGAAATTTAGTTTTTTTTTTGTGTTCGTGATTAAAAGTGATTTGTAAAAATACTTGATTCTTAAGTTTTTGATACTCTTAAAACTCGATAGCTATATTTTACGTAGCTTTTTATTTTCTCTAGGAGTATTCCATATTTGCGATGATTCGTTTTTGTTACATTTTAAGAAAATGATGAGAAAAAATTTTCTGGCATGGCCAAATAAATGAAGATCATGTTTCATATCTCTTATATTTTATCAGTCATCTTGAAATATTCTAATCAGTCATCTTCAAATATTCTAGTCTAGGCTTCTACTAGGTCAAGTGTTCGTGAGACATTACTCGTTTGCCCCCTTACCTTTCTTGGCGTCGTATAAGTCTGGAATGAGAAATATTTTGAGGTATTGCCTTTTGTGAAGCTCACTCGCTCCGCTTGGTCCCTGTTTCAGTTTAGCATATGTCTGATATAAAATATTTTGGGCTTTCGCAACATGCACGCGCACACGGGGTGTACACGCAAATTTTTGAATCACTTATCCACTAGAGATTTGCACGCGCACGGTCTCTCTTGACGGGAGGGGGGGGGGGGAATACTCGCGAATTACAAAATCGGCGTACGGTGAGACAAAAGCCATGAAACATGTCAAAATAAGGGGCGAGGGTACTGATAAAGTATAATATGGACCATCAATTATAAAATCTTGAAATATTGCAATATTTTTTCTGTATTAACAATTTTTCCTTTCGTATGAACCAAAATTTGATATTTTAGGTCCTCTTCCTTAGAAACATCACTTAAGCCTTGCCTGTGGAAACATTTGAAGGCTTCAAATTCGAGAGAGATTAGATTCCAAGCACATTCTGCTTTTTTTTTTTTACAAACTTCTAACTACTGCACTACGGTCTCAAGCTTTGTAAAAATTACTCTCTTTCCTCTCTACCTTTGAAATTTTCTTGACGTCCTTTACCTCTACACAACAATCATCATTTTCCTCGGTATGACGCTCAGATTTGGCAAATGCAATTTCTGTAATGATTTAAACCAATAATTTCTCCCCTTCATGGAAAAACATTGAATCGTGTGTATGTTTTTAGGCGTTTTTGGGCTGTGGCTAGCCTGGCCTAGAGCTGACTCCAGCACTTTATGACGTCATTAAGCAGAGTATATTCCTTAGTTTAGTTTTCAGTATAATTACTACGTATTCATGGGCCAACTAGCTGGTGGGTTTGCTCGTTCCGTTTGTTCGCCCCTCCACCACTATTGCTTAGTATAGTGCAAGCCTTGTATACATGTATTTAGGCTACGATTTTAGGATAGTTTAGTAGGAAACTAAGCCAATATTTCATCTTTCAATTAGTATATTATAAACTAACTTACACATACTTTAAGCTACACTTTTAACTTGAGTTTACCCGTATAGTTCTCCCTGAAGTATTTGTGGGTCAAGGTCATTGATGACGTCATAAGTCTCAAAATAAGTTTGACTATATCCTAGCTCTCTCTAAAGTAGGTCCAGGTCAAACAACTTTTTACAAGTCTTCAAATTAAATCAAGGTCATGGGTCTCGTAAAATAGCATCTCTCAAATTTACGACTGACCCCCAGTCCACTATCTATGGAAGGTACGTTAATGCTCATAACTGTAAAGAGGGATGAGGGTAGATATGATGGAGGGATACCGGGGTAGGACACACGAATACTTAGTCGGCTGAAAGGGGTTCTTCCAGGGCACAATATTTGTACGAGGAAGGGTATACGTTGGAGAGGGGGTGGCTAGAGCAGGAATGCGTGAAATAAATTTCGTGATGGCGATGTTTTTGTTAAAAAATTTTCTGGCATAGCCAAATAAATGAAAATCATGTTCCATGTCTTTTATATTTCATCAGTCATCTTGAAATATTTCAGTCTAGGCTTCTACTGGGTCAAGTGTTCGTGAGATATTATTCGTTTACCCCTTTACCTATCTTGGCGTCGTATAAGTCTTGTATGAGAAATATTTTGAGGTAATTGTGGGTGTTCTATATTTTGAGGTATCAACTTTCGTGGGGCGAACGAGCGATCTCGCTGTTGTATTGGAATGGTATGAGAAAATTCAAGTCTTTTTTGAGAAATATGAGATAGCGGGAACTCGCTCCGCTCGTTCGCCCCCTGTCTCGCTCTTGTATTGGAATGGTATGAGCCAATTCAAGTCTAGGGGACTTGGAAAAATTTCGACTATCCAGCCATGATAGGAAGAGGGACTTAGAAAACTTTACCTATCTTGGCGTCGTATAAGTCTTCTATGAGAAATATGAGGTAGCGCGAACTCGCTCCGCTCGTTCGCCCCCTGTCTCGCTGTTGTGTTGGAATGGTATGAGACAATTCAAGTCTAGGGGACTTGGAGAAATTTCGACTATCCAGCCATATATGATAGGAAGAGGGACTTGGAAAATTTTCTAATTATTAATTATATTAATTATTTAATTATTTATTTATTTAATTATTTAATTATTTATTTATTTATTTATTTAATTATTTAATTATTTGATTATTTAATTATTTATTTTTTTTTTTAATTATTTAATTATCTAATTATTAATTAATTAATTATTTATTATTATTACGCGGGGTGTACTCGCGAATTTCTGAATCACCCACGGGGTAGAGATTTTCTAATTATTAATTATATTAATTATTTAATTATTTATTTATTTAATTATTTAATTATTTATTTATTTATTTATTTATTTATTTATTTATTTATTTATTTATTATTAATTATTATTATTACGCGGGGTGTACTCGCGAATTTCTGAATCACCCACGGGGTAGAGATTTCTCTTGAGGGGGGGGGGGGGGGGGGGGGTGTACTCGCGAGTTTCAAAATCGGGGTCCGGCGAGAGAAAAGACATGGAACATGTCAAAAGAGAGCTACAAGAAAGGTGATGAGTTTAGACTTGTTTTAGGCAGGTTTGGCGCCTTGATCTGGAAATTTCAGAAACACACCCACGTTTCCTTGCACAACAACAGGCTATTTCAGATGAAGAAGTCGGTGTAATTAATAGATTAGCCGAGTACAGAATTATGAAAAACGATACAAAAAAAAAGTGAACCCTGCTAAATTTTAATACAGTGAATTTTTTCATTTTTTTTTTACTCATGACAATTGTCATTATGACTTTATAACTGAAATTGATCCTACATTAATTCGAGACATGCTAAGTGCCCTCGCTTTTGTGTTTCGTCCAGGACTCCTTCGACCGTTCGCATTCGCATTCATGGATATTCCATGCGATACAGCGTGCGTAGGCCAAATATAATTTAAAATTTGAACAAGTAGGAGGCCCCTTACGAAATTCGATATTGTACGTTTTAGCACATTTGACCTTATTTGCACGTTGTGCATTTACGCACAGACTTGATACTTCTAAAGGATTTCTTGACCATATATTTGGTCAATTTCAACATTTTCAGCCGTATCTGGCCGTTCTATATGGTCAAAATAGGTCCTTCTCTGGTTGTTTTTTGCGCTTGTGATAATTTTTGTGGTCATCTTTGGTCAATCTATGGTAAATTTTCATCGCTGTTTCTTGTTCTGAGTCAGTTGTAGCCAATTTCGGTCATTAGTTGGTCCATTTTGAACTTTTTGGATCAATTTTTATTGTGTTTTGGCAGTATTCAGTTAATCTTCGTCATCTTCTGGTCAATATCAAACGTTCTTGGTTGATTTCGGGTCAATTGGAAATCCTGACTCTAGTAATGGGTGATATCAGATCCGGCAAGAAGAATTCGTGATTCAATGCGGGTAGTCACGGGTCAGCTGTGACGACTCCTTCGTCTTTTTTATTTCTACCAATTTTGCTGGGGCTGAGGCTGCGGACTCAGATTGAGAACACGGAATAAGAAATGGATTAGAGGATTTTAAGGAGTGTGCGAACGAGTAGATGAGTAGAGTAAATAATGGAAAGCTGGGATTGACTTCAAGCATTGGACGATGGCATAGAGTTCGGCGTTTTGAACTGGGGTGAGACAGAGTTGCATTGACGCTGAGAGAAAACTTTTTATGGCCTGGGGTATGGCCTATGAAATTGAAATTAAGTTACGTAAGAGGGAAAGGAAACGGTGGAAGTTTATATTATTGCACGTGAATGAATCAATGATGTGTGGGTGAGTGACTTTATGCCAGATAGAGTTGAACATGATGTCGTGCATTGGGAAGGATCCACGCTTACTTCCAGACATCGGTAATGCAGTGTGCACGTAGACTTACAAAAATGTGGACGGCAGAATTTTGAACTGAATCTAAGAATGGATGGCGTAGAAGGGGAGCAGGAGCATGTATAGGTGATCCGTAGTCTATGAATTTTTCAAATGATAATTTGCAGCTATTTCCTTCAAGTTAGGATTTCAACAAATCTACCCACAGTACCGGCATGACTGCAGTTGGCATCTCATGTATTTTATAATATAAACTTGAAGTACCTAATTAAATTTCATCCGCGTAAGGAGGAAATCGATACAAGACCTCTCGCCAAAATTTATCCTCGATGAACAATGTCAACCCCAAATCGACTCGTTACTTTGACCCAAATGTCGATTTTGAGTCGGTCCAGTTCTGCCCAATGTCGACCGCCGATTGAGACAAAATTACAGGGAATTGATTCAAAATGTACCTATCATTTGTTTTATGAGGACGTCGAAATCGATATCGACTGAAAATCCATTCGGACTTTACGTCATCTACAGTCGACATCAAAATTGCGTAGATCTTAAGTGCACAATCTGATAGGGTCACAGAACCGAGGTCGGAAATAGGTCGATTTACGGTGTATCGCCTTCGACGTTTCTGTACTGGTAAAGCATAATTGGGTTTCTCAATGGCACGCGTTGTTTAATTATGACTACGTATTCTGTCCACGAGTAGCGAAGACACCACACAGATATCAGAATGCTGAAGATTTGAGGTCGATTTCATATCGACTAGCACACATTTCTAGAGCAATCAACGCAACAGAGCAACTCCAAATCAAGACGAATGAGAGTCGACTTTTATCCACTCTAGTGATGGGAACTATCGATAGACTATCGATAATTGGAATTTTTTCTTTTTCTTACCAAAATCACAAAATTGGTGGTACAAATTGAAGTGATAACAGGAAGAAAGAGAAAGGAGGTCGATTCCTAGCATTGGACATGGCTGAAAAGCTGATGGAAGCATGGAACCACGTTTTTATGATTTTTTCAAGTCGCTTCCATCATTGGTAACTCTGAGATGCATTTCTTAACGAGTTTTTGAGAAAAAACAACGATCAGGTGAAAGATAGCTATTGTAGATGTGGCAAAGGTACTTTTCTCTTGATCGATATTCCTCATCAGAACTATCTATCGGGACTATCGAGAGCGTGAAACTATCGACTATCGTCCATCACTAGATAGAAGAGTCAATATTCGGTTTTGTCACTAAAACGTTAACTATATAATCACACCTTCCTCCTCTAAACACCTTGGTCGAATTTGACGTTGTTCAGTGTGCTGCAGCTGAAAGATTCAGCTTCGGCTTAAATAACTGACCTTGAAAAATATAGCTTCGGCTTTGGCTTGTTCAAGAAAAATTTGACCAGCTTTCGGTTTTTTTTCAGCTAGCTTTCGGCGGAAAAATAGGACACGATCATGAGAAAAGGATCTCTGTTAGAGGTACAAGAAGTCAAGAACAAATTGAAGTTGGAATTGATAAAATAATCAATAATGTTAAAATATTACTGGGTATTAATATTAAATATTGACTTTTATTCATTTCCAATTTTATTTGATTGCATTGATCATTGAATAATAAATAAGTAAAAGAAACTTGGTTTTGTGCAAACTCCTTAAAATTCAGAAAAATTTGGCTGAATTCAGCTTTCGGCATCCAAAGGTGGGCTTAAAGCTGGCTTTCGGCTTCTGTCATCAGTAAAAATTCGGCTGAATTTGGGTGTCGGTTTTTGGCTGGCTGCAGCACACTGGTCGTAGTACATGATTAATTAATTAATTTCCTGAATTAGATGACTTGCGTGTTGTGCAATGTGCCGCGTTGTCTTCCACAGTTTGTATGAAGACTATTTTGTCGCCGAGTAACGAGATCGAGAATACAACATTCAACTCTTCCACACTCCACTCCAAATCGATCTGGTACTCACGTCTACCAACACTCAGTTTCAGCTGTATATCGACGTCGATTTTTTGTCGATTTCCAGTCGACCTTGATTATCGACCAAAAATTGAAGGTCGACACGATTCATCGGGTTTGAAAAGGGACGTTTCAAGCTTGATGAGGAGACCCTCTGTGGTGTTTGGACTTCTCTAGCTCATACATGTCATATTGCGTTTTCATGAACTAAATCTCATACAAAACGAACGAGTAGGCGGTATTCTAATTCTTTTTTTTTTCGATCCTCATCAAATTTTCGAGAAAATTACCTTCGTATACGACCGCACTCGACTCGACGTGTTTTTATGCCTACAAAATATAGAAGGAAATGTTTATTGCGAAAAATAACGATATAACAACTTCTATATTCGGTCGTCCTTAATTGGAATCATTAATCAGACCAAAAGGATTGAAATAAATTATTAAGAGTCGTAAAGATGGTCGCGATTATCTTTGAATGTTAAAAACTTAGTCATTATCAACTTTCCACACCGTGCGGCTTCAGGCAACACAGAAAGAGAGAGAGGATAATTGTAGCACATTTGTGGTAATTGTGTCTCACAAGAGTCGTGTATAGGATGCTCTGCGCAGTTTATTACATCGAACATCCGAAATTTGTCAATTAGAGAATCGTCTTACGCGCGCGTAATGTCCGAAGCGAATTTTTGACCTTGTACAGATGGACTCGTAAAACCCTCTATAATGTGTCAGCATCAGCCTACTCATCTGTGAGTCGCAGATATTTTAGTTTATTGACTGTCGATATCTTTCAAACACGATGTTGGTTACGATCAAAGTGGTCACAGGGTAAAATAAATAGCTATGGGGAGAGGGACGTCATATGTCTTATACTAGTTATGGGAGATGATTTGTTGCGGTTCCTTGGCAGTCCTATCTCAATACAGCACAGCTAAATTCCCCCTCTATTCGAACGTGAGTCACAAAAAGTACAACCAGATAAGATGGATCTCTGAACTGATCGCACTTTTAAAAAATACTTCCTGCAAGGCCTATTGATGAAGTCGTAACATTGAAATTGTATCCAAATAATGTATTTTGCATAATATCATTGTCCACAACGTAAAATATTAACGCTGCTCTTGTTTGTTTTTTTTTTTTCTTTCTTCCACGTATAGCTGAAATAACGGACATCAAATTTTTATGCCTAAATGGTACCGTTTTCGATCAAGAAACGCGCGTGTGCGAACGATTGGACGAAGTCGACTGCAGCAGAAGTGAAAGTTTCTTCGATCTGAATCTGGAACTGTACGGGAATAATGGCGGAGGATATGGGTAAATAATCCTCGACGGTATTTTACTCGTTATTACTGCTCTTGTTTGCTTTTTGACAGACGCAACAACCATTAAATTAATTACGACGGTATAAAGTAGTATGTACAGAGTACATGTAGACCATAGTCTATACCAGTGTAATCTGGACCATACCTTCTCTTCTAAGCGGAAATATTGTACGAATTAGATATAGATCAAGATTAAATATATACGAATCGAATACCGGTAACTTACTTTCCGAAGAATGCTCGAACAAAGCAGCGTCGGAGGAAGTAGGAAATGTCTTAAGTCTGCTCAATTACCGTAGATCTATAATGGCTGCACTTAGTTGTGTAACTGCGAGCATTGCTTAGGGTTGAATGATGATAGTATGGTACATTTGCAAAGAGAAGGCGTTCGCGAAGGATGACGATAGTGGGATTTAGAAGTTGGCCTCAGTTATTCGGACAGGTGATATAGACATCATATAGATATTTGATACGAATCAATTAGTTCGTAAAATTTCAATTAAGTAATTATGGCCTGCATGGAAGTTTAATGTCTAGACTAATAACAGTATTTTTACGGCGAAAAAATGGTATATTCTACTTCATTACTCCCGGCTATAAGCTAGTTTTTTCTCCTGTATTTAATTTCGAACCTATAAATACATTTTCAATAGTAAAAATCTCACTCTGCAGAGGCGTACGAGTATCTATGCGCGCCTGAAGTATAGACCCTTAAGAATTACACCTCCAACGAATATTATGTTGGTGAATAGAGGGAAAGAATCGAGATGACATTGGCCCTTTTTCCCCGTCGTGTTCTCCATATGCTCGGCATATCATTAATCGTCGTAACATAGGTCACCCTACTGACCTGCAATCAGGAGAGAACAAGCGCGTGTATCAGCGTATGAAATTACGAAAGATTCTAATCCATAGAAATTTAAGATTGATTTTTCAAAGAACAGTACAGACCCTCTGTCCGCCCTCTCCTAAAATAATTCCAAGTTCCTCGTCTCTTATATACGGAGTTCGATGATCGCTATTTTTACATCATTGATCGAAATCCCCTCGATAGCTCGATTCCCTCCCTTTTTTCACGTATGTCGTTGAAATGTCAAAATTTGAAGCTTTATGATAGCAGCTTCTCGACCATATTCCCCTTCCTTGTAACACAAAATATGGAATTTCTGCAGCTCATCCTCCCTCTCCTCCTTCAAACTTATATTATGTAGTTGAATGTTCAAATTGATTTAAGTTCTCTCCTCACATATACAAAGCTCATGGATCCTAAAATTTGTCCAAGCTCGCCTCTTTTACAGCTCGAAACTCTTCCAATTGAATAGTCAAAATTGTTTCAAGTCTCCCACCCCTCGTGTCCACAGTTATATGATTTGAATTCTTCCAAGTCTTCTTCCACTGTAGCTCAGAAGTTGGAGTTTCCGCAGTTGAAATCGTTTCAAGCCTCCCCTTGTATACAGAGATCATTATTCTCAAATTGGTTCAAGGCCGCTTCCTCTACAGCTCGACAATCCAACCCTCTTCTTTTTCGTACGTACACATTCAGAGTCTCTCTCTCTCCTCTTATACAGACCTCTTCCCCTCATATACGGATCTCGTTGATCTTCGAGTTTGTCCAAGTCCGCTTCCTCAACAGCTCGAAAGTCGAAATTTCCATAGTACCCCCTTCTCCCCTCTCTTTCATATTTGTAATTAAATGATCCGAAACTGACGTGGAGTATTTTCACCCGAATTCTCCCGAGTTCCACTCTTCTTAGAATAGGTTCAAAATTTGAAACTCTTCGCAGATTCTCTCTCCGCACCCTCACCTCATTATTGTAACTCAATTCTCGAAATTGGTTCAATCGAACCCCTCTATAGATCGAAAGTCGAACTTTTTTCAGCCCCTCTCCGTATTTCATTGTGTCATTGAATGGTCAAAATAATTCACAATCCTGTCATACGCAGCTCGAAATTTTTAACATTTTTAAAAGCTCCCACACTCTATTGCAAGTACAATTCGATAATCAGAATTTATCCAAGCCCACTTCTTTGTGGAATGAGGCGCCCATTCGAAAGTTGAGGTCTCCGCAGAACCTCCACCCATTTTCATATTATTTAACTGAATGGTCGACTTGGTTCCAATTCCCCTCCCTCCGTATTTAGAACTTCATAATTTCCGGATTCGTCCACGTTCACCTCTCATACGACTTAAAGGCCAATTTTCCAAGTCCCCTCCCTCTTTTTCTTCATATTTGTCATTGAATGGTCAAACTTTACCCGAGTTCATTGTCCATCATTCTTTATGAAGTAGGATTTTCTCAAGTTCCCTTCCTCTTGTAATTAGTTTGGACGTCAATATATTTTCCAGCTCTTCCTACTCCTTTTTTCATCATTAATACCCCCCTATGTGCAACCCGATATTTGTTCAATCCATCCCTCTCATATGCCTATTGGACGTCCGAAATCTTGCCAAATTTCGATTTACATAGTGCACCTCGGTGGTAGTAAATCTTCTAAATCCTCCAATAGATTCCCGCCATCCCAACAGTCTTTAAACAAAATCTTGCAAAAGCTTTCACCATGTCCACTCCGTTCTTCATGAATTCACCGATAATTCCAAAGTCCAACGACCTAATTTTCCAACAACATGATTTCGGAACACGGTCGTTAAACGATTCTGACCGTTTCTGGTTGTGCACTGACGGTATAAAATTCAGATCGAGGAATAGAATATTTTGTATCCACAAGTCTCCGACACTCAAATTGAAGTGCTATTCTTTCCTGCCTATTTCTCATTATTCCACCCTCGCTCTACTCAAAATCACATTCTGACCCTTTCTAGTTGTGCACTAACAGTATAAAACCCAATTTGCGGACAGAAAGAATATTTTCTATTCAGAAGTTTCAGAAACTCATTCGAACTGGAGTGCTATTTCTTCTCCTCTTTCTCATTATTGTACCCTCGCTCCACTCAGAATCACATTCTGACCCTTGCTGGTTGTGCACTGACAGTTTAAAATCCAGACTGAGGACGGAAAGCATATTTTCTATCCAGAAGTCGCGAAAACTCATTCGAATTGGAGTGCTATTTCTCCTCCTCTTTCTCATTATTCTACTCTCGCTCCACTCAAAATCAATTCTGACCCTTGCTGGTTGTGCACCAACAGTATAAAACCCAAATTGCGGACAGAAATAATATTTTCTACTCGGAAGTTTCAGAAACTCATTCGAACTGGAGTGCGATTTCTTCTCCTCTTTCTCATTATTCTACTCTCGCTCTACTCAGAACATATTCTCACCCATTCTGGTTGTGCACCAACAGTATAAAACCCAATTAGTGGGCAGAAAGAATATTTTCTATTCAGAAGTTTCAGAAACTCATTCGAAATGAAGCTCTTTGTCATTATTCTACCCTTGTTCCACTCAGAATCACGTTCTGACCCTTCTGGTTATGCACTGACAGTTTAAAACCCAAATTGAGGACGGAAAACATATTTTTTATCCAGAAGTCGCGGAAACTCATTTGAACTGGAGGGCGATTTCTCCTCTTCTTTCTCATTATTCTACTCTCGCTCCACTCAGAATTATAATATTCTCACTCTTTCTGGTTGTGCACCAACAGTATAAAATCCGAATTGCGGGCAGAAAAAAGATTTTCTATTCAGAAGTTTCAGAACTCATTCGAATTGGAACTCTTTGTCATTATTCTACCCTCGGTCCACTCAGAATCACATTCTGACCCTAGCTGGTTGTGCACTGACAGCTTAAAACCCAGATTGAGGACGGAAAACATATTTTCTATTCAGAAGTTGCGGAAACTCATTCGAATTGGAGTGCTATTTCTCCTCCTCTTTCTCATTAGTCTACCCTCGCTCAACTCAGAATCTTATCATTGACTAATTTCATGTTATCTCATCTATCTATTCTGGACCCGTACTCACTCATCTCAATCAAGTTATTATCTTTCGTTGTCTAATTGGCATTCAGAACGTTGTCGACCACGTCCTCAAAAACGCGACTTTCGTCTTAAAAGTCCTTGATTACCTCCTTTCTCCATCATCGAACCTGGGCCTTTATTATTGCATCCTCAACTCCTAGTGAACCCTCTGAAAAATAAAAGATAAATCTGTGCGATGAAATCATTTGAAAGATAAACCAAACTCGAGCCTATTTTTTCGGTACTATTTAATTTGAAACCCCTTCCACACAACTCGTCTTCTTCTACCCTGATCTACAACTCCCTGCAACCTCTACGTCTACACTACTGTGCAATAAAACGGAAACAATAACCAAGATTCTGACTTATCTGAAATTTGTTGCTTTGTCCTATGATGTAACTTCCACTTTCCTCCCTACCCCCACTTATCTTATCGACTAGACTTCTGACGAGTGTTCTAGAAGTGAGATCCGAATGCAGAAAAGAAGTTTTTGGCGTATACACATATTTCCTTTCCCTTCCTGTAATACGCAAATTAAATAACCCTAAATTCAAATTATTGGCGGAAAATACTCGTACTCTGAACCACGTTACCACATCTGCATATTGTACAAGGTTCACGTGTTTTACGTTCGCACATTTCTGTTTTCTTCTTCGTACCGCTCACTTTTTCTACCTTCATCGATATTTCCGTCTTATTTTCTCCAACGTACTTATTCGCATACTTTCTTTGGTCAATTAACCCATGACCCGTGTTTTTATTGTCTTTTTCGTCAAACTTATCTCTTTCATTTTCAACTTGGCTTCCTGTGTATCGTTACCTCTCGATTGTTTTGTCTCTACCATTCACCAAACAGCATCTGTCTCTTTCTACGCCGGCTTCGATCTGAAAAAACTGAAAATCAGTAGCAGGATTTCAAGGAGTGGTTAATGAAAAGGAAAAGATTCATCGAGGTCAATGCGAAGCTTTCTCACCCAGTAACTCTCAAAATAATAATACTCGTACCTCGCAAATTACTCGTAATTACTTTCCCATCTTTATTTATTTATGTTATGCGCAGACTAATAATTTACACGGAGAAAAAAAAAAAGTCATTCAACATAATTACACGGTCTTTCCTCATCTCAACTCAGTTATACTATTAATTAAAACTATACCGGACAGCGAGAGATGTACTGTACAGCTTAGGAAAAAACATTCGACGCGAAAGCGTGAGTATTAATGCATATAGAATTGGTATGCGGCCGTTAGTAGTTTGAACTCGATAATGAAAAATTACTTCGGCTATTTTCACTTCGACAACTTTACACCGCTCCGAATTTCACCTCTCGGCAGTCTCTCGAACGACGCACAGTGGACCTTAATTTGCCCCGCAATGCACACTCGAGAGGATTTCATCTTGAAAAAATCCAATGTCAGAACAAGAGGACCTTACGAACGTGGTGTGTCGAGGACGCGCGCTTTACCTACCTTGCAATCATAATTGATTCCATTGCTTACGGTACCACATTCGTCAGAAAATTAAATAATTTTCATATAATTTCGAAAATATAATTGAATTTTACATTTTATTCGCCGTTATTTCAATATAATTAGGTTCACATTGTTTTCATTATGCGGCCGAGTAAATGAGAAAGAAAAGGAAAAACGATTATCTCTCGATTGACATCATAAGTTTTGTCTTGATTCTAGATTTTTTTGCCGGATGATTAACGAGTCGTTCTTTCATTTACAGTATACAACCAGAAGATGAAAATAAAGACGCCGTCGATCAACACTGCGACGAAGATTACGACGACGCTGGAGAAAACACGTGCGCAACGAAATCGGATAAAGACACCAAACCTAAAGACGAAGAGTACGTGGACTGGGAAGAGCCGCCGACCACATCTGCGGTCCCCGCATCTCGGTTATCAAGTTCTACGACATCGACCAGCACTACGAAACCAACGCCCAGCACATCCACTCGATCGCCGGCGCCCAATACTCAACAGAAATTCAATTACCCACCGATAAAGAACGTTCAAGTATCGCCGACGACCCAAAATCCTAGCCTGCAGTTATTAGCTCTTCACGAATCGTTCCAAGAAACTTTGAATAAAAATCGCGAGACGCAAACGTCGCGCCCGAGCTCTCCCGCCAATCGAGCACCCGCGCCGCCAGCACTGTCCACGTACCAGATCCAGAATCCAGCCGTCCAAATAAAACCTTCTTCTTTCGCTCCTCTTCCTAACAAGTTACCAAATACATTATCGAATCTAAGTCAAAAAACTCATTTTCCTACTCCATTAGCGAATGCAAATCGTACTCCGACAGCTCCGCAAACGTACACGTTCAAGTCACAGCCGCAGCAACAATCGAGCTTTCACACCAAACAGCATAGTCAAAAAGTAACGCTTAAGCCACCCCAGCCACAACCTCTTTCCGCATCCACGCCTTCGAAACCTCCGGGGCTGGATGGTTCCGTTCTGTATCGGTATAATATATTGAGTACGAGTGGCGCACCATTGCGTTCCGATCCGTTCAGTTCGAGCGCGCGATATAACGTGCCACCGAGCCCTTCAACCACCCCGTCGCAAACTTTCAAAGTGGAGTCGGTCCACGTCAATCCGCTCTCTCATCCTACTTTCACAGTTGCTCAAACACGCCCTTATACTTTTAACGCGAAGCCTCAACATTTCATTACCGCTAAAGAGGCGTTAGTTGATGAAGAGGTGGAGGAGGAAGGCGAGGAGGAGGTCGAAGAAGATGAGGCGGAACCCGCGCAACCTGTGAATAAGCCTCCACAGCAAAATTTCAATCCGCATACAAATTTCGCGCGAGCCATTCCGGAGGCGAAGAACAGCTCAAACGTGCCGGCGGCCGTATCGGTGGTACAATCGTCGAGCTCAGTTTCTTCATCGATTAGCTCAAAACCGCACAGTGCCATATCAAATAACACTATTCCGGCTCCGTCGAGCACGCCGGTTAAAAATAGTTTAGGTAGCGCGAGTACGAAGGCGAGCGCCAATTCTTTCGCTTCCACATTAGTAAATTCGCATGAAGCCAACATAACTGAAATAAATGAACAGTTAACCGAAGAGCAACCGTACTACGAGGATGCTAATGCCGACTACGAAGAAAGTTCGCACGAATACAAAGATATCCTTTACCCGGTGGCCGATGTACAGAAAATAAAGCAACATTGATACTTAAAATTTGAACGACAGTTTGAAAATTTCTCTCTTTCTTTCTCTCTCTCTCTCTATTTATTTATTTTACCACCGGGAGTACTGAATTACATTTTTATCCTTTCCCCTCTTTTTTATATATTATTGAATAACAGTGTAACTACAATGTCCTATAAAATAAGGTTTAGCCTTTTTATTGTGATTTTAAATTTATTTCTTATATACTTCGTCGAATAAAAAAATTATTTGCTTCAAATGACACTGAGTGGTAAAATGGAGAAATTCTATTTCATATTTTTTTAAATTGGTGTCGTGAATTCATTCTAGCCAGCTGCTAACATCATACTTTATTTGCGAACGGCAAGGTTATCAAACGCTTTGAGCTCTGATTATTTGAAAAGAGGCATTGGAAAAATTTTTAATAACTTGAATTTAGAACTACAGTCTACATAAGTTATAACCAAAAAAAAAGTTGGAATTTTGTTCCAGCTATCTTCAATGGAAGAAGACTCTCTAGTACGACGATAAAAGCACCAGTCTTCGCATTTTGGGAAGGAAAGCTAGATTTGACTGGAATGTCTTGGGCTTTGTGTCTGAAATAACGCACATATACTAAAAGTCGAGACCCGTAATTCCATTGCTCGAACAGTAGAGCGTTCTCACATAGGTATGTATATGTAAGAATAATATGATTGCATATTCTTGCAAGCTGGCACTCGCAGACAGAATGACAGAATAGGTAGTTGTATAAGAGTTATAAGATAAAGAATAGATATAGCGAGTGTCAGTTGACTTACATTTTGTGCGGGAGTTAAGAGTATATGCTCTACCTAGTCGCTCACACACAGAAAATACACGCGTATTACACAAAATGGTATGTTGCGGGTAGTGATTTTTGCCCACATATAACATATTGAATAATGAACAAAATGTTTAGGAACATGGTGTATACGGCTAATTATTCGACAGTTCGCGAAATATTCTGAATAATCTCCAGGGGACGTTTGAACTTACATCTGAAGGGGCCACGTTTAAATCGTTGAATCTCAATTAATGAGCAAAATTAGTTTGCGTGAACCAATTAGCCGTATTTTCTTAAGTTTGGTCTACAGAAATACGAAGTTTCAAGATATTTCATGCTTTATTTAATCAGTTATCTTAGGGCAAAAACGAAAATCGCAACATGTGATACATATTTTGTGTGTGTCTACGGGTGAGCGACCAGGTAAGCATGCCTTAAGATCGTTCATTATAGGACTCGATATCAGGACGTATAACGAACAAAACGAGATACCTACCTGGTACCCATTTATACGACACCGCGTACGCTACATCTCGCCAACCTTTGTCTGCAAACGTTTCCAGAAGTTTTCCGACCATAATTCCCAATCATCGTCGATATTTGTTTTCCGTTGAGCCAGAAACCAATCGAGAGGATACTCGTCAAGAAATAGACGCATCGCTTCGACAGGTTTTTCATTCGTTGAAACGCCCAACCGATTGCATTCCACTTCAAACGTTCTCAGCCATACTTCTACATTCTGATTTTTTGCAACGAATTTTTGACATACCTACCATATCCTTGGTGATAGTCTGATAGAGTGTAACGACCTCTTCTTTTCTTCGGCTGGTACAGAAGCCAACTAGGTTACTGATAACGGGCTAGTTTGACGATTGTTCTTCCAGATGATACTCGCCAAAACAAACGTCACCTTCTTCATCAAGGTAAGTATATTTTTTGCATCAACTCATCGAGAGTGACGGTCACCGAGATCATTATGCTCTGATATTACAGGTCAGTCCCTTCGGGTGGTTAAACGCACCAGCGATTTGAGACTTTTTTACGTACTAGGAGCTAGTTTTAATGTCCGTGGTACTTAGCTTCGATAATGAACAACAATTTCATTCGCACTTTTGGCATCTTCACTTCATAAAAGTTGTAAATTTATAAGATATTGATTCAGTTTGACCAGAACTTGTATTTTAAAAAACACCGGGCAGGTTAGATGCGCTATTAAATTAACGAATTGACAACATGCCTGATTAAGCGATGACACAAGCGAGCATTCATAGAAACTGCTTTTAACTCGACTAACAAAATGGTATTGACCGACACGTTTTAACAAGGTACCTACAAATATGTAGGCTAAAAAATGTCGTAAAATAGAGTGATTGTGATTCTTGTGTACCAGCTTTGTATCGCTGCATAACGCAACTATGATGAAACTGGCAGAGGAACAATCAAGGAAATTGGTATTTTTGAGCAATGAGCAGAGCCCTAATTCTCCTGATTGTATTTGTATGGTTTCAACATCGTCATCAATCGCATGATGACACAACTGTAGGTGCGCTAGAGTCGTGCCCGAAAAGGGGATTCGGCAAAAATTGCCATAAACCTGTATAAAACTAAAACGGGCTGTATCTTTGCCAATATTGAAAAATACAAAAAAGTAGTAAGAGCATTTTTTTATTATTTTCATTCATAGAATAACCTAAAAGAAGAAAAAATTAAGATTTCAACAATTTTCTGTAACATCCCCTTTTCAGGCAGCTTCCAAAAATGGCCACCACAGTTTTCATAGAGGGCGCCTACTTTGTGTCCTCATGCGAATTAGTTGAAGAAAGCCAAAAGGTAACCAAATTTTACCTGAATCTAGAAGCTGAAAGCTTGTTATTCAAGGTTGTTGGTTGTAAGAAGTCAGAACTCATCAGAAGCCAAGGCTGAAATTTTCAGCTGCAATACACTGGTCCTTAGCTGAAAGATTTACAATTTGTAATTTTCCATTCGAGATCTGTGATCTATTGGGTCAGTTTTTCTTTGATCCAAATCATTTTATCCCCTGCCTATACTCAAATAACAGGGAGCGTGACTAGCTCTTGCAACGGGCTTGTATTGACATATGAACAGGGTCTTTGAGTGATCGACTGTAGGGAATAAGGAATTTTTCTAATAAAATTGAGGTTAGACCGGTAAACCCTAGGCGGGCTTACAGGAAAAATATACACATGACTTCCATCCAGGACCCATTCGAGAACACCAGAACAGAAGCATTCTAAAGAAAACAGAAAAAATATCAGCCAAAAAGATAACATAAAACGGATGCAAATTTGGACCTATCTGTAAATAATTTTTTTTTTTTTTTTAAATCCACAATATTTTTCCATCTCAGCAAGAAGGGCGTCCGTTGTCACATTTTCAATGATCTCTACTTTGTTTGTTTCTGGATGTATTCAAAATGTGATTACCGTTTCTTATAGAAGAAGAGTTGCTCTTCAATTTTCATCCTTATCATTTTTTTGATTCAACTCGTTGTTGCGGAGATATTTTGAACTGAAACTTCAAACTCATTTTTCTGTAATGAATTTTTCTTCACGGACGCCCCTTCGTACAGATAGGTCCTCAAATGAGGTACAAACTTTGGGTTTAGGAATAAACCGATCACAAAAAGCATAGAAATTCGGAAATTGTATCTCCACTCTATTTTAGCATGACATACCTACCTATCTAGGTACCTACTTTCTGTTGACACTCATTTGAACTTTGAAGGACAAGGAATCATGTGACTGTCTTTCGGACTTCGGAACAAAAATATTGGAAGTGTTTGACAGAAAATCGAGCGCCACAGTCGTACTTTTTCAACCAATGAATTATCATTTTGACGACGAAAAACTTTTTGAAAGATAGGTATGGGATATGTACCTAACATTGAATCAAAATTTGAGAGTTTATCTTACAAACCTAGGTACCTACAAATATAAAAACGGTTTGTAAAAATGAACTCACGCAGATTTTGATTTAAAAAACTTTTTCTCTTCAGCCAATGAAGCAACTCCTTGCTCTCTGAGTGACAAGCAAGCAGTGATGATGACTCAAAACTGAAAGTGATTTTTTATAGTTATTCAATTTCTCCAAAAATAATGAATTGAGAAGGGTGTACTCGTAAGGAACGAAATTGAAGTGCGGAAAACTTTCTTTCAGATGAAAGCATTTTCGAAAGATTTTTAAAAATTCGAAAATTTTGCCCGATGCTAGCGCTGTCCGGTCCGAATATCAAATGAAATTATTGTACCGATCAAGAGCGCATCATCAACTCATCAGTGCAGTGTATGGTTTCGTCGGTGTCAGTACCAAACCGTCTGACTAATAAAGTTTCATCTTTAGTGGTAGCAAAAGCCAATTTTTCCTTTTTATGATTGAATTCCATGTTAAAATTTTGTATTCCTCGAAAACTTGAAACTTCAAAACATGGTTTCGGAGTTCGGATTTTCGATTACAATGATGAATAATTAGTATTGCATTATTAATAAGTTCCTCCCATCAGAGGCTTTTCGGAAAAACTATAAATAATTTGAAATAAGGAGGTATCTTTGCGTTCAAAAGAACAAAACTTCTGAAAATTGATTAACTAACACCTAATGAGAAAAGAATATTTTAAAAATCCTATCTCATTAAGATTGTACAGTATCTAGCCTGAGAAATATGTATAGCATTGGCTCCTCTCAGTCATATTATTTTTTCAACCACTTTTTTTTGCCAAAATATAGTATTTTCGCCCTAATTGGTTTGCAAATTAAGCAAACGTACGAAGACTTACAGGTACAGGAGAGAAAAAACAATAGGTAACAAAACAAAAGAATCAGGGGCTTTACGCGAAATGCGAAAATTTTCAGCTCGATGAATAGAATATTCTAGTAGGGAACTCCACGTTCATAGAGAATTGGGATATGTAAAGAGAGGCCAAAAAAGTGATTGGGCATAAAGAATAGCTTACCGGTATCAAACTGGTTTTGATTTTTTGGAGCCTTCAAAAATCGTATTCATTCCTCTTCAGGGGAAATAAACCTCCAAGATATTAGATATTGACCTCAAAGAATATGCTTTAGAACCCGGACGACCAATGATATTATTGTAAAAAATTCTGTTTTTTGATTTTATGAACCGCGTTGAGGAAGCTTCACATTCATCGAGAATTCATGTAAGAATCAATCAATTAATTTTCTTGATATTTTCATCGATATTCATTACTCTTTAGAATAGATAATCTTATTTTGCAAATCAATTCATATGATTTTAAGAATCGATGTCAATGATAGATTGTCTAGAACAGACCGTTCCCCCAGAATAAAATAAATTTCGAAGAAACATCTATCATTTTCAATTAAATATCGTATCGAGAAGAAAGTTACTACGGGAGGAAATAATCGGAGATACTCGAATATCTTATTAACTTTTTTATCACTAGTTCCAAATTATAATATAATCACGATAGCACATCCAATATTTTGAATCGCGATCCATTAACGGAACCAGCTGCCATCAGAAGTCGAACTTTTGCAGAAAAAAAAAATCCACGTATGAGGTAGACATTAACGATACAAGAGATCTCACATGAAGTGAATATGAAAGATTAATTTTACTCAAATTTAATTTTATTTTTGAAGCATCTGTCACTATCGATATCATTGGCAAGGTTCTTCTCGTGCTTTTCGAAGTCCAGTTTTTTATTTTATAATTGCTCTAAAAAATTTTTCGGAGCAAACCTAAGGATTACCATAAGATAAAAATGGAATGTTTGCATACGGTTATAAAATTTCAGAAACAAGAACGAAAAAAGAATTGAAAATGATGGTACCTGTACAAGATTTATCCATATTTTTTGTAAAGTGATATCCCTCGTAATTGTTCATGCAACTGCGTACAGTACCAAGAATTAGAAACTACAAACGATTGAAAAATAAAATTGTTTTATTCGATTTTTTCCAATTCATCGAAAACACGATTAAGAGCTTTTTTATCCTTTTTCCTCTTCTTTGGCACTGGATCCGAACCTCCATCTTCGTCACTTTCTTCTTCTTTCTTAATTTCCAACTTTTCTAATTCGAAGTGCGTCCTCGGTAATACAGAAGTTAGTCTAGACACCATATAATCCTACGGAAAACCGATAATAATAATGATAGAATATAGTCGTTTGAATAAAATATTGAAAAATGTGGTTAGAACCAGTTGATTGCAAAATTACTGTTGACCTCAAGCTAATACTTCAATACGAATATTTTTTTGTAACATGTCAAAATTTCCACATTTTTCAGAGAATAAAAACGAAGGCTTCACGATTTTTTTCTCATCTAATTTTTTCTCTTCACAACATTCCTTTCCAGACCATTATAGAATAAATACTTGAAACGATTATCAGAAATCGAGGAGAAACAAACAAAATGGTGAGTCTTAATGAAAGAAGAACAATTTCCTGAATTTTTCCAGTATTCGAGTAACTGATCATTCCATTCATCTATTTTTAGCTCCAATTCTGCGCTCCTGATTCATAAGAAAAACAGTAGTCAACATAAGAGTAACTTATAGTAGAAAAATTTCTACGTTCCATAACGTATTTTTAAATAATCTACAAACGGATATCTTCCAATTTAAAAAAGCAATGTCCCAGGAAATCTCTATTCTCACGATCCTTTCCGGTATTCTCTAGATTTTATTCGGTATTTTTTGCTGAACCATAATTTATTAGATGGAACTCGATAATTTCCTCGTATACTTCAGTTTACGATCAAGTATACTGTATATTACTTTGTTCAAATTAAACTGGCGTTCTTCCTCTTCAAAATCTTCGAAACAAGTTAGTCGAAAACTCAAAAATAACACGAATACATATTTACCCGACGTAACAATTTTCTCGTTCGGAAATCGTGTATCCTGAAATGTCGATCTAACGAAACGCTGAATACTAAATTATTGGAGTCTGGACACGCAATGCTTTTCACAGAACCACAAGAGTCTTTGTATTTACCGACAAACGGTGTTTTACCAGCAATATCGACAAGAAACATGTCACCTGATGCTCCACCAACTATCATTTGACTAAGAAAAAATAATGCAATGATAACAATTTCTCATCAGAATCATTTTGACCATGAAAACAAAACATACCGTTCGTTAGGGGTACACGATAGAGAGGTAAAAACTTGATCGTCTTGATGACAATTGAAAACTGGTCTGCGTTGAGGAAGCAATGGGTCGTACATTCGTACCTAAATATTGAGAAGAAAATCTCATCAACTTCTTCTTCATTACATTATTGTCATTATATGTTTCGTTGCTTACGTGTCCATGCCGTGAACATATGAATACAGTTTTATTGCGACGAGCAAATTGAATGTCAGATACCCAAATGGGTACTTGAAGCTGTAATTCGTCAGGTTTTATCTGAAACCAAAAAGAGGCTTTCGAGCAAACGACTAATTTTATTTTAAAATTTCTTTAGTCTCCTGTTTTACATTTTTAGCTTCGAATATTCGCGACTTCGTTTTCAAATCCCATAATTTCAGATCATTATCACGACCTCCGGTTGCGATGATATGTTTTTCAATGGAACTACGTTTCATTCGTTCAATGGAATTACCACTCAGTTTCATATGTTCATTCCAAACATTATCAACTCCAGAGAAATCATACGATTTGACGACGCCAGAAGTAAGACCAGCAAATACAGAACTAGAATCGAAACGATGATAGTATTTGGATAACTACTAGTCTCTTTCAGACTCACTATAATCAATAGAGACTAAATATACTCACGTCTCATCTTTGAACACGCCACAAATATTTGTATCAGTGCACGAAGTTTCTTCAACAAATTCTGTCAGCGAAGTATCGTACACTTTTACTTTATTTTTATGACCTATGACAATCTGATTCGATGAATCGTTAACCCATTCCATACTAGTGATTTCATTTTTATTGGAAATATCAACCTTATTTTTGGTCAGGTTACGAAAATCGGCTTCAATACGGAATGAGTCGGTAGCTAAGGTAACACCTAGAACAGAATTTACGTTAGTCTACCCTCGAGTCCAGAGATTGAATAGTTGTTCATCCACTGCTCACCTTTCAAGCAGCCGGTAGCAGTACCAACAAAGATGTTGAAGTCTTTTGAACTCATTTTTTATCTGAAGAACAACATAGCGACGATCGTTTCTAAGCACTTATTAGAAAAATCTCGGAAAATCTACATTATCTCATTGATTCTTCGCATCAACAAATTCTGAAGCACATGGTTACACATGGCAATATTTACGCAGAATTAATAATCGATTTCACGAGACAAGTGATAATTTTGAAGTGACGTAACAGCGTGCTGTACGCTTTAGACCTTTGGATTCTGCCGTTATTATTTTGAAAATACAACATTAAAATTAATCATAAAATTTTATGGATCTTCCCTTATAAAATCCTATCGGATACCTATTTTGGATTTTTTTAATCGTTAATTTCGACTCCATAAGAGTAACATCATAACATGATATAAATAATTTCTGATCAGCCGAGGATCTCAAATACTCCCAAAATCCTTCGTCAAATCATCAATATAGCTATGCTGGGTACTTGAAAAAAAGTCATCATATTTCATATTGATTTTATTGAGTGAATAAAATGATATTTAACAAAACAAAGAAACCAATTTTTTCAATCAATATTTTTATGCTGAGAAAAACTAAAACTTAGTACTTTGTTTGAAAATTTTAACGTACATACTTAGATAAGGTAAACTGTAGTTCAAAAATATCTGCAAAATTCTATAATCCTGAAATTTTGTAATTTTCGTTATTATTATTTGTTTTCATTTTCATGCAAAATGCATTGATTTCGCTCAGACGTTTCCAATTTTGTTTTGGTAGGTTCTTTTTTCCAAAATTTTCCGTTTGAACCGGAATTATTTTCATTTTCGTTACCGCATTTTGTTTCGTTATTTCAGCCCAAAAAATTTCGTTAATTTTGTGATTCGTTATGGAGACCAATTATAGGAGTTTTAATAAAGGTTCTCTCTTCATACGCCATCACTCTATCTTTCAGAGTCAACGATTAATAAATGATCCTTCCGATCCGAAGTGTTGCTAGAAAGTAGGTACCTATCTAGATAACGACTTTACGGTGTAAATATGACGGAAAATACATGATTTACACTTTTACTTTCTCGAGTAAACTTCCTGAAAATAGCGAGAAACTTGACGAAACATTTTTGTAGTTTCTGGTTTTCCTTATACCTTCATGCTACCCCAAAGCCCAAGTATCCATAAATTAGACAAAAATTTTATGAATTTCTTCACATTTTTACACAAGAAAAATAGAAAAACGGCAAAATGTATTCCGGCGAACGGATTTGAGCGAATGTCGGTAAATCCAATCGTTCTTTGATAAGGTATAAAATATTCGTACGTTTTACTGTCCGTTGAAAATGGACAATTCCATTCTCCAATTATCGACTTAAAGACTGTTCTTGAATCATATTCGTTTTCATTTATGCAGACTAGCGATGTTTCCCGCAACAGTGATCTTACACCTGAACGCCCATAATAAGTTACCGAATGCGTTCACTGCACTGTATTCAATATCAAGGAAGTAAACTAAACCTATCAATTCTACATAGGTACGCTTTTTAGCGTCGTTATGACTGACGCGCACTTTTCATTCTCTTAGTTCAGGAGAAAATAACTCTCATGTTTATTGACGCGAAGTTTACTGAAGAATGCCGAACCTTGTTCTTTGGGAGCACGCCAATAGGTTTTGTAGATTGAACTTCGACAAAGAACGAAAAGCTGTTTCAGTTCACGGGGTAGGGAAACAATTCAGAAATAATAGATCATATTCGGTTTTTGTAGGTAGCCGCGCGATCATAACCTAATACCTAATCGATTATTTGAGAAAATATCAAACTCAAAATTTTTTCTAGTCTCTTTTCTCATCCTTGAACGTGTTCTCAACTATCAATATAAGTAATTGTTGATGCCAATATCTTGTACCATACGTAACGTTGAAATCTTATGAATTGATTTAGAAGACAATACACGATTATTTCTCGCCTACGCAATATTTATGCACTATTAGAAAAATATCAAAATTAGTTGATCAAAATACTCCGAATCAGTTCGATATTTTTGATGCCCAGCCAATATTTTGATCTCTACCTTAATTCCCCAGTAACCCGGGTCTGTGTAACTTTAAAAATAAATTAAATAATGACTCAAATCGAACACAGTACCTCTCTCCATTTTTCCTCTTGTGTTCAGATTTTTTACATTTCTGTTATTTTTTGATGTATTCTATTCTATCCATTGATTTGTTAGTGTTTTATTGAAAGGTTCTGATAGTATCGATATACATGGATCATAAAAGATTTCTGCTGTACAATGAACTCCTTCTAATACGCATTTCTCCAGGAATACATGGTCATTAATTTTCTCGAGGTTCATTCAACCTCTTCTGTTAATATAATTTTTATAAATCCTGATGACATAGAATGGATACAATATCATAATAGAATGTTGGAAAATTAGTAATTGCATCTGGGTGAATATTGTGATACCATGAGTTTTGAACTAGTGTATTACAGCGTGCACTCCCATCTCTTTTCTATAAAAATATTCGAAAAGGAACAACTTCACCCAGTACATCTAATTTCTTATCACACTTTCCTCTTTTACAACTGACAACCACACTTTAACATTTTTCTTTGATGAATACAAAATTCGAAAATTAGAAGATCAAACTTTTTTTTTTGTTTTCTTTTTTTATAGATAAAATCTAAAAATCATTTGAAGTAGAAATGAAATGAAGTTGAAGAAAAAAAAGACAGATTAGTAACAAATTAATCTTGGTGAATTATTGGAAACTTCTAAAATTTTATTTCTTCCATTTTTTTTCTGCCGGGAAAGGGAAAATAATTATTTGAGCAATCTAACAGCACCTCATTAGTGAACGGATTGAATGAATACACTTTCCGAGTATGATTTCTCTTTCTCAAACTACGTTTTCTATCCACACGAACATATCTCAAACTTGGACAAGCTTCGAAAAGAGGTTTTAAGGAGGTTTCAGGTCTCGAATTTTGTTTCTGAAATCAAAGCAAATCAAATTAGGCCAACTAAAATATAAAATATCTGATGATTCTGAACTTTTACGCACCTTGAGATCCAGTTCTACATGTAAATACTTCAATTTCTTCAAACATTTGCAAAATTCGACCGTTGTTTCCACGCTGAGATTGCGCAGGTGTTTCGCCCATGGATAATCAAATCTTACGGTTTCTAATGTTGGGGTATTCGACGTAATACTCAGAATCTGCGGAAGTGAAATAATTTTTCAATTAAAATTACGGGTTACCCATTCCACGACCCTTTACAGCTAAAAGAGATTTACATGAAATAGAGGGAGAAAAAATTTATATAGGTACAGCATCGATACACGGCATTATACAACGCCAATGTGTTAGCTCTTCCCTGTACGGGGTGTATCGCGAAGATGACTGAGCCAACGTTCAGGTGCGAGTAAATTGCGGTTCAGCCCTAGACATGCAGAGTATGGCTACATATATGTATATACATACATACACACATACATACATACATACATACATACATACATACATATACATATATATGCATTATAGGAAAAACTCTCCAAAGGTATGTTTACTTCAAGGAAGATAGTATGTACTTATAAAAACATTATTTTCATTATAATAATTATACGAAAATTAAAGTATGGTTTCCTAGTCTTAGGAAGGATTAGATGAAATTTTATCATTTCTCAGCGATGCACTAAAAGTCGAAATTTTATACAAAAATAAGAAATTCAGTACAGCCAAAAAATAGTCGTCAAATACTGTATCAAAAATAGCAAAGAGAAAACACTCGGAAAAAATAAAAAGAAGATTAAACCCCATATTATACTCACATCAGCGGACGATAAATCTATGCTCAAACGTAAGTGTTTCAATGGTAAAAACTTAAATTCACGCGCGAGCTCAACAATATTAAGTTTCTCTAGAGGAGATATTTGTCTCAATTCAAGATGTTCTAACTCTGAAAAATGAAAATTATGAGAAAGGAAAATTCACATGACCCATAACTTTTCATATTGAAATATTCATACTTCGAAGATGTCTCATGGGATATCGGCCCGTGAATCCATCAGTTGTACACTTATCAATGCAATTGAGGACAAGAGTTTGCAAATTCGTCTATCATAAAAGAGAGAGAGAAAGAGAGAGAGAGAAAAAAAAAAGAATAAATAATAATACAAATAATCGGTATGTTATGCAACAAAAATGATGAGAATTACCATATTTTTGAATATTTCGAGTAGAATAGCGTCTGAAATCCTATGACGAAGATACAAAAATCTCATTTGTGCACTATGTTTCAAGAAATAAAGTAGACTGTGTTCTTCGACACTCCTTCCTAGGCAGAGAATATTTAAAGCCAAATCTCTGGGAAATAAGGCCGACATCTCAAATCTCATGGTAGTGTAACTATTGGTACTTAGACACTGCAAATTTGAAATCAAGGCGAAAAATCGTACGGTTTCTTCGCCATTTAACTTTATGATTTGCAGGGATTGAAAGCGAAAATCGCGCAACTTGGAACAATTTTCTAGTATGTGAAATATTAATTTCTTGGCCAATTCCTCGTCTTGAAGAAACATCATCCTTAAGACAATTGTCTTCAATTCTTTTTGAACAGTAAAAAAATGAAATATTCGGGACTCGCTGATAGAATCAGTGAGAATCATTTGAATTTTCGTTAATCTGAAAAAAGTAAGTTAAATTAGAATGAGTAAGGCGCAAAAAAAAGGTACTAATTACAACAGCAGTTCACCTCGTTCCCCATACTGGTATTACAGGCTTCTCTTCCCAACAATCATTCGACAGCTCGCTGTACGCGAGACTTTCGAGTTGCGTAGGTGAATGCAGAATTATTGAATCATTTGAAGATTTTATTTTTGGACCAACATAGTTACGGATATAAAAATGTTTTATATGAGGAAATACTAAAAAAATTTTCTTCATTGTATCGGAACTAATGGAGTTATTGGGAGGCTTACAAGATGTTGAAAAAGTATGCACTCGAGCTCGTTCAATCCTTTTGTAGATAAAAAAGTCTAACAAATCGGAACTCGTGTCCTCTTCCCACGATTTCGACATCTTAATACTTGTTAGATTTTCGCAGTATAAAATAATATCTCTGAGTGTTTTATCTTGTAATCTACTCATCCGGGAGACATTGACTTCATTCACTTTATGACCAGCTATTTTCCAAGCATCAGTTGGAATGTCATTGATGAGTTCATTGTGGAACTCAAGATTCATACGAATAAAACTAGATTCTAGAAGAACATTGGTGATGTCAGAAACGCAACAATGAGCTCGAAAAACGAGTTTTTCTTTCTTAGTAATGACTGCACTCGTACAGTTCTGGTTCCATAATTTACACACAAGTCTCACATTTTTACGGTCTTCCAATGGGAGATACAGGAATATCAATTCAAGAATCTGTAGCAGTTAAAGCGAGCACAAAAATAATCATCAACATCATTCTTACTTGAGCGAATACTTGAATAAAATTACCATACCTCGGCGGCAATGAAGCAGTTTGGGACACGATCAACAGCAGATGGGGAAAGTTTACGTTCATCGAAAACTCGTTGTTTTATACTCTGTAGAGTATAAATACGTGATGACAAAATTTCCGAAATAGTTGGTGCAGCATCAACAGGTGGATACAAAATTTCCGAAAACGTCGGGGCACACATAAAAATACTGATGAAGAACACATTACGATAAATTAGTAAGAAAAATCGACCCATCCGAACACTGTTCCGCATTCTCGAAGCGTGATACTTACCGTCTTTTTTTTTCGTTACAAGTATATCTGATATATTCGCCATTACTTGGAAATGATTTTTTCAAGTTTATTACAGTTGCTTTTCCAATGATTGTCTTGCCAGGACGCCTACGATTTCGTCTACGAGGATTATTTCGTGTAAAAGACCTGTAATTATAATTTGAATGCGCAGTGAGCACGTGCTGAACAATTAGTTCGAAAATTAGAAAGATGACATTTAGATTGATTCACTCACATTTCTAGAAAGGACGATAATGAAAGTTCGACAGCAGAATTATTCGAATTTTTTATCCTTGTTCAATGACTCCGATTCATTGTTAACAAAGCCTGGTTATCAGTATTTTATTCTGCAGTTGAGTATGAGTTTTTTTAAAGAAACTTCTTATGAAGACGTTATGATTTGAACTACGATTACCCAGGTGAACACAGCAACAGCATGAAAATGACTCAGCCAGGACCATCAGCTGTCGGTTTAAGAACTGCGTCGCGTTGGAATTATGACGTCATGTTTTGTTTACATTCCAACTTGGTCGGAGTTTCTTATCAGTGTCTCTATACTCAACACGTATAAAATCAAAAATAATCTACAGAAAAATTTGAATTTGGTCTCTTTGTACAAGAAATTAAAAGGGGAAAAAATATTGTTCTCTTCGATTTTTCATTTAACGCCATGTTTTTTAAAATAATTTGAAGAAACGTGACGCGCTCCATAAGGTACATCCAGGGCTTGCATAATAACAGTTATTTTTCGGTTAACCGTTATAACCGAAATGAAAATACCAATTTTGACCGATTGACCGTTAACCGTTATTTTTTCTGTTATAACTGTTATTTGACCAAAATAAATTTGAAGCGACAGAAAAAAAATGGGTAAAAAAAAAGAAAAACATTTTTCCAGTTGATTCTTCGGAGTTTGGACCTAAGAAATGTACAGGAAGGAAATCGCGTTTTGAGATTCCTCAAAGACTATTAAAGATAGAAACTTGATATTGAACAATGAAAATGTCGAGGTGGATACTTTGCATTAAAAAAAAAAAAAAACAGTAAGAGAATCGGTGCAGTAGAAGTCGAGATCGAACTGTCAAAAGACCTGTGTTTTTCTATGAAAATATGTCCCATGAGAAATATGTAGGGAGTGAATCGCGTTTCGAGATTTCTCAAAGACTATTGCAGATAGACTTGATATTTAACACTGCAAATGTCGAGGTGAATACCTTTTCATGAAAAGAAAAACCAGTCAGAGAATCGCTTCAGTAGAAGTCGAAATCGAACAGTCAAAAGATTTTGGAGTTGATTTTAAATCAGTTTTAAATAATATATAGATACATCATAATTAGAGCCCGGATTTTTTGGAGTTAAAAACAGCAAAATTCGGAACTAGAATGAGAATTTTCGGCATTACTCGGATTTATTAAAATAATTAGGTATTAAAGAATTGGGAAAAAAATTTTTACGAAATATGTATCAAAATTTTTACATCGAAAAAGAGAAAAAAAATCTAAATAGGTAGTTGATCTGAACATAAAGAATTATAAAAATTTCACGTTATGCTGCACTAGCATGTTAGATTCTGTCTTATTTTATTTTCTGGTTGGTTCACGCTTCAATTAGAGCACAAGATATTGTGAAGTTACAACTATATAGACAGTAAAGAAATTCTTTCCATTCATAATTATTTAAATTTTTGTGTCTCAAATCACAAAATTTTGTATAAAAAATAACTTTTTCTACAAATTATAGGTTTTCGGAAGATTTCGGATTGTATCCCCATTTTCGGAGTTTTTCGGAGAAATAAAACTTTTTCCTGGGCTCAGAATACCATGAAATGAACTTCTATTTGATTTTCAGAAATTTGCCCTTTAAGGAAATTATGCGACAAAAACTAGGGAATCCGGGCTCTAGTCATAATGTTTAACGTTTTTTCTATTAAATTTTTGTTTTCTGAATTCAAAAATATACAAAATCTAGAATTACTTGAAACTAAGGTTTTTTTTAATTTCCATCTTCTGTGATAAATTCTAATTTTATTTTGAAGAGAATGAATTTGCCAACTCATTCAGCTATTCCCTAATCAATCATCATCATTTCATACATCATATTTTTGAAAAGTTTGCAAACTAAAACCAGGCCTGACTAAAACTAGGTCTAGAAGGGAACTGTTCAAACTTTCAAAGTGTTCAAACTCTGAAGTTCGAACTTTCAACTTTTGAAGTAGCCTAAAGACTAATGAGTAATGAGACATTAACAAGAAGAAAACTAGAAATAAGAAAAGTAGAAAACAAGGAAAAAAATATTTGCAATCTGTGAATTTGGAGACTGAGGAATGACGAGTCACGAGATTGTCGAGTTTGTCCACTATCTAGTATCTAGAGGTACTGAGGTAGTAATAATATTGAATTATTTTCTAAATTATGTGATTTTTCGATGCATATGTGTTGTGTTCACGCATTTTAACCGTTATAACCTAAAAATATATATTTTTTAACGGTTATAGCGGTTATATCGGTTATAACAGTTAACCGTTATAACCGTTATATTTTCCCACATTTTGACAGATAACCGATAACCGAAAAATTTGGGAGGTCATTTGACCGATAACCGTTAACCGTTAAAAAAATTTCGGTCGCAAGCCCTGGGTACATCGAGTCGGCAGCGCTGTTATCAATTAGTGACGTCACAAGAATAAGGTACTTGCTTCCAGATCCCTGCGGTTTTTGATGTCATAACTGTATGTGTTACAGTGCATTCAAAGAAATTAATGACGAGTCATTATACATAAAAATAGATCCTTTAACTTTTGGAACCTTTTTTTTTTTTTTTTTTCAGATAGTCAGATAAGTCTGCCAAACTCCCTTCCAAATAAGTCTCCTCTACAGTGATCTCCTCTTTCTATTATAGATTGTGACTTGAAATTTAGGTCAGCAAACCCCATTGTACTATCTGAGTCTCGCTTCTACGCATATTTCGGCCGGAGATTTTTCTTAATCCTTTTTGATGACCCTGAGTAGACTATGCTTACGACGTCATATAAGCCTTTCCTAGTTGGTTATGAGGTTAAAATCATCGGAATTGAAACCGAGAACTGTAAAACAGTTTCAAGAGTCGCAATACTTGACACTGAAAGAGAGGAAGAGAAAAAACGAAACTGTCCTAGAAAGCTAAAAGACCGAAATCGAAAAAAAAAAACTACATAATAATGGTTTTCGGTGTAGCATAATATTTTTTCCCCTTCTTTGTTAATTAATAATTTCGTTATTAATAAAATTTATTTCCAAGAGATGATGATTGATGACTTCAACTTTGACAGTGGACAATTTAGCGAGAATGAAAAAACAACCGTCGCTCAGAATTTTTATTTTTAACTATAGAATTGAAAAAAAAAATTAAGAACAGTAAAAAAAAAACATGTATTTTATTAGAAAAAGAAACAAAAGATGGAATTTTTTTTGTCAAAAAAGTATGTACTCTTTTTAAATTGAACACAAAAAAGTTACTCAATTTTGTGAAAAACCCATATTTAAGGATGTCTAATTCCCACCAAAATAATTTTAGGTGGCACCGAAAAAAAATGAAAAACCCGTTTTCCTTTTCGGTTACAATCCCTTGATTCTATTAAGTTATCTTTCTATCTTCCTCCTCAGTAGGGAGTTGAGCAAAACTTTTTCAAAGGAATTCTTCAAGTTGGTATAGGGTTTCAGGCCTAATAATTTTCCAAATCCCTAAAAGTCATCCGAACACGGACGTGAACTTTTCTGAGAATACGAGTACATATACTCTCGAAAGAGTAATCGCAAGTTCTCCGCTAAAACTAACTGAATAGGTACTAAGGTCTATCTATCTTAATGAAAATGATTGCTGGAGTTAAATTCGATTTTTGCAATGAAAGAGATAAGCTTTAGAATTTTATATGTATTTCAATTCCATCCGCACATATTCTTTTAATTTCATCGAATTTTATATGCCAATTGTGAATAAAAACTTGACCTAATTTAGAACCGTAAATTTAAAAAATACATTTGTAAGCTTAGATTTGTACCTAAAGAATGTAATTTTTTTAAAAACAAAATTCAAATTGTACTTAACCAAAAATATATGAGTTACATGATGAATTCTATTGCCAATGATATTTCCTACCCTAGGATTAGCAAAATGGGATAGACGTAAGATTTTTCTATTTATTTTAGTTTGCGTCTCTACAAACTTAGGCTTGCATTCGAATTCGAGATGGTTGGCTCATAAAAAGTGTACCAACAAGTACAAAGAAAAAGAAAGAAAGACAGAAAGAAAAAAAAAAGGCTTTTTAACACAAGTCAGATACAAATACGTTAGTTAAGAAAGTCAAAAGCTAGATAATATTACTTATTTAAAAGGGTTGTTGGTGAGTTACAGAGACTTTTAGATCGATAGATAGAAAATATTAAGTGGTACAAACTTGAGCTTTGGCTGAAAGTTTCAATACTGGCAAAACGCACCCATTACAAAAAGGAAGAAAACTGTAAGACTATAAGAGGTCGAGAGCTACGAGGTAAAAGCTTTTCAGTCTAAAAAGTTGAAATCCGGTAAAAAAATTGGGTTGACTGTCAAAAGTCCAATTTTTCCAAGGTCAAGAGCTACAAACGAAGCCTGAAGCTTTACCTTTCGTTTCGCCAACTCTGAGATTGAGACTAAGACCGTTAAGGTCAGCTAAAGGTATTCAAATTTTCGTTTAGGGCAGTCAGACATGAATAATGCGGTAAAATGAACGACCAGTCGATCACAAAAAAAAAATGAGAATTTTTTCAAAATCGATAGAGTGAATCGAAAAACTTCAAGTACCACTTTCATATTCATTATTTTTTTTTTTTTGTATGCGTTGCTATACTTTGAAGAAATGTTTTAAGATTTTGAGGAATAATTTTTCTTTTATTTTTCTTTTTACAAAAATGTAAACTACAATCGCTCTTGCATAGAAATGGTCGATGCAACAAAATATTTTTACATGATAGGAAAAAACTAAAAAGTCGGTAAAAAAAATAGTACAGTAAATTTGCTATTTACAATCTTAATAATATTATAAATTCGTTTATACAAAATGTTTCTATAAAAATATTCAAAGAAATGGTATGGCGACAATGATTTCGTTTTAGGAATATAGGTAAAAATAAGTATACAAAATAGAATTAAAGCGTACACATAGTCTACAAAAAAAGTAATTAATAAATAATAATGAGTATTCACGAACGTAGATCGTTTACGAGGAAAGGTTTTGATAATTTTTGATAGGAGATTCTAGGATAATAATTCAATGTTAAAAGATTTCAGGATTTTCAATATTCACAATTCTGGTAACTATAAAACAATCGCGTCATCGGTCGTTACAATTACTCGTTTCTTTTTTTCTTTTCTTTTCATTATCCTTTCGGTAGACTAAAAATTAAAACGAACGAAGAGAATCTTAAAAATAATAAATCATCGGCACATTCAACTTGCAGTCTCACGGATTTTTATTATCGCACGTTCTTTCATACTTCTTACACGTTACATTTACGACTTCTGTATTTTTTGTATTCTAGCGAAGTCTTCTTCTACCGTTTCTAACTGATCGTATTCAGAAGATCCAGCGGTATCGTAATACGCGTAATCATAATCGTGACCGGTCGACGACGCGTTCGCATTTGTGCTGTTTGCTTTGGAAGACTGAACTTGCTGAGCAGGCGGTGTTTTGAATGGGCTGGCTGATTTTACAGTATTAATAGAATTATAGTTTATGGCGGGTTTCGAGGGGTTAATTATTTTAGCCGTGCTACTCGGTGCTGCCGACGATTGAACGTTGTAAGGTTGTTTGGGCTGCTCTAGACTATAGGCTGCCTTCAGTGTGGCGTTAATGTACGACTGTTTTTTCAAATTATGAATCGCGTTAAGGTCACTGGGTTTCAAGTTTGAGCTTGAAGCCGTTTTCAGGAATTCATCATCGTCGTACTTTTCGTTAGCCTTCTGTAAGGGAGCGTAAGGATCATACTTAGGTGTTTCGGTAGACGATGGCTGTTGGTAATAATTGAAAGTGGGCGAGGAGGTATAATGAGCTCGTGCCTTTGCAACGTTTGAGGTAGGAGTAGAGGTTTGGTAGGTGGCCTGCACGAAAGGTGATTCAGTAGATGATGGTAGCTGGTAATAATTGAAAGCGGGTGAAGAGGAATAATAAGCTCGTGTCTTCTGGGTGTCTGGAGCAGGAGTTGACGTTTGGTAGTATTTGTGATAGTCGAAGGACGAGTCGTTGGTCTGCGCAAAAGTGGGCTGCGTGGAGTACGTTTGGTACGCGAACGTATCAGTCGACTGCGATCTTGTGTCATAATAGAAATTTTGAGCCGCAGAACTTTGAGAAATAGGAACATTTACCGTGGTTCGGTAGGTCGATGGCTGTTGGTAAGTGTTATATTGCTGCTGCTGGTAGTTATTGTAAGTGGCAAACGTTGTTTTGGCACTCGGCAATTGCGTTTTCTTGTAAACCTCGTACTGAGGAGGTTTCGAGTACGCATTCCTACTTGTATCTTGCAACTGGCTATTGATGACCGCGGCCGGCTGTTGATAACTTTGGGCGATATTCTGTAAGTATTCGGTCGATGGCAAACGAGCGGGCTCGGTTTGTTTTCTTGCAACGGCTGCTGATGCAGTCGTAGGGAAAGTATTTTTAGGAGCATTGTACTTAGGGGTACTGTACGCATTTACCGATTGTTGCTGCCTGAAATTTTGCGAATTCTTGTACGTCTTGTTGAGATCGTAAACCTGCGTTATGGGAATTTCGTGAGAGTCATCTTGCTCGGTATTCTCGGTCAAGTTATTGATTCTCTGGTAAATGTTGGGTACAGTGGTGGTTGGTTTGGTAGCTTTGCTTGTGTAATCACTATAGTTGATATTGCCTCGAGATTTTGTAACCTTGTTTCCGGTGTACTGATACTGATTGTTGTAGACTTTCCTCGTGTTGTCCTGGGTAATACGATTTGTCGTTGTCGAGGGTGGTGTAAATGTCGATGAGGTGGTGGGTGTAGGAGGCTGAGTGATTGGTCGTTTATTGGTGACTTTCCTAACGAGTGTTTTCTGTTTGCGTAACTCGTTTGGCTGTTGTAATTCTTGACGCTGGGCTCCTACGTTTGGAGTATCGTAATCCGCGTCCTCTAAGTCTTCACGGCCACGGTTCTTATTCGAGAAGAAGTTGCTCGAGTGGCTACCTCTGTAAAGAGAGAGAGAGAGAAAAAAAAAGAATTATATATGAGTAAGATGTATTTCGGAAATACTAATCAAAATTCAAGAATCAAAAACTTTCATGCGTTGAAGCGAATTCCTTTTCTTATTAGGATGCTTAAGAAGAAAAATCGCTTATTTCGTTATATTGGGTCAATGAAGGAGTGCAGCAAGCTTGCTGCTTGTTTCACCCAAAAGATGAATTCAACGCCGAAAACTTCCCCAATCTTTCCTTCAGTCTAGGACTCTAGGTGTATATTATACTTGAAACCTTGAACAAAGTTCTTCTTACACTCTCTACACCGCTCAAATCCCATTTCAAAAAATTCTTCATACACGAATTAGTCATAAACAGAGTCCGGATTTTTCGGCACTAAAACTGAAAAGTTTCAGCACTTAATGTTGCATTATTCGGCATTTGAAAAAAAAAAAATGGAAAAAAACATGCGTTTTCACTGCTTTTACAAATTTACGACCAAAATTAGGTGGTTTTGACTAAAATAAACAATATTGTCGGGGATTAGATTCATCAACAAAAAAATCCTAGCAATTTTTCAATCAAAATTTAAAATTTTTCAACTTTGAACTAATATTTCCAAAAAAACTGTCCAATTTTCGCCAAAATTGCTGAATTTTAAGTAAAACTAAGTAAATTTTTTCCGAAATTTTCTAATTTTAGACGATATTTAACAAAATTGTCATTTTTGGCCGTATTCGGCTTTAAACCCCGTTTTCGGCATTTCTTCCATTTTCTTCCATTTTCGGCAAGATAAAATTTGTCTTACAGGCCTGACTACTCCTGAAATGAACTTCCATCCGATTTTCAAGCTTCTCGCCCTTAGCAAAATGATTCGACAAATGCCGAGGAATCTGGGCTCTAGTCATAAACATAGATATTATATTATCTTTTCTGAGGGGGATACCCGTTAAAATTGTTTTAGATAAAATTAATGTAACGCAGTGATGAAGTCACAAAAGTCACAAAAGTGTGTACTCCTAGGACGTGTTGATGAGGTCAAGCACGGATGACGTCATAAAAGTGTATTATGTATCAATAATTACTAAACAACGAGTTTTCTTTTCGCTCTTTGTTGTAAAATTCTAATGAAAAGCACCTAAAAGAGTTTTGAAATTGTTGGAGTAGACTCGGTTTCAACTTTTGTATATCTCTTTTTTTGAAATTGATCGATCAATTAAGTAGAGAAGAACTTTTAAGAATCATTCCTATGTTATTTATTTTTAGATGGGGACCATTTACACACCATCACCCTCGAGTGTAGCGCGGAAAGTGGCGCTCCTGGCAGAGCCCTTACAGGCAAATGAATCAATAAGGGTTTGCGACTGAAATTAAAAATTATTTCAAGTGGACAACGCGGTCATCGGGCAAAAAGTTTCAAAACTGGAACGGTTTGATCAATGATTGAGAAAAAGATTCGGGAAAATTGACGTATCAGGACTCAGGAGAAATGATTGAAATCACGAATCTTCATTTATGAAAGGATTCGTGATTCGAATCAGGAATCTTACTGAAAAAAGTTATCCAAGTCACGAATCACAAAAATTTATTTTTCGTCGATTCGCGAGTTGATTCGCGCCTATCCCTGATGGTCTAAGAATGTCACGGGTTGGTGACGTCATTAAGGTTGGGATTGAGGCCGTCACAGGTTGATGACGTCACAAAAGGGTACATGCTGTCTTAAATCAGTGAAATGCGATCTGTGATGAAAAAAGGTTGCTCATTACCCATAGGTAGGAACACCATTTCTGTCTGATCGGATGCCGCATCCAATCAGACCGAAATAGTGTTCCTGCCAATGGGTAATGAGCATCCTTTTCTTATCACAGATCACAAATTTTAGAATAAACATTAGACTTAATTAACATAATATACTTAGATGATAGAATTTAAGAGATACACGATAATGTCGATATGAAATGCTGGGTAGTGAGTGATATAATAAAGAGCAAGCGAGATAGAATGGATGCGAGATATATCCGTGACCTCAAGTTCTTGGCAAAGGGAGAAATAATTATTATTCTCGAATGAGTTACCTATAAGACTTTTCCAGAGTTCCATATTGCATACTTATTTGCCTGATTCTTATCAATACACGGTTGGCTTACTAACATTGATCTTATGGCAGATTAACACTGGAATGAAAATGAGTATGCAATCTAGCAATACCCATAAGAATAATGTAATAATGTTAAGAAGCCCACCGTATAGACAAGAATCACGAAAATAAATATGCAATATGGAACGCTGGAAAAGCCTTATTGAACATGACTCGTGACTCCCGGGATGGTTTAACGCTCAATGTGCTCCTGATTTACTTAATGCACTTTCCCGATAAACTAGATCGACCAAATATCTCAGTTGATTTTGAGTAGATGTTGACCAAAAATAGACTGAGCGGGCGCTCTGATGAGTGACTAATAATAGACCAACTTTTTCGGTCGATTTACTTCCGCTCTTCCCTACCATATGTAGACCACATTTATACCAACTTGGACAAAATTTTGATGGAAAAAATTAGTCGATCTGCAGGTGATGTAGGTACCATAAAATGGTCTATCCTCAGTCATTGTCCATACTTCCTCTGCAATTGACTATAATATTTTGACCATTTTTGACCAAAAAAACAGTCGATTTCTAGGGAACCCTGACGATATAAAATAGTTTCTCATAGTCAACATTCAATCAGTGTCAACAGACCACCATAATTAGAAAAAGCGGATTTTTTTTTTTTTTATTCTTCTGACGAAAAAGATTGGTCGATTTCTGAGCAATGTAGACGATATTAAAATAGTCTCTTGTGGCCTACATTCAAGCGATATTAACAGACCACTACAAATAGACCACTTTTGACAAAGCAGAATAATCAAGTTTGGGCAATAGAGACACCATAAAACGATCTATAGTTAAGTGATACTAATAGACCACCATTCTTGACGGGAAAAACCAGTCTATATCTAAGCCTCCCTCAAGTGAGAGGAGAAAAGAATGAAGATAGCAATCTTTTTAGCGGGATTATAATTATTGAGAGGAGTGCGAGTTTGGTCTAAAATTACAATATTAATTATTATACCTTCAATTATTTATGGACAATGTTGAGAAATTTGTGGACTTTATCATGGATTCATATCAATTCACATTGAATCAATTAATTTAAATAATTTCTTAAAATGAATCTAAATTCATTATTTATTTATTTAAATTTACTTATTATAATTTAATTGATCTATTAATAATAATAATTATTATTATTATTCTTTCTCAATTTAATTTGTGTTAATTTATTTTTTAAATTAATTAAAAAATTATTGTCTAATAATTTTTTTTTTTTATTTGTCATAAATAAACCTAATAATTTTCAATTAATTGAATGTAAAATTGAACAAAAAAATGAATATGTTCAATATGATTACAAGTTTTGAATATTATTTAAAATCATTGAAATTATTAAATAATTTTTATCAATTCTTTTTTAGAGGATCAAATATATTCATTAAATAAATTAAATGAGATATAAATGTTATTTAGTTTCAATTTTTTTACTTTTCTTATAATGATTTTTATATAAATTATTAGAAATGAATATAAATATTTTTATCAAATAAATAATTCTAAAAAACAAAATTAATGATTTTAATTAAATAAACTATATCAAGAAAATTTAAATAAGATCCTTATTTTTTCAAAATGATATTATATTAGATATTATAAACTTTTAAAATAAATTTAGAATTTAATTTCAAAAAATAAAATTGATAGGTATAAAATTGAATTTAAAAAAATATCATTTAGTAGGTACCTAATCAATCCTGATGAAATTCCTTAAATTGAATATATATATATATATAGATAAATCTAATATTTTTATGATTAGTAGAATATGTTAATTCATTAAACAATTTGATTATTAGGAATATTGATTTTTAAATTTCAAATTTTATTTTAGATTTTATTTTAAATATCTTCATTTATCTGCGAGTTTGCAAGCAATATGACAATTGATTCATTTCAAAGAAATTGACCGGTAATTTTGGGCAAAATTGAGTGACTACGGTTTGCATGAGAATGGACCAAAAAAAAGAGTAAAATATTGGTAGATGTTGAGGACAAGTCGACTGAAAATGGACCAAGATATGTCCTAGAGATATCCGTCGAAAAGTTGACTGGAAATTTTGGTGAAAATTGTGTAGGTGATTATGCGGCTCGCCCCATAATACTCATTTTAAATCAAAAAAGGGAGTAAAAATAATTTATTGATGGATGTTGAAGAAAAATCTACTCAAAATGGATCAAGGTATCTCCCAAAATATCTGCCCAGAAATCAACTAGAAATCTTAGTCAAAATTGAGTAATAAATACAATATCAATTTTAGACTAAGAAACGAGGAAAAATTTCATTCTGTATTGACAATATCACGACCAAAAATGGGTCGAAATGTGTATTCCGCATAGTGATCAAAAATGACCAACAATTATGGTCAAAATTTAGTAGGAATAATATCAGACCAACAATCAACTGAAATGAATAGGTAAAATTTGGTGGATTTATCTCAAAAATTTACTAAAAATCAACCACGTTCTGATGGTTCCATAATATTTGGTCTCTTTTCAGTCGTAGGACCAAAAACCAACCAATATCAACCATTTAGTGATGGTCGATTTGGTTTATCGGGTTAAGAAATGTTTTAAACGACGTAAACTGCGATAATTCTAGAAAAAAGTTGAACTTTCTCAAATACCTAATTGTCTTAATAGGTCTATAGTGATTGGAGGGGGATGGATTTGAGTCAAATGTTGAAACTTTTTCAAAATATTTGCGCACAAAATTGACGCAGGACGCCTGAGTTTACGTAGCTAACGAGCTTTGCTCTAGTTATGTATAGGTATGTCAAAATGAGCAACTTGATGCTTACTGTCGTCTTTCCTTGCTTTTGTATTTAGGTAGGTATATTGTTCTATCGGATAATTTTAACGAACTTCTTCGGTGTACATGCTTCAACGCAGGCAATAATAAGGCGCGCTAATGAAGGTTGGATATTATTTAGATAATCAGACAGAAGATAAATACTGGGAAGGTCTGAATGTAGGGCACAAATTTTATTGTAGACTCGAATATCGAATAGTTATTTGACGCACGTCAAATCCAATAATATCGCAATACACTACTGAAAAGTTGAATAACTCCTGTAATTTAAAGATATAAAAATGATACTGTTCTAGCCTATTGACTGTGCACAGCTAATGACCGCTAGCGAACGAAACCTATCTCAATAGGAATAATAATAAACGATATAAAATATTTCACAAGACCTCTATAACTTCTGCACGTGAGCTGGCCGAAATTCTAATCAATTATTTACAATCAAGAACAAAGCTTCTCAGAAGCGAAAGGCATCATCACGATCGAATTGAAAACTCTGTCACCTTTATCTGCGGCGCACCATCTCGATGAACAGAAGCTCACGAAATTGAGGGATCGTAAAATTACTCGTAAGATCATTCATTATTGATAAAATACATTCCGAAGAGAGGCAGCAGTCATCGTGAACGGAATAGATTTTCAAAACTTGTAGGTGGGCTATTGGTCTCATGACTCGGAGACATTTCTTATATACTTATCAAAATAATAATAGAGTTGCCATTTGAAGAAAATTACGTATTCGATTGCAGGATGCATCGTGCTTTATGATACTATAAAGGCAATCTACACTATCATTTTATTTAATTATTAACTTTTGACGTAGTGCATGAGCGTGCGTATTATTCCTAGACGTAGAATATTTCCTTATCGAGTACCTACTAACAATAAGAATAACGCCAACGAGGAAGAATTCAACTTGTATAGGTCATCAATGTTAATCCCGCAAGAATTTAGATAGGTACGTATAAACTATGATACCGGCCGGCCTACTCATCGAGTGTATATTGAACGGTTATTACTTGATAAATCTCCCGGCTTCGTACTTCGAGTATAAGTAGGAAATTACCTCAGAATATCATTGCCGCTATTCTTATAATCATCCTCGTCCAGATCCTTCTTAGGTTGTTGCCACGATGGTTTTATAGTCGAAGACGGTCCTAGAGGAATAGGAGTACCTTTATGCGATGCTGATGGTTTCTTCACGTCGTGATTCACTCCTGTAAAGACGTCATTAACAATTATAGAGCATTATATACATTCTCGGAGAAAATACACATAAATAATGGTAGGCACACAATATTATGTTGGGACTAGAAATGACTACGATAAAAATTTCGATCGTAAAGTAAATACGAGCGCAAACAGCACCGTGAAAATTAATACGGTAGAACGTAATTAGTAATTAAAGATCTCGTTTATTGCAAATCGTATACTTTTTTTTTTCGTGTATCGTTCCTCTGAACTCGAAGTTTCTATCAAGTTCTTCATTACCTATAGGTATATTAAGACTCTCGTAAATGATCGAGAAATTGCGAGGTACAGAAATGGGCCAAGTTTTCGTTGACCCCCAGTTTACCGGATCAATATCTTCCAAACGATTGTTGGAAGAGAGAAGAAGTGACAGCTGAAGAACAAACTATACGTCAAGTTTCTATTTCACTCATGCACAATAAAATTCACGTGATTATAAAAAATATCCTTATTTGTAGAACAAGAAATGAAGCCAAGAATTAAGAGAGAGCCACCTGGAAATTCAGAACACGGGCTGATTTTTTAATAAAAGTTTCGGGACTCTTCCCTAAATGTAATATTGAAAATCCAGACGAACCCACTTCTGGCTTCCCCTCCTAGAGAGTACAAAGGGGGAAAAATTTGCGTTTTTTTATCAATAATTCTATGACTAGTAATCCTACAAAAAAAAAAATCAGATAAAAAATATTTTACGTTGAATTATGGAAGTCGTGAACTGTCGTACACAATGAATGTTATGGATAATGTGTGTTCAGGGGTGAGTGTGATTGTGGGTGAAATTGTGTATGAATGTGTAATACGTGTGAATGAATGCTTCAGACTGCAAAGATTAAAGAATGAATTTAAGCCTCGGATAAACTCCCGTAATGAGGTTACTACTTTTTTAATGATTCCAGTTCGACCTGCATCGAATACCGAAACACAGAATATGTGGCTGATTGTATGTGTGTGACCGAATGTGAATATATGGAAAATGTACTTAAAGAATTGAAGTCATACGCTTGCGTACACTACTTATCGTACGAACTCATGTCTCAAATAAAAAAAGTTTTACTGAAGAATGAATGGGATGAATGGGAATACAATATCTGTATGAGTGTGAGAGTGATTGAAATAAGTGGGAGAGTCATTCGGGTTGATCGCGGGTGGGGGTTGAGTGGGGGTCTCCATATAATTGGTTTTTGTAATATACCCCATGATGATGGATAATTTTCATGTCCTGGGAGTATATCAGAATGTTCGTGGGCTGCGTACGAAAACAAACACTTTGTATCAAAACTCTTCTCAGTCAGTCTATGACTTTATAGCCTTAACTGAAACTTGGCTACATGAAGGAATATATTCGGCCGAAATTTTTCCATCATCTTACAACGTATATAGACAGGACAGAAGTAGAATAAAAACGGGGAAGGGATTGGGGGGTGGGTGCCTCCTTGCGGTATCTGTAAATTATTCCTGTGAGAGAGTTTTCTTGGAGGGAATAGAGGAAACGGAATGTGATTATGTTTGGGTGAAAACTAAATTCCACCAACACGGTCCTTACACCCACATTGGCGTTTTCTATTTTGTACCTAACACTAGTGCAGAGACCTATACACATGTGTGTGACGTCATTACATCGCACATACATAGGATGGAAATTAAGGAGGAACTGCTGATACTAGGGGATTTTAACCGATTTCACACTGCTCCGACAACAATCCTATAATTGCAAGTAGCAGAGATGAAGCTCTTCTCGATTTTATTCATCTGAATAACCTTGCCTCTATTAATACTGTAAAAAATATAAAAGGCTCTACTCTTGATCTAGTCTTGGCAAGTACACATACTTCAACTGTCACACGCGATAATTCATTGGTTCCCCTTGAAGATCAGTATCACCCTGCGCTCCAAATAAACATTCTTGAAAAAGTACCTCGCAGTAAAAATATTAGGAAACATACAGACAATGACGGGAAAATTCCGATCTTGAATTATGCAAAAGCTGACTTTACAAAGATTTTGGAGTCTGTTAGGACCCGGGACTGGACGGAATTCTACAGTATAGATGATCCCAATGAGGCGGCCGTTTACTTTCAAAATGTGATGGAGTCTTTGGTTCTATCATCAGTCCCCACAAGGTGTGCGGGTAATAATACTAGGAGGTATCCCCCTTGGTTTACGCCCCAAATAATTCATACTATTAAGTCAAAGGAGAGAGAGCGAAGAAAACTCAAAAAGAAACATCCCCCCTCCCCAGCAAATGTTGAAAATTTCAAGGCTCTCCGAACTCTATCTAAAAAGCTAATTAAAAACGCATATGAAGCGCACATGACTCGGACTGAAAATAACCTCAGAGAAAATCCGCAAAAATTTTGGAACTTTATTAAAAACCAAAAAGATTCCCGAAGCACAACTGAGGAAAAGGAATATAAAGGACGAACGTACACCTCTCCAGGAGATATCACTGAAGCATTTGCATCTCATTTTTCCTCGGTCTACGTTCCAGACACTCTGCGAGTTGATCACAGAGCGTCACCAGGGCACGCTGGGAGAAACATAATCGGATTACGAACCATACTTAAGTCTGATGTGGTAAGGGCATTCGAGAAACTGAAGCCCAAGAGGTCTCTCGGACCGGACAGAATACCGGCCTATGTTTACAAGGGCTGTAGGGAATACCTGGTCGCTCCTCTACACCACTTATTTAATCTATGTGTCGCTCACCGAGTATTCCCTCTGATCTGGAGAGTTACTAAGGTGACGCCTGTTCCTAAAACTGAAAATAGCAAGAGCATAGAAAACCACCGACCTATAGCAATACCACCCGTCCCAGCCAAAATCTTTGAGTCCATCTTACATTCACTGACATTTGATCAAGTAGGGCATCAGATCATTACAAACCAGCACGGTTTCTTTCCTAAACGCAACACAACTACTAATCTTGCAAGTCTTACAGAATACGTATTGCAAGAAATGAATGATGGAAAACAAGTAGATGCCGTCTACACAGATTTTAGTAAAGCTTTCGATAAGGTAAATCACCGAATATTACTAAGGAAAATGAGCGATGTGTTTCACAGAAGATCTGATTTGCCTTTTCTCCTCATATTTGGGGGATCGGTGTCAGTATGTGGCATACAGAGGGTATGAATCGAACAGGTTCATGTGTCCATCGGGTGTACCACAGGGCTCACATTTGGGACCCTTCCTTTTTCTTCTTTTTATTAATGATATTATGGATAATGTGTCTTTTTCCCGAGTGCTTCTTTATGCCGATGATATGAAATTATTTAGGTCGATAGGAAGTGCTCAGGATTCATTTGAAATGCAACAGGATCTGGATAGCCTAGTCGTCTGGAGTGAGGAGAATTGTCTACCATTCAACATCAACAAGTGTGAAAAGATAACGTTTTCTCGAAAAAATAAAAATGAGATACCGACCACGTACAAAATTATTAATACTACCCTCAAAAACACGGATACAGTTAAGGACCTAGGAATATATATAGATAAGAAAATATCTTTGTGCCTCACATCACTCAACTTGTCCGCAAAGCAAAAAAAACAATGGGCTTTATCTTACGAAATTCAAAGAACTTTAGGAATGTTCAAACGTTGAAATTGCTATACTTCGCGCTCGTGCGGTCACAGCTAGAATCCGGTATGCTCATTTGGAATCCAATCTCAAAAAAAATATATAGAAGTGGTTGAAGGCATACAGAGGCATTACCTTAAAATAGTCTACTCAAGAATTTTTCAGTACTACCCCTTTGATTTGACATATACAGAACTTTTAGAAGGCTTTGAAATAGACTCTTTAGAAAATAGACGCAAAGTTGCTCTGGTTGGTTTCCTTTATGACATCTTACGTGGACACATCGACAACACTAGTTTGCTGCAGGAGATTCCACTCCGAATACCGAGAACAACACGGCGAAAAGCAACCTTCTACGTTAAGCCTGTACAAACAAAAGCTATGCAACATGCTGTTTTGAATCGAGCCTGTGGCGCGTATAATGAAATGGAGGAGGGCGGCGATGTTTCAAATACAAATATGAATGTGGACATTTTCTTTCACTCCAGACGAGAATTTAAGCAGATTTCTAGGGATATAATACGTTGTAGTGCGGCTGACTGACGAATGGCCCCCATGAGCATTCGTGAGTACTTTGTTAGCTGATGCATGGCCTGTCATGGACTCCTCCTCTCCCCCCCCCGTGATTTTCAATAGATGTATGCATGTGATATGTGTGTGTATGTGTGACTATAGATTGTGGGAGTGAAGACTGAAAATACAAATGAATGAATGAGTGAATGTAAGTGTAAATATTAAGATGTCCTAGGTTTATGAAATCACTTTGTAAAGGTGGTGTCGGCGGTAATTGGTCCAAGGACTGTTGTCGGCACCACCTCAAAAAATAAGCAAAATGTAAAATAAAAAAATAAAATAACCATAAAATTCAGAAGTTATCTTTTTTCGCTCCCATTGGCCTTACATTTTTATAGCATTTGACGAAAGAGAATCGGACAAGAAAACAATAATTTAATATTATGCTAATGCTGCAAGCATTGTATAATGCGAAAATGATTTCTTCTCGGCTTCTTCGATAGTCCCCTTACTGGAAAAGTCATCACAAAATTCACGATTAGCTTCCTTACAGTCCCTTTTTATAATAAGGGAAGTAAAATGACTGCCACGCCATCTCACCAAGTACCACCAGTTAGGAGGCTATACTGAAGAAGCCAAGAAGAAAATCACTCTCGCGTTATACAATAATGTCAATATTCAGATGTTCTGGCCATCAATGAATTTTTCCATCCATTATTTATAAAAGATACGTTGCCGCTAATCAAAAGTCATTATCAAGCTAATATACCATCTATAGAAGCAACAAATAGTTAGCATATGATTTGCGACTTCTTACAAAATGAATCCAAGAAAATCGAGGTTACAAAGTCTAGGCCCACATTTCAAATTATTTTGATACATTGAAAATTATTAGTGAGTTTTGATACCCAGCAAGTGTTCATCATAGATGAAAAAAAAAAAAAAAAATATGAAGAAAAACCTGATATAATTGAACGCGTCTCCAGCAAAAGGGCCTAACTTGACTTATGCCTTTTTTCATTTTTTTGCTTTTTTCTACTCTTCATTCATTTCTCCATCATGCGGTAGAATGACGTAGCGCTCTCTATCGTAAGAGAGGAGTAATACATCATTTAACTCTGCAATGTCGATGTTGTCGGAAAAAAAAGAGGTTGTCCATCAATGAAAAGTCCTATTGTGTTAATTCCCCGTATTGTTATAGGTTGTCCCAAAAAAGTTTTGTAAACAATTTTTCCACTTATTATTATCATTTTTTTCATTTTTGCCAAAAAAAATTTGTGAACAATATATTTTTTCACTTAAGTATTATTATTATTATTTTTTTTTTCATTTTTGCCAAAAAAGTTTTGTAAACTATTTTTCACTTATTTTTTTTTTCCCCCATTTTTGTATACTTGAATAGCAAATTTATAGAAAATTTCACGTGAATAAGAGTTTTTGTCACTTCAGAGAGAGATTTTCACGCAAAAATAACCCCGAAAAAAAGTCATTTGGAAAAGGGTGTAACTTTGTCAATAAATTGATACAAGGTGCATGTTTTGTTTTAATCCCGAATTTAGAACGTACACTCTTTGTTTTCATTCATTAATCAATCCCTTAGGAGTCATAGTTTTTTGCCGGGTGTGGCGTTAAAAATCTTTAAACGTGTTTTTGACATGTTCTATGTCTTTTCTCTCGCCAGACCCCGATTTTGAAACTCGCGAGTACACCCCACGTAATAATAATAATTAATAATAAATAAATAAATAAAAAAATAAATAAATAATTAAATAATTAAATAATTAAATAATTAAATAAATAAATAATTAAATAAATAAATAATTAAATAAATAAATAATTAAATAATTAAATAAATAAATAAATAAATAAATAAATATTTAAATAATTAATATAATTAAATAATTAAATATTTAAATAATTAAATAAATAAATAAATAAATAAATAAATAAATAATTAATATAATTAATAATTAGAAAATCTCTACTTGGATGATTCAGAAATTCGCGAGTACACCCCGCGTAATAATAATATAATTAATTAATCAATTAATAATTAAATAATTAAATAAATAAATAATTAAATAAATAAATAATTAAATAATTAATATAATTGATAATTAGAAAATTTTCCAAGTCCCTCTTCCTATCATATATGGCTGGATAGTCGAAATTTTTTCAAGTCCCCTAGACTTGAATCGTCTCATACCATTCCAATACAACAGCGAGACAGGGGGCGAACGAGCGGAGCGAGTTCGCGCTACCTCATATTTTTCATTGAAGACTTGAATTTTCTCATACCATTCCAATACAACAGCGAGATCGCTCGTTCGCCCCACGAAAGTTGATACCTCAAAATATAGAACACCCACAATTACCTCAAAATATTTCTCATACAAGACTTATACGACGCCAAGATAGTTAAAGGGAGTAAACGAATAATATCTCACGAACACTTGACCTAGTACAAGAATTAATAATAAATGAATAAATAAATAAATAAATAAATAAATAATAATAAATAATTAAATAATTAAATATTTAAATAATTGAATAATTAAACAATTAAATAAATAAAGGCTGGATAGTCGAAATTTTTCCATGTCCCCTAGACTTGAATTGTCACATACCATTCCAATACAACAGCGAGACAGGGGGCGAACGAGCGGAGCGAGTTCGCGCTACCTCATATTTCTCATAGAAGACTTATACGACGCCAAGATAGGTAAAGTTTTTCAAGTCCCTCTTCCTATCATATATTGCTGGATAGTCGAAATTTTTCCAAGTCCCCTAGACTTGAATTGTCTCATACCATTTCAATACAACAGCGAGACAGGGGGCGAACGAGCGGAGCGAGTTCGCGCTACCTCATATTTCTCAAAAAAGACTTGAATTTTCTCATACCATTCCAATACAACAGCGAGATCGCTGTTCGCCCCACCGAAAGTTGATACCTCAAAATATAGAACACCCACAATTACCTCAAAATATTTCTCATACAAGACTTACACGACGCGAAGATAGGTAAAGGGGTAAACGAATAATATCTCACGAACACTTGACCTAGTAGAAGCCTAGACTGAAATATTTCATGATGACTGATAAAATATAAAAGACATGGAACATGATTTTCATTTATTTGGCTATGCCAGAAAATTTTTGATTAAAAGGTTGAAACATGGAAACCTACCTATTCTAAAAACAGTTTTTTTCTAGAGGTAGGGAGCCAGCTTCAAGCGGAGCTACCAGAGCCAGCTCTGAGAGTCGGAGCTGTGGAGCTCCTATTGAAGAAGCGGCTCCGGTGGCTCCGGCTCCACCTTCTTATTGGCTTATTTAGTTATTTTTTTAGTTTTTCACGTTTTCAAGGAAGATTAGTTTTTACTTTTCACTTTTCATTTTTCAATTTTTTTTATCATTTTTGAATTTTGACTTTTGAATTTGGGTGAAAGTGAAATCAGAAATGAAATTGAAAATTGAAATCAACTTAGGCTAGAAGTAGACTAGAAAATAAGTAAATAACTACCATGACGGGATCTGTGGACCACGGACGCAAACTGTGATTCTCTCATGAACACCTCGAATAACTATACTGCCTTATTAGACCAACCATGAAAGCTAAAACGTAAAAACTTGAAAAAAGCCGGCTCTGGAGCCCGCAGCTCCGATCGTCGGCTCCGGAATTGGGCTCCAACAGGCGGCTACGGGTCCGAGCATTCCCGGAGCTGGGCTCCGGCAAAAATGGCCGGCTTCCCATCTCTAGTTTTTTCAAGTTAGGCCCTTTTTCCGGAGACGCGTTCAACTTTCAATGTGACAAACTTTAGCGCGCTCTAGCAGCGTTACAATGCAATGCCTTAGGTATTACGAAGAAGGAAACTGAACCTTTTTAACGAGAAATTGAATGTGGATATTTTTTGGGTTGAATTTTTTTTTTTTTCTAGTCCCATTGATAAGCGAATTATTGTACAGAAATAGAATTTTGCCTTCCTTAAACTACCCTTTGGATAAAGCTGCCCGCGACTTTATGGGAATTTCCAATAAAAGAGCCGAGGAATGTCCTGAATAATCAAAAAGAGAAAAATTCTTCAGATTTTAGTACCATCCAAATTTGGTCTATCCTAATTAAATAAAACAAACGCCTAATGACTAATAAGGCTTTAACACTATTGCGGATAGTATAGCGTTTGCCTGATTCCTTATCTTGCTGAACGTTATAAACAAATCTTCATTTCAATATTTTACATCCTAAATCAATTGTATTGGGAAGTATTGGGATATTTGCTTCACTCTGGTACCGGTATTCAAATAATTTGTAAACCAATGAAATGAGAGTGATAATACCAAAATTCAGAAACCAAAGGTTTTTTTATTACGTTCGGCGAGATAAGGAATCAGGCAAACGCTATACTATCCACAATAGTGTGAAAGCCTTATAGGTGCGTATAAACAAGAGATTGAGTATGTACCGCGCTCTAGCGGCTGAATTATGAACTGAGTCGAAAAAAGTATTTTTTGTAGAAAATTTATCGTAGAATATTTTTTAATTTATACTTCTTTTTGTAGGATCACAAGTGACTGAGTTGTTCTCCAGCATTCCATAGTACAAACCATTACAGAGTAATAAAAAAGGAAAAATTTAGAGACAGGCGGGTAACCCCTCATATTTAATGGAGTAGACATACTAGGTTTGAACAGAAACGCTTGGATTTACATTACAAAATCGATCGAAAATTGTTTTGTAAAATCTTGATAGAAGGCAAAAGTGAGGCTTCAAGAAAGCAAGTTCAACTTTCGAAAGAGAAGGTTGTTGTAAGGTAGGCGCAATATATATGTAAGATGTAAAATCTTGACAAATCTGGCGATGCTGTGTTTCCACAGAATCGAATCAAAAAGTTGAGTTCCTGAAGGAAAGGCAGGTCCGCTGACTGCACTCGGAAGGATAAACAGGACGAGAGACGAATAACGTTATATGGTCGGAGCTCCGAACTTTGTCCGTGAGTAGGAGAGTGACGCGACTGATAGTAAGAACGTTCACGTTCTTACATCTCCACCGCTAAGAGGAGAAGGATAAGGAGTAGACTTTTTTGATACAGCTTACTGCATGGTGTAGGCTTACTGCGCACGCAGGAATGGACTTGGTCCGTGTACCTACAGGGAGTGGAGTGTATCCGTGTACCCAGCTAATGCGGCTTACTGCATGATGTAGTCTTACAGCGTTCACCTACAGGAGACCGGGAGACTCAGTTATTTTGATTCGATTTGTAAGATGTAAAATCTTGACAAATCTGGCGATGCTGTGTTTCCACAGAATCGAATCAAAAAGTCAAGTTTCCGAAGGAAAGGCAGGTACGCTGACTGCACTTGGAAGGATAAACAGGACGAGAGAGGAATAGCGTTAAGTATATGGTCGGAGCTCCGAACTTTGTCCGTGAGTAGGAGAGTGACGCGACTGACAGTAAGAACGTTCACGTTCTTACATATATATCACAGGTAGATCGTGAAAATGAATCATTTCATGAAACGCCCAGGCATTTCATGAAAAAACGAATGACTTTAGGCTGATCATTAAAAGTTTAATTTACTACACGATCTGTCTAGGCAGTTCGTGAAATGTCGTGGCATTTCATAAAATGGTTTTCGTTTTTTAGGCATAAAATTAATCATTAGGATGTAGCGTGCAAATGGCTGGAATAATAATAAAAAAGAAGAAGTGTTAAAAGTTCGTGCTGAGCAGTCGTCTAAGTACCGGGTAGTGGTAACGTTGGGCCTACTTATTGCAACATGAGGTGCTTCCAAGGCATTTGCTGTTGCGCAATACGCCGTTCTTCCGACAAAGGCAACGATTGCTGACATACTTCTTCGTACAGTGGTACCTTACGAATCCTTGGCCATGGTTTCCTAGTGCCTTTGCCTGGTTTGTCGCGGCTGTACAAAGGGCAGTTGTATCGGGAACGTCTTCCGAATACGGGGTATAGAGCAATGTATATGACGGAGTATAACTGTCGGTGAGGACAAGGATGAGCCGGAGGAGAAGTGGTTGGAAGAAGCCGAGAGGATGCGTTTCCCGCTGAATCAGCAGGGAGAGCGAAATAACCGGAACTGAGAAGGGAAGCTGTGGAGTGTCTCCCGCTGTTTCAGCGTGGAGATCAAATAAGCTGGAATAAAAGAAAGGCGGAACCGAAGGAGCGTCTCCGGCTAGTTCAGCGCGGAGAGCGAAATAGCCGGAACTGAGAAGAAGGGAAGCTAGAGAGTGTCTCTCGCTGTTTCAGCCTGGAGATCGGAGTGATTCGCATACATTGTCACCCAATTGTACTTGAATTTTCGATTCGCTATTCCAAAAAGAAAACCTAGTTTATGATATGCCTGATACGAGTATCGCCATTCATGAAATATCGTCTACATTTCAGTCCTTTCATAAAATGCCTCATCTAACCCGAAGATTTTCTTAATTTCATGAAATGACTGAAATTTAGCCTCATCTCATGCAATGAATCATTTTCACGATCTGCCTGTAACATATAAGTTATGTATATGCTTAACAATCTGTACAATCTGTGCTATACCTCAGAACATACGATAGAATATTCGTCATAATGTATGATACGGAACAGTTCTTGAAGTCTCTCTCTGAATTTGACCAAGTCTCCTATAATCCAACCTATAAATTCCTATAATATTTAGCCTAGACAAATTCTTCTACACATTAGAGTATTGAAAATATTCCAATTCAACCGACAATGATGGCGTCACGAAAGTCAATTGTCGAAAATATTCCAACTCTCTCACCAATGTAGCGCAGGGAATTTTTTCAAGTCTCAATTTCATATAGAAGGTGAAGAAAAAAGTTGGTATTAAAATATTCCCTGCAGTCTCTGGACATTTCTCCCAAAATTATGACGTCACAAAGGCGTGCGGGATACGCTCGCACTCGCGGAAATTTCCTAGGAATGTCCCCTCCTCCATTGTGAAAGTTGTAGACAGGGAGATGGAGCGAGTTGGAAGGAAGAGGAGGGATAGCACATTGAAGTAGACCACAAGTTGTTTATAAAATTCAAGAACATAACAGCGATTTCAATTGTCAAGAATTTGGCCATGAGAAAGAGAAAACATAACGAAACGAGGGAGAGAGAAAATAAAAATTAAGATAGCCGGAATAGCTTGAGACCGCCTCAAAAAGACTTAAGGACCATCTTGCCTCGTCTTCCGTACGACTTCCATGTAAAAAAAACTATACACAGTGCGTATAAATGTTGATAACGAGAACGTGTCCGTGAGTAAGGCCCGGAGAGAAGAAAAATTATTAATCGAGTAATAAACAAGGGTCCGCGTAATCGAATTATGGAAACGGACACATGATGCCATCGCGAAACGATCTCGGAATAGTGACATTATATAAGAAATCGATGGTAAATATTCGGACAGACCACTTTCATTCGGCAACTTATTTCTCGAAGGTTTATCACTATTATTTGGTATTTTGTGTTGAATTATGCATCATTGTAAACGTAACTGGATACCGTTTCCGCGTAATACTGAGTCCTAATAGACGCAAATCATACGAGCGTGAATACGAATGATAACATCGAGTAAACAAAATTAGATGTTTGTCTCGTCTATAAATAGTCACCCCTCACTCTTCATTGACTTTTTTCTTTTTTTCTTGCACTATTCACAAATGATTTACTCACATTTCTGCTCAAATAGCAAATTCAGCCACCTCAGCCCTCCTGTATCAAATTCAAGATGTTTCCGGTCCTGGCAAGGAAGAGATACAACCGATGAGCCTTGGGTTTCCGTTTTAGCTAATGGAAAATGGTACATGGGAGGGTAGCGTCATCGTCACCCCAGTTTCTTTCACGCATCGAAATGTGTAGAGAAGTACAAATGCCTAAACATGAAGCACTAACACACAATTAAAAATGATGTATCGATTCCACCTCGACCTCATGTGAAATAGTCGTCTATGAATCGAGGGTTAGGGCTAGGGCTGAGGTCTATTCGGTCCCTCCCTTCTACTCAGAAGGATGATGAGAACTGAAGCACCAAACAGTTTGGTCATATGGGAGAGTAGACCCCCCTTCCCCTCATCACGTAAAATAAAGAAAAGCAGAAATAATGAAACTTGAAGCATGCACGAACGAATGACATTATGGAAAAGCTGAAATTAGAAAAGGGGAGGCCTCGGTGATGGCACCTTAAACTTTTCTTTCTCAGCGAGTTGTTATACATAATTGTGGAACATGTGCATGAAAGGTAAGGTCATTAGAGGACGGAGGGTTGGTAAACTGCTTTGCCCGTTTCAATCATGAAGATATTTGTAAAAACGAAAAGAATTTTTTAAATTGATGACTGAGGAAATGCACTAACGAAGAATGAAGAAGATCACTCAGTATAAAATCGTTGCTCCTCGAATAAATAACTTTTTTTTTGAGAAGGAAAACAATGAGTAGCATTTTTTAAAAATTTTTGCGCGATGAAAAATTTTAACATCGAGATAGAACTGAAATCGAAACTTTTGAACATTACGATGACCCATGTTATTCATCGAATGTCCTTTCATCTGAGCACACCGACTTATAGTCGCACGGTGAATGCGTGAATAAAAGAAAGAACCGAGCTTCGATAAAGTGAACACTTTCAGCCGGTCGTACGCTTTCCTGTTGAGTCATTGTGTAATAAAAAAATAGAATAGCGCACATCTACAAGTAGGTATTCAACGCGTATATGAGAAATGCTTAATAATGATCAATCTTCATCATACGTCAAATAACTTTATAATTTGAACAAATAATACCGAATAAGCGAGTAATAAATTTGTTAGCAGCTCTTCTGAGTTTTAAGGTTGCTTACCTATGCGATACAAGTCGAAACTATCGCTATAGTACGAGGACGACAACTCGCAATCGATATTGTACCAATCGTCACAAATTTGGTGTTCTTGATCGAAAGACGTGTCGTTGGGGCACAGGAATCTGAAATCTTGAATCTGCACAGCGTAATACAATCGCGTGAGTCAAATTTACGAGGGGGAGGCACAAATAAATTTAAATAATTATACGTACTCCAACTCCTGGGAGGTGAACGCAAACATGGAACATTTGACAGTCCGTTTCCGGATCAGCGTAATACCCACCCACAATTTTTTCCCGGCAATTGAAGCTCGTGATGGGCATGTCATCTTGACTGTAGTTGGGCGGCCGTTTCTGTGCGTACACTGTTAATACACCTGCAAAGAGTCGAAGGCTCGATAAATAAATATATAAGCACACGTGAATTACGCTATTCAACGATTGAAGATAAGCAAAATACTGTCGACCCCAGTCGCATTTACATACTATACAACCTATACACAGTGCAATCATGTTGGTTAAAGTCAACAAAATCAGACGGACAAGATGCTAGCCGAGAGGTGACTATACGTAATATTCTCTCGCTAATTGAAACCGCAGATCTGTTTGTAGATAGAAGTACCTACCTAAGTATAGCGACAATGAAAATTGTTTTACCAAGTAATTCTGTACAAAGTTTCAGAATCGTCATCGAGCGTGCGACGCCACGTTTCGTCATAGCAGCTGACACGAAAGTTGAGAGAAGAAAACGGAGATCGTTGGCGACGATAATAAACACAAAAATACGGTACTTTCCGCGGATCGAAGAAGTAATAATCGATTTCGTAGTCTGCATCAACCGTTATATCGTTGTAGGTTGAAAAACATCATTAGTTGTTATTTCAAGGACCTGACGACGGCTGAGGGAAGAGAAGAAAATTATTTCGTCATCATGGAGTGGTTGGGAACGCACTCTTTTCCGGCGTCAGTCAGCGAAAACTTTGGCTCAACTTGTGGGAAACGTACCTGCTTCCGGTCTGTTGTTCGACCCGAGTCTTAGGAACCCAGGAGAACTGCATGATTTACATAATTATCAGCGAATATAAATACACTTTGACAAAAAGCGTTCAGTCACATTCACGATTAAAAGTACTGATCTATTTCAAGAAGCTTTGAGTAAAGTTTGAGGAAGTGGGCCAGTTTTCTTACTCCTTTATACGCACCATGAATGCAGTCATTTCAGTTAAAAAAAAACCAACACAGAAGCTAACATTCTCCTCCCGAGATACGTAGTGTAGCATTTTATATGTCGTCTCAGGGGTAATTAGCTGAGAGGTTCTTCGCTCTGAGCTTGATTCTACCAACCATACCGACTTCCGATGTGACTATTTCGGCAATAGTGACGTCATCCCAGTATTTTTAGCATTCTGTATAGGCTAACCAGCTGAGGAGCTTATTTTTCGTTCTTAGCCTAGTATAAGCTCAAAGTTTCACAGGTTGCGTATTCCTTTGGTAGTTTGCCAAGCAACTTTTTCGAGGGCCCCTTACAGAAAAAATGTTATTAAATATGGATTTCTCTTCGCAATCATTCTTTCCTTCTCGATCGACTACTTATTTCTTTCACCCTCCATAGGTCACAGTTCAACAAGCTATTCAGCTGACGGGTTCACTTATCTTACACGTTTGACTCCGCCCTCGACCAGTATTTCATACCAATAAACTTTATGTCACTAACCAGTGTGAACTCACTCCACTCGTTTGCCTCCCTACCTTTGTATATCTGAACTAGTATATGTATTAATACTACCAATGTACGTTAGGCTAACCATTTCATCCCACCCCCTCTATGTATATACAAGCTCCACCATGTCAAAGTCACTGATGAAGTCATACTACGCTATAGGTAAAATTTTTCCGAATCTTTCAATGAGGTCAAAGTTGACGTCATTAATGACGTGTCTTTCCAATCGAAGACGTCATTTTCACAGTTTCTCCAAAAGTAGTTCCGGTTGAAAAACTATGACGATTTTTTCAAAAGGAGCTCTAGCATAATAGCGAAAGGAAGAATACTCCGAAGGGAGAGTAACCAATGCAAACCGCAGAAAAAATTGAAACGACGAGCGCTTTCGGTTAATAAACCATCTTCAGGACTGTAATGAAAGCAACTGACAAACGGAAGAGAAGAACAAGGTGTTAAGATTGGCCAAACGAGAAATCGCCGTGTGAATCATAAACCAGTTCAATCAGGACATCTTCCGGAATGTACGAGTTAAGTACAGTAATGTCATCGGTGTTGAGATGACGCATTATTTCTATGTGTTCGAGGGCGATACGTTTACGGTAGGAAGTCTCCTTAAGGAGGAGCCTTTCCTCACGGAAACTGTGGCCGCTATTTATTAAATGATCGGCAACAGCTGATTGCCCCAAGTGTCCCTTATCCCAAGACTTCAGGTGCTCAGCTACTCTTACCTTCATCTGGCGGCTGCTATCACCAATATAAAAGCCTCTACAATCCCCACATTCCATCTAGTAAACAGCGCTCCTCTCATCGACGGGTTTGGGCTCCTTTAGCATCACAAACAACCTTTCAACAGTGGTAGGTTGTAAAAAGCTGGTCTGAAACCAAACGGGCGGAGGGCACAACTCAATTGGAGGGAGAACTTCCTCTAGAAATAGAGACGACGATCACGGATCATGTCTCGGAGAGGGAGGTGGTGGAATCAAGAATGCTCCTCGTAAGCTTCCTCTAAACCATCACGTCAACGTCGACACAGACTCCATTCACTCTGGTCAGGTGTTTTATTGTGAGTAATTCTTTCTTGAAGCCAGCCTGACTGAAAGGAATACGAGTCAATCTGTGAACTAGGCTATTGAAAGCAGCCATCTCATTAGCAACAGGACAGAACAAACCTCCGTGGACTAAAACATCGGTCGTAGTATCTTTCTTGTATATTCCAAACTCATGGATACCGTCAATTACAGATATCAATAAATCCAAAGAGTTAATGGAAGATACCCCTATTTCCAGAGTAAATTTGATGGAAGGGTACCATGCATTGAGATGCCTCAGAAACTCACCAAGGAGATCTGGGGGACCAGTCCAGATGCATGGAAGGTCATTAACGTACCTGTGCCAATAGTGAATATGATTAAGTAACACCTGGTTCGAGGAAAAGAGGTCATGTTCAAACTTAGATATGAAAATCTCGAAGATGAGAGAGCCGAAAGGTGATCCAATGGGGATCCCTTTTCCATCAGGGAACTCGAAAAATTTCGCTTCGAATTTACAATAGTTGGGAGACCAGCAAATATTCAGGAGATCGAAAAATTCTTGAATCTCACTGTGAGGACTGTTGGCTTTGACAAGTGGCTCACCCATTCGCTGGATAGTAGCAGCTTTAGGAATATTCCGGAACAAACCAATAACATCAAACGAGCAGATGGCCGTTCCCGGGGGAACGCTTACACCTTTCAGGACACGTTAAAGAGGCGGAATTCAAGACCGAATGACGAGATTCAAAATCAAGACGATGTTTGAACCAACGGTCCAGGAATTTGGCAAGGAGGCAGGTAGGAGGGGAGAGGAATGAAACCACGGGTCGCATCGGGGTATTATACTTATGCACTTTAGGCAGCCCGTAAAGGAGGGGGGCGTGGGGTTAGGAACAAGGAGGGAATTTTTCATAACTGAAGTTTTGATAATAGCCTCACTCCTGTTGATGACACTCCTAACTTCTCTAACATGCTTAGGGAAGCTGAAATCCTCACTCTCTTTAGCACCACATGCTGGAGCACTTCGTGGACCTTAAAAGCATAGGTGGATTTCTCCATCACCACAAACAACATTGCCCTTGTCAGCCGATTAAATCTCACTCTTCAATCTTTTTCTTTAAACCTTGAATCACTCCTCCCAATTCACAATTTATTACTCATGCACGGGAGGGGGTTATTGCGGACTAATTCGGCACAGACTTTCTGGGTATTAAAACCAGGACCAATTTTAAAAGCAAGATCCGCAACAATATTCGCCGAAGTTTCATCCTTTTTGAGGGGAGGTAGACTGAATTTCAAACCTTTCTCAAGGAAAGCTGTTTTTTCACCATTAAAAACTACTTGACTATTATTTATGAGGAGGGGGGATGGAATTTCTGAACGATCACACCGTCACTGACGCCTTGCTCAACCACATCAACGTCAAGATTCACTAGAGAGAACAACTTCCTATTTTACTTCTCCTTCAAGTTCACCTCAAACTTACAACACTTTTCATTGACGTCCGGCATAAAAGTAATCAAACTCGAGGGGGAGGAGCATACCGGAGTGTCTCGAATGGACAATAAGGTTTAATCTAGTCGTAATATTATATTTACCATGCCATCTCCGCAATTCCGTTCTAATCCACTTCTCCCTAGTATAATTCTCCAGTTTCTTAGTCGTAACCTTACAATCGGAATTTTACGATCTTAGGTCTCAAATGCAATACCAAACACCGACGAAGAAACCAAATATGAGTAGAAAACAAAGCGCGTTGCTTCCGAAATTTCAGAAATAGGAACTGTAAATACGCCGCAGAAGCGTTCTCAATTAAACAGTTCGGATCATGGATTTACGATTCCTCTATGAATCTAGGCTCGGATAAAGAGGAAAATACCCTTCCACCTCTTCTCGGTCTTTGATTAAGTAACACCTGGTTCGAGGAAAAGAGGTCAAGTTCAAACTTAGATATGAAAATCTCGGAGATGAGAGAGCCTAAAGGTGATCCAATGGGGATCCCTTTTCCATCAGGGAACTCGAAAAGTTTCCCTTCGAATTTACAATAGTTGGGGGACCATCAAATATTCAGGAGATCGAAAAATTCTTGAAGCTCATTGTGAGGACTGTTGGCTTTGACAAGTAGCTCACCCATACGCTGGATAGTAGCAGCCTTAGGAATATTCGGGATCAAAAGAGCAGATGGTCGTTCCCACCCTTCAGGACATGTTAAAGAGGCCGAATTCAAGACGGAATGAGGAGATTCAAAATCAATGCGATGTTTGAATCAACAATCCAGGAATTTGGCAAGGAGGTAGGTAGGAGAGGAGGTGAATGAAACCACGGGTCGCATCGGGGTATTATTCTTATGCACTTTAGGCAGCCCGTAAAGAAGGAGGGCGTGGGGTTAGGAACAAGGAGGACTCTTTCCATAACTGGAGTCTTGTAATAGCCTCTCACTTGTTGATGACACTCCTAACTTCTTTAACATGCTTACAGATTCTGAAATCCTCACTCTGGAGCACTTCGTGGACCTTAGAAGCATAGGCGGATTTCTCCATCACCACAACAGCATTGCCAACCGTAACTTACAAGAACGTTTTCGTTTAATTAGGATGTTCCTAACCCCACGCCCTCCTCCTTTACGGGCTGCCTAAAGTGCATAAGTATAATACCCCAATGCGACCCGTGGTTTCATTCACCTCCTCTCCTACCTACCTCCTTGCCAAATTCCTGGACCGTCGACGGCTTTGAATGCTGTGAGTGGCGCCGCGCCACTATCTTCCCTTCGGTTAGAGGGATCACCGACGATGTCGTTAAGAGAAGCCACACGGAGCCAATTAATGAATACTCATGAACGAGTAGAAAACGTCTAAATAATTTTTACAACTTCATTACTCCGAAAGCTTACAAACTTTTCTCATTTTAATTTCGAGAACACCATAGGAGCAAAAAATAAAGACATGGAACTAGTCAAACTAGCCTACGGCAGAGGGCCGGGCGAAACATACATTGACAAATTAGCCTGTGGTAGGCGGTGGTGCTGTCCCCCTCCACTATTGTGTAATTCAGATCCCTTGGGGTAGCATGACGTCATCATGGAAGTTTTTATGTAGATCGAAGACGATGAGGATTAGAGGTGACAAATGACGTTGAGGTCATCAAGTCCGCTGCAGGGCAGAAAGCTACGACTTAGTTCATCACCCCTCCCAATTGATAAAACGAATAAAAAAAAACACTACATACAAGAGCCGCAAATTTTTAATCGTAGAAACGGTTTCGACCAATGATTTGCGGCTCTATTTAGTGTTTTTTTTTTATCATCATTTTTATTTTCAATTGAATTGGGTCGCACCATTGTGGAACAAATCGAAATACGGCCCTCCACATATCCACGCAAGATCTGTTAGGGTATATCATGTATACTGATAATTGCCCAGCCCTACGTTATCAGGGTAGTGCCAAGGTCAACTCGGATAAGCGGCGCCAAATGAGGTTGAGATCATTCAGCTCACGGGAAGGCAGAAGTTTACGACTCAGTTCACCCTCTGCCCCTTTTAATATCCATTTAAGATCTTTTAGGGCAGCATGAATACGGATAATTGGACAACCTGACTCATTAGGATAGTTACTATGTAGGACAAGGTTAATTGGGATTGCAGGAGCCGAGTGCAGTCGATTTCACAGAAGGGCAGAAAGCTACGACTTAGTTCACCCCCTCTTAATGTCCGCTAAGGATTGCTTCTAACTTGACGTCATCGAGATATTTTCCTACGTAATTTAATGTCAATTCGAATTAAACTATGTATCTCAGCCCTATAGCTTCGGTAAATGATTGTAGTGTATGTTAAGAAAATTTCGAATTACAGTGATTTTTCACAGCAAAAAAATGAAACTTACTTATCACAAATATAAGAAGCACGTGCTTAGAATACATCGTTGGTTTTGGGCCGCTTCAGTTCGACTCGTCAATGGAATTCCAAACGGCAACTCTCCTTGGAAGTCTTCATCTGTAAAACAAAACAAAAAAAATCGTTCTTACTATAAAATCTGGCGAAATCGACATCTTTCTCGTAGACGTTTTTTTTTTCTCCTGCTCTTCTTCTCTTTTCATCTCTTTCGAAAAATCCAACTATCTCGTAAATGTAAAATGATCTGAACGGTTGATAAGCGGCACTTTACCGTGTTTACCGGTAAACCGAAAAAAGAAAGGGAAACCACATGTCACATACACACACGGTTTCAATGTTGTCGCACACTTCTTGTATTCATATTGTCGAGTACCTGAGAGACTGCAATGTACACATAAATTAATGTAGGTCATACTCGAGCTCGATTAGTAGACTACTACCAAATCGGGGAACGTGAGAAAAAAATTCTCAGGCTCGTGTTGATCGCGATGGATGGACTGTGTGTAAAAATTGCGAAGAATTTATCGTCACACGTCGTCGTTTAATGTCATTATTACGCGCGCAATTATTCGGAGTACCTATACGTTAAATTGACAGATGATTTATATTGCCTTTCCATTTCGCCTCACCGAAGTAAAAATTCAACCTCGCGAACGCGTGAATTGGAATTCAGCGATCTTTGACGACTTGTCGTGGACGGTGATCGTTCGAATACGACACATTTTATGGTTTCCTTCCGACCGAGGGATTTAGGAAGAAATCTTATCGAAACCTTGTAGGTCCCAATTTCCGTTATACACATAAAGTCGGAGGGGGGTTCGTACGATTTTACAGGTAATCGAGTATTTCTGAAACAGCAAATATGAGTGGTAGGTAAAACGTATATTTTCCTGATGACAAGAGATCGAAATCGAGTCGTTTATATTTGAGTGAACGTAGTTCTTGCCAATTTTGTGGACTTGAAACTGACCATGTCCACGTAAGAAGACGCGCCGCGCCGATGACTTTTTATAATAAGAGCGCATTGATTTCTGCCACAAATTCGTTACACAATTATTCGACTCAAAAGCGTAAACTATAACTTTTTATACAGCAGTTAGACTGTTTACAAAGTAAACATAATAACCGGTACTAATCAGTTCTGTATTCAACCACTGTCCCCTTCCTCCGTTACGGAAAAGAATAATAAGCCGTCCATACCTTATGTATTATTCCATCATTCTTGTTGAAAATTTCTCATCAACTAGAATTGCGTAGCTTGAAAAAATATCTGAAAAACCGTATTTCTTATGGGAAAGGTGTTATTGCTTGGAGCTCAATATTTTTGAAGTTTGCCGTCTCATATATATGTACGTATTTGAAAATAGGAATTTTTCTCATCATTCACACGCCTATAAGTACGCATTTTGCAGAAGTAGTCCTTCCTGGACTTCTCGTATTATACAATTTCAGGGCTCAAATGCCTGTACATGACTTGAAATCGAAATAGTGTCTTATTTATTTCAAATTCACCAATTAGAAGCGAAAATCGCTGGAGCACTAACCTCTCTAATTTTGAATATACATAGCTTATTCAGTAATTACACTACTGAACAGCTATCTTGTTACAAAGATTCTCTTACGTGACTCTTAGATACTTTTCAACGCTGAACACGAATCCGTTGTCCGTTTTTGGCTAGCACGTCACAATTTTTAGTAATCACGATAAATATTCACGTAATCATAACAAATATTCTTGTCTACTTGCCGCGCGCTGTCGCGGAACGTAACAAACGTTTTCGACAGCGACGCTGCTATCGTCGATGTGTTTCGCGACGACGTGCGGCAAGTAAACGAAAACTTTAATCGTGATTACTAAAAATTGTGACGTGCTAGCAAAAAACGGACAACGGATTCGTGTTCAGTGATGAAAAGTATCCAAGAATCACGAAATAGAATCTTTGTAACAGGATAGCTGTTCAGTAGTGTTATCGGTCTTATGATTATGCGGTCTACCACGAATCTGTTATACCTACCATGTAAACGTGTACGACCTACCAAACAGAAAGGTCGTCTTTATTAGGAAGGAGAAGAGCCGTTCTTTTGGACGAATAGGCTCCATTCCCACGTTACCAATTTTAATGAAATTTTAACAGGGAACCAGTCCCCCTCCTCTCTTTTATAGCTTGGGAGCGAGGCCTGTGACACCACACTGGTCCAGATTAGGAAAATTGTGGTCAAAACTCTGAAGAAAAAGTTATCGAGAAGTGCCTATATTTTTATGTAGAATTGTTCTTAAGAATGTAGGTAAACAAAATATTACAGTACTGACACCAGAATAACTTTTGTTCGTACAGTTATTCCTCATTTTTTTCATAGAATTGGTATAAACTACGAGAAAAGTGCTCAATATAGGCATGCACTTGAATTGTATATTCTAGCTTCAAAACTAATATTGTCATCGACTTTTTTTTTTCTTCTTCTTTTTTCATCCTTACAATCTCTAGTTTTGAATAAAATAATTTCTGAGATTGGAATCTCAATAGTTATCCCGAAAAACACTATTCCCAACTAATGGGGTATAAAGTAGGAACTTCATGGACTAGAACTACAGTAAAACCTCGAAATAGCGGTCACCCAAGGTACCATTCAAAATGCCCGTTAGAGGCGCCCGCTGAAGGAGGTGAAAAGTGGAGAGTGACCGTTAGAATGAGGTTTTCCGATCGTCGTTACCATTTATGGCCCATTGACTATAAATTTCGTCTTTGTTTTTGACATGCTGCTGCTGCTGCTGCGCCAAAGGGAAGGAGCTTAGTCTTTGCCACACGACAAAATCTGGAGTTATTATGCAAGAGAGTGGCTCGAATTAAAAAGGCGAACCAAGGCTGTTGTGGAAGAGTATCCGACTTATAAGGAGGATGATAATGTTCTAGAGTACCTCCGAACTGTAGGATATAATCTTCATGTAGCCTAGCGGCATACTTCTGGTAACGAAATTTATAAATAAATGTTTATCAAAACTTGGTTTCGGGAACATTGACTTCGGGAAAATGAGTTTCGGGAAATTGGCTTCGGGACAATAGTCATTCGGGAAATAGGCCGTTCGGGAAATTGGCTTCGGGAACATTGACTTCGGGAAAATGAGTTTCGGGTAATTGGCTTCGGGAATTCGGCTTCGGGAAAATGGCTTCGGGAAATTGGGCGGGAACCGTCACGAAATATAGAATGACTCGCATTCTCATGAAAAAATGTTTTCTTCTTGGAAAAATTGTTTGTCTCTAAAGAAAACATGTTATTAGTTGGTGAAAAATATGTTTGTTGAAATTATACCTAGAGTAAAATTACTGTCAAATTTAGATTCAGTGGTCCACAAAATGAAAAAAGGATTGTTTCACAGAATTTCACAACAAAACATGTTTTCTAATTCAAAAACATTTGAAAAACATGTTGGTCACAGTGTGGTAGCAAAATTTTTGCCAAATTAAAGTTCAAAATACAGGAGGAAAATACTAACATTTTCACAAGAAAAACAAAAAACATGGTTTTTGCCCCAAAAAACGTGTTTTTTTTGTGGAAAACATCTTTGATATAGTTTGGTAGCAAAGATTTTTCCAAATTAGGATTCAGTGATTCATTACATAAGTAAAATACTTATATTCCCCCCCAAAAAAACGGAAAAAAAACGAGTTTTTTCTTTAAAAAACAGGGTTCTTTTGTAAGAAAACATGTCTGTCACAGTTTAGTAACAAAATTTCTGCGCAATTTCGAATCAGTGATCCAAAACATGGCTACAATAATACAGTAAAACTTCGTTAGTACACGATTCTAGGGGGAAGCTAATTTTCGTGCAGTAGACGGGTTCGTGCACTATCCATTTTCCCGCTTAATGAACGATTCGGCTTTTAACCGGGAATCCCGTATAATGAACGAAATGTGTTTTAAATGGGATTTATTAAAAAAAGTACAGAAATTTGATGAAAAATTTATTGTGGTATTTGCATTAAAAAATTATCGATTGTGGACTGCTTATATGTTTTTCCAACTGCGCGTAATACAGCATTTTCCAGACTGTACAAAGTGGTAGACCAATCACTGGAATTCGATGAGTCAGTACTCAAATAGGTTTGTAATGTTGATATAGCTGACAAAGCATCACTTATTTTCGGACAGGTTGAAACAACCTCTGCATCATTGTCCTCGTCATCTTCTTCCTCCACTTGTGTTGAAGGCTCCGTCACTGTTTCAATAATTTCATCTAAAGTCAAAGGAGAACAGACCACGACTTGGTCGTCAATAGAAGAGTATTCCACCATATTCACTCCAAGAACATTGTCTTCCAACTCTAAGTTGTCGTCTTCCATTGCTGTACAATACATTCCACTCTTCCGGAAACAGTTTGCTGCTGTTTCTTGAGTAATATTATGCCAGGCTGCTGTTATATTTTGCATTGCGTCAAGAACTGTTATTGGCTGTGGGGACTGGCCACTGTCTATGGCAGCTATGTATCGAAGCACTAGTTTTTTTCGGTAGTAATGTTTCACAACTTTGATGATTCCCTGATCGAGGGGCTGTAAGCAACTTGTACTATTCGGCGGTAAAAATTCAACGCGCATATTGCTAAACCTGAGGCCTTTAGGGTGCGCAGTGCAGTTGTCGACAAACATCAGTATAATATTGCGATTACGTTTCTGCATTTCGGAATTCACGCTAGCTAACCATGATCGAAAACAATCTGCAGTCATCCAGGCACGGGATTGATGAGTGTACCGACAGGGCAATTTTCTAATGTTCTTGAAGCAACGCGGATTTCTTGATTTGCCAATGACCAATGGTTCTAGTTTGTGTGTACCTGTCGCGTTGCAAGAGAGTAAAACAGTTAATCTCTCTTTGCTGCATTTACCTCCCTGGCACGTTTCACCCTGCAGCACAAATGACCTATCGGGTAGCAGTTTGTAAAACAATGCACACTCGTCAGCGTTGTAAACATCTTTTGGATCATAGTTTTCCAATATTGATGGCAGTGTAGTATTGAGCCAAAGATTTACGTCGTCCGTATTAACTGATTTTGCTTCACCACAAATTTGCCGGTACACGATACCATGACGTATTCTGAAACGATCTAACCATCCGTTTGACGCAGTAAAATCAGTCACGCCAATTTTTTGAGAAATTTCTTTTGCCTTCTCCTTTAAGATGGGACCGCTAATTGGAACAGATGAAGCTCGTGCTTGGTAGAACCATTGCAAAAGAGAATCTTCGATGCTCTTGAATTTACCCTCTCTGATACGTTGACGCTTACAAGATGTAGAACGCGCAGTTTCTTCAATTTCTTTACGTTTTCGAACAAAAGTACGCACAGTTGATTCATTTAAGTTCTCACTTTTAGCAAAATCAGTGATCGAAAGAGCACCTCTACTGTCAAATTTATTCAGAATTTCAACTTTTTGTTTTAGCGAAAAAGATTTTTTTGAAGAACTCATTTTTGCATCAATCGAAAGAAACAAAAGACCGGTAGTTTGTTTTTTACACTGCACAACTATCGTTATTGTTTTGCGGAGTCCTATACACGACTTCTCTTATCGCTTCTTACAGCGATACTCTCTTTCAATTGTGTGTATTAATCCTGGCAAAGCACGACTGTGCTTGAAAAAGTAAGAAAAAAGAGGTACAGTTTTATATTGTCAGTGTACTATCGAAGTAGAAATTTTAAAAAGTGAGCTAGAAAGGCGTTTAGAAAGCGGGAATCGTGCACAATTGGGGTTTTTATTACGCGGGATTTCGGGTAAATCTTAACATGTCTCTTATGGGAGTTTTCAAGGGACTTGAGCATTTTCGTGTTTTACGCGGGATAGTGCAGTAACCGATGTTGTACTAACGAGGTTTTACTGTAGTTTTATCATGCAACTTCAACGAACATGTTTTTCACAAAAAAAACATGTTTTTTTCAAAAAAGAATATGATTTTTTTTTTTTTTTTTTGTAAAAATGTTATGTACTACCATATTCGGATTCTGCGACCCAAAAAACGGGTATACTCGAAGTCCTGAAGTCTTGGCCGCAAAAAATTATTTTTGGACCAAAGTGTGACGTCACTGGTGATATCATAGGTCAGTCTTGTGGCATTACAATGCGATGACGTCATAGATCAGTTTATTTCAAGTTTTTCTCCTACTATGCACATCTCCAATGTCCGGGCTTGTGACGTCACAATCTACATTTTTCAGATCGCACGTGTCCCATAAAACAGGTTCCCTGCCACCGCTCGTTGAACTCTATTACAGAACCCGTGAGTTTTGAGTATTCTTTCCTTAGTGCACAATCGTTGACAGGGGTATTAAAAATAAAAAATTCCCCGGTCTGACAATAAAGTTCGCGACCACATGTCACATAAGAAAATATATTTAATCTGATTCACCTTCAAAATACTCCCCTCCCGAGTTAATGCACTTAAGCATACGGAGCTTCCATGCATGGAAGCATTCTTTGAAGTCTTCCTCAGTTAGGGTCTTGAGCACCCTTTGCCGTTTCTTGTTGTATCTCCTCCACCGTCTCCAGATGCTGACCCTTCATGACATCTTTTACCTTGGGGAACAGGAAAAAGTCACAGGGGGCCAGATCCGGGGAGTAGGGGGGATGATCGAGGAGAGTCGTCTGATTTTTGGCCAAAAATTCACGTGTTAGCGTTGCTGAATGGGCCGGAGCGTTGTTGTGATGGAGTACCCAACCATCATTCCAGAGGATCTTGACGTAAAATCTTACCAACGGTCTCGCGATTGATGTTGAGACTCTCAGTGACCTCTCTCATCGTCATGCGTCGGTTTTTCAAAATAATTTCGTTCACTCGTCTGACGTTGTCTGCGCTGTGAGCAGTCGTCGGTCTCCCGTCACGCTCGTCATCCTCGAACGACTGTCTGCCGGCCCGAAAACGCCCCGCCCACTTTTTAACAGCTGTGGACTTCAGAGCATCATCACCGTACACAGCATGCAGCTGCTCAACGATTTCTCGGTTCGTCTTACCCGATTTCGTAAGGATGCGAACAATTATTCTTTGTTCGAGTTTCTCGTTCATCTTATCAGCTGTTGAAAAACGGCAAGTTATAACAAGAACCACTACACGAAAGCGATAGTGAGGCAAGAAAATTCGAGTGATTCATATACAACGCACATGGACAGTTACTATTACATGTAGCAACCACGAGCCGGCGATTTTATGTCGCAGTGTTGCGTGATATGGTGATAGCAGGAATTAATGAATGCGGCGATTTGAGGAATTAGTTGAATAAGAGTCCTGTATAACCCGGAGAGATGAAAGTGAGTCAGGTAATAGTAGATATTTGAGCTGGGGGTGAAAAGATCCAGAGAGAAACACAAATGGAGGTAGAAAGAGTCGGCTTTCGATTGCTCTAAGTTTGATTGAATACCGATTTTTTCAAAAGTCAGACCAGGGCTCAAGTATGAAGGATTGGTAATAGTTCCAGGAAGTTGATGTGACTTGGAATCCAAAGGAAGGAGACAGATGTAGAGTGATATGGTGATTGCAGGAATTAATGAATGCGCCGATTGGAGGAATTAGTTAGAGGATAGGAATAAGTGGACGTGTGTGACCAATTCTGAGGCGGGAGAAAATGATTCTTTATGACGGTACTGCTTTACTTTCGATTGCTCTAAGTTTGATTGAATACCGATTTTTTCAAAAGTCAGACCAGGGCTCAAGTATGAAGGATTGGTAATAGTTTCTAAGGCCAGAAGCAGAGGTACCCCACATGGTGAGAAATTTTGTGGGGTAGGAGGGAATCTTTGAGGGCAAAAACAATCGCATCATGTTCCAGGAAGTTGATGTGACTTGGAATCTAAAGGAAGGAGACAGATGTAGAGTGATGATGGTGATTGCAGGAATTAATGAATGCGCCGATTTGAGGTATTAGTTGAATAAGAGTCCTGTATAGCCCGGAGAGATGAAAAAGAGTCAGGTAATAGTAGATATTTGAGCTAGGGTTGAAAAGATCCAGAGAGAAACACAAATGGAAGTAGAAAGAGTCGAGGCTCAAAATTTCTCTAAACCCGTAAATTAGATCAGAGTCTGTGATGATGTCATTAAGGGGTTAAAAATTTTGTCTACAGTACACAAATTCTTACTTCACCCTCCACCTGAGAGAGAATCCATCATTCTCGTTGGCAAAACAAAAAAAAATGTTTATATTATGTGGAATCACTGAATATTTCACTACAAAATATTCGTAATAATGAACAAAATTTAGTTGAAAATACCGAAATTTCTGTTTTTCGTGGCCACAAGATAAGAATTTCATCTCCGTAAATATTCAGTATCAAGTTGTTCTACCTCGCTTTTCGCGGCAAATCTTATTTAGAAAACATTCGTATAAATTTATAGTAATTTATGATCATTTTCTACTTTGAAGTCTTTCTTATAACTTACAATTTCAAAAATTTTCCGACGCCTCAGACGAATTTTACTTACAGAATTTTCGAATTATCGCTTCTATCCTACCTTTGGCAAACTCGTAAAATTTCATCATTTTTTTTTTTTTTTATTATTATTATTATTCAGATTTTCACAAAAACGCATTTACCGTAATCCGGTACTTTGTATTCGTTTATTGTCTGAGGCGTTCTCGGTCTACGATAATAAAATTTCAGGTTTATGGTTAGGTAGTTTACCGTGATTTTGTTAATGCTCTCTCTGGCCAGTCGCTCTGATTGCGTACACCGTGCGAATGTATTGTTTACCGATATAGAGAGTGCAGACGAAGCTGTTGCGATCAAGGCTTCCGAGACGATTGCGTCGATCAAGCGAGAAGGACGGGGATGAGCGACGATAAGAAAGGAAAAGTCGAAAGACAGCGATTCCGTAGACTTTGCGACTACGACTGCGAGCGCGTGTAATATTTTTCTGTTTTCACCATAATACCGTTGCCACACTCCTTAGTCGCTCTATGGGAAACCGCAATGAAGATGCAACACTTCACGCGTACACGATCAGTTTGCCGTTGACCTAGTATTTGATACAAGGTGACAAAATGAATTTCATCTAAATAAATCGTGTTCAAGCGAGATAACTGGGGTTAGGAATGAGCATTTTGCGAAGCGAGAGATCGTACTGTTGTTGCATGTATTTAGATTAGATACTCACTCATGTTCAAATAGTGAAAACGAAGGAGAAGAAGTACACGTAAAGCGAGAAGATGCATTTCTTATTAATTTTTATTATTTCATTCTTTTATGTAAGCTATACACAATTGTACGCCCCGATTTTTATTTCTTACCTACACATTCAACCTGAAAAGATTTCTAGCTTGATTATCATCCTACGCGGCGTCGATGCTCTAAATAGATAAATATTAATAATATGAAAAATGAAAGGAAAGAATAGTGCTGGATGAATTTTAATTATTGCGCGCGTTCGATTCCTTAATTGTTACCTATTCTGAATTATAGAACTACAATTCGCTCTCAAGCCAAAAAAAGGAGAGCTATGTTACTCAAGAATGGGAAGATAGCATTTCTCCCTGGTCTCCTCATCAATCAATAATTCATTGCTTTTTTTTATCGAATGTTGAGCAAAAAGCTACAAGAGTGACAGAATTGTAGGCAAAAGCGAAAGGTTGACAAATACTGGCATCGGCTTGCGCTGACTCGCGGCCATCTTCACTCAACAGCTGCTGGCGAATACTGAAGATTGGCAATGCTGTGCAAAGGTCTGTTGCCCGTAATTGGTTGTAAGGCTAAATAATTAAACGAACACGGCGATCCATAATAAACGCGAAAGGACGAATACTCCGAAGGGAGAGTAAACCATACAAACCGCAAAAAAAATTGCAACGACGAGCGCTTTCGGTTAATAAATCATCTTCAGGACTGAAATGAAAGCAACTGACAAACGGAAGAAAAGAACAAGGTATTAAGATTGGCCAAACGAGAAATCGCCGTGTGAATCATAAACCAATTCAATCAGGTCATCTTCCGGAATGTACGAGTTAAGTACAGTAATGTCATCGGTGTTGAGATGACGCATTATCTCTATATGCTCGAGGGCGATACGTTTACGGTATAGAAATTCTCCTTATGGAGGAGCTTTTCGGATCCCTCACGGAAGCTGTGGCCACTGTTTATTGAATGATTAGCAAAATCCCCTAAGTGTCCTTTATTCCAAGACTTCAGGTGCTCAGCTACTCTAACTTTCATTTGGCGGCTGGTCTCGTCAATATAAAAGCCCCCACCGTCCCTACATTCCAACTTATAAGCACCACTCCTCTCATCAACGGGTATGGGGGTCCTTCAGCCTCACAAACAACTCCTTAACTGTAGTAGGGTTGTAAAACGCGGGTCTGAAGCCAAACCAATTGGAGGGAAAACTTCCCCAGGAAAGGGAGACTGATCCAACGCATACCACGATTACGGATCGGGGGAGGGGAGAGGTGAAATAAAGGATGCTCCTCGTAAGCTTCCTCCGAACCATCGACATTGACCCCATTCACTCTGGCCAGGTGTTTGATTGTGAGTAGTTCTTTCTTCAAGGCAGCCTGACTCAAAGGAATACGAGTCAGTCTCAGAACTAGGCTATTAAAAGCAGCCATCTTATGAGCAACAGGACAAAACAAACCTCCGTGGACTAAAACATCGGTCGTAGTATCTTTCTTGTATATTCCAAACTCATGGATACCGTCTATTATAGAGATCGATAAATCCAAAAAGTTAATGGAAGACACCCCTATTTCCAGAGTAAATTTTATGAAAGGGTACCATGAATTGAGATGCCTCAGAAACTCACCAAAGAGATCTGGGGGACCAGTGCAGATGCATAGAACGTCATTAACGTACCTGTGCCAATAGTGAATATGATTATGTAACACCTGGTTCGAGGAAAAGAGGTCAAGTTCAAACTTAGATATGAAAATCTCGGAGATGAGAGAGCCTAAAGGTGATCCAATGGGGATCCCTTTTCCATCAGGGAACTCGAAAAGTTTCCCTTCGAATTTACAATAGTTGGGGGGACCAACAAATATTCAGGAGATCGAAAAATTCTTGAAGCTCATTGTGAGGACTGTTGCCTTTGACAAGTAGCTCACCCATACGCTGGATAGTAGCAGCCTTAGGAATATTCGGGAACAAACCAACAACATCAAGAGAGCAGATGGTCGTTCCCGGGGGAAGGCTTACACCTTTCAGGACATATTAAAGAGGCCGAATTCAAGCCCGAATGAAGAGATTCCAAATCAAGACGATTAAATAATTAAATATAATATACAAAAATTTACAAAACCGCACAAAATAAAATAATTACAAAGTATGAGAACTTTCGTTTAAATAACCATCATCAGATAATACAGAATACGAACTAAATGAACAGAAAGGAGAAATGAAAGAAGGTACAATCACTATCGAGGCCAGTGGTGACAGGAAACCGAGATGAATCACAAGTCGTTGGTGGGAAACTTATAAAACTTTTCAATGAGGTCATTATCCGGAAAGAAACGATTCAAAACAATAACCTCATTATCATTCACATGACGAACTATCTCAACATGCTCGAGGGCCAACCGTCTACGAAAGGAACTCTCAGATTGGAGTAATACGGCTTGGTCCAACTCAAAATTGTGGCCGGATTCCAAAAGGTGTTCGGCGAAAGCCGATTTCTTTTGGAGGAGGGGGGCAGAAGCGACTTCATCAAGGTGTTCTTGAACCCTGATACAAAGTTGCCGGTCTGTCTCCCCTATGTAGACAGCCGGACAACCAGAACATTAAGCTTGTAGACACCACTTCTCTCACATAAAGGGATGGAATCTTTAGATTTACAGAAAAGACTACGAACCGTATTAGGATTATAAAAAGCAGGACGAAGACCAAAAGGCTTAAGGAGGCGAGTAAGTTCGGAAGACAATTTCCCCGAAAACGGAATACGAACCCATTTTTCTTTCCTCCTGGAACCAGACAAACATCGGGGGAGAGAAGTGGTAAGATCTAAGGCTTTTGAAATAAGTTTTTTCCAAATCATCCCATCAATATCAAGCTCGAAACCATTAGAACAAGCAAGATGCTTGATGATAGAAACCTCCTCAAAGAACGCCTGAGGAGAAAGAGGGATAGAAAGGAGACGGTAGACGAAGCTGTTGAAGGTGGCCAATTTATGGGAGGTGGTGCAATACGAGGAGAACGCCACCAACAATAGAAATAGAGAGGTCAAGGAAGTTGATGGAAGACCCTCCCACCTCCAAGGTGAACTTGATGGTGGGGTACCTGCCATTGAGAAAGGTAAGGAAAGCATGAAACTCCGAAACAGAACCTTTCCAAAGGCAAAGGACGTCATCAGCATAACGATGCCAATAAACCACATGAGGAAGGAGGTAGAAGCCAGACTGGAACACCTCACTCTCAAACTTTTTAAAGAAGACTTCCGAGACCAAGGAGCCAAGGGGAGAGCCTATCGGAACACCGATGTTCTTAGGGAACTCATAAATGAGGTAACGAAACTGACAAAAGTTAGGGGAAAGACACAACTCAAGAAGGGTCATGAAGTCATCAACAAGCGGGGTAGGCACTTGCGCGTTGACCAACAGAATTCTAAAATACTCCAAGGTGGGGAGGAGGGGGATGTTCGGAAACATTCTAGCCACGTCAAAAGAAATAAGAATAGAATTTTCAGGAGGTGGGTGTCGAAAATCTGCAATTTTCGACTTCAACTCCTTCCCGGAGACTTCAAGGAGTTGAAGTTTCATCGCTGCGGCAAGTAAACAAATAACGAAATCCATAGCAATGAAAAATCAACCTATTTTCAATATCTCACTTCAAACTCTCTCATTAATCCTTTTCCACTGTCTACGAATTTCGGTTACGAGTTACGTATAAACGATGACAAACATTTGCGATACGATGTCGGATCAGCAGACGCCGACTCTGCAATTCCTGATGGTTCCAATCGATGTAAGTACTTATTCTTAAACAATTCGACTCTTCTTATTATTCTGGTTCAACCCGTTAAGGACTTGTACGATCCACGACCTCAATCTTTTTTTATTTCTAATCGAATTACTCTCGTTCGCGAGACTGACGGATAGATGTTTTATTCTCTGTCCGTTAGATTCCCGATGATCCGTCGATGACGACCATGGTACACATTCAGACACGTTTCGGACTTATAATTATTCGATTTATCCTCTTAATTAAATAAATATATTTTATATCTCTCGTACGTCTCGATATTTCCTCAGATTGAGTTTTCAGCACGTCTTCCACTGCAGCAAAGCCACTCTAGCCATTCCCCCCCTTTCGCATTTCCCACAGGAGGGGAGACACAACTGATTTTCTCCACCAATTCCTGAGAATTACTAACAGAAAATTCAGACCGAGGATTCACTAACGACTTATACCAGTGATCCAGGAACTTGGACAATTTGAAAGTAGGAGATGAGATAAACGACACCACCGGCCTGATAGGGATATTAGCCTTATGAAGTTTGGGAAGGCCGTACAGGCGGGGAGGAACAGGATTGGAGACAAGGATAGATTTAGGATTGGTGAAAAGAGTACTCTTATTTATAGCCGATCTAACAATAAAAACAAACTGAGGAAAATTGAATTGAGAATCAACACTACTGACGGTACAATTACTAATTGTTAGAAAATCCTGGACCTTCTGATTGTACTCTTCCTTCTTCAAAATGACGACGGTTTTACCTTTGTCAGCTTTCGTAACAACTAATTGATGGTCATGGATTTTCTTCTTCAAATGCTTCACAACCAAAGAGGATTCATCACTAATACACTCCACCGGTTTCGAATTCAATAACTGACAAAGTAGGTCTGGAAGGAATGCACTGGTACTGCCTTTCACAGAGAGATCGGCAACTAAATTAGTAACATTTTTGGATTCATCCAACGGAGGGAGACTGTGCTTCAAACCTTTCTCGAGTAAACTCTCCTCAGGGGATGAAAACTTGACATCAGTGAGGTTCAGTAGACGAGGATAGAACGAAGTAGACGAATCAATACGTGGCTGGAAAGAATTGTTAGAATTACGGCCACATTTTTGAATTGGACCAAGCCGTATTACTCCTTTCTGAAAGTTCCTTTCGTAGACGGTTGGCCCTCGAGCATGTTGAGGTAGTTCGTCATGTGGATGATAATGAGGTTATTCTTTTGAATCGTTTCTTTCCGGATAATGACCTCATTGAAAAGTTTTATAAGTTTCCTACCAACGACTTGTGATTCATCTCGGTTTCCTGTCACCACTGGCCTCGATAGTGATTGTACCTTCTTTCATTTCTCCTTTCTGTTCATTTAGTTCGTATTCTGTATTATCTGATGATGGTTATTTAAACGAAAGTTCTCATACTTTGTAATTATTTTATTTTGTGCGGTTTTGTAAATTATTGTATATTATATTTAATTAAACATGTCCCGCAACATCGTTTCTCGTATTAATCAAATCAAGACGATGTTTGAACCAAGGGTCCAGGAATTTGGCAAGGAGGTAGGTAGGAAGGGAGAGGAATGAAACCACGGGACGCATCGGGGTATTATTCTTATGCACTTTAGGCAGCCCGTAAAGGAGGGGGCGTGGGGTTAGGAACAAGGAGGGAATTTTAACATAACTGGAGTTTTGATAATAGCCTCACTCCTGTTGATGACACTCCTAACTTCTCTAACATGCTTAGGGAAGCTGAAATCCTCACTCTCTTCAGCACCACACTGCTGGAGCACTTCATGGACCTTAAAAGCATAGGCGGATTTCTCCATCACCACAAACAGCATTGTCCTTGTCAGCCGATTAAATCTCACTTTTCAATCTTTTTCTTCAAACCTTGAATCACTCCTCCCAATTTACAATTTATTACTCATGCACGGGAGGGGGTAATTGCGGACTAATTCGGCACAGACTTTCTGGGTATTAAAACCAGGACCAATTTTAAAAGCAAGATCCGCAATAACATTCGCCGAAGTTTCATCCTTCTTGAGGGGAGGTAGACTGAATTTTAAACCTTTCTCAAGGAAAGCTTTTTCGTCACCATTAAAAACTACTTGACTATTATTTATGAGGAGGGGGGATGGAATTTCTGAACGACAACACCGTCACTGACCCCTTCCTCAACCACATCAACGTTAAGATTCACTAGGGAGAACAAATTCCTATTTTTCTTCTCCTTCAAGTTTACCTCAAACTTACGACACTTTTCATTGACGTCCGGCATAAAGTAATCAAACTCGAGGGGAGGAGCATACCGGAGTGTCTCGAATGAACAATAAGGTTTAATCTAGCCGTAATATTATATTTACCATGCCATCTCCGCAATTCCGTTCTAATCCACTTTTCCCTCGTATAATTTTCCAGTTTCTCAGTCGTAACCTTACAACCGGAATTTTACGAACTTAGGTCTCAAATGCAATACCAAACACCGACGAAGAAACCAAATATGAGTAGAAAACAAAGCGCGTTGCTTCCGAAATTTCAGAAATAGGAACTGTAAATACGCCGCAGAAGCGTTCTCAATTAAACAGTTCGGATCATGGATTTACGATTCCTCTATGAATCTGGGCTCGGGTAAAGAGGAAAATACCCTTCCACCTCTTCTCGGCCTTGGTCCCTTCTTTTCAAGAGCAAATAAAAATCTCAAGTACCTTATAATTTATAGTAAGATCGTATACTAAAAATGTTTCCATTTATTTCCTTGCCTTACTTGATTTCTATTCATGATACTTTACGAGGCAAGGGATGAGGCAAAAAAGTACGAAAGACCCAAGTTTCTAAAGGTGAGATAAGACTTTGAAGAGAAAGTATCGATAACTTAAGTCAATTTTAATGCAATTTTACTAGAGTAAATAGCTCGTAGGTTTTAGCTTCACTTCATATACCACGTATACTTATGCAGAACTCTTCCTGTACAATCATGTAAGAAGCTTGACGAGCGTATATACATCCGTGCGCCTTTCTTAATAAACCTGGTCAATGTTCTTTCGCTCGCAAAGAAAAGCACTATATTCGCTTTCGATAACCTCTGCACCTTGCTGATGTACCCTAAATTGTTTCGAATTAGAATCGCATTTGACTAACAAAGATACGGTACCAAAGAGCGTGCGTTCCGGCTGGTTAATTTTTCCGTCTATCACCGTCTTACGGTTTATTCGTTGTACCGTTGTATCAGCAAAACTAATAATAATTAATAAGCCGCGCGTTGGTGGATTCGTGATGCACATTTGATGACCCTTTAACGTGTGAAATGAATGCACGTTCCGGTGCAACGATATATATATATGTGGCGGAACAAACGTCCATCGATAATTGAAATTATTTCCACAAAGAAGAATCATTCCCATATAATATAGGTACGGAGAAGACAAGAGGAGAGGAAGGGAAGAGGTCGAACAATACGTGTTGAACGAATACATTCTCCAGCACGCGGAGACTCCTCTCTTGTTCGCGTGATTACGTAAAGTTTGAAGCTGGCGATGCGATGCAATCCATTAAATACACTTCGCGATAAATATTATGATTGTTTACGAGTGTAATCATTGTTAAATAGGCGTTACGTGATCTTTTCAGAGCGATCATAACTGAGTCGTCTTCGCCCGCTACTCCGTTTTTCTTCTCTGCTCCATAACGAGCCGATCGCTTTTCACATTTCGTACGTTACCGTACCAATCTGGTGGTCACCGCGTTGCATTGTGCCCCCACATACACCGAGCAAAATTTCCGCTAGTAACTGCAAATAATTGCCGGTTCGTTTTAGCTAATTTTGAAAACGCAGTCTAATCCCTGCCGCTATACGAACAATAGAGGACGCAATCATCTCATTAGGAGTTAGTACGATTAAACGAACGACGTTTTATTGGACGGGCGGAAAATGTCAGTCTCGTCGACTTCGTATTCGCCGTTTTATCATTGTAATACGCGATTGTGGAAGTATTTAAGTACCTACCGCATTATTCCTATTAGGAAAAGGTTGATTTGCCCGATGGATAACCATAACGTGTTGTTCTACTTTTTGCTGCAAGTAAAACTTTGAGCGCTCCCTCTCGTCGACGTCGTCATCGAGAATTCGTTCTTATCCTCTAAAATCCTGTATCTATTTTTAAATTGCTATTCTAGGGATATTTGAAGAAAAAAATGACCATTTCCGAAAACTGGCAGACAGTATTACGTGTAGTTCTTCAATCTCCGATTTGTTTAGACACTTTTGACCGTCTCCTTGCTTTCATACATCAATATGAAATAAGCGAGAACTGGGTTTACATGGACCACAATTTGGAAGCTGGGAACATGATAAATACACCCTCTTCTCCAGCAATAAATTTTGCTATTGGAAAGTAAAAGATACAAATAAGAGCCTTGAAAAACTTTTCAACTGGGTCGAAATCTTCCCTCTCTCTTTGGAGCCAGAGTTCGCTGTTCGCATATATGAAGCTCGGAATTGGAAATTTTTTCAATTCCTCAAACTAGATCAGAGCTCCGTTCGTCACCTCGACCCCTTTGATCCTGAGTTTTGGTCTCATTCCCATTCTATTCTGTTTGTGCATCGTTTGTATATGTACGTGCACTACTTCCCGGGGATTCCTGAGCGCAACACTGTTTGTGGCGTAACACTCATCTTTTTGATACAACTTTTTTTGATACATCCCTAGCGCTACAGCAGACTCTATTGCACTTCAACACTTCTGTAAGGTGGTTCATATTATTATTATCTCGTTGGAGGAGAAAGTGAAGAACTATAAAGCTGCGAAACGTGATAGTTCGACATTAAGGTAAAATAACCTCAAAAAGAATATACTCTGTTCGACAAGAGATTACCTTGAATAGTGGTGGGCAATAGTCGATAGTTTCATAATATTTATAGTCCCAAAATTTTTTTCAGGGTACTATCGAGACTATCGATAGTCCCGATAGTTATTCTTGAAACTATCAATACAACCGATATTCGGATGAAAAATATTGATCAAGAGAAAAATACCTACGCTACATGTAAAAAAGATACATTTCTCCTGAACGTTATTCTTCTGAAAAGTTTGTGGAGGAATCCATCTCCGTCTTACCAGATGATGAACACGACTAGAAAAAATCATGAAAACGCGGTGCCATACCCATTGCACAACTGGTATTACCTGACCAATCTTAATTCATTGAACTGGCGCACGTTTTCAATTTTCACTGTTGTCAGTTTGCACAAATTTTGTGATTTTGATAAGGAATTTTTTTTTAACGACAGTCTGTTCACGTTAAGAAAGGATAGAAAGTAGTACAAAGTACGAGCCTCGAGAACGGAACGTTTCAGGTAATTTTTACCGTTCCGCTCTCAAGGTACAAATTTCCTACTACTTTCTATCCTTTCTTAACGTGAACCGAGCATATCAATAGTTTCTCAAACTATCGACAATACTATCGGTTTTTTTTTCAACAAAACTATCGCTAGTCTATATCGATACCTAGTTCCTAACTCTAGAACAATATGAAGAGAAATTTAGTGTGTGCATATTGTAGTGGCGCTAGCGTCAAACAATATATTTCTACACATTATTTCACTACTACAACAAAAAACAACATTGCTCAAATTCTAATAAAATACAATTTATATAAAAGGAAATTTTATGCGCTACAAATTTTAATCTATTCGATTTTTCATTATTTGCGTTAATTTTGGAGATATTTTGGAAGAAAAAAAAAAAAATCACCCACTCCTAATCAATAATTTGTCGGCCTGGAGTCAAAATGTTGTAACTCCATTTTACAGATTTGCTACAGCAGTGTTCACTTACTCTATACAGAAGCAAAAAAAAAAAAAAAAAACTGCACTTATTTTGGAGAAGAGTATTTAGACTATCAATGGTGCCAGCAAGGTGCAAAGTCATTTCATCAGCACTCCAAATAAGAAGTACTCAAGGCTCAAGCTTACTATACGCTGCCGAAAAAAGACCACAAATTTGGGAATTACGACATTCTGACTCTATGTGTAGGCCGACGAATTGTCTTTGTAGTAGTACCTGCACAGCACATTAGTGAATTCATCAACTCAATTTGTATACATGACACTGCCTGGAATGCGCCTTGAACGAAAAACACGAAACAAAACGACAGAACTAAAAATTTCCTTTTTCAGGTTTTCCTCTCTTTTTTTCCTTTAGCGCGTAAGGAACGCCGGAGCACAGTTGAACGCAGTATCTTCTTTCTTTCTCTTTTTTATTTTGTTCAGCGCGCTCCAGCCAGTGTCATACATACAAACTGAGTTCACTGCTGCACTTTCCAAATTAGGACTGGCCACAGATTGCAGAAATTTGATCCAAATTGTGGATCTTGAAATTATTAGTTTCACGCACAGCGGTTCGGATCGTGGGTCAGGATCAAAATTCAGGAGTCGTGCATTGAAAGTGATCCGGATCACGGATCACGGATTTAAATAACATTATGTTTCGCAATCCGACGCATCAATGAACTGGACCAGAACATTTGATCCGTGATCCGTGATCCCTAAGCGCGGAAAAAATGTGTATCTCCATGTGTCTTCAAATTTTTAAATTCCAATTTCCAAATCCCTGATTTGAAGGGCTGTGAATCACAAATCGCGACTTGGAAAAAAATATCTCTCTTTCATTTACAAAAGGCTCATTTTTGCAAACTGAGGTTCGTGATACACATCAATTATTTTTTGTGCAGCAGATCGCGCTGGAGCGAGAAAGAACCGCGATCCGCGCGGATCAATGCAAATGATTTAGATCAAATCAATCATGAACAAGAAAATGATCCAAATCAATCATGGATGATGACGCGCAGGAAAAAATGATCCAAATACGGATCACGGATTGCCAATTTTTGAACCGTGATCTGTGATCTACAATCCGCGATCCGATCCGCGTGTTGCCGTATAAAAATAAAATAGAATGAACGTATGTACAAATCATCGATCACAAGAAAAATTGTTTTCTCTTTGAAAAATGATTAACCCAGTTGAAGAGCAGTAAATTCACTCAATATTTTCAATGAGAAAAAGAAAAATAATGGCAATGATAGTTTCTTGATTGGGGTTTAAACCTACACTAGAGAGCGCTACTGAAAGGGTGAATCAGAGATATTTATGTACGTTCATACATTGATTTTCAATCAACTGTTATTTTTTCAACAATTTTTTTTGTATTGGATGTCAATAATACAGACTACAAAATTTATGCTTGTATTTGCTTTAAAAAATGATATACTATAATTATGGTGCGCGAAATTTCTTCATTTAAAAAGCATTGAATGAAAGGGTGAATATCGTCAGGGCTACCAACTCTCCAACTTTAAGTTTAAATCCCAATACAGGTATGTACTTACATCTTCATTATGAAATTCAGTAGTATGTAGATAAGTCCATCATTCGGACGTATCTGATGTACTATCTGCAGCAGTTGAACGGCAAAATTTTATCAGTGTTATCTTTGATCAGGCCCAAAAATGGACAAGAATAGTAGTACATATTTAATATTTATATAATTTTCCAGAATCTGTCATCTTGAATTCTTGATAGGTCATATTGTACCAAATTCATATGTCAGCTTTGAACAATAAAGCATTTTATGTTCAAGAATCATGACCATTGCAAAATTTAAACTTGGAGTTGTGGAGTTGGTAGCCCTGACGATATTCACCCTTTTGTTGAATGCTTTTTAAAAGAAGAAATTTCACGCACCATAATTAATAGGATATCATTTTTTGAAGTAAATAGTGTACAAGCATAAATTTTGTAGTCTGTACCATCAACATTCAATACAAAAAAAAAAAAAATTGTAGCAATAAATAATAATACAGTATATTATTGAAAAAATAACAGTTGAATTGAAATCAATGACGTACAAACGTACAAAAATTCTCTGATTCATTCTTTTAGTAGCGCTCTCTAGTGGAGGTTTAAACCCCAATTGAGATAGAAAATGTTTCAAACGTGCGAAAATAAAAATTTTCAGTTTTGTGCAGTCTTGTTGTTGATCAAACATTATCAGCTGGTCGTAATTTTGACGATTTTTACTCAGACATCCTTCCTGCTGATCGTTCTTTTATAGATACATTCATTCAATCAACTTAAGATTAAGAACTACCGGTGCCAATTAGTGCCAATGGACGCTCCTATTGCAAAAAAAAGGAAAGGGAAGTCGTACATAAAAAAATGATACAACTTCTCTTCTGTCTTGCAATACAAACTTCCGTCGGCGTAGACAGTTCCTAAGTTGAATCGGGTGAGTATACTTTGTCTTTGTTGGGCAGCGTGCCAATCCCCTGCTCCAAACTATGTTCTGAATTTCTGATACTCTGTTCACGTTAATAAAGCATAGAAACTAGTACAAAGCATACAAAGTAAGAAAATACGAACCTCCTCGAGAACGAGAACGGAACGGTAGATTAAAAATTACCTGAGCGTTCTTTTCTCGATCTATCCTTTCTTAACGTGAACATAGTATAGTCTTGCTTTGTGGCTTCAGTTCTTGGTTTTTTCCTCACTGCTCACTGCTGCATGCTCTGATATTCTTTGCGGATGGCTGGTAAGTTAATATGTTAATATGACTGGTCTCAGGATGTAACTGGTCCAAAACTCCCGTCAATGACTCAATATCTTATCTTATTTAAAGAGTTGTGTGTGAATATCGACCACTTCAAGTTCAAGTTTTACATCTATACCGATAAGGAGTAAGTTTCAATATATTTGCTAGCGAGTTCTTTAAAAATTGTGAATCATGCCCGCTCTACATATTCCACCCAACAATTTGCGTGAATTGTACGCCTACTGCAATGATTTACGTGAACAAAAGCAGTTTTGCGATGTTGTGATCAAGGTTGGTGGTCGCTCGTTTCACTGCCATCGTGTGATATTGGCATCCGCTTTGAAATACTTTCGAAAAATGTTTTCTGGACTGTACAACGAAGTCAGAGTGGAAGAAATTGAACTTTTCGGAGTCGAAGCTGACGATTTCGAACTTCTCCTGACCTACATCTACGGCAGTTCTGTGAGCTTTGGCCAAGATGACAGTTATCGCTTGTTGAGAATAAGTCATTATTTATGCGTACCTGAACTCGAAAATAGATGCATCCAGTATATGTACGACCATGCTTATACTAGTTGCATTACTTTGGACACTGCGTTCAACATTCTTCATTTATCATCAGCCGTTTTGAAGAACGAACGTTTGGAAGACAAATTCGTAACATATATCGCTAAAAGTTTTTTAACTGCGGTGGAATGCCCAAATTTTATTCATATTTCCGGCACTCACTTGTTGAGAATTCTTAAACATCCATTAAGAACTACAAATTCACCTTCAATAACGTTGGACTTTCTGGAAAAATGGATGCAATCACAACCTTCTAAATATAAAACGGAGTTATTGCCAGACTTGTTAAAGGCCACTGGTGCGTTTGAAAATCCAGATGAATTGTTCGTGAGAGCAGTACGACTATTGAGCAATTCTACATTTATTAAATGCGAAGGTGAATCAAATGACGAGATGTCGGGAAATGTTGCCCTTGAAATGAATGAGGATCAAATTTGTGACCATGAAAAGATGAAGATACCTTTTGTATTATACTCACTGGATCATGATCAAAAGACAAATTGCCATTTGAATCTGTATAAATTTTGGGATTCTAATAAAGTTCAATTTTGGAGACGCGTAAGTCGATCAAGAATTTTCAAGGACAGCCGAATGAAAGTTAAATTCTGTAAATCATTTTTGATTGATGAAATCCACTACGTATTGATTTCAGAGATGCATTCAGCAGATGACAATTTTAGGAATCCAGGGGCCTATTACTATAAGCCTTACATTAGTCAGGGATTTAGATTTAGCCACGTTAAAGAGTGGGCGGCTTACGATAATTCCGTGGCACATGCCCCTGGTGGTTTCGATTTTCCAATAACTGCAACAACTGCCGCTGTGGGTACCAATATTTACGTTTATGATCAATTCTGTTTTGTGGTCTTAAATTGTCAGACAGGCCAGTGGACCCAAATGTTAGACGATGGTCTTGTACCAACTAAACTTGGAAATTTAGTATCGTGCGATTCTAGTTTATATTTGGTCGGTGGATTAGATACAACTCTGAATCTTAGCAAAACATCGACGAGCAATAAAGAAAAATTTCTCGACTTTGCCCAATTGAATGGTAAACGTTTTCAACGTTTCGATGCACGCGAAGGGAAATGGATGCAAATGCCATCATTGACATATGCTCGCAATCAGTCAGCTTCATGTGTACACAATGGTGTTCTGTATGTATCTGGTGGAGACGATTTTATGTACCATAAGCGAGCGATAGAGTGTTTTGATTTTAAAGCAGGTAAATGGTTTACGTTGAAAACCTCAATGCCTGCACCAAAAATGAATCACATTTCTTTAGCCCACGACAATCAATTATGGTTTTTTGGTGGGCGAAAATATGAGCTTAGTCAAACAAATCTTAGGCCAGATATGTCGTGGTATTCGTACAATCTTGTAGAACATACTTGGTCGAAAACTTTCTTAATCTCTCCCTTCAGAAACGATTACGAGATGATGCGAATTTTGGACGTTGTCAACATTTAGGACGTACCTAGTTTAAAAGTAAATATACAAATGTACCTAATTCTTGAATCGTACTCATTAACTAGAATTAATTGTTATATGTTTAAATTTTTATGACTCACTACCGCTGTGAGTATTGATTTCTGAAAACTTAATTTAACGAAAGTAATATGTAATCTTGATTAGTTGATTTATTTCAGTTTTCCTATCTTTTTTTTCTATCTTATCTTAGTTTAAAAATGCTGACTGACTTATTTATATTTCGTGATTTACCGTACCTACCTATTAGTAATGAATTTACAAGAATATTCTAACCAATATTTAACCAAATTTTTCACTCGAGTGCAACAAAATGAGTTTCAAATAATGTGACTACCTATACTGCTTTTTTGAGGTCACAAGTAGATTTTGGTCAGTTCTTGTAATAATTCCGAAGGAACAAATTCAATGACGCTTGCGTCCTGTGGTCAAATTACCATTTCAAATACCTACTTAATACCGGATTGTTCACATTCATTTACATATATTTCAATTTAAATTTTAGGCAGCAATGATTGTTTCTTCTTCTGTGTTTGTTTTATGTGTATTTTTCGTCAAAAAAATTCTTAATTTTTTTATACCTATTTGTACATTAAATCAGCTGATTGTAATATTATGATGTTTCTATATTAATTGGAATGCACGAACAGAAAGTAATCTAACAATGACAAGAAATAATCAGGAACCAAAAATCAAATTGATTCTAGATACGAACAAAATTTTAGATTCTTAAAAATGTTCATCGTGTTAACTGACATCATTCATCGCTCAAAATTTATTCTATCCTTTGTAGAATTTTGATTGAAGCTCGAATCGCTCAAGTTTATCAAGTTTTTTTACACACATATCTGATGATTTTTCATAATTTGTAGGGTATCTGCCCTATTCATGTAAATATATAATTATAATCAATTTTCGTCGTTTGTTTAGCCAACTAATCTAGAAAAACGGGAAGTTATTTTGGATCGAGAATCAGGAATAAGAATCAAGACTATTTGAGCTCGTATGAGGCTACGATGTGATGTAATAACAACGAACAAAAAACTGTTATAAAGGTACTATGAAGTTTTCCAAGTCCCTTTCCTATCATATCATATAGGTATGGCTTGAAGGTCGAAATTTTTTCAGTTCCCATGTACCCCATAAAACAGGTTTCCTGCCACTGTGAGTTTTTTGTCGTTGATTCTTCTGTTCTATAATGAAGTAAACTGGTATTTTTGATTAACAGGTTATACTAGTGATGGGCAAAACCGATAGTTTGAAACTACCGATAGTCCGATAGTCTTCCTCCTGACACTATCTATGTATTCGGTAGTTTTCCGGAAAACTATCGGTATAGTATCGATAAACCGATAGTGTTTCCATTTCATCCATTTAGGGCAGTGGTGCGCTAGTGTTCAGAAGAAAACCACTCATACTTTTCCTCTGTTATTTCCAATTTTTATACTCCACACAATTTTTCTTATTTCTTGGTCCCATTCAAAGTTTACATAATATTTTTTTTCTTTCATCAATTTTTCTCACTTTAAGAAGGAAAAAATAGTAACATATTATGACAGAATTTGTTGAAAAATACATACTATCGGTCGTGACGATAGCGGTGATATTATTCTATCGATAGTTTTCCAGTTACCAATACTATCGGTAGTATCGATAGCTCAACAAAAAAATATCGGTAGTATTGATAGTTCTACCGATAGTGCCCAACACTAGGTTATACGTACAGTTATTTAAAAACTTGATAACCGGTTAACCGGTTACTTTTTCATAAAAATTACCGGTTAACCGGTTTAACCTGAAATTTTTTCCAAGTGAACCGGCAATAAAATACCCGGTTAACCGGCGTTTGAAATACCTGTTGACATTACGGTTATTCAAAATAAAATAACTGGTAAAAAACTGGAGCATGCCCAACACTAAAGTAAGACGCAGAATTTGAATACAAGTGCAGCTATCAGCATCAGCTACAGACACAGTCCTACACAACATGGCGGTCCATTACATGTATCTTCTTTGTGTCCAATACTTTTTGCGTAAATTACACGGGCGACGGTAGCAAAACTACAATTTGCTCAAATCACGTGAGTCAATCCTGAAAAGTTTGCATCAATATTGAAACAAGCGTTGAAGCGACCAAGGGTGGCAAGCTTGAGTTTTAAGTTGAAGCAAAACAATTTTTCATTCGCTTAATTAAGCGACCTAATAAGCAAAACAAAAGCTTACAACTTAAAAAAAGGTAAAAACATGTTTTTTCCAAAAAAAAGTTATTTCCAACGAAAAAAAAGTTTTTTCCAACAAAAACATGTTTTTTTTTCAACAAAAACATGTTTTGTACTTTCAGCTTCAAACTTTAACTTCGAGTTTTAGGTTGAAGCTCATAAGTCTTGAATAAGCTTCAAGTTTAAGTGAAAAAAAATGCCATTTCAAGTTTAGGCCGGAAGCTTAAGCCCAAAAATTGAATTGCTTACCACCCTTGCAAGCAGAGATGGAAAGTTATTGAAAAGTGATGTTTTTAGCAAAAAGCGAAACAAGCAAAACAAATTTCAGAAAAGCAAAAAGCAATAGCTTTTCATTTGTGCATTCTTTTATTTTTTTTTTTTTCTGCTTATTTGTTTTTGAAAATTGTGAAGAAGTGAAAAGCAAAAAGTTTTTAGCAAAAAGCGATACCTCTTTTGGAAGCGAAAAGCGAAAACAAAAAGCAAAACAAATGTCAAAAAAGCAAACAGCAATAGCTTTTCATTTTTGTATTCTATTTTTTTTTTTTTTTTGCTTCTTTGTTTTTGAAAATTGTGAAAAAGTGAAAAGCAATACCTTTTGATACCTTTTTTGGAAGCGAAAAGCAAAACCAAAAAGCAATAGCTTTCCATTTTTGCATTCTTTTTTTTTTTTTTTTTGTTTGTTTTTGAAAATTGTGAAAAAGTGAAAAGCAAAAAGTTTTTAGCAAACAGCAATACCTTTTTTGGAAGTGAAAAGCAAAACAAAAGTGAAAAAAGCAAAAAGCAATAGCCCTATTTCCGAAGGCCAGAAGCGAAATCAAAAAGCGATAGCGTTATTGAATTGCTTTCCATCTCTGCAGTTGCAAGCAACTAGGTAAAAGCCTACAAATTGTGATCTGATTGATTGCTGTCAGAAATTGAAAGTTTTTGCAACATTATTCTGCTTGTTGAAATACATCTTGTAAGAAACATGGAAAGAATCATTGTATTCCATTATTTCATTGAATACTAACTTCGTGATTTAGGCTGACAGCATGCAAATATGTCGTTTGACAAACGCACAGAAATTTAATTTTGGGAAAAGGCAACGTGATCTTCTAACCGCGCATACATGATGTTGCATTTTCCCCAAAATCAAGTTCGTGAAACATTATTTGTGCGACTGTAGGTCCTACAATAAAAGAAAGTTGATGGCAACAACAAACAAGCAATGGGCAATCTAGTGATCAGATTGACGTTTTTTGTCTGTGTAATTCGAAAGTATTCCCACAATGACTGTAAAATTTCAGCAATATTGACTAGAATAACACGCGGCGCCAGCTTTTATATCACTATACTTACCTGACCTCTGAAACTTTTTACCGAAAATAGAGATTATTACAAATTGGAACGAATAATATACGTGGTTCAGGTTAGTGGAAGGAAGACTGATGAAGGTGAAACAAAATCCGAATTGACTTCCTTAAACAAATAAAATTGCGCAACTTTTGCGTCTTCTTTTTGCGATATGTCTGAGGTAATATTTTGAATACGAGACTTGCTGCCTACCTCATCAATAACAAAAATTTCAATTAAGATTTCTTTAGATTTAAATGAAGCAATTTGGTATATTATTCTCGTACAATTTCTAACAACTCTAGGGTATGTTTTACAAATTTTGAAATGTTCCTGTATAATACGTACCTACATCGACTTGCATAAAAGAAAAACAAGAAGAAGAAATATTCTTATATAGGTGCCTACTGTATAATAAAAATAAGAAAGAATCGCAAACCGCTGGAATGAAATGTGAAATAAATTCTTGTAAAGAGTTGTAAAATCCATTATTTTGTTTAGTAAAAAAATCCAATTATCCTTCTAATAATATGCTATCTCCGACTCGCTTCTTTATGGTTTCGACACCTTCGGTCCAACTTCGTGGACAGCATTCAAAATGCCAGAGTAAAAAATAATTGATGATGAAAACACCACGAGAGTTTTCTTTTTCGCATTATAGGCCTACCTACCTAAACGCAAGACGGCTAGAATCATCAAAGTGAGACCCCGATGAAAACAGAAATAACGAAACATCACTTTTGAACATAATATTATAAACCTGTTACTTCCTTTAAGAAAGATTAACTTCCGGATGATTAAGTGGAATTATTATGTAGGCTTAATGCATTTAATGGCATTATAATTTCTTTTATCTTCATCTTCTCGCCATCTGATTCATGTGCGAAATACAAAATTTTATACTTCACAATTACGTAAACTCGTGAAAATAAAAGATGAGATGGGGTAATTCTGCTACAGTTTCGAAAAAGTAAAAAAAAAAAAAAAAAAATCATCAGTATCACTAATATGAACTCCGAAATTTAAACCTGTGAGATGACTTGTAGGCTTGTTTCAGTTTTAACTAAACCTTGCTTCAGGTATCTTCCACATAACATTCTGTTATCGATATTCATCGCCAAACAGCGAATGAATCGTAAAATAAACACATTACAAATTTATCAGAGGCGAGTCACACTTTTTTTTTTTTTTTTTTTTCCATTTTAAGATAACAATAAATGATTGATCGATGATAATGCTCGAGTTTGGCGCAAGAATTACTTAATTTTATTGGTACGAAAAAAAACAAGAAAACTATTCGACAAAAATTGTCTAAATCTTTTCTAGATGTTCTAACGTTATAGTTTTTTTTTTTCCACATGAAATTGTCTATTGGCAGTAGCGGGGAGACGTGAAGTAAAAATCTCTTTCTTCCGTTCCGTTTCGCATAAATCCATCCTTAGCTCTATCAATTATATCCTTAATCCATTCTCTCTCCCCCATCAAAATTGATTTCCTCTGGATCCCCGCACATGCGGGAATTACTAACAATGAATTTACAGACGAGAAAGCTAAATTAGCACGTCTATCTCAGGTCTCATCAAACCTTCTTCCCATGTCAGAATTGTATTCGCTCACTAAACGCTCCACACGGGATGACTGGTCTCTAAATTATTCAAATTCATTTAACAATCAAAATTCTCACTATTTACTTGTGCAACCCTTTCTTCCGACATCTCCTTGGTATCAGAAATTTCACGACATCTCTCGTTCTCTCATTGTCAAAATCAGCCGTCTTCGCTTCGGACATAATCGTCTCCCTGTCCACCTCAAACGCATAAATCTCATAGAATCTGACGCATGCTTCTTCCATCCAGATAACCCTTTAAAAGCCGACATCAACCACTACTTTTTTGAATGCTCAGAATTACCAAATTTAAGACAAAAACTCTATTCAGAATGTATGAATTTAAATTTTCCAACCCCTCTCCGAGCTATTGACCTTCTCTCATCCGAAGAATTATCCATTTTCCCTCATATCTTTCATTTCCTTAAACATCTTCCGGAATCCATAACAATTTGACTGACATAATTCATAACTAATTTGTTAAACGAGGTAAGGCCTAGTTGCCATCCTCCAACACCCTGTTTTTTTTTTTTTTTTTTATTATCATTATTTTGTATTTTTGTATTTTTTTTTTTTTTTTCTCTTCCTTCTAAATTTCTGTAATTTTGTTTTTCTCTTCCTTGTTTTGTAATGTTTATCTTTTTATTTTCATCTTTATTTTTTATTTTGTTTATTTTTTTGTTTTTTTGTTTTTATTATTTTCACAATAAAGGGTGTATTAAAAAAAAAAAAAAAAAAAAAAGGATTTATATTGCCAAAATTCACAACCCTCTGATCACATCAGGGGGTAGGCATGGCCTTGACTTCGAGTACTCAGGCAATATAAGCTTCGAAATAGTATATACGTATGGAGCTGACAACTATTCACAAATTAAATTTGAGAAGATCGATCATTTTAAAGCGCTTTCGAAAGTAAATTATATTCTTGTCCTTTTTGATGTTGATACTCAGTCAAATTTATTCATTCATTTATGTACTGTCCGGAAGGAATAGGAAGAAAGCTTCAATGATTCTCATGGTTTGTACAAAATACTTGTTGCGTTTATACGTAAAGGGTACACTTTCTCCTGTTAAAATTTCCAGTGTCATCTACTTTGTCTTTTCCTTTTCGATTTCATTATTAAAGTAGGTCCCAATAAATAAACGTTAATGAGTACGAGTATGCTCGTACATGAGGAGTCATTTACTGTCGATAAATAACGCGATGTACAGGGATGTAGGTCTACGCTTGGTAAAAAGAATGAGTGCGATAATGCGATACCCGTATCAATAATAAAAGTCGCCGAAATCACGATGCCGCAACTGTCACTTGTATATGGAAAATTAGTTGATGAATTGCCCACCAACGTAGATTCTGACTTTTCAGATGGTGCGTCAAACACTACAGAATAAATGGAAACTCATCGACTCATCGAAAGATTATGAACTGCGCGCTAAAAGTGTTACGTGATGGTCAAGACCTTTTTTAGATTTACAACTCCATTAAGTGGCCCCAAGGTTCGCGAAATGATCGAATTACCTTTTGCAGAGCGACGACGTTGAAAGCTTTTTTTTTTTTGCCATACGCTTGTATGGAAAGCCGCTACAATTTCACTTCTTCTTTAACAATATTCACGCGCTCAAACTAATATCGTACATAAATTACGCGAACCCGTCTCCGGACGACATTTCTTCATCGACCGCCGTTAACGATAGAATTATAACCTTGACGTAACATTCGCTCCTATCGCCGTAAATATGATGAATAGACTACACAGCATTGTCATTTGTCACTATATACGTCATAGTTCGAGAGCTTGCGATGCGTACTTCCGTCCAGCGACATTTTCTTACGAAATTTAGCGGTGAAAGTTATCTTAAATTTATATATTTTGGACGACGACATTAGTCTAGGTGCAAAGTCAAGAAGATAGTTCTGGTGGATGCTGAGAGAGAAAAATATAGATACTCTAAGTAGCTCCGATTGGTGTGGAATCATATCAGTCTGGTTCCTTCATCTTTTTTTACGAGTTCTTATATTTACGCAATTCCTTTGTCCTGATGGAATAAGTCTGGTGAGCTGAGAGTCCCACTAAAATTGTTAGTGCTTTCGAAAAAATATACACTATATTTTGACATAGATATATTATATCTTAAATTGGGGGGGCATTCTGAAATTTGAGTCGACCTTTACTACTTTGAGCCCTGTATCCTTAGCCTTCATTATGGGATCCGACCAGTTCATCGAAAGATTTTTCACCGAGTAAGTCCTTTTGAAGGAATGTACACATCACCGACAGGAAAGTTCACCTGTCAGTTTTTTTTTTTTTTTTTCTCACCGTCATAAAAGTTCTCTTGAGTTCACCGACCCCGACGACGAAATTCAGTTTTTTCAATCAGCTGTTCGACTCTTATTTGATGCTTTGATATACCAAATTTTATTTATAAAATTATTTAAATAAATAATAATTTAATAAAGAAAATTTATTTGGTTAAAATGTAATTAATATTTATAAATCAAATTAATTAAATTAAATTAATAAATTATTATTGATAATTTATAATTACCGGTATTATAATAAAATTTTTAATTTATTAAATCAATTTATTTATTTAAAATTTTGTTCACAAATTTTAATAAATAATTTTTATTTCAATAAAATGATTATTAAAAAAAATATTAATTTAAATTATTTTATTTTATTTATTTTATTTTTTTTTTCAAAATTGAATTTAATTAAAATATAAAAATGAATAATACTTGAAAATATAAAATTAATTTAATTTTATCAAATAAAATATCAAAAATAAAATTAATAAACCAATTTTTTATTATCATTAAACCTAAATTAAACTGATTAATGAACTTCATTAATAAAAATAATATAATCGAATTTTGTCGGTGAACTTTCGTCACGGTGAACCACTGCTTCTATCTGGTGAATTTTTTGTATGTGAACTTTCTGTAGGTGAATCTTAATCGATGAATTTTTTTAGGTGAAAAATCTTTCGGTGAAACACCCTAATCCCTTCATTATACAACGCTTAGAGTAAATACTAGACTATGCTAGGCTTAATAATAGCCTCCATTAATCTAGGCTTAGCATAGGCCTAATATTCAGCATATGTACTAGGATGACCTCCATTATACTAAATCCCTTCTCACGACTAGCTTATAGAAACTTGAAAAAAGACATATCCATGATTTAATATTTTTCTCGAAAGGGAGAACAACATTTTTTTCTTGTCTACTCTGTTTCTTGAGTTCAACTCAATAGAATTACTCAAGAACATACCTATCTTACATTCAGTTCCCTCGACTTGAGAAATTTCCCCAGTGTTTCTCCTATAAAGTTTATTCATCCAGAATAACTCCAGAAAATCTACTAAGTACTTTTCCTTCATTTTGTGACTCTGAATATTATTCAAAAAACTGTTAACATGCTTATACGCCATTCCGTTCAACTGAAAAGACCAAAAAAAATTATTAGTTTTAACAGCAAACCTGTTCTATATTATACACATATTTTTTCTTAAATTTGGAGTTCGTCGAAAACTGATCTGCCCTAATCCATTTAGGCCCTGGGGAAAGGTTTTCCTTTTTTTTCCCTTTTTCTACTTTTTCGGTAACAAAGAGGGCCACGAGAAATTTCAACTTTCAAGCTATAATATATTAGCGGCTACTATACGTATGATAGAAGGAGGACTTCGAAAAATATCAACCATCAAAGGAGTTGGACTTCAGAAAATTCCAAATATTGAGCTGGGCACAATTTCAACAATCACTCGGAAAAATTTTGAATATCGAGGCTACGTCAGACAAGAGGGACCTTGGGAAAATTTTCCACTTTTGGATTCAATTCTTGATATCGAAAGCAGAATCAAGTTCCTACAATTTCTCGTTCAAATTCGTAAATGAAGCCGTCGTTTTTTTCTTTCATGCAAATGAGATTGCAGTTTTTCTTTTCTATTTCCTCTGAGTGAATCACAATATTTCCCAAGTGCTTCGTCGTCTCAGAATGAGTCAAAAAGTTCATCTAGTTTTTCTCGCCTCTGCATAGGCGCCAACGTCGGGGGGCATGACATTTCCCCCCCACCATAAATTGGTCCCAAAAAAAATGAATTCTATCAATTTGTGAATTGAATTACCAGAGAGTAAACTTTTTTATCCTAATTTGTTATTTGGTTTTTAATGTGTCCCCCCCCCCAATAATTTTCCAAAGTCCGCGCTTCTGCGCCTCTGTGATTCTGAAGTAACAGTGTACAAATTTTTAGAAGAAGAAAATTTGAAAATTTTATTATTTCTATCATAAACATCAGAAAGTAGACTTTTCTCAATTCTTGAATTATTCTAGTTTTCCTATTTGTATTATACGGGCCAATCATCTATTACACAAGGACCTCGGGAAGAAAGGGGTAGAAATTCACTCTTACGTCAGTTTTTTAACAAATCGAAAAGAGAAAAATCCACCTTTAGAGCGAGCGAATTAAAATCACATGTTACCAATCTGAAAATTTATGAGAAAAAACTTTTTTAGTACGGATCCCGCCATCTTTTTTGTTTTGGAAGGACATATCTTCAGGAAACCTCCTCGTTCGTGTCCAACTTTGGTAACGTCATCAACCTGAGTCAGGTTCGCTTACGTTGCTTGAAAGAATTTGTTGAGGCTAGATTATAAAACTTAGGTTTGCTCAAAAATTCAACCTATTTAACCTCTTGGATTATTTTTGTCGGCTCAGTAGGCGTTACCATGGAAGGATCAGAAAAAGAAAAACGTTAAAGTAAATTAGAAGCTCGAAGGAAAAATGTTTACATGAAGGTGTTACAATGTGTGGGATTTTAAAACCTTTTTTTCAGAATTTTTCATATATCTTACATAAGAAGGAAGAGGGAGGCAAAAATAACGAAATCGTCCTTACAATTATGGTTAATGGATGGCCCCTTACATACATCAATCCCTCCCCTTCATGAAACCACTCTTCATTTGATTCTCAATAGATGTATTGGAGAAGATTCTGGTAGTGATTTTGCTAAAGTTCATTAATTGATAGATAGAGGCAGAAAGTCTTCCGCAGCCTCTCTTCAAACATGAAAGAATGAACATGGGCGTGTATAAAAACTCGCAGTTCACTTCGTTCGCTGCTTGCGGCAACTTTTTCTTGGCTGCACTAATTTTTGAGCAAAGTTTTCTGATTTCTATTTCAATGATCGCGCTCGAGATCGATTATTTGGCCTGAAGTCGATCTCTTCTCCTACATATTGGTCAAAAGTTAAAATTTTCCCAAGCCCTTTTTTCCTCGTATAGCTGGATGATCGAAATCTTTCCAACTTCCTACACCTCTCATGTATATCTCAATAACCGAAATTGTTCGAAGTCCCCTTCCGATATACAGTAAACTCCGCTTAAGAATAATCCGGATAATTGAATTGAATTCGGCTAGAACGGAACGGATTTATCCTTCACCATGTAAGATTTACCGCTTAGTTATTGTAATTAGAGAGTTTTTGCATTCGAACGTTATTGAAATAATGTAACGCTAACGTTAAATTTTCCCATTGCTCACAATGAGAAAATTTAGTATTAACGTTACCGTAACATGATAAGGTCTCAGTGCAAAAACTCTCTATTATAAGCCCGTTTAATCGAAATGAGATTTCCACAAAATCGACGTAAAACATTGAAAGACAATTAACTAATGGCCGAAATTGAGAAAATAACGACCCAAAAATAACCAATCACGACCGAAATTGACCAAAACTGATAAAAAATAACCAAAAATAAGAAACATCAGCCTAACAAGTACCAAAAACAAATGAAAAGAAAAAAATTTAGATTAAAAAAAAAAATAGACCACTACTTTCAGTTGAGGTAGATCAACATATCATTTTGCAATCCCAATCATTTTGATTTAATATATCGAGAAAAAAGTGCGGTTTTTTTACCATTTTTGCGTACAAAAATTGTTCGGTTAATTGAAGATTCCAATAAGCGGAGTTTACTCGATATAGCTCGACGGTCGAAATTTTTCCAACTCATCCAATCACCCTTCCTCAAAAATTACTGCCCAGCCCATGAATTCATCAGGGTAGTCTCTATAAAGATATCAAGGTCAATTCGAAATCGGGAAGCAACGTCGGGTTGAGATTATTGAGCTGACAAGAGAGGGAAAGTTACGATTCAGCCTCTCAACTTCCACTAATTCTCTCAGTAGATCCTTATTTAGGCTCACTTTAAAACGTCATCAGGGTACTTCGTATGTAGGTCAAGAGCGTGACGTTAGGGATGTGGAACTCAAATATGCCGCGCCATAATTTCATATTATACAGTTAGAAATTAAGAATTTTTCTCCGTTTCTGAAGTAGGTCAGAGTCCTCGCTTATTTCTGAATCACAATAAATAACCTGTTGCGAGAAAAAACCCAACCGACGGAATGAGCCTATTCGCACTCTTGCGAGTACAACCATTCGACTGACTGGTTCCTAGACGTCTAAGGGTTTCTTCTCACAATAGGTCACATATGTCAAAAGAATGATGGCCGTCTTTTTGTTGTCGGGTTTCTTGTTGAAATAGAAGTGATTTTATGCAAACATATTACAAACGATCGTATCAATACAAGTTGCAAGGGACGATATTTGCTTTTCAAGGATCAAGGAAAAGCTTGCGTCATGGGACAATCGTTTGATATTTTGTCCCAAATTCGACTTGGTGCCTCCCACAAATATTTTCATTTACATTTTAGGCACGGGAATAGCGAAAATAATTTCAAGATTTACATTAGGACTACTAGACTGTGAATTTCATAACTTATTTGGTGAAGGACCAAGGGCGTAGATCTGAGGCGCCTAAGTAACTAATGGCCCGCTAGCGATTCAACGACACGTTGACTGGGGCCTCTTGCGACTATCTTATTCAGCTGCACCGTTTTCCGAGGAAAGCTTTCGCAAAATACTTTCAGAGTTCATATCGAACCCGCAACCACACCGAATTCTGCTGCAAATGAAATTTCGCATTGTCATCCCACCAACCGCTAGAATTAAAATAGACTACATTAGTTGAAGAATAATTTGTACGAATAATCATCATTTTCGTTCGTCGTGTTCATGTAACACACGCGAAAGAATACACAACTACGGGTCTCGTTCGACATGAAGTGCCCTTTTACCTATTGACATCTATTCCCCGTAGAGGATGGCCCACATATAACATATACGAATAAAACGTGCTTTCGTTGTTAAGTTGTGCTGTATAAACATTTTACGGGTCAGTAAACGTTGTTGGCAAAAATTTAATCTCGTACGTCCCCAGAGAACCCATACTTGTATAGCGTTGTTGTTGGAGCGCGCCAAACTTACTCGTTCGCAGCATACCGATCAGGATGTATACGGCAGCGAGAAAGTTTTTCCAAGATTCATTTACGAACGATTGCAGTGGCTGCGGCAAATTACCGCTCTTTGTAATAAGGTTTTAAGCTCGTTCGTGAAATCATTTCGAAGAATGATTTTTTCGTTTCAAGTAATATATAAGCTTTAATGGTGGTGGTATTATTTCATAATTAGTATCTGATTCTAGCGGGACGAAGACATCAGACGTAGAAGAAGCAAAATACGAAAAAAAAAAAAAAAAAAAAAAGACGTACAGTACGAGAATCGTTGCTACAACGCTCGACGACTCGACTGCGAACGCTGCGATATGGCGCTACACGAATCGCTCGCGATTCCCACGTTTCTTTAAGGTCAATCTAGTGAAAGTACGACATCACGTATGACGAATAGATAAGAAACTGAAAAAGATATACAGGCACTCTCTTCGTCGAATCTTTTAACATAAGCACCAAACACGAGCGTATTACACAATGCGCGATTCGCTCTTTATCTATATCGCGTGCCTTAGTGCGTCGCGAAGCTTTTTAAGAAGAAGAAAAAAATGCTACACATAAGCGCTAGCATCGTTTTGCATTCTAGCGCTAATTATCGAATCCGCAATTCTAAATAATACTCGTCTATGGTATATTTTCTTACTTTTCGAACGCCTCAAATAATGTTTTCTTATAGGCCTAGGTGAAGAACTGATTGAGTTGTTTTGATCGTGATCTGATTAACGCAGATAAACGCACGAATGTTGAATGGCACTCTAAAGTCCCTATTGCGTATTCGGGTAATCTGTTTTGTTACCGTTGGAGGTTAGACGCCATTATAACAATAGTAAAAGTATAGAGGTAGTTTATTCGCCCGAACAGATAGGTAGATTTCGAAAATTAGATTTCGCATTCCACATAAGATATTATTCCCCATCAGAAGCGAGTCGATGGAAGAGGCCTAGTAACGAAATGACCGAGAGTAGGAGTTGGTCAATCTTTTTATTATAGATCCGCGTCCTCTACAACGTAAAAGTTACGATCGTACATCGCCTCGAGGACCGAATATTTGATACGACTGAACTTTAAAAATTCGTTCGTTTTGGGGTTTCATCATATCGGATTGATGGTAAGAGAACACACTTCTTCGACACTCGTCTGTGAGTCGAGTGTATATCTTTGTTTCATGTACAGATTTTTAAACGGGATCTATTGGAAAGAAAACTATAGACAGGCAGGGAAAATTAGAAGGATGTTTGGGCCGGAAAACACCGCGCACTACAAAGACGGGAAAATTGATGGGTGGTGTGGGTGAAGCGCGGTGGGCCTCCTTGAATCCATCTGTATCAATTTTTATGACTGTAGATAATTTGTAGAAAATTTCACGCTCTACAAATTTTGTTCTCTTCATTTTCTCCTGTATAGGTATCTTTCTTCCTAAGTTATTTTGAAATTACTCACTGAACATTTTAAATGGGAGGAGAATCGTCCTGTTCAACGTTTTCAATTTTGCCGATTGTAACGCTCCTAGCGAATGGCCGACCTAAATGGCTGACTACAACGCAAAAATTGGTTTCACGTTAGGCATATATCGGCCATGTTGGCGGTACAGTCAATCGCCATTGTAAATCAAATAGGCGATTTCAAGATCAAAACTTAAAATGATCACCAAACTGGGCAGCGCTAGCATCGCAGAAGTTGTAAGAGGTATCATGGAAAACTTGTAAAAATCATTTTGTAAAATCAAGTCTTTGTACTGATGTTCAAAGTTTCATTCGACGGAAATAATCGATCAATTTACGAACATTTTTCTAAAAAATCAAAATTTCATTACACATATACTCTTACCAAAAAACCTCCTTGATACCTCTTACATTTAGTATCATTTTTATCGATCACAGTGATCCTAGCGGACACCAACTTCGAATTCGCAAAATACATCGAGTGAAGCGCTATCTGGTGACGGGATCTCTGATTGGTGAATTGAAACAAGAAGGTGATAGTGATGAAAAAAGTTATGCAAAAAATTTGAAGTTGCGTTTGCTGGAAAGAAGATTTGGTTAGGAACAATTTTGTTCTCTGCACTTTTTAATAGAAATTCATATTAAAGGAGATAGAATTGATTTTACATGTAGGTATATGTGACCTCTGCCGAAAGGATGACGGACGTTATTAGTGTGCAATGCAACAAACCGCCAAAAGGTGCTGATTCATCACAGAGACTACCACTGTGTGGATCGTTACAGTGCACACTAATAACGTTCTTTTGGCACAGATCACAATTTATTTCCATATGGTGAAAGATACGCGATCACCATCTCATCCAGTTTCTGTAAATTGCCACCTGCAGCGCAACCGCTCTGTATTTTGCAATTTTGCAAATAAGAGATAGACCGAGTATCGGCCACAATTATAAGCGTGTGCAACGCGTTGAGTGGAAGACATGATAAGAAAATAAGGGACCTCGGTGAAGGCAACGCGGGTGAACGCGCGGAGCAGAGAAACACACCATACACCCGCGCCACCCATAAAACTTGTAAACAAGGTCCAACGCTCCTTATTTTCTTATTAATAATATAGATGCGTTTTCTTATCATTTCCTCCGTTCAAGGATTCATTACAATGCTCTGTTCACCTCTTGTATGGTCTAAGGGTCAAAGTGGCTGATATATGCATAACCTAAAACAAAAAATGAACAAATTGAGTTAAATAAGCCTTCCTCGCGTTTAGACATGTCGCTTTGACGGGGCCGCTAATGTTTTGGACAAAACCAAGGTCCGAGTTTTTTTGTGAACATTTCAATTTTTATGAAAGGGTAAGAGTGTCAATCATTTTTCTCCAATAAACATCACTCTAGGTTATTTGCTAAACATATTTGTCACTTATCCTGGTTTCATCCAAATATATCAATCTGACAGCGCATATTAAACCAGTATTCTATTATTCTGTTAGATACTCTCACTTTTGTGTCTACACGCAAATCCCAGGCCAGATCAGAGCATTGCAGCCGAAAGTTTCAGCTTTGGCTTTCAGCTTAAACTTACAACCTTGAAAAATATAGCTTTTGGCCTAATTTGGCTAGCTTAATTTAGCTGATTTTTGGCTTAATTCAGCTGATTCTTGGCTGATTGATGTCATGTAGGATTGTGAGGACGGAAGAAACAATCCGGCAAATTAGGGCTTCATTACACTTGTAAACAATACCTACTCTCCAGCTTGTGTTCATTTTGACTGGAGGACTCTGCAGTCTGCACTTCTGCAGGACTCTATTTCTATTTTATTGTTTAAAATTAGAATTGGATTGGAATTTACTGGATTTTTGATTTTGTTTGTTTTATTATTTTTGACTTTTTGTGATTCCAAATTAAATGATTTATTTCTTATTTTCTTTATTCTCATTTTCTTAGTTCTGCCCTTAGTTCTTATTTTGGTTTTTTCAACTTTTGAATTTGAACTTTGTATTCGACTATTTGTAGTACATAGAGTCATAGATTCACAGAGTAAACAGAGTTTGTCCAAGAGAGCTCGAGATACGGGCATCATAAAAATTCAGGGTTTAAGGTTCGCCTAACGCAGTTAACCGAGTGGTAAATCAGCAACACTCAACAATTTGCGTAGTGTACAGCTGTTTGCAGAGCTTGACGCGCACTCAACGCGTTAGGCGAACCTACACTACAAATTTGGATGATGTCCGTATTGTTAACGTTATAAGTATAGCGAAGACGGCCTCTGTTTACTCTGTACATAGATTGCATACTTATTCTCAACTGAGTGCTGACATTGGACAATGGACATTACTCAGATTTTTTTCATTTTCCAGTTTCCTATTGTGCAAAAAATCAAAAATATTGAAAAAGCTAAGAAAAAAACTGAAAAAATTGGCTTATTTCAACTTTCGGCTTAGGAATTCATAAATAAAACTGGCTTTCAGCTTCTTTCTTATCTGTCAAAATTAAGCTGAATACGGCTTTCGGCTTTTGGCTGGCTACAATGCTCTGGGCCTGAGACTCCAGAGTATTGCAGGCAACCAGCGGAAAGCCGAAAGCCAAAAGCTGAATTCGACTGAATTCTTGTTGATACAGGAAAAGCTGAAAGAAAGCTTTATTTAAACCTTTGTAAGCCAAAAGTCGAAATTTTTGCAGGTTTTTTTTTAGATTTCCCAATTCCCGCAAAATAGGAAAATGCACTACTTGAGTGTTAGAATTTCAAGTTCACCTGCTCCGCTCTCTAGGCGGACTGTCTTTGCCAAAGTTCAGCTGTTCCATTCAGGATAAAAGCCTGTAGTGCAGTCATCCGATGGAGATGAACACACACTGGAGAATAGGTGTCTTCCAAATGTATGACAAAGCTTGAATTCTCCTAGTAGTTTTATCTGGACTCACACAAAAATCAACTAAATTAAACCAGTTGAATTTTCCTAAAAGCTAAAAGCCAAATTTTTCCAGGTTGTAAGTTTAAGCCAGAAGCCAAAGCTAACATTTTCGTCTGCAATACTCGATCTCAGTTCTCTAACGAGAATATAATTCTGCCCTGGTCCTTCGCTAGGAGCGCTACAGTAAATAAAATTAAAAAAGGATCAAAAATATTTTTCCCATTTCAGTGTTGATTGAATCTCAAAATGAAACGAGAACAAAATCATTAAGCGGAGAAGGTAAAATTTTCTATTGGTAACCTCATAAAAATTTAATTTTAGTCAATTGAGGGAAAGCTTCTTTTCACCATCCGCGCAGCTCATCAATGGTCTTGTTCTTGTTATGCACGATACTAGCGCTGTTTTTTTTTGGTAACTTTTTAACAGGATACCTGTTCTGTGAGGTGTTATTTCGAAAAAATTGCCATGTGGCGTCCAGCGAAAACTGACCTATGACATCATAAGATCGTGACGTCACAGAGTCGCAAGTCGAAAGGGATTTGGAAAAACGATGGTTTCCTTAAGAAAGTTGAACGAGGAACGCAGAGAACCTGTTCTATGGGTCAATTTGGTTCCGATATTGGGAATTAAATTAAAAATAAGAGTCCCGAAGAGTTCAAGTTTTTCTGTGTCTCTTCCTATTATAATATAGAGCTCGGAAATCAGAATTTTCTTGACACGAAAAAAATGGTCGGTGTCCTCTGTCGGCCCTTCGGCAACCTAACCTAACTTGACAGGAAGAGGAAACTCAACCTAACTAACTATAGGAGGGGGACTTGAAAAAGTTGTTCGAAGTCCCTTTCCTATCATGTATTATGGCTCGGCGTTTAATTTTTTTACAATTCCTCCTTCTATCCGTATTATAATATATTATGGCTCGAAAGTCGAAATTTTTCCAAGTCCAAATACTTTATCAGAGTGGGGAAGTTTGGTGCACGACAAATTTTCCGAAATAACCCCCATAGAACAGGTTCCCTGTTCAAATTTTGACTTTCGAATCTGTGACGTAACCGCATCTGTTGACGTCATAGGTCAGTTTTTGCCAGAGTAAAATACGTTTCGCGAATGGCAACATGGCAATTTATAAGGTAACTTTTGCATGATAACAGCATCATTGTGTTCCTTACAAGGCGTGGTCCAAGTAGTGCGATAGGCCAGATTTGTACTATCGCTGTACGCACTATCTTGGGATTTCCCCAACTCTCTCTCTCTCTCTCTCTCTCTCTCTCTCTCTCTCTCTCTCTCTCTCTCTCTCTCTCTCTCTCTCTCTCTCTCTCTCTCTCTCTCTCTCTCTCTCTCTCTCTCTCTCTCTCTCTCTCTCTCTCTCGACTATCCTGGACAGACCGGGTGTTGGTTGAATGAAGCAGTTCAAACATATGTGTACAGTGAAAGCAAGCGACACGTTGCTATTAGAATTGAAAATAAGTAAAATTTACGCATTTAGAAGTTGGCAGAGGTCTAGTTGTGAAAATACTTGAATTAAAAGAAGAATCAATCGGAACAAACTAGATTCTTTTCGTACGTGAATTTTTTTCAAGTTCCAAAAATTACACGTTACCGTTGAATCCAGAGAAAAGTTCTTTTCTCGATGACTTATTTTTTTTCGTACCGGAATTATAGTCCAGACCATAGAGTTCCACACCAAGTGCTTCATTCGGTCATCGGTTAGTCCAGTCTGCGATAGTAAGAGTATCTCATAGACGGCGTTTGAGTTATTTATTAAAATATAAGTATTCCGTACCTACAGGTTAGTGTAATTATTACGAATTACTCAATATTACCAAGTTGGGAGTCGTTATCATTAATCTGTTACGAGCACGTCCGGAGCGATATGAACCCAATTGCAGACTCTGTATGAAATTTCTCTTATAGTGATAATGGTGTAAATTATAGGAGGAAACTGAGAACGGAATAAATTGTTACACGGGATGCAGTCTTCGTATTTCGAAGTGATGCCTTGACACTCACTTAGACATTAGGAGTTTTTTTAATTTTCACTCCGTGTTTGAGTCGGGAGTGTGGAAATATTTTCTTAGCCTATCTCCATTTGCTTCTAATTGATACCGCTCGTCAATGTGTCGGAATTCTATTCGAATATTCGTCCTAAGATTACTGAGAAATCTGACCCTGTCTTGCCTAAATTTTTCTGTGCACATATCCTCCGTGGTGATTTCATGTTCCTGAACTAGACATGATATGCTACTGCGAGCTAGCCGGTCGTGTTAGTTAGTAGCATCAGTGCACTGCGCCTTGCTTGGTGGCATTCGTGTAAGGGAGTATTGAGGCAGGTTCACCCCGACGATTGGAGCAAGGCTGTCCGGAGAAGTTCAAGTTCCAAATGGGACAGTGAGTCTGAAGACATCCGATTTTCGTAGTTTTCTTATTTTACACTCTCGAATGTAGGAAACAATGCTCATCCTTCGACAGAGCGGAAGCAGTTAAATTTAGTGGTGGTATGCCGATGGTTCTTCCGGATCATGACAGTAGACAATTACAATCTTGCACTCCAAACCATGTAGAGAATGACTTACGTATGATAAGGTAATATTATTCGGACCGGTCATCCACAGGAGATACCAGCAGTCGGTTCGAATTGAGCAGCGCTAACGTTGTATTGAAAAGATTGATCTCCTTCTACCCCAATGATTTAAGATACGTCGATACTAAGAATAGTTCTTGATCAGCTCTAAGTAGTTATACTTGAAACATGATCTTTTCTTTGTACTCGTAGACTATCTCTTTTATTTATACAACTTTGATTATTGTACTTTGTTCTTATGAATTATTTGTGAAGCTATTCTTCAACATCACGACACTCTGCAATGGATCAATATCGGAGATATATAAATGCTCATCTGTGAGGTAATTGGCGGTAGGTTAGTTTGCCCAAAAGGTAAAACAATTATTACATTTCATGATTTGTAGCACGACGGCCACCAACAAATACCTAGATTAATGATTAGAACTATGTACAAACTCGTTATCAAAACGAAGGTCAAGAAATATTTCTCCTCGAGCCATAAAAAAAAGGAGTGACTCCAGACTATAGAGCAGTCGAGTAAACGTTCGAAGAAGTACCAGTCCTGTCAAAATCTCAGTATCTCTTTTTCTTTCGGGTTTTACGCAAAGTTAGAGCTTATAAGTTTTAATGTTTTCACGTAATAATTATGCCAATCTCGCGATCTTTGAATTTAAAAAAACATTTCGAGAAATCGCGCACTCTAATAGGATAGAAGATTTTTCTGCACCGCCCCGCTGTAATTACGACGGCGAATTTATGACGAAATTCCAACTTTCGATTATTTTACGTGCTCCGCTCATCACGCTTTTACCAACTAATTCAACAATTAAAGGACGACGAGGACGTACTACGATTCGCGACCGGTTAACTCGATTCGACGCTGATGGGCGTACTTCGAAAAATTGGTTAGACATTCTACAGAAATGATGAGAGACTAGATTACGTACGATGGCTTTTTACGAGAATTGATGCGGTGCGAATGTCCGACGCACGGGGTCGGAGCGCGAACAAGCATTGCGTAATCGCCACTTTGAGTATGCGCTTCTTCTCGACAAAATATTCCAAGTTCACAGAGAGAAGAATGAATACCGCCGAAGTAACCGCACGAACGGGGGAACCACTCGAAGCGGTTACGGCCACTCGCTACTGTCGACGCGTAAGACTACGATCGACGGCCACTTAAATACATGTATGTTTCTCGGTCTCTAGGTAAATGCCTCCTCCCGCCGGAGTGCGGCACCCAGATCAAGTGTTACAGTATAGATGCTGCTGAGCGCGTTCGACGGGTTTTGATTAATCGCTTTCTCCGCGGATCATTGATTGGCACGCATAAATTTTATCGATTTTTCCACGGCGAGGGGCAAGTGGGGAGGACGCGAGATCGAGTATATTACGAAAAAAAACTGTACACGTACATAATAAGTATACAGCGAAACGAATGTTACGACTTCGTGAACTCGTCTTCTTTCGGTTCCGTGCGACCGCGCCACTACTCTGCTTTAATTCGACGATAAATTTTCATCGCGCTTTTTTGGTACTTCGTACGTAGATACGCTCTATCATAAATTCCGGTTGGCGAGGCAATTTTTTACACGCGACCGCATTTGTATGGAAAAGGAAACAGAAAAATTGGCTAAGTTTTTTAAATGGTTTCGTATTACTTCTTGTATATGAACTATCTTTTGAAGAAATTGCTAACGCTTTTCGCGCGGAAAACAATACCCCCGTCTCTGTTCGAGCTTTGGAAGCTTGTTAACTGGTGTTTCTCTTCTCTATCTCTCTCTCTACTATACATGTCAGGTGATACGATATCGCGCGTGACTGACGACATTCTTCGAAACGACTCTGTCACCGAGCTCTAAATCAAAACGTCAACTAGGGAAGATGAAATACGATACCCAGCATTCTATCCAGTATACAAGAAAAATAATATGTAGAAATGAAATGTACACGACAGATTGACGTTTTTCGTCTCTGGCGAAAAAAAGTTCATCGCACATAATACCTAGATATAATGAGTGAATGGAACAGACTTGCTTTTTTTGATCAAAAATGTGAAATGGTATGTCTGCAAAATTATTTAAGCACACTTTGTTTGCGTTATCCCTACTTCCGTTTACGAATTCCTTCTTCATCATTCTGATGTATTCCTGCAAGATTGAATTATGAACTACTTACAGTTAGGGATTTTTATGATAATGAATTTTTTTTTGGTGAGTGGTAGGCTATAAACCTAGTTTGGTAGATATTGGTCGTTGTTTCTTGTTCTGGATCAATTACACGTATGAACATTGCCCTAAAAACGATGGCGTTGGCCGTTTTTTGGGATCTTCGCTCACTCTTTCGGAATTTCGTTTCAAAGTTTGGAAAAGGGTGAAAATAGACTACTTGGAAGCGAATATAAAGAGGTCCATTTCACCGCCCCAACCCCCCCCCCCTTTTTGAAATTTTGAATTTTTTGTTGGCAAAATGAATTGTGCTCGATTTGTAGGTACTGAATTGGGCTGCAAGAATTATGTTTTGTGCTTGCCCCGTCCGAAGATATACAAAAAGTCTCTCGGCGGGCTGGTGAAACGATAGCCCCCTCTTTGAAATTTTGAATTTTCTTTTGGCAAAATGAATTGTGCTTGATTTTTGCTGAATTGTGCTGCAAAAATTATGTTTGTATTTTGAGATATAGGAAAAAGTCTCTAGCGGGGCTGGTGCAATGGCAGGCCCCCCTTTTTTGAAATTTGTTATTTTTTGGAGCAATATGAATTGTGCTCGAATTGTGCTGAAATGTGCCGCAAATTTTATATTTTGTGCTTCCTTCCCTCCTTCGGAATGGACGGAAGTTTGTCAAACAACAGACCCCAAATTTTGCATTCTTGTCTCGCTGAATGAAATGTGCTCAATTAGTGTTGAAATGCGCAAATTTTATGTTTTGCGCTTTCCTCCCTCTTTAAATATTCACAATCTCCGGTGGGGCACTTAACACCCTCGCTATTGGGTATCATCAGAAAAATTGAAAATTTAGCAGGGCGACTTTCCCGTTTGAAGGTTTAGTGAGTAATCTCAAAATAACTTGGGAACAAAGCAATTTAGGAGAAAAACCAAGAGAATGAAATCTGTTTTATGGGGAATTTTTTTATTTCAAAGCAATACCCTCTCCCCACTTTTCCAAATTTTAACTGGGAACCTGTTTGTTCTGTGAGACTTAGAATATTTTCGACGATCCAACTATTTATATGTGAAGAACTTGGAGAAATATTGACTTTCAATCTGGTGGAAACTGACCTAAGCTAATAAAAGGTAAGTGGAACTTGACGAAAGTGAACAAAAAATTTAGGGAACCCGTTCTATGGGCAGAATTTGATTATGAACGCATTAAGGTTGAATTTCAAAATCAGAATCTCCTCCTATCATGTGATAGCAATTGGAAGTTAAAATTTTTTCAAGTCATCCAACCCTATGCCATATAAATTTATGGCCTGAATTCTACTAAATCCGACTTACATTACAAAAAAAAAAAAAAAAACAGAAAAAAAAAAAAGAGAGAGAAGGAAGAGAAAAATAGAAATTCTTTCCCCAATACCAAATTATTTATTTCTGCATTTCTACCAGACAGCGGATATATACTTTTTTAAAGACAAATTATACAACATACGTATTCCCAGATTCCCACTTAGAATATTGACCTTCCAGTTGTATACAATAGAATGAGAACATGAAAGAATTTCAATTTTCAAGTATTAGGGCTGAATAGAGATGCTGACAATAAAACAAGAAAATAAAAAAAAGGAGGGAAAATTGGAAAAATTTTAACTTTGGTGATAGTCCCAAATTTTCAATTTAATTATCAATCGAAAGTAAAATTGTCCCATAGTAAGGGTTTCTTGCGTGCCTCGCCGAACTTTGTCAGACGAGCCGTCTACGGCAAAATAAATTCTTCCTCCTCTCGACCAAAATGAGGTTCAGATTGTGAAATCAGCAAGTCTTTGAATTTTTGATTTTTATCTGGCAAAACAAATTGTACTCGATTTGTGCTGAATTTTGCCGCAAAATTCACATTTTGTGCTTCCTCCTCTCCTTTAGAATGGGGTTTGGTTTGTAAAGTATTAGCACCCCTTTTTTGAAATTTGAATTTTTTTCTTGGCACTTGAATTGTGCTCGATTTGTGCTGAATTGTGCTGCCAAAATTATGTTTTGCGCTCAAGTCCTTCCGAAGATATACAAAAAAGTGTCTCGAAAGGGAGCTGGTGCAATGGCAGCTCCCCTTCTTTGAAATTTGTAATTTTTGGTATGAAATGAATTGTGCTCGATCTGTGCTGAATAGTACCGCAAATTTTATGTTTTGTGCTTCCCTCCTTTTCAAGATATTTGAAAAGTATCTTGGAGAGTTGGTGAAATGACAGCCCCTCTTTTTTGAAATTTGTAATTTTTTGGGGGCTAAATGAATTGTGCTCGATTTGTGCTGAAAAAAAAAAAAATTTTGTGCTTGCTCCCCCCCCCCCCAAGATATTTCTCAAATATCTTCCGAATCAAAATAGGTATTATTCTCGACGGAATATTTCACTAAAAACAAATAACTTTTGGCACTGCCGTCGAATGAAGATTTTTATTTTTTAAAAAAACGGAAGCCCGACGATTTGGAGAAAACATTCTCCTTTTACGAGGGATAAAATACTACTGAGAGTACAATTAAAAATAAAATCTGGATACAGTACAGCGAATCAAAACGAGAAAAAACAGGAACTACAGTCATCGATGATGTAATCTACTTAATATAGGAGAGAAGGTGTCATTCAACTTGTTGACGTCCGATCTGAAATTCACATTGCATTGTTCTTTTCTTTCCTTATTTCAATTGCTTCCTTAATCTTTCTCTTGACGATATTCTTCTCGAAGCCAAGGATGGAAACTTTCTGGAATTTGAACGTATGGCACTCCTCCTCCGAACGGACACATAAGGCCGTTTTCTTCATCTTACTTTCAATATCGTACATATGTTGTTTGAGTCGATTTTTTAAAAGTTGACCTGTTTCACCGATATATTGGCCATCAAAATTTGAACAGGGGAAACGTCGGGCTTCCGTTTTTTTTTAAAATAAAAATCTTCATTCGACGGCAGTGCCAAAAGTTATTCGTTTTTAGTATCTTCAGAATGGGGGAAGCACAACACATAATTTTTGCAGCACAATTCAGCACAAATCGAGGACAATTCATTTAGCCGAAAAAAATCGAAATTTCAAAAAGGGGGGCATAATTTCACCAACCCCCTCCATAAACTTTTTTGTATATTTTTGGAAGGGGGCAAGTACAAAACATAAAATTCTTGCAGCACAATTCAGCATAAATCGAGCACAATTCATTTCGCCAAAACAAAATTCAAAATTTTAAGAAGGGGGACTATCGTTTCACTAGCCCCCTTGAGACTTTTTCGTATATCTTTGGAAGGAGGCAAGCACAAAACATAATTTTTGCAGCACAATTCTCTTTGACAAAAAAAAATTCAAAATTTCAAAAGGGGGGGGGGCGTGAAAGCTTTTTGGTGATGAAATTAGTTCTTTGCTCGATGTCAACATTTTATTTAGGTCTTTCTCAGCATGCCACATAATTATCAAACGAATTGAATTAAAATTGAAGGATTCGTCTTGCTTTTTATGTACATATCGCAACTTTTTCCACTTCAAAGTTCCACCTAAAAAACATTCCATTCTTGCTCAGATTACTTGGTTTTTAATTGTGATAATTTCTAGACCTCTGCGGACTGATACGAGATAAAAAAAAAATATATAATATAACATTCCTAACTGTTTCCTTGTCCTGAACCAATTTGTAAATGAAATGTACCTGAATATACCCTCAATTCTTCCACACGAATACGAATATTTTTCCAAAGTCACATTTGTCCTCGGCGTAAATGCTCCGACACAAAGTATTATAGCATTACTTGAACGAAGTACGACTATTTTTTCAAAGTCATATTTGTACTCAGCGTAAATGCTCCGATACAACGATAAGTAAAAAGAGTAAAAAGTATTATATAGTATTATTTAAACGAAATAGAAATATTTTTCCGAAGCCACATTGGTATTCAACTTAAATGCGGCCGAATACTTCTAAAAAGTAAGGCTTCATCATAATGACAGTGTTAAAATCGGGACACTGGGAAACAGGAGCTATCCGTTTAGATTTATCCTCAAAATATTGGCAAATTTTCTCTTCACCAGCTCTTAAGTTCTCCATCGACTGCTCCATTTTGTCATAAACTTCTTTAAGGAAATGTACCGGCGAATTGAATATTGTGCATCGTGGTCAATACCATGTCTGACATCTCGGGAATTTTCGAGAAGCTGATCGAATTCTTTTTGCTGTGGTGGACACCTCGGTAATAATTAACTCACTAATTTGTGGTCTGTTGACATGAGAAGTTGCTGCTTTCCTCGTTAGTGACGCCCTTCTATTTTCATTTGGTGACTTGTTTTCATTCAAGCTGCCTATTTTTCTCTTTCCCGAATAGGTATCTAGAATGGGTCGCCTCCTCCACAAATTTGTGACCCTTCTCTATATTGAGATGGTCGAGTTCTTGTTGGAAATTAAAAAATATGGGCTTTTAATTTTCCTCATTCAAACTATAGAAACGATTAACACACATCACGCAACTATACATAATTTTCACCTTCGTTTGTGTCAACGATTTGAGGTTTTCAATAAAGTCTGACAGATTAATTTCCTTCAAGGAATTCTTGATTTCCTGTATCTTATCCAAGGAGGCTGACTGGAAAATCAGAAATGACTCTCAGCGCTCCTGGGCACTTCTTCGCTTGTCGGCCCGGCGCTTCTCACTTTTTCTTTTCCGTCCGGCGCTTCGTTTTTTTTTTCAAAATTTTACGCCCCTGCGCACGTGCCTCGCGTGCCTGTACGTTGATACGGGCCTGACCGCAAGTTAAGAGAGTTATTCAGGAGTAAATTTCAGGTGTGCTCAAAAGCGATTAAAAATACAGGAAATTCCTCAAGAGACGGAGATAGCTCAAAAGCAAGATGGTGAGTTGTGTTTTTTTTTTAAAGGTTACATCAAGTTTGTTCAATGACAAAGGCACATAATATTTAATAAACCTTCGTGCGATCCGTGTCAATGCAGACAAAAATATGTACTTGAATAACAGATTATATACAATCATATCATATGCTTGCAAACAAAAAACGAGAATAAGAGAAAATGAGTGAAGCCTTTGTCTGGTATTGGACTTCGCTTCGTAATTACGTTAGGAACGTACAAGAATAAAATTGCAATAAAAATAAGTACAGACTACAAATAAAAATGAAAAATTGTTTGCGTGGAACCTGATAAGAAGTCAGCATCTAATTCTCTCGAAGAAAGAGGTACGTATTGAAGAGTATGATGATGAAACACGTCAACAACCGGGAGAGCGGGACAGAGTCTTCGAGTTCGGCAAAAAGGCCAAAGATATCTATGATCTCAAAGTTCACCAAGGTACTAATGCTGAATAGGAAATTTGATGAAATACAGTTCATATCCGTACTCAAGATTTTGGACTTCGACAGAGAATTCAATGGAAATATCGTTGCCGGTCGTGTTTATTTGTCAACGAGCATAACTATACCCTCCCCCCTCACAGTTAATAGTCACATTTGTACCCCTACGTTATGCTTGTCGATAATCTGTATTCATACTAACATCAATCAACCCTTCATTCATATTATATTATTGTCCCAACAATAAGCTTGAATTTCGGTTCCTATATAAGATCGTTTCGTCGTCACTGTATTGCAACAGTTTTTCTATTTTCTCATTTCTGTCGCGTGCACCGAAATTTAGATCGTTTGTGGCCCCTTTAAAGTGAGTTATAATAATTATATATTTCTGGTGAATATTGTAAAACAGCAATCGATATATTTCGCACCCAATACGACCAGAGCGATTGATCTTTCATATTCTTCGCATTTCAAAAGCTAACACCGATAGATGAGAGTTCGTAAACTAGCTCAAGAAATTCTGTCCAAAGGATAACTCAAAACAGCGTATTGGAAGGAAGGTAAGCGGTTAATTGACAATTTCCTTCCCCTCAAATTCTTCCGCTCCCACTTTCCCTCATTCTATTTTACATTTTTTTCGATACTGCAGAGAAACCGTCGCTCTTAATTTTAATAAGATAACAAAAAACACAGCCTTTGCTCACGTCTCTTTTTTAAGATATTTTGTAGAAAGATCTGGGAAGACTTGAAAAATTCAGGAATAGCCAAAGCGAAGTTTGTGTGACCGAGAATGATATTATAAGAGGTTTTAGTGAGCAGATGTTGTACCGCGCTCACACGCTGAGACATCTTTCTCCTGATTTCTGATTTTGTGCACTCCGATAAAGGCAGGCACAAACTTGCATAGAATTCAAACTCATCATGAGTCAGGATCGGAGGACCACAATATATGTTAGCGCTATCGAATGACCGATAGAACTGATTTGTTTATGAAAGTTATAGTGTACAACAGAAAGGACGAAACATCCTGACAAATGACCACTCATGACGCAGCTCGTAACATGAATAATAAATTCTATGCAAGTTTATGCTTGCCTTTAACAATCACATCCTTGGTCACGTAGGTACGGGTCCTAGAGACGTCAGGATCGACTTTTTTCCTTCTTGTTCCTTCTCTTTCTCTCCCTCAATTTTATACTATTTTCTAATAATTCATATGTGACCTGTCACAAAAAATCCCCCTTAACGTCCCAAAAATTGTTTTGGAGGATTTTAGTGATTTTTATCAATTGAAACCATCGGTGGCATCAAAAAAATTTCAAAAATTTGGACTCCAAGGGGAGTTTTCTTGTGACAGATCACATATTTTCACTTTGTTGTCTCTTCAGTATTCTTCCCATATAACTGTATGAAGTATATTTTCTCACTAAATATATTCTTTTCACTAAACAAATCAAATTTTTTGAAAATATTTTTGATACTCTATAAGGCGTTGAAAAATTTTGCTTTATCTATTTTTACTTATGGGAACATTATTATAAATTTTAATTATTTTCATGTTACATTAGTGTGTTTTCAGTTTGATTGTGGTCTAGAATAATTATCAAACATGAGTCAGACCGGCGGTTTTAAATGCAATCTTTGCTCGCACAGTTACTCAACACAAGCGAATTTGGATAGACATCACAGGAGCACTCACACCCCAAGTCGCTCATTTCAATGCACGGGGTGTTCAAAAACGTTTACATTAAATGAATACTTACGCAAGCATTATATGGTTATGCATTGTAAGTATGAATGCAAGGTTTGTCATTTCAATTTTAGAACCGACCACGATCTTAGAATGCACGTTTATGGAAATCATTGCCCCAACAAACCAAAGAAATAATTTTGGAAATATAGCAAGAACTAAAGAAAACATACAGACAAAAAAGAGAGAGACGAATTATCTAAACCATCAGAATTTGTGTGCCTAATAGCAAATGGTAAACATATTGAAGGGCTCCATGCAATGACGAGACAGTTGCAAAAATTGGAGGTAGAATCCTTGCTGCAGTTACCCCAATATACTCAAAATCTCATCTTCAGATGTGGCTAGAAGAATAATACAGATTTCTTTCTTTCTTTGCTGCACATTCTATTCTAATTCTCCCTTCATTATTTTGTAAATTTAAATACATATAAAAAAGTTTTTTTAGATAAATTAATTTAAAATTCAAAAAATTATTTTAATGTTAGTTTTATTCAATGGAAAACTACCTACTTCACTAAACCGCATAATTGAAAATTTAGATATTATGTATTATAAAATATACACACAAAAGTAGGAGAATGAGTTTTGTATTGCTGTATTGATAATGGTTTTTTAATCAAAAGATTCCTACTTTGGTGTATATTTTATAATAATACATAAATTTTTAATTGTATGATTGACTAAAGTATTTTTCCTCAAGTAAAATGTAGCGTTACTTAAAGAAACAAATTGTTTTGGTTAACTTAGTTTTATCATTAATTTTGATGCTAATTTTATGACTCAACAAAAGTACCATTAATTTATAAGTTGAAATTCAAATAGATATTTTTAATAAAATTAATAACTTGTTTTTAGATAAAAATCTTATTTTTATTTACTTCCTCTGATTGATTGCCTTTAATTTTCTAGTCAATAATTTTATTCAATCTCTTACCTCCCTCTCATATTTTTGGGAGTCTTACCACTGGTAAGGCAAAAGCCCTTATGCAATTGCGGGGAGAAAAATGACGGCTTCCTTAACAAGGTTAAACAAGGAACGCAGGGAACCTGTTTTATGAGTCAAATTGTAATATGATAGGAGATAGAAATTTCTCAAAGTCCCCTTCCTATCATATATACCTCATAGGTCAACATTTTTCTAGGTCTCCCTCCTATCATATATAGCTCGAGACTCAAAATTTTTCTAAGTACCTCTCCTACCATTATATAGCGCAAGAGTTGAAATTTTTTCAATTCCCCATCCTATCATATATAGCTCGAGACTCAAAATTTTGCCAAGTCCCCCTCCTATCATATATGGCTGGAGGGTCAAAATTTTTTCAAGTTTTTTGCTGGACGGAGTACAGCGCGCGGCAAATTTCTCAAAAAAAAAAACCATAGAAGAGGTTCCCTGTCAATAGTTCTTACCGGAAAAATGTGTTGCAACAACATTCAAAATATTATACATTCTCTGTCTGGCATTTTTCGAATTTCTCTACAGTCCTGGAGAGTTTTATTTTTGCACAGTATTTTTCAAAATTTTGTACAGTCATCGAAAAAGTTCCTTCTTCTAGATACTTCAATAATGGTAGATGCCAGATCTGAATGGGACAAAGATGCGGATCTCTTGCTTTCCAGATATTGACATAGAAATAATCTAGATCTCATGAGCTTCTTGGTAGGAAAAGAAGCATCGCATCAGATCTTTTGAAAAAAATTAGAAAATAAATTTCAGTCAATGAAAGAAAAAAAAAAAGAACAAGAGACCCCAATATTGAAATGCATGGCAATTCAGTCTTGTTTCTTTTTCTTGTTCAAGTTAGATGTCATGTTTATAATTTTCTTATCATTCTGTGACTGTCAATATTGTAAGTTGCCAAGAAAAAATAAAAGTTGAATTACCAGAATTTTTAGCTTTTAGGTAATCTGTATGCTGCACAGTCAAGAACCTGACATAGTTTGACTAACGATCAAAGTTCGACAAAAGCTGGAGCTCCATTTTTGTTTCACTGCATTATGAGTCTCATTATACCGGAAAACTTGTCCATACAGTCCTAAAGGGTTTTAACCGCTGAATCAAAAAGAAAACATTCAGACAAGGGTCCATTTTTCCCGGATTCTACGCTAAATTTTTCTGAGGAATCTACCAAAACTTTTACAAAAAAGAGCAATTTTGTTTCCTCAATTTTGAAGGTTTGTATCCTCGGAGCCTTTAGAGGGCTGGAAGTTTTTTTCAGCATTTTTCACAGAAGCTACAGCAAATTTCATAGAATAAATTGTAAAAAAAAAAAAAAATTAATCACATCATTTTCATTTCAGCTTGTCTTTTGAGTATTATCAATCCCTCTGCGCTCCTTAAATGTTTGCCAAACTTTTAAAGCTTTTTTTTTACGCAAAAACAATAGTACATCAATGCAGGAGACTGATAAGGAAAACTACCCCATATCAATACAGACCCTTCTGACAAATACAGCTCACAAGTTAACATCTTTCAATTTTTTGAGTCCCCAAAATGGTTCTTGCTCATTTTTTCCAATTATATATACTTACCCGAATAGTCTCCGCCCCCAATATTCACGGCTTGATGGGCGGGAAATATTTCAATTTTCTTTCCCCTTCCATCTCCCTCTTCTTATGTACATACCTTTTTTTAAACTCGAGTAGTTTGATCATTTTGAGACGATTAGCTGACTTTTAATGTTCAGCCATGTATTTGAATTTGGCCTAACAATGATTCTGCAGCCTGCATGTGTGGGAGATGGCGTTGATTTTTGATTTTGATTCATTTTTCTATTAGTGAATAGCGAATGTACAACCTAATTCCTTTTCAGAGCGCACAAAGAATATTTCAAAGAAACCGCGATCTATTGGTTCGAGTATTTTTCGTCAATTTGCATGAGTTGTGACAGATGTCTTCAAACTGTCTTGTATCATGTCAATGTCTGGAAGATAAATGCAACGGAATATTTCTCTCTAGAACTGGAAAGTTGTTACCGATTCGAAATCCTTGTCCACGAACGAACGAATTTGACGTAATTAGCCCAATATTGTTCGCGCCCGTAACGCCGCGAGCTCATTTTCTACCTTCAGCTATGCAGTTATATACAAATTATGCAGCGCACAGCAAACGCCAATGGTGGTACATATATACAATATTTAGACGATGAAAAAGTGCGCCATTAATAGTTAAACTAGCTCGAGCGTCTAATCTATTTATTCAAATGGTTTGATTTTCATTTGAAAAGTTTAAATCCATCATCCGGCAGGGCACGAGAAGTTTAAAATGCACGCAGTGGAAACGAAGTCGAAGAATATCCTCCTTCGCGCGGCGCATTAATTTCGTACCGAGAGGACGCGGCGACAGTCGCCCGTTGTATAGAAAATGAAAGTTGCGTACACCGCGAATACGTCGTATAGCCGTGAGTGTAAGAAAAACCCGAGCTTTCAACGCCAAAATGTAAATTAGCCGCGCGAGGCCGCCTTTACCTCTCCGCTACCTTAACAATAATGAAGGAAAATGGACCAATTTTGCATTCGTTCCGTTCGTTAAGAAAATTCGTACTTACGTATTTTAATAATTTCTTCCCTTCTGGCGCGAGGTAATATTCTATCATATAAATCTGTTTAAACACGGTATACAGTCGCGCTTCCTTCGACGTTTTGACTCGATTCGCGAGTGCGTGATTTATATACTGGATCGTGTCCATTTAACTCGTTTATTAGTATCGTTAATACTATAATAATCAAGACTATTATCAGAGGAGTGATCGAAGGGGAAAAAAAACGGAAAACACTCCAGCAAATGAGAGAAAAGTCGACCCTACGACAAAGTAAACAAACGAAGCATAAAGAATCGAACATCGCTGATGTAATACTAGAAGTCATTTTGTTTAAGGAAGACTCGTCATCTGAAATAAAAAGAACTATCCTTTCAATTGAGATTGCGAGAAAAGACGCCCTCTTGACATTAAAAACCTCAACTAAAACCTAGTGTCGACTCATTTTTGACCTCGATCCTAAGACCCTATCAAATTGTAACTTTAAAATCTACCAAATTTTAAAATGATATCAATTTTTAATCTAAATATAAGTACATCAAATGACTCCATCCACTTAGGTACTATAACTTGAAGAACTCTTCCAGTTATACACGCAAGAACATTTTCCTCATCATACACATATTTTTACTGACGGTTCTAAAGATCATCAGGACGTCCCCTCAACTAAGCTTCATTGCTCTTTATCTCTACCAAACTTCACATCTATTTTTCATGCGGAACAGATGGCGATATTCCAAGCCCTTTACTACATAAAGCAAAACTCCCAAACAGGACAGTTTCTCATAATACCTGACTCTCTCTCCGCTCTCCAATCCATTTCTTCCATCCCTTCACGCGTTAATTCATCCTTAGCTTTATCAATCATCTACTTGATCAATTCTCTCAACCCCATTCAAATTAATTTTCTCTGGATCCCTAGTCATGCAGGAATATTCAACAACGAAATCGTAGATGTTTTAGCTAAATCAGCCCGCTCATCACCAGTCTCATCAAATCTGCTCCCTATGTCAGAACTATTTTCTCTTATTCGATGCTCCATGCGAGATGACTGGGCAATATCCTACTCGAAATCCGCTAACAATCTGAAATCCTTTTATTTCCTCATTCAACCTCTACTTCCGGCATTCCCTTGGTATAAACTTTTTAACGATACTCCCCGCTCCCTTATAGTTGAACTCAGTCGTCTTCGTTTTGGACACAATCGTCTCCCCACTCACTTGAAACGTTTAAACCTTTCCGAACCTGATATATGCCCCCTCCATCCAGACAATCCTTCTAAAGGCGACATCAATCACTATCTTTTCGAATGTCCAGAAATATCCAACATTAGACAAATATACTATACTCAGAAGCCATCAATCTACAATTCGCTACCCCACTCAGAGCCACCGACCTCCTATCATCAGAAAACCCCTCAATTTTCTCACACATTTTCAAATTTATCTCTGACCAACCTCCTTCCATCAACATTTAAATTCAATTCATTTTTTCCGTTTTTCCTTCGCGGTAAGGCCTAGTAGCCATCCTCTTTCCAACCTTTTTTTTTTTTTTTTTTTTTACATTTATGCATGTGTGCAATTTTTTCCCCCTATTCTTTTTTTTTTCTTTTTTTTGTTTTGTTTTTTGTTTTTGTTTTTTTTTTTTTGTATTTTTCTTTTATAATTTTTCTCTATGGTTAGATGTTGAAAAAAAAAAAAAAAAAAAACTATACTAGAAACGTGTGCCAAAGTCTATGCAAATATCCCAGCAAATTCAAATTATGTGTAAATCGCCTCATTTCACCTGCATAAACTGAAATAAAGTACGCATCCTCTGACAACTCAGTCCCTTGCAACCTGTTTAGTAAAGCGGAGGACCTTTGAAACTGTACAACAATCTAAATATTTACATAATTTAGTCCAGTCATATTAGATTAAAAAATTGTGTAAGTACGGAATAAATAAGGGACAGCTGAAATATTGAAAAAATGATTTTGTTTCACAGATTCTCACAACAAAACATGTTTTTTAATTAGGAAATATTTGAAAAACATGTCTGTCACATTGGAAAAATTTTTAACGTGAAAGTGTTTTTTATATAAATTTTTTTATAAATTTGTGAGAGGCAGTGCCAAAATATAAACAAATTTATGATTGTTACAGTTTGATAGCAAAATTTCTGCCCAATTTCGAATCAGTGATCCAAAACATGACTAAAATAATAACATTTTCACGAAAAAAATTAAAAAAAACATGTTCGTTGAAGTTGCATGATAAAACTGCTACCATATTCGGATTCTGCGACCCAAAACACGGGTATACTCGAAGTCCTGAAGTTTTGGTCGCAAAGATTTTTTTTTCTGGACCAGTGTGCGTCGTGAAGTTATGAAAGTTATACAGGCTGGCTGAACATTCGTTCCGTCTATATTCAACACCACTGCAGGACAGCATTGAGTTCACAGGCAGAGAGAATAATTGAACCGGTTGCTCTTGATGAATTCAGAAAGATTATTCAAGTCTTACGACGTGTCTTCATGAAAAGTTAAAGAGAATAAAAATTGCAGCCCGCTGTAAATTCCTTTCGAATCAATTCATACCCAAATTTTAAAAGAAGTTTATTTTGAAATATTTTCTCGAAAATGCTTTCTACTCCTGTGATACGAGTAACGATGTGTCAGGTAGATATCTTCGTCAGATTTTGAAACTACCCACAAAACGGTATCCGGTTCGAGAGAGAAATGTGAAAACCACATCCGGTTTCTCATGCAGGAAACGACTAAGTGCGTCCTATGCATCTATCGTTTCTCAACCTTTTTCGCGCTGTGGTATGGCGCACTTTCTGCTCGCAGATTTTTTCGTGGCACACCATTTTAGTCCAGTCAATAAAGATGAAAAAATGACAAATCATACGACATAAATGTGACGGAAGGTTTTTCTTTGTAATGGGCTCAGGATAACCCCCTGATTAAAATTCAAACATACACAGTTTATTTAAAGACAACTACAGTATATCACTTAAATCTTCGAATCCAATAAGAGCATATAAGACTCCTCCAACACACTCTAAATAAATTTCAGCATGGTCGCCAGAACGCGGATTAAAATTCTCCCTCCCCCCCCCCAAAAAAAAAAAAACAGTTTTAATCACATGAACCACATATTATGAAATTATTTAACGAATTCCCTAACCACACTTTACTCGCATGTCTAACAGATGGCTCAAAATTCAATCAGAGAACAGCCTGTGTACATTCCACAGTTTAAACAAATTACAGCCCGTCGAATGCGTGATTCCGCTTCAATCTACACAGCCGAATGAATAGCCATATATTTGCACGTCTTTCCCAAAAGGCTCAACTTGAGCCGCATAAAAACTATCTACTCTTAACACATACTCTTTTTCATCTCTCCAACTTTTTACAAACCTATTTTCAACTAACCCCGTCATACAAAGAATTTATCTGACACTCCTCACGATCAAATCAATTAACTCTAACCTCTTTTTTATTTGGATTCCGGGGGTCGCAGTAGACAAGGCAGCTAAAAAAGTCACTTCTTCCCCCTAAATAACAGACCCTACACTCACGCCGCCAGAAGATCTAAAAAATTATTACTCCTCGAAAATTTCTCAACTTTATTTGCGAGCCCGCATGCGAGTAGGGCCTAGTCTGTCCTCAATATTGACATGTTCCATGTCTTTTCTCTCGCCGGACCCCGATTTTGAAACTTGCGAGTACACCCCCCCCCCGTCAAGAGAAATCTCTGCCCCGTGGGTGATTCAGAAATTCGCGAGTACACCCCGCGTAATAATAATAAATAATTAATTAATTAATAATTAAATAAATAAATAATTAAATAATTAAATGATTAAATAATTGAATAAATAAATAATTAAATAATTAAATAATTGAATAATTAAATAATTGAATAATTAAATAATTAAATAAATAATTAAATAAATAATTAAATAATTAAATAAATAAATACATAAATAAATAAATAATTATTATAATTAATAATTAGAAAATTTTCCAAGTCCCTCTTCCTATCATATATTGCTGGATAGTCGAAATTTTTCCAAGTCCCCTAGACTTGAATTGTCTCATACCATCCCAATACAAAAGCGAGACAGGGGGCGAACGAGCGGAGCGAGTTCGCGCTACCTCATATTTCTCAAAAAAGACTTGAATTTTCTCATACCATTCCAATACAACAGCGAGATCGCTCGTTCGCCCCACGAAAGTTGATACCTCAAAATATAGAACACCCACAATTACCTCGAAATATTTCTCATACTAGACTTATACGACCCCAAGATAGGTAAAGGGGTAAACGAATAATATCTCACGAACACTTGACCTAGTAGAAGAATTAATAATAAATAAATAAATAATATTAAATAATTAAATAATTAAATAATAAGATAATTAAATAATAAAATAATTAAATAAATAAAGGCTGAATAGTCGAAATTTTGCCAAGTCCCCTAGACTTGAATTGTCTCATACCGTTCAATACAACAGCGAGACAGGGGGCGAACGAGCGGAGCGAGTTCGCGCTACCTCATATTTCTCATAGAAGACTTATACGACGCCAAGATAGGTAAAGGGGTAAACGAATAATATCACACGAACACTTGACCTAGTAGAAGCCTAGACTGAAATATTTCAAGATGACTGATAAAATATAAAAGACATGGAACATGATTTTCATTTATTTGGCTATGCCAGAAAATTTTTTTTTTTTTTTGCTATTGAACACGGGCCCTTGTCAACGCCGCAGGCCTAACGGCTAAGCGCGCCGCACCGTAACGGCTAGTCAATGTATAAATACCGGGAGTTGACCCGATCACAACGGTGAGTCGATGGTGAAAAGGAGCGGTCGATTTTAAGTCAGCTTCCTGTCAATTCTGGTCTATCGACATTGAGCGGAACGAAGTCAAATAAAAAATTGACCTCGATTTGGAATGAAGAAATCAATTTGAAGTAAAATTGACGTTGATTTGGAGTTGTCACGGTCCTTTGGGTCGTGTAAAGAAAGAGAGCGTAAATTGTGGTTCTGAGTGAGGTGGGGCTTTCGACTGGTCTTAAAGACTTGGAAAAATTCTGACCTTCAAGCCATAGATATATAGGTAGATGTTACGCGGGATTCGAGTTGCTTAATTCATGAAATCGGCTGCTCTTTTACCGAATTCATGGAATCGGCAACGACTTTGCTGAATTTTTGTATTAAACTTGTTTCTATGTTCCCGCAAAAAGAAACAGTTCCAGAAGAGCGTTGAAAATGAAGTTGAAGTATTCGAGAACCGCATTGCTAATGTATTTGATCATTAAAATTGCTTCACGAGTTTCTGAATCCGTACAAAGCGTCCTGTTCTGAACCAACTTTGGAAAAGGAATTGAGCAGGAGTAAAGTACTCTTACTTGGAACTATTTTGTACAATTCGATCAGATATTCTTGGTAAAACTTTATTGACCATTGAAATTTATCTAAAAATACTCGAGACGAATTAAAATTCGATTAGGAAAGCTTCGAGTTCACAAATTCGGTAATGCTGTTGCTTATTTCATGAGTTCGACAATTACACAAATCCCGCGTAACATAGATATTATATCGGGAGGGGGAAGAAAGTTTCGAATAATGTCGACTATAAAGATGAGGTATGGAGGGAAAGGACTTCGACGTAATGTAATCGACCACCTAAATTAAAAAATCCTCCATAAAACTGATGACGTAATTATAATGAATGAGACCGGCGAGCAGTGAACGGAGTGAGCGGCGAGTTTTTATTTTTCATTTTTTTTTTCTGGACAAAATATTTTGCAATGGCAACGGGGAACCCGCAAGTTCCGCGCCTCGCGGCAAAAGAGGTACCTAAAATCAGAACTTGGACGCGAATATTCTTACGTTTGTATGCGCGAAACTTTTTTCGAAAGTCGAAATTTTTTCAAGTACCCTCCCTTATCATGTACAAAGCTCGGAAATCGAATTTTTTGAAGTGCCACGACATACTGGTCGGTGCCCATCATCAACCTCGGGAATTTCCTGAAGACCCCCCTCCCAACAAAAGGGATAGCGGGTTCCCGTTTGCGGTGAGAAAAATATAGGCCATGTTTCACATCTCATTGTAGATAAGGTCATCTTAAGTAGATCAAGACTATTTTGCAGTATACCCATACTAAGTTGTACATTGGCTCGGAACTCGAAAGTTTTCGAAGTCCCTAACGAGTATGCCTAGCAAACTATCTGACAGTCTCATTTGCCCCGCTCGTTTTTACCGACCAGTATTTCTTATTATAGAAGATAATAATTTTTGAGCGAAGACGAATCGGACATGTGAGAAAATTCTCGAACTATTGTTTTGTAGGTAGGTGCCTTTGAATTCGGCATTTACTGCGCTTTCACTTCTATTTTGTACACGGTTTCATACTTTGCCACGTGAAATGGGAGATGAGAGAGAAGTACCGTGGTGTATTCCGAATACTTATTTAGAAACGTAAAAAAAAAAAAAGTTATCCCAATGTTCTCACAATAGGGCCGGATGTGATACCCGTAGGTACCTCCCGTGGTTGATCAAAGATTTGCTGGAGTCTCCTGATACGTGATTATACTCGCAAAAGGTATTTGTATTTCTTTTGTTTTCAGGATAGAAATTGTCCGAGTTTCCGCAGTAGTTCCTTATCGCCGCTAACTCGGGCCAGGGAGGGTTGTAGAGTCTCTTGCAATGATGGTATTACTGAGCGTTGGCGGAACGTGATTCTAGTTGCTTATTGGCACTTTCTCTTGAAAATTCATCCCTCTTCGCAGGCTATTGCTACACGCTATTCACGGGGATGATTTCATTTCTCACATGGTTGTACTCGTGATCATCATTCGTGTTTTACTCCGTTGTCGTGAACAAACGTAAGACTTTCCTCGCGTCAACCAGAAGATCGATTAATTTTTGAAAATTTCGAACATTCTGCAGTCGCTTCATATTGATTTTCATTAACATGAGGTCGAAGATGAGAACCCCACGAACAGATGAATGTAATATGATTCATCATTACGAACAAGGTAAATTTGCACGTGTTTCTGGTTACGGCCTAATTAATTTCGAGATGGATCTGCTTGCTGTGTTTTTTTTTTTTTAAGAATTAGTTGAGTGTTTTTTGTCGCACGTAGATTTACCTCCGGAAGATATTATTGCTCGTCGTTTGGTTTGCACCATTTGTAAAATAAATATCGAACATCGGCAAGTCACACCTATGAATGTTCATCCTATTTACCGCGTGCTCGTGTGCGACGTGAGTATTCTAGCAAAACGTACTCGTATTTTCTAGATCGGTAGAGATTTTTTTTCATCTTCTTGTGTATACCTTAGTTTTGTATAGATCGGATGGACAAAAAGTGTGAGTGGTGTGTTAGAGACTTCCATCCTGGTAAACTCAGCTCTTGCAAAAAATGTTGTCGAAAATTCTGTCCAGTAAGTGATTAAAATTATGCCTATATTCGGATGCGATGATCTATTCTTGAAATGATATTCCATATGCTCATTTTTACAGGAATGTATTACCTCAAATTTCGCGTTGAGGCACTCATTTCACATTGAGAATAGTTTCGAGTGTTTTGCTTGCAAACCGAAGGAATTGAAGGCACTTAAAATTCTACACAAATCATTCCTAGACGAGGTACATCGTTCTTTAATACCTAACTCGTCGAGTATCTTTTCATGTCGCGTTTTTGAAATGGTGTAATATTTTTTGTACGCTGTGCAGTTAGATGAACGAAGCCAATCGCAGTTGGATGACAGAAGCCAATCGACGTTTTTTAATTTTTTGGATCGTGTGATAAAGGAATTTTCTGGAAAAGTCGGATCTTCGAGGGAAAGCAGCTGCAGTGCAGGAGACAGTGATACAATTAAAGGAAGCTTGAAAAGTATAGTTTCTTTCCGCAAATTGGTGGTAAGTGAATTTGTTTTCATTACGAAATATATGTAAGAATCGAACTTCGTTATACCTCGATATCAGGTCTCTGTAATGATGTGTAGACCTTCGTTTTACCCTATACTGAGTCTCTCATGAGCGATCTTGACTCACGTAAAAAATGTAAATCTCGTTATGGTTTTTTTCTATCTTATAATAACTACGACTACCTATTCTGTCAGCGAGTGCCAGCGTACAGAATATGCAAGCATATTCTTACATTTGTACTCTGAGTAAATTCCTGGAAAATCAGGGAGCTCAAAGGACTTGAACCATCGGAAAGTCAGCAAAACTAGTGATTTTGATTCACGAATTTATTCTGACTATAGATAGAAGAACGATAATGGGTTTGAAATAATTGTCTGGTACCCACTTTTTTAAGATTCGAAGATATCGGGGATGTTTCTAATTTTTAAAGTGGCAAGAAAGCCCGGTAAATCATTTCCCCTCCCCTGACGCTTTCGAAAAAATGGGAAAAACTACTCCTATGATCCTCCATTTGAAGCCTTATTGATCCCCTTCCCAGTTGAAGCCCTAGAATTCCCAGGCTCAAAAAGCTTCAACAGGAAAAAACCTGAAGCCCTCGGATCCCGGGCTTCTTCAGGGAAAACTACCCATGTAATTCTTATTTAAAGCTCCGAGGCTTTCAAGTAGGAACAATGTTTACCAGGAGAGGAGCGGAAAGGGTCACAGCCTCCTACTGAAATTTTGAAGGTTATGTTGACTCACAAATTCTAAACTAGATGTAAAACCCAAAGGATCATTCAGACTAAAAAATATTCGGAGCCTCCGAAACCATTACATATCGATCGTCTGGACGGCGAAATCCGTGGTTTTTGACAGTGCCGTATTACCCTATACGCACACTACGCACGTGCGTAGGGCGGCTAATTTTTGGGGCGGCCAATTTTGATGAGTATTCATTATTAAATACAAAATACCTAATAAAAGTGTGAGCGAAGCAATTATTTTTTGGCATGAGAAACAGAAAGATTGATGATGAAAATAAATGAGTATACCTACCTACCCATGAAAATTCTTTATACTTTTTTTTTTTTTTTTGGGGGGGGGGGGCGGCAAATTCATTTGTGCGTAAAGCGGAAAATACCTTAATCCGCCACTGGTTTTTGAAAAGAAAAAGTATAACATGTACTCAAAAAAGATTTTAAGGTTCAAATACGCCTATATCGAGAAGGAGACAGAAAAACCGGATTCCAAGTTATCGATAGAAAAAAGCACTTAAAAATCACTGAAAATGATTTGGTAAATTGATTCTTCAAGGTCGAGAATAATATGTCTTCTCATTGATTTATGATATTTAATTTTAACAGTTCGCAAATATGTCAGTTTCAGAAACTGAAGATATCCATAAATTTGAAAAATCAACTTGTCATGACGGAGAAAAAATTAGCTTCAATTCTCTTCATAATATTATAGAAATAGTGCGTCGTTGTTCCGGGAGCACCGTTGTATAAAATAAGACTCCAGATTCAAGTCCCATTTGGTGAGAACCGATTTTATTACACTTATTTGGTTACTACGGTGACAATACTTTAAATAGAATTATTTGATACTACCTAACGTCACACAGTGAATTGCTGTTACCGCGTGTATTTTCTTCCATAAGAATAACGTAGGGAGCAGAGATCATTGTGTTCCTAATGAGGAATGTGAAATTTCTCAACTACCGGAAATCTGTTAGGCCTATCATATTTTATGACTATGAAGTTTCTGGATTACTAATTTTTAACTCAGATTTCTATCAGAATATACGTACTCCCGGACAGTTTGCCAAAGCCGTTTGGCGGTCACCCATTTCACCGACACGCTATTTTTCCAACAACCACTCAGCGGACAAACTTTTTTTCAACAAGTTACTCGACATCTACTTTTTCGACACCCACTTTGTCGATGCTCATTTTGGATTATTCGTGTAATTATCTTTGCTCCCCGCGTTATTCCTATAGAAATAAAAAGTGCTTTGGCTAACCTTTGGAAGGTTCCCCTCACATTGATTCATTGTGTTATGTCAGATTGAATCTATCCATCAGACAGTTTTTTGAGATGTAGCTTGCACAAATAGGAATGAAGAAGCCGAGTATGTAAGGAGAAGGTAGGTCTTCTAAAATCTCACGATCAAACTATACTCTACCGCCAATTGTATGTGCATAACATGATGTTCACAGGGAACCTGTTCTGTTTTTTTTTTTTGAAAAATTTGCCGTTCGACGTGCGACCAAAATGGGCTTAGAAAAAATTTGCTCATTTTCTTGAGCTATTATGCAAGTATGATAAGAGGGGAATGATAGGAGGGAGACGAATTTATTTATTTTTTCATTAATTTATTTAGTTTCTTTCTTTCTTTTTTTCTGTGATAGGAGGGGACGAATTTATTTATTCATTTATATATTTATTTATTTATTTATTTATTTATTTATTTATTTATTTATTTATTTATTTATTTACCTTCTTTCTTTCTTTCTTTCTTTCTTTCTTTATATGATAAGAAGACAAATCCCCTATCATATACTTTTTGGCAGGCTAAACTATGGTACTTATAAAGAAATTTTGCATAGGAGGTTTAGGGTGAGATTTTCAATATCAATATTCCTTGGACCAGACCAAACATGTTTCAACAAACTCCAGCTCTTCCCATCGGAATGTGAGAAAAATCTTCCAGACATATTTTAATCGTATTTTAATGTGTTTGTTCAGGACGTGAAGAATGGTCTATCCAGTGCTGCCATAAAAGTATTACATTATACAACTCCTGTAACTTTTTACATTATTTAATAACTGATTGGACGATACCTTTTTGAGATCGTCATTCATCAAAATAGAAAACATTCGTAATTATTTATTTAGGTATTTTATTTAAAATTTTAAGTGCCGTCCAACAGTTGAAGGCCAAATTGTTAAAAAAACAAATTGCTAAATTTGTTTTTCTAACAATTATGTTGTACCGGTACTGCAATGTACGAGTAATGAAGGCCAATTCTGGAACGACACTGTCTGTAATAATAATGATAATGACAATTATATACAAATAACTAATAATTTTTTAAATCAATTCAAACGCTTTATTTTTTGTAATACATTGAATAATGACATTGAGTATACACGCACCAGACAAAGACTCGCGCTATTGAAAAATTAGTCACTTCTTCAAATACTACCACAAGAGTGCGCTGCGTGTCAACCAGCGGAGGTAAAAGAGAGAGAACATTGTTCCCTCTCTGTTACCCCCACATCTTAACATGCATCGCACTCCCGTAGCATTCAATAGAGTGACTAATTATTCAACAATGCAAATTAGTATTTATCTGATACCAATCTATTCAATGATAATGATGATAATAATAATAATGATGATATCTTTGCGCTTTCATAGATACATTCCTGCGCCCATTAAGGAGGGGATTACTTATTAGTATTACTATTATTAATTGATGGCTGGGGAAAGACATGGAATGAACATGAACTACAGAAAGTAAGTTATTTCTATAGGTATTTTTGACGCTGAGTAGCATGCCATTTACCATTTCTTTATATTATGTCTCATTATTGCGCAATATTTACACGGGTTGTTGTAACATGTAAAGTATCTTATCAAGCTACAAAATTTCAACGCGCGAAAAGGTACCTTTGCCTGTCGCGATGTAGCGCAGGAATTAAACATGCGTATTGCCCAACAACGATGAGAGTTAATATCGAAAAACGGTAAATGGAATGGTACTCAAAGTCAAAAATACTTCTAGAAACACCTTCTACAGTTGATTTTCATTCCAAAAACTTGTAATTTCTTCGTGTATGTGATGATAATTGATAAGTGTTTCATTTTTGTGATACATATGTGATACATTAGATAATAGTAATAACTTTAACGATATTATTACTTCCCTACGCCCACAAGATACTGTGACGAGTGGGGGAGAAATATAATTATTATTTTTCCTATTACCTATTCATACTGCACGCTACATTGATGTTACCAATTTATATGACTGGTGCTTCTTTTTCTCCTACTTTTCTAGTCTTTTATGTGATGTATTTTTTAAGTATTATGTGCGGTAAGTACTCCGCTACCACTCAAATATTATTATGGTAAATACTTAATACTGATAGACGATAGCACGTTTTATGCTTTCGTTAGAATTTAATTCCATAATTGTTCCTTGTTCATTCTCATCCTTAGTTATACTCGCGATTATTGAAAATGAGTGTTCACGTTCATAAATAAAATTTTTTATAGAAAAAATAATAATAAGACCAGAGAAAAGCTCCGACGATAATTTGAAAATTGAATATGGAAATTGTAATCAAAAATTGCAATTTTCATATCCAACTTTCAAAATATTGTCGAGGCTTTTCCCCGTTTTTTTTTTTTTTTTTTTTCTTATGTACAAAATTTTGTTTTTCACTTTCGTTGATTGTTCAAATGTAGCACATAGACGTTGAAATAATGAAAACCCGTGCACTTGTCATAGTATACTTTTACGTGTCTTGTAGCTTAATATACTTAGCACTATATTTTGTGATTTATTTCATACGACTGTTGTCACCGCTGCCGTTATCAGTGTTGTATAATTTTGCTTGGTGCTCCTGTAACTCAATTCTGCTCTGTATCATTATTTGCCTTCTCTGCCCCCTCCCACTTTTTCTCCATCTTTCTTCTCTTTAATTAATAATAGTAATCACGCATTCCACTCCCCTTCCCCCAATGAGCATCAGCATTATTGTTATATACATAGTTAAAATTTGTATGTATTTTAGAAAATAAAGGCGTTATTGAATTGTATTGATAATATTGGGCCTCATTCCCTCTCCCCTCCATTTCATTACAGTTGACTATTTGCTTACGTCGCATGTGCAAAGCCGCCCGTCCTCCACAGTGACGTGGGTGCGGTTTGCGTATGCATTATAATATTTTTACTTATTACTCGGGTCTACACATAGTCTCGACATAATTTGAGCAACGTTTCACATATTTTCCTTCCGAACACATTTCTGCGATCAATGGTGAGGAGCAGAAAAAAGAGGAAAAAAGACTCCAGGAAGAATTATACTTTTTTGGAGTATAATCAGACAATGACTCATTGGAATAGGAAAATCTCAATTATGACGTAATGACTGAATAGGGTGACCTATGCCCTCACTCATTTAATAAGTTATGTATGTAAGAACGCACGCGTTTTCTCGAACATTCAGTGTCGGTAGTGTGGCTCCAAACTCGCAGATAAGATTCTGAGTTTCGAGAACATGAGCATCAAAGCGTTACAGCGCTGGAGATTGTCGATTTAGCCGTGCTCACGAGTGACTACGTACGGGTCACCTCGTAAGACTAGTTCTCAAAATAACAATACAATGCGCATATTAATGATTCATTCATCGATCATTTTGCTTTTGGTACCAAAATTGTTTACTAGAGTCTCAAGTTCAAATGGGTAGGAGACCGTAATAGAAGCTCCAATCCTAAAACCGGGAAAAGACCTTCCTCAACCTCTTCCGGTCTCATATCGTTCTACCGGTGTAGTATAAATAAGATACCACAAGGAGATTGAGGCTGCTTTGGATTCTAGAATCGAGTAATCTGCTCTTGTCAAATTAGTGAGGAATTCGCCAAAGGTCACCTCAAGGTTTTCTAGCCTTAATCAAATTGCAGTCCCTTTCTCCTCGCATTCCAAACAAAATAGTTTTGCAAGACTAACTCCAATCACAAAGATTAAATCGAGGACAATATCTCTCGTAACTCCAATCAATCAAAAAAAAAAAAAAAAAACAGAAGGCCCGGTTTACTTTTCGAATGGAGACGCCTGAGAATCTCAGCAAAGACTTGACTTATTCATTCATTCATCGAGAGAGTAGATCAAAATACATGATCGACCTTTGAAAACGATAGTTGCTTCACATATTAAAGAAGATGATCTTCAAATGAAAGCCTGGTCCAGTACAGAAAATTCATACAAAATCTATAAAGTAACAAGGAGTTAAAAAAGTGATTTATGTTTGATTAAAGAGTAATTTTTCTGCCGTCGGACTCAATGAGTTCTTCATCACTATGAAGGTAGCAATTTATATGCGGTGTAATAAATCATGCTTTGATTTATGTAATCGTACCCATACCGCATACTCTTTTTCATTTCTTGTTGCTAACGTTCAATTGATGTGTCGCGTTTCGTTACACGAACAGGCAGAATACCTTTCCGAATTATCCATTGCAACTCGTTCTTATAGAAACTGAAAATATTTTAATTTACCATCGACGAGTACGATATTTTGCTGAAAAATTCCTATAATTTGTCAGACAAACATATCATAGTTCACAATTAGTTAAGTTCGTTATTTTAGGTCTTCAGAAGAATCATTCGCAAGTTAGCAGTTTGAACGTCATCAGAGTACGCTTTGGTTGATTACACAAGCCACTGACAGATACAGCCTAGCGTTCCTAACAAAAATTTTTTTTTTCTTAGAAGACTCACAACGAAAAATCGTAAATTGAATTCATGTATAGAGAAAATAATTATGAAGCCTTTCTTGATGGATGCAAATACGTTCAATTATACCGTGTCGACACAATTTATGATCTCGTTCGTCCAGAATTTTTATCCTCCGGACTTACAAGCTGAAAATATCAAAACGACAATCAGACAAGGGCATGATCTTTTGACCGACAAATATTTCAAGTTAATTTGTTTTCTGCATCGCTAACAGTGATTACAAAAAAGTTAACATACCCGTACCTATCAATCACCTTATCTTCGTGAAGAGGATTGATAACTTTGAGCAAGCCTGCGGGCTCGCAATAATTTTGCGACAAATTATGGACAATGTTTCCACTAATAAGACAGTAAAAACTCGTACTGCAATTATCAAAAGATAATTCGCGAAAGATTTGTAAGTTCCTAACGTGTTTGATTAGCAACAAAACGTTTCTAAGCTCATCAAACTCAGTGGACGACAGAATAGTCTTAAAAAATGGAACATTAACTTCTAAAGAACAGCCTTTTTTGGCCGAGTGATGTATCGTTTTTGCCTCAGGTGGCACTCACAGCAAATTCAATCGAATATGCACATCCCAACTGGGTGCTACTTTAATACGTCATGATCTACCAGACGTGATTTACCTTGATATAAAAAAGTCCACTCAGTGTAGAGTCACCCACAATATATTGAAGTCAGCAGAGAAGTTTTGCAGCTCCAAGAAAGGAGTTGTTATAATTCGAAGTCAAGAAAAGTGTCGTATAAAGGTATTTTTCATACCTAGAAACATGAAAAAAAATTCTCTTTTTGATGCCAGGTTAAGGGCGCAGTGCGGCCAACGTCATAAAGTAGTCAGAGCGAAAAACTTGTTAAAAATTGTGACAAAAGATAGGAGCAAGAAAAAATTCGAGAATATTTTCAAACTTGGGATATTTTTCTAGATACAGCTGACAGAGTTTGACAAAATTTCTAGACCTAAAATATTTTGTAAGAATATTTTCAGACTTATAATATTTTTCAAGATACGACTGATAGAGTTGGAGAGTAAAATCGAGTCCCATTGTTAATTTTTTTACCTATTTTCATTCATCACAAAACTCTTCAAGTTTAAAAAATCCTCCAACTCTAGAATTAAAATATTTCTAAGTCCCTAAGGATTTTTTTCCCATAATGGAGTAGGTGCGGGTTGCGCATGCATTTAATATTGTTTCCTCCAACACCGGAATCGACCCTTTCGGGTATAACTTCAGTGAAGGAGGAATCTGGCCCCTCTTCTACTCGGCATCTGCCAAGTTGCTTTGGCAACCGCCAAACTGCAGTGCCCCCCTGGCACGCACAAAAAACATAAGAACACTCACAACAACAAACACCACCACACTACACAATACAGTAGGTCACTGTTGGAGTTTCTTCATCTTTTTCTCTCTTCAGGGAAGGTCTTGGTCCTCTTCTTCCTGCAGATCTGGATGTTGATGGTACACTGGTGTTGAGTAGGCCATAGCGTGGTTCTGCATTTGCCTATCTTCCTCTTCATGATGGTGGCCGCAACTGCAGACACCTGGTTCCATGCTTCTTCGGAACCTAGCATGGTGGGTACCAGGCTACTCGGGTCGAGCGCTTCATCTACCCCGATCTCTTGAAGAGACCGACTAAGCTCGTCCCGCTCACGTCTGCACGCCTCACACTCAAATAAGGTGTGTTGTGGTCCGTCATCCCGCCCTTGGTTACAGTGCGAACACGTTGCCTGCTCAACTTTCCTTAACTTCTCGTGAAGGTACTTGTTGAAGCAGCCATGGCCGCTTAACACCTGCGTCAGGTGAAAGTTCAGCTGACTATGGTGTCGGTTCATCCACTCATCAAGGTCGCTATTAGCACACGGGTTGTCCATGTACCCAGCTCACTCTGGGCAATTCTTGCATTCCACTTTACAAGCAAGGAGAGCCTGGCCTCCTGCTTGACCCGTAAAGCTTCTCGGTTGGTTGTTGTTCTCTTCTTTGCTTCGAACACCACCGCTCTCTCCTCAGCAAGGAGCTCGATTGGTGGTGAACGTGCTAATACACAAAGAGCCTCCGTCGAGACAGTGCGGTAGGCACTAACACACCTCAGCGCAGCTCTTCGTTGGATCTTTACCATCTCTCTTCTTCGGTATGGTATCTTCATGCAGTCGGCCCGTACTGGCGCACCATATAGGAGGATCGACAAGGCGGTGCTCATCATGATCCTTCTCCTTGCTTCTCTCGGTCCTCCTAGGTTCCTCAACAAGCGGCTTAGGTATCCAACTACCCGGCCCGCCTTTTCCGCTGCCATCAGGAGATGGTGCCTGAAGCTCAGCGTTGAGTCAAACCAGATGCCTAGGTATTTCATTTGCTTCTTGATTTCAATTTCCACACCTCGCAGGCGAAAGGTGGGTGGCTTGAACTTCCGACGGGTCGTGAATAAAATGGCCTCCGTCTTACTTGCTGCTAGTTCAAGTCCAGCCGACTCGATCCAACGCGTCACATCCTCTAGGGCCCGGTTTACCCTGCTCTCCACCGCTACAGTTGTTTCGGCGGTACATACCACCAGGGTGTCATCCGCATAGCAGATAAGCTTAACCCCCGGTGGCAGCTTCACCTTAAAGATTCCGTTAAATGCGAAGCACCACAAAAGCTGCCCAAGGACCGACCCTTGCGGCGCCCCACAAGTAACAGGGCGCTTTACTGTACCAGAAGACGTCTCTGCTTGGATTTCACGGCAGCTAAGGTAGCTGCTGATCATCCTGAGCAGGTATGCGGGCACTCCTGCGTTCACAAGAGCTTCCAATATCATCTTCCATGGAATTGAATTGAACGCATTTCTTATGTCGAGGCTGACGGCTGCGCAAAACTGACGCATATCAATTGCTGACTTGGCTATCCTCTTCAGCCGGATCCCAGCATCTGAAGTGCAGCGTCCAGTTTGAAAACCGTACTGGCTATCAGAGATTATATCTCTTTCCTTCAGATAGCTCTCCAAACGATTGGCTATCACTCTTTCTAGAAGTTTCCCAACATTGTCTAGCAGACAAAGTGGACGATAAGAGGATGGTAGACCAGGTGGTTTATCCTTCTTATCGATGAACGCTAGCCTGGCTTTCTTCCATCGCACAGGGAACAGTCCCCCAACAATTGCCGCATTGAATGTATCAACAAGCAGTGCTGGGTCAACTGAATGTATGGCGCTCCAGACAAGTCCCTAAGGATTAAGGATGAAATTAGAAAGATATTGGGGTTCTTTAAAATCCGCAGCCGCAACTTGCTTCGCTCGCTGCTTCGTTACTCTATGAACAAATCTAAAAAAGGTCGATCGAAATATTTCCAAGTCCACTTCGCTGCTTCACCTTCCGATCATCCCTAGGTAAATCGGATAGACGCAAACGTGAACGAAGACGTACAGACGCGAGTATACCTGAATTCACACTAGCTCAGAGCCCCTGGAGTTTTGTACACGATCTTTTTACTCGTTTATTGTTTAACCTAATGTAGCTTATGTCATCGATCTACAGAAAAGAGTCCATGATTTCTTCTCTTCCTTTCCTCTATACAGACAAAGAAGAAGAGAAATAAAACCGATCTCATGGCTTGATGGTCTCAATTTGTTCAACTTTTGAAGTCACGTGGACGCATGAGTAATTTTTAGCTCAAACTCGGTAAAATATAGAAAGATTTTCTGGGCCAAATGAATAAAGATCATGCAACATGTGTACTAATAAGTGACCTCAACGCCTGCTTTTGTGATAGAATCATGGCCCAGTTTGTGAATTTTTCCCACAGACTCGCACGGGGCGTTCTTAACTAATATAGGCGTGGTGCAATGGCTACTAGTTCAGGGGGGCTCATTCGCTTCGTCTATTCGCCACTCTCGGCACACTGCATTTCGAGCTGTCTCGCTTACAAGGGGCTCACTCGCTCCGCTCGTTCACCCCTGTTCTTAAAATACTGCGAGTTAAGCTATATAGTCCAAGGGGGGCGAACGAGCGGAACAAGTTCACCCCATATGGATAGTGACGTCATAACCATCCATAATGGCTGCCTGTGACGTCATCAGTTCTCTCTCCTCGTCCTTGCTCTCTTCTTTTCTCGGGATCGCTCACTCGATCCGCTAGTAACGGGATCCGACCAGTTCATCGAAAGATTTTTCACCGAGTAAGTCTTTTTGAGAGAATGTACACATCACCGACAGAAAAGTTCACCTTTTTCAATCAGCTGTTCGACTTTTATTTGATGCTTCGGTATACCGGTACGTGCAGGAAGAAACAAGATTATCACAAGCTCGCACAATATGTTAATTATTGACATTTAAAATCAATTTTAATTAATATTTATCAATTATAAATATTTATTTTAGATTTTTAAATATTAAATTTAAATATTAAAATTATTTATTATTTGAATATATTCTATTAATTTTATTTATTTCTTATTACTAATTAAAATATATATTTTTTAAAGTAATTTAGAGTAAAGTATTAATTTTAAATATAATTAATTTAATTAATATAAATTGATTTTTGAATTTGATTTCATAATAATTATTTTAATTTTTACGATAATCAAAATATTAATTATTATAATTAATAAATTTATTAATTTAAATTTTTTTTTATAATAGATTAGAATCTAGATTTAATAATATAAATAATTTGAAAATTAATTTTTTCATAAATTTTACCGATTATCATTTAAATTTAAATAAATAAATATATTTCAAGAAATATTTTTTTGAATATTAATTTCAAACATCTATTGGATATAAATTAATTTTATTATTGATAAAAATAAATAAACAAAATAGTTAATAATATTTAATACTTAAAATAAAAGAATTATCAACAATTATTATTAAAATAATTTAGATTATTATAATTTTTAAATAATCATTTTTATTGAAATAAAACGTATTATTAAATTTTCAAACAAAATTGTAAATAAATAAATTGATTTAATAAATTAGAAATTTAAAAAAAAGTAATAAAATCAAATATGGTGAACTTGGGTACCATGTGGTGAACCACTACTTCTATCAGGTGAATTATCTGTAAGTCAACTTTCTGTAGGTGAATCTTAATCGGTGAATTTTCTAGGTGAAAAATCTTTCGGTGAAACACCCGCTCGTAACATCTCAAGAGCAACATTAAAAAGCAAAAACCTTGAATTGTCCGAGAAAACGTCACGCTGAAAAATAATGGATGAGGGCATCGAATTTTTTCGAGAAAATACTTCGGGATCCTTCTGCTTTTGTGCTTATGTAAAGCATAACAGAATTATGACATGTTACGAACAAGTTTCCCACCCACTTTGATGCACAATTTACTCTCATACCCCTGTTTTACAGTCAAATGGATGAAATTCTCAGAACTGTCTCCCTTATAGCTCGAAAGCGAAAATTTTTTCAAGTCCCAAACTCGATGGACGAAACTTTTCAAAGGTCTCTCCTCTCGTACATACGGTATAGCCCACAGGTCGAAATTGTTCTAAGTTTCTTTCATTGAATTGAAACGAGCTTCTTGATACTAGCCTTATCCTATCTAGACTTATCTCAGCTACACAACGAATTATTGGAATCTCTGGACGACGCGATGTTTTCAAACCGTCACGAAAATGTTCACCCTTCTGTTTTCCCGCACATAACCACACAGATTAGAAAACTTCAAACGACGAAGAAATTTTCTTCCATCTGATTCCATAAGTACGCGCGATAACTATCCCACATAATGGCTGTTTCTATACTATCTTCATCTGTCTTCAATTTTCCTGAAATTACCGCAATTTATGGACCATAACTTAATAAATGGCTTTCGATTGTGAGTAATGTGTCGGTTTGAGAATTTAAACTTCGCATTCCGGCGCGGCCGCGTCAGTGTTTCGGAGAATGCTACTTATATCTGTCCGCTTTAAATGTACTTCCTGGTATTTATACATTAACGAACACCATAATACATGTACTTATACCCGGAGAAACATTGCAGGGCTTCCGCGTAGGAAAGACTTTACTCCATTCCTTGTTTTGACGACGGACACCCACTAATTGAAACACGTTTATTCAACTGTGCATATACCAGTAGTTTACAAAGCCGTTTCGGACGTAATTTTCTGGTCGGCGTGAAAATCGCATATTAGGCCTCCATGCGCTCGGAATCTGAGACTTCATTGCAATTCCGAAAGACACCCCTACTAACGCAGTATAATAGGAAATGCAATAAAAGTACGTAACAAAACTTGTCTAATCTCGTAATAGAAGCATTGTGAACTTTCGGGTCTCGGGAAGCGAAGATATTGGAAAACTTAATCGCTTTCGCGGTTATATCTAAGATGGTCGCACCACCAGTCATACTTTGGTCACGATCCGCATTACAACCACCGTGAATGTCGTTGACGAATTTTCGAAATGCCTTTTATAGCGCGCAATAATGTAATTGCCGCAGTGTGGGCGAGAAGAGAAAAATGGTCGGCGGGCACACCATTTTTTCCTCGTGTGAGATATTTTCCCGTCATTTTCGCGTACTTGAGCACCTTTAGGAATCAGCGCGTTATGAAATAGCATTCACGGAGGCCGTCGCGTACAAATAAAGGAATTTGTAGCCAAGACAAACCTCGATTACAGACTCGAATTCGCAGAGATGGTGTGCCGGTACCGGTGTTTCTTTTTCGCACGTGTAAACGAAAATTGCTTTTGATATTTCGATGTCGGTTCCGTAGCCCATACGAGTATTCGGAACGATACCCATTTTTTTGTCATTTCCACGTACGCAATCGATATGATGAAATTTAAACGAAAAACGCTAGCAAAATTTTACATCTCGCCGTATTTTTTTTTATGTAAATGATACACGAGAAGCTGGATCAGCTTTCCCCTCTCTTGGTGCACACTTTGTTTTTTGTTGAAGGATAGTAAATGGTTTTTTTTAGAGAGCTCTTTGCCAAAGGCAACTCGAGGTAAACGACATGTCCTGGTAAAAGTAGCTACATAATGATATAAACATCTATTACCAAGTACTGTACGTACGGGTAATGAAATTTCATCTTCGGACGCGGTTCGCTATTATTTAATCGTTGAAAATGAAGAATCGTCCGCTTTTATAATTTTTTTTTTATTTTACCCCCATTCTTTTAAACGGAACCAGTTTCGTTCTCGTTGGAATTTTCGTACGTATTATTATTAAGTTGTATTGAGTAATGGACGCGTGAATGAGAATTCCGTGGATTTTAGCAATGCAATGTAGGAATTCGATTGAAAAACGTGCCGCCATCACGAAGAAAACGAAAGTGCAAAATATCATACAATCATTCGCACCTTTTCTAGCGCTATTTTACATCGTAAAATTTAAATGCGTCGATGAATTCGATTACACTAAGCCAGTATATTAAAAAGCTTAGTTTTATAACTACACGATACCATGCAGGTATACATAAAAAGTTCGAATAGTAAATTTACAAATTTATATGCTAATATGGACAATGATACCGTACTCGGTATAGTACAGTATACTCTTGATTCTTACGAGTTCACCTTTGAAACTGGGCTATCGGTCGTTTCATTGTATGACGTCAACAAGTTCACAGCTATATCTTAATTAGAGCACAATAATGGGACCCCATCTAATACAGAAATAAGTCTGCAATTGATGGCTGCATTCTCATCATATCTTGATACAATTCACAAAAAGCCAAAGATGGAAGAGATCACGAATTCTACCGGTACTGTCGGACATTTTAACTTTGTTTCGTAAAATAAATACCATCCTCTTACATTTTTACTTCAAATTTCAAACCAAAACAGAATGTTGAGAATGGAATATGGAGAATGAAACGTCTCGCTTGTAGGTTTGCTTAGTCTTCAAACATTTTGTACTTCATTCTTTCGATTAATTGGGCCGGAAATACCCGAATACCAACGATAGGGAGGACAGACGAGTACTGTACTCTCGATCTTACATCGCTGCGCATGCGTTGGACAGAATTTGCTTTAGATGATTCACTATCCTCTTTTCCTTTGCCTTCCTTCACGTCAAGGGAAACAATTTTTAATAAGAATTTCTTCTTCAGGAGCAAAAATTTTGACAAGTTTGAAAGTGATCAGTCGGGTAATTCTTGAGATTCAAGAAGACAGACATACAAACTTTCTGTTTTATATTTTAGATGACTTCGCATTCTGTCTCCTAGAAGCAAAGTCACAAAACAGAAAGAGCGCTTCAGTCGGGTGCGACGGTACATCGACTCTATAGATCGACGTCCATTTGAGGTCGACTTAAAGTCAATCAGCGTACTTGCTCAGAAAACAAAAAATCGACTGTTAATTGACACAATAAAGCAGCCGATTTCAGGTTGGTACAATTCGACTAGAAATTTACGTGGCAAATAAGTCGAAATGAAGTCGACATTTTTTAAGCTCATATCGACCTGATCTGAATTTCAACGATATATGGACGCAATTTCGACCAAGACTTTAAAATAAGCACAATCTTGGTCAATTTGTTGGTCTTGACCTAATTTCTGAGAAGAGGTTTTCCGGGAGCAATCAAAATTACACATTTTTTTGACTTTTGTGACTCTTGTCTTTAGGCCGGGGGATTCTGTCAGAATCTTTTTGTCAGGTGTATGACGTCATTAATGACCTTGATCTAGTTTAGAAACTTGGGGACTTAGCAAATGTCAATTACCTTGACCTACTTTAGGCTATATAGGCTGTAATAAGAGTTAGCTATAATATACTAGACTAAAGTATAGGCTGATAAATAAACAAATCGGTACGAGGCACGTCTACTCTTACGTGCCTTGCAACAATTTATTAGCGGGGAACCCACTATCCCTTTTGTTGGGGGTACTTTCAGGAAATTTTTGTCCGCGAGCGCGAGTGGTCCGAGGTTGATGACGTCACGGAGAGGGGCGGAGACTTAGAAAAATTTCGACACTTGAGTTGTATATGATAAGAGGGGGGGTTGTAAAAATGTCGACTCTCGATCCATATAATATGATAGGAGGGGGACTTGAAAAAATGTCTACTCTTCGAGACTAATATGATAAGAGGGACGAAGGGACGCAGAGAACCTGTTTTATGGAGTACCTTGAAAGGGCGTTTTGAGACTTATGGTGTTGCATTGAAAGGGCTAGGCCTTCCGCAGTGGTATAAGGGTCTTGCAGGTTTTCAAACTAGGCTAAAATTGTAGCCCAAGATACCGGAGGAGTCCGTCAACCACCTAGTCTAAGATACTCTTAGTACGTAGTAATTATACAACGGGTAACTAGGCTAAAAGATATAATTTGAATCAATGGTTCTGGGTCAAAACCCCGAATCCAATCGCCCGACAAATTTTTCCCCGAAAAACCGTTGAGCTTGCGTTTCCTCCCTCTGCGAATACTCTGTGCTACTCCTCTATCACGCAAGCTCAACTCTGGCAGTGGCACAGTGACTACACCTAAACGAGCCCGCAAAAGAAATAATCAGCTCTGTCCAATTTGCAATGCGTCCATATCGAGTGATGAAATCGTTACATCTACTGAGTACTGCCTCACACTCATACACACAGAGTGCATAAATGACTTAGACCATTGTCCCGAGTGCTTGGCATAAAGGTAAGAGTTCAACTTATTACACGTCACCTACAAATAACGTTTTATTTGTCGGTACTGTACCTACGAATAACGCCATCCAAAAATTTTGTTCTAACAGGGAACCTGTTTTATGGGGGGGGGGAGGAGAGGTAATTTGAAGAAAAATGAAGGGCGTCGTCTGGAAAAAACGTGAGATCTGGAAAAATTTCGAATATTGAGCTGCATCTGGTCAGGGGGGAATTTAGGGGAATGTGGAATTTCGAGCTTGAATTCCCAAGGTGGTAAGGAACACAGTAGGACAAGTGTAAACAGAGAAACGCCTTTAAAAGAGGTCCCCTGTCTGCCACAGTCAATGAAGGCAACCCCAAGCAGCCAACGAAGTAGGCTGCGAGTTTTTGGGGAGGCAAACGCCAAGCTTGATTTGATTTTAATTTTATCTAAAGATTTATCATCAACGATAAAGATACCATTAACAGAATCCTAGAAAAAATTACCGGGAATTTGACTTTAATTCTCGTTCCATTTTGGCCAGAGATTCCCAGTTTTCGGGAATTTTGGGGATTAGGATATTTTTTTTCTTCATAAATCAATCGCTAGTAGGCTGGATTCTGCATACTGCAGTGATAAGAAGTTGAAAACGCAAAAAAAAGTTGAGTGCGAGGATTAGAATTTGAAACAATGAATCGAAAAACCCGGTATTTCCACTGACGTGCTTAAACATGAAAAAAATCATGAAAGTAGCTGTAGTACGCAAACAAGAGCAACTTCTCTGCGAAATGGGTATACTGTTTTACTCTTTTCCTTGAAATCATAATCTATTTATCATCAGAAAAGTTTGGGGATGGTCTACGGGAAATAAATGTATATCATGCATAGAATCCGAATTTCAGGTAACCTTCGGTTGAAAATTTCACTCCTTGGAATTATCCTCTTTGGATATTTGTGTTCACAGCAACAGTCAACTTGGTGCAAATTCAGCGAGCTTAGGTCTTACAATTTCTACTTTTCGTACAAATGAAGCCAAAAGTGTTGCTGGTATCAGAACGTCAGTAACAGATTTGGATCCATCAAAATCTATACGGAGATGTTGTAGGGTACTTTCGAGATTAGGGTGAAAGAAAATTTTTACAGCACAGAACAATGGTTCCGCTGACTCTATGTAAATTCACAAGTAACGAGAAACAAGGGATTACACTCGTTTGATGATAGAAATTAACATTCTGTAGTCGTGTGTCGATGGAATACCTAAAGGTCTATAGAGGAAATATTTTAGGTTCTCCAAATCGTTGGTGATCTGTTTAATTGAAAATGAGTTGCGTGCAGAAACCTTATGCATTACAGAACAGCGGCTCGGTTCAAACAAAATTTTGTATTACGTACGTAGATACTGTACTGCTTTTGCTCTCAGTGAACAGTAATATTTCATCCTCGTATCTGGTGTAATTTTCTTTTTGCGTCCTCGTCCTTGTTGTATTCTTTACAACGCTTTGCCTCCAGCCAACGGTCGCATTTTCTCACAATACAAAGTACACAGCTATGACATATAGATAGTACTTGTACATGTTGTCGCATCTAAATTCAAACGAAGATCCAATTACAACAGGATTTAACCCGGCTAACCTTTTCGCGACGAAGGTAAACAATCACAACATTCGACAATTTGTAATCGAAACCAGGCTAATACCTTACGCGAACTTATCCATAGTTGCGATACGGTGACCACTTCGCTTCTGAATGTATGAGAATGAGATTAGTAAAAAAAAAAAAAAAATGAAACAGAATACCGAAATCGACTCCACATCAGGCATATTGCGCGAAATATTTATTCCGCGTGACCGGCGGCAAAGGAAAAGTTGAGGAAAACAACAAGAAGGTGAAAGATCAACTTACTAATCGCATACCGCAGAAAGGTATGGTAAAAGCGAGCGTCTTTAAAGTATTTTATCATCGTCTCTTCGTGAGAGAGCTTGTAAAACGTCAAAGAACATTATGTCACCGGTTGATTACCCACCCTCCGCATCGCAAATAAACTAGCTAAATATTTTGCGGTTTAACCAAATGTAGGCTACTACCGTGTATACCGTAAGTATGTATAAGAAATAACATAGAACGAACTGGCCAGAAGACAAAATGCGTCTTCTCGATGCTCGATGATTATGTCATTACGTTATCGAACTCACGTACTTAGTATTCGTGGATAACGGAATGGAACACTACTTACAAACTTGAAACCCACACATTAGTGTCGTAAGTCATTGTACAGATGGGCTGAGCACAGATTTATTGAAGATGAATACTAAATAATTCAGCTGCGTTTACTGAATTTTCTCCCTTTCGTGTGAAATATTGCTCTTCCGCAGTACGCGGAAACGCCAAAAACGCGAATTTCTTTTCTCTCTTCGTTTGACGGGAGATATTTCAAGTTCTCTCGAATCTGAATTGACTAGGAGGGAGAGAATTTATACAGGTCCAGACGAACGCGAACGGCAAAGTGAGCTGGACGGTTTAAAAAATTTTGTTTCTATGAGAAAATGGGAACGAAGAATAAAATTCCAATCACCACGCGTACCTTCGAGATTGTAATGTATTATACTCATGTGTGATTCCGATAGGAAGGTATTGAGGAAAATGAAGGGCAACGAGCTTCGAGCTGCATGTAAGGGGCGGGGGGAAGACTTCAAACATGCGATAATTGAGGGACATTAGTTTGAGAGGCGACTTGGAAACGGTTTGATCAAACAATTGAACACACAGGTTTTCTGGAGGCCGCAGAGGCCCCGTGACCACTTGGTCCCCGACTGAGCCAGAAGCATGGCTCTATTTCTATGTGCCTTCACCTCCTCTGTCCACATCCTCATTGCTTCTTCTCCCAGCTTGTTCCACGCATCCAAGACTTTGCCTGGGATACTCAACTGGTCCCATCAGGCTACTTAAATTTTAGCGCGGGCTGCTGGTACATATCTCATACGAACCCAATTTGTTATTATTGTTTCTGGGATGTTCGAGACGATGCAGTATACTTGTCCATGGCAAAGAAACATTTTTCTGTGGGCCCTCTCAATGTCCCTTATGCAGGCACCTATTGTCCCATCCAACGCATTGTTCGTCGGCTGGCCGTAGAATATCTGTAGGTGATCCTTGCCAGGGAGGTTGCACGTTTTCTCGTAGACCTTGCGCAAGTGCAAGTGGTTCCAGTTCAGGTTCTCCTCCTAAGTACTCCGAAATTTTCACTTCTGATATTTTCATTCTTGAGTCGTTTCTTGAGGACCACAAACTACATTTTCTTTACCTTATGCAGCAGTCAAGCCTTTTTAAAATCCTTGTATTGTTCAGCGGCCATATTTGCTCCTGCTACTAGGAGCAACGTGTCGTCGCCAAATGCAAAGCTTTTTATCCACCTTTTCATATTTTTTAAAATGTAGTTGTGACTGATATTTCATGGCAGCTGTCCGTCCTCGCTCTATTCCAATGTGTTTACTTCCAAGCTGCATCTGTGAGTCTTCAAAATAGCATTAAATCAAATGCATATAAGGTGTGTGGGAATTTCATATCTTTCAAGTTCATTTATGATATAGGGACCGTCATGCAGGGTTAAATGCTCCTTGATACCACTGTCATTAGGTTCTTCCCGCTTCATTTTTTCTAGCTCTTTTGTAACCACGAATATGCAATCCTCAGAGGTCCTTCGCGAAAGCTGTATTGATTGTCGGCTATTTTGTCTTCAGTGACTGCAGATATTTGTTGGGAAATTCAACACTGCTCTGGAAGCAATGTGAGGAATCGATACAAGTCTGCTTCCATTTTGTCTCCTTTATTCTGATGATCTATACCAGCTTTCCGACTTTTCATACTCCGGGAAAACAGGTCCACGTCAAAATTTAGCTTTATCTCTTGAATGAAGCAGAAATAAACGCTTCGTCATCTCATATTCGGTTCGGACGGCGCTAGCGTCGCACTGCATTTTTACCGAGCGGGAAGAAATTGAAAATGGGAGCTAAACTATGGCGGTATATGGGGAAAAGATTAAAAAATCAAAATAACATTGAAGCAGATTTGGCTTTCGGACATCCCATAAAATATGTTTACAAATAAGAATTCTACAAATTAGGTGAGACGAAAGAATCTTCAATTTCGCTTCATTCCAGAGTTATTCCAAGTTGACATGTTCCATATCTTTTCTCTCGCCGGACCCCGATTTTGAAACTCGCGAGTACACCCCCCCCCCTTACCCCCTCTCTACCCCGTCGGTGATTCAGAAATTCGCGAGTACACCCCGGGTAATAATAATAAATAATTAATTCAATAATAATTAAATAATTAAATAAATAAATAATTAAATAATTAATATAATTAATAATTAGAAAATTTTCTAAGTCCCTCTTCCTATCATATATGGCTGGATAGTCGAAATTTTTCCAAGTCCCCTAGACTTGAATTGTCTCATACCATTCCAATACAACAGCGAGACAGGGGGCGAACGAGCGGAGCGAGTTCGCGCTACCTCATATTTCTCATAGAAGACTTGAATTTTCTCATACCATTCCAATACAACAGCGAGATCACTCGTTCGCCCCACGAAAGTTGATACCTCAAAATATAGAACACCCACAATTACCTCAAAATATTTCTCATACAAGACTTATACGACGCCAAGATAGGTAAAGGGGTAAACGAATAATATCTCACGAACACTTGACCTAGTAGAAGCCTAGACTGAAATATTTCAAGATGACTGATAAAATATAAAAGACATGGAACATGATTTTCATTTATTTGGCTATGCCAGAAAATTTTTTTTCAATTTTCTCTCATATACTGCCATAGTTTAGCTCCCGTTTTCAATTTCGGCAAAGATACCATTTTATGTAAACAATTTACGCGCGTAATCAGCGATCCTAAAATAATCTGTAGAACGTGTGTTTGTGAACATCCAAATCTGTTTTGTAGAAGTGTTATTTCAATTCTTTCATTTTTCTCCCATGTACGAGTACGGCCCTAGTTTTGATACCTCTTACGATAGGCGCTGTCCGGCTTGAATAAAACAAAATTGAAATGCCCGCCAGTTCTTGATCTCATTCAGCTTCGTCTTTTTGTTTTTCTGAAATTTTGAATTGAGTGAAATGAGCAACAAACGGAATTTAAAGATCTTATAAGAATGTGTGTACAAAACAAACACATATGCAAACTTGCAAATGAGCTGCAGGCGAGTTCGAAGTACAAGCACGGATGTCCTGAATTGTCCTCTTTATTCAACCAACACCATTTTGTAAGACGTGAGCTCGAGAGCAGGTAAAATGGACATCCATTTTGTTTTTTTTGGTAAACAAACACTCGCGGCTCGGCTGGCGGCTCGGTGTCAATTACAATAGAAAAATCACACGGAGCCGCTAGCCACGCCGTCGAGTTTTTGTTTACTAAGAATATAGTCAGTAGAGAAGTCGTCAGCTAAAAAGTAAGTTACAAACAAAATGGTTGCCCATTTTACCCGCTCTCGAACTCCTCACCCATGTCAGCACCGAGGCGGCTAGTAATTACATGATGATGGCCGTTGAAAAATCCTAATTATGGTTGACCATAGTAGAAATATGTAGTTGAGCCGACTCAATTCCAAAGTCGATTTTAAAATCTAATATCAGAAGTTGACTCATTTTTTTTTTACCTTGTTTCTGAAACTCAATCACATTTGTGACCTTAACTTTTTTTTCGGTTGCTACCGTTGATTTTTGATTGATATCAACCTATATTACTATCAATCTGTATAACTGGGAGTCGACTCAGTTTCAACGTTGACAATCTAAATGGTAAAACACAGAGCAGCCGATTTCGAGTCAACTGAATGTCGATTGAAAATAGACGTAAATTTTGGGTCTATTCTATGCAATTCATCGGCAAAAAACTAGCGATTGACGTCAAATTGCGTATATTTCAAGTGCATAATCCAATAAAGTTTCAAAATTTGGGTGAAGGACGAGTTGAGTTCTTAGATTTTATTATTGACTGAGAATCGACGTCAAAATTGCGTAAATTACACCAGTGGCTTCAAACTGGAGGCCGTGACAGGGGGGCCACGAAAGGTTAAACTAACACTTTAAAAAATTGTGGTTTTCAATAAATTTATTCATATTTAACTATATTTTTTCTCTAAGGAGGCCGCGTAAGGAAAGAAGTCATTGGAAGGAAGCTACGGTCTTCAAAAGTTTGAAAACCAGTGCATCCGATCGTTGCCGCACCTGTCAAGGATAATTTCAAATTTCAATGGCTCTCATTATATTCTATCAAAGTCGCCAATTTCAGATAAAGTCGATTCAAAATGAACGCAAAATCGACGTGACAAATGAGTCGACATTGAGTAGATATTTGTCAACTCGATAACAACGTCGGCCGAGGTCGATTTCAAATTTACCATAGCTTATCTTTCAAAAGCACTGCAAATTTCCTGTTGATCGCCAGCTCTTTTACAGTCGAGTTCAGGTCAATGAAGAATTCGAAGTTGATTCAAAATCAACTGAAAATCGACACGAAATATGAGTCGAAATTGAGTGGACAATTGTTAACTCAATATCGACCTAGACCGAGGTCAATTTCAAGTTGACCAACCTAGATTGCCAGTGCACTAAAAATTGACTGTCAATCAACTGCTCTTTTGCTGTCGATTTCAGTTCAAAAAAGAATTCGAAGAAAGTTGATTTAAAATCGACTTGAAATTGGGGTGACAAATAAGTTGAAATAAAATCCCTATCTCTCAACCTTTTAGCTGCCTCCAGTATATTTTCAGTCGGTCAACCCAAAAACAATCTTAAATCTACGGTCGACATGATTTTTTGGCCTTCTTGTACTTCAAGACCTCTGGTAACACCCACTATAGAGATTTTCCAAGTCCTTGCATCGAGAAACCCGTCTTTCATAATTGTCAAGTTGACCAAATAGGTAAGAATTACGAATAACGGAACCTGCGATGATTCTGTTGAAGAGTACAAATTTAATTCGCTTTGATCTTCGATTTTCAGTTTTTTTTCTTTCTTTTTTCTCACTGGACTCTCCCTCATCCCCTTCCTTTAAAGGCGAAACTAAGAGGAAGGGAAAGAGGATATGTTGAAAGAAAAATTTTGGGCAGTGGTCGCTCAAATACTCTGTTTTTCAACATCCTAGAAAATCTCTCGCTTTTTTTGGCTCTTCCAGGATTTTCGATAAGGAAGAAACGTTCAAAGTCTTTGTCTCGACGTTTTTCCAACAGCCTTAGAAATCTTGAATCTTTCGTGGTAGAACAAGCGAACGATGATTAATATTTTCGAATGCGAACTAATCCTGAATTCGCGCTGCTATTTTTCAGTACAAAATTAGAAAAGATTGACAGCATTAAAATGGGGTGTGAGTTTTTATATCAACCAAATAAAATATTTATAAACTACACCTTTCCCATGGCTAGAAAAATTTCCCCTATAGGTAAAGTCTTTCTTGAAGTGCGAAAGCACATGCATTCTCCGGTACGTACTCGAAGTGTACCGAGTACCGGCGAAGTGCAATGCCCTACGAGAATAAAAGCTCAGAAACAATAATAACGGGTACGTGAAATCTTTTTGTATAAGCTTCTCTCGACGAAACAATACAATCGCGATTTCCCGAGGAGGAAAAACAGACCCAAGTTTTTTTTTTTAAAAAAAGTTCAAACAGTCGATTTTCTGTCTGTGCTGCATCTTTAGACGCGATGCCGATAGGCTACCGCGTCTCATCTTCACTTATCCATAGTATTTATGAAAAACTATAAGGCGGCAAACTGGCGGAAATGCGGCCGAATAAAAAAAAAAAAATAGGTTATGAATGATGGTGCTACACATATAAGAGCGAAACAATAGACTTTGGAGCACTCGACTAGCCTAATTCCCATCAGACTATATTCGTCGGTCCGCATTTAGACTACCTACGCGTACATATTCCAATATTGGCGAGATTCTTTGTTATCGCACTTGCAGCTTTTAATGAATACGTTCAACCTGCAAAATATAACGCGCAATGGTGAAAGAAATCGCTTTGCTTAGAGACGGTAGACTACACACCTATTTTGTAACGATACTGTGTACGATACGTCTTTCTGGTTGTCGTCATCCATAACTTAAAGCCATCGCGGTACAAATCTACTCGTAAGATACCTACACGAACGCCAAGCTCGCTTTGTTTCACACGAAATGAAATACTATACTGTAATTGTTGTGGGAAATGTAAATCTTCCGCGTGCTGTACTTACACTATACTCTGTCTTATGAAGCCACTAAGGAAGATGCTCATAGCTCCAGATTCTGGGACATAATGTAATACCGGTACGTGCATTTAATATCGTTGGCGAAAGAATACCTGAGCGGAGTGTGCGAAAATGCTGTACTGTAATACTATAGGCACCGTACCGGTACTCACAGCATTTACGAGACTCTCTAGCTTAATAGTGTGTGTTTTATAACGAGGTTTTCATCGTATGGCGATCAATCTAAACGTGTTAATGAAATAGTAGCGTAGGAATTTCCGACATCAATAAGTTAATTGCATCGTCTAACGCTGACCGTGTCATCTGACCAGGAGCGTGAATCTTAATTCGAAGTGGTTTTTCGCCCCTATCTGCTCAAAGGATATCAAAGAAGTCGCGAGAATGTATTCAAACCTCCATGGACTGATAAAATGCAACGACTTCCTCATTTGTTTGAAAGTTAGAGGGAGAACATTATGTTGACCTGTAGATAGTGAAAAAATGTCAATCCGGTATCAATACAGAAAAAAAAAACTGATTGACGTACTATTCGGGCCGGACGACGCTCTTGCCGGCTCTATTTGGTCCGGAAGAAATTAATTAGTCTGCAGCGAACTTTAATTCTTATGATATTTAATGGAATAGGAAAAGTAACATCGACTTAGCATGTGTTGGATTTAACCGAACATCGGGTCTCATAAATTCTTTGCTGATAGACGCAGCTGAGCTATGTCAGAAACGTCAGAATATCAATTCAGGGTAGATCTATGAAAGTTCTGAGGGGAGATGCGATTAGGTCCGAGCTGCTGTAAGAGGACCCGATCATGAAGCACTCAAAATGTTGTGCATTTTGTTTGAAAATTTCTGGGCTAATCTCAAGGCCGACCCTTTCTGTATGGAGATGATAAGTCAGTGAGAGAATTGAAAAATTGAGGATCTGGTAGACTTATGACGGTCTACATGGCAAACTTGTGAAACCGGTTCTATCAGTTGACGCCTGACCATTGAGCGCCAACTTGGGGATTGAATTTCAGAGAAATATGATACGAAACCAGCGTTTACTGCTACAATCTTGAAACAAATCCGAACAAAAGAGCAATGAAGGATATAGGTGAGGAAGTTAGAATCCATCATATGCCAACGACCACTGAAACGGCACTCACTCAAGGTTTCTATTCAATTTTCATTTTTCTGCCACACCAACGTGATCTTCGCGCCGATTCGTCTGCGTCAAATCGATTAAACCGCTCACTACAAAAACGGGACAATTGACGGGCAGAAAATTTCCTTCAATCGATCTGAATCAAACCTAACCACGTTTCCTGCAGGCCTATCGCTCTAACTATTGTCTTGAGCAACCCGTTCCAAAAGATTTTTAATAAAAGACTATTGTGATTCTTTGATTCGAACAACGTCCTCTTTCCCAACTAATACGGTTTTCGGAAAGGCCGAAATACTCTTCAAGTCTAGTGAGATCCCAAACTACATAAATGGATAAAGCCTTGCTCTAGCCAACTATAAACTTTTTAAAATTTTTTACCACTCACAAGAAGCATTTCCCCGTCTTCATTAATCATATATGTATATGTTTCAACTTACAAGAAATAGGCAACTTTCCCAATTGGCCAGTCCGATTTCTCATGTAATATCCAAATGAAAATGATGTGATGAAGAAAGGTAATGGAGTGAAACTAAGTTTGTCCTGTACTGGAGCTAACTTCCCAGTGATCTCGTGGGCAGCATTTCTGGGGGCGCCCCATTCGTATCTGGAGGTGGGAAATCAGCTCATTGATTGTATCTAATTTGTACCATATGTATTCGAAGGTCCCATAATATACTCCCTCGCCCTCTCCATAATCTAAAAACTAAATGTGGGGAGGGGGGGCGGCGTAGAAATGTTTGACCCCCAAGGAAGTATCGAGGATAGTGACTTGGGTCGTTGGATTGTACTTAATTAGTACCACGTGTACTTGGGGGTCCCCTAATTTGTATACTCCCTTTCTTCTACCACCACTACAAGAGTAAATTTGGGGAGGGGGGCGTGAAAATGGTAGCACCTCCAAAAGAGCATCGAGGGTGGGGTTTATGCTCATTTGATTATACTAAATTTGTACTAATTGTTCATCACAGTTCCATAATTTGTACTGCCTCTCCTTCGCCATCATCTCGAAAACATATCTGGGGGGCCTTTCTTCCCCCTCTCGGATTACCTCAGTTGGAGGAATTCTGTTCACTTGCACGCCCCCATTTATAAAATTCCAAATTGGTTGGATTTGTTCAGTAAATTGGAAATATTGCTCTCCTCGGGGGGGTGTCAACGCCCCCCCGCCTTTAGTTTCACGATTATGGAGAGAGGGAGAGGGTACAAATTATGAGACCTTCGAATACAAATGGTACAAATTAGATACAGTCAATCAGCCTAGTCCCCACCCCCAGACCCGAATGGGGGGCCCAAAAATGCTACCTATTTTGTGGCCCAACCCTTCTTTTGCAGCGCCAAATTTTGAACTAATGCTGGAAGTGAGGTCAACTCTTTTCTGGCTAGAAATGGAGGCGCGTTTTCTCCCGATATCAAAAACATGTACATGTCAGATGAATATCCTAAAAACTAAATACATATCGAAGGGTCATTTGAATTCGGATTTTTAATGAAAAAGATCATGGACAAATTAATTATGTAACCATCGACCCAACAAACACTTCAAACAAAATTTATCATCATAACTTTTATGAAGTGTAAGTAGTGCACTGAAAATTAAAATCAGCTTTCTCCCCACCCCCAGACCCGAATAGGTGCCTAGAAACGCTACCTATTTTGTGTCCCAACCCTTGCTTTGCTTCGCCAAGTTTTAAACTGATGCTGGAAGTGAGGTCAATCCTTTTCTGGCTGGAAATGGAGGCGCATTTCCTCCCGATATCAAAAACATACATGTCAGATCAATATCCTAAAAACTGAATACATATCGAAGGGTCATTTGAATTCGGATATTTAATGAAAAAGATTTTCAAATAAAATCTATCATTTGAACTTTTATGAAGTGTAAGTAGTGCACTGAAAATTGAAAAGATCTCAAATGTACAATTCTACATTATTATGGATACAACTGATGATGGGATAGTAGCCGAATGTACTCTCGTAAGCTAACTAATAAAGTAGAATTGTACACTTAAGATCGTTTGAAATAGGATTTATGTATCTTCAACTCAAAAATTTCAAGTGGCGACGTCATCACAAAACATTACTTTTTGACATATTTCATGTCTTCACTGTTCTCCCTTCCCCCGCCACCTGTTAATAATGGTATTATACTAGTTCTTTACTAGCCCTTCACTAGACTAAGTGAACGAGACGAGCGAATGAGCTCGTGATCTAGTTCGCCCAACATAAAGTATGCCTAAGAGTACGGGAGTCATACTAGTGGATGGCAGAACTGGAGGAAGAACAACTGACACTCAAGCGTATAAACAGGTGCACAACTTACGCACAACTACAGCTACTGAAAGGAGAGAGAAAGGACCTACAGGCTGTATATTGTCTCCAAATAAGAAGAGCCAAGGTGGTTAAAATTGATAGATCGGAGCCAATCCTGGAGAAAGCTCCATCAGCTGATTTGTAAAAATCTCTGAAAGCAGCAGAAGTGAAGACCTGGTGGTACCCTGACTAATTCAGTCCCAGAAACTGAAGGAACATTTCTCACAGCGACCGACAGATGGGAGAGCACAGGTGGCTACACAACAAAGTGCTCAAAATACAATGTGAAAGGGTAAGAAATCACGGATATAGTGCAAAGACTTGATGATCGCACACCCCCTGACGTAGACGGCATTCACTGCCAAACAGGGGCCAAATGGTATTCTAATCAAAAAGGACAAATTTAAAATTATATTCAGTCATGTCGATCAGTTTTATCCGGCTGAGTTTATTCCAGCTGCTGGAGACAGAATTACTGTGGAATTCCTAATACCTTTTTATCGGTGTGGAAAGAATCATTACTTGTAGAGATTATCTACAAAGTGTATGTGCGCCAAAAAGGAGGTCGCTTTACTCCGACAACATTATTCGATAATCGTATAAATCATTGTGGCAAAAGGTAAAGAAAGAAAGAAAAAAAAAAGAGAGAAAGAAATAAACCATACAAACATTATAAAGTAGCTAAAAACGCGTTTATTACACAACTTCACTATCAGTGTCCGAACGATTACTTACAACAGAATAAAGACGTAGCCTCCGGTATGAGGCGCATCTTATTCGCTCTCATCTGCTAATGAAATTACCTATTTGTAATGAAGAGTAATAGTTCAAACTCGGATATTTCTAACGACCGGTTCGCGCATCCGAGCGAATGAACCGGTGGTATACGTACACAAGTTCACTAATTCCACTGCACCTATACTCGACGTAATGCATTATACCTATAACAAATACCTCGTATATTTTCTAGATGTGTGTCAAATGTGGTATATGTTCGTAAAATTGAGTCGGCACGCATGCGAACAGCTTTTTAAAGTAATGTGTAAATTTGAGAAACATGCTGAGGTACTTTGTACGCAGAGGCGAGTGAATGCGTTTCAAGGAAATGTCAACGAATGGTAATGAGTAATTTATAGGTAAAATAAGTGCATTAAAAATAGAAATATATTGAAGTTTTTAAAAGATCTGTTACGGTATTATCACATCGATGCTGTAGAGCCCGCCAATAAGCTACTTAATGCTCGTATTAATCCTATCAACATTATATTAAACGAAGAAATACGATGAGAAGTGATGTCACTGTACAGGTATAGGCCTTCGACTGTAATGTGAACGCTTACTTATGACTTGGTTTAGTTGAGTTTACCGACAGAAACTAGCTCGCGATGGTAAAATTTTATAAGAAACTGAAATTTGATATTATATCATGTCAGAAAAAATTCGGAATTTTTCGAACCCCTTGCCATTTTGACGAAATTGTGGTTTCGACAAATCAAGGTCTTCCATTATGAAACTCTCGAGCCCTTCAATAAGTCGTGTAATATTATTCTAGACGCGATTTCATATAAGAAATTCTGATTTTCTATACGTACAAAGTATTTTTTGCGACACCTCTCCCCTCCTCTAGAAGCTATGAAAGGGTACTTGATAATATGATGAGTAGTATTTGAACATAAACTCGCAAAAAAATATATATATATTATGCTCAATTATCCATATGAGTCATCCGATAATACTTGATCCGTCTCTAACAACTTCAAATTCGTTAAATATTCACATATTCTTCGTCAGGTTAGACGATATTTCAGGTTCCATCTTCAGTTTCTGTGTCGTTCGCTTTGATCCCGTGATCATTGAAGCATAGAAAATCATGACACTTGCGACCGAGTGACGTTGATTCAAGGATGTTTTCTTCTCAAGAACATGAATTATTACAGCCTTTTGGTTACGTGTAACGAATTTGTTCGATAGCTCCTCTCTGTATAGGTTTACTGGTTTAAATTTTGAACGTAGTTATGTCAAGGGTAACTGTATAACTGCTACATGAAGCGGTTTTTCATCTCAAGTCGGTACTGACGACTTCTAAGTACAACGTTTTACATATCTAGTTTAGGCTTACTAAACCCTTCTAAGTATTAGTACCAAGGTATAGGTTGGTACAATGATAACATAATGCTGATTGGCTTAGTTCAACTTTTATGTTTTTTCCAATCCAGAGCTCTCTTGATCAATAATATTCCTGAGAGCTATTGACAGTTATCTGTTTCATTAAAGAGCGTTCGTCCCACCCTCGTCGATGGTTCTTCTTGGTCTATCCTTCAGGGAGCTTCCTCAATGTGCTCACTCTTTCCACGGTTCCTACCATCAACTAGCCGAACAATTTTTCTTTCTCAAAGAACATTACATTTATGAGAGGGTGGCATTTTCTTCCTCCTTGATTTTCATCTGCTCCTTAGCTTCCTTTTCTCATGCTGTTCTCCACTTAGATTATTTCGTAACTCTGTTCGATTGATTGATAGGTAAGAAGTGCTTTCCAAACCACAATTTGCAATGGCCAATAGTCTATTGGGTCTCTTATGCTCAGGAGAGTTTCTTTCTGTATCTCCAAAGTAAACCTCGTCTTTTCACAGTCCAGTCTACTTATACTGTCGTTTTCCTTTTTCTCGGTTTCTTCATTACTAAAGCTTTTCCTCAATTCCCAAAAGTCGTGAATGTCTTGATTCCAAGGGTGTTGGAGGTTATAGGCACTTTGCCTCCGCCTCCAAAGGCGGAGGCTAGATGAAATTTTGAAGGCTCACTGGAGGCTTGGAGGCGCCTCCAAGGACTTTTTGGAAGCATCTGGAGTTACTTCCAAAGTGCCTCCGGAGTGCTATAGTGAGGATTTCAACAAAGGTGTTGGAGGCTGTAGAATTTTGCCTCCAGAGGTACCTTACTTCCACCTAGAGGCTTGGAGGTGCTTCAAAAACCCCGCAGGAGGCATTTTTCTTTTCAACCTTGAAACCTCATTCAGCAACTTTGATGCTAGAGCTGCTTGGTTCGAATAAAACCAAAGCTTTAAATACACCTTCTGAGTATCATCCGTCATCTAGCAACACTGATAGGCCAACATACTACATCTGATCACACTGATCAACGTTAAAAGTGCCTCCTGAGGCGTCTCCGAAGGCGTCTTAGGAGGCGTCTCCGACACTGCCTCCAGAGGCATTTTCTTCAATTTCAGTAATTACGCTGGAGGCACTTGGAGGTACATCCAGATACCTACTTTGGAGGTCAGGAGGTGCCTCCAAACGTGTCCACTGGAGGCAACCGGAGTCGGAGGGTTATTTTCTGCATTCGTTCCGGAGGCGGAGGCCTCAAAAAAAAAGTTATGCCTCCAACACCCTTGCTTAATTCTGTTTAGCATCTTACACACCCTCTAGGAAAAACCGTCGCGAAAAATTTTCTAGGAGAGGCAAATAAATAAAGATTATGTTCATGTCTATCATAATTCATGTCCACCTTTGAGCCTCAATTATTTGCTAAATTATATCATTTTCTCGGCACGGAAAATAATCTTAACCTTTATTTTACCAATTACTTTTGTATTCGTTCCACTCGTTTGCAGGGTTAAGTCAAGGGCACTGTACATTAAGGCACCCGGGGCGACAAAGGAGCCTGTACGTTAAGCTACTAATTTCAAAATTTGCGAGTTCCCACCATCTCCGCGGGTACCCCCTCATCCTCCAGAAAGGGACCCCAGATATGATTCTGAAAATCTGCGAGTTCCGCGAGTCATGAATTGTAGCCCCTAATTTCAAAATTGCAAGTTGACATCATCCCCACGAGTTGCCCTCAGCCTCTTGAAGAGAATCTAGACATGATCCTAACATCTGCAAGTTCCGCAAGTTCCTCTTCTGGTTCTATGCAGTATTCTACTTGTTTACGAGTGAAACTATTACTATAGTTTGAACACAGTAGTTAAATACTAAGAGTCCTGAACTAGTGAAACTATGACGTCATCAGCCGTGACATTGAGGATCCCTTCAACAATGACGTTATCAACTGTGACCCTGAGCGTGATTCTGAAATCCACGAGTTCAATCTACCTCCCCTCATGCTTATAATCTATAATTGGTTTAGTGTGGGCTTTTATACTGCCGTATGTTAGGCTCGTGTTTGGCCTGGCTCGTTCGCCGCTTTGTAAACTAGACAGCTCCAAGTGCAGCTTACCAAGAAGGGAGGGCGGGGGTGATCGAGCGGAATGAGAGAGCCTGCCCTGAGCTACATAGCTCATCTCACAATACACTACGCCTATATTAGTTCAAGAATCGGAGGCGTATGCCTCTGTGAGAAAAACTCACAAGATAGGCCATTATTTCATCGCAAAGCAGGCGTAGCCCTAGAAAATAAGGTCACTTGCTACTAGAGATGAAACGTGATTTTTATCTATTTGGCTCTGCCAGGACATTTTCACGTACAACATAGATCCACATTTAGAAATCTCCGTTCTTGAAAAAACAAAATGCCGTCAACAATAAGAACAATTATAACTTTTGCAATGACGTCTATTAGGTCTTAGGCCAAAAGTCAGAACTGTTTCAAGTCCCTCTCCTCCGATACATAGTTCCAAAATCACACATTTTACTCTCCGCTTTCCACTCGAAATTTTTCCGGATCCCCTGTTTTCATCATGACGGCTTATTTGTCCTACGATGACGTCACGTCCAAGTCATAGCAAAACCACCTGCTTTCCTGCCGATAGTATTTCATGAGCCCCAGTGACATCGCACAGAAAAATTTTCAAGTCCCAGCCCTTCTTCTCGAATATCCTGTGAAACATGTTTGTCACATCAAGGGTTACTGGCTGGTCATTATTCCTCAGCCAGCTCCACTTTATTTATATGTTTATACCGGCAATTTTTCGTGGAGAACTTAGCCGTTAATTGGACTATTTTGTAGTTCGGTACCTAAGTGCAGTTGACTAATGGACGCAATCGATGATTCATTTCTTCTTTTCACGCCGACGTCGTGACGAGAAGATTGGCGATCCACAGAAACATCGTTACCGTCGATATCACTGCCTTGTAAATTTCCGCCGACAATCTTCCTAGCCATCGACGTATCCAATAGTTCTTGATCTTTTTCCGCGTATTGTTCCCTCCAACACGAGCTTCAGTAGCATATATACCTATCGCCCCTCGTAATGTGGCACAGATACCTTTAAAGTTGTTAACGCATGGTCACCAAAGTAGGATTGAGTGTCTTTTATCTTTGCTACGACCTGCTACAACCTTATTTTATACCCTTAAGTGGGTTGTGCTTCAGCCTCGTGTGTAATTTCCTAGTATTTTTCTCGAGGCCCCAACCTCTCCCAACCTCATTCTCAACTTTTTCTCAAGGATGGTAAATTTTCTTGGTAACAACTGAGAACTTCTCGTTAAAATGGTGTGATTTTCATGTCCAATGTCTTTAGGCTACTTATGTACCAAATTTTAGTTTTGATATGAATTTTTCTTTGGACTAGGGGTCAGTAGCCAAGATTTACGTGATACGTCCCGCAATTTCCGTCACGCTTAACCCTGACCTACTTCTCAGACTTTCCATCGAAAATCCGAAGACACATCCAGGTTTCACTATTTTGCCAACAAACTGGAGAAATTATTTTTGTTTCAAATTCTCCTTCATCACGTAGGTATACTAACATGACTAGACTAGCTACAAATCGAGTGACTGTTTTTCGTCTTTCTCCGAATTTCGTTCTCGGGGGCGAGAATATTCATCATTTTTCGCATTTAATGGTGTAACACGCACCACGTTCCATTCGAAAAGATATATGCCTTACGTTTATCGCGGAAAGATGATTTTTTTCGGGAGGGCGAGCGAATAAACATAAATTGCTCGCTGCAGAGTAACATAGCCGCCGAGTACGTTGTTCTCAACTCTCTACTGTATCATTTTCGCAACGCGTACAGTACGTGACTGCTGCCGACTACGCGTAGTTACCATATACAGGCCATAAATTACTCGCACTTTTAAAAATATGAGTACCTGTTAAAGAAAAAATTGTTTCCGCAAAACGTATAATCGTACAACGTTTACACAGTATGGTGAACTCCATTGTGAACGCTCTTAGTCAACTTGAAGATGGCACAACAGATAGAGAGGACGAGCGTATAACTTTTGCGAAAGACTGACTAGAATAAAGATAGAGTTAATTCATTTTTGAAAGAGCGTAAAGCTGAAAATTTGGAAGAGAATTTTTACAAAAACGCAAACGAATAAACTTTATTACGGCTCGCAACGGTTTTGAGAGAACGACCCGCTCCTATACCATCAAAGCGACAGAGTATAATATCAACTTCAGAATGCGCAAAAACATACAATGCGAAGAAAATGTATGCATGAGGGTGAGTCTTTAAGCATTGTCGAGGAGTGTCAAGTCGATTAGGCTGGTTTATACATCTCAATCAGCATTCCTTGGGAGAAGCTCGATCACACAACACGATTTGTCTACCTAGAAAATTGATGTATGTTTGTTTAGGCGCACTTGTTGTCCTGTCATATTCTTTGACGTATTATCACTTCTCACATTGGTGACCCCGACGTTATTTTCGTTGCCTTCTTTTCGTGCATTTTTTGATTTGTCGCAATCCGAGGATCGTCCAGCGTATACTTTGTGAGAATCGTAGTAGACTTACGAAGGTACAAGTGCAAAGCGGTTTATCAAGCTCAGTAGAATTACAATAAATAAGCGCTTTGAAAAAAAAAATGTCCATCAAAGATTTTCACTGAGAGAAATATTCGTAGCAATTTTTACAGAAATGGTACTTGAGAAAAGTGACAAGGTAGAAATTCTGTAAATACAACATACAAAATCAGGGAAAATTACAGAGTTGTAAAGTAAAAATAACCATACAGAATAGGATAAATTACAGATTTGTGTAAGTAAATATTCATTCGTGGAGAGAGTTTGTAATTTACAGTTTTGGTCTGTAAAATTTTCTCATCTAAAAGTAAAAGTTACTATTCAAGGGTGTACAATCTCGAAAAAAATAATTGTTCTGTCTTTACTATCTTATTCTGTAATTTTTCGTCCCCTGCTATATTTTGTCTGTAACAATTACTTGCATTACTGTTTACTGCGGTCACCCACCCAAGTACTAACCCTGCTGAAAGTGACTTACCTCTGTCATGCGGGTGCGAATGTCGGGTTTCTTCGAGCCATTGTGTTCCAACATGCGTTGGCATATGATTTCTTCATTTAAAGGTGGGAAGGTTACACTTCTGTAGTTTAATTAACTTTTTTAGTGGCGAATTATTTTTTTGATTGAAAAATTTCCAACTTACGATGGTAAAGCGCGATTTTATTCACAATAGCAATCTTTACCATTATTTTTTGAGAAAAATACCTCTTGACACGAGCGATTAAAGTAAAAATAATATTCCTTTAAAAAATGAAAACAAAAAAGTCTCATCTTCATTACGTATTTTGTGTTTTGTGTTAGGTTTTGTTGTTTCATTGAATCAACATAATTATTCTATTCATTTGTATACTTTTCTAAAACAGTTTATCTAAACGAAAGAAGATGCTTGTGCTTGAAACAAAAATGTGTGTCCTACATATTTTATCTCGCTTGTTCACCTATAATAAATCTGTTAAAAAAAGCAAAAATCATTTTTTTATATTTTTTGTTTCTACAAATTAATTTTAAGAATAGACTGCCTATCTAAATGAGTTAATCAATAAGTGTGACTGGTTTTGCGAAAACATAAAACTTAATTTTGATAAAATTGCGAAAGAGAAAAAATCATTACACATATTTCCATGGTACATGATTGTTTTTTGTTTTGAACCCCTCTAATTATCCCAATTTTCATGGGCTAAGCTAGCTGATCGCTTGATGGATTCTCCATTTCCATTTTGATAAAAATCCGCTAGTATCTCAAAAATCATAATTTTTACCCTAAGGTATCTTAATTTTACAAAACCCGTCTGCACAAATATAATTTTTAATGCAAGTAGACAATAGATGTACCATAACCGACTACTGGCTACTCAAGTTTGAAGAAAAAAGTTGATAAGTTGTTACAGTTTGTCTCAATGATTGTGCATTGATAACAAAAAGATATATTTCATCGTGCAATAATAATTATTGATACAAATAAAATTATTCGTTTTTCATTGAATAGTCGTTGATTATTTATAAGTAATTTCTAGCCCTACTTTGTCAGAAAAATCAATCATCATTTTTTGATATTCCTTATTCGAGAAAAAAAAAAAGAATTCAACAATCTCAAGACTCTGTATTGATATAGACTCCTTACGGCAGGCACTGTAATCTCCCTCCTATCTTTTTCTGGACTTCAATTCTGATGAATTTGGGTTATAACAGATCAGAGACATACCGAGTACAGAAAATTTTTCGATGGATGTAGTTTTTTCTAAGTATCATTATTTTTTTATCCAAGTAAAAAAGTGAGTGAGAAAGATGGTAAAAAGCAAGAAAAAAATTGAAATGGAAGGACTCATCCTCCATATCCTTCCCCCGTATCTACGCCACTGTAATCCATTTACAAATGAGCTCTAAGAGGAAAAAATGCTGCTATCGAAAGGTATTTCTTGCATTACCTTTTTTAGGAAAAATTACAGATTCACAAGTAAATTACGCGTTTAAAAACGTACATTCTGTAAATAATAGTGATCGCGCACTGATTTTATTGATTAGTGTATGCGGTGAAAAATACTATCGAAACATTAGTTACAGTCTTTCATGATGTATACTGTAAATAATACAATCTGTGAATTAATTACTACTCGAACTGTACCATACTATCAAATTCTGTAATTTTTCCTCCTCTGTTCTTGAACTAGTACTATTTTTTGAATGAGAAAATCATAAACCAATGGAGTAAATTTTGATAAACGCCTAAATTACTGAAGAATGCTGTGATTATTCCAGCATTTCCATTAAATTTTACAGATTTTCTATTCAATTTTACTATTCTGCGATAAAAAATTACAGTTTATTTCTCTCAGTGTTATTGCTGAAAATTGTTGGCCTTGGTGTTCTTGTTATGTGGTAAAAACCCATCACCCCCACCACTTGCGGAACCCCTTGAAAGGGGGCTTATTTGGCAGGTTTTTTGGTTTTTTCAATGAGATTTGGAGAAAAAAATACCTTAGTACAAAAAGATTCTCCATGAAATTTACCATCAAATAATGCCATCACTTACTCGGTTACGATAATTTGACGTTGTTTATGTGTGTCTGCAAAATTACCGTTTTCATTAATTGTCGATTTTTCAAGTTTTTTCTCAACTTTTTTCAAATTTTTCAACAGGGAACCTGTTTTATGGAGGGTTATTTGAGAAATTTGACGTGCGTCGTGCGTCGTCCGGCGAAAAATTTGGAAAATGTTGACTCCTGTTGTACATAGCTCGGAGGTCGAAATTTTTCTGAACTTAGAAAAATTTCGAATCCCATTGTGTATAGCTTGGAGGATGAATTTTTTTCAAGTCCCTCCCCACCTATCATATATATGTAGCTTGGAAGTCGAAATTTTTCCAAGTCCCCCTGCTACCATATATAGCTTAGAGGTCGAAATTATTTTAGGTCCCCCTCCTATCATGTATAGTTCGAGAGTCAAGGAAAATGAGACTCCTGAACTATATATTATACTAGGCTTATAGTAGGTCTAGGCATTCTTTATACTAGCTTTATACTATTTTCAAGTCCCCCTCCTATCATATATAGCTTGGAGGTCGACATTTTTTCCTTTTCCTATCATATGTCCGCCGTGTGTGCCATCTAGCGGAAAACTTGGAAAAATTTCAACTCCTATGGTGTATAGCTTGGAGGATGACATTTTTTCAAGTCTCTCTTCTATCATAATATATAGCTCGACAGTCAAGAAAAATTTAGACTCTCGAACTATATTATACTATGCTTATAGTAGGTCTAGTCCTTCTTTATACTAGCTTCATACTAGGTCTAGGCTTCCTCGAATTTCTAAGAAAGTTTGAGATTTAGAGGAAAAATACCTGAGTACAAAAAGATTCTCCATAAAATTTACCATCATCAATGCCATCACTCACGCGGTTACAATAATATAAAGGTATTGTACGTACTTTTGAACTTCGTTCATTACAACATGACGGTTCTTTTAGATCTCCCATTCTTTTAGGTACGTCAGTGTACATACATAGACAGTTTTCGTCAAAACAAGTAGTGAATCTGTTCTACAATAATTTAGGATTTGGCGTATCATATGACGAGACTCGCACGTTCGAATTATCGTATTATAGACAAAACGTATTTGACAACGCGGATTTCAATTCATCACTTTTAGGTGGGCATAATACGATGCACGTTATGGAGGGGTATTCGAATTGTTACACCAAAGAAGTGCATACTCGAGTCTCCACCAATGAGCTGATTGAAAGAGATACCTAAAGCTAGTCAAATTTCTACCTTATCTGATATTCCTCTCAAGACGCCAAATCCTGTCCTTAATTCGAGTTTGAAGGACTCATTACTGCGCAATATAGATCACTTGATTAATTACACTCAGTCAATAAGAGAAGTGTTATCCTTATATGATGTTACCTGGCTATTTGGAAAAGTTAACAACATGAAAATGAGAGGATGGCACGGATTTATGGAAAATATCACCCCCAACATGACATTCCAGAAATCTGAAGTATTTTTTCTTCCATTCATTGATCTAACTGCTCATGACAAAAACTGTACCGAGTCCGCACTTTTGTTTGCAATGGAAGAAAGTCTTGAAGTTAGTCAAAGAACAACTTTCGTCACTTTTGATCTGCCTCTTTATCTGAAAGCGAAAGGGATCTTGTGTAGTGAAACTTTCCCGCAGCACATCGTCATTTGATTAGGAGGTTTTCACCAGATTATGTCACATACTTACGATGTATTGGGGCAATATTGTGGGCAGTGACTTGAAAGAACCTTTCAGTTTAATTTATACCGCTCTTTCTGTGGAGAAAATAATGTCCGGTCACGTATATGCAGACCTGTAAGAGCACATCAACCGATGCATCTTGCTCTCTCCAAAATTATTTTCTCAGAAGTTGATGTTAGTCCAGTTCAGGACAACATTAGAGACATGATTTTTGAGGGAAACATTTTGGAAATGATATATTTTTCCTCTAAATCTCAAACTTTTTCAGAAAAATCAGAAAAACACTTAAAAAACCGACGATTTTTAGAAACAGTAAATTTTCAGACAATGTTATACAGCGTCAAATTATCGTAACCGAGTGAGTGATGGCATTATTCGATGATAAATTTTATGGAGAATCTTTTTGTAATGAGGTATTTTTGCTTTGAATCTCAAACTTTCTAAGAAAAATCAGAAAAGCGTTAAGAAAAAACTTGAAAAATCGACAATTCTTAATAACAGTAAATTTGCAAATATTGTTAAAGAACGTCAAATTATCGTAACCGAGTAAGTGATGGCATTATTCGATGGTAAATTTTATGAAGAATCTTTTTATACTCAGGTACTTTCTCTCTAAATCTCATACTTTTCGAGAAAAATTGAAAAAACCAAAAAAGGGCCAAATAAGCCCTCCTTTCAAGGGGTTCCGCAAGTGGTGGGGGTGATGGGTTTTTACCACATAACAAGGACACCAAGGACAACTTTTTTCAGCAATAAAATCTTTGACAGATATCTTTTTTTTTTCGCTAGTGTAATGTGTAATCCTACTCGACTATACGCAGAGAACCTATAACCAGATCAAGGTCTTGCTGGAGCACATAAACTCCTATATTCAGTTTAATAAGGGCATCGCCGTTTACTACGACAGTAAACTATTTGCGGCTCATGTAACATCTTTTGTTTCTTCGTTCAGTTAATCTTCAATTATCTATCTCTTTTCCTTTACAAAATGATTGAAAAATCGTTTGGAGCCGTTTGGAACCTTTCTGGAGAAATTTGTAACATTTTCAAACAGTTCTGGAATCCTTTCGAAGGAAAATGATCAATCCTGTGAAGGTCGATTTTTCGGGTAGTGATTTTTCTTGCGATCAATTACAAAATTTGAGAAAATTGATAGTTCTACTTCAGCTGAAGCAAAAGTTGTTTTCTACGAGATAGTAGCGAAATATTAAAACCACACTAATCAAAGCCGCTATTTTGGAACCTAACCCGGTACCCCCCCCCCTCCTCTACGGGTTGCCTAAAGTACATAAAAAAGATGTTCCAATGCGGCCGGTCGAGTCCTTTGTCTCGTCACCAACTTACTTATTAACTAAATTTATAGATCGATGGTTTAAATCGCGAGTAGATTGCACCTCCCCGTATTCAGTGAAGATCTCGGGCTTCTCAGCGGGTAAACCTTCCTCCGGAAACGACTTTATGCTCCTTTGATGTTGTAGGATTATTTCCTCACATCCATAAGGCTGTTACTATCCAATACATGGGCGAATTGCTCGTAAAATCGGATGTCCCTCACGAGGAGATGGCGGAATTCTTTGATGTTCTGAGGGTTTGTTGGACCCCCAACTTCTGCAAATTTGAAGGGAAATTTTTCGAGTTCCCGAATGAGGTGGGGACCCCCATTGGTTCTCCCTTGGGCTCTCCGATATCTGAGGTATTCATGTCCAAATTTGAGATCGATTTATTTTCCTCAGGCCAGGTGCTGTTAAATCATGTGTTTTACTGGCGTAGATAGCTTTTATAAAGATGAAAAACCTATTTACCAAAAGAGAACTAAATTTGGGAATACGACTTAGACTCCTAAAGTGCTATGTCTACTCCGTCTTGTTATACGGATGCGAGTCCTGGACAATGGATCTGGCCTTGGATAAACGAATCGAGAGCTTTGAACTTTATCTGTACCGAAGGATGCTCAGAATATCATGGGTTGAGAAAGTAACGAACAAGGAAGTTCTCGATAGAGTAAAGAAATCCCCGGAGCTGCTGGATACGGTCAAAGAGAGAAAGCTGAGATACCTTGACCATGTTATAAGAGTAGAAAAATACGAGATCCTGCGGATAATTATGGAAGGTAAAATTGAAGGAAAAAGATCGATAGGCCGACGACAGAATTCGTGGATGAAGGATCTACGACGTTGGTTTGGATGCACGTCAATTGACCTGTTTCGGTCAGCCGTATCAAGAATAAAAATCGTAATATGGATCGCTAACCTTCGGAACGGAGATGGCGTATGAAGAAGAAGAGATATGTGGACGACATACTTTGTGCGTGGACCGGTCCAGTGGAACTCCTTCGTGAGTTTCTCACTTACTTAAACAGTCAATACCCTTCCATAAAATTCACCCTGGAAGTTTTTTGGACGGGTCCATTTTCGTTAGAGACGGCGTCCATGAATTTGGAATTTATAGAAAAGAAACGTCGACCGATATTACAATCCACGGGTAGTCCTTCTGTCCAGATCGCTACCTTCAATAGCTTGATCCATCGACTGACTCATATTCCTTCGAGTCAGGACGCTTTCTAAAAGGAACTAGGAACAATTAAGCACCTGGTTAGAGTGAATCAAGTGAGGGTAAACATCGACCTAGGATCAGATCGAGAGTTGGAGTAGGGCTCTTTTGAGTCCTTTGGCGTTTTAGGCTTCAATAGTCAGCCGAATGAGCTCGTGAATGCAGGCACCTGCAAACACGCAGAGCCTTCAAAAATACTAAAATAATATAAAATCAAGTTTTCCTAATGTCCGTTCTTTGTAATTCAATCATGAAAGGGTTTTACGGGATCGTGACATACGTATATGAAGGTGCGCCTGAAAGTCCTTAATTGCTACGTGTGGTCAGTACCACGATACACCATGGAAGTGTGGACTATCAACAAAGACATAGAGAGAAGAATCGACGCCCTAGAAATGTGGTGTTATCGCCGAATGAATCGCATAAGATGGACTGATAAAGTTACTAACGAGGAGGTCTTGAAAAGGTCAGGATTAATGGAGACCGCCCTGCTGAACTGGATTAAAAGAAACAAGAAGAAATATGTAGAGGAACATTTGCAGTCGGCAGTTCCGGGAGAGTCATCGAGAGGAAGGAGGAGAAGATCGGTATTAGATTTAGAATAAACATACTTGAATATAGTTGTTATATTTATACTCAGTTATGTTATGACATATTGTAGCAACACTCTAAATTGAGGTCGCTAAAAAAAAAGTGCAGATGAAGCGAAAAAGTGCCATTTATCTACATTAAAGATGATATCAAGATATTCCAATAACATGAAAAGTTGAGCGTGTTTCTACCTGAAATCTATTCTAGAACAATTATGCGATGGTTTCCACCGAGTTTCTCAGAGAAAAAGAAAAAAAAATCGAGTAAAATTTTAAATATGTGAGTATTTCAATTTCTTGGAATAAGGAAGACGCAAAGGGGAATTTTCCATTATAAGTAGTGCACGAACGTCATTGTAAATTTAGCTTCAGAAAAATCTTCCGACTAATTTCCTCCCCTTCTCGAAATGTAATTTTTCACAGCTGAGTACGTGCGCATTATTAATGCGCCGCGGTAATTGAACAAGATAATTCGCGAAAAGGAGACAAGCTGGATGAATTAATAATAATTGCAAAAATGAGAAGTGAACGAAGTCTCGAACAGCAGCCCATATGCTCTGTATAGAACCCAGATAATTGGCCGTCTGCCAACGAGTACAAATTACGGATAACATTGTCTGCATAATAAATCAGCTATACTTATTTTCTATTCGCGGTATATCGACAAGCGGCTAACTTTATATTCGACTTACGAAAAGTTTACGGCCACTGTCGTTCTATAGGACCATATACCGACGAAAAGTAATGAAAATTACAATTTTCTGAGATCATCGCCGTCTATAATTTCCTATACGCGAATAATGTTCTTCCTCTTTCGGTGACATTTTGCGGATTACTTTGAAACAACTTTTTTGTATCATAAGTTTCAGCATTTAAATTGCTCTTATCACGAATGAATCAATTACAGTGATTATACGCAGGCTAAGCTGACCTTTCCATATTATTATATCTAATCCCGAATCTGATTATTTCATCGCACTATCTAAACTTAGAAATAGATCCACGAACGTAAAAGCATGACCTATTTCTCAATTTAAAAAATATACGCAGATAATTATGTTGATGAAAGAATTTTATAACGTCGATTTTTTTTTCTTTTGCTTCACTTAAGTTATTTTTCTTTCTTAAGACGAAAACTCGGCCTACTATAATCATTTTAGATGTGTTATAAAAGCGAGCCTATTTGGCAAATTTCATCCACACGCTCTTTATAGAACCGACTGACTCGACTGATACAATCGAATGGAAAAGAAGAAAGGTTGTGAAGTGGTATATGACGATGACGTTAGCTGGAGAGCCAGAAAGGTTAGAATCCACAAGTACTCTTTTCCATAGGAAACAATAAACTATTTTAGTTCTTAAGTGGGTTAGAAGCTGTTTTCACTAAATTCTTTCCATGCTACGTCTTCAGAAGTTTATTTTATTACTTATTGAGGCCGCTGTATCACTAGTCGACCCTCCTTCATCACACCCCTTGAAAGTTTCAACAGGGAACCTGTTCCATGGAGAGCTTTCTGAGAAATTTGCCGTGCGCCGTCCAGCAAAAAACTTGGAAAAATTTCGACTCTCAAACCATAAATGATAGGAAGGGGAGTCGAAAAAAATTTCGACTCTCGAAAAATATATTATAGGAGGGGGATTTGGAAAAATTTCAACTCTTGCGCTATATATGATAGAAGGAGGACTTAAAAAAATCCCATAAAACAGGTTCCCTGCGTTCCCCGTTTAACTTCGTTAAGGAAGCCGTCGTTTTTCTATCGACGTCACTATAAATGAAATTGAAAGCTGTAATGAGCAGACCATCCTAGATCGACATTAGCGCTGATCGGTCCGAATTGTTCCGTGGAATTCCACAGGACAATCCGATCATAACTCTCAATTCTAAAACTATGAAAAAATCATGTAAGGCCATTGCACCTTCTGGAATAAAAGCGGGGAACCCTTCTCAATCATATGTCATGAATTGTTTTTCTTTTCTTTCCGTAGGTAGTTGAAATTGTTACAAGTCTTCAATATCTCCTTCCTCTGTTTTATTATCTTGATTTTCCTTGACATTATTACGCTCTGATTTTTGTTCTTCAATCTTCTATAAGAATTTAAACAAAAAATTATCTCCTGATGACGTTGCACTCTCCTGCGTGTACTCATAATTATGAATATCCAGTCGTGGTTCTCGAATTTGTTTTGCTAACGCCAAAAACGGGAAGAATTATTAAACTTTGCTGATGGCAAAATGTGTGTTTGTGCACCACCTCCTAGACTACATAGAGCATTTCTCCTAACAATGGAGCACAAATTATTTGAAATCCAAGTGAACAAGCCAGACAGCGAGACGTTCATCCTCTGCTCCTCTGTCAATATGTTGTTTTGGTTTTAACTTTGAAGTAAAGTTCTAAAATGATGGGCTTTATTTTACCGAAGGAAGTTGAAATGTCCGGTAATACTGGTAGAATCCTCGATCTCAACCAGCTTTATCTTTTTATTGAAAAATTAAATTCTCATGCGTACAATATTCTACTTCATTGGTTTGCTTACAAAAGTACTTTCGGGTACTATTCCATCATCAGTTGTTTCGCTTCCGAGGAGTTTTTACAGTATAATACTGTGATCATATCGGCTGTAACAATTCTGTGCTACGATTGGTTCACTCTTGGAACATATTAATTCTTAAAATATGACTCTGTGCCTATTGGCTATGCCATGCTGTGTCGTAATTGCTTCCCTCTGCGTTTCCATTGGCGACCAAGTTTGCTGCCATCTTATTGTTAGCTCTTTTCTTCTTCTCTCGTCCAATCACCAGGCTGAATAATTTTTCGCTTTCAAGTTCAAGAGACTGGCTTTCTCCGTCTTTGTCTTTGCAATATCCATTCGTTACCAGAATTTTCTTCTCTTCGTGCGATTCTCTACTTTCCTTCACTGCGCTGTTCTTCATTACTGTGTTTACCAAACATATGACTTCCCATCTTCTTTCTCTTTCTTCCTGATCTTCAACTTTCTCCCAGCCTCACCAATGTAGATACCTTCACCATGGGTGGGTTATTGAGGATGCCCATATTCACATCATAACTGTTGAACGCTTTCATGACCTTGGTTATGTATCGATCCGGAGTACTTTCTCTTCGTGCCATAATGGGTTCCCTTCTTGATTTTTCATTTTCCCAAAGACTCCCTTCACCACATCTCTATGGTAGCCTTTGGCTTCTGCGATCTGCTTCACTATCTCAATTTCTTTCCTCTTCTCTTCATCATTCTCCAGGACAGAAATTGCCCGATAGCAGTAGTTCTGGATTGCCGCTGGGAGGGGGTGAGTGTCGGCTTCCTGTAGATTTTGTATTCTTTACGGTTGTTTAGCAGCGTATTTGTTGGGTCCAAATAGTTGATGGTCCCATTCCTTCTGTTGTGAATTTGATGTTTTCGTTCATCGTCTGTCTATTAGTGTCTGACTACACAATTAGGATATCATCTACATATCTGTCCCTGTGTTTGATTGAGTTTCTAAACTTGCTGCCCTTAAATATCTTATTTTTCACATTATGTGTCGATGACGGCTGTGATCCCGTCGCCAGTCCCTTTTCCTGATTGTGGAATTTGTTATTGAAGCGGCAGTAGTTGTGGCTCAAAATCTCTTTTACTATTTTTGGTACTTTGGCCCGTCAGGGTTCCCATGATATCTGTTATTCCGAAGCAAGGCGAGAAGCTCTTTTTTTGGTATGGTATCAAAAATGTTCGTCACATCCAAGGATACCAGCTTATCATCACTCTCGATTTTCACCTTGTCCAGTTGCTCTATCAGCTCACCGTTCTTGCTGATGCTTTGTCTGGGGGCAAACAGGTAGTTTTCTTTCAAGAATGTGGCTGCTGTGAAATTTGGAGTAGAGTGAAATTAGGGACAATCTCAATTGAAAGATTTCATGAGAATACATATTATGTATGCCAAATAAACAAATTTACGAGCGCCCCAAAGATATTGCAGGGAATGCAAGACTGTAGCATTGGTGCTCTAAGCTGTCCTCCTTATTCAGCGAACAATAGTTTGCGAGTAAAACAAAGCGCCTCATATAAAATACAAAGTACAAGCCCGTGTCAACTCGGCAGGCCTAGAATGGTGAAGGTCATACAGTAAATCCTAGTATACTGTATGTTAGGCCCAAAATAATGAAGGACAAGACTTCAGGTTCCAAAGTAGTGAATTTTAAAATTTTTTCTAGTCCTTACAGTAGTTCAAGGTAGTTAGACTCACTAGAGTTAGAGGATGTTTTCTCGAAATAGGACAGATTTCCCGTCAAGAATAATTCAATAGCAGATTTGAACCTGAACACGGTCTATTGAAATTGTTTAATATAAGAGTACCCGGCATTTGAAACTAAACCTCGGAGGGAAAAGTTTACATAGAATAGTTTTGCTAAAAGCGTTATTTTCTGAGTTACGTATTACTCAATGATATCTGACTCATGAGAGATTAAATAGAGGGCATTCTGTTTCGTATTTTCCCTTCAGTGCTCATCATAATGTCTTTTTGTGTGCGATTCACAACTTTAAATTATGCCATTAGAACATAATTTATTATACAACGATAAATTCTCCCATCTCAAACCGCATCTTCATGTAAAATAGTGGAATGCTTTTGGACTGGGGTTTGACATTAACCGCTGAATTGAAGAATTCAAAACCCGTCATTATTTGTTGTAGGTATTATAACGATACAATACCTGGTACGTCAATATTTATTACCGCACAATCAGTGAATTCATTCAACGATTACTGGCGTAAGTCTACTCAGTAAAATGTCGATTTTCGACTAGTTCTTTTGTGACGGACCTAAGCCATCGTTCATATACTGACTGCAGTACTACTGGAGGGTTTCAAATAATTGTTGATTCTAAAGATTGTCGTCGACTACAGTAGAGTGAATTTGAAATAAACAAAGTGCAATTCGGAACAAGAAAGGAGCGAAACTTCGAATTTCTCGTTAAAACGCGAGTATCATGACAAAACCTATAATCCCCGCACGTACCGGTACAAGAAACAAACAAACAAAAAAAAAAAAACTTGCGACTTTTAAATAACACGTAGGTCTCTATATACAACAAGAACATTCTGTATTATAATGTACGAGAACTCTCTAACGATATGAGCGGCGATACGAAAAATAAATTAAAAGACGAATTTCAATATGAATAGCTAGAGCGTCGAGTCTTTCAGAAAATTTTTCTAATTAAAACGCTCATTTACGGAGGGGGATTTTTTACATATTTCGAGACGAACGCGAGCGGAATATTTAATAAAAGTTGCAATGGCTGCAACAGAATTTCATTATTGTGGACAGAGGTATACAACAGAGAGTGAAGCAGAGTAAACCACGAAGATTGAAAATCGTCGAGCTCGCCGTATAAGACAATATCGGGGATAGCCGCAAATGCCGACGACAGTATCGAGAATGAAAAAGCAGCGAGCTTTTGAGACTCTTTTTTTTGTTTTCACTTAAAAAAAAAAAAAAAACTGTAGGCCTGAAACGATACGATAAGGTGATTTTAGTCCATCAATTTGCAAATTTTGTAAAATCCACCGCACGTGCGAGCTTCCCAGGTGTGTTGGTTTTTCTTCTTTAATCTTCGTCACGTCGCCAATTAATGAATATTGCGGCGGAGCAGTCAAATTGATACCGGGAGTTTCGGCCGATGCAAGAGTCCACATTTACCGAGCGAGGAGCTTTGCCGGCCTTTTATTCCCGTAAGGTCTGAAAAGTCCAGACGCAAAACGTCATCATTCGACGCGTTTAATTTCGCTTCAAGATGCTCGCGGCGATTTTTGTGTCTGCCGCGTACAATTTCTACAACTCTATAGGCTTGTGGGCGAAACATTTGCTCGACTTCGCGTTTACTTTTTCTGTATTTTCTGCCGTTGCGTTTGCCTTGTTTGAACTGCATTTTGTTACTCGATGTTCGGGGAATGCGAGATTAATTCGAAAAATCTCGCACGAGAAATGTTTCCTCGGTATAGTAGTGACATCAATGTTCTCCGCTAGTGTACATAAAAGCGTTGGCGGACTCTTTATTAATCGATTTCGCCCCGTCGATTCATCAGTCGATAATAAATTCGACACACGAAGGTTCGCCAGACGTACATGCTTTCCATTAGTTTTTCTTCTTGTCTTTACTGATTTTCTGTCGTCGCAAGTACTGCACTTACTCGTTCGCGACAATAAAGAGTCATGGAGTGGGGAAGCATTGGTCAGTGGGTTGGGGTACGCATTACACTTTTGACGTTGTACGTGAGTCGTGGAAAAGTTGTACTTGTGAGCTGCTTAAAAGAGCGTGGGTTTTCTAAAGTAAAGAGCGAAAGAAATCAGCGACGTAGTCAGGCTGTAGCGAAGAGAATAAATTACTAAAATTTTTCCATGTTGAACGTTGGCAATTTTCAACCGTACAATGCACTGGAAAATCCACGAGTCTAAATATTCTCGTGGTGTGTAAATAGAATGAGAGTTTAGTCCCCTTGAAGGAGTCGCTCTTTTCGAGAGCTGCCTCATTATTTTTCCAAGTTTTTAGCATTTCATACTCTTATAAGACTGGGACTTTTCTTGAAAAGACCGTTACGGTTTCTTTCACTCAATTGGAAAGACACGCTATCAATTACATCATCAATGACTTTGACCTGATCAAAGGACATGAAAAAGAATTACCAAGGTGCACTCTGACGTCATCAGTGACCATGACTCGATGGAGTCTGTATCTATAGAAGTGCGGGGTAAGGTACAAATAGTCATGTCTTTAGGTATACCCAAGGACAAGATAGAAAGGAAGTGACTACTTTTTCTGTCAATATGGAACCTACCTGAAAACGAATTATTACCGATGGCATACTATGACTTGATCAGTGACCTTGACTTGATGGAGTCTACCTATAGAAGGGCGGGGTGAGCTACAAATAGTCAAGTCTTTGGATATACCCAAGGACAAGATAGAAAAGAAGTGACTACTTCTTATGTCAATATGGAACCTACCTGAAAACAAATTACTGATGGCAGACTATGACATCATCAGTGACCTTGACTTGATAGAGTCTGTATCTATAGAAGGGTGGAGTGAGCTACAAATAGTCAAGTCTATGGATATACCCAAGGACAAGATAGAAAAGAAGTGACTACTTCTTCTGTCAATATGGAACCTACCTGAAAACAAATTATCAATGGCAGACAATGACGTCATCAGTGACCTTGACTCGATAGAGTCTGTATCGATAGAAAGGTAGGGTAAGCTACAAATAGTCAAGTCTTTGGAGTTCGGATATACCCAAGGACAAGATAGAAAAGAAGTGACTACTTCTTACGTCAATATGGAACTTACTTGAAAAGGAATCACCGACGGCAGAGTATGACATCATCAGTGACCTTGACTTGATAAAGTCTATATGGTAGGGTACGCTACAAATAATCAGGTCTTTGGATATACCCAAGGACAAGATAGAAAGGAAATGACTACTTCTCTTGTCAATATGGAACCTACCTGAAAAAGAATTAAGCTTCTAAGAAGCTGAGACTATTGCTGCAGTGACCGCCAGTCACAACGTGCTCAACGATTTAGAATCCAAGTACCTCAACCCTTTCATCAAATTCATCTACGGCTTCCGTCACTCGGCACCAGTCTAATCTTGCTTCTGTCCTGAATTTTCTCGCTCTATTTCAGTTTCTCTTCTTTTCTCTCTTCTTTTTTTCCCTAATCAACTGCCGTCCTCTCCAAATCTCATTCTAGTCCTGAAGATGATCGTCACCGAAAGTTCGAAACCGGTCGAGAGTTTATACAAATAACTGTAACCACTTTGGCTAGTGTTTTTACATTACCCTTTTCTCATTTTTGTAAATTCATTTTCAATTATTTTAATTCATTTTAATTTTCTTAAGTTGACGTGTTTAATATATAAGGCTTTAGGCTTTTCAATTTTCAACTATTTTTCAAAATTCTGTTCTTGAATAGACATTGTTCTCGCTGACCATCTGTGGTTCCAGTTATTTCATATATTTTTCAAACGTTACGTGTCTGTACCTTCCCTCATCATAATTGATTTGATGGAGTCCGTATCTGTAGAAGGGCGAGGTAAGGTACAAATAGTCAAGTCTTTGGATATACCCAAGGACAAGATAGAAAGGAAGGGACTACTTCTTCTGTCAATATGGAACCTACCTGAAAATGAATTACCAATGGCATACTGTGACGTCATCAGTGACCTTGACTTGATGGGGGTCTGTAACTATAGAAGGGCGGGGTAAGCTACAAATAGTCATGTCTTTAGGAAAACCCAAGGACAAGATAGAAAGGAAGTGACTACTTTTTCTGTCAATATGGAACCTACCTGAAAATGAATTACCAATGGCATACTGTGACGTCATCAGTGACCTTGACTTGATGGAGTCTATCTATAGAAGGGCGGGGTAAGCTACAAATAGTCAAGTCTTTAGATATACCCAAGGACAATATAGGAAGGAAGTGACTACTTCTTCTTTCAATATGGAACCTACCTGAAAACAGATTACTGATGGCAGACTATGACGTCATCAGTGATCTTGATTTGATAGAGTCTATATCTATAGAAGGGTGGGGTAAGCTACACGTAGTCAATTCTTTGGATATACCCAAGGACAAGATAGAAAAGAAGTGATACTTCTTCTGTCAATATGGAACCGACCTGAAAACGCATTACCAATGGCAGAGTATGACGTCATCAGTGACCTTGACTTGATAGAGTCTGTATCTATAGAAAGGTAGGGTACGCTACACATAGTCAAGTCTTTGGATATACCCAAGGACAAGATAGAAAAGAAGTGATACTTCTTCTATCAATATGGAACCCACCTGAAAACAAATTACTGATGGCAGACTATGACGTCATCAGTGATCTTGATTTGATAGAGTCTATATCTATAGAAGGGTGGGGTAAGCTACACGTAGTCAAGTCTTTTGATATACCCAAGGACAAGATAGAAAAGAAGTGATACTTCTTCTGTCAATATGGAACCGACCTGAAAAGGCATTACCAATGGCAGAGTATGACGTCATCAGTGACCTTGACTTGATAAAGTCTGTATCTAGAGAAAGGTAGGGTAAACTACAAATAGTAAAGTCTTTGGATATACCCAAGGACAAGGTAGAAGAGAAGTGACTACTTCTTCTGTCAATATGCAACCTACCTGAAAACAAATTACCGATGGTAGACTATGACGTCATCAGTGACCTTGATTTCGAATATACCCAAGGACAAGATAGAAAAGAAGTGACTACTTCTTCTGTCAATATGGAACCTACCTGAAAACAAATTACCGATGGGGGTTTATCTATAGAAGGGTGGGGTAAGCTACACATAGTCAAGTCTTTGAATACACCCAAGGACAAGATAGAAAAGAAGTGACTACTTCTTCTGTCAATATGGAACCTACCTGAAAACAAATTACCAAAGACAGACTATGACGTCATCAGTGACCTTGATTTGACGGAGTCTGTATCTATAGGAAGATAGGGTAAGCTACAAATAGTCAAGTCTTTAGATATACCCAAGGACAATATAGAAAGGAAGTCACTACTTCTTCTGTCAATATGGAGCCTACCTGAAAACTAATTATTGATGGCAGACTATGACGTCATCAGTGATCTTCATTTGATAGAGTCTATATCTATAGAAGGGTGGGGTAAGCTACACGTAGTCAAGTCTTTGGATATACCCAAGGACAAGATAGAAACGAAGTGACTACTTTTTCTGTCAATATGGAACCGACATGAAAACGCATTACCAATGGCAGAGTATGACGTCATCAGGGACCTCGACTTGATAGAGTGTGTATCCATAGAAAGGTAGGGTAAGCTACAAATCGTCAAGTCTTTAGATATACCCAAGGACAATATAGAAAGGAAGTGACTACTTCTTCTGTCAATATGGAACCTACCTGAAAACTAATTATTGATGGCAGACTATGACGTCATCAGTGATCTTCATTTGATAGAGTCTATATCTATAGAAGGGTGGGGTAAGCTACACGTAGTCAAGTCTTTTGATATACCCAAGGACGAGATAGAAAAGAAGTGATACTTCTTCTGTCAATATGGAACCGACCTGAAAAGGCATTACCAATGGCAGAGTATGACGTCATCAGTGACCTTGACTTGATAGAGTCTGTATCTAGAGAAAGGTAGGGTAAACTACAAATAGTAAAGTCCTTGGATATACCCAAGGACAAGGTAGAAGAGAAGTGACTACTTCTTCTGTCAATATGCAACCTACCTGAAAACAAATTACCGATGGTAGACTATGACGTCATCAGTGACCTTGATTTCGATTATACCCAAGGACAAGATAGAAAAGAAGTGACTACTTCTTCTGTCTATATGGAAGGTATCTGAAAACAAATTACCAATGGCACACTATGACGTCATCAGTGACCTTGACATGATGGCGTCTGTATCTATAGAAGGGCGGGGTAAGCTACAAATAGTCAAGTCTTTGGATATACCGAAGGACAAGATAGATAGGTGACTACTTCTTCTGTCAATATGGAACCTACCTGAAAACAAATTACCAATAGTACACTACGACGGCGTCGGTGACCTGTCTGTAAATATAGAAGGGCAGGGTAAGTTACTTAGTCTTTGGGTGTGCTTAAGGCTGAAAAAGAAAGGAAGTGACTTCTTCTTCCGTCAATATAGAACACAGTCGACCAGAAATCGACGTGCCATATTAGTCGGACCGAATCGACGTGAGATCGATTCCCCAAATATAACGTAATTTGACCAAGACTTTGATAGAAACTAGTAAATTCTGTCCACTATTTCGACGCTGAGTACCAACCGAAAGTCCAGGTCAAATTGACGACTCGTGTTTTTCTCTTCACTGCATTGGAACTTGGTTCCCTACTATGTATTCCCTTTCTTATTCACAACTCTTTCCCGCTAAATATCTCCATCAATCCTCTCTTCCTTACAATGTACTCAATTTTTCACTTTCAAAGAACTTCTTCACTCGTAAATCTTTTCAACTCACGTTTCATAACCGTGACCTCGTGGTCTAAAAGAATCGGAAAATTTCTTTCACTCTTGAGGAAGGGAAAACTAACCAGGCCAATGGGTTAAATATGAATTCAGAATTCTCAAACAGAAATGAATCACTCTCTAAAGGCAAAGGTGTTACCTCTGTCTACAGCAAGTAAGAAAATTTAGCGCAAGCGACGATAATATAGCAAAATGTTTCACAACTGGTAATTAGGGTTTCGTGCACGCCCGCAACCATCTGCTTCTTTGAGATTATCGAGGATGTGATTTGAATAACTACTTTAAAATGGCGAGTCGGAAATTGCTGATAATCTCTGGAAATGACTAAGCTTTCACTTAAAACGAGCGTATATTGCGACTGAATTTCTGCATTAAATCAAATATTCTGGGAAAAAAATTATCGTTCGTGCTTAGACGACGAGTTTAAATGATATAAGTACACGAGGATCGTAGACGTTCTTTTTGAACGTAATCTGTCTATTCGGAAGAAATTTTCCCATCCGATGATATACTGCGCGCAGTATTATTCGAGTAAGACCTCGCTACAAAAAGCATAATAAATCCGCTATTTTATTTCGGTTGCAGAAGAGACGTACTTTATATACGTTGTATGCATTTTACATATTATAGGCTATATCGTAGTGGTATATGGATGCGAGTACGCATACACGATTACGTCGTCTTCGCTATTTTTTGCGGATGGTAAAATCGCATAAGTTGCAGCTATATACAGTATTTACATAATGTTCAAGCGTAACTTGTGTATTTTCCCCCGAAATAAAATGAATCTAAATCTTCTTTGTACGGGCGCTGTTTATTCCTTAAAACACATAACTTACTCGTAAGAGATTAATATAATCGTGACCATTTTCAGATGAGAAGAGAAGGGTTGATATCGAACAATATTTTCACGTTTTTCGTCCGGCAAAAACACCCCACAGGGTGGTGGATCTATCGCACACTATCCGCACTACACAGCAATAAGTTAATGACCTTATAGAGAGAAGCGTGTCGAAATTATAATCTTTCGAGCGTCGGAATTTTCAACAATCATCAACCACATGGTCGACGTGATGTCCGTTAATAATCAAATCGTTCGTGATAAGTTTCAAGGCGATGAAAGAAATTACGACAAGTGGTTCTCACGTTTAAGCGCTTAAAACACGAATTAGGCTTAGCCTACAGCGCAGCGCAGGGATTCACTTTTAATCTCATCTAAGAAATTTTTTTACACTCTTGATTTTGCTTAGAATATCATTTTGGAGACCGATTGTCAACTTTCAGTCTTGTGGCGATGACAGCATGCTACGAAATCTGGGACCAAGAATGAATAATGACACCGAGTCAACCAACAAAAGGCGATAGCAAGATGTAAAATTTGTGATTATACGAGCATCGAAATAATTAGCGAGACTACGATTTAAGGATGAATAAACAAAAAGTTTAAGAACGCCATCCAATAAGTTCAAGTCGAGATTAAGAGGGGCCAAAAATTATAACGAACTTTCGTCAAAGTTTGATTAAAATTTTGCGTTTTAGAAAAGTTTTCTTCGGAACAACCGATAGTTTACTCGTATATAGTTCGCGATATAATTAAAGACGGATACAGAAAAGAATTTATCGACGAGAGGATAGACGGGCGTGGGCAAATTTATGGAGAGGTAGGACGTGTAATTCAACAGCACTGAAAGTATAACAGCAAAAAATTTATCGTATAAACTAAACAACAGACCTTTCTTCGTGATCCGTTCAGTCTGAACGAAATTGCGTCAAATTTATGATCTGAAGGTTGGACGACGTGTATTGAAAACGGATTACTCCTCTTACGACAAGTAGAATGAGGGTGGGGGTTGGTGAACTCTTCATAAGAATATTAACATCGAACACACACAATAAAGTTTTGACTACATAGCGCTGACTCGGAGGAAATACAATCAATTATGCACGGATTTCTCGCGAATAGTGAATTGAACGAGCAATAGAGTTAAAAAGGATTGTGACGAACTATGCATGAAAAATTAGCACGGGTAAGAAATGAAGAAGAGATTGAAAAGGCAGAAAAACTAGTGTATTTCAGTTTTATTACATAGTAGCGGAGAATAGGTAATTTATTCATAACTCGGGTCAGATTGGTCGTAGAAAATGAGTTTTCGATTAGTGAAGAAGATGATAACAAAAGTAAATTCGTAAATATATAGTAAGCGGAGTTTATGGACATGAAATTGAATTTTAATAAGTAATTTACTTTACGAGTCGATGAAGAAAGAAACGGTATTTGACCTTTAGAAAACTAAATTAAAGCATTACGTAAAGTCTAAATTTCGCAGCTCACTTCGTTCGCAACTCGCGAGGTCACTTTCGTTCATTATAACGAACAGGAAACCTGTTTCATGGGGGACTTTTTTATGATTTTGATTTCTACAATTGATTGGAATTGAGTATCTACTACTTCGTAAGTTGGATTTTTTAAAAGTCTTCAGAGTAGATAAGAGCCTTCATCTCCCTGTGTACTTCCTTTTCATACGTAGCTCAATGACTGAATTTTTTTCAATCTCGATAGTCCAAATTTCAGTAGGTCGGAGATGCACCTTTCTCGAACCCACAACGACGGTGCAGCCAAATGCTTCTCTTAATACCTATAATTTGAAGGTCGAGATTTTCTTTGGTCCCTCTCTTAATAAACCTAGCTCAATGGTCAGAATACTTCTGTATTTATAGCACGTGGGTTCAGACTTTTCCAAGCTATCTTCCTCAGAGAACTGACGCCAAACATTTCAGCTATGGCTTTCGACTTTCGGGGAAATTCTGCTGATTTTTGGTTCAATACCACTGGTTTTCGGCTGATCGATGTGATACAGAGATGTAAGTACGAGCGTACATATACAAAAGAAAACGCTCAGCAGAATCGGAGTTCTGCTGAACCCGCGAAAGATATCTATTCTTCAGTTTTTGATTACCTCAATGGGATAACTGCAGATTTTGGTGTTGAAGCACTGCACTTCTACGTATAATTTTGTGATTTTGTCTCTGTTTTTTTCAGAGAACTTGAGTGACGAAGTTGATAATTAAAATTTTTCATTCTTATTTACTTTCCAAGTTAGCAGCCATGGAAAAAGTTTGAAAATCTGAAAAAATTTGGCTTATTTTGGCTTTTGGCACATAAAGGGGTACATGAAGCTGAATTTGAGCTTCTCTCTCATGAACAAAACTTTGGTAAAAACCGACTTTTGGTTTTCAACTGACTGCAATACTCTGCTGCTACAACTCGATTGTGGAAATTTTTGCTAGCCTCTTACTTGATATCAGTTTGATATACGGAATTTTAGTTCCTGAGTAGATAGAGTCTAGAAACAGAGCTTTCATTAGGATGATAAATGACTGGCATTTTTCCCAATTACCCTCCCATAAGAGACCTTGACCTACATTGAGGATTGATAAGAATTTTCCCTTTATTTACTCGGATTCGAGCATTCCAGCGAGCCTAATTATCTTGACCTAAATAATTTTCTCACTTACCTGTTTAAATTGACTTGACCTTGGCCATCAAAAGATAGATGGGAGCTAGGTATAACACCAGTCTTTTGGTGAACTTGAAGACCTTAGTGATATGAAGAAAGTCCGACCTTGGACGTTAGTAGTAATATCTCCCATTTGATACTGGTGGTCAATTTTGGTCAAAATTAGTTGAAATTGGTCGTTATTAGTAATTTTTGGTTAAAACTGGATAATTTGGGACGAAATTGGCCACCAATTGACTTGGTACCAAGTGTACCGAGTCACAAGGTGTACCAAATGGGGGACATTACTACTACTTACATCAAGCTTTGTTGTCGCCGAGGGAAAACAAGAAAGAGAACTGGGGCTCGTCAGTACTTTGTGGTACTGCTTCTGTGTCTTTTACAGAACTTGATTTTAATAAAGTGACAAAGTTGATCATTAACATTTTTTATTTTTATTGATTTTCCTATTTTGCAAGATTTAAAAAAGCTAAAAAACAACCTTGAAAAAATTTGTTTTTCTTTGGTTTTCAGCTTGTAAAGGGGTAAATAAAGTTGATTTTCGGCTTCTCCCTTATAAGATGAAATTTATTATAGGCTAACTTTGGCTTTTGGTTTTCACCTGACTACAATCCTCTGCTCTCAATATTATATACAACTTGATTGTCCAAATTTTTGCAAGCCTCTCTCTCGATATAAACTTGATACTTGTGTACAAAATTTAAGTTCCCGAGGAATGGAGCTCTTGCCCTATCAATACAGAAGTTTAGGAAGGTTGGTGGACGGCCAATATTTTTTTCAAATTACCCTCCATAAAAGACTTCAACCTATATCAAGGACTAATAAAATTTTCCACTTGACTAATGCTCGAATAGATAGGACTGGAAAATAAGAAGGAGGGCATATCAAAGCCTCCTAGTGAACCTAATAAGATTGATCTAAATAAATGCGACTTACATTGAAGCCCTTGGAACTTGACCTACGTAGACTTGGCCTTGACCAAGGAAGGGATCTGGGGCATAGCACCAGGCTCTTGGTGAACTTGAAGACCTCAGAGATATGAAGAAAGTTCGACCTTGGAACTCGTTGAGTTGTATCATCAACAAAGGAGAACAAGAAAGGGGATTGAGGCTCTTCGGTCAGTCGATCGACTTGAACTATATTAGGGACTCGAAAGAGTTTGATTTTGGAACTCAACTTCTCTATAATAGGACTTAATTAGCGAAGACGAATAGAGAGATAACGCCTCCCAGATTATTTCCCTGAATTATTGACAACGCCATAGTCAGTATTAGATACGAAATATGACCTTCATTTTCTTCAATCTGCAAGAAATCTTCATATAAACATAGAATGATGAAAGTAACCTATGCTTTTCTATTTAAAAATCTAGCATAGAATTCGAGAGATAGAATTAGAATTGAAAAGATTGCCTGGCGCCTTTGTTTTTAAAACGACCAAAGTTGTAGTTCAGGTTTGGTGTTTGATTTGAAAATCAAATGTTGGAGAGAGAGAAGAGGAAAGGCCTCAGTTTTTTTTTTTTTTTTGGTTCAAAAGAACCATCAGATGACAATGTTATGATATTGCTAGTTCCCCTGGTAAGAATAATGGGGCGCTCAAAATTTCAATTTGAGGGGACTTTAATATAGCTTCGGAGTTAATGAACTTTAATTCAGCAAACTCGGTAGGATTTTGGAGGGTCACTTCTGAGACCGATGAAGTTGAGAAGATCTTGTATAATTCCCATTTGGACTTGGAGGGAAAAGGAGTTGATTTAATTTGTATTGAAGGTCACTCAACACCCGGAGAGTATCACAATTTTTTCGAAAGCTACAATCAATTTGAGGGGACTCCAATGTGGCTTTGAAGTTGACGAAATTTATTTCAGCAAACTTGATAGGATTTTGGAGGGTTACTTCTGAGACCGATGAAGTGTAGTCTTGAGAAGATCTTGTATAATTCCAGTCTGGACTTGGAGGGAAACGGAGTTGATTTAATTTGTATTGAAGGTCACTCAATACCCGGAGAGTATCACAATTTTTTCGAAAGCTACAATAAGATAAAGTAATTTTCGCACAAAAATTCTTTCCAAGTTTTCCATTCAGTTTACCAATTTTTCCAATTTTCTTCATTGTTTCAATAATGCCTCAGTTATGATCGAAAAACTCTTGGCGAAATTATGTTGTTTATCAAAAATTTTCCCAAAAATGGTCCTCATAGTTAGTATCGTCTCCTTTCTTTGATCGTTGATCTCTCTGGCTTTTCATAGTAAATTCGTTCATAATTTTTCATCTGCCTACATCAAGGTCAAAATATATCTTCATTCATCTTTTTCATTTTTTCCTAATCACACGAATAATCCTCGAAGAACTACTGAAAATGCAGTTTTTAAAAGCGCGCTGTTCACAAATCTCCCGCCTCATCCTCCCTTCTGTAGCTTTTAACGTCAGCGAACGCGAATAATCTATATCACCCTCGATGCTTGCACACGAATTTCCACTGGTTGCTTCGTATTTCACAGAAATAGAAAAATTCTCAAACAAACCGTACGTAGATTTCCATATCAGCTATAAATTTTCGATTCGTAAAGCCATTCGTTCATCCACGCGGGAGGCAAATTTTAAACTCGTTAAAATAATAGAACGGTTTCGAACAATCGAATCAGACGTACCGTCCGAAAGCTAGTAGTATTCTAAATATCATTTATAAGACCGTACTACCGATATCAATGACGAATTGAAAGTTTTTCATTTTCAACATCGCGGCGATATTTTCGAAATGCGAAAACCGCGCGAGCGAAATTTCGAAGTTTTGTCACGCCAACGAAATGTCGCTATCGAGATTTAATTTCAGCTTTTCGCGTTGATCACACCGTGTAACAGAGAGACCAGAAAAGGTATCTACCTACATTCTAAAAGTTTCATTCGGATTCGATACGTCATACACATAAAACTTTAACCTTTTCCTGTCTACTTGTTCGGCATATCTCGTCGGGTAAGTAGGTATATATATTAGAAACAACAGATATGATGTATTGTATACGGTACAATATTTTGCGCTGGCAGACTATAGTATAACGAAAAATAATATTCGGACTGTACCCACGTCGCGCCGTCTAACAGTAAATCAGAACATTTCCCGCAACAACTATAGAAAGTCCTGCGATTTACGTTAGACTAGAGCGATTAAATTTTACCCGTAGCGAGACTTTGTGTACACGCGGGTCTCTGAAGGATTATACTCGGCCATACGCGCGGTATTACACACTCTTGTATCCGGTGAAACTAGCGGCGTAGTCTACGACGCGCTTCCTTATCGTCGTATTTACGCGAAATGCTATAATTCCGTACAAGAGGAGTCCCTCTAGTTTTCGGTGCATCTCTCAACGACGAGGAAGAGATGGGCAACCAAGTTATTTTCATGCAAACAATAGTTTACAAAATCCTCTTCCGACTTTGCAGCCAGGTATTTATTCTTTTCCTCGTTGTTGATTATTCCGAAACAATCCGGTAGCACTTCAGACGGGTATTAATGAACTCGTGAAAATATAGACTTATTTTTTCGAGAAAAGAATTATTCGACGACCTTCTTGCTTGGAGATTAAAAATATGCGCGATATATTGAGAAGGAAGAAGTGTAGCCCTTACAAGAGAAGCTGGTATGACGTGGACATATGAATCAAAATAATTCTGAAAAATATTGACGAAATATTTCTTATTCGTAAGGTCATAAAGCTTCGATTCGAGGAGCAGATCGTCACTCCTGCCTTCTATGAATCCTCTTGTGACTGGCCACTTGAATTCTTGATCTATAAGACGGCCCAGACCACATTCGAGGCGAGTTATCTGCGTATCTGTAAATGTCCGAATTCAGTTACCATACCAGAATTCATCTGGGATAAGCCGCCCGATTAACCATTTTTGGTCGACATTTGACATCCAATCAAAAATTGACGTCAAGTCAACCGAGAAATTTTTGTCGAAAATGCGTCGATATATTGCTGTAATCGACCCTTACGTTGATTTCAATATTAGATTGATATGTGGACTCCATTTCAACTTATTTCTAAGTCGATTTCGAGTCCAATTCCCAAATTTTTCGTCAACCTGAAATCGAGTACACTGTGCACTGCTGTTGATAAAAAGCAGTAGGTTACAATATTTGGCACGATCCTTGCACAGCCCGTTGAACCCTGACAACTCCAAATCAACTCGCTATTTCGAGATGTCGACTCCTTTTTACCATCGACTTAATATTGATGTCAAAATTGAGTCAGTTCTTGGTATTACAGATCGATGCCGATTCTTGGTCGATTTTACGTCATTAATCGTTGAAAGACTTGTAATCGATATTGACATTATGTTGATTTCAAGTGCACTATCTGACATCGTTAGATGACTTCTCGTATCAGATTTCAATGCAGACCGAAACTCGATATCGGAATTGCTTCAATTCAACCACTGCTGCTTATTAATTATGACCGTACATTCTGTCTGCGAGTAGCGGAGTCACCTAACAGACAGAAGGCTATGCGAGGTGGTGACTGTACATCGACTCCAGATCGACTTCAACTTGAAGTCAATTTGAAGTCGACCAGCATACATTTCCAGAACTTAACAAGTCAACTGTCTATCGACGCATCAGAGTAGTCAATTTTTTAGATCGATTTATATTACCAGAGGACAACAGAGGGACTTGAAATCAATCTTACTCAGCCGTCAATGATTATTTGAGAGAATCGATTCGAAATTAATGGGTCACCGGCGCACGTTTCCAGGGCTCTACAAATCTACTGGCAATCGACCGAACGCAGGAGTCGATTTCGAGTCAATAGGAAAACTTGGAGAGATCGACTTCAGGTCAATATCGATTTAAGGTCGGTTCATAGTAATAGGTACCAGAAAACTGCGAACCAACATGAAGTCGTCGCAACAGCGTACTCGATTTCAGATTGACGGAAAATTTGGGAATTAGACTCGAAATCGACGTGGAAAATGATTGTCGACCACAAATCAATCTAATATTGAAGTCAACGTAAGGTCGATTACAGCAATATATCGACGCAATTTCGACAAAAACTTTGAAAGAAGTGAACTTTTGGTCGACTTGACGTCGATCCAGCGTCGACCAAAAATCGACGGTCAGTATGGTTAATGAGGCGGCTTATCCCAGTTGAATTCTAGTATTCCTCTAGGTTTGGCACTGCATATCCCCTCTATAGTAAACATCTGATTCCTTACAAATCTACCTCATGTTCTCATAAGAAACTTGATCAGGGAGACGTTTGTTCGGACAAGTCATTCCAAAGGCAGGTCGATATTTTTCCAACATGACGTCACTTTTTTTTCTAACGCAGGTATATCAGAATGCCCCCCAAAGTCACACACATCTAAGAAAAGAAGAAAAAAAAAGTCCGGTTCTCGGTTTCTAGCTAAGATTAGCAGGATTAGCAGGCCTTGCGAAAAAGAAGGGTAAAAGGACGGAAAGAATCGATAAGAAATTCAAAATTCATGAAGAACTAGCAAAGCGAAGAGACTTCTTAAATCTAGTCCTCAACTCCGGCTATGACTCTCTACGAAGCTTTCGATTGAATCGAATCTGACTGACTTCAGCACTTAGGCGTTGGAAACGCGATGAGCAATCTAAGTCATTGGGAATTTTTCAAATAGGTTTACGCGCAAATTTCTCCAAATTTTCGTAATAGTTATACTCTTAAGATGATTTTATTTTTACTCGAATGTATGTACATGGTACATAGATTTTTAGGCTCGTGTAATCTACGAAGAAAAAATGTGTGAAATGTTGGTTCAAATTCAAACACTCTCACTTCTCTATGGTTATAGTTTTCTCATCCCTCGTAATTTCAATTTCGAGACTAAAAAACACCCAAATTATGAAAAAATCAAAATTACTTACAAACAACTCCTCGGTTCCGTTTTCAGCACCGCACTTCTACAATACAAAAGCACCCACGCGATTGTTTGATAATCGGAAAAATTCGATACGAAAAATCGACGGAATATAGGGTAAATAAAAACGAAAGGAAACAACAAGCAGACGAGAGAAAAGAAAAAGAGAATACGAAACTTCGATTCAGCGCGAAACTACAGGGGAACCGGTTCGAAACAGATAATCGTAAAGGGTTCACGCAACAAACGACGAAGATGAACGGCGCAGGGAAAAAGCGAACGTGTACGCGAAGATGCTAAATAATCTTCATCAGTTCACTTTCAACAAGTCGCGTCTAGTCGTTGAGAACTTTTTTCCATCTCCTTCGAGTCGCGGAGGCTGCACTCCGTTTTTACGTAAGTTCGCATTCCTCTTCCGCGTTTTGAGGATTTCGTTGGTGGCGGGGGAGATAGCGGCAACCTTACGTGCTCGCAGATACTCGTATAGCACACGATACGTCTGATCGGGTCAAGCGATTTTCAGGACTTCGCCATCACGATGGGAATCTTTCGTATACGAGTAAACGCCCACTTTTTTTTTAATTAGAATTATGTTTGCAATTATTATCGGTGTTTATTTCTCGCGGGAGACTAGAGACTTTGAATGCATCACTCTGGAAAATCGATTTCTAGGAGGCAGTAAAGAGGTAAAGGCGAAAATAAAGTAGGATAAGTAAGTTCACGTGCTAAAAAAAAGATTCTTAGAAATGTTGGATTGATGTAAAACACTCGCCTCAAATAGTCCTTGATGAAAAAATAAGGGACAATAATCACCGATTCATTGGAAAAGTTTTCGGGTTTGTGTAACCTCATTTCTGGTTATTATTTTTTTGATAAAAAAATCATTTTTCGTCAAAAAACTTAATTTAGCAAATAATAACGCACGAAAAACGTCCGCTGTTTGTCAGGAAATCTTTCTCCAACTTTATCCTTCTTCTGAGCTAAAAATCTGCCCTTTCGAAGTTGTAAGGAAGGAGGAGTTCTTGGAGGAATTTATATTTTTGATGGAGTCAATTTTATATCAAATGATGATGAACAAAGACGTTTAGTAGCTAAAGAAGTTCCAAGATTTATAAATAAAATTAAAGTCGTGAGGATCGTTTCCCATCAACAGGCATCATCAAATGAACAAAAAATAAGAATAGCTGAAAATCAAATTTTGTACCTTTTTCCGTGTTTTCTTACTTTCTTACTTTCTTTCTTTTTTTCTTTTTTTCCCCCTCAAACAGGGGCTTCTTAAGGAGTACTTTGATTTTGAGCTGTGAACCCTACCTAGGTACATAATTGCGTTCATTTAGAATTTTTACAGAAAACAAGACTAGAAAATTTCAGTAAATATATAAAAAAAAGTTGTAAGAGCACAAATGAAAAATCTATAAATCTTAATCAATTTATTATTTACTTACCTACCTTTATAAAATACAGCTCATCTTATTAAGCGAAAATTCTTTCTGAATTTGCATACCGGTAGTTATAATAACACTCTTACACTTATCATTGAATTATTATAAAAATTCATCTTAAATGTAGGTCCCTGGTTAGATACTATAGTCTATCGTATTATTGCTTGTACCTAACTTCGATGAATATTTTTCTAAACATTGTATTAAAAATAGGAGATACTTGTAAAAATAACAAAACTAAAAAAAAAAAACTGAAACAATTGATTTTCTAATTATTTCTGACATCTATCAAAACATCCAATGTATACCATTGAATAGTGGATATTGTCCACCATAACTGTCTCAAGCTCAACAGGATAAATTGATGATAGATCATGTTGAGAGAATAAATGATTTTCTTCCAATTGATTGTTTTGAAAACTTGTACTCACACTCTCATATACCAGCTGTTGTGAGAACCCTAAACATAAGTACCTATACCAACAATAAGAAAACCTGGAATTCTTTCTGTCACTTCGTTCATCACGTAATTTTTCTTTCTTATTGATATATTATCAACAAGTCGGTCATTCAACTCATTTTTGAAATGTGATACGGAACAACACCGCTCATAAAATTGATAATTTTCAAAAACGATTCAGACGGTACTTAATTCAGATTAGCAGCTTTGAACCAGTTAGATAGTAACCTAATTCAATCAACTCTTTCGTCATAATTATGTTCGGAATTGGATCCATTCAATAAAAAATCAAATAACAAGGACAAATTCTCAATTGTTCCCGGATGATCCAGAATTCTCGAATTCTCAATAAATAGATCTCAGAAATACCAACAAATTGGGTATGATTCAAAGTAGTAGGAAGATTATACCTACTTACAACGGTATGTCAAGTATAACTCGGAAGACCCAGCTGATGACACATCTTTAACAAACATAAGTATAACTTCCAAGTATTTTTATCAAGAATCTTATAGAATCGCCATATATATGTATATAGGTCAGTGGAAGTTCAAAATAGAAATACTTGACTTTATTCAGGCAAGGATAATCACAGATGATAGGTATTGAATTTAAAAGAAAAGTCTCTGCCCGCAAAATTATTTAATTTGATTTCAACACAATAATACTTATACCTAAGTTACATAAACGTTTCGATCTCACAGAAATCTTTATCAGTGATTAAAGTTGAAAAAAAGTGAAAACCTTAGTATATTGATGAAGATCTCCATAAGATTGAAACGTTTATACGTAAGTGTTGAAATTAAATTAAATAATTGTGCCGGAAGCGCCTCTTCTTTTGAAGTTCAAAATCTTCAATGTCAACATCAACAAGTTCAATCTCTTCGGCTTCTTTCAACATTCAAAAAATTCATTGCGGAAGTACTTAAAAGAAGACAGACGCCAGTATTACTCACCTATACAATGGCACGAAAACAAACGATCCCGAAATTTTTATTTTAACATCGACCGACGACAGAACACAATTCACTCAGGTTATGCGTTGATGTTAGGTCAGACATAATTACAGTTGCCTGTATGATATTGGTATCCTTTAGACAATTAGAAAAAGAATGTATGAAAGTATCTATACTTCAAATTAAATTATTTGTAGGAAGTCGTATCGTAACAAGGAAAATATTTACCTACTCAATACTGGACACAAGTTCAGCACTTATCCAAGATTTATCATAAGCAGCACTCACTTATACACCATCATTCGGTCATTCCAAATGAAAATATAGGTCAATAGGATTTTCACTTTTCACTTTTTCAGTAAACGCCTCTCACACTGAAACACACACTATCAACATAACCATGGCCGTCTCTAGTATCAGGTCGGAATATTCGGAACTTGACAACGTTGCACGGGGCTGAAATTTGTATAATACTCTGTTAGAAATATGACCTTGAGAACGGAACGGTAGATTAAAATTACCCGGAGCGTTCCGTTCTCGAGGTCATATTTCTATCCTTCCTTAATGTGAACAGAGTATAGTAGGTATCTTATGGGAGAACTCACATTGGAGAACTATGATGAAGTTTTTGAAAAAAAATGCAGAGAACGTCATTTAAAGAGCCAACGTTTTTCGTCATTTTGAGCTTGGTCCTGTTAAGATTGATCAAATCTACGTACCTACCGCGCTTTGCCCTCTGTCTGACTTTTTATAATTGCTTTGTAGCTGCTGGATCTTAACAAGACCGAGTTCAAAAAATCGAGAATCGTTTACTCTTTCCATAATTATATTTATGAACTTTTTCCCCGCAGAATCGAATACTGTTCGCAAATCAATGATTAAAGTGTTTTTCCGAAGGTTTTTCCATAAGAGCAGCTGTATAAAACTTGGCCCTTATTTTTCGTCATCGCGACGTTGCCAGATTTAATATTCCGGCCTGATACTAGAGACGGATGACATAACGCATCACAGAGATTGATCAATGACAGACAGGCAGACTGAGTGTTACAACATATGAACACCTCTTTTTTCCACTATAACCTCCAAAACATCAACAATTTTTGAAAAGCCTATCAAACGGGGCAGCGCTAACATTGCATTGCAACAGGGAGAAATTGTAAGAGGTATCAAAAATATGGCCATATATAGAAGAAAAATGAAAAAGATGAAATATCACTTGAGCAAAGCAGATTTGGCTGTGTTCACAAACGCACGTTCGACAAATTACGTCTTATATCCGATGACAAAACGTTCAGTTCTGCTGTTTTACAGTTTTTTTAATGATGGCCCTTTCCCATGCAATCAAATTCCTTCTCAGCTCCTCTCCATAGCCCTCACAGAGCATATAGACAACGCCCATAAAGGTACCCCCTTAATGGCATCTACATTTTCAGTTTTTCAACCATAACTCAAATAATTTTGCAGCGCTCTCCAGTCTACGTTTTTTCGCTTATAAATGAAATAGGGATGTTGAATTTATTTATGATCTAAGTAAGTTACAAATCAGAGAATATAAGCGCATAAGAATTCTCTCACCTTGTTAAAATATAGGCTTAGGTGCTTAAACAATTCTTTTAAAACGGAAATATTTTTAAAATGGGTATTTCATCATTTTGAGAGGCAGAATAATCCCGTACATTGTCTTACTTTCGGAGGGTTTTGAAAAGCCTATTTAAAATCTTTTCGCATATAAATTTGTTTTCGATAAATATCTTGAATTTCGCAAAACGGCTCAAAAAAGGTACCGCATTGTCTCTACCCCTAAAACGAAGGGTCGAAGGATAACGTAGCTAATAATGGTTTCTCGGCCGCTGCTCGTCATCCGTAGACGTAGCCGAGTTAACGAGAAAACACGCGGTTGACGAGCGTTCATTTTCTCACCATTCAATAGGCGTCCGAGAGTAAACAAACGCATTTCGAAAATAGGCCATTCCGTGCAGAATACGTAGGGCTGTATTTCCGGAAACGAGACAGTTTTTCCGCCGTGACGATCTCAGGGTGGTTTTCTGTAGTGAAACGTATTCGCCTCAAACCTGAGGTGTACAGTCTGTATGGTTACGTAATACGAACAAAGGACGGACGGACGTACGTGAGTCGGCATTTATTAGAATATTGTCGGAAATAAATGTCGCATTATCAACGCAATTACGCCTGCAACTGCGTCGCTCGACTTGACCGAGAATAAAATGAGTACCTAACTCACGGTACGTAAATCACCTTTGATGGCTGCGTGCATACGCAGACCCACTTCATTGTGCTCGGGCATCGCAGTAAATTATGCATACGACTCTGTTGTGGGTACGCGGAGACCAACGCGAGTAGAGCGCGTAACCATCGCGCGAACATTTCTATCGCGAAATCGTGGGCCTTAATATCTGCTTCATGTAAATTTTTATTCGAGTGTATAATACGATAACGCGCGAACGTTATCTTTGTTTACTCGCATCAACAACGAGAGGGAGGAAGAGGAAAAAAAAGTATACCGGTAGCTGAAAATATTTCACTGTGACTGCGCGAAATTTTTGCAAAAGGAGGAAAATACGCCGTTTTACAGAGGATAGAGAAAACAACGAGGAACAGTGAATTAGATACGCTGAAATGAATTTCACCGAAACATCGTTTCTCCAATAAATTGCAATACCTTCTTCACCTTTTTTTTCGAACTTTATTAGTATTTTTTTTACAATGTACTTTTTTCTTTGGCCTCTTCCATCGTCATTACAATTGATATGTAAAAATAATAACAAATAATAATGTAAAGCGAAACACGAAGTAAATTGAATATTTTTTTTTTTTTAGATAGGCGTTTAAAAACCATTCGATTCGAGCACGAGCGTGTGTGACAAAATTGAATACATAATATAAGCTTAAAAGTCTAATAGTAAGTATCAGTATTTTCGTTTATCACGACTAGAGCTTGGTTGTTTTTTTTTCTTTTTTTATTTGAAAGTTTTATACACTAAAATAGAAACAAAAACAAGAAATAAAATGTGAAAAAATTATTGGCTTAATAAAAACGTTCTCTCCAAACGCATACAATCACACACAAAACTAACAAACAGTAGTAATAATAATATTAGTAATCATAATAATAATAATAATAATAATAATAATAATACTAATTATCATTAAAAATAATAACAATAAATAATAATAATTATATTCAAGAGAGTATAAAATCATCGTAAAACGTACGATTTATAATCTTACTTAAAAACTTGGTAAAATACAATATTAAAACAATAAAATTTACAATAACGAAATAAAATTCTTTGTTCGGTTCATTTTATTCGACTAAAATAAAAGTCGAACCAGCACAGAAAAAGGAAAGAAAAAGAAAAAAAAAACACTAAAATTGAGTATACCTGAAAATTTACGTACTCGTAGTAAAACATCAATTTTTTTTCTTGATCATATTCAGGCTTGGTCGACTTCACGACTAGGAAAAGTTCTGTACGAATAATAGAATTTATAGTTAACGGTATCATGTAGGAGAGGGGGGAAAAGGACTGAAACGTAACCGAAAAACGTAATCGGACAAAAATGCTTCTGACTGAGATCCTCTGAAAGTCCATAAATATCGTACAACTCACTTAATTTATAGACACGCGCGCGTTTTCAAGCTTATTTTTATCATAATTTATTGTAGCTGCATGGTCACCCATACTATGATTCGCGGATGCATAAGGCCACCTATTTCGCAGTTGACTGTGCGCGTTTCACCGTTAACGACGAATAAAGCTTCGTCCGCTGGCGTCACCAAGAAATGCCCGAATATTCCGGAAGCCACAATTTGTCGATTACTGTTACCCCACTGCGATAGCGACGGATCCATCGCTTTGCCAACGCCGGTTATCATTTCAACTTTACCTGTTTAATACAAAATTGAATCAATTAAACATCATCATAATTATTTGAAACTTTTATCGCGAAATATCGCTACCATAGAAAATACTCAAAAATATCAGACATGACGCGAAAATGGTGAATCGGAAGGGGAAAAATTATTGGGGAAAGAAGAAGATAAGTAATCAAGAGCGAAATACGAACAGCAGCGGATTCATCAATACTCGGGGTAGGCGGCCGCCCAGGCTCAAAAATTTTGGAGGTGACGTACTTTTCTCTTTTTTAATTTTTCGTTTATAAAAAGAGAAGAGCAGAGAAAAAATAATATGAATGAGATTTTATGTAAAATAAGAAACCTATTCGGTGACGATGTAAGGAAAGAAACGCGATTCGAAATAACAACGGCACGAGCGATGTACCAAAATCAATTATTTTCAGAGAATGTAATCTTTCCCTCTCCCTCAAATATTTTCAATTGTATTCCAGTAACGGGAATGGCAGCGGCACAACTAGTAAATTTGAGTACACAATATTTCGGGCTGATTTTAAACTTTGAAACTCAGGGTGGTGAGGATAGCATTTGGGAACATGAATAAAGCTCGAGATCATAAAATTTCTATACGTCAGAAGGTTTAATATTTTCCACAAAATTAGATAAAGCTATCAGTCACATTAAAGAAAGAATATAATTCATTTATACATCCGTCCGAATGTTTCTCATTCATGAATACAAAATAGTACAATGTAAGAATTTTGTATGCGAGAATTATTCTGAAATCGAAGAAGCTCATTTAGGACTTGGTGCGCAAAACGCGTCACAATCGAAGCTATAAGAAAAAGAAGAAGATTCTGTCTTGCATCACGTCACGGCTTACAATTTCACCATTCAATTCGAGAACAAACCTTCGCATTCCAGTCGGCAGTACATTAATCAACTTTCACTATATCGGCGGGTTGCGAATAAACGCGCGACTTTATATTGATTCTGGGAAACAAACGCTCCGCGGCGACAAAGTACGTAATAATCTATATAAATTGTATACTAGGTACGAACCGTTTTCCAAATTCAAAAACAATATATCCTCCTTGTTGGCAGCGCTAGCGTAAACGTCGTAGCCGTGAGTAGTGCGAGAAGGATAGAAGGTGATATCGCTAATATTTAACGTAGTCTTCACGTCGAACACAAATTTCAGTCCAACTTCTGGAAGAGTAAAGGAAAAGAGAAGAGTCATCATTCCGCCCACGCGGGTCATCAATTTCTCTTTTTTATTTTATTAGGTGTATATAAAAATACGGTACGGTTTCGCGCTTGCGAACGGAACGTTTTCGCGCTCGTGCACGCCGAAGGTACGATACTTACGGTATTGCGTACCGTAACACGTATCTATACTACGTACGTATTTTACGCACCTGTAACCTGTTGTACAATCAGTCCAACACCCTCTCGAGAGCGATCCAGCGTGACGATCATTCTGCTGTTCGGTGACACGTACGGACGTCCAAACAGATTCGGTTTCTGCATAATGACTGTGTCGGTTAAATAATCGAGTAACACTTGTCCGGTTGGTCGACTCGTAACTGGTTCCTCGCATTCCAGTATAACGAAGCCATCTGAAGACGAAAAGGCGAATAAGATAAATAAATAGCAAATAAAAAAAATACACAGAGAATTGTACATTTGTACCGTAGTAAATTAATTTATCACTCGAACGTGCGCCCGATGATGGTAAAACTTTTCCGTCCTACACATAGAGACCTTAGGGCTATAACAAGGTGAAACATAATACTTACACAGAGCTGAAAACTGTATGGACCGCGGTACACAATTATATGGAGCGAGATCGATGCTACGAATGTACCTCATGTTGGCTAAATCTAATTTGTAAAGGCCTCTCTGATTTTTGTGACTTACGTAACCGTATTTGAATACTTGACTCATATCCTGTAAAAAGATAGCGATAGAAGTATCGCCCGAATACGATCAACGTTTTTGAATGGCAGTAAAGCAAAACCAATGAGGAGTCCATAATTCAATTTCTCAACGAAGAAAGTATAGGTAATTTTGCGAGACGAACGATCATCGATTTTAAACGTTAAGGAAAACAAGGCCTGTAGGTACGGAATACATTTCTAAACCAATATCCAAACTCAGAATTATTTGAAACTTCCGGGAAATGTATTTTGCTTCCTTCAATAGATTTCTTCGTACGATTTGTACCTAGGCCTACATATTATATCAATTTTACCTAAAGTTTGAATCTTTAATGCACACAACTAATAATTACGAGTGTTCTTCATGTCATACAGACATTGTAGATACAACTTTACAAACATTAAACTCCAACAAATGAAGATAAGGGATCATCATAATTATTATGCAGACGTGACCTGCGATGAGGAAAGGATGCTCATTGACCACTGACAGGAACACCATTTCTCTCTGATTAGATATCCAATCAGAGAGAAATGGTGTCCTTGCGCCAATGGGCAATGAGCATCCTTTTCTCATCGCAGGTCACAGATTTAGGATCATTGACGATATTCTCCCGATCTGCCGAGGTTGATGAACGATAATAATTATCATGAACAGAATCTTGCAGGATTCAGCCAAGCGACAAATCAACGATCCATAGAATAAGGTTTATCGCACGACTACAAGATATCTGTTCCTCCGAACTGTTGGCTTAACACTTGGCCGGCTTTCACAGAACTCGGTTCATATTTTGGATTTGGATCTTTACCTTTGGTTACTTTCAGTTGAGACGTTAGGTACACAAAATACAATCATGATTATTGCGATAAGATGGCTAGAGTAGAATGATGTAGAAAAGGCAAGCTGATCCGAATCTAAAACGGCTAAAGCTGATTATTTAATTTATTTTTTAAACAGCTTGAGCTAACGGCTAATGAATGATAGCCGTTACAGTTCTAAAAAATGTTGAACAAAGAACAGCTGTAGCAAGCTATAGCTAACGACTGGCTAAATCGGACAGTGTACGAACAAACAATTGGGATGTTAACCCAAGTTGCGTAAGTTGGTAGCCGTGCTTGAACATGTGGGGGATAATTTTAACGTACCATGCTTCATGATGGGGAATTTGCAATTTTCAAATGCGATTTAAATTATTACAATTCGTAATATCAAAAAATTATATCCTATAAATTGTTTAAACACTTCAAGAGAATCGATAACTGAAAGAAGTAATTCTAATGGTGAAGTATTGAGTCATCTACAACTAATTGAAAATCTCGTTTCTTATGTCCGAATACATTGAACGTAAAATCGTCACCCAGAAATTCAAGCGAGTACGGCGAGAGAGGAAGGCGATTCTAGCGCTACCAAACATAGGTTAACATCCCAATGTTATACGCACCATTACAAACGAACACATGAATGAACGTCTCTCTTATCTGAGTAGGGCAGCGAACAACGTTACATAAAAATGTATGAAAAAAAGTGAAATTTTCTAGGATTTTTTAATCGCTTCCAAAGAATTTTTCAGCAAAAATACTGAGGAGGAAAGCATGACGCTAGCGCAACACTGCTCTGCACGGTCCGAGATGGAAATCAAATCAAAACGAAAATTATGCATACAGGTAATTATGATGATAATGTTGAAGGAGGTGGAGGAGATACCAGTTTGAGTTTGAAAAATACCTTTGGAGAATTTCAAATGCGCTATCAAAGAAAAAAAAAACGAAAGAGATACAAGTAATGTTTTCCCTCTCTTTTGTAGATACAATTTTCGTGATCGATGTTCAATATTTAAAATGCTCTTATGATATTCTCAACATGATTGCTTTGACGGTCCTATTCTTATGAACTATTCGCGTGTGCAGTAAGGACCTAGAGACAAAATCTAAAGGTACTGTGTTCTCATCAGATAAATCCCGTATGTATTAATATTGTGTTATGTATTAGGTAGACCGTGAACAGTAAACTCAATTCACTTGCAATGGAGGTGAATTGAGTTCACTGACCGTGAAGTGGTTCGCTGATACAGCAGAGCTTTGGTAAGTTCTGCAGATTCCAACAATGAAGTTCACAAACAAAAATAGTTATTTAACTATCGAGTAAAACGTTTGTGACTAATTATTTTATCTATCCTTCTTTCAAGCTACTTTGAAACGTTTTACCCTTACCTACATGAGATGAAAATGATGCTAAAGGGTCTCTTTATGATATCGCACGCTATTTTCAAATAATAGTTTCGCAGTCATTCTTTCTCTTTTGAAAATGAAGTTGGATTTTGGACTCACTAACGGCATTGCTGTACTGCAATTCATTTTTAGAAAACTACTACTACATATAACGTACCATAATAGGCGGCATGAATAAATCTCTGACTAGATCAAAGTGTCCGTCGATCGGTTCTGGATGTACGGTATGGTGTTTGCGTTTTTGTGACGCGTCTCTAATCACCTGAATGGTTTTAACGCCCTGATCACGTGTACTACGCCAGTTCAGCACCCATACTTGATCCAGATGCGGTACGTAATGTAACGCTACAGGATTATTGTCTGTTATCACGACCTATACAATTTCAACACACAATAGGCAGCGCATCTTCGTAATTAAAGAAGAAAAAAATCCGCAAATACATATGGAATTTAGAAGAAAAAAAAAAATACTCACATCGACAACGACCATTTGTATTTTGCTAATGACTAGAACACGATCCTTTAGTGGTTGTGTTACATAAATATAGCGATTGGCTACATTTATAGCTTGTCCCCAGCTACAATTTACACCTTTGTCACCGCACACATATTCCTAAAAACGAATTTAAAATGAGGTCGCTTAGTATTCAGCGTCTTCAAGAATACAAGGAGGACAAAGGAACAGAATAGTGTAAGAAGAAAGATCTTTGAAAAACGAGAAATTTTCATCATTTCTTTTTCAAAAATAACTTAATCCATCCTCTACGTTTACATAATCGACGGCTGAATTTAGAATAATAAGCGAGGAAATTCTTCGGAAGAGGAAAAAGAACGGCTTTTCCGACGACGATTTAGAACCAAGTAATAAGAAGAACGAATTTCTTCTTCCCAGTGGGATGCGGATTCATACAATCTATCATTATTATTTTCAATCGCAAACTGTCCGACAACGCTGCAGAACATAAATAAAGGAGTTTTCGGCAAACCTTGCGCGAGGGAAAAATACAGATACTTCTTTAGACTCAAACTGTTCCATCAAACGTTATCACTGTTGGCTATAAAACTGTCCCGTACGCTGTCCGAAGTAAAATTATTGAATCTAGCCGTTCTCTTTTTCCCCCCTAATTCGGTACTGCAATATTTTTTGTCTTTAGCTCGTTTCTGGTTTCATTTTGTATCGTTTGGGAAATAAGGGAACTTCTTTTTGTCCATGCAGCAGATTTTCGTCGGTGTACAAAAGTGAAAGTAGGCTTCAAAAATCGTTTGGCTTCTGGACTCTCAAACTCCAGAGAATAGTCCGATGAACGATAATTTCAAAAGAAACTCTCGCTAAATGATTTGTTTCTTCTCTGAAGCCCTGAGAGAAACTACCTTTAAAATTTTTTGTTGGGCCCTGTGTACACTTTGGAAACTTAAGCCCTTTGGATTCTTGGGTTTCTACCGGGAACGATGTTTACCAAGCTCACGAAGAGCCCCTCAGAACGCACAGGAGGGCGTGCAGGGGACAAATTTTTGAGAGGCATCAGTTATGGCTGAAAAATAATGACGTCTCCACAACAGAAGACCAGGATGGATTTATGGGGAGGGGAACTCAAGGACAACGCATCCCCCCAAAAATTGACTCGAAATATCATCCAAGCTTTCTCTCTTTTCTCCAGGGGTGAAATGTACTTTTTTTCTTTTATTTCTGAGTTTTTTTTCATTAGGTATTTGCTAGTCAAATATCAAAAAAGTCCCAAAATCATCCTCTATATCCACCTCTGAAGGAAAGAGAGAGCTAGGATGATACGATACTTCGAGTCAGAAGCTTTATCGGAAAAGAGGACTCTGAGAAGTTCCTCTCTGGATGACCTCGATCTCTGATTAAGAACTTGAAAAAAGCACGTCAGGAGCTATTGAAAGAGAGAGAGAGAGAGAGAGAGAGAGAGAGAGAGAGAGAGAGAGAGAGAGAGAGAGAGAGAGAGAGAGAGAGAGAGAGAGAGAGAGAGAGAGAGAGAGAGAGAGAGAGAGAGAGAGAGAGAGAGAGAGAGAGAGAGAGAGAGAGAGAGAGAGAGAGAGAGAGAGAGAGAGAGAGAGAGAGAGAGAGAGAGAGAGAGAGAGAGAGAGAGAGAGAGAGAGAGAGAGAGAGAGAGAGAGAGAGAGAGAGAGAGAGAGAGAGAGAGAGAGAGAGAGAGAGAGAGAGAGAGAGAGAGAGAGAGAGAGAGAGAGAGAGAGAGAGAGAGAGAGAGAGAGAGAGAAAGAGAAAGAGATTGAAAAACCCTCCACTCGAAAGCAGAGGGACGGGAGGGGTGGATTTACGAGTAACACACTATCTAGAGAGAGGAACTGGAAGAATCTCAACTTGAAGTAGGATTTGGAATAATTCAAGATCGCGAGCTATAGATAGAGGGATAGAGGTAAGAGAGTTGGCAAAATCTTGACTGGGGAACTATGCCATGTCTATGAGAGATTGAACTTGGAAAACTTCTTATCAAGACTAGATAACGCGAGTTCTCTTGCAGTGGCCCATAATCCATTCAGTTCTCCTAGGGGCTGGACATCAAAATCTGGATCAGTCACCCATCAAGAAGAGTGTGATGTTGAAAGTTTTCCGTGTTGTTCATCAGCAAAAGGGCGCGGAAGTTGAAATTTTTCTACGTGCACCTCCCCCTCATAGAGAAAATCTTACCGAGTTGTTCTACAGGGTGTCATTCGAACATTTTTCTCTGTAAAACATTGCTCGTCCTCGATGTCTGCAGGGGTCTGACCGATTTTTGACGTAGACTAGACCTACAGAAATTTTTTATCTTTTTAGACCAGGCAGATCAGATTTGGGGAAATGATTGCTGGTATCAATTTTTTGGCGAATTACGTTTAAAATGCTAGAAATTCCCAGTGCTCAGAAGGCGGGTTCACACCCAAGAAGGGGTGGAAAATGAATCAAAAAGTAAGCATCCCCTCTTTTTGATCTTAGGATTTGAAATATTTTTGATCATCAAACTATGTTTTATTTATGAGATGAAGAGCTCGAAAAAATATCCAATTTCAAGCTATACTTGATAGGATGAGAATTAGAAAATATTTTCGATCTTCAGGAGGACTTGAAAAATTTCGAATTATGAATTCTGTTGATACGAGTTGAACTCTTCAACAAGCGATTTTTGTGGTCAAAATGTTTTCATAAACAGAGGTACAAATACGAGTATAATATGAAGTCGTTATCAGAAAGGCTGATATTGTTCAGCCTTTCTGATACAAAAGTTCGTTCACTACTTTTCACCATTGTTTCGGAATCGATGAAGCCTTCTGTTCAAAATCATTTATACAGTTGGCTTACTGTATTACATGATTTGGGTGGTTTGAAGTTCATATTTTTTGTGTCTATAAACTGTCCAAAAACTCCGCTATCTTGTTGCAAGTCTCTTTTACCCGGAGTAGGGATATTTGGAAAATGTGTGAGGATTACTCGCCGAAATTTAATGACAACTACTGTTTCGAACACGTACATACAAACTTTCCTACTTTCTTGTACTCAGATTTGCCTACTTTAAACCATTGCCGGCGTTATACATAATACAACGTCATCGCGCGATACAATGATACACTCATTCACGCCTTCTTTAACAGAAACTCGCAGCACTAATCGCGTACTCAGCGTAATTTATACGATCGTACCGTAATTTGCACTCGTTCGCGAATCAGAAGTGTTGAAATCGGCCCTCGCCAACAAGCGCGAACGCGATACGAAAACGAAGAGTACACGTTCCCAAAATCCCACACCACTTACTAATATTTTGAACGAAAGATTTTTGCTGCTATGTACTTGTAAATATACACCACGTGTCGCTAGGGGTATGAAAGAATTCCTCTGAGTAGTACTCCCCATTGCTACTACTTCTTCTCTTTTTCAACCCAATCCAGCTAGAAAATCCTTCAATTATTTTACATAGGTAGTATTTTTAGAGTGCGTAATCGTTCAGCAAAAATAATGTGATTATTTTACTTGTATTTTCAGACATTTTTAGAGAAATCACCTGTACTTCATTAAAACGTGCAGACAAAAATAATGTGATTATTTTACCTGTATTTCAGGCATTTTTTATAGAAAATCAGCTGTACTTCATTATCCAACCAGTGAAATTTATCCAAAACCCCTATTACTACTACTTCTTCTCTTTTACAACCCAATCCAACTAGAAATCCTTCAATTATTTTTACTCAGTATTTTCAGGGCTCACAAACGTTCAAGACACGTTCATACAAAAATAAAGTGATTATTTACACATATTTCAGGCAATTTCTAGGGAAATTACCTGTACTTCATTATCCAATGTACGTACACGGTAAAATTTATCACCCTATAGACTTTTCCAAGTATTGTAATATGTAATGGATACTAATCACCAATCTGTCCTGAAATTGATATCATTTTCACAAAAAACGCACCTCAATAATCTAACTGGTCTTCAACCCATTCAGCTATATTTCTCCATTTTTTCAGAGACGATTGTTTACCCCAATTACTTAGAAGACGCACAAGTGTACCAATTTCTTTTGAAGACGGTTGTTCATCCCATTTGTTTAAATTGTGGTTTAGTTGACGAACTTTTTAGAAGACACAACTTGTACCAATTACATTAAGGATCAAAAAAATCTTGGTTTAGTTGACGAACTTTTTAAAAGACACAAATTGTGTTAATTACGTTCAGGCTTGGTTTAGTTGACGAACTTTTTAAAAGGCGTCTGTTCACCCCACTTACTCATTTAGCTGGAAAATTTCTCAAGATATTTTAGAGGTACAAAATGTGCTAACTTTTCCCAAGTGAAGATTTATCTTTGCTCGCTTTATTTAGTCAAAATTGTGCTAACTTTTGTTTTTCAAAAAAGTTTAAAATGAAATTATAAATTAAATATATAAATATATAAATATGCATTCTTTAGATGAAAAAGTAGTTGATTTGATTCACACAAAATTTAACTTCGTAGAAAATATTAATATGAAAATAAAATATTTATATAATATAAGAAAATATAAAGAACATGATGGATTAAAACTTGGAATTGAAATGATTGATAATAAAACATGTTATATAGCTACAGATTGTCTCCTTATAGATGTTACAGAAGAAACCAATTTTGATGAAATATTTGTTAAACATAAAGAAGGAATGATAATTCCAAAATTAAATAATTATAATGATTATAAAAAGTTATATATTAAAAGATTTACTTTTGTTAAACCCATATCAGCATCAGAAGTTTATAAAATAGTTGAAGATTTTAATAGAAATTTGAAAGATTAAAAATTTTCATACATATTATATCAATTTATATCAATTCTAATAGAAATTTAAGGAGTCATAAATTTTTATACATTTTGTATACAATTTATGTCAATTTTCGTGCATTGGTATCATTTCTAAAAGAAATTTAGAGACTTAAAATGTTTTCATACATTTTATATCAATTTATATCAATTTTAGAATAAATTTAAGAAGTCAAGAATTCTCATATATTTTTATAAGAAATTCTAAATCTTAAAAATTTTCATATATTTTCACACATGTTTTATCTAAGAATCTTCATATTCAACTTTTTGAAATAACAGTTGAAAAAATTTCAAAATCCTATTGAAAAACTCTTCAGAAATGTTAATAACTTACGATGAATGAACGAAATTAAATCGTGGCTACTAAAAGTGATCACGTTTTTCTTTGATATTAATACTCATTCTTGGAGAAATTGGAGACCGATGGAGAGTAAAATTACTCAATTTTCTTTATCATTATCGGGAGTTTCGTTTTCGTATACAGTTCTCGCATATTTTCGCATGTATTGTACTGCAACTTGAAATAAAACACACGGTACTTCCCAGTTTGGGACTATGGGGACGGACAATCCCACTGCGTCCGGTCAACTCAATCAGTCCAAACAACATCCAACGCATCCAACCACTATGCAAACATCAATTACGGACTTCACGAAAGAAGCGTGGCAAACCGTAAATTCAAAAAAACGTAAAATAAGCGGCTCTCCGTCCCCTACGAAAGGAAATGGAAATAGAAATAAAAACGCCAACCAATCCATAGTAACGGGCAACAAATTTACACCCCTGTCAGAATCGGCTCAGGTTATCACCGAAGATGTAGATGAACAAACAGTGACAAATCAATCAGATGTCAAAAAAATCACGCCTCTACCTATCTTTGTAAAAGGAATTGAAGACTTTAAGGGCATGATGGAACGGGTTACGGCAACCATACCAGTAGAACACGTAACTACGAAATCGTTAGCCAGTAAAGCAGTTAAAATAATCGTATCAAACGTAGATAGCTATCGGAAGCTCGTTAAAGAATTCCGCAACCGTGGTGTAGCGTTCCACACGTTTCAACTTAAATCTGAACGTGCTTTTCGCGTTGTCTTACGAGGAATACATCAATCCTGCTCTATAGACGAAATTAAAAACGCAATAAACAATCTGGGATACTCAGTCAGGAATGTGGCTAACATACGTCACCATAGAACGAAAAACCCCCTACCACTATTCTTCGTTGACTTAGAACCGGCAGAGAATAACGGTACCATTTACGACATACGATCGTTATTAAATCAAAGCATTAAAGTCGAATCGCCACGTCCACGTAAAGATGTCATCCAATGCCAACGCTGTCAACAGTTCAATCATACGCGTACGTATTGCACCCAACCCCCAATTTGCGTTAAGTGCGGACTGGAGGACGAGACGCGTGACTGTACAAAACCGCGCGACACTAGCCCAAAGTGTGGTCTATGCGAAGGGGACCACACAGCCAATTATCGTGGCTGTCCCGAGTACTTGAAGCTCAAACGGGGACAGCTCAAAACCACAACCCGATCAAACGGTGATGACTATTCAAAATCATCACGTCATCAAACGGCTGACGAAATTAATCTTAACCCCAGAAACAATATAAAGACTGCACGGTTCACAAACGCTACAACGTATGCACAAATGATTAGTTCCTGCCCACCTATTCAGCCAATCACTGATGCCACACGAACAGAGCAACTCCTAGTCAAAATGTGTGGGCAATTTGAAACAATGTGTCAGCAAATGCAAAACATGTTTGAACAAAATAAGCAGATGCTCTCGATTCTGCTTAAATTAATCGAAAAAAAAATAGTTCCATGAACGCTCCGACAAGAAATAAACTCAGTCAAACCACATGCATAATGACATGGAATGCTAACGGTTTATTAGCACGTAAATTTGAACTCACCGAGTTCCTCAAATCAGAGAAAGTTGATATTGCTCTAATCTCTGAAACTCACCTAACCTCCAGAAACAAAGCTGACATTCGGGGATACGACTTCTACCAGTGTAACCATCCAAGCGGTGCCTCTCATGGAGGATCAGCGATCTATGTAAGAAATACGTTACAACACCACGCTTGTCAAACCTTCTGCACGGACAAAATACAAGCCACGATCATTACAGTGTGCTTGCATAACGGGACGGAAGCAAAAATCGCAGCCATTTACAGTCCACCTAAGCATGGCATTACAACGCTAGAATACGGAGTCCTCTTTGACACACTAGGCACCAAATGGTTAGCCGGTGGGGATTTTAATGCAAAACACCAGCTTTGGGGTTCACGTCTACGAACAACCAAAGGCAAACACCTTTACGATTCTATTACTGCGCGAGGACTTCACTGCCACTCCAATGGTGAACCAACCTATTGGCCCACGGACCCTATGAAGAACCCAGATTGCATTGACTTCTTCATTTCCAAAAACATCTCCAGCAATTACCTACAACTTACAAATGTAGCCGATTTAACGTCTGATCACTCACCGATACTACTTACGCTCAGCGATACCATCATTACAAAAGTCAAACATCCACGATTAACCAATAAATTCACGGACTGGGAGCTCTTTCGAGAACTTGTCACCGAAAAAATCAATCTTTGCGTTAGAATCAAAACCAGGACTGATGTAGATCGCACAATTGAACAGCTGCAAACGATTCTTATTGACTCAGCCCGACATGCTACACCAACCAGCAAACCAATACCAGTTGCCCGCTCTTATCCAAGAGAAATACTTGAGCTAATACGATTAAAACGAGCCGCACGACACAGGTGGCAACGTTCAAGAGATCCGGCTGATAAATCCAGATTTAACGCTCTTAATCGTAAGGTCAAGGACCTTACTACGGAAATAAATAACGAAACGTTCAATGACTTCATCTTATCGTTGGACACTACGGCTGACACGGATTATTCCTTGTGGAGGGTAGCCAAGGCAGCCCGTGCGCCCAAAGCTTACAACCCTCCCCTCCGGATTAATGATACCACATTTGCACACAGTGATGCGGAGAAAGCTGAAGCGTTTGCTGCACATCTAGAGAAAGTGTTCCAACCAAACGATATTCATACTGATGTTACACCAACTATCCAAGATATTGATGGCCCCACAATCAAGCTTGTAACACCCAAAGAAATTGCACGAATGGCCAAAAGGATGAAAACTCGGAAGGCACCCGGCCATGATCATATTACAAACAATATCATTGCACAATGTCCGAAGAAGGTATATGTACTTACTCTTAACGTATATCTATAACGCTTCCATAAGACTGTCGTACTTTCCACAGACTTGGAAAAAAGCGAAAATCATCTTGGTATCCAAACCGGGCAAACCTGCTAGCGAACTAACGTCTTACCGTCCAATCTCGCTACTTAGTAGGCTATCGAAAATCTATGAAAAGCTTCTTCACCCGCGTCTACTATCAATTATTGATGACTTGGGCATTATCCCGCCTCAACAATTTGGTTTCCGAGCCAAACACGGCACGATTGAGCAAATTCATCGAGTTGCAACCAAAATACGGAATGCACTTGAGGGCAAGGAATACTGCCCTGCAGTGTTCCTCGACGTAAAACAGGCCTTTGACCGAGTATGGACTCAGGGTCTGCTACACAAGGTCAGTGAGTATCTTCCACGATCCTACGTGAAGCTATTACAATCATACCTCACGGACCGTACGTTTGTAGTACACCATGGTGAAGCCGCTTCTACCATGAAACCAATCTCAGCTGGAGTCCCCCAGGGCAGTGTATTGGGGCCCCTATTATATGTTCTCTACACTGCCGACATCCCAACGACAACATCGACGGACCTCGCTACGTTCGCAGATGATACAGCACTCATCTCATCACACAAAAACCACGACATAGCCATCGCTCAGCTCCAACATGCAGTCACAAAAGTAGTAGAGTGGATGCGAAAATGGAAAATCCAAATAAGTACGGAAAAAACAGTCTACGTAATGTTTACGTTACGTAACTGTCCGCCATCGATTATCACTATTAACCACACGAATCTGGTACCGTCACCCTATGTGAAATACCTAGGGCTCACGTTTGACAGTAAATTGAACTGGCGTACACATATCCTCAAAAAACGAGAAGAATTCAAATTACGGTTCAGAGCCTTATTTTGGATGTTTCGGACCAACAACAAGCTCTCGCTATCCAACAAACGCCTACTCTACGTCACTACTCTACGCCCGTTATGGTCTTATGGAGCGCCCATCTGGGGATCTGCAGCCAAGGCTAACATCGATATCCTACAGCGCCAGCAAAATTTGATACTGCGACGCATTACTGGTGCACCATGGGACCTGACTAACCAATGCCTACACCACGACCTCAACATTCTAACGGTAAAGGAATCCATCCAGCAATTAACCATATCCTATGAGAAACGACTCCATCGACATGTCAATACGCTGGCCATACGACTACTGGAGGAACCACCCTTGAGGCGTCTCCAACGACGTCACTTCTTAGACTTAAGCTGTTTAGCTTAGATTAATCTCAGCCTACAAGATCCTAAGTAACAAAATACCTCTTGTATTACCTATCCATAAGTAACTGCACCGATAAATCGGTAAGCTAAACTGTAATACTACCTAAGCTAATCTCATGATAACAACATAATTTACACGTCAACTGTAATTTAAACGTACTGATAGCTGGAATGCCAGCTAACAAGTATAACATGTCATATACTATTGTAATCAAACCAGCACGTAAATATCATATGATAGTACGTGAAATATATAATAATCAAAAAAAAAAAAAAAAAAAAATTTTCTTTATAAACTCGACTTAGAAACGTGACCGGAAAAACCGGTCACGATTTTAGATATCATTTTGGATAAAGATTTTAGAATAATAAGACGTGCTTAAAAAATTTTCGAACCATTGGAGTAGGATGAAATACATGGAAAAAATCTATAAAATGGGTACATACCTTGATGAAAATGATATACAGTTGATTTTCTCTAAAAAATACCTGAAATAATGTCTCGACATTTTCTGAACGAGTCTGAATTTTTTTTTTTTTGACAAATATGCAGTCTGAAATTTTTTTTGAAGCTTATTTTCTGTGAGATTGATGTAGTTTCTTGATAAAAAGAAGCTAGTAGTTATGCCTAGGTTAGAGACCCGGTAATTTACGAGGCTCTGAATATTAACATTTCTGGAGAGCTTTTAATGGGATTTGGTATGCGCCAACATGATAAGACTTCTACCAACGCTGTGTAAATAACACGTGCATGACAAATTTTCGAACCATTGGAGAAGGAAAAAATCGGGTGAAATCCATAAAATTATGGGTGATAAATTTCACTACGTACCTACCTTGGGTAATGAAGTACAGCTGATTTTCTATTAAAAAAAATGTCTGAAATACAGGTAAAATAATCACATTATTTTTGTCTGCACGTTTTAATGAAGTACAGGTGATTTCTCTAGCAAGGTCTGAAAATACAAGTAAAATAATTGAAGGATTTTCTAACTGGATTGGGTTGAAAAAGAGAAGAAGTAGTAGTAATGGGGGTCTTGTGTTCAAGACCCGTTATTACTACTCCTCTGTGACTTTTAAATTTCGGCGAAACGATATCGTTAAATAGGTACACTGACTGTTATTTCTAACGCAGTTTCCGCGATTCGGAACGATATCGGCATCGGCGTCGAATAGAATTGCAAACGAACATCGAACGCGTTAATTTCGTACACGCGACACTCGATTAGCGTGAGCGAAGAATTCTAAATTCTATTCTCTCGCGATACGAATATAAATCAGAGCGCGATAGACAGCCAGTCCGAGCGAAAAAGCCACGCGATTGTTGTTAAAGGTCGGAACGTTACCGGTATATCCGTATATCGTATTTGCTCGCAACTTAGAATCTACTTTCAGGCAACCCCTCTCTCTCGACGAAGTCCTTTCAATTCCTTAGCGAGAAAGGAATACTCGTTTCACGGAAATATGCGTTAATTTGCGCGCATCTAGTACGCGGCCGAAATAATTCTAGAAAATTAACGTCGTTCAACGACTCACCTGCGTGCCGGGAATTATATCGGTCGACTGTATTTGATGGTAGAGACGACAAGCGCTTGGCTCGTAGATAGCGACTCCCCAGTCGTGGAATGCGAAAAACCTTCGTTCTTCGGTGGGCGCAGCTGGAAAATAATGAAGCGGAGCACGATAGAACAATCTTATACGATATACAGATCGAGTCGCGAGCTCGGCAGGAAAACAATACTTTTCCGCCACGCGACCCGTATTTTAGGTTACGGGGGCGGAAACCACCGTACATTTTGCACAACACACTCGACGAAATCTTAACTTACTTGGTGTAGGCTCCTGCTGCACAATGAGCGACGAAATATCACGAGTGAGGCCACCTATATTCGCGGCCTGGCACATATACGCTCCGGTGTCTGCGTACTCTATATTACGTACTTTCAGTTCGGTACCGTTACCGATAATGTCGTATTTACGTATGATGTCCAGTCGTAGTGGTTCGTCATTTTTCAACCATTCCACCTAATTAGAAAGGATAAATACGAGGATAGAATTTTAGGAAATGAATTTCACCTACGAGAATGCTAAGCTGGAAGTACTTTTTGGAGGATTGGACTATTAGAAAGTTCTATAGTATCATTGGCACTCGACGAGTTATCTACCAATTCACTCTTCTTCTTCCTTAAACTCTTTTCATTAGCTTTCTTCAGAATTTGAGATAATATTGATGGGTATTTTACAATACAATAATAATTATGATTTATTCTTATTGCGATTGCAGCTTCGCTTACTGTCCATATCCAACTAATATAGGACGCCGCTAACGCTGCGGGTGAAAAGTAGGTAAAACTTGTGCGAAAATTATCAGTTGGGTAATGCTGTGTATGTAAGTTCCTTAACCGCCCTTCTCATATGAGCACCATTTTTCTAACCTTGCAGACGAATTTCTAACAACCCTTTCGCTTCCTCGAATTCACATCCTATCTTCCACGAGTTCTGTGTTTTCCAGACCATGATTTATGGTCACCATTGACCATACATTTCATTTTAGTAATGAAATTTCTCCTATTTCCTAGGGAGATCTATGTTGTCGCTAGTTAGTTCCATTTTTGATTGTTGCCTCTAGCCATATGTCCCGCGTACTTCATTTTTAATTTTTTACAGATATATCCTATGTCTTTTGATAGGGACCACCAACCAGATGGGTGGAAGAAATCTTAAAAACGACTGGTCCCCAATGGACAAGTGTGTCACAAAATAGAAAACGGTAGAAAAGGGTGACGGAGGCTCATGCCCAGAAATGGGCAGATTGGGCGACGGCTTACCTAATCAGAGTTGTAATAATAATAACTGAAATTTCTCCTTGTTATCTAGGATGGCGTGTAGAGGGAGAAAGGAGGGGGGGGGGGATATCTGCCGTCTTGCGTTCTTTTCCCTTTCTGGAGACTTGAAGAAAATTTAGAATTTTAATAGTCAAGGTGGTAAGACTTCGGGGAAATTTCCCTGATACGTAACCTCGTTGACGTTGAAAATTTAAAAAATTTCGTCTTTTCAAATGATCTGGTGAGGCTTGAAAACTGGTTGAACAGGTATATACAAAGTATTATTATTATTGTTATGATGGGACTTACAATTTCGCTAATACGGAGCTATTCAAGTTTGGGACCTTGGAATTTCGATTCACGAGCTATTAAATATAAAAATAATAAGACAGGAAAAATATTATCTCGCTTCGTTTGAGGTCACTGTTATTAACTATTGATATTAAGGCAAGTACGAAACCTGTGTTATGAAGAATTTAAAAAACAAAAAAAATTAAATGAAGTTCTACTGGACGCTTTTTAAACAAATTAAAGAAACAATTTTAAGGTACTGACGTCCAAATTTAAAAAAACACATTATTTTATTTTCACTTTTTTTTAAAAGGTGAAAATACATTTTTTTTAAAATTAAATTTGAATGTCAGTGCCTTGGAAATTTTTTCATTTTCGATTCCAGTGATCCATTAAAACGATAGAGACCGGTTATTTGCGATAGGAAAAATACTATTATTCCCACAATTTTTCCCAAGACTGGGTGTCTCGACCAGGTTGGAAGCGGGATCAACAAGATCCTGGAGCTAGCAAATCGAGCGGAAATTTGGGCAGCAGGCAAATTCGATCATTACACACATGAACCAATTTCAAACTTCTGGAAAGAATATGAACTATCGAAGGTATATCTAGAAGTATTTTCGACGCTGAATACCATACCATTTGCCGTTTTTTGATATTACCTCTCATTATTGTGCAATACTTATGTTTAGTTGGCGCGGATTGTTGCGACGCGTAACATATCTTATCAAGCTACAAAATTTCAACACGCGAGAAGACCACACTTGCATGTCGCGATGAAGCGCAGGAATTAAACATGAGTATTGCACAATAATGAGATGTAATACCAGAAAACGCCCAATGACCTCGTACTCAGCGTTGAAAATACTTCTAGAATTTCTCTTAATAGTTTATGTTCATTCCAAAAATTAGGAATTTGTTCATGTGTGTCTAAGAAAAAGAACAAAATAGTCACCAGTAGGCAAATTGTGAGTCAACTTTGATAACTTAGGTGTATCAAGCGTGCACTTCCTACACGTGGGAATTCCAAAATTCATCACCATTATGACGTCAATTTTCAACAGAGAACCTGTTTTATCGGGGGGTAGGAGGTTCGGAAAAAATATCCGCCGGTCGGCAACCTCAAGATCGTTTAGAGGTCGATTTCTCGTCACATATAGCTCGGAGGTCGAAATTTTTTCCAAGCACCCCACCTATCATAATAGCTTAGGGGCGAGGCCTGTGACGTCACATTTGATGAAGTCATAAGTCAGCCTTGCGACCAACAGATCAGTTTTTTTAGCGGGGAACCCGCTATCCATTTTGTTAGGAGATTACATCCTCAGAAAACGTCCGCGTCCGCAGGTTAGGTTAGGTTACGGGACTTGAAAGAATTTCGAGTCTCGAGCTATATATGATAGGAGGGGGGCTCGGAAGAATTTCAAGTCTCGAGCTATATATAATAGGGGGGGGGACTTGGAAGAATTTTGACTTTCGAGCTACCGTCCGCCGTCCAACCAAAAACTTGGAAAAATTTTGAGACTCGAGCTATATATGATAGGAGGGGGACTTGGAAGAATTTCGAGCCTCGAACTATATATGATAGGAGGGGGACTTGGAAGAATTGTGACTTCCGAGCTAGATATGACAGAAGGGGGACTTAGAAGAAGTTCGACTCTCGAGCTATGTATGATAGGGGGGAATGTAGAATGATAATTTCGATTTGAATTATATGACAAGATTATCAACTCAGTTCCACACCACCTGAGAGGTCGAGTTAAGGAATTGCGGGTTCCCCGCTGCCATTGCAACGTCTGCAATGGCTTCTAATTTTCAAGTTCCCTTGCTATCATATATAGCTTGGGGGCGGGGCCTATGACATCACAATTTTTTCCAATTTCCCTTCTATCATATATAGCTCGGGGGTCGAAATTTTTCTAAATCTCCCTCCAATCACATGTAGTTCTAAAGTCAGGATCTGTGACGTCACAATTTGATAACTTCATAGATTCCCATAAAGCAAGTTCCCTTCCGTTAAAGCACCCGTGAGTTTTTTTATGCGTTCCCGTGAAATGACGATGAAAGCAAACGCCAAATTTTCCCTCTTTTTCAGACATTTTTTTGCTACTCATACAAAAAATATAAGTTTCCGGTCATGATCAACTGGCAAAGACAAAATCATTAGTTGGCAAGGATTTTCTATCCAGTCTTCTTCTTTTCACCACTAGTGTACCCTTCACGATGACCTTAAGCAAACTTTTGAACTTCTTACGAGTTTCACGGTTCTCATACAGTTCAAAAGTTGGAATTTTTCAAGTCTTACAAGTTATATTTATAGCTAGAAAGTTGATATTTTTTCAAGACCCTTGATTAGATCGGAGTTTCCTCTCTTGAATACATGTGATAATCAACGAAATTGCCATTGTCCCTGAGTTTCCACCCTCTTCGGAACGACAATTAGTCGAACGGACGGCGTTCCAAGTTCCGCTCTCCAATTTTTTACTAATTCCTAAACGTGTAATACCCGCAACTACCTTTAAAAACTTCTTATGGTTTTGAAATAAGCCGTGGTCTTCTTACTCTGTCGGAACTAATCCAAGGTAGGTCGAAGTCTCTTCCTCACTAAAAAACAATGTTTTCCAGAAAGAAGGCAAACGGCGGATGGTGGACGTTTTCCCAAAAATTCCATGATCAAATTTCGCTGGTCGGCTAAATGAGTACGAGAGGGAAAGAGAGTCATGAAAATTATAGGGATGATAGGCAGTAGCAATTTTAGAACATTTTTCTGAAAGGAAAGATCTAATACTTCAAGTATCGACTTTTTCTGAAATTATCGATCACTAAAATGGAATAATCGATGACTATAGAGCCGCTCTCTGATGAATTGAGTTCTCTTTTTTGCGTTACTTATTACTACTGACAACGCCCACTCTCAAGCTAGCTTTGAGGTGGGCCCGCGACCTATTTTGGGTTTGTTTGATCCATTGTCTTCTTGACGTCATGACCATCAGTCATATTGACTGCAGAAGAAGAAGACAACTGATCAAACAGCGTGGCTCTCTTCTCCCCAGATAAGTTCAATCTCGAAGAGTAGTTAGTCAATACAATACCTGATAAGCTATGACAGGGTCATGATGATGGTGGTTACAAAATACTTCAAAATGATACTCATCCGCAGAAAAAACTGATTAGAACCTAAACTGCAAGTCTGGTTCACTCCTCGAAAATATACATTGGAGATCGTTTTCGCCATTTCTCATTCCCTCTCCTCAGTGTTCTCGCCATCGTATCTAAAAGACCTCTCCTCATAGTTCTCTAACTCCAATTATCTTAACAAGGTGAACCTTAACAAATACATCGACTACTATAGTACAAGCCCATTAAAGTAATTACCTTCGGAAAAGGTTCTCCGATGACGTGGCAAAACATAGACGCTTCTTCGCCCGGTCTACGTGACTGTATTCGAGGCGTAACTCTGACCTCGGGAAAAGCTAAAAAGAAAATTCAACGTCGCATTACGAAACGCATAAATTTCAAACGGAAATTGCGAGCCGAGATGAACCGTCGAGAATGGTAGTAGGACTATAATAATATAATGACATAAATAAATGCCACTTACTGTGAACGGTGAGTACGTGAGTCTGTATTACGTCCGTATTTCTTTGAGCGTGACACGTGTAATTACCCGCGTGGACCAACTGTATTCGGGTTAGGTATAGAGCACCGTCGCTGAAAACACGTACTTCGTCTTCGCCTAGCGCCGCCAGATCTGCCGCGTTTCTTCGCCACACGATCGGCGGCGGCGGCGTGCCGGTCACGTCGCATTTAATCTCGACGTTGTCGTCGACGCGGGCTGACAAACGATTCACCTCCAATGCTTTGTCTAACGACACCACAGATAGGCCTGTTTGGGTAGACGAAATGACAACGAGAAAACGAAAATGAATGACCATGGAAATAAAGTCGTCAACACTTGGCTTCCGCGTTTACGAATCGTCTGTAGCAGGCCGAACAAACTCGACGCTGACTGACGGTATTCGATTTTCTTTTTTTTTTTTTCAGAGGTATAACTAATGCGATATCTTATCTAAGCGTCGGATGGAATAGATGGATGGGTTTACTTGATACATCGTACGGATTGAATAAAACTAACGAGAATAACCTATAGTAAGAAAAGGGAGAGGAGTATTGACTTGAAGGAGCGCAGGTGGATGAACGACCTACTTTTCCTTTTAGCTGTTTTTCAATCAACTTTAGCTTTTGTTTTTACCTAGTTTCAAGTTTTCGTGAGAGCTCTCGCGATCTTATTACACATTACAAGTCTTGTATGTGAAATCATTCCATGCTAAGAATTTGTTTAATTTCATCCTTTCCAGCTAATATTTGCCTTTCTTTCTTCCCTTCGTTGAAGGCTTACTAATCTGTCATTCAGATTTTCTATCAAATTCTGCAATTTTCCCATCTCATGCTCAGTTTTTGTGATCGGTTACGCTGAACTGCGCAATTTTTGAATGTAGGAAGACTTTTTGTAATCGACTCTCCATCGACAGGGGTCCACTAAAAACAATGACCAAGTTTTTCTATTTTCCACTTCACGGGAAGAAGGGGGAATGTCCAAACGGAACGAGATGGGAAAACGGTTCCTTCTAAGGGGTGTTCGAGATCCAATTGCCCTATTGGTTTCTTGGATATTCCCCATTCTCACCCTGTAGCCTACATTTAAAAATTTAATTTAAAAAAAAAAGTAGCTCTTGTATCATAGACGTTTCAGCAGAAGTGGAAAGGGGTTGAAATGAATCATGCCAATTGATATTAAGCGCTTGGGACCCAACCGACTGAAATCGCCTTCAATGTTCGGTCGTCCTTCATATCACTATCGGTGGTCTACATTACTATCATAGGATCCGAGAGGGAACTTGTTTCATGAAAAACTTGATTTCCGTGATCTCGAGAAAGATATGTACAAGTTAAGCACCACCAAAGGACATTTACAGCAAGCATGCGCTCGTTCCCGGTTTACCGTGTGCTCAGGAAAATTCCTCGATGAAGTTCCTCCGCGGTCTGCCGCGAGACAACAGTCTACAAACACATGTGGTAAGAAGAACGTCGGAACATTGAAAGCTATGCATAAGCCGGTTGGGTCCTGAAATAAACACGACGCTAAATTTATCAATGGCGTGGCTCACACCACCCCCTTGTCCCATTGGTTGCCAAATCGTCCATACGGGACTTGACTGGTTTATATTTGGACTACATCGCCCAAGATTAGCCCTGCATAAAGATAACTATGGATACAGGTTTCAAAGTAGCGAACTTCAAAACGTTCCAAATCCCTAAAGCAGACCAAGGCCACTCATCACGCAAATTTCAGAATGACGAAGGAGGGGGGTTGTTGGTAAATGAAAAACTCAAGCGAAAAATTTGATCACCTCGTCGGGATCCGAACCCGAGACCTTTCGCTTGCCGGGCGACTGCTCTAACCGCAGAGCTACGAGGGCGATCAAATCTTTCACGAATTTTTCCAATTACCAACGACGAGAACTGGTAAGTCACTACCCGCAACGACGACGAACACTCACTGAGTGTATATTAGAGGGAGCAAGCACAGCTTGCATCAGATCTCAACAGAACTACCTGACCAAGGAACACAACGAAAGACACAATACTTACGTCAGAATGACTTTCATCCTTAAGGCATATTCGTGTCAAAATGAGTGGACCCTTTACATTGTATAGCCTCGAGGATCTGGTCTTCCTACCTCTTCACCCTTCTCTATATGTCCCTAAAAAATATTAGCAATCGAAAGTAAGGACCAAATATTCTTACAGGCATGTACGTATCGATTTATTGAAAGATGAGGAACTAGTAATTGCTTCAGGGGTGGCAGGAACCTGTTTTATGGGGCACGTGGAATCTGAAAATTATGGATTGTGACGTCACAAGGTTAACTTATGACGTCATCAAACTGTGACGTCAGAGGTCCTGCCCTCAAGCTATATATCATACGAGGGGGATTTGGACAAGAAAACTGGTCTATGACGTCATCAAACTGTGACGTTACAGGTCCTGCCTTCAAGCTAAATACGATAGGAGGAGGACTTGGAAAATGGGATCTGAAAAAAGTAGATTTTGACGTCACAAGGCTGACCTATGACGTCATCAAATTTTGATGTCACTGGCCCGCACTTTGGAGCTACATAGAATAGGAGGAAAACTTGAGAAAACTGATCTATGACGTCATCAGATTGTGACGTAATAAGCCTGAACTATAGCGTCATCAAATTGTTACATCACAGGCTCGGACTTTGGAGCTATATATGATAGAAGGGTGACTTAGAAAATAGGATTTGAAAAAATATGTAGATTGTAACGTCACAAGCCTGATCTATGTCGTCAGCAAATTGTGATGTCATAGGCCCGGACTTTGGAGCTACATAGAATAGGAGGGAAACTTGGAAAAAATGATCTATGACGTGATCAGATTGTGATGTGACACGGCTGACCTATGAAGTCATCAAACTCTGACGTTACAGACCTTGCCCCCAAACTATATATTGATAGAAAGGGACTTGAAAAATTTTCGAGCTCCAAACTTTGCCAACCGGCTGACATTTTTTCCGACCCCCTCCCGATAAAATAGGTTCCCTGTTGAAATGGCGAAGATGATTATGGTCTTCAAATCAGATAAACCTCCGGAGGCTCCTAGTTCATATCGTCCAATTTCTGCTCTCAGTACTGTCAAAACTATTCGAGAAGCGTTACGCAAGACGCCTCCAAAAGAGTGTTGATGAGAAGAAATTGATACCTGGCCGAACATTCCACGGTAGAACAAGTACACCGCGTAGGTGAAGGAGGCGCTCGAAGAGCCTAAACACTCCCTTGCTGTATTTTTGGACGTGAGCCAAGCATTCGACCGCGTCGGGATGAGTGGGCTCCTCCATAAATTTAGTGAACATATTTCAACCGAACATATGCTAATTATGCCCTTCTATCTTAGCGATAGGAACTTCTATGTACGCTATGGAGGAGCCAACTCATTCATACCAAACCAATTGCAGCTGGAGTATGGCGGGGCAATGTAGTGGGTCCACTCTTGTACGTCTTGTATACCGTTGATGTACCAGAGGGGGAAGATACGCTATTAGCAACTTTTGCTGATGACACCGCGGTTACCTCGACCCACACCGTCGCACAAACAAGTTACAAGAAGCAGCTGACGAAATAATTGAGAGAAATACAGAGTGGAAAATCAAATTTTCAATAAATCGTCGAAAAAGTGTTACAAAAATGACGTCACGTAGCCTTGACTTACTTAAGGGACTGGAAAATGTCGATCTTTGCTACTTTTATTATACCAGGTGATGACGTCATGAGTGACCCAGCCTTGTACTAGGCTTGGCCTATACTGGTGTATACTAAATTCATACTAGGCTGAGAATAGGCCCGATGAGCGGAAGCTTAACATACAACATACAGGACTTACACTAGAACGCGAATAAACCTCTGAGCTAATTAGACTGACATACTCGTACAGTTTACTAGGCCTTGATCTGTGAAAAGAAGGAAGAATTTTAAGCTCTGAGTCAATAGGGTATGCAGCTTTTTATAAGTCCACAAGTTAGTCTAAGATTTCGACCCGCTTGGATGCTATAAAGTCGGCGTGGCCTTATCAGACATGAAACATGGTCTTCATTTATTTGGTTTAGCCTGAGAATCATTCTCCGTGTTACTGGATATGGATAAAATTAATGAGAATAGCTTAGCCTGACAGAAGAACAAGAGTATCGAACGACCCAACTGTACTGTATAGGTGCCCCGAAAACTGAGATCACCGAACGACTTTTTCTTTCACCCATTTTTCAATTAACTCTCTTTCAGGAACTCTCTTTTGTCTTTATACCTCGTTTTAGTTTTTCGTAAAATCAGATTTTTCTCTCTCGTGAGCTTCCATCACAATAGCGGAATATTAAAGCGTCGTACCCTCTCGTACATTTCTTCCACTGCGCGATTTACAATTAACAGAAAACAAAGAGGGTACGTCGAAGAGAAAAGATGATGATTGTATAGGAATATAAATATATACGTATATTATACATAGTAGTCCGTCTTTACTTACTATATAATTTACTGAATGCCGCGTAAAATTCGTTCGAGCCTAAGCGATTATCCTTGTCGATATCTTCGTTCGTTATTAAACTTTTTAAATTGCATTTATTCGAGACGCCGTGTAAATTTTCACGTTTAGCAATCTAAACGAAACAGCGCGCAAAACAAGAAATTCATTTTTTTTTTTCTCCCGCTCTTATTTCCTTTTTCGATACCGTGTATCTGTAAGCCGGTCTTATCGGCGATTACCAACCTTATTAAGCTCTTCCACCGTAAGTAGTCCGTTATTATCCAAATCTAGGTACTTGAACAATGCACTCACGATGTATTCTTTCCCCCCAGTCCACGCCTCCTGGTGCATGTACTTGACTTGATTCACCAGCAGTAGATTATCCTGCGAACAGGAAATTCGAGCGTCTAGTTTCGACTCACGTACGCGCGTAATAATATGGAAATCGTTGAAGCGTTAACGGGAAAAGAAACAATTACAATTTACCGTAATAACGCGAAAAATGCGGAAAAATTACGTACTTTCATGGTCTCGTACTCCTGCGCCGAACATTTTTCGTCGTCATTTTCGCCGTCGTAATTGATTCGCCTTTCCAGACCGTTCCGCACAAATTCGTCCTCTTCGTCTTCGCCAATTTCCACCTCCTCGTCGGCGATCTTCGCGACTGCTGGTCTCGTTTGGTTTTCTTTTATTCGCACCGCCGAACCACTCTCGGTATAATCGAGTCCGCGAAAGATATTATCGAAAGGGGAGAAAGAATCTTTTCTAGACGAGGTGTGATTACGACTTTTTTTCGACGTCTTCGTCGCCGTAACCTCTACTTCGCTGCTCTCGTTTTCGTCATCGGCCTCTACAAGAAAAATGTGAATGGTGCTTTGAAAATGAAAAAAAAAAAAAAAAGTTTACGCTTGACAGAGTAGCGTAGAGCGCCTTCGAACCCCTTCAAAATTATGGGAATTAACCACAGCGAAGAACTACAGTATGCAATGATTTCGTCCTTTGCGCTGCTTAGAGTGAGCCGTAAGATTAAAGAGTAAAAGTAGACTTCATTACTTATCGTCTGCACTATGTACAATTGTTGGAGTTGGAAGCGTGAGACAGGAGTACCAGTTTGAATGATTTCTGAAGAGGAACAACAGAACGGTGCTCCTTTAGTATGCGGTCTACCGCTGAAAGAAGCGATATTTAGATTTTAGTATGCGGTCTACCTGAAATTATGATTTCAGTATGCGGTCTACCTAATTTTATGCGAAGGGGAAAAAAGTGGAAAAGACGTACACATATTCATGTTTCAATGTATTGTCAAAATGAGCACGTAATAGTACGATTGTCGAAATTAGTGAAAAAATGAGCACATAATAGTATGATTGTCGAAATTATGCAAAAAATGAACACATAGTAGTACAATTGTCGGAATTATTCAAAAAAATTTTATCGGTAAACATTACGCACCTCGCGTAAAAAAGCTAAAAAAATTTCACTTTCACTTTTGTGCATTGCGTGCCAACAAACGTGATCGAGGTGACTTTGCAGATTTGCCTGAGGCACCCCACGCATTTTTTTTAGTATCTTAACTTTTGCATCCAGCCACGACCGCTCTATGCTTTGAGTATGCGCGCCGGAGTCGGGGTTCACGAAGTTTGTTTGGTGATTCACAGTTTCATGCTGATACCCAAGAGAGGAAAGGCAACGGTACGAAGCCCACTCATCCGAGTGAATGACGGACCCTGGAGCACATTCTCGTTGGATTATGGGGATGAGTGTGGCGCTGTCGCGTCGTGAGACCCAAAAATATCGCCAGTCGTTGCCTTTCCTCAAACCAAACACCCAGGGGCCATCAATGCGTTGGCCATGATTCTTCAGATTGCTGACCTCCACAACGCTGTCCTCTGACTCGGCGTCCACATCCCCTTGCAACATACGACCCCTGTGATACTTCCTCTTCCCTGCAAATCTTGATTCGTCTATTTGAATGGGATCATCGGGCGTACCTATCATTTGAGGACGAGATCGTAACGCGCTGCTGCAGACCTCCCTGCACATACTGTACCAATCGTTCACCGTCGCTGAACTTTTACTCGTCAAAGTTACAGTTGTCCCTGCAGGTATTTCCATGACAAAGTAGATGACAAGTTCCAGGATTTCGTAGAGTTGCAAGTTACAATTCACTCGTCCATTAAGGTCTGTATAATGGAAGAATCTGTTTCCCTGTCGAACAGACCTTGTCGTTTGACATCCCTTCTTCCTACATCTAATTACGGGACGGAAATCACCACCACGGTCTCTTTTGCGACCTGCGATCATTTCTGAACCACATTTAACACACGGAGGAATATCGTCGACTTCGTCCAATAAATCAAAATCACGCAGAAACGCGACTGCTCGTTCGTCTGAATTGATAGTAAGATAAAACTCGCGTAGCAACATTCTGGTATCGCACGTGCAACGTCAACGATATACAATTCATTTATTCTTCTCCCTCATTGGCTAAAGATGTTTTCATTTACTTGTTTCATCGAGAAAATATGATAAAGTGTTTCGGTTCGTCAGAGATTTTTCATTACTCATCAGTTACTGAAGTCCTGTACTAACAAGTAGTGATTATCTGCGATAAGCTACCTACTCTCATCACTATACCCTATCGCTTGATTGTACGCAGCCTACATGCGCGTGTTGAAGGTAGACCGCACCCTTGGTAGTGGTAGACCACTGAAGTCATCTTTCAGCGGTAGACCGCATACTAAAGGAGCACCCAGAACTCATAATAGGAGGTTTGTATAAAGATCTGACGAGAAGTCAGACGTAACGTTTGTTCTCGAGCTTCTATCACGAAAATCAGTATCCAGGCTCGATAAAAAGAAATCCTATCCCCTCCTTACCTCCTCTAATTTTACAAAACTTCCAAATCCCATCTCGTAACTACGGCAAACTTCTCGGCTTACATTTTGACCAAAAACTTACCTGGGCCCCCCACATTAAAACCCTCAAAACCAAATGCACACGCGCTCTAAACATAATAAAATACATATCTCATCCATCTGAAGGCAGAGAAAGTCACTCCTTCTTCTATACAAAAGTCTTATTCGCTCAAAATTAGATTACGGTTCCCCGATCTACAACACAGCGAAAAAAACCGTCCTTGCCTTACTCGACCCCATCCAGACATCTTCTCTCAGGATTGCCCTGGGAGCTTATCGCACCAGCCCCAAACTTAGCCTGTGTGCAGAAGCCCCAGATCCTCCCCTTCACTTTCGAAGGCTCATCCTAACCTCCAACTTTTTATCCTCTGTAGCACAATTCCCACAACTTCCAATCTTTAACCGAATCTTTCACCACAATCACAACCAATCCTCCACCAAACATATTCGCCTTCAATTCAATCAACTAATCAACAAACCGTTCATAGCACATCCCCTAGAACCCATATACACAACCTTCCCCCCTTGGACCTTCCCTCAACCTAAAATACGCCTAGATCTCACAGAAATCCCAAAATCTGACAAACCTGGTTTTACCCAACATATCAACAAACTACTTCAAAAATACCCTGACCATTCACTTTGCCTCACCGATGGGTCGAAAACACCTACTAAAGCAGCTTACGCATACTCCATCGACGGGGAAATATCTTCTCATCGCATCCGAAATATAGGCTCTATTTTTACAGCCGAACTGATGGCCATTTTTTCCTGCCTTTCCCACCTCTCTTAACTACCCCCAAACGGTAAATTCATTATTCTCACTGACACACTTTCTTCACTCCACTCCCTTACAGACGCATACAACTCTAACCCTATAATCCAACGCATCTTTCTCTACACACTTTGGAAACAATCAACACTCAAATTATCTTCATATGGATCCCTGGACACACCAATTTCCCCGACCACGACGCAGTTGATCAAGCCGCTAAACAAGCTACCTCCCTCAGTTAAATAACTGATAATTCACCCCTACCAACCCTAGATTACAAAAATTACTATCGTTCTCTCATCACACAATCATGGAACACTCTTTGGGAAAATCAAACGAATAATAAACTTCTCAGTATCAAAAAAACCCCAGTTCCTTGGGTATCCTCCATTCAAAACACAAGAAGAGAAGAAGTAATTCTCTCTCGTCTCAGAATTGGTCACACAAAAATTACTCACACCCACCTCATCAGTCCCTACATCCTAACCCCTCCCTCATGTCCCTACTGTCAAAAAGACAAATTAACAGTGGAACACTTTTTTTCATGCCCCAGACTTTTACCCCTTCGCTCTTCTTCAAATACCCCCTCTTCACTCACCCAAGCACTCAAAAACAACCAGGACATCATTTCGAATACCCTACATTACCTAAGACAAACTGACTTTTACGCTCACATCTGAACACATACATCGACTATACCTCTACAACCTTCTACATACACACATTGTAAACTTTTACACACCATTACCTGAAACAGTTACACTCGACATTATATTCCATCCTCTTATCCTTCCTCACTTTTCCTTACTCTACCAACTTCCTTAAAACCTCCCTTTCTTATGAGTTATTTATAATATTACTTTCATAACTTTTGTAACGCCGAGCCAATAGCTCTCGTGCAGCTCTAGTGCTCGTAAAAAAAAAAAAAAAGGAACGCTTCGTCTCACGACAATACCCAGCATATAAACAAGACTATAACAAGAAACGCGATCTGCTATCGAAAAACGGCAAGCGGTTTTTAATTCAGCGCAAAAAATACTTTCAGATACGACATATCTCATTTCATTGATTTTCAAAAAATTTTCAATTGTTGTGTAGTGATGTATGAGGAAACCTGAACGGGTGGGTGTAAAACCTCTTTCCAACTGGAAAAGTAGTACAGGAAAATTGGATAAAAAAAGAGGGCTACTCGGAAAAATTTGAGACAAAGGTTTTATTGCTGAAATGTGTTCGTCTAGATGCCCTGAACATATCCTGAAAGTTCACCGCCCCCAGCCCCCTGGCAAACCACAGAGAGGGCCGGAACATCTCCCAAATTTTAGTTTTTAATAAGCCGCCTATGAAAAATTTACAAGACACCAAAAGTGTTCCTTATAAAATTTTCTACCAGGTAGTAACAAATTTTTCCGCCCCCAAAGCCATGAAAGTCCACAGAGGGCCGAAACAATTTCGGATTTTCAAATTTTTGTTATTATCTCGCAAAATAAGCCGTTTATGAAAAAATTACAAGACACAAAAATTATTCCTCGTAAAATTTTCTATCAATTGACGCCAAATTTCGCCGCCCCCAACTTGTGGTAATCGGTCCACAAGGGAGAGACCACGTTTTTCAATATTTCTGTTTTTCCTAATTATCTGGAAAAATACGCTCTTTATGAAAATTTTACGCGACACAAAAATTATTCTCCTTAAAATTTTCTATCAACTGATGCCCATTTTTACCGCTCCTGAACATCCGTAAATCCATCCAAAGGGGGACAAAACGTCTTCGAAATTTTCGTTTTTCTCAATCACGGATATTTCGAAAAAATTATAAGAGACTAAAATTATTTCTTATACAATTTTCCATCAAGTGATGCCAAATTTGACCACCCCCGACCTTAGGAGTTCCACAAGGGGCCAGACGCAGACGTCTTTTCTTTCGTATTGTTACAATTATTTCGGAAAATAAGTTGTTTGTGGAATGATGACGACATACGGGAATTATTGGTTATAATATTTTTCAAATAATGATATCATATTTTCAGTCCTTTCACCTCAAATTTGTACAGAAGAATGAAGCGTAATGCGCTGCAAAATTTTTAATATTTGATCTGAAAATTGGATGTAAGAATATGCTTGCATATTCTCGCACGCTGGCTACTCGCAGACAAAATACGTAATTGAGGAAAACGAAATGCGAAAGCTTTCTCAAAATATTGAAAGAATGAGCATGACTGTAATATGTTCCTTCTTCAGAATAACGAAATAATTGAACGCGTTTCCGGAAAAAGAGCCTAAATTGAAAAAACCTGTTTTGAGAAAAACGCGTTTAAAGATTTAAAACGCTACACCCAAAAAACTATGACTCCTAGGGGATTGATTAATGAATGACATCAAGAGTGCACGTTCTACATTCGAGATTGAAACAAAACATGCACCTTGCATCAAATTATTGACAATATAATATGGGGCTGAAAAGTGCCAAAGTTAGGCCCTTTTTCAAATGACTTTTTTTCGGGGTTATTTTTGCGCGAAAATCTCTCTCCGAAGTGACAAAAACTCTTATTCACGTGAAATTTTTTATAAATTTGCTATTTAAGTATACAAAATAGGGGAAAAAATTGTTTACAAAGCTTTTTTGGCAAAAATGAAAAAAAAAGTAATAATTAGTTAAGAAATTGTTCACAAAATTTTTTGGGACAACCCATAACAATACGGGGCATTAACACAATATGACTTTTCATTGATGGACAACCTCTTTTTTTTCCGACAACGTCGACATTGCGGAGTTAAATGATGTATTACTCCTCTTTTACGATAGAGAGCACTACGTCACTCTACCGCATTATGGAGAAATGAATGAAGCGTAGAAAAAAGCAAAAAAATGAAAAAGGGCATAAGTCAAGTTAGTCCCTTTTGCTGGAGACGCGTTCAATTGCAACAATACAAAAAAATAGACGTTCTGTCCCCTTGTGAAACTCCTGAAATCAGAGGGTGGTCAAATTTGGCATCACTTGATGGAAAATTGTATGGGAAATAATTTTGACTCTTGTAATTTTTTCCTAAACCGTAAAATAATTGCGAAAAACGATACATCTCTTTGGATGGTTTGGGAGCGGTAAAAATGGGCATCAGTTGATAGAAAATTTTATAGAGAATAATTTTTGTTTCGTGTAATATTTTCATAAAGAGAGTATTCTTGGATATACAAATTAGGAAAAACAGAAGTGTTGAAAAACGTGGTCTCTCCCTTGTGGACCGATTACCACAAGTTGGGGGCGGTGAAATTTGCAGTCAATTGATAGACAATTTTACGAGGAATAATTTTTGGGTCCTGTAATTTTCTCATAAATGGCTTACCTTCTGAAATGATCGAAAAAAACTGAAATTCCGAAATTGTTTCGGCCGCCTGTGGACTTTGATGGCTTTTTGGGTGGAAAAATTTGACACTACTTGGTAGGAAATTTTATGAGCGGAGCCCGGATTTTTAGGCATTTGTCGATGATTTGTGGGTGTCCCAAAAGCATGGGTGTCATTGATGAGTGCGTTTCACGGGAAATGAAAGTTCTGGACAAAATTTTTTTTTACCAAAGAAAAAGTTGCCGAAAATTACACTTTCTTCAAAAATCGAGAAAGATTCGAAAATGAACCGGCATCGTGAGAAAAATTAAAAAATCCTTTAAAAAACAAAAAAATAGAAAAATAACAAGTGGGCGCAATTGTCGATATAATAGAGGATGTTCGATCGAAAATGAGCGCAATACCGGGTCATCGGGGGTCCGCTTTACAATTGAAGGCGTATAAAGCTTTCTCGCTACTGCATTTTGCGAAAACTGAATGAACCTCTGATTAAAGGCTCCGCGACCTTGCCAACAGCGCTCTCTCCGAATCCTACGATTCTCAGTTCCCACAACCAGGCGCCACTGACATCTGTGGAGGTTGAACGGTTCTTTTTTTGGACTATAAATTTTGCTGAGTAATCGTAGAGCGGGTATGATGCAAGAGAACGTACAAAAACACCTAGTAGTGCAGTACAATACCAAAAATTTATCAGAAATTGCTGTCACATCCTTTTTTCAACATTTCCAGTGTGAAAATTTTTTTAAATGACGTTTTTATTTCACTAGCCGAAAACTGACGAAATGGTTAGGTAAGTATGAGTGCCGAAAAAATTTATTTTTAATGCCGAGAAATCCGGGCTCTGTTTATGAGGAATACTTCTGGTGTCTTGTAATTTTATTTTTCAAGATAATCGTCAAAAACTAAAATTTGGGAGACATTCCGGCCCCCTCTGTGGTTTTCGGCGGTGAACTTTTAGGGTATGTTCAGAGCATTTGGACGAACACATTTCAGCAATAAAATCTTCGTCTCTAATTTTTTCCGAATAAAATGCCATTTTGCCTGGGCTACAGTCGGTAAAATACATACGCGGGTTGAATAGAAATCATCAGGAAGAATTTAATTAGCCTTTTAAAGCACGAGAACTCTAAAGGCAAGGCGAAGGCGCTTCGCTCAACGATCTACACTTAACAGAGAAAATGGAATACAAACCTGTACAACCCAAACTATGATCGACGAATAGTGGTTTAGAAGTAATGCAAGCCGCTCTATGCAATTCGCAATGATTTTCGTACAATTTACCGTCCGATCCGCAAATTACTTTTCGTATTTTAGGACACTGTCGCTGGCAAATGCATTCGGCGTTGCTTTTTATCACGACACATTCTTCTCCATTTCCACAATATTTCACCAGACAAGGATCTGTAATTAATGTAAATTAAGGCTAATGTATCGAATTTCTCGTCGTACATTTGCAGCAACGTGGGGTTCTGTTGTTAAAATTGGTATTCTATCAGCGTGGGTGCAGAAAAAGAAAATATTATACAAAGCGAACGCTGCGAATTATTCTCGTTAAAAATGATGTAAAATATTTCGTTATATTGTCTTTCTACTCGTCTGCTCTGCGGGCGTGGCACGATAAAACAAATGATATTGTCAAAATTAAGTGCACGAAAATGAATCGAAAAAGAGTGAAACACGTAGAATAAAACACGACTCGTATAGCACGTAATTTTCAGTTTTCGCAATGTATTTTAATTCTCGAAGCCCCGTGACGAACAGCACGGCCACAATTACAGCGTAAATGCAAAAGGAATTACGGCTCGTATCATTTTGCCCTGCTCGATGATAGAAAATATACATAGTTCACTGTATAAGCAAAAACGCAGAAACGTCCCACCGAAATACTACACATAGGTCAATCCAAGTACTTGTAAATTCCATAAACGATAGTCTGTCGATCAACTGTAAATCTATGAAAAGAGAGATCATGAAACTTGAAAAAGATGCACGAACTTTACCTCCATCAATGAAATAGGAAAACATTTCATGAACATTTATTATTCTTTTCTGAGAGGGAGACGATACAAAAATTACATCAATTGGTGGCAAACGTTCATTAAACCAAAGGGTTCGTAAATTCTAGACTGAGTGGAAGAAATTGTAGGCACTGATCGTAGTGTAAGACACATTTATTTCATATATCTTACTCTTATCGTCATTAAGAAATTATTTTCATATACACTTTCTACCCATGCTTTCGTCGGCAAGGTGCGCAAACCAAAACCAAGAAGGTAATGGAAGTACCTAGGCATCGGGTTTGACTCAAAGCTGAGCTTCAGGCATCATTTCCTAATGACAGCGGAAAATGCGGGTACGATAGCTACATACCTAAGCTACCTGACAAGGAACCTAAGAGGGGTCGAGACAAGCAAGAAGAAGGATCATGATGAGCACCACTTTATTAATCCTTCTATATGGTGCACCAGTATGGGCCGACTCCATGAAGGTACCCTACAGAAGAAGTGAGATGGTAACGATCCAACAAAGAGCTGCGCTGAAGGTGTTAGTGGCCACTGCACTGTCTCGACAGAGGCTCTTGCGTATTAGCACGTTCACCAGTACTCGAGCTTCTTTCTGAGGACAAAGCGGAGGTGTTCGAAGCAAAAAAGAAGACAACGACCGATCAAGAGGCCTTACGGATCAAGCAGGAGGCCAGGCGCACCTTGCTTGAGAGATGGAAAACAAGATGGACGACCTGTAAGTTGGTACGCGATCTTCATGAGTGGATGAACCGAGATCATAGTCAGCTGAACTTTCACTTGATTACTTCAACAAATACCTTCACGAGAAAATAGGCAAAATTGAGCAGAAGACGTGTTTGCACTGCAATCAAGCGTGGGATGATGGACCACAGCACACCTCATTTGAGTGTGAGACGTGGGCGGAGAAAGCTTCATCGGTCTCTTCGGAGATTGGAGTAGATGAAGCGCTTGCTCCGTGTAGCCTGGCGGCCAGGTTCAAAAGGACATAGAACTAGGTGTCTGCATTGCAGCCACAGCCATAAAGAAGAAGATGGACCTGGAATGGAGTAGGCAGATGTAGAACCACGCTATGCGCTATGGCCTACTCGACACCTGTGCACCACTCACATCCAGATATGCAAGAAGAAAGGGAAGATTAAGTGAGCCTGAAGAAAGAAGTAGAGGAAGAGACTCCAACATATCTAAAGTGGTGTTGTTGTTGTGTGTCCTATGATGTTTTGCGCGCCTGAAGGTATTGCAGCTTGGCGGTTGCCAAGATGAAGAGGGGATTTGCTGAGATTTTTTCAACACTGAAGTTATACCCGATAGAGTCGATTCCGTTGTTGGACGAAACAAAATTAATGCATACGCAACCCGCACCCATGGAGGACGGGTGGCGTTGCACACAGGACAAAAACGAATGCGCTGTGTGGCTGTTTTTGCAATTGGGGGGGGGGAATTTTTATCAAAATAGTCACTTAGATAGGGTGTTTGCCAGATTTTTGTCTCATTATTCGAAATATTGCAAGAATACCTTTTCACCGTGAATTTGTTGGGGCTTATTTTTGTAATCATGATAATTATTTTGATTGTGTGTAGAGCGGTGGGCCAAAAAAACTGGAAAAGTTGTGTTTTTTTTTTTGCGTTTTAGCTTATTTTTTTGAAAATAGCCGCGGCGTGGACACACTTTGACAGCGGGTCTACCGAATTTTCGCTTCGTTATTCAAAAAATCACAAAAATACTTTTTACACTGTAAATTGGGTGAGGATTATTTTTGTATCCGTAATTTGGTATTTTGACCGCTGGTTTCGCGGTTTACAAAAAATATTGAAAAACCGTATTTTGTGGTATTTTAGCGCATTTTCTTTAGTATAGCGGCAGTTTGGGCGTCATTTTGTCAACGGGTTCACCAGATTCTTTTCGTGCTAAATCTTCACAGTAAATTGAGTGTTGTATTCAAAGTGTAAATTGCGTGGCTTACAAGAAAAATCGAGAACACTCGACCTTCTGGGGGAGGATGCTCCTGACACCTCCGCACTCTCCTCATCAAGGAACTCGAGTAGTAGTGAATGTGCTAATACACAAGAGCCTCCCTCGAGACAGTGTGGCAGGCACTAAAACTCCTTAGCACAGCGCTTTGTTGAATCTTTGCGATCTCTAGCTCTCTCTTTTTCTATATGTTATCTTCATGGAGTCGACCCACGTGGGGAGGAAGGTTTATACTAAGCAAAGAATTACTGATGAAGGAGGACGTTATTATGATGTCATCATGACCAAAAAGGACGTACAAGAGTCGATATAATAGAAAAGCAATGTAGTACATCAAAGTGTAGGAAGCAAATATATAAAATGCTACACTACGTGTCTCTAAACGAGACATGTTAGCCTCTGTGCTGTGGCACGTTTTTTATTCTAAGGAAAGTATCTGGCAAACGTTCTTCTCACGGGTTGAGATTGATGACAATGACATTACAAAAATGTGTATGTCTTAAGGTTCGGCTCTAATGCTTTATCTTAGCTGAACCAAGTTTAAACTCCACGCGTCAAGGATCGTTGGAAATATTTTGGTAGATTCTAAAGAAAGGACGTTTTGGCAAAAAATCTTTGTGAGGAACCATTCAAAATTTTCATAGGCTACAAACCAGCGAGGCGACTACAGAAAAAAATGATGTTGCCTTAGACGAGAGGTGTGTTGTGACGGCTGGGCTAAAGCCGAGTCAAATCGGTCATCAAGACACAGAAGATCTATTGGAGTATCTGCGAGGTGTTTTCCACAATCTAACCTTTGGAATGAGATTGATGAAATTCTCTTTTAACATTGAAGAAAGTTTTTTTTTTTTCGTATTCCAATGAATTTTTAAAAGTCAATAGTGAAATATAAATATTATCTCCATCCCATTCTGAAGAAGACGCCGTCGTTTGCGTCAAATTAAACGTAAATACATAATATTTATTTCGAAGTTTATCTTTGTCCGTTTTTTACTCTGCGAGCGCCTCAATCTTTTGCCGAATTGATATTTTTATTTGAAAAATATTATTAAAATTAAACTCATTATTAAATTAATTAAATTAAAATTTAATCATAATATTATTTTTTATTATATAAATATTAAACTCAAATATGAAAAAATTATTATAAATAAAAATAATCAAATATAAGTAAATTTATTTGTTCATAATAATACGTACCCTTACTAATTATTAAAATTAAAATAAATAAAGTAATTTCATAATAAATAAATAAATCTTTACAAAATAATATAAAAAAACATTAAAATTAAATAAAATAACCAATTAACAATTTTATAAATAACAATATTAATAAATAAAATTATAATAATAATTAATAAAATTATTAATTAAATTAATATCAAAGATATTGAATCAAAATAAAAAATATAATCAATAAAATTTTCAAAATTATATCTAATTAAAATATAAAAATAAATAATAGTTAAAAATATAAAAAATAATATAAAATTAGATTTTATTAAATAAAATATCAAAAATAAAATTATCAAATTAATTTTTTATTATTACTAAACTTAAATTAAATTGATTAATTAACTTTATTATTACTAAAAACACTAATAATCTATCAATCACAATTAATACGATATAAATAACAATTAAATTGAAATCAAAAACAAATTATAAATTTTATTAATATAATAATTAAAAATTATTACATAATTTTCAATGAGTTTCTCTCGTGATCTGTTTGGTAACCTCCGTGTTGTTAATAAGCATTTCCTAATAAATTATCGTTTTTGAATACAAACAAGAGGCCTAGTATAGGCTAGTATATTTTATGTTCGGCCTACTATAATGAAAGTAGCGAAGTTTGACATTTTTCCAAGTTCCTAATACAGGTCAAGGTCACGTGAAGTAATTTTCGCGACTCTTTCAATATGAACCTCAGCCTTAAGACATATCCACGTCAAAACAGTTAGGGTTTCCCTCTACAGTTCGTGATGCTCACTAGCTAAAGAACTGACGGATGCAATCGCCACCTATAGTCTAGAATATTAAGTCTATGATACGATAGGCCTAGTTTAAACGTAGTATAGGACTAGCTACGAGATCAGACACCTAGTGTAAACCAGCAAAGGTTGAAATTATAGTTTAATATACTGTATGTTAGGCCTAGTATATAAAGAAAGTAGAGAAGGTTGAAATTTTTCCAAGTCCCCACCAAAGAAGGTCAAGGTCACTGATGACATCATCAAGTGTGACAAAATTCTGTGACGATTTTTGCAATAGTCCCAGCCAAAAAACTGTAACGGTTTTTTGCGACACTTTTGCCGATAGTAGTCTCAATCTTTTCTAGGCATGTAAGAATTCTTGTGGTACGTTTCGTTCCCTACGAAGATGATGCATCAGGAATATCGCTATGGACTTTTAATATGTTCGAAATGATGTCAGTTCAAAGACACTCAAGGAGGGGTGCTTTCGATCGGAATTATTTCCAGGTTCCCCTCGCCCAAACTTATTGTGAAGCACAATTATTCTTGAAAACGCTATTATAATTGTATTTGTCTTTTGTCTTACTGACCTATAAAGGCATTTCTATAATACATTCCAGTGTCGAAAACTTTTCAAGTATATCGAAAAGCCGCATATTCTCGAGTTTTGTTTGTCAATATCGATTGTAAACTTCCACGTTGAACTGAAAGCTTTTTCGCTGACAGCAATTTGTTCGAAAGTTGACGGAAAATTATAAGGGGGAAAAAAAAAGAAATGAACAAAAAACGAGAGGAAAAAATGATAATCCTTGTTTGACCATTATTAGGATTACAAGTCCGGTCGCATTAGCTAGGGTTTAAAAAGGAGTATTAAATATTTACTCGAGTATGAAATTGGTAAACATTATTTGAAAAAAAAAGACGCATTATCGATCTGAGTGGACGTGTTCGACTTTGCGAATTTCACCATTACTATTTTTTTTTTTTTTTTTTGGAAAAAATACTGACCGGATGAGAAGAGGAAGTAATCAATTAGAACGTTCTTTCCTTTTGAAAAGCGAGTCAACCATTCTCCGCTACAGTGAGTTTAATTAAGCGTTTATAAATCATTGGTAATCTTGAATTCGCTCGAGGGCGATCGTTATAGCGTACAAACGAATAGATTGATGCTCCGAGTGTCGCTCGAGAAATTCACTTTGATGAGAGGGTATAGAAAATTTATCAACAAATCTAGCTGTCGACGATGCGGTATAGGAAGCGAGAAATTATACGAGAGTCTTTGTGAGAATTTTTTCCCTCGTTTCGCTCGCTACGATGAGTCATTCAGATTTTCTGTTTGTAGAAGAAAGTAGGTATGAGGACATGATGTGGAAATTAATGCCGACAGAAGGTGTAATAATGTAATTTTACGAGCACCGAGCGTCTGATCTCGCTATCGAAGTGTTACGTTATTGCAAGGACACGCGTGCTATTTTCTAAAAAGAAAAAAAGCTGTTGTAGTGCAAGAAAAGTTGCAGAACGCGCGCTCAACAAAGTTGAAAATCGCTCCCGCGTGTATCAACACCAGGCGCTCTACACGGTTGCGACTCTGGACAGAATGTGAAAAGCCTCGCTATATTTTCTTTATTTTTATTTTTATTTTTTTCGCAATCTTCGTGAAGAGTGTCAAGGAGAGAAAATAATTTCCTGAGAAGCGCTCGATTTTCGTTAGAAAATTAAACCTCGTAAAATCGTATTCCGAGCTGGTTTTTGCCGAGTCTTGAGAACACTAGACCTTTATTGGATGGGCAACAGGTTCATAAATATCCTCTTTAACACCCATGAAAAAGAGAGCGAAGGCGATGGAAGAAAAAGTATACGATATATTCGTACAGCTTATACGGTGTCTTTCATTATCATTAAAAGCTCAGGACACACGCTGACTGTTTAGAAGTAGGAGAGACGTCCGAATTGAGGGTTGTGTTTCATTTTCAATCGCCTACGTGAACAAAGATAGCGATATAATCGCGTTTGCCAAACTGTCCGCGTGTGCGGATAACACTCTCGAAAAGTTGTAGAGTTGTCGGAAACTCAATTTTTATTGATGGACCTTACTTAAGAGATTTGGTTTATCTTCGATGTAGGACGTGTCTAAATTTTTTCATTTACTCGTAGTTTTACTAGTCATTAGGTGCTACATATTTGACTCGTGGTTGTTGCTGATGAGAAAGGAAAAAAAAAAGTAACAGCTGCACAGTAAATGAGGAAACGGATAAGGCTTAGAGGATGAGTGTGTTACAATTGGATGAGAAGTTTATTTTCGTGTATACCTGTCATTTTTTCTTTTTTTGAGGGTAAAACACTTGCTGGTTTGTTAATTGAGGTATGCATTTACGGCTTTTCAGTATGGTATAGTCGAAATAGACATCAAATTAAGCTCATGGTAGAAAGCAGGCGTTTGTTGGAATGTGTCAGGATTAATGTCAGAAATAACCAAAAAAAAACCATCCTCAAAAAAGATGAGAAAATTTTCTGTGGTACGTTTTAGCCTCCCAAATGTTGTTTATCGTCAATATCTCGAAAAATACACATCGCACTAAAAAATTCCAAGTTACAAAAATTATTCCTCGTTGAATTTCACATAGGATCAACTATTCACAACCCAACTTTAGGCTAAACTTTAGCCTAAAAACTTCGCCGAATGAGCGCTATTTTTGAAAATTCCTTGTAAATCATCATATTTCCGTCGAAAACTCGAAATTATCGACATGTATTAAAAAATGAGTTGGTATAAAAAAGTTTTCTCGTAAAATTTCATATAATATGAACCATTATTATGAATGTTATCCTAGGCTAAAAATTTAGCCTAGATATACGCCTTAACTTAAAGTAGGTCTACAAATCTTTTCCAAAACGAATACTACCCGTACTGAAATACGTACCTATGATACATTCTAATACGACAGATTATAAAACTTCTTCTTTCTTGATGCCATTGGGGTTTAAACCTATACTAGGGAGCGCTACTGAAAGGGTGAATCAGAGAATTTATGTACGTTCATACATTGATTTTCAATCAATTGTTATTTTTTCAATATTATATCATTTACTGCTGCAATTTTTTTTGTATTTAATGTTGATGATACAGACTACAAAATTTATGCTTGTAATTGCTCTAAAAAACGATATCCTATTAATTATCATGCGTGAAATTTCTTCATTTAAAAAGCATTGAACGAAAGGGTGAATATCGTCAGGGCTACCAACTTCCCGACTCTAAGTTTAAATCCCAAGAAGTAAAAAAAACAACCCGGAATGAAGGAAAACGTCATGAGCGTTTGGGTACTCTCAATGCCAGCCTCACTACGGTTTGCGATCAAAGGGAGAAATATGCCAACAATAAGAGCGCCAACATATCAACACATCGACCTACAACACGACTTGCCAGAGATGAACGAGATTGTGGTATCTTATATGAATGGTTTTCTCAGCGCAATCCATTCGCCGACAATGAATCAAGATAAAGACTTAGTTTCTCTCTCAAGTGATATTGTCACACGGGCACACGTAGATTGGCGTACGCGGTCGGCGGCATTATGTTGTCCAAGTGTCACAGCATAAAATTTTCAGAAGTGAAATTCAAAAAATCGGAAACAGTAAAAACGATGACAACTCTTTCAAAACTGAAAATTAGGGATGAATTAAAGTCTATTGACCTCCTCATACTTTTCAAACAAATTTGCATCTTGAAGAAGAGAGACGCAGGAATAAAGAACTATCTCCAGTTTGAGTTGGCGCCATATCCGCTAGCCTTATTTGACGAATCCGACGTGAGTAAAAGTTGGTAAGTCGTCATTATACTCAATTTTTCATGAGTGTTCTGGCAGCTCTGATCATCGTGAGGAGGATTTTAATTACGTAGTCGATGGCGGGTTCTTACTACGAAAAGTACCGTGGCAGCAGCGCCAAAGTTACGCAAGTATACGGGATGGAGAGCGCAGTTACGGACGAAATTCTACCATTGTTTTTGATGGGTACGGAGAAAATGTAAAGGAAAGCACAGAAGTTGTGGAATAAGAGCGCCTATACAGACGCATTATAGAGAAATATACTCGCGAAGAGTAAAGAACACAAATACTAGAACCGCAATAAAACAAACAATCCGAGCGCTTTCGGCTAAACAGCCATTCTCACGGTATAGAAAGCGACTGAACCCAACACCAACAAGAACGAGTAACAACGAACGAGGAGGTCATGACTGAACCAGCGAGTTATCGAAATGTGAATCGTTCTCATAGACTAATTCAATCAATCCCTCCTCAGGAATGTACCTGTTCACCACGGTAATGTCTTCAATATTTCGGTGACGATGAATTTCAATTTCCTCTAAAGCTAAGCGCCTAAAATAAGATTTTTCCCTGTGGAGGAGAACTTCAGATCCCTCTTTGAGGCTATGACCACATTCAATTAAGTGATCAGCAAACGCCGACTCCCCTACTTTTCTTTTTTCCCAGGCTTTCCTGTGTTCATCAACTCTAATTTTGAATTGACGGCTAGTCATCCCTATGTACACACTCGGGCAATCACCACAGGCCACCCTATAAACACCCTCCCTCTCGGCCATCGGTATCGGATCCTTTAACTTGACCAAAAGGCTCTTCACCGTATTGGTACTATAAAACGCCGGCCGGAAACCAAAGGGACCGAGGACACGGCTCAACTCCGAAAAAAACTTCCCCAAAAACGGCATCCTAATCCACCGTTTACGCCTATCAAGATGCCACTGGCGGGGGAGGGAGATAGTAGAATCGAGACTTTTTCTTGTAAGTCTCCTACGGACCATGAGGTCGATGTTCACTTTGACCTGATTCACTCTAGGCAAGTGCTTTATCGTCACGAGTTCCTTATTAAACGCTACCTCACTCAAAGGGATCTGAGTGAGGCAATATATTAAACTATTAAATGTAGCAACTTTATGGGCAAAAGGTACGAAAGACGACCCGTGGATAGCAATATCGGTCGAAGTACTTTTTCGGTAAATACCGAAATCATGGACCCCGTCAATGACGGATATGGTTAAGTCCAGAAAATTTATTGATAAGCCGCCAACTTCAAGAGTGAACTTGATGGACGGATATAAACTATTTACATAAGCGAGAAACTCACTAAGGAGCTCCGCAGGACCGGTCCACGCGCACAATATGTCATCTACGTACCTATGCCAATAGAAAACGTGATTCAAAAACACGTGGCCCAACGAAAACAGGTCAACCTCAAATTTAGACATAAAAACCTCCGAAATAAGAGAGCCTAAGGGGGAACCAATAGGGATCCCTACCTCCTCAGGGAACTCGAAATATTTATCATCAAATTTGCAAAAATTAGGTGACCAACAGGCGTTCAATAGGTCGAAAAATTCGCCAAATTCATTGTGAGGAGTACCACATTCCACGAGCAGTTTGCCTATTTGTTGCATAGTGGTAGCCTTGGGAATATTGGGAAAAAGCCTAACGACATCAAACGAGCACAGAATTGAACCCGGAGGAAGGTATGTGTCCTTCAATTTTTCAGCCAGGGCGCTCGAATTCTTAACTGAATAGGGAGACTCAACCTCCACACGAGCTTTGAACCATCTATCCAGGAACTTAGCGAGGGAGTATGTAGGGGAGGAAACAAACGAAACAACCGGCCGCATCGGTACATTTTCTTTGCGTACCTTCGGCAACCCGTAAAGGAGGGGAGGAACGGGATTCGGCTCCAAGATAGCTTTCTTTAGAGATGGACTCTTAATGATTACCTCACTACCATTAATAAGTTTCCTAGCCTCTTTAACGAATTTTGGAAAATCAAAGAGAGGGGCCTCCTTAGCCCCACATTGGCCAAGTACCTCGTAAACCTTTGAGACGTAGGAAGCCTTATTCATCACTACGACAGCATTCCCTTTGTCAGCTTTGGTAATAACTAGCTTTTCCTCCATAATCCTCCTCCTCAGACCCACTATCAATTCACTCCCTGCATCACTTATGCGAGGGAGGGGGGTATTACGAACAATTTCAGCACATTTTTTCTGGGTATTTACGCCAGGGCCGAATTTTATAGCTAAATCAGCTACAACATTTGCCAACGTCTCCTGATTTTTTAGAGGGGAGAGCCCGAACTTCAATCCCTTCTCCAGAAGTGTCATCTCATCACGGTTGAACTCCGTGTTACTATGATTTATGACACGGGGCTGAAACTGTTGAATAATTCCGTCGTCACCTAGATCTAATTCGTCATCCCTCATCTTAGAACTTAGGAGGGAAGTAAGTTTCCGATTTTTTAGTTTATATCCGTCCATCAAGTTCCCTCTTGAAGTTGGCGGCTTATCAATAAATTTTCTGGACTTAACCATATCCGTCATTGACGATGTCCATGATTTCGGTATTTACCGAAAAAGCACTTCGACCGATATTGCTATCCACGGGTCGTCTTTCGTACCTTTTGCCCATAAAGTTGCTACATTTAATAGTTTAATATATCGCCTCACTCAGATCCCTTTGAGTGAGGTAGCGTTTAATAAGGAACTCCTGACGATAAAGCACTTGGCTAGAGTGAATCAGGTCAAAGTGAACATCGACCTCATGGTCCGTAGGAGACTTACAAGAAAAAGTCTCGATTCTACTATCTCCCTCCCCCGCCAGTGGCATCTTGATAGGCGTAAACGGTGGATTAGGATGCCGTTTTTGGGGAAGTTTTTTTCGGAGTTGAGCCGTGTCCTCCGTCCCTTTGGTTTCTGGCCGGCGTTTTATAGTACCAATACGGTGAAGAGCCCTTTCGTCAAGTTAAAGGATCCGATACCGATGGCCGAGAGGGAGGGTGTTTATAGGGTGGCCTGTGGTGATTGTCCGAGTGTGTACATAGGGATGACTAGCCGTCAATTCAAAATTAGAGTTGATGAACACAGGAAAGCCTGGGAAAAAAGAAAAGTAGGGGAGTCGGCGTTTGCTGACCACTTAATTGAATGTGGTCATAGCCTCAAAGAGGGATCTGAAGTTCTCCTCCACAGGGAAAAATCTTATTTTAGGCGCTTAGCTTTAGAGGAAATTGAAATTCATCGTCACCGAAACATTAAAGACATTACCGTGGTGAACAGGTACATTCCTGAGGAGGGATTGATTGAATTAGTCAATGAGAATGATTCACATTTCGATGACTCGCTGGTTCAGTCATGACCTCCTCGATCGTTGTTACTCGTTCTTGTTGGTGTTGGGTTCAGTCGCTTTCTATACCGTGAGAATGGCTGTTTAGCCGAAAGCGCTCGGATTGTTTGTTTTATTGCGGTTCTAGTATTTGTGTTCTTTACTCTTCGCGAGTATATTTCTCTATGATGGATGACCGTAAAATTAAAAAACACATTGATTCTACAGACGCATTAATTAAACTGAGGTTCTTGTCGACTCAATGATCCTCGTCACGATCAAACAAGATCATTTTATGGCCAGCAATCGACACGAGGAACATCTGATCAACCTTTTCACACAAAAATTTGAAAAAAGAAAACACATTGTTAGGCAAGCTGAAGATGACGCGGATCTCCTGCAAGTGCAGAATGCCTTTGATATTGCATCAGCGGGGATTCAAGTCATGCTTGCTGGGGCGGATGTGGACTTGTTGGTGCTATTCTCGTGCGACGACAAGATGATTTTTATGAAACCATCCCCAAAGTTGTTTTTCATTAAAGAAATTCGCGAGAGAAAACTTCATCTTGAAAAAAATATATTATTTGCGTACGCAATCAGTGAGTGTGATACCACATCAGCGATTTATAAAAAAAGGTAAAACGTCCTGTATCAATGTCCTACAGAACGAGGAGTTACTTATCAAATGTTGTGGACACATTTAAAAATACGAGAAGCTCAAAAAATCAGATTTTTGAAGCTGGCTGCCGATATATCCTCGCTCTATTTGGCGCTGAGAAGAATGATAAATGTCTTCACGATTATCGACGTAAATGTTTCGTAGCAAGCGCGTCCAAGAGCTCTTTGTACCTAGCTTCCCTTCCACCCCCTCCAGAGGCGGTTCGCCAACATAGTTACCAAGCGTTGAAGTCAGCCTTGGAGTAAGGAGAACTCCTCACAGCGATACCAACAACTGCTCCACCCGCCCCAGACGGGTAGTTTCATGCGATTGCGCAAAAAGTTGTTCAACTACTTGTGGCTGTCGTAAAGCCGGTAATTATCGACCTTTTTTTCATCGAAAATGAAGTGAGGCTGCATATAAACGTTTTCCACTTCATATTTTTTCTTCTTTTTTCAAGGATTGAAATGTTCGGGCCTATGCGACAACGTTCTGGGCGTTTTATGTTTAAATGCTGCACCCACAACTGTCAATAACGAACGGAAAGACGAAGAATCAGCCTCTGACTCTGATGAGTTACGATGACGACAATGGTGACGCTTTTTATTTTTAGTCTTGTTCAATGTATGTGGGGAGGGGGATGGTTTTTTTCACTTGTAGCATCAAGAAAGAAGAAGTTTTATAATCTCTATAGTCAAGAACTTATCGTACCTATTTGTATTGGAAGAGCTTCGTAGACCTACTCTAAGTTAAGGCGCATATTTAGGCTAAATTTTTAGCCTAGAATAATATTCATAATGGTTCACGTTATATGAAATTTGACGAGAAAACTTTTTCATACTAACTGTCGATAATTTCGAGTTATCGACGAAAATATTTACAAGGAATTGTCGAAAATAGTGCTCATTCGGCGAAGTTTTTAGGCTAAGGTTTAGCCTGTAGTTGGATTGTGAATAGTTGATCTTATGTGAAATTCAACGAGGAATAATTTTTGTAACCTGGAATTTTTCCGTACGATGCGTATTTTTCGAGATATTGACGATAAACGAAATTTGGGGGGCTAGAACGTGCCACAGAAAATTTTCCCATACACTTTGAGGGTGTTTTTTTTTTTTTTTTTTTTTTGTTGACATTAATCCTGACGCATTCTAACAAACTCCTGCTTTCTACCAAGTTTGTCTTTTTTGAGTGTCTAGTTCGCCTATACTACTAGAATGTATGATTTGAAGAGTACAACGCTGGTAATCGTTTTAAAGGTTTTTTGTGTGACTTTGTCGGAAATGCTCTCCTTAGGAACCCTGAAAGTTGTTTGCTTGGATGAATTCCAAACTCCCAACGCCGCCATTCGTCCGCCAAATTGTTGCTCCGAGGAGGATGGGAGCTCCAAATCAGTTGAAGATCTCGGGGAAATTTTGGCTTCTGAGCTACGTAAAATGAAGAGTGAAATCTTGGTGATGGCCAGAATCAATGTAGTGAAATAGCGATTTGGGAACTCTTCCACGTACTAACACCTGGAAATGAATATTCTTACAATATCATTTCTAACTTCGTTATCTTCACACACGCCCAATATGTCCATACACATTCCCTAATTTCAGTTTACTCGACGCACACTTGAGTTCGCATACACAAATTACATCCACATCCAATCTGACGCGAAAAATTTTAGTATCCGTTCATTAAAAGCTCCAACCTCAAGTTATATTTGCAATATTTGTTTCGTCCTCGCAATTCATCTGTACACGCCCTCCTCAGTTCCAACATCTATCAAAGGGGTGCCCGTTGACTCAATTTTCAAGAAGAACGAAAGTTCAATCTAATTACCTCGTTTTCGTCTCATCGCGGTACTCTTCCGCCTTCCAAGAATAATGGAAAAATTCACCAAGTCGATACAACGACCACCGCTGCACAAATCGATATAATGCGTCTTCTTCACAATGACGTTTACCAATTTCATTCTCGAGTAAATATTTAGTACTCGTTTTTGGACCATAACAATTTATAAGCATTAATGCTACCGGACTCGCTTGTATGGAACCCCAAGAATGGTCAAATACACGGACTATAATTTTTTTTCTCTCTCTCGTTATTCATTTATTCGTTCGTTCCTATCATTTTTCGTCAACGTTCGAACAAATTGCTGTCAGCAAAAGAGCTTTCGGTACGACATGAAGTTTACAATCGAGATGGGCAAACAAAAATTTAAAGAATACAGGGGAATCTCGCTGTTCAGGCCTCACGACATCGAACAAGTTCTCGACGACGAGAATGCTATACGTTATAGAGTCTGGTTTTATCGACGCGATGATTTCGTTGACATTTTGAATTTTAAATCCGCAATTACTTGTACGGGTATAGAGTATTCGTAAACTAAGTCTTAAAATCGTATTATCTTCAACAACGAACATCCGCGTTCGCACAATGCCAAAAGAAAGAGAGAGAGAGATAGCAATGAGCACCCGTATCTACGCACACTCACACACAAAGAATGAAGATTTCCATTATTTTCCTTCTTAAAACATTCGCAATCTTCTAATCTTTTCTTTACTCCCTATAATATCGTATTCGTACAATAAGTACACGTACACAGAGCTTTCGCTCCGAGCTTATTTCCTTTCATTACTGGTACGTGTTCTGCGTTTTGGTGAAATAAACTTTCCGAGCATAATATGTATGAGTAAGGTATACCTTTACTCGCACACAACGGTGATGACGAGCAATATCGATTGTAAAACGTAGATATTTTATTTATACTTATCCTGGGGTTGTGGATAATCACGCTTATGCGCTCTTAATGCGACTTCATCACGAGCCATTAATTCGTAAGTTAAACAATGAGGTTTGAAAGCGTCTCAGAAGTAATCGTGTGCCACGCTATAAATGAGGAAAAAAGTAACTCGGTACTTACTGTGTCTGGTTAATACATCAGCGTTGTAGTCGGAATAAAAATCCTCTTCGTAAGCTGCATCGTCCGCATCGGGTGCCGCAGTTTTAGCATGGACCCCCGTCGACGACAACAACGCTGGTGATGAAGTGATTCCACTCCCATCGATTCGATGGTGTCTGGATCGCTGTAAATGAAACAAACGATGTGAGCAATTTTGTACTCAAAAAGGAGAATTCTAGAATTTTGCGGAGGAAAAATTTCTTGACCGCAAAAGTTTGCAACGGGGACACGAAATGAATATTTTACATAAATTTGTTTTGGAATGCTGCCAAGAAGTTCGTTCGACTTTTCTAATCTGCAGTCAAATCGGAAAAAAGTAAATTGTACCCTTTTTTTTGGTCTCGAATTCGAATTTTTCAACTAAGAATCACGTCTCGTCCATCAAGAAACTACAGGGCATTGTTGAGTGATATTTTTTTATTTTTTTAGTAGAAAGATTTCATTTTAATGGAATTTTAGTTCAACGATTCAAATGAAATTGACCACAAATTTGGAAACGATAAATTGCTAATGTCTTATCTCTTCATAGTGACTTTTCCCCACGAACCGCTGGACAGCTATCGACTTGTAGAACCTCAATCAATTTCATGGGAGAACCTGTTTCATGGAAAGCTCTTTGGTATGAATATTTTTGGTCGGGCGTCCAGTGCCACTTATACATGCAGCTCAAAAAATTATGAATAAATCCGAAAGTAGAGCTTCTACTCAGCTGATTTCTTTGCCAATGAAAAGCTCGCCAAATACTTCGAGAAAAATGGGTCAAGTCCTACGGAAGTCTGAGGCTGGAGATGACCAAAACAATGTATCATATTTTGCGGAAGAAGCTTTGGCATTCATGTTGGATACCAGATTAGCGAAAAATTCCTACATCCAGACACGTTTGGGAGCAAGGTTGCGTAACGTCAACATATATCCCAGTTACCAAAAGATTAGGAATGCCAAAACCCTATATTATCCCGAGACAAAACAAATAGAAAATCGTGGTGAGTTATCACTTTCATAGGGACTGAAATTCAGACTTTAATACAGTAATTATCTTTAGATAACGGCGATCAAAAAAATTTTCCGAACAATTTCTTCATTTTGACTTTTTTTTGAACATTTGTTCTTTTTTATCAAAACTAACCAAATCATTTTTACGGGGATTGAAGGAGTCCCCCGCATCTCTCTCTGATTATCTTGAAAAATAAAAATCTTGATACATTTCCCAAGTTTTTCTAGTTGAAATATTGCTAAAAAGTTATATGTTTAGGTGCCTCTATTGCTCTAAAAGATTTGCTGAATTCGACTGTTAACCGGTTACTGGAATATCATATTATAATATTGAATACTTGGAATTCACGTCCAAGTGGGGTTGCGACGGCAGTAGCGGGCACTCTGAGTTCATGCAAGCGACTGGTATTGTTCAAGAATATAAGGAACTTGCAGAATTAGCCGGGGGGAGGGGGGCTGAAGACAAAATTGGTGAGGTTGAAGACAAAGGTGAAGGTGAAAACAAGACTGAGTCGCCATGCGCATCAGTATCCGGGTCTCTTGTTTTTTTTTTTTTTTCTAATTGACTGTTACATGACGGAAATTTATTTTTTAATTTTTTTCAAAAGATCTGGAGCTTCTTTTCCTACCGCCGGCTTATAATAATAAGCCGTCAATATCGACGGCATGTAAGAATTCTCTTCGAATTGTCACCGAATAACCCGAAAACGAAAGTACGAATGAATTTTAATCAAATTTATTCAGAAACAAGTCGTTTTCGTACGAGTATAAGTATATCGAAAAGAAAAATATTAAAATTAAAGGAACAAAGCGATATGAGTACAACGCGTGTATAGCGTGAAGCAAAAATAATCGGACTGATTTGTACATTTACAATATAAAAAAACACTCACGCAGTCGCGTGAGTAGTACACGACTTTTCTTCCCACAATGCAAAAAACATTGAGAGAGTCACTCCCTCTCTTTAAATTAAATACCAATGACCTGTCAATCATGTCAAACATTTGTAGAATAAACAATAAAACTCAGTTTATAAATTCTATCACTACGATGTCACATCAACAGATAACAGAGTAAAGATACCTATAATCCAATAAGGAAACCTGAATTTTGTTATAATTTAGGCTAAGAGTCGTCTAAAACCTACAAAACGTCTTCAGAAAAACCACTCCCCCCTCCCCTGTCCAAACTGCTACGAGGCTATAACAGTTGTTTCTAATAAAAAAGAGCTCTACAATCATTTTTTCCCATACCTTATTCTTAGCATATTATTAGTCTAGTATACTGTATATTAGGATGAGTGGTTCAATTCTTTATCACTTCCGATTTCTGGTATCTCTTAAAGCTATCTCGAGCTGCTATTCCTCTCGTGCACTCATAAATTGCCTTCACGCTATCATATCACCATTTTCTATGCACACTCCACCCCAAAATTCTTCATCTGGGAATCCAGCTACAACGAGATCCCGAAAAACTAAAAAAATCGATGTCGAAACGAAAGAAGCAACCAATCACCCAATAGTCAACCCCTCATTCCTTCCCTCACGCTTCAACCATTCCAAACGTATTAACAAAATACCTCACTTTTCTAGCTAGAAAATTCGGTAAAAATATATAGCACCCAAGCCCGGTTTACTCGTTAGTCTAATCTCAAATCTCACTCAAAAAAGCCAGTCCAAATTGAAAATAATCTTTCCATCTCTTTTGACACCTCAAATCAACTATGAACCACTATTAATTATGTGCCCATACATGAAAAAATGACAAATAAATCAATTATTAATTAAGAGTGAAATCACCCAGGTAGTCTCGCATCAGCACACTTGATGAAGATTAAAAAATTGTACTTAATCATTCAAACTCAAGCTTTTCACTAAAATCAGTCGAATAACAAATTAAGAAAAATAAAACGTGAACCCACATTTTGGTCCTCATCCCAACGAAATTCAAGGCAAGAGGAGGTCATTTTAGCTCGGCTGCGAATAGGCCACACTCGTCTTACTCATATTTATCTTCTCACTAATCTCGCTCCTCCATCATGCCCTCACTGTCTCCAAGAAAATTTATCAGTTGATCATTTTTTCTCATGCCCCGTCCTGCAACCCACTCGAACCTCCCTAAATATATCTTCCAATATCAATGCAGCACTAAACAACAACTCCGAAACCATCGACTCAACCCTAACTTATTTACGCACCACTTAATTCTACAACTTCATATAATTCACCAACAAATTCCGTTCGATCGCCACTCAATTCCACCAATACGTACCTAATTTAACCTAATTCAAGTAATGTTCTAAAATAAGATTGTAACGCCGAGCAAATAACCCTCGTGCAGTTTATAATGCTCGTAAAATAATAATAATAATAAAAAAAAAAAAAACTATCGAGTATGACTAATAATAATGAAAAATAGCTAGAAAAATGAACAACTCGCCATTGCTACTATCCGTTAAAAAATAAATTTAACAAAACAAATAAAATTTGACAAAACAAAATTCAACGCTCTAGGGGCTGTGGGAAGCGAGATACAAGTGTACTAAATTTGAACGAAAAGGTTTCATCGGAAATAAAATCCAATGAACCCTTGGTAAAGAATGAACCTGTCGAATGATGAAAGGTTCTTCATCACAATACACGTACTGATAACGAAAGTGGTAAACGTATAGGAAAATCCGCTTCTCCTAACGTAAGCAGCTACTCGCAGCTATTCGTAAGAAGCTACTCGTAATAGTGAAAAATTTTCAACAAAAGTAAAAATTTCTCGAGAACTACTCATCCGATCCTCAAAAAAAATGCAGGTGCACATCTTCAAATATAATACTACAATATGGCCGAGTTACAAAAAAATCCATCGGGTAGTTTCGGAGGAGTTCCGCGGACAAAAAGGTACTCGAAATACTGCAAAATTTCTCAACAAATTGAAAATTTCTCGAGAACTACTCACCCGATTTTCAAAAAAATTGCAGGTGCACATCTTCAGATATACTACTACAATATGGCTAAGTTACAAAAAAATCCATCGGGTAGTTTCGGAGGAGTTCCGCGGACAAAAAAATCTTATATATATATATATATATATATATATAAGGAAACCTGAAATTTTTTTTTATGCTAGTTGTGATCTAGGACCCCTAAAACGTCGAGAAAGTTCATTGCCCACTCCCCCTGTTGACCTTGCTACGGGTGTAATACCTCACTTTTCTAGTTAGAAAAGTCGGTAAAAGCTCACGCAGAAGCGTAAGCATCACCGACTTTTCAATAATTTGCTATAAAATCATTTACACATGCTCCCCATACCTAAACTTCATTGTTTCTCACTTACAAGCTGATTGTGATAATAATGATTTAAGGTATTCCACTTTCTCTTCTATTGTTCAATTCACTTCTAATCTTTTTAATGGGTTCTATTAAAATTAAAATATAAAACTTAGGTGATTTAGAAGAATCTTAAAGTATTAACCTGACTGTCCATTTCCAAAAATAGGTACAGTAAGATATTATAAAGTCGATAATGACAAAAATCAAAACATAGATGAGGAAAATTGAAATATGCAATGAAACTTCCACTTTGTCTTTACCTGAATTTCAACATTACTCCCCAGTGTTCAGGTTACGAGCCTATTGCGATAATGTAGAAGAAGAAGAAAAAAAAAAAAAAAATCATATGTATACCTGCATAACGCAGTAATTATAAAATACACGGCCAATATTCAATCCATCGCTTACGTGCAACGTTTGTTTAACGTATCCAATAAACGTCGAATTTTTTCAATCATATATGACTGGTAATGAGAAGTTTTTGCAGCCAATAGGTGTATGATGCTTTAATCACGTGGCAAACGAACTCAAATAAATTGAATAAGCGAGATTTAGCTCTTACGGCTCTATACGTGGACCACGTATATTTTGAGATTTACCCAAGAACCACTAGTCCAACCGATACAAAAATTACAGAGCAATAAGATTGAATACACTATGACGTAATGTAGTGATATGAAGATAATAAGATTGCTATTTTTTGAGAAACAACACTAAGAAATTCGAGGAAAATTGAGAGTTACTCAACTACTCGAGAAATCTAAGAAAAAAATTCACATTCCCAACTTCAGATAATCCACTACAACTTGGCCAAATTTCATGAGAATCCAACCAGTAGTTTTTGAGGAGTTGCGTGGACAAAAAAAATCTTATATATATATATATATATATATAAGGAAACCTGAAATTTTCTTATTAGGGTAGAAGTGATCTAGGACCTCCAAAACGTCGAGAAAATTCATTGCCCCCTCCCCCTGAATACTTTGCGTCGGGTGTAATACCTCACTTTTTACAAGTAAAAAGTCGGTAAAAGAGTGTATGAAAAAATCGAATAGAAAAGAAGGATCACGTTCATTCTTGTTATCGAATAGATAAACGCGAGAAATGAAAAGAAAGACAAGAGAGAGAATACGAGGTGAACGAGGGATTCTTACATCCCCCCTTCCCAGACATTTCGAGCGAGGAAACAGGAAGGAAAATTACAAATGTAATCATAATTTTAACATTTTACTTACATGGTATAACCTCTTAGAAAAATTTCCATAGCCAACCTTGATTTCAAACACCGTTTCACAAAGTTTTGCGAGAAATTGGGAATGGGCCTATGCGAACCTCGTCCAACTTATTGCGATTTAATGTATTTCCGTTGTCTATGTATACAAGGTCGCCGACCGAAAATTTTGTATCCAACTTATTTTTATCATAGCGGGATTTGTTGTAATTATGAGAACGAATTGTTCTTTCAAAAGCTAACTTTCGATCAGCGTCTAAATTGGGAGGATCAACTAGAATATTGGGAATAATATTTTTGGAGCACCCGTTTAAAAGGTAAGACGGTGCGAAAAAAGTGACACTGTGGGGAGTATCATTGTATTGTGAGACACATTGGTTTGCAATAGTGGACCAAGCGCGAATGGGTGCAGATTCGTCGTTTTTGTTACATCTTATACGATTTACCAAAGTTTGGTTCAAACGCTCGTTAAGGCCGTTTGAAAAGGCACTATCAACCGCGAAAAAAATATGGCGAATACCTGAATTTGAACAATACTTCTCAAACTCGTCAGAAGATAGGCTGCCGTATTGATCGGTTAACAAGGTGCCGATAGGATGACAGCGATGAACGGAATCAACGAGTTTTATCATATCCTGAGAGGATTGACCTTTAGGGTAAATGCGAATCGAGTAAAATTATCTACTAAAAGGTTTAGGCGAGTTGTTTCCACCGAATCCACCGATGGTGTCCAAAGACATGATCTCGGGGAAGATGCAGGGCCAAAAATTCCCAGTTTTCCGCTGCGTTTTTGCCTGCGTGTTTTGTTTTTTCTACAGACTGAGCATTTTGAACATAATTCGCGTATAATAGCGGTCATACCGGCGAAATAAAAATGTTTGCGAATGATTAGCACGACATGCTTAAAACCAATGTGGCCAAAACGTAAGTGGACCAGTTTAGCTAAATTTTTGCCAAAATTTTTATCGATTACAATACATTTTTTTCCTTTAATACAACGGATAATCACATCGGATTTTAAAACGTCGGAATCTATTTTATCAATTGACTTTTGGCTCTCACGAATTTCTTCAATAGTGAGAAAATTTACAAAAGGTAGAATAGGTTCAGAAAGTTCATCAGGAATGCATTCTAAGACAGGGTTTCGGGAGAGGCGATCGGCCTCCGAATTGAAAGCACCGGGGCGATATTCAACTTTAAAATCAAACTGCAAGAGTCTCGGATATTATCCTTGCAGGTAATTTTAATTTCCCGGGAAATCATTTTTCAAATTTCTACAAGAAAATATTGCTCATTTTTCATGGTAACGCAGACGTTGAGAGAGGCTTCAGTGTAAATAAATAATGCCTTATTGAAAACTTATTAGAGGAATCGCTAATCGCACAAAGAAGTACTTATAGCGCCCTCCAAAAAACAGACTTAAAAACCTTCACTATCAATAAAAGTTTAATTCAATATGTTAAAAATGCTTCTTTAAAAAGAACTGAACACTTACAGCTAAAAAAAAGGATGGAAGAAGATGAAGTGAATGTGAAGAAACAATTGGCGAGAGGACTAGTCGAATTGACTACTAAAAAACAAAGTATTGAAAAAGTACGAAATGAAGAATTACAATCTATTGAAAAAAATATAGAAAGCATAAAAAAGAAGATGCGTACAACCTAATCAATGACTTTTAAGTGATTCCCAACTTATTATTACATTAGTACAGTTCTATTTAATTACCTACTCAATCTGGTCCTTCAGTACTATATTATTTTTTTTACATTTCTAAAATTGATTGTTGAGAGAAGTTTTATTGCTAAGATGACAAGTACAATGTGATTTTATATATAAGTGTTCTTACTTTTTACTTTTTTATTATTTTTTCTTCTCTCATTATTTGATCTGGTCATGTAATGTTATCTCTTATTGTTTCATGATCTCTATTTGTGTTCTCAACTTCTTGACTCTTGATTTTTTTGAATTGAAGAGTGATTAACCATAACTAAGGAAAACTTTTATTTTTCTTTACTCGACTATCTAGTTTCATTTTTTCCACCATTGCTTGTCATTTTTCTTTTCTGCATAGTCATTTTACTTTTTCTGGTCATGTGATACATACCATTTGATATTCTGTTTCATTATTATAAATATTTTTAGTTCTACTTACATTTATAAGTTCTTGATTTTCCTTCATTTTTTCTTAATTAAGGGACACTATTACGGATATCTTTCATGAACATAAATTTTGTTTCATTCATCTTGGTTACTCAGTTAAGTTTTTGTAGTATCAATTGACAGTTTTTGATGTGCCAAGAAATATAAATAAAATAAACACGGTTGAATGTTTGATATGAATGAACATTTGAAGGGGGGCAAATGAAACTTGTTCAACAGATCAAGAAAAAAGGTAATGAAAATTGCTCTGATAACGTCATTAGAAAGTCATGAAAAAGTCATGAATTTTTAAATTATGAATTTAGTAGACACCCTGGCTAAGGACATCCAGGGCCCTAAACCGCAGCCCCACTCAGAACTCATTAGTGAGAGTTTATCGATGAAATTAAATCACAAGGAGCGTTATTTACTGAATTCGTGCTCCTATTTTCGGAGAGTATTCGTCCGCCCCCCCCCCTCCCATAGAGCTACTCCCTATCAAACGCATATCGGAAATGGCGAGCCTTCTTTAACATTTTTGACAGCAGGTACTCTCTCCGTCCACGTGAGCGTGATCGGTATAGGGTAGGAGACTGAAAAACTGTTGCATGAAAAAAGATATTTCTTTCTGGATATACCAAATGTACAGAGTACATGTTATCACAAGAGACTGTGAAAATTCGTTGTATAAAAAAAAGAGATTCCTCTTTGGACTTACTTTTCTTAACTGTTACAAACCAACCTTGCGGACAGACAATTTGCAAGAGACTTGAACATTGATGTACTTGTCTTGGAGAAAAGTGAAAGAATTGAGGAAAAATGATAAGTTATGTGGTCGGTGTGAGTTTGCCAGTAGGTTGGTACAGCTTGAGAACAAACGAGGAACAAAGAACAGCGATTTTGTAGATTTTTCGTGGTTTTATCATTACCGTTATTTGCGATTTTTGAGTTGGTAAGTAAATTTAGAATTGTTTTGAACTCAATTCCGCTTTCAATTTCGGTGTTAATTTGACATAAATACGATGTTGCTTACTGGTTCAAAATATTGAGCCTTTACTAGTATGTAATAGATTCTGGTACGTCTGTTGCATAAACACCAGTATGCAACAGCCGAGTTTTACTGATAATACTAGTGAAAAGAATGAATTAATTTCTGTAATGCGACGAAAAAATTCAATTTAAATCTTTATTTTAGCCTCGCGTTCGATCAAAACGAAAAAACATCGCGAATTATTCACCTTCAAAATTGAAAGAATGCCTCACGAAGGTGAGAGCTGGTATTCTCAACTATTCTACCGCCGCCAAAGTGTACAGCATCCCGAGATCCACTATTTTGTACAAAATTGACGGGCTGAGACCGGAAATCAAATGTCGGAAAGGTTCGGCAGCTGTTCTTGGTAAGTGCGTGCCCACTCAACTTTTCCTATTGAATCTGAACTGAAATATGCGATGAAGGTAAAGTATCTTGTTTGTTTTTGCAGGAGTTGATGTGGAAACTAAATTAGTTTCTTGGATCTTGGGATGCGCCCGTTCGGGATTCCCCATTAATTGACTTACTATAACAAGTCATATTTCCTTTCGTTGCTAGTTTATCGTTCCTTTTTTATAAATAAAAGAAGTGAAAAAATAAAATTTACGCGCTTTTTTATTGAATTAATTTGGGTGTTGCAAACTGGGGCAAAGTGTTGCCTTTTTGGAACATTTTGTTACATACTGGTGAATTACAGGTTTTTGAGTCTTAACGTAAAACTTTTTTATCCATTCTGACGAAACCCGTGGCGAAAGAACGAAACCGTGGGGAAAAAAATCATAGATCGATATCGATGATTTTCATTGGTCATCTTCAACATTGCTATTGGAAATTTAGAATTACGGTTGACCGTTGACGTTTGATTTGAAACTAGGTGTTTTTCTAAGATTTTTGTAATGTAATTATGAATGAAGACGATTCTGAATATGAGCTATTTGAACTTGAGATGAAGAGGAAGATATTTGTACTCCTCCACATCGACGAGAGCAAGCAAACACGGCTCGAAATCAGAGTCTACCCCAAAAATCTTTGAAGCGGTATGAACAAACCTATGACTCCTTCTCCGATTGGAAGAAGAATGATAATGTCATTCCAACATCCGAGAATTTTCTACTCGCTTACTTTCACGAGTTATCTGGAAAAAGAGCTGTAGCTTAAGCCAATTGCAATTGGCTTATCAACCTTCAATAAACCCCGACCTTCTGAAGTTGGACCTTCAAGTCAATGAAGATCGGCTTGATATCCTCGTCAATATTATCAGAGCTGATGGGTGGCAGGTTACTTTTAATCAATCTGAATCAATTTCTATGATAAAAGATGATCTGTAGAAAATTTTGCGTTCTACAAATTTTTTTTCTCTTAATTATTACTTTCTTCACGAGTTTTTTGAAGATAACTCAAGTAAATTGCCCTGCTCCTGATTCGATCATGCAACGATCTTAATGGATTGCCGACCTGATATTAGCGTCCCTAGCAAGTATTGGAAATGACTCCGATACGCCAGTCTTCAGGTTGTCAGCTGTTGACTGCACCGGTCTATGGAGACCGAGGAGTCTCGACCTAGATGATCGAAGTTACCTAAATTTCTTGAGGCACATGAATATACTTTTCTTGATCTATATTTCCATGTAGGAACGCAATCTTAATATCCAATTGCACAATTTTCCAACTGGAGTAGTTTACAACAATTGAGAGTCATCTAGTTGAAGATGACATAGGAGGACTGTTGGGGATGCAGTCTCTATAATTTTTGAGGGTCTCACCCCACCCACAGATTGCGCTTTTTACTCGCGCATGCGCATACACGTGTTGAAGCTAGAATACGTAAGTATAATATAGGCTGTGGCCTGACGATCAAATCGACGAGGGGGATTTGATACTGGTTATTGCAAGCCATGTGACCCTTGCTGCATGCACAAACTTTTTTGCATGCAGGCAATGCAATGTGTTCCTGCTCTTATACGGTCTAATCGTTTGTTTTAGCCAGCGATCCGAGAGTGAAAGTTTTGATAGGAAGTAGGAAGTTCATTAGAGGGGTCGTGAAAGTGATGCGGGGTTGTTGGTTGGTAGTTGAGTGAATCTAGCCTCAGGTGAAGGAAGTTTGCATCCAGCTTGAAATTGCGACGTAGAGTTAGTTTTCGATACCTCAAATGTAGATAATTTTGTGTCTAATTAATGATTAATGCTCTTCCAGATATTCTTTATAATTGTTAATGTTTCGTACTTCAAACCTGTGATATGATAGTTTTTCTTCTGAGATACGTATTTATACAGAATAGAAAACTTGGGTAAGGTATAATTTTAGCCTTTTTGTGGCAATTTGTGCTCCCTTCATTCCTTCCATTCTTTGAGTGCTCTTGAAGAACTTATTGAACGTTTTTTTAAATGAAATGGAAAATAATTGTTTCAGGTACCGACTACTGAACCCACCTCTACGACCACGAAAAGTAATTATAATTTGAACGTCGCTACTTCTGTGCCTCCGACTTATGTATAATTTTGCAACCGTCACTATCACAATACCACTCAAAAACGGTACTGATAGAGGCCGAATCAGACGTTTATATTTTATGAAAACTAAATATATCAAGTTATATATAATCAATGAAACTAGTGTTGTACTATATTTTTCTCATTTTAAATATTCTCGGGGGTTCTGGCAGACGTTGGACACCCGTCCCTGTAGAATATCTATCGCTCCGATCTACTTTAAGCGCTTTCAAAAAATTGTGACCATTGATGCATAGAGCAAATTAAGGGAAAATTCTACTGGGTCTCACATCCATTAGAAGGAGGATCGAGCTAGACATATTATGAAGGAACGGAGACAAAATTTCGAACTTTGAGCCATATATGAGGAGAAGGATTCAGAAAATTTTCATCGTTTAGAGCAGGCCTGCTCAACCTTTTACGACTCGCGGGCCGCATCTGTGTCTCCCGAAATTTCCGCAGGCCGCAAATCGTTTACCTATATTTAATAACGATTTTATTGTAATGTAGAACGATAATTAAAGGGGAAATATTCCTGAACTCGCAGATGAAAAACAAAGACAACCATCACATTGATTAGATTACTTTCCTATATTTTCAACATTATTTTATTATTATTTTTTTTTCATATATGTTTGCGTGCATAAAAAAAAAATCTTTGTATCCTACTTGTATGTCATAAAATCGTAAGGTTTCTAGGTACTACTTTTTGGGTTTTCTGAAATTCTTTCGCGGGCCACATGTGGGCCGCGGAACGCAGGTTGACCAGGCCTGGTTTAGAGCTTATCAGGAGGCGCGTAATGGTTTTCAAAGGTGCGAGGACTCCGCACTCAATATGTATGGAGAGAGGACGTACGAGTAACAAAATTCTAGTCCCGAGGGGGACGGAGTCACTAACCTATTTCAACTTTCAGTCTCTAAATATACATCGGGAAGGAGTCTTGCGAAAATTTCAACTATCGAGTTGCATACGAGTGAAGGGGCAGGGGGGGGCTTTCAGAAATTCTGACTAAATAATTGATCCTAATCGGCCATGAAAATCAAGATATTTTTTATAAAACGGATTCTTTGATCGTTCCAAGCGGACAAAGAGTTTCTGTCCCAAAAAATCGAGATTACCAATGCAAACAGAAAAATAAATATTCCAACACAAATATTGTACAAATGATGAAAGCCCATACAAGTCAACAGAGGCGTCTAATCGCGCATTTTACGACGATCGATATTTTCTTTTTGTAGATTTTCAAATTAGACTGTTTTTTTTTTTTTGCAAGAAACAGAAGTTGTAACGTCCGGGTCTAGTCTGCGGCGCGGCGATGAATAGAATCTACTCATTTTCAATAGAAATGATATCCGTATAATTCGATCATGGGACGAAACACGTGTTCTTGCGAGAGGAGAAGAGAACGTTTTCTGAAACGGCCTAAACTGTCAACAGTTCATCTTCATTATCTCTTTTAAAATATCGAAATAAGCGTGATAAGGGCGAACATTATTTTTATGTTATACACGTGTGGCCCGAGCTGAAGAGAGGAGAGTGCAGTAACACACTTCTATCGGTGATATCACATTTCCCCATCGAAATCGAACAAATAATTCTGGGTAGAAAACGAGTATACTTAAAATGAGAAAAATATAGTATAACACTTAATATATTTAGTTTTCATAAAATATAAACGTCTGATTCAGCCTCCATGAGTATCGTTTTTGAGTGGTATTATGACAGTGACGGTTGCAAAATATACATAATTCGGAGGCACAGAAGTAGTGACATTAAAATTATAACTACTTCTCGTGGTCGTAGAGATGGGTTCAGTAGTCGGTATCTGAAACAATTTTATATTTCAATTTAAAAAAGCGTTCGATAAGTTCTTTGAGATCACTCAAAGAATGGAAGGAATGAAGGGAGCACAAATTGCCACGACTTCCATAAAAGGGCTAAAATTACACCTTATTCAAGTTTTCTATTCAAGAACACATTAAATCACAGGTTTGAAGTACAAACGCATTGACAAATATTATGAAGAATACTAGGAAGAGGATAGTAATCATCAAGTAACCACAAGATGAGACATCAAAAACTAATGATTCCATGTCGCTTCCTAACGCTGACCTCAAACTTCCTTCTGTTATCGGAAGCTACACTAGTTCTCTCATTAGGCTAATTCAGGAGTGCACACCAACTCAACCCTACCCATACTAGAAAGAATCGGAAGCCTATAAGAAAGGAAACCTAGTTGTTGAAGTTACTTTTTCCGCTTCTTGATGAATCACAATTCACGATCAACGGTTTACAGAGTGCGACATACGACACCTTCATCTGAGGGCCTATTCTCTCATTTACTAACAAACATCCCCACATTCTTGACACGACCCCTTCCTACTTTCTGTCAGAGACCGTTTTCACTCCCACATGGCCGGCAAGAACATGTAGTTATGTATTCATAATAATATACAGAGTAGAAAGGCGACTCATCACAAATAGACCAAATTATTATTCACCGTTTACATTTGTCCCTATCCCCTCCCCCAACCAGCTGTACGCTTTTGCGACCATCCCTTATCTTCTTCAGATACAAAAGACCCTATTGCTCAAGGCATCAGATATATTCTTCGCTTTATCATTCTGGATCCGAGCCATGTCACAAAAATGCCATCAAAAATCCTTTCTTTTTCTCAACATTTTTGATCCTCTCTCAACCTTACGTAGGTACGATTTTGTCAAACTCTACATCGTGAGACGATTTTTGATGAAATTACACCCCCCAAAAAATTTATACAATCGAGGAAAAAACGATTAAATAAAACGATAAAAGTGGTTCTTTTCTTTTTTCACGCCTCCTACCCTCTTTGTGCTGCTGACGATCTATCCATTCAATCTCGTCTCTTGCCCCGCTCTCGAAAACATCCGCCTTCACCATTCTGTCTCTCCTCATTTTCACACTCTAAGCCTATAGACCAATGGATTGCATTCTTCAAAGGAATTGGTTTCGAGGATTCGGACTCAGAGGAATATGCTAAAAAATTTCCCATTAACAAAATCCGGAATGAAATGATCAACTCTTTGAATAACGATAACTTGAAATCAATGGGTATAGAGGCACTAGGCGTCTTTTGCACGAGGAAGACTCTGAAAAGAAACGCACTGCACTAGAGAACCTAGAAATAAAAAAGGCCATTTTCAATAAAAACTACGGTACAGTAAACGAAGACATTCCCTCTTTCATACTCGCCGATTTGACTTACGGTAATAAATCATAATAATAATGACAATGATAATGACGCATAATTTTGACATGTGGATACTTGACTTACGCTCATAACGTATTTCAAATCCTTTTTTCTTTTCTCTTTTTTCGGAATGACCTTCGGTCCAAAACGTTCCTATATTCATTAAAATTTTGCGACTCGAGTATTTTTTTTGTTGTTTTTGTTTCTATATTTTATTGTAGTCGCAAGGCTCATAAACTTAATGAAAGAAAAAACAAAAAAGGAATTAATATTGGTTTTGAAGAGGCGGGGAAGGGAAATGCTGATTGAGACTCTATGAAGAAAATGTGATCGAACCTAGTAAAATACCCACATGATACGATATTGAAATGAGATATTTAATCGCGAAAATTTTTCTTATAAAATAGCGGCCACAAGCTCGTCGTGATAAGAATCAACAGTTTATTCACAAAAGGAATTGAGGAGATTGAGTGATCAACATTTTCTTTAGCTACTAAAGAAGAAAACTAACCTTTTCTGGACAGAAAGTTTGGTATGGACAATCACGCTCCACATAGGGACGTCCCAAAATTGACGACACGAGCGTAGCACACACGAAAAAAATTACAGAGAAGATCTTCATTTTCAAATATGAATAATTCGATGCACGAGGGGACCGCACGACGTAGGAGTTGTTTCAATACAAAATAAGTTATATTAATGCACAGATCGTCAACATTGTAGGTGATACTGATATCTTTCCAGTTCAACGATCGCTTATCTATAAATTTCCGAGTCCGTTTATCGATAGGCCAATGACCGGGCAAAAATAGCTCACCAATCACAGCTTCTGGATCCAACGTCATAGCTTCGACACACATATATCTCAGCGTTAGTATCTAACAATATGAAATAGTGAGTAATCGTAGACCGCACAGAATCTGAGAGGAACAAATCAAAAGTTATAGGCCTCTGTATTCCAGAATTGGTAATCAATTCTTCGAGGATACGTTCTGGCGGGTCCCTCTCTAATCCTCTTTTGGACATAATTTCTACCCGAACCGTTCCCTATATTTTATCGTGAGTGCAGCACAACCTTACACATTATGGAAGAGAGCTGTGGGGACGCCTGGCTCCCCGCAGGACGATCCACTGGGAATCGTCCGTGCTTCTTTTGCGTTCGATCTGAGGATGAACAAACAAAGGAGTAGCTTGGGTAGCACCAGCCCATCATGGGCCTTTTTCTTGGAACTTGTCGATGCCGTAAACTAAGAGCCTCGCACGCATAAACGATGATTTATCACGTCGATTTCCGCGAATACAATGTGGCCAAAAACTTCACCCTTTCGTACACCATCACCAGCGTTCGCTGACCATCGCTGCTTGGTACGACTTCTAGAACAGACTTGGATTGATTGAAAACAAAGTTCTCTGATCCCTCTCAAACAGACAGTCTCGTCACGAGAAGGAAGTCATCCTTTCTCGTCTCGGCGCTCCCACCTCACCCATCCTTGGTATCCACAGTCTTCCTTCTCGTAATTACTTTTAGCACTTTTTTTTGTGCCTATCCAGAGTTGCCATTTCTGAAATACAATATTATGCTATTTTGAGTGTCGAATTATGCTAGGTTATGCTAAATCCGAAAATTATTTTTTGGCAGGGCCGCAGGGCTCATCTATACTATCGATAAAACTATCGTGCTCATGACAAGTCACAAATATCTCTTCTCTGGTCAGTGTCAGTATTCACTTGAAGATGAAGTTTGTCGTAAAATCAAGTGTTCATCTTTATTCAAGCAACGTTTGGTTTTAGTTATTTAAAACTTGATCTTAAAGTAGGTGTTTCATATTGCGTAGATATGACCGGTGATTTTGAAGTGTCATCGGGCGAATCAAAAAATTGTGGTCTACCGGCTGAGAAGCGTAAGCGTTGTAGGAGGGTGCAAAAACCAATGTACGATCAGAAATATTTTTCCTCTTGGGAAAACGTTCCGGCCTTCAAAGGTTGGTTGTTAAGATGTACCAGTAATCCGAACACAGCCTTCTACAAATGGTGCAATACGCCAATGACGACAAAAAAATCGGTTCTCAGAAAACGTATTCAAGCGACCCGTCATCTTGAATTTGTCAAAATATTTGATACTGAGTCTAAGAATCTTCACAGAACATCGTCAATGCGGGCTGATGACCTAGTTCAGCAATCCAATGGCACAATATTTAAAAAAAAATCAAAGAAGAAGAAATAAGACGCTTGCCATCATAAATTAGTAAGAATTTAAAATATCATAATTGAAAAACGTTTCGAAAAAACGCAATTAGCAAAATATTCAGAATACTGACGAGAAAAGGAATTTTTACTGCATTATGACAGCACCGGTCTCAGGTGCAGGTCAGATTCTGTCTCCACGGGAGAATGACTAAAAGAAAAGCGAAACGTAAATGTTGATGACATTTTTCTGTGAATAACGCCATGACTCGTGTTTGACAACTTGGACGACGTAAAAGCTTTTTCTCCTCTTTCACGACGCGAGCTTACATACCTTTATAGAATTCACAACCTTTTGCGCTGATTGCATTATCATTTTCATCGTTCAAATTCTCGCGCTTCTCGACTCGAAAGCTAGCAATTTTCGATTCCCAAAAAGACACATCACCTAGTTCATTTCATTTGTAAAATGAGTACAAAGTCTTCTGTATCAATTTACCGACAACTTACAGTGAGCTTATGATTGAAACTTGTTCTTCAAAATTCCATGCATTATATTGCCAAGCGTACATAATAACAAGCACTAGAGACAAAAGAAAGTAAGGTACGTATGACCAGGAAAAAGGAAATTGCTTGTCAAGTGATAGAAACATTTTCAACGACGGTTGGTGTTGCGAGATTTAATGGGAGACTCCCAAGCTCATCCAGGGCTTGATTTTGTTCCACAGGGCTTTTACGGTGTAAAAGATGCGTTTATGAGTAGGAAGAGCAAGGGTTCTGCTATTCAGAATGGATCGGAGTCCTAGGAGGGTGTCCATCAAATTCAATAATTGAAAATAGTGGACTTTTATAGGGCTGTTGCAAGGTGTTCCACAAAACCATAATTCCAAAGGTGTAGCATGGAGCGGTGTCAGGGGGTCTGTCGAAATCCTCGACCTATTTACATCATCGATTATTCGATGTAGCCTGAATAGGCTAAACCATTTCTTTTCTCGACCTCCTTTCCACTGAAATAATTGACATCTCAACACAAATAATTCCTAAGCAATTCATTATCGATATCATTAGGACGCTACCGATTCTCAATATCTGCACTCCGACATCATCCGACTATCAGATTCATTCAAAAGTAGATTGAATGGAACTTCGTAACGATAAAAGTAGAATGGAGCTCGAAGAAATAAAAATAAGCCTAGAAGAGGCAATCGCTTCCGTCAGTACTGATTTCCTGAGCTGAAAAACTTTTACGAGCTCATTGTCGTTTACCTCTAAAATTACAATCTTCATTCGCTATCGCACTCAAATTGCTCAACGACTTATGGGCCAATTACCGGTTTTGCGGACCGTTTGAGACCGTTGGAACTGATCTTGCTGGACCTTTTCCTGTTAAATGCACTCGACATCGAACCATCAAGCCAGTAGAAAAGTATGCCGCGTTTTTCGTATGTGTTTGTAGGCGAGCAATCCACATTGAAATTTTGTCCGAACTAACCGCCAAATCCTTCATTCTTGCACTTCGTAGATTTGTTTCGCGCCGCATATTGCCACGCGAGGTATGCAGTGATAACGCGACCAATTTTCAGGCGACATGTAAATATTTCGCGGTTCTCAACCCAATATTAGAGCAGTACGCGACCAAAAAAAATATTTTGTGGACCTTTATACCACCACATACGCCACATCAAGGAGGCATGTACAAAGCTGCGGTAAAACAGCACCCACTTCGCGCTTTTAATGTGCAATTTTAACTCAAGTAGAATTGAGCACAGCATGTGCCGAAATCAAAGCCATTCTTAATTCCCGTCCGTTATGTTATAAAACTATAAGAAAAAGTCTGATTATTCGACCTTTATACTAGCGCCTGGACACTTTCTTATTGGCGAGACGCTTGCTGGATTGCCAGAGCCAGTCAATACCGAGCGTTCAGTCATCAAACTTTCATCGAGATATGAAGATCTTCGTACAATTGTATCGATTCCTTTGGAAAACAACGGCGGGCCGATTATTTGGCTCAAGTCCAAACTCGTGGAAAATGCGGTAAACCATTTCCCAACATTCAAACGGCTGAGATTGTGTTAATTAAAGACAAGGACGCCCCAGCCTTCCACTGGCCGTACAGATTAGTTATGCTAACATATAAGGATCGTTATGGACAGGTTTGAGAAGTGAATCCTCTTCCAAGGGAATAAATTCGGCGTCGTGGGATCAGTTCATCCTCGGGGGAGATTGAATGGAGTCACCTGAACCAATTCACTTGTGAACTGCCACCGCAAGCCACTTGGAGACAAACGACTGTATTCGTTATAAAGTAGCTCTTTTAGAGTAGATATTCACTCATTCTGTTGTAGTATGATCGAAAAGTGCAACAAGGAAAATCTGTACATCAAAACTTGGGACTTGAAAATAACTTATCCATCATTTCAATACATATTTGTACTGGAACGAATCCTTCGATCGGCTACATCTCTCCCGGAAGAAACTGAAGATTTCTTGTTGTTTCACTATCAGATGGAACGTTACTTTTGATATGATTAATAGATTTATCGAAAATCGATTGATTATTGTAAAATGCGCTCATCTGATTCCGGCTTCTGATTTGGACAACTTTTTTGGAAAATTATCACAGAAATGCGAGATGTATTGAAGCCGTGTTACGTATTAACGAGTCACCAGATGTGGATGCAAACTCGTATTCAATTTAAAAAAAAAAGTATGTGAAAGCTGAACACTATAAACATTGACATTACTCATTTAGAACTAAAAACCATCTTATTGCAAATCTTTTCCATCATCATTTAGTTGTATTTCAATTCATTATTTCATTATTCAAAATTAGCCTATTGTTACAGAGACAGGACTAAGTAACGTCTTGGAGACGTGCATGTTTGAGAGGCAGTCCGAGGTTCTTGGAACTCCGTTTTTCTCGGCTGTCCTCTCCTTAGAACCGCGTTTCAAAAATTGTCGGCAGCGAAAGAAGGAAGAAGATGCCGCAATCTTTGTCAAAAGTATTGATGATCGATATTTTCGGAATTGTGAAAATTGGAGTTTCGACTCAACCTCTTTGGGGGCCCAGGGTAATTACCGTACTCTTGATTATTATTGTATCTTTTTTTAATGGAAGAATTAATAATTCATGAACTGTGAAATGACCACTATAACCGCACGAAAAAGTTTATTTTAACCGTAACCGCAATCCGAATGGGAGCTGTCTTGCTCAACCGTAACCCTTATGACTGATAGCGTTCCCGGACATTTTCCTGAATCTTTTACCCTGAAAACTGAAAGCCTGAATGACTTTTCCCTAAAAATTATTTCCTGAAAATTTTCTCCTGAACGTACAATTATCCTGAAAAAATTATCCGGAAAAAAAAAAGAACCTGAACGGACAAAATTCTGAAGAAATATCCTGAAAAAAAAAAAAAAACTTTGAAGTTCTGGACAAAATCCTGAAAAAGAAACTTGAAAGGTTGTTCTACTGAATGAATTTTCTTGGCAAAGTACATTCAATAAGGGTGGTACAATATACTTAGGTTTTACGACAACTTAATAGAATGTGCTAAAGTACGAAGGTATTCGTTTACGGTATCGTCATTTTCGTGATCGGGGTACGATGCCACTTGACCTTGGATTCGGTCCTGCAGATCAGCCCACTTTTTTTTAGGCATGGCCTTGATTCGCTTTCCTAATCTCAAATCTAGGATACATGTTTCGGTGTAACTCTGTTCCTTTTGGAGTTCACCTATTGCCGAATACAAGTCAGGGTGTTGTTTGGCTACGAGGAGGCGGAACCTGTTGTGCCACCCCTCTGACACATTATTTGTTTTTACTTCTTTGTGTAGCGCTGCCTCATAATGGTTCCACGAAGAGAGTAGGTACCGTGGGGGGGGGGGGGGTGACAGGTCGGTTCCGCCTCATTCGACCAACGACATACGTTTCACCGAAGTAATCAAAGATTGGTATCAATTCAGCCGGACAGTCGTCTCGAAAATCTTGAAATTTGGCTTTTATGTCACGCACAGGAACGTACGCCAAGGCCAAGAGCATATTTGTGAATATTTTGACCGTTCTGTCATCTTTATCATTGTAAGCTGTCGCGAGACCCTTAGCTTGTATTCGGCGATATATGCTTTGCCCCAAATGAAAAAAGCAGCACGATGTTTGCACGCCTGGGTAAATGGATTTAGCGGCTTTCATGATACCCAGTTCAAAATCCGTCATGATTCGTGCAGGCAAGCAAACATTGATCCGGAACCGTCCTGCAGCATCTCGTACCGCCTGAATAACCTCTTCGTACAAATCTTGTCTTTTCCCTGGTAGGAAGGCGTAGACAAGTGGTAGCGCCACCGATTCGCCAAGCGGTGTATTTCGTTTCACCAGGCCTAGGATCGTGAATATTTGTATAAAAATAGACGGAGACGTTTTAAACGTTCCGTCTAAAAACCAAACGGGACTCTTGCAGAGATATCGAATATTCTTTTTCGTTGCAAAAACAAGCACGCGACCAGTGGTATCTTCCACTTCGTCTCCCTCCTCTTCGACTTGAAAATCGTCCTCGTCTTCCTCGTCATCATCGCTATTTCCATCCCATGGCTGAGAGTCGTGCAGGAGGAAGCACTCACCTGCCAAGGTTTGTTTGTAACATTCAGGCAGGTCCCTTAGTTGTGACAGCTTCCGAGGGTTCGGCGGAAGTTCAGCTGCGCGTGTCCTCCTTGTTGTACGCAATAATGCTTCCTGTTCTGGAAGCTGACTGAGCACGCCTTCGTCAACGTCCGAGATTGCATCACGTACAATTTGGGCGGGAGTTTTTTCAGGACGTGAAACAGCCCCGTCTCTTATTTTCTGCTTGATCTCTTCAGCAGTTACCTCTTCTCGGTCGGGAGGATGCGCGTGTGTAGATTCCTTCGGTCCCTTGTATACGGTGGTCACTTTTCCATCTGCTGTGGGTTCACTAGTAACAGTCCGCGCTTTACACTCTTCCGATCTAACCAGGAGACAGTCCCAGTATCGCTTGCCTTTCGCTAATCTGCCACGATGGTAAATGTAGCCGTCAATGTGCAACTTGGTGCCTATTAGTTTCGCTGCCATGATTTGTTGTGTCTTTGACTTGGTGAGAAGGTGAACTGAGGAGAAATGTGAGAGAAACGCGTACGTTACACTCCCAAGTAATTTCCATGGAATCGTGAAACAGCGATTCAATTCGATCAATTCGATGTACGATTTATCGTCATCGAAATCCTTTTCTTTTTCCACATCCGTCAACTCGTGCGTTAAACAGCGTACACGTAGACAAAACAATTATTTCTTAATTTCAGGTTGATGTTAAATCAGGAACTTTTTTGTCAGGATAGCTTTCAGGTTCTTTGTTGTTCAGTTTTTTTTTTTTCAGGATGATTTTTTCAGGAAAATTGTAAGTTCAGGAAGAAGTTTTCAGAAAATAATTTTCAGGGAAAAGTTATTCAGGCTTTCGGTTTTCAGGGTAAAAGATTCAGGAAAATGTCCGGGAATCGACTGATAGGAGAGAAGTTCAATGATGTCCGTAACCGCAATAACCGTTATAAGTTCATTCGGTTGCAAGCCCTACTTAAATCATTTTTATGATTTTCTTCAATAAGATCTAATGATCTACTTATATCCAATTATTCACTATTGCTCCCATACTCAAATGAAAAATATAATTACGCTAATAATTAGAAATTGTTTGAAAATCAATGAGTCAATGATGTTTTGCATTATGGTACTCAGAACTGTATTTATTTCTCTTAAAGGGCCCAGCTTGGTTCTGCTACCAAATAAAATGTTCTGGATCTCTCGGGTTTCAGTAATTACAATAAAAAATTCCGGATCTCAGAAATTCTGAAAATGAATAAATTGTAGGTTTTAGTGTTTTCACATTTTGAGACAAAAAGTGACCGGTTTTATACTATAATCTATTTTGATTTAGAGTTCCAATTCTCAGTTCTGGATACAGGAGGATTTACAGGATTTGAAAAGGCTAATTGGATGGCTCTCTTTTTATGAGATCTTGGTTGAAGTCCTGTTGATTTTCTCTGAAGGAAATAAAAGAGGGCTTTAACCAAACGTTTCAGGAGTTCTTTTTTTGGAGTGTTTTAGAAGATTTCAAGTTGTTTACTGGGATATCAAAATAATAATGTTATAATGTGATATATTATTTTAGAAAATAGATATTGTTACATTGATCAATTTTATCATTATACAGACGTACTTTTAATTCTTTTAATAAGCTTGCCTTTCTTATTTCTATGTTTTAGGCCGTCTTCATATTCTGCAGTTTTGATGTCTCCAAATAAAGATTCTCCAATAAGAGGGTGCATATTTGTATAATAGATGAATAAATTTTTAATAAATAATTGTTGTGATAATTTATTGCTATTTGTTTTATTCAGATCAAATACTACTTCTCCATCGTGTAGCCAAGGTTTATCACCCTTGAAAACAAATACTTCTTCTCCATCAGGCAGCCAATGTTCATCCTCACAAAGTTCCACTTCAAGCTCCCGATTTCCTGTAAAAAGGTCTCTTTTCACAAATTTTGTAGCAGCTGAATTTCAATCTTCTACAGATCAAAATGACCTAAAGAAACAGATCTTGAATTGTATTATTGCACACAATGGCAAAAATAACGCAGAGCAGTTTCCAGACACAATAACATTTTTAATTCTAAACTATTTGCATACTTATGAGGCTGTTGTTTCAAAAGAGGATAAACCAGCCCAAACGCTTTTAAAAGAAAAACTCTTGGATATCTTATTCCAATTGAGTATACCAAAGAATGACTTATGCATTGATATATTTTTCGATATTATATCAACATTAGTTGAAACATCTAATAATTCTAAGCGTCTACAAAATAAACTTTTCAAGTTATTTGCGAACGATGAATCAGACAAAGAGGATACTGAATAATTGTGATACTCATTAGCTCTATTTCTGAAGTTCCTTTTTTATGTGATTTTTATTGTTCAATGTCGCTCAAGTTTTTGTAGTTTTAGTTTGTTTTCTAAAATTGTTTTTTCTTTGGGATTATTTGTTCTTTATCGTGATTCCTATTCTTCAATATTTCCCAACCTTTTGTAACGTTATATTTTTTCTAAAATTGTGATTATAAGTCTCGTAAATGGTTTTGCTCTTATTATTTATAAAAAAACATTCTTTTTTCAAGTTTCTATTTCTGAAGTTCCTTCCTTATTGTGATTTGTATTCTTCATTTATTATTTTTCTAAAATTGTGATTATTAATCTAGTAAATAGTTTCGCTATTATTACTTATAAAAAAACATTCTTCTTTTGAGTTTCTGTCACTCTATTTTTTATTTGCATGAAAGGAAATGAAAAATCATTTGAAGTTTTTATTATTCTCTTTTCTATATACATAAGCTGATTGAAGATTCAAAAATAATGTAATTTGCGAAACGATTTGAAGTTGTTAATATTAATTAACTTTGTTTTTCTTTGGGATTATTCGTTCTTTATTGTGATTCCTATTCTTCAATATTTCCCAACCTTTTGTAACTTTATATTTTTTCTAAAATTGTGATTATAAGTCTAGTAAATGGTTTCGCTCTTATTACTTATAAAAAAACATTCTTCTTTTGAATTTCTATTTCTGAAGTTCTTTCCTTATTGTGATTTGTATTCTTCATTTATTATTTTTCTAAAATTGTGATTATTAATCTAGTAAATGGTTTTGCTATTATACTTATAAAAAACATTCTTCTTTTGAGTTTTTGTCACTCTATTTTTTATACGCATGAAAGGAAATAAAAAATCATTTGAAGTTTAAATCATTTGAAGTTTTTATTCTCTTTTCTATATACATAAGCTGATTGAAGATTCAAAAATAATGTAATTTGCGAAACGATTTGAAGTTGTTAATATTAATTAACTTTGTTTAATGTTCTGTTTTATTGTATTTCTGAAGTTTTTTTTTCATTATGATCATTGCAGTAATAAATATTTTTTCAGTTATATGATTTTCTTGATTTTATATGAACAATTTATTCATCTGCATACAGGAAGCAATAGAGTGTTCGTAAAGAAATGACCAAAGCACAAATATCCACATTTTACTCACTCTTGAGCTCCTTAGGATTCAGTGTATAGTGTACCGGTATTTTGTATTTTCTTCCAGGCTTCAATATCTGAGTTTTCCTATTTGACGGAATGAGAATAAGTAAGTAGGTACTACAAGAAGCGACGGAAAATAGTTTGTGCAAAAGTTAGTTCTGTTTGTAGTCTAAATATTGATGATTTTTCAACTGGCGGTCGAGCAAAATCGAAAGCAAATGCGACAATAATAATCATTCAGATAAGAATGATTGAACAGAAGTGAGTACCTATTATAAAGAAAATTAGAAACAAATGTCTGAAAAGGAAGGTGAGTCAATAAAATGGAGAATAAAGTATTGGGAAGAAAAGTGAGTAATTTATAGGTATCATGGTTATTGGGTGTTTGTTCTACATTACTTATAGGCTTCCTACTTTAGCAATGACTGGAACTTGCATTGAGATTAAAAAAATGACAAGTTCATTATTGAGAGTTTATTTTTCTATTGAAAGAAATAGATGAAACTTTCTGAGAAGAGAAGTGAGTATTAACAAAAAAATCAAGAACATACTTCAAATGAAAAGAGAAAGAAGTAGCCTACTTTTGAGATTAGAGCAGAGTTGGAAAGCTAGCCAAAAGCTAAAAGTCTAAAGCCAATGCCAGATAATTTTGAAAAACAAGCTGAAAAAAATCATTTATTCATCATATAAATACATAAACAAGTGACTAGTCTGTTGTTCTGTGATTAAAAATCATAAAGACATCCCTGTATTACAAAGTTTAATTAACATAAAGAATTAATTGATATAATATCTGAATACCAAATAATCAATAATCAGAAAGAAACTGCTTTCTTTAATCGTCCAAAATATACAGTTTCCCGGATTCTCAATTTGGATACACTTCAATTCAACTTCGTACAACGATCAGGGCACGAACCTCTTCCAGCCTAGTACGGGCTGCTTGTTTTTTTTTACGCTGAATTCAGAGCCGTTTTCCTCTGATGGAGGATCGCGTTTTCTAATTATCAATTGTTATGATCTTGTTATTAGTTGCCAAGCATTGTCGCATTGCGAGCGGCAAGACGTGTTGTACTTTTTGTTGTTCCTTCTCGAGCTTTAATCAACAATACTGATGTTCGACTCTCAAGTTTCAAGCTTTCAACACTTGAGAACTGAGAAGGAACAAAGAATGCCTTGTTCCGCCTCTTTGCGACAATATGCGGTAACTAAACAAGATTATTACAAGAAAACGCGATCTGTTATTGTAAAACAGAAAATGGTTCCAAATTCAGCATGAAAAATACATCTATCTCATTCCAATTTTAATTTTTGTGATTTTTTTTAACCATGACCGCTATGACCACCATGACCAAAAGGGATAAATGAATTCTGACCGCAACCGCTACAACCGTATCGGCAGACCCATTTTTGTTGACCGTAACCGTGATAAGTAAATAGAACGGAATTTGACTCATAACCGTAGATTTTAACACCACCAAAATTACGGATATAGCCGTAGACCAGGGCTATTCAATTAGTTTTCATCACGGGCCACTTTTCGTGGTTGGTCTAGCGCGCGGGCCTCAAGAAGAAAGAAGGAAATAAATAACCAAAATTATCACTTTAAAATATAAAAACTTCCCTTTGTAATTACCTTCCAACTCTATGAATTCTACTTCAAATGTATTCATATTCATTCTTGAATTGACAGGTTAAAAATGATTCAGTTTACTTGACGTACGTTGCGGGCCACTCTGGGTGACTCCGCGGGCCGTAAATTGGATAGCCCTGCCGTAGACTATTGACCGCGCACTCTAGCGATACATTTTAGAACATAAGTACGAAATCCTAACAATCTTGTCTCTCCTGGGGATCTACCCTGGAATCTAAATATTATCACTTCAAGTGTTTTGAATATACTACCACCCTTCATCAAGTTCAGAATTTGATTTTGTTGGGGTACACTTTTCACCGAGCCCGGGTGTTTGTATTACATGTAGATGTAATGGTCTCATTCTTATTATTATCCGCGAAAGCGAACATTTAGAATTCCAATATCTATCTCATTACGAGGGCAATTTTTGACAATGTACTTCTTAACAAGCTTTCAAAACTCATGATACTCCCAGGCTACTCTCTACATGCTTTCCCTCGCTCTGATATTGACTTATCGAGGGCAATGAGCCGATGTCAAGTCATTTACACCTTTTTAAAAAATAATCCTTCTTGGTAGTTCCATCGAGTGAAAAATGGAAAGAATAACAGATTCGTAGTTTCTCTCGGAGTCTACCCTCGGTAAATCGAAAAGACTGCTCTCACGCTCGAGTAGTCGAATTACTTATTTATTTTTCATCTTTGTTCTTTCGCATGAACATTATCCCATCTCTTTTAAAAACGACTATCCAAATAGAGAGCTGCAAAGTTGGCGTACCCGATATCAATTACAGATGATCTTCTATTCAATTCTATACATCTATAAGAAGCGTCGACAGTTTCAATTTAAGCTTCATGGTTTTTAAGAGAGTGCTGCCTATTCCTTATCAGTACACTTAATTACTCGTCGTATTGATGCGCGCATCATTTCATTAATCATCGGCATAATGATATCGCGTCAGCGGCAAAATTATCCTCTTTCTCTACAGCGCTTTATATCTATGACGACGTTATGTTTAAACAAAGAGAAAATGAAAAAAATAAAAAAAAATGTAATGGTAAAAGAGAAATATATTATAGAACGAGCGCGCGTTCGTTCAACGTTATCGCAGTATCCTCAACTTTTTTCGTATATTCTGTCTGTAGGATTGGTTTCCATCAAGAGGTTTCTCCGCTTCATTCGTATGTGTCATCAGTATTCGCGATTCTCTTTTCCTCGTCCTATCGAGAAGGGAAAGAAAGAACGACCATCCTCCCGTATTGTTCATCGTTTAAGTAAATTGTTTCGTTCTCTGGCGGGATATCTCACTTATACTACGCTGTAAAATATGGGAAAGACTTTTCGAACGAGTTTAGAGGGTTTGCAATTTGAAAAGTTTTTGTACTCTTCTAATAAAAAAGTGCGTATATACGTTATAAGCGTAAGTTATATATTGTGCCCTGTGAGAGAGGCAGTATATACTGAAGAAATTCACCTTTTTATCGTCGTGTGTAATTTTTCATCTCGTTTCTGTCCAACCAGAAAAGACCTGATGACACATCTTCGTATACTCCCGGTGGTCTTTATTGTATTCTAGTTTTATTGCGTAAGGAATTTTCCGTAAGAAAAAAAATCAACGAAGAGAGAACAGCGGAACAAAGCGCAATAATGATAATAATAATTGAAGCTGAGGAAAACTAAGAGTAATATTTACTCAAAATACATTATATTTATGACTTCTCGAACAATTTTATCATCTGAATCGAACACAGGATATCAAGAGAAACACCTGGCCCGAAAAGAATAGATCAAGCTCGAATTAGGACATGACGACTTCTGAGATGAGAGAACCCAACCTCGAGGAACTCATTTACAGAAGTTAGAGGGACCAGCAGACGTTCGAAATGTCAAAAAATTCACCTAGTTCCTCATGTGGGGTACCAGATTTAACGAGCAAATCTTCTATTTGCTGGATGGTGGGAGCCTTGGGGATGTAGGGAAATAGCCCAACATCGAAGGAGCATAAAATTGATCTAGTAGGAAGACATACATCCTTCAATTTGCAACCGGGGAACCCAAGTTCTTAACTGAATACAGAAACTCAAATTCCACACGTGATTTAAACCACCGATCTAGATATTTGGCGAGGGAGTAGATCGGAGAAGAAACAAGCCAGACGACCGGCCGCATCGAGATATTCTCTTCATACGTTCTAAGCAACCCGTAAAGCAGAAGAGGAACAGAATAAGGTTCCAAAATAGCTTTCAGAGCTCTTAATGATGACTTTATTACCACTAATAAGACTCCTAGCCTCTTTGGAACATTCAATAGTGCATTCTAACACATCTGAAACTTTGGAGACGTAGGAAGACTTCTCCATAACTATGGCGGCATTACCTTTGTCAGCTTTTGTGTCACTGGTTCAGGCTAGACCTCGTTCGGGGGTACTTGTTCTTGTTGGTGTTGGGTTTCAGTCGCTCACTAAACCTTCAGAAAGGTTGTTTAACCGAAAGCGCCCGAAGTGTTATAGTTTATTGCGGCCGGCCGACAAAGCTCGGAGCTCGAAAATTTTTCTATCATATACAGCTTGATGGGCGGGGCCTGTGACGTCGCAATCTGATGACGTCATAGGTCAACTTTGTGACGTCACAGTCTGATGACGTCATAGATAAGTTTTCTTCAAGTTCCCTTCCTATTGTATATACAGACAAGACCGATCCGCAGCCACCGCTAAAAAAACGAACAATTCGAAAAGATAACGCAGCTCCTCAGTGATAACGATAAAACCTTGGTGGCAGAAGATATGTATAGCTCAAAAGTCCGGACCAGTGACATCACAATTTGATGACGTCATGGGTCAGCTTTGTGACGTCTCAATCTACATTTTTCAGATCCCACGTGCCTCATAAAACAGGTTCCCTGCCACTCCACATTCAACTCCGTTAAAGAACCCGTGAGTTTTTTTCTAAGTCCTCCTCCTATCATACACGAGTCCAATGGTCTGGGGACGAGGGTCTTTGACGTCACAATCTGATGACATTGGCTTTATTATATGTGGCGCAAATGATGATATGAAAGAGAAAAGACATCATTTGGAGCAATTGATACAGAAAAAAGTACTCGAGGATTCAGGTGTTGTAAACCTTAAACAGTTATCTTCGGATGTCTTAAACAACTACAGAGAGCTGAGACGCATGTACAAAGAGGAAAGAATTCTACGAAAGAAAGCAGATGAAGACCATGCAAATGAAAGAAAACTTGCCGACGAGAGGTTGACTCTTTTAAAGCAGTCGCAAGATAGAGAAGAGCAGATAACCAAGAAATACAATAAGGTAAAACGTCCAGAAATGGTAAGGACCGAAATGAGTTCCCTTGAGAAAAAATACCACATTGGATTCGTGGCTGATGAAGTGAAAACAAAGAAGCTCGACCTAAAAGGATATGCAAAACACAAGGAAATTTGTGTCCAAAAGTGGGATTTTATATTTGAAAAAAGTGTACACCCTGAAGTTAAGTTCCTTAGACGTATCGTTCTTATATGCATCTCATAATGGAAGACCCTATCAAACTAAGATATTGTTCGCGGATTAGAAAGAAAAACTATTTTAAATCTTTGAAAGACAAGTCTGGTTATGATTACTTTTTTGAGTTTAGCCACCGTGTCAGCGAATATTTGAAGAAAAACCATCCTGGTGATGATTTTATCACAACAATGTTTGATTATTTGGGTAATGAGCTGAAACCCTTAAATTTGACCTCATCATTTGGAAAATGTTGTCGGGAAAATATCACAAATTTTCATCAATACTTGGTGAAATATCGGAAAAAATTCATACAGCCAAATTCGAAGATGGAGACGATATCCCTTCAGAATACACAATTCTCGATAAACCTGCGTATAACAAATATATCGATATTGTAATGCTAAATCATCGAAATTCAAACTTTTCATCTTGTAATTAAATTGATTTAAATGAATTCTCAATTTTTGGAGTGTTTTATCCTTCAATTTTTAGATTTTTATTTTGCCCTAATGTGAAGAAGGTGTTTCTAAAAAGTTATTTGTGAGAAGATGGATATTGTGGGGCCACATATAATGAAGCCAAAAAGGGCGTCACAACATCATAGATTAATTTTTTTTCCAACTCCCCCTCCTACCATATATAGCTTGGGGAGCGAGGCTTGTTTGTTGACGTCATACATCAGTTTTTTTAAGTTCCCTCCTATCATATTATGTAGCAACAAAGTGCGGACCAGTGACGTCCCAATTTTAGGAAGTTATAGGTCAGCCTTGTGACGCCATAATCAACATTTTTCAGATCCCACGTGCCCCATAAAACAGGTTCCCTGCCACCCCGCATTCGACTCTGACGAGTTTTTTTTTTCAAGTATCCTTCCTATCATTGACAGCTTGATGGGTGGGGCCTGTGACGTCATAATTTGATGACCTCATAGGTCAACCTTGTGACGTGACAGTCTGATGACGTCGTAGATCAGTTTTCTTCAAGTTCCTTCCCATTATATAGAGCTCAAAAGTCCGGACCAGTGACGTCTTAATTTGATGACGTCATGGGTCAGCTTTGTGACGTTTCAATCTACATTTTTCAGATCCCACGTGCCTCATAAAACAAGTTCCCTGCCACCCCACGATCAACTCCGTTAAAAAACCCGCGAGTTTTTTTCCAAGTCCTCCTCTCATACACGAGTCCAATGGCTCGAGGACGGGGGCCTGTGACGTCACAATCTGGTGACATCACAGATTAGTTCTTTTTTAAAGTCCCCCTCCTACCATATATAGCTTGTGGAGCGGAGCCCGTGACGTCACAGGTCAGGCTTGTAACGTCACAATCTGATGACGTCATAGATCACTTTTTTTCAAGTTCCCCTCATTATATTTTATAGCACCAAAGTCTGGACCAGTGACGTCGCAATTTGAGGAAGTTATCGATCAGCCTTGTGACGCCATAATCAACATTTTTCAGATCCCACGTGCCCCATAAAACAGGTTCCCTGCCACACCGCATTCAACCCTGCCGAGTTTTTTTTTTTCAAGTACCCCTCCTATCATAAATAGCTGGCGGCCGGGGTCTTCGACGTCACAGTTCGAAGAGGTCATACGTCAGCCTTGTGACGTTACAATCTGATGACTTCATAGATTAGTTCTTCAAGTTCCCCTCCTATTATAAATAGCTCCCAAGTCCGGGCTTCTGACGTCACAATTCAATGACGTCATAGATCAGTATGTTGTGATTTCAGATTCCACATGCTCCATAAAACAGGTTCCCTACCACCCTTCATTCAACTCCGTTAAAGAACCCGTGAATTTTTTCCAAATCCCAAGAGTAAATACTGATGTTAGCTCTAGTACGGAGAAAGTCTAGTACATCGGGTTAGGCGTAGTAGGCGGCAAGATGAGCTGGTTAGTTCAACATACAGTATAGGGAGGCCCTATTATATTGTGTATCCGGCCTAGTTTAGCCCAATACATTGTATGTTAGCTCTAGTTAGTAGAGTAATTATTATAGAAAGCCTAGTATACAGGGTTAGGTCTGGTGTAGGAGGCCTAATATTCTGTATGTTAGGCCCAGTTTGATGGTCTCGAAGTGGAATTTTTTCAAGTCTCTGAAGTAGGTCAAGGGCACTGGTGACGTGATCATGAGTCTCGCCCTACCACGTATAACTCAAAACTTGAAATTTTTTCTCCTTTTGAACACAGGATACGACGTAGGATTTTACTAAACAACACTTAACATGTTTTCGGCTAAAAAATCATCATCAGAGTGAGAAATGTGGAAGAGTTTATCAAATATTAACCGCTAATAAAATTATTATCGATATTTTAATCCAGAAGAAGTCCGTTTGCAAATGCCGGGACCTCACCACTTCTTTCCTCCGTGAATAAGAAAGGATTATGTAGGATAATGCCAGCACGTTAAAGCGGTTTCTGGTCCCGCTGAAGAACCCTATTCCAATAAACAAGAAAAATTAACTTGTTAACGACTGCTCCGAAGTGTACATCAGTGAATCGGGCCGACAACTTGGGGTGAGAGTTGAAGAACGCTACAATGCTTGGCCATCTACCTTTGAAGGTCTTCCGAGAATTCTGCTGTACTTTCTATTTCAAACGCCTCGCTTTAGAGCATCTTGAAATTGTCCGCTATATGGCAAAAGACAACATATTTCTTTCCACCCTACCCCCTCCCACCATATCTCCTGAGCAGTGAATGATATGTCGTCTAATTGACCCCACACAACATTGACGTACTGTAGAGATTAAAAAAAAAAAAAAAATCAAATCAGAAAGATGAAGAAAATTGAGTAGTTCCTCTTCCCCTTCCGAAAAAAACCGAAGCCGAACTCCGAATTTTAGGCGTCGTCGGATATTTTCATAGATTTCAATACAATTTTAGCACATCTCAGCTATTGCCCAAGTCATTGTTTTTGTCATCATTCACCACTTCCTGACCCCATGTATCGCGTACTATATAACATTATACAGTTGTTATAATAACTAAACGTCTGAGAAATCATCAAAATGATGAACAGCTTTTTCGGCGACAGGATCCATTCTGTCGTGTAATAAGGCAGCAGTTGACACAGAAGAGAGCTGCTGAACTCGCGATGAATCAATTGGACCATCAACGAGAAATTGCATCAAAGAGCTGATGAGAGAGACGAAACTTTGCAACCCAAAAGAGGAGCAATGATTTTCTGAAAAACTAATTATTGCATTTTTATTCACAGGTCCTGCGATCCTCTGATACGTTAGATTCTGAAAAAGGGTAGGAAAATAGTTCTCCACGTTTCTACGACTTCTTCCTACTGTCGAAGCGTTCTTTAAGTAGTCAATCACGTACCGCTCAGACGCTACTTGCGCGGGAGTTTGGCCACGTTTCGTCTTAGCGTCGATATCGGCACCGTGCTCTATCAAATATTTGCAAATTTCCAGATGATTCCAAAACGCTGCACAATGTAGAGGCGTCCAATTATCTGTCTCCCTGGGACTATTAACGTCGACTTGTTTATCACGTACTAGATATTCTAAAAAACTCATATGATTCTTGAGGGCCGCAAAATGTACGAGTTTATTACCTTTTTCATCAGCCGAGTTTATATTCGCACCGTGCTCAATGAAAAGTTTGCACGCCTCAAACATTACCTCCAATATGCAGTCGTAACGAGTTTCCTGCGATAGTCTCTTCAAAGCAATATCTAAAGGGGTTTCTTTTTTTTTATTTTTCTCGTTGACGTTGGCGCCGAGTTCGCATAGACATTTACAGACTGCTAGTGCATGGTCAAAATTTTTAGCAGGAACTGCCAAATGTAAAGCGGTATCACCATTGTGGTCTTGCTTTGCTACATCAGCGCCGCAGTCGATTAGATACCGAATAATTTTAGCAGAAGATGACGTCTTTTCCACGGCTGCCCAGAGTAAAGCCGTTCTTTGTGCTACGCCAGCAGGGATATCGAAATCAGCACGTTTTTCACCTATTAAATATCGCAGAATTTCTTCCGCGTTAATCTGAATTTCCCTCACAGAAGTATTAACAAGATTAAGTCTTTCTTCGAAGGAAACAGTGCGCATTACACATACATGTACCAATGAGTAATCGTCATTATTTCTGCCGTTGATGTCGATTTTAGCTTTTTTTTCATCAAGAATGTATTTCACGAAACCTAAATCTCCTTTTCGAACGGGTTCGTACAAAATATTTTCGTTCTTCACATCAACCACAGTCAAGTTTGCTTTTCTCTCATCAATAAGATAGGTGATGATGTCCTCACGTTTTTGCTCCACCGCGTCGAACAGTAACGGTCGAAATACTAGAGCATCGTACATCCCGTACGTCCGTACCGGCGGTTCATTGACGTCTACACTTCTTTCCTCAATAAAATATTTAAGAATATTCAAACGACCATGGTGAATTGCCCAGTTTATAGCGGTGAATCTATCGTGAAATGGTTCGTATATATCCACATTAGCATGATTGTGTACAAGATACTTAACAATGTCCAGATGTCCATTTTCAATCGCCATACTGAGTAAAGTAGTGCTCCCGCTCGAATTCACGAAATCAGACTTGACTTTCAGAAAAGCAGGATCTTTCTTTAGCAAGTATTTCAACATATCTAGATAGCCCTTTTCGACAGCTACATGAGCGAGAGTTTCACACCGTGATGCTTTATCTTCATTTTTAATTGTTGGAGAAACACCCTCTTTTTCGATAAACACCATCACCTTTTCGAGATCATTTCGGTTGGCCGCGTCGAAAATTTCATTCGGTTTCATATTTTTTGTTGCAATAGCGGCGACAAGCAGTAAGTAATCACGAAGTCTCAAGTGCGATGCATGAGAGCAGACTAGATATACTTTCTTATCGTGCTCACATCAATATTAGATTAGGAGCCAGAATATTGTGATAACCTTTATCATAGCGGTTGGATCAGTCAGAGAAGCAAGGTTGCAAACAGTATCAATAGTAAAAGCGAGTAGTTCAGTTGAATTAACGAAATCAAGTGCCCTAAAGAAGAGAAAAAGTGTTTTTTTCTTCAATCCTTAAGACTGCTTTACGGAACAACTCCAAAGATGAGCATCCTAGCCATCGGCGAATATCTTTCAACGAGGAATTGTGACGTCTTCCGGTTGGTCTCTTACCAGCAATTCGACCCTCCGTGATTACCCGTAACAATTGGTATCTTTCGCCGTGCTTTATGTACCCGAAATATTGGCTCTTTCTTCTCCTGCGTTTAACAGCTCCACACTTTAGCCGTTAATCATAACAATTTTTGAGGTCCATGGCATTTGTAGCATCCTTCCATAAAATACATATTGTAACAGGGAACCTGTTCTATGGGAGGTTTTTTGAGAAGTTTTCCGTACGCCGTCCATCGACCCTCTAGCCATATATGATAGGAGGGAGACTTAGAAAAACGACGGCTTCCTTAGCGAAATTGAACAAGAAAAGCAGGGAACCTGTTTCATGAGTCAGATGGGATTTCGTATTGAGAATTCAAGGAACTCTAGACCTAGATGAAGCTAGTATCAAAAGGGCTTAGACTTACTGTAAGCCTAGTATAATATACATAGTTCGAGTATCTAAATTTTTCTCGAATCCCAAACTACAATGATAGGAAGGGACTTAGAGAGATCGAGCTAGATATGATAGGAAGGGGACAAAAATTTCGACCCGTTAGCTATATATGATAGGAGTCAAAATTTTGCCTGACGGCGTACGGCGCGGCCCACGGCAAATTTCTCAACCCCACGAGGACAGGTTCCCTGTTAAAATGTGGACCCTCTAGCCATATATTTTTTCCAAGTTCCCCTCCTATAGCTCGAGAGTCGAAATTCTTTTAAGTCCCCCTTCTACCATAATATAGCTCGGGGGTATGAGTCCCCCTCATATCATATATAGCTCAAGATTCGAGAAAAATGTAGATTCTTGAACTGTATTATCCCAGGCTTATAGTAGGTCTAGGCCTTCTTTATACTAGCTTTATCTACGTCTAGCTTCCTTGAATTCTCATTATCAAATTCCATATGACTCATAAAACAGGTTCCGTGCGTTCTTCGTTCAGCTTCGTTAAGGAAGCCGTCGCTTTCTAGTGCTCATTTTCCATCCTCTATACCTATGTGTCAAGAGTCCAGCTCTGCAGCACATATCAATATGGCGAAAACGTAATATTGCAACATCCTAAGTCTCAATTCTAAGCTCTGATCTCGCGTATAGATGATGCTTTTCTGGACAGTGATTTTTTTTATTAACGCAATATAAATAAGATGACGCTACCTGCAACATGCTGAGTGACATCATAGGATAGAGGGCTCAATAATACTTCTTTTGGAGGGTGAATTCTATGTAGATTTTTTTTTCTCAGGTCATTGCTCTTCACACCCGATAATTATAACAGGGAACCTGTTTTATCGAGGGGGGGAGGGGGGATCTTTTGAAAAAAACGTCCACCGTTCGGCAAAGCTCGGAGTTCGATAATTTTTCTAGCCTCCCTCCTATCATATAGAGCTCGAAGGGGGACCTGTGATGTCAAAGTTTGATGACGTCGTAGATCAGCCTGGTGACATCACAATCTGATGACGTCATGGATCAGTTTTTTTTTTCAAGTCTTCCCCGTATCATAATTATGTAGGCTGAGGGCGGGGCCTGTGACGTCACAGTTTGATGACGTCATAGGTCAGTCTACTGGCGTCACAATCTAATGACGTCACAGATCAGTTTTTAACTATGGCTTTTTTTTTGAAAAATTTGTCGTCCGCCCAAAATAGACTTGGAAAACTTTTGCTTCTTTTCTTCAGCTATATAATGATAGGAGGGAGATGATAAGAGGAGGACTTAGATTCAATTATTCATCATTATTTTTATCTAATTAATCAATTGATTTATCTGTTTAATCAATTTATTCAATTTGTTCATTCAACCAATTTATTTAATGAATCAAATAATTAATTAATAATTATTTTATATTATATTCATTGATTTAATTGATTTATTTATCTACTATATTTGTAGTTTCTTCAGTTTCTTTCAATTTCTTTAGGTTTCTTTTGCTTGTTTCTTTGTTTGTTTCTTTCTTTATAAGATAGGACGGATATACATCTCGGAGGTCAAAATTTTTGCAAAGAATGTGTTCTACATTTTTTTTTTTGTTGAAAAATTAGCCCTTAGTCGTCCTTACAATTTTGTTCTCCAAGTCATGAATATTAAAGAAGGGACTTGGAAAATTTGGAATTCTCGTTATAATATTTGATAGGAGATTTTAGAAGATTGGTATTTTCTCAATTCAGTTCCAGACTACCTTAGAGGTCGAATTAATAGAACGTTTTTTTTAGTAGTTTCCCCAATAGGCCTGTAAACCTCATTACCAAAACAAATTTGACCCATAGAATAAATTCCCTGCATTCCTCGTGTAACATTGTTAAGGAAATTTCAATTTTTCCAAGTTCCCCTCCTATTATATTTAGCTCCGTAGTCTGAGCCTGTGATATCACAATTTGATGACGTCATAGGTCAGCCTTATGACGTCACAATTTACATTTTTCAGATCCCAGACGTCTCATAAAATAGGTTCCCTGCTATCCCGCATTCAACTCCGTTAAAGAACGCGTGAGTCTCCTTCTTCCCCCTCCTATCATATACGAGTATGGAGATTGGGGCACGGAGGCCTGTGACGTCACAGATCAGTTTCTTTCAAGTTCCCCTCTATCATTATACATAGCTCCAAAGTCCGGGCCAGTGACGTCGCAATTTTATGAAGTTATAGGTCAGCCTTGTGACGTCATAATCTACATTTTTCAGATCCCATGTGCTCCATAAAACAAGTTCCCTGCCACCCCGCATTCAACTCCGTCGAGTGTTTTTGTTCAAGTCCCCCTCCTATCATATATAGCTTGCGGACGGGGCCTGTGACGTCAGAGTTTGATAAAGTCATAGGTCGGCCTTGTGGGGTCATAGACTAGTTTTTTATTATATATAGCTCTCAAGTCCGAGCCTCTGACGTCACAATTCTATGACGTCATACATCAGTTTGTTAAGATTCACAATCTACAAGTATATTTTTCAGATCCCACCTGCCCGTTTTTCGAGAAACTCACAAAAACGCAAAGAAAGAACAAATTGAATGTCCTTTGGTAATTAATTAATCTTTTTAACACAAAAATTTATTAATTACGCTTACGTCTAAATCGCTCACTTCGCTCTCAAAATGTCTAACAACTAAAAATTTCTTCAAACGAAGACGACACTTGTGACTTGAGTAAGGTAGAGTGCCCCACTTGCGGTGACTTGCAAAGCGTTTGTGGTTGTTTGAATAAACTTATCGAGAAGATTTACGAAACTGGGAGAAGACAATTCTTCTTACAGAAAGCCCTAGACCAACTCAAGTTTACGAAGATGAATCCGACATCCAATTTGGGAAGATCTGCTGGAGCTGCTCAGTCCGACGTACCGCAACCCAAAGCGGCATTCACTGAGACTAGCCAGGCCCCGATATGTTTGATCAACCTTCGAGCAATCAACTCTGGCAGTTAACGAAGATGCGATTCCAAACTTTTTCGAATAGTTCACCAAGTGAACAAAAGCGAGGAACCGATTCTTCGTTAGTGATATGTGGTCGACGTCATCCATGCCAATATAAAGGCGGACAGTCACACCAAAGAGGACTCCAGTTCTGATTTCCAAGACCAATGTGGGCAAAAAGGTGGCTGAGATTTATGATGAGTTGTTGGAAAAGGTTCTTGCTGCATCACGTAAGCCTGATGTTAGAAGTTTCAAAGACACAATCATCAATAAGATTGTGCACGATTTTATGTATCCGAGTGAGGAAGATACAATGAGTGGAGCGATTTAGACGTAAGCGTAATTAATAAATTTTTATGTTAAAAAGACGGTATGTATGTATATGTAGCCATATTCGTATTTTTGTGAGTCTACGGCTGAACCGCAACTTACTCGCGCCGAACGTCGACCGGTCATCATTAGGATACATCCTTACAGGGAGAGACTAACACGTTTATGTTGCATTGCCTCATTGTATCGTTATCGATGACCGAAGTAGGGAAGGTTGAGCAGAGCCGTTAATTTGATTGATTAATTATATATTTTCCGTCACATAAGAGCTTTTCGTTTCTGTTCCTTTGATAAAGGCACCCCAGTGATGGGAATGACGAGTTTCTACTACATAATGAGGACATCATTTGTATTTGATGGATATTTTTCTTTTTTGAGACTGTCATTCTACCAGACGATATCAGGCTGGTCTCAACATGGATGAGTCATAATCCGCAATACAGCAAAGGTACGTTTATTAGGTCTTAAGAAGGTATTATCTTTAGAAATATTTAGGGGACGGATTAATTGCCCATCAGGAGATGGAGATTCGCACATCAGATTTTCTGCCAAAATTCTCGGGAAACATCAAAATCACCCATCAATATACGCGCCTCGGTTGGATGTTGCAGCTGGATTGTATCTTCTTTTCATACCGGAGGAGTTGGGTCCATAATCAATCCCGAAGGAAGGAAAAGCGGATCCTAGTAAGGAATCCTGCAACACGCTATAGAAAATGGTCTAAAGTATAATCCCAAGAGAGGAATCGATAGCCAAAGATTTAAGAGCACAAGTAAGAGGGACACGAGTGAGCAAATCCATTGCAACATTTGATGTTGACGACATAAGCACAAACGGGAAAATTCTAATTTATTTCTGGGTCTACAACAACCTATTAAAAGTCATTAACACGTTTTTCAGACATAGAGACTGCCACAAAAATGTACATGGATCAGTTGAGGTCTATGATCTGTAATCGACCATGCGATCACGTGTGGATCAACGATAAAATCGTATCCATGGGCGCAGTAGGGGCGACTAAATGTCGCATAAATGCTACGGAAAGCACGGATTTCCTTCGATATTTCCAACTAATCAAAATGACAGACTCCTAAATATTCGACGATTTCTACTTAAGCCATTAAGAAACCAAAGTTTAGAAAGAACATATTGTACGTGGAGGGAAGACCTTGCTTCCGTTCTTCGCTCACGAGGTGTATTTCTTCACCTCTTTGAAGCAGATTTCAACGTTTACTCGATCGCCTACGAAGTAATCAACACATCAGTTTAGGAAAAATTCAAGATACTACATCCGACGCACTCCTTTTTACAGATTCCTCGTTTCATCAATATGGCGTAATAAGTGAATCAACCATCGAAGGGTCTACCCACAAATTCATTGACGCACGCGAGGATACTAGAAAAAAACAAAAACCTGCACACCTTCGCTAATGTACATCCAAGAATCTTGGCTGCGGGCAGAGTAAATGGACGGTATTTCTCCTTCACTCCGCGATAAGACACGTGATTTTTTTTCCATTTCTCATTGTATAGCGGCTAGCCAGGATGTTGGAAAAGTTCGTACACCCATGTTTCCTGTTTGCGTAACCCGCATCACATTTCGCGACCTTATGAAATTCGCGGCGGATCCGTAACGGAAGTATTTTAGTAATACGGTGGAAAAATTGCCTATCGTAGCGCCGTAAATTTCGCCAGAGACATTCCGTATAACGAGAGAAGAAACGTTAGGGTGTGTGGCTGCTCGCGTCCTACGCGTATAAATCGTTATGAATGTCAAGAGTGTAACTTACCGCTAACGTGACGATCTTTTAAACTTGGCATCTGTCCGTTAACCCCATTTCCTTTACGAGTGATTTGCTAAAAAGGAGCGAAAGAATATTACCGCCGTTTCCGAGTGCGGTTGATGGTCATTTTTTCAATTCGAAAAACGGCGATATAACGTTTGATTACACAGCGCGCGTAAAATCAGATTTTTACGCGACCGCGACAAAGTTTAGTTCGTAAATACTCTCGTCAAAATTACTATCGTCTAACGTCTTCCCAAAGGGTTATCTTCCTATATTTCTTTCTCTCCTTCAGCAGCGCGATAGTGCATGCTGGTAATTTCCAAGTTTATTTCCATCTTGATACCGGCGATCAGTTTTGTGGCTGTGGAAACGACCACATCGCGCCGCGATTCACGCGCAATGAGGTCACTTCCTTTTATTGCGGTTAAATTGAAACGAGAAAGGATCGAACGAAGAAGATTCTCTAGATTCGCGCCAAAAACAGTAAAACTCGGAAAAGACAACGAGCTCGCTTTGTCAAGCTTAACGAAAATTGCGCCGTAATTAGGGCTACGTAAACGCGATTGTAAATTTTCTTCGAACATGCGTCTTGGCAAGTTGACATATTAGGAAAATTCGTCTTCAGAAGGGAAAAAAATGGGGGGAACTATCCTTTTAGCGAGACAAACAATTGTTTGCTAGTGCAGTATATACTCGTACAGTTGTACGTTTCCTCCTCTACGTATATTCCGGTTTTGTGGAAATGCTAGAGTCTTAAATCACTTTTATTGCCACCTTTTACTCGTTGTTTTCCTGCTACGTTTTCTGTTTTTCTTGCTTTTTTTTTTATTTGTGTCAAAGATATAGATAAAGAGAGATGGACGAAAGGAGAGAAAAAAAAAGTTTGTTTAACGTTTTTTTGTTTTTTTTTTTTGTTTGTTTTTCTCTTTGCAGCTTTCCGGATCAGGTCTGCTTAAGGAAGATAAAAAAACAAAAAAAAAAAACGAAAGATTAACCTGGTATACATTTTGCTGTGTAAAGTATAAATGTGTGCGTGGCACTATTGCCAACATAAAGTGATTCGAAGTAACTTCGTTAAGTTTGTGAGCAGACGTATTATTTCCGATAGATTGGCAGCCGCGCCAGTTAATTATTTTATTAAATTGTTTGTGCTATGAACATCGTCGCGATATATGAGACGTAAAGAGAATCACGACTTTCGGCATGCTGTGCCAAAACGCACACATTGTTACGATGGAAGGCAAGGGTTAAAGGAACGTATGGCGAACGTATCGGAGGTAGACATTTTTAATGATTTGAAAATGAGCGTTTGTGTAATGTGGGCTCATTCATCGTGAAATATCAGGACTGCGAATTCCATCACAAAAATTGGAATTAGTTTTCTCCTTTTTATGAAATTCGTTCATGGTGGTTGCTATGTCATTTCGACCTAGTGGGGGACCGGAAATAGACTCTTGAACTCTCTTGCGCTCTGCACAGCTCTTTCAGTACTCTCAAACTCTCTTACCTGAAGAAACATATTGCAGAAACCCGATTCAAAATATTATCCATTATTTATAAAGTTATTCACCAAGAACACTATACAATGTATGGAGAAGAAGGTAATCCTAGCTTTGTCCGTAAAGTAAAATCATCGCCTAGTCGATTTTTCCCTGTGTGTTCGATATGTGAAGAAACTTTCCACTTCAAATGTCTGGATGAGGAAATTCATCAGTCACTATGTCGTAGTCTTGCAAAGGATGAGAAAAAAGCCTGGACATGTAGGGAGTGTAGGTCGAGGGCTGTACTGCAGTTACACCCTATGTTTTTATCGTCTACCCAGAAACAAAATCAAGCGGGTGATCAGCGTCTGCATACTACCGGAACCGGTCAAACTCGCTGAGTCGGTATCAAGTATTAGCTCTCTCCGTAAACGTCAGCATACTGAGGAAGATGACGTTAACGACAGTGAGAGTAGTATTAGATCAGCTACTCAATGGAGTCAATAAAAAAGGAGCTCGAGATGCTGCGGAAGGAAAATGCAGCTTTTCGTACACAGGTAGAAGTACTGCAGAATCGGGTGGACTCCTTGTAGCAGTATCACAAAGAAACAACCATGTTTTTACCAATATTCCAGAAATAGCAGGCGAAAAACCGTTCGACACGGTAAAAAGAATTTCGATTGCAATGAAGCTGGCAATGGATGCGTGTCATCGTCTGCCTGCGAAACCGAGTTTAGATGGTCAAAGAGCTCAGACATCTAGACTTGTTCATGGTAAGGTTTGATCGGAGAATTTCACGTACCAACGTCCTTATAGAAGTAAAAAAACGAAGGTCTACTCAGGATATTTTTGGTGGAGATAAGAAAGTCCCAATATACGTGAATGAGCATTCAACAGATACTTGCTTTAGTCAAAAAGCTTAGGTTGTCAAAATCTTCGATTATTTACATCATCGATTATTCGACTTGGCCTAAATAGGCTAAATCATTTTTTTCTCGACCTCCTTTCGACTGAAATAATTGGTATCTCAACCTACTGACTCTTAATGGGTAATTTCGCCGACGTTGGGAGTATTAAGTCTTCAGCAAATTGACAGCCTAAATCATGATATTTTATAAGTTTCAAATCTCTCTCGCTAAACAACATTAAATGTAGGACAAAACCATTCATTTTCGAAATCAAGTACTACCCCCCTTCCCCCCAAAAAATTAATCCGAAAGTCCGTTTTCTCATTACCGTGGCATGTCTTCAATACGATCTTTTTTTATTGTTGGCTCATAGCGACGATAGGCATAATACTGATGAGCTAATAACGTGTGAGTTTGAAAGATACCGCTTTCCTGGAAAAAGAACACTGAGAAACTACTACAAAAAAACACACCGTAGGAAGCGAGAGCACATCTTCTGTTCAAAATCGTATGTCCCCACTTTTTTTCTCATTACCGTGTGTGTATGAAAATCCAGCAACACCAAGTGATAAGGTTGGGTTAATATAATTCTAAGAAGTTGGTTCAGCTGTTGCATCATTATTGCATCACGCTAGTGCGATTTGGATCTGATGGTACAAGTCAGTACAAGTCGAGACTCCTTCGAGTAATGACGGATGGGCTTGTCCATTTTCAGTTTTCATTACCGTGTCGATGAATTAATCCTCTGGAGGTAAGTTGAAAAAATATTTTTTTCCCTTAGCGTATTCCATTTGTAAGCGTCTATCATTTCCAACTGAAGTGTTGATGCTAGCTACACTGTAGCTTGTGACCGAACTGATTTTCTTCGGAAATCTCATTACCGTGTTCCTCATTACCGTGTCCTCAGTCATTTTTTGCTTCCACGGTAATGATAATCTCGACCAATAATGATATGTACATATGGACCAATTTCACGTTTTCATTTGAGAGCAAAAAATGTAGACCTGAATACGGATATGTGATCTGGAGGGGTTAACTAATTAATTTACAAAAAAAAAAAGGTAAAAAAACAGCAATCAAAAACTCGAAAAATTAGATACCCAATATTCCCACTTTTGGCGAAATTACCCTAATATCACTCGAAAACACAAAAAGTGTAACGCGCATTCCGACATCATCCGGCAAATTTATCGAAATCGACATCCAAATCTATGAAGATCGGTAATCATACAAATTAATGGAGCCCGAAAAAGTTACTGTTATTAGCCTACAAGGGCTATCGTTTTTGTAAGCACTGATTTTACTGATTTTCTGATCCTTTCGTAAACGTACCGAATTCTTGTTTTGATCTACCAACTCTGAAAGACTTCTGCGAGATCATTGTCGTATACTTCTAAATTTATATCCTTCAAATACGACGCAGTGACAACTTTCATCTTCGTTGAAGATAGCTCTGGTCAAGTCGAGATTGAATCTACCTATTATTTGAAAGCAACATCCAATAAGCGCCTCTGACTCTTCTTTAGTAACCATCTTTAGATTACGTCAAGATCTTTCTGAATCAGTATTTACTCGACCAGATGTAGACTGACGGACTTCTTTCGTTTTCTGTCCGTTAGGAACTTCAAGATAAATCCGATAAACCAGCGAAACGATACCTCGTAGATTAACAAAATTAATTCGTTGTACAGTTTTACATTTATAATTAATTATGTAAATCAAATTAATATTTGTTAATTTAGAACCAATTTTCTTTCTTAAACTTCCTCAAAATTTGTTGTGATTTCCTGCTGGGTCAAGTCTTCAAATCTCGTACGATCTACGGCAAATTGCGAGATACAAATCACAACAACTGGTATAGAGTAGACTGCGTTCGTTCAAGAGGGAACTTTTCAAACACCCTCCAAATTTGCCGGATCTTGCCCCTTCTGATGACCACCTTTTTTCCAAACTCAAGGAATTTTTTAGTGGTAAACGTTTTGAAAATGAAGATGAGTTGAAGGAATCTGTGACAACTTCGTTTCGGAAAGCGGGGCCGCAATTCTACACTGATGGAATAAATAAATTGTTGTCTCGCCACCAAGAATGTAAGGATTTAAACGGCGATTATGTAGAAAAGTGAATATACCTTGAAGATTATCTATGAATTTTTTCGTAATTTTTGAAGACCAGGAATATTTGTATTCTGCACTCTACTCTACAGTTGTGAAACATGGACGATTCGCCAAACAATGGAAGAAGGAAATGAAGTTTTGGAGATATTCTTCTACAGACGGATCCTGAATGCAGAGGTTCTTTAACGAACAAACAAGGAGAAAGAATTACTGCTGACAGTCAAACAACATCGGCCACATAATGAGGGGAGAACCATACAAGATCCATTGGACGTCGTCAGAATTCATGACTGTGAGACTTGCGCTGCTGGCATACTTGTTCTTCCTCAGAAATATTCAGAGCGGCTGTATCCTGAGTACGGATCGCAGTGTGGATCGCCAACCTTTGGTCGCAGAGGGCGGATCAAGAAGAAGATGATGATGATTGCATCCAGTGTAAAGGGAACACATAAACTCAGTTGCGTCCCAATCATCTACTTGCATCCATTAAATTACAGGAAGATGGAAAGAAATGAAATCAAATGTTTATGCAGAAACAAACATGTCCAGCTAGCTGATACCACATAGAGTACTATTGTGTACATTAGTATTTACAGAGAGCTGGCGTAAAGATAACACTCGTTTATAGAGTGTCCACTTTCTTTCTGAAATGAAATTCCCTGACTTTTTCAGGCTTTTACAGACCATAGTCTCCACTGAAAAGCAAAAAAAAGAGGAAAAACTTCTTAGCTCGAACTTTTTTTGACGTATCTCAAAAAATTCCCTGACTTTTCCCTGACTTCCAGATTTTCCAGACAAGTGGACACATCATCGGAATCACTCGTCAAATGTCCTACTTGCTCATTTTTACAAGTTATCCTCAAAAAGGGCACCTAATAGTTTGTGGTCCACACGGTCTGTGCAGAAAAGTAAGGTACGGGCGGGTATTACGGCCATGCTGAAAATATGGCCACCTCATGTATCTCGGGAGCTAATTAATATTTTCAGTGTATAGCTGCACTGTCATGTTGCTGATAGAGCCCAGCGAACTAAACAAAGCGTTGAGGTGAAATCTAGTGCATATTACTCGTATGCTCTAAGAAATAAGAAAATTGTTTTTTCGTGATAATGTTACGGGGAAATGAAGAATTGTGATAAGTCTTGGGTTTCTCGGAGTGGACGTACGATTCGTGTAAGTACCGCAAACGTTATTACAGGGTGTCCACTTGTCTGGAAAATCTGGAAGTCCGGGAAAAGTGAGGGGATTTTTTGAGATTCGTCAAAAAAAGTTCAAGCTAGGAAGTTTTCCTCTTCTTTTTTTTTTTTTTTTCTTGCTCTTCGGTGGAGATTATGGTCTGGAGAAACCTGAAAAAGTCATGGAAAAGGCAGGGAATTTCATTTCAGAGAAAAAGTGGACACCCTGTTATATTATCTGCAGGGAAATTTAACGGGCTTTCTGGATTTCCATAACACGATTCATGATTCGTTTAAACTCAATAAGAAAATTAAAGTTTTTGTTCTAAAGAGCATGTATTCGTGTCAGCGTTTATTATGGCCGCATTGACTTTAAGCGTATTGAAATATTTCTATAAAATGATTTCTTCTCTATTACTTCTGAACATAATGATTATTACTAATTATTTTTAATGGCAATTAAATTGTAAGTGAACGGTGCCTAATTCGAAAGCTTGGTTACCAAATTCTTTCATTTTTCAATTTCTTTGAAAGTAAGGAAAAATTGTTTTTATTTAATTAATAAACCTAATTTACCTTTTTTCATTTAGTTTTAAGAGAAATTGTGTCACATACCTCTTCTAGTGATTTATATTTACCTTAGTACGAGATAATAAATTTACATTACTCATTTTCCATTTCATCTTCTCTTTCTTTTTCCAGGTCAAATAACACTCATCCAACTTTTTCTCTCAGATTTTTCGAGACTGAATTTGTCAATGAAATATGCACGTCTCAGTTGTATCTAATTTTTAATACGTCAAGAAGTCCGAAAAAATTTATTTGCGCTATGAAGAACAAATTGTTTATTCAGTTTTGCAATTTTATATCATTCAAAATAAAGCGAAATAACCATGGCCATATTATCCGCCCTTTGAAAATGACAAAATAATTGTATGGCCATATTATCCTGCAAAAACGTGTTAAATGGCCATCCCCCCTTTTTTTCTATTAAGCTTTTGACTTGTATACATTAATATTTTCATATCTTTTAGCTCATATTATTGAAGTAATAGACCAACACAACACATTCCATTTTTTACTCAAAAAAAAAAAAAAGACAAAAATGGCTCGTGAGAGCAATTCTTGCTTACGGTGGCCATAATACCCGTCCGTATCTTATAAATATAATCAAACGATGTGAGATAATTTATCAATATTTTGTGGATACAAATTCGAAAGGTTACAAGCCTTACAACGCAAGCGTATGTAGGAACAAATTTTGTCAAATTCACTCCCAATAAGGCTTTTCCAGTATTCCATATTGCATAATTACGTATTCGCCTACAGTGTTCCATATTGCATATTGATTTGCCTGCGATGCGGCTGCAATGTTATCAATGTGGTGGGCTTTTTTCTTGATAACAGAAGGAATATGCCGCTCATAATTGCCGCAGAAACTAAATACGAAAAAAATACATTAATAATTCATCATGGTGTTTTCAATTATTATAAACCGGTGACCTGGGAGCATTCCATTTTCAAGTAAAACATACGTAGCTGGACTAAGTATCAACGCTCCTGTTTTCAAGCGTTATCAAGAAAAAATAGAATCAGTTGGAGTCAAACCATATCAATTTCTTGAAGAGAAGAGCGATCAAATTCAAGAGTTGCGCAAGTCCAATTTCGTTGAATTGACGTTAGCTGACCTGTACGAATTTTTCGTCAACAGAATTTCTTTCTACACCCATCAACAAATGAGGTGTTATAAATCTTTGGAGTCCTACAACCAGTTTGCTTCTGGATGGGTACGGACGCCAAAAATGTGTGTCTTGAATGGGCATATCTTGTTAATGAGCGAGGTAAGTTGATGTTATGAAAAACACTCCATACAGTGTTTAGGATTTATATTGAGAAATAATTAAACGGAAATAGTTGATTTTGAAAGTGTTTTTCATGTTGAATTGAATGTCCACTCGTTTTTTGGTATACACATCGAGACGTTGAACAATGTTTTTTGTTCTATCGGCATACTGCTCAGGATCATTGCCGAACTGATTCAATATGTGGCAGTATTAGATGTAAGACAGCCTCGTGATTCATGAAATTCCATTGTTTTCAGGTCATGCATTCAATGGGTGTATCAGGTGATAATCTCATTCCCTGGATAATCATTCAGAGGAATACGTACCAAATTATATGCGCTCACTGTTCCTGTATGGCAGGATTGGGGGAAGCATACACGCACGTTGGAGCTGTATTATTTTATGGACAGCAGCTGTACTCGTTTATAATGGAGAAGAGCGTCACTGATAGTTTCGCATATTGGATGCCACCGACGCAATCAAATACCATTTCTCCAAAAAGATTGCGAGAAGTTAATTTTGCAGTCCCCAAAAAAATACTGAAGAAGACATCTGCGAAGAAAATTTCATCCACAAGAGAACTGTTCAACTTCGTAAAAAAAAAAAAGGTGCATTATTATTCACCCTCGCACTTACGTATTCTTCAGTATAAATATGCGAATGGACTAATTTTCGTCGTTTGGACACCAATCAGTCTCCATGTTGAAAGAGTCTATTTCGATGAGAACTTCGTAGCTCAAATGTTGCCGAAATGTGTTACATTCTTCCATGAAGCTTTGTTGCCTGAATCACTATCAAAATATTTCACAAGGAATGCAGTTAAGAGGTACGTGAGTTTTGAATACCTGCTAGTTTGCGAAGTATACACCAGAAGCCTAATTATGTACAATGAAAAGTCTCTTCGATTACTGCATTCTATTAAGTTAAATTCAACTTCATTGTTCATTTGTATGTTCATTTCAACAGAGACAAAAAACAACGAAAGAAAAAAGAACCAATACAGAAAAAAGTCAAGAAGCAGCAGCCGACGGGTACTTTTTTCACCCATCCGGTGTGATAAATTCAGCGAGGTGCTGATCATTGTGATGAAAATTATTTCTCTACTTCCTCACATTTTTTCCTGGCATTCTTTCAAAGACATAGGTCGTATGTTATAAAATAGTCCGAGAGTTACGCCATTTTGCTATATTTACATAATTTCTCTCTTCTAATTTTTTTAATACATTTGTTGTGGTCATAACAGAATAATACGAGTATCATTATTTGAAAGAAGAGCAAAATGATGAATATTTTTCTGCAGGCTTCGATTCTGAAGGAATGATCCCGTCGCACATGTTGGCCAAGATACAGCAGACGTGCACTGTGACATCAAGTAAACATTTATTGCCGGAACATTGCGTTTTGAGAAAAGTGACAGGCAACTGTGATTTCAAAATACAAAATTTGTTCCTCAATAATCCGATGACTCTTTCAACATGAATCCTCACTGATGCAATCTTTCTTGTATTCTCAACATCGAACGGACTCAATTGGCTACGTTTATTGGTGAAGGCAGGCAAATTGAGAGCGGCTTGTCGCATACCAACCAATTCATGCTCAGTGAATCCACGGTCAGCTAGAACTAGATCACCTGGTATGAGCTTGTCAAGTATACCACAATTTTCGGTTATGTACTTATCACTGCTCCTTCCTCCCCATCCTTCTGAGATGAATGAGACAAAACTGTGAGTTGTTATACCTACGAGCAATTTTCCTGTTGTTTTACCTTTATTTATAGTGAGAAAAAGTCTGAGCCCGAGCTCTCAATGTTGCAGGCCTCTCGATTCCAATTTCAAAGCAATCAATAATCACAGCAACCTTTTTACCAAAAGTTTCTCGAAAGCACTGCGGAATGTTGCTTCGAAGGCAATCTCTATTTGGCCAATGAACAAAATTGTGAAACACGTCGTGTATAATGACAATGGTTTCATTGAAAACTCTACTGGCTTGTTTCACGTCGATTTCAAAACAATATGCGAATTCACTGTATGATGTAGCGTGTCTCAATTTCATTAATGTTAGTAGCAATTTCTGGAAATTTGATAGCTTATTTACTTTGACATCATTTAAGTATGGGTTTATGGAGTTCAAAATTAAGTGTAGAACATCCATGTTTGGTAGACCCGTATAGAAATTCAATTTCTTATTACTCTTGAAACTTTTTTCCGTCCATTTCAGCTCTTCAATCTTCTCACTTCTTCTTTGTAGGAACGTAATTCAGCTTCCAATGAGGCCACGTACACCAATGTCAGATCCGTTTGATTTTGAGCGTGAGAAGTTTCTGGTATTGAGTAATTAATCTGCGATGTATTAATTTCAACATTGGAAATATCAATGACATTGTCAGCTCGTGAAGAATTGACGCCATTATCTTCTATTTCAACTGGGACATTACACTGCTGAGTATCATTTTGAAAGCTGGAAATATCTACGAAATCGTCAGCACGTAAAGAGTTTTCGCCATTATCTTGTATCTCAACTGGGGCATTAGACTGCGGAGTATCATTTTCAAAACTGGAAATATCTGCAAGATCGTCAGCACGTGAAAAGTTTTCGCCATTATCTTGTATCTCAACTGGGACATTAGACTGCGGAGTATCATTTTCAAAACTGGAAATATCTACAAGATCGTCAGCACGTGAAGACTTTTCGCCATCACTCTGCATTCAACATTAAAAGGAAAAAGGTTTCTATCAACAGACGGTATAACCAAAGAACAATTGAATAAACAAAAAATAAGAACATGCGTTTTACACCTACGAGAAAAAGCTTTTTTTTCTTCTTCGGAGACCACCGTTTAGGTGATGATGGGTAGCGTGTTTCTTTGGAACCCAGATCTTTACATAGAACCCAGTCCTTGTTCATAGTGTTTCGAAAATGAGCTGGTTTTCCTAAAATCCACAATTTATTTTTAGCAGTTGTACTACTAAACAACTAATTTTATTATCTTGAAAACACACCAGAAAGGAAGTGCTTCTCACACACCCGAAGGTGTGATAGCTTTTCTTCATTCAGATATTCTCTTTTTAAAGCAACAGCCCACGCTCTTCTACGTCTTTGTTAATCCTTCGATCTCTAATTGAGGTATTGTACGAGGAATGCTTCGCTGGAATGCGAAAAAATGATACGCCGGAATCAACGTTCTTCGCTGATTTACAGCCATATACGCAACATTTCTGCACCATGATTTAAATAACAGCCTGGGGATGAAGTATTGAAATTTATTTACTGACTTACAAATCTTACAATCCTAAAATTACCGGAAATCAATTTCAAAACCCAATTTCTGTCCATTGACTACGATTTCTTTTCCCTTATCAAGAAAAAAGCCCACCACATTGATAACATCGCAGCCCCATCGCAGGCAAATCGATATGCAATATGGAACACTGTAGGCGAATACGTATGCAATATGGAATACTGGAAAAGCCTTATAATATTTACCTGATCCCTCGTAGGTTTACTGTGTAGTTGCGTAATTATTTCACCCCTCCAATTTGTAGAACATTTGACTGTATGTAAGTGAATTTCTGTTTTGATAGATTGTTCTCATTTTCAGGCCCAATGGAGCTGTATGAGTTTCGGGATATAGCTGTCGTAAGAGTTGCCAAATCTAATGAACCTTGTTACCATATCATCAAAATTCGAGCGGAAATCACAAAAACAAAGAATGGACGTCTCTTCACAATTAGTCGCGACACTCGACTAGTGGTACAAATCAGAGTTCCAAAGCCGGATTCTATCCGTTTTTTTTTTTTCTTTCTGGTCAAAAATCGCGCTCCGGATAAAGTTGCGGTTTCTTTTTCTGATAATGAAGTACGGTCCAGACTAAATCATCGATCATAAAGTCGTGAAGAACAAATCTCTTGACGTCTTTTCTTTCTAATCGCAATACTTTCAACCACTTCCGACAAGAACTCTAGATCATCACCACATAGTGGGAATGGAGTAGATAGGAGATTAAATTGAAAGCTCATGATCTCAAAACTTGATAATTCCCCCCTGGTCGAGAAAAATTACAAGACTAGAATTTAGATGGAGTGATGGAAATCTGAATTGAATGAGCGACAAGGCCGAAGGTAAAAAAAAAAAGCAAGAAAGTATAATATTAATTTTCAACTTTACAATAATGGCCATCACTGCGGAAGTGCTATAGAAATGGAAAATGTATTTGTGCGCTCCGCATATAGCCCTTGATGCGTTAGTCGAAACTTTCATTTTATTATATCCCATATAGAAATGATAGTTTCATATCGTACACTAAATAGGTCATCATCATCAATGTTCAAGTATATTGCACACGCAATTCACCCTCGTACGTGAACATATACACAAGATACCAGAGAGCGTACTTTTTGGTTAATGGTTTCGAGGAAACGATGCGACGATGGTATTGCGCGTACTTTATTAAGCATTTAAATTTGTTTCTAAGTGTCAAATGCATTATCCTATATTTACGAGACATTTCATAGTTTAATGGGAAATTCGTACTAATTCACCAGACATGAACCCCCTAACAATGAGACTAACCGTTAGAAATCGCGTGAATTCTCTCCATTTGGAAAATGCGTTGTTATATACACGGGAGTCGTTCTTTATTTTTCTTATTTTCTTTATAAAATGTGTATTGCGGACAGTTACTCGACAGCGGTACACGCTAACGTTATTTTTTACACGAACCCAAGTAGAAATAAAATGATATAAGAAAAAGCAGTACTGGCCTGTAACAACATCGTGACATAAAAATCCCAGGCAGACAGCACAGGAAGTGGATAAATTTGATAAGGACTGATATCGATTTGAAAGTGTCGGGTTTCGGCTCTCGCGAGTAATTTCTCTATTTCGGGCAATATAGTGAACGCGCAGCGTATTATATAGACCTCTCATCATTCAATTTGGACTTTTCGTTTTCTTTTTGTAGCACGAACGAGTAAATTCGAGACATTTTCAATCACCCGGTTAACATCATTCTGCCCAGAAAATGAATCCAGAGACGAGGCCCCGTTTCTCCTTTCTGTTTTTCTAGAATTTTAAGCACCGAATTCCACGTCGTACGTAAGGAAGATTAATGAATTGCGAACTTTCACGACGCGCCAATATGCGAATTAAATATGTTAAACTCCCCGTTTTTAATAATCGTACGTTCGATGGAGAACATAATGATGAAATATCCGAAGTTGGAAGAACGTTTATCGAAAATATAGTACCTCGAGTATACACGGTATTGTTCGCTCGCATCGTAAAGCAATAAGGATGGTTTCAAATTTCAAATTAGCGTCTATGACGAAGTCGCCTTCCATATAAGACGCCTACGAACGCCATAACCATTGTTTCGCGATTGGATAGTGAACGAGAATTTCGGATAGGATTTCGTAAAAGTTTCAATTTAAGCAACCGACAAACTGAGAGCGAAATTGAAGTTATTATTGAAGAATAAATACAATCCTAATCAGTGTCCATTAGCGAAATGTAACCTATATAGCAAATTTCTTGTTGTTGGCAATTCCTTTTTAGTCTGTTTTGATCAGGTTCAACCTTTGTTGTATCATGTTTCCTCAAAGTCACGCAAGGCTTGTTACACGTGCGTTTAAAAAATGTGACCAGGAATATTCGGCACCACGTCGACATCGCATTGATCAAGAATTTACTCCCTCCCTTCAGAGTCTTGGTCGAAATTGCATGTGGGGTCAACAAATATCAACTCTAACTCCGTTCCGACTTATTTGCCACGTCAATTTCAGATCAATTCATAGTCGACTTTTCCAAACTTAAAATCAAAGATTTGTATTTTTCAATTCAGATCGACCTATCCATCTGGAATCACTTTACAGTCAGCTACTCCAAATTTTTCTACCAACCAACCTGAAATCGACTGCTTTGACCGACGATTTTTAGTTTTCTGGGAATGTACGCTGGTCAACCTCAGATCGACGCCCATCTGGAGTCGATGTACAGTCACCTCTTGAAAGCGTTTAACTAATCGTAGAGATTGAAAACGGAAATTAAACGATGGTGGTATGCAGAAGACTTAAAATAACACAGATTTGATTTTTTGACGTCCCCCATGAAAGATGTATGCCAAGACGCATACTCTACAAATTTTAAATGCGGCTAAAATGCCAATACTGTTGACCGAACTAGCGAATGTCCTGCCCAAGTATAACGAGGACCATTGAGAATCTCGATTATGCTTGACAAAAGCAACAATGGTCTAATCGACACGATGTTGACGTCCCTATGGACAATTTTCGGCCCAAAATTTTGCAGTACAATACAGCCTATTGAAAGGAGACCTTTCGTGTCTGCTGCAAAAAAATAAAAAGAGGGAAGCTGCTGCGTTCTCCTGCGACTAGTTTCTGTATTCATGCAGAGAATGTTTATTCTGCAGCAGAAAAATGGTCTTATTATGTACTTTTCCGCAGCAGATATTATTTGACCCATTTGCAGAAAATATTGATTCTGCTGCACATATCAGAAGAGAGAACAAGCTACTTCCTGCAGCAGCAGATATTAAGTGATTACTTTCTATACATACGCAAAGATTCTTTTTGCAGATATAGTGTGTAATATTGAGGCAGGTATTTTAGCATAAATACATTTCAAGCATTCTGCTTACCTGTGTAACATGCAGTGTTACAAAACACTACCACTACTTCACATAAATCTACATATCCCTCCTTGGTATATAATAGTTGCATCTCCCAACTTTATCTGCGAGTATTGAGGTCATTAAATTATAGTCAAAGTACAACATTCTGCCAAAATGCATACTGCAGCAGAATAAAAAGTCAGCATCTGAAGTCATACAGAAATAAAACATACACAAGCTGCATACAGCAACAGAAATTTGAACGTTTAAACTACATATTGTAGCAGAGTAATAACTAATAATAATAATAAAAAACGTCAGCAATGGAGTAGAAATACAGTAAACATAATGCTGCATACAGTAGCAGAATTCAATTTCTGCATTTTTGCAGTATGACTGAAACAAGAACTACAGAAGCTGCATACAGTAGCAGAGTGTAATTTCTGCATTGCATTGGTAGCAAGACGCACGCTTAAAAATCTATATGATTCCATACTGTAGCAGAATAAAAAGTCGGGATCAGCAGCAGAGCACATATATCCAAAATATGTGCTGCTTACAGCTGCAGAATTTACTTTCTGTAGTTGCAGTAGTACAGAAATTTGGATACTGATACTGTAGCAGAATGAAGAGTGCATCTGCTTTGTCAGCTGCATTATGCAACAATTCACAAAACTTCAATTTTGTTTTGGAACAATGCAGAAATGTATCAACTTCCATCGTAAAATGTCACAGAATTTTTTAGTTACTACCCAAATTTTCAAATTCTGTAGCAGAAAATGATAAGTTTACGGTATTGTAGAGCAGAATTTTGTTCAGAATTATTGTCCATAGGGACGTCAATATCAAGCGTCGACTCATTTTTGAACTTTGTTCTGAAAACCTATCAAATTATGTACTTAAAATCTACAAAATTTCAACGTCGATGGCAAGTCGCGTCGTTTGCCAATCAGTGAAGTACATATAATCGACCCAAGACCAACGTCGATTTTCAGTCGACTTCGATCTATCGTCAGTTGACTCGACAATGAATCGATGGTAAAAAAGGGAAGGTCGAATTTGACTACAGTGTTGCCAGATGTCCGTTCTGAATTGTTTGGTCTTTTTCTAAGATTTTGGTCCTGTTTACACTTTTTGGTCCTTCTGAGTTTTTCAACGAAAATAGTTGAAATGATGCTTATGGCTACATTAGCAACTACAATCTGGAGAAAAGGATCTTTTATTGTGCTCCGTCTGGGTCTCAATACAAAATTGCAGCACAAATGTCAGTGCAGCGTGCAGCCGCAGGCCGCGCACAAGCTTGCAAAGTTGCGAGTGCGGCGTGATTTGTGAAAGCAAATTGCTCGCTTGACGAGGCGACAAATTTTAGAAGACTTGAATGACTACTGACTGTCGAGTTTTGATGCATGATTACCAGAATTACCAGAAGATCTGAAGATTAAATATGTGAAGAATGAGTATCAGATCAGATCAAGCTATTTAGTTTAGCTCTGAAAAAGTTGATTTTCATATTTCATTTTCAATTTAAATATTATTTTTGTTCTTAGAACAATCAAGTATCTATCGGAAACGAAGAAAATTGATCTGAAAGTAACTTTTCAAGAATTAAGATTTTCCCAACTCATTTTCTAAGAATTAGGATTTTTACAGACATTTTTTGATTTTTCGAGCTCATTTTTTAAGAGGACATTTTTCAATTTTTTCAACTCATTGTCTAAGAATTGCGATTTTCCCAAAGATAATTATATAAAATTGACTAGTCGTTGACGGCTAGCTTTGCGCTTTTTTGACTATTTGTTTTTTACCAGGATCCTTACGCACCAGCTGATACAAAGGATTATGAAATTTTCTACTGAAAGAAATTGGTCTCATTCAAATGCTATGATCTTCACTTTTTCATTAAAATGCTTTTAAGATCTTGAAATTTTCCTGAACTCATCAAGAGTGGGTCATTCTGTCGTTTCACTCTGTAAAAGTTGTTAGTGCTTTGTGATCTGCGTTCTAAGAGCGCCAATTATGGCTTAAATTTAGCAACCCAGCGAGTAGTGGGTGTGTGTATGCATAAGTTTCAGTTCTAGATGTGGAAACACACACAAAAAAAAAATAGGTTCGTCCTTTTTTTCCTTCCAACCTGTCCTTTTATCCGTTTCCCATCTGGCAACATTGATTTTGAGTCAAAATCCAGTCATTTTGAGTCGATTTGCGGTTGACATTTGGCGGAACTAACGTAACGTCAATTTTGACTCGACCGTTGGTCGGAATACAATATGGAGTCGATTTGAAGTCGGTTGACATGGTTCATTGAGTTGGAGGCTAATATCATTTACTGTTTAAATTCCGAACCTTTTCAAGATCGAAGAATTATCTCTCCTCCACCTGATCACTTGTACTACACATAGTGAGGAGAGAGAAAAAAATGGCCCTGATCTATAAGAGTTCAACCTTCATTATAACCTCGGAAAAATATTGACAAAGAAAATGATCCCACGCAATAGAGAGACGTACGAAATGATTTCAATCGCGGTAATTTTTTTTTTCTTTGGTTCAATGCTTTCCTAAAATTTTTTGACTCTCCTGACCCCGAAAACCCACCTTAGCTGCGTTACTATCCTCAAAAAACCTGGAAGGAAAATACGAAGACTACCAATTCATCTTCCACGTCCCTAAAAGACTTCTTTCATTCTTGACGCTAGCTTTGGATTTCTTGCGGCTAGTATTCAGCTAACGATTAAAATTCAATTAACATTTCTATCATAACAGTTGAATTTGAAATAAAATTTGAATATTGTATAATGACTTACAATAACAAGTTACAATCTCAAAAAATTGTAATCATTTCTAGGCCAGCATTTCTCAGCCGGTGAGCCGTAAGCCTACCTCAAGTGTGCCGTGAGATTTTGATCAAGAACATGAATCAACACATGAGCTAAACGAGGAATTGCCAATTTTTTTATTTGCTAAACAAAGTAACCATAAGTACTATTTGACCGATGTGTTCCAGCTTTTGAATGATGTCAACTCTAATTATAGGTAATTTCTTAAACTTGAGTAAGGACCTGCACTAAGTGCCATAAAAAATCAAGGACATTCTGCGAGATGATCGTGTATTTCATGTTTCTTCACAATAACTCTCGGAATTCGGAGAGCCCAGAGCTGGTTCCCCGATAAATGCAAGAAATATCCACACCCTTACGCGCATATATCTGTGACAGAACTCGAAATTTTCTCGAGTCTCGGCAGAAGGTCAAGGCTCCTGTTCTCTGGAACCAGAGTATAGGGAAGGACGGCTATCTTGTACAGCCACAAATCCTGAAATTAGAGGAAGGGAATATGGGGGGACGGACTTTTCGCCGCAGGATTTTCGACGCTCGCGTTTCGCCGCAAGAACGATTCGACGCAGATCTTTTAGCCGCGGAAAATTTCGCCGCCAATAAAAAAAATCGTGAAAAAAAGAACATGCATGATCGTATAGTATGTTAGAAATGTGTAAATTACGTATTGTAATATTATAATGGCCGTATCCATGAACGTGGTGGGACTGTAACTCGCGTTGTAACACAGCATATCCATGAAGCAAATCCTTGCCGGTTAGAAGCTATTGAATTTGTTACTAGAGCAAAGAAATGTGCCAGATACTATGCGCCGTAGTGACTTTGAAATCGGATTATAGTAAAAGAGAGCTTGAGAGCCTTCCCATCAATTGAAATTGGAGGATGCTTATTCCATCTATCACAAAATATTATGAAGCAGATCAACGGAGAGGGTCTTATGTCGGCTTACAAAAATGAGCCAGAGTTTAATCTAGCGGTACGTTTTTTTAATTATTATTTTATACCAGGACTTTGAGCAATAATACGATCATGCATGTCCTTTTTTTGTCGGCGGCAAAATTTTCTGCGGCTGAAAGACCTGCGTCGAATCGTTCTTGCGGCGAAACGCTGGCGTTGAAAATCCTGCGGCGAAAAGTCCTACACCCGGGAATATGAAAGTGTCAAAACGAAGAAAAATTTTGGATACGAGTCGTGGTTTGGAAATGCTGTGCCGCAAGGATATTGTCTCATAGAAAACTGGGGCCGCGATGTGAGAAAGGTTGAGATACACAGAAGAAGAGACAGAAGTTGAATGCAAATGCAAAATCGTTCAATAATATGATCCACCGACACGATTCAACATTCCTTTACAAAAATTAGGAATACCATATTATCATTATAATAACGAAATTTCAACCTGATTCTGATGAGAAATTGGGATGTGCAATACGTCGCGGCCCACGGGAAACAGTTAATATTACATAACGACGCTAGCGCGCCACTGTCGAGTACAATCCGAATAATGTGATACTAAAAATTTATGTACATTATACTTAATTTTGGGTTTGAAGGACACAAATTTTCTTCCTTTTAAGAAAAGACTCATTTCAACTTTTTCTCTTTTATCATCTTTTTCTTTTGAATTTTGTTCATTTTCGAGAAAAATCTGTCCTATTGATAGGGGAAGGTGACGAAGGCTCTGACCTATTTTCGAAGCTTCAAGAAAATCTGACCATCGAGCTGTATATAACATCAGACTTGGAAAAATTTCGCGAATATCTAGCCATATACAAGGAGGGGAAAATGTCTCTTTGGCAATTTGTCGTTAGGGTCAATTGTTTCAGGGAAAATTTCATTAGGGAATTTGTCGGTTGGGGAATTTGTCGTTAGGGAATATGTATTAGGGAAAATGTCGTACAATCGCCAAAGATGTTACTAGTTACATGGGAGTTTGCGCTAAATTATCCCTACTGCAAAAACACGTATACACCTCAAATCTACAAAACTTGTATCTCGATTTGATCTACAATTTGCGCGTCTACCCAATTTTCTACGACCTTTCTGAGCTGAGTTATGGATGCGCTCAAAATTGAACATTCCGCCAAAATTCTAAAAAATTAAAAATTGTTTAAACTGATTCGAACGGTGATTCCAAAACATAGGTACGTGAATAATCCTATGAAGCTTGGAAGTGGGAGAATTTTCAATTTTTCATTTCGGGAATCTTGACCAAATGGTCAATTTTTGGCACATTTTGGTCCTTAGCTCAGCTCAAGAAAGTCGTCGAAAAAATGAGTACGGACGCAAATTGAAGATAAAATTGACATACAAAATTCGTAGATTTAAAGTATACATCTAACGTTGTGAATTTAGCGTACCCTCAACATCTTTTGGCCTCACCCGATATATTAGAAGAGAGACTTAGGAGAAATTTCGGCGCCTAATAAAAAATTTTCAAAAAATTGTGAAAAAATTTATTCAATTTTTGAAGAAGTGAGACGATATTTTTTTGATTTTTTTCTACCGAGATGTGAGATACCTAATTAGGAAAAGAAAGTCGAATAATACGATGTACGAGTAAATATGAAATTTTTTTCTTCTCGTGTTTCAGATTTTACAACGTTCAATTTTGAAATAAAGAATTCGACGGGCTTTTGTCTCTCTACGCCTTCATTCACAATAAGCCTCTTCGAATTTCATTTCGATTCTCGATTAGTAATTATGTATTTGGAAGTGACTTTTTCGTCTCGAGTATCGTTATAAAATCCGAAGTGAATCCGGAACGAGTTATTATTTTTGTATACGATATTCGATTAGTCGGCTTATACTTCGTCGTCGACATTTGCCCGATCCCTTTATATCTTAGCTAATAAAATTATGTTCCAAAAGATTATTCGTATCAGCAAATATGATTATGTATACCGTTTCAGTAGAAAAGTAGCAAATTGAAAATTTGCGAGAGCGCGAATTCCGAAAATTAATTAAGGATTTATTCATCGTGAAAAGTTTATTTCTACGGATAGAACTAGAAGTGACGGACGATCTTCTCATTTTTATTATTAAATTATTCGATGTCCGTAGAGAGAGAAAAAAAAGCATCAAGTTAGACGAGCAGTGCAGTCTCTACGGTATCGTAAGTTGGGTATTTTTATTCCATTTTCTTGTCTTCCTTTAACGAGCAATGAAAATTTTAAAACTATTATATAAAAAAAAAGCTTTCGCAGCCCGAAAGCAATACCGACACTTTTGTATCTCAATATGACATTATTTTCAAAGCTTTCGGAGTATTAATATTATTCAGTCTGCTATATTGGTAATACATTGAGCCGGTTTATGACGACATCAAAATATGTCCAGCACAGTTGTATGCCATCATTTTAACTACTGAAGAACTCGCAAAGAGTTTTCCTCCCCAAAAAACTCTTCTTTGCGGAGCCCCCACCTCCATACACTCTGCTAAATTATTAATTTAACAATGTTCCCATCATTACTCACTCTTAAAATCCTCTAAACACCTTCTGTTTGTATTGATAATCTATATGCGAATCTCTTTGCCCTTCTTCTGTGAATGAATTTAATATTTGTTGTAAATTGTTAATGATTTAAATTGAGTGAATTGTACACAAAATGTAATTTCTTGCTTTTCTTAGTAGTGATTTTATATTTGTTTATTATTGGTTATGCAATTTTTATTAACCTATTTTTTTCCCCCTTGACATTCAGTTATCTATATATATTTTCATTATGTTTGAATTGTTTCAATTATTTTCGCGGAATTTTGTGATTATTTTTGAAAATGCCTTTATCTGGAAAGATCTTGTATGTTTCTGATATTTTGTCTAGTGAGAAAGTTGCTTCTTATTATAAATTTACTCTGTTTGACGGTTGTAATTATTTAAATTATATAATGGGGGGGGGGAGGGGATTCGAAATTTTTTTATTTGATGAAGGTTGGGGAACACGTCAGCGTATCTGGTTTTAACATCAAAGTGAATGGGTAAGTATTTCTTTTGTTGGTTATTTTGTTTGTTTTTTTTTTTAACGTCTTTTTTCATTATTTTGTAGATATTCTAAGGTAAAAGAAAGCTAAAAGAGGCCGCATCTTTAGACTGCATTACTTTGGGGATTTTAATTTGCAGTCTAACTTCTATGCTCTTGTAATTGTGTGATTTACCTATTTTGTGGACATATTCGAGTATGATTTCTTGACGTTCGTCTGTAGATGATTTCATGTTCATGGGAATTAGGATGAATGGGAAAGAACATGATTTTTTTGCTAATAAGGCGATTGTTTGCGTGTCGAGTTCTCACTTAATATAGTTCCTGTATTTTTTAAGCTAGATATTATTTCGGAATATCGTCGACCTAATTCGAGTTGATTTTTTAAACGAATTTTCTGGACGAAAAAAAAAAGAAAAAAAAAGAAATAATAATTTCGTACCGAATTATATTTCTATGACCGGTAGTCGACGTATATGTCAATATGACGTGAATTCCCTCGAAAACAAACGACTTCAGAACAAATTTTTGCCGTATAGGAAAAAGAGAAAGAAAGAAAAGTTATATTGTGTCAAAGTTTGTTTGCTATCACTACTATGGGTTTTCTTTCGTTTACATTCATTCGAAATTGTTTTTCATATTGTTTCAATTTCGTAAGCTAAAACTTAAAGTTCAACATTTCTCCTGTTTTTTCTATTCAACGGCGCATTGAAATCTGTCTGGAATTCAGAACGCGTGATGTTTCCTTGTCTATCTTTTTTCAATACACAGTATAAATAAAAAATTTTGTAAGACATTTGGATTTCGTTATACTGGTTTCAAATTGATGAAATCACGTTCTTTTTTTGTAAATATTACCGATATTCCTCGCAGTTGATTTTATCAAATTTTTTCGAAGTAACGAATGATAAAAAAACGTAAAAACATTTTCCTTTTTTAGAGCTCTCACCATCGTCGTTTCCTGAGAGTCGCAAGCAAATTAGTTGATTCAATATAACTGTATTATTTTTTTTTTTTGCTTTTTCGAATATTATTACTGTAATATAATTGAATTAAAGAAGAAATCGAAAGAGTCAACGTGAACCTCTTATTGATACATAAACGAGAGAAAAAAAGTTACGCTCGTAAATGATCAATTAAATATTTCAAGCTGGATTTTAATTTGACTGCCATTGAAAGAGTGCATTGTAGACTACGCCCTGAACGCAAAGCTCAAAAGTGTAGGTAGATATTAGAGTGGAATGAAAAAACCTGTAGATATATATTTTTCGCGTCAGAGAACTTTATTTTCTTTTGTACGTTATTAGAGTTAATTTGCGTGCTTGTGTCGCATGTTATAGGAAGAATAAATTTAATAATGACGTTAGAGGGGACAATATCATGACTTATACATGTGTAAATGTATACTTGGATCCATGGAAACCTTTAAAACGACTTTAGCTCTCAGTATGAAGCCCATGTAGTTTAAGAGCGTGTGGAAATTTTTTGACCTCGAAGGATGTACACTCAAATTTTCAAAATTCTTGCTTATTAAATACCTTGAAAACCTTTTCTCTTAAAAATAAGTCGGCCACTCGGTCTTGTTCTCATCAATAAATTACTCTTGGTTACTTCGCTCTCTTGTAGCAAAAAATTTTTCGAGAAGCACAACTCCTATAAATATTTTATTTATTCATTTATTGAAAGAGATATATTTAAAGTGCCATTCAACAGCCAATAGCCAATTATAGGACGGCACTACTTACAATAATAATAATACATTAATGATGACCATAATTTTGCCCTGTATTCCCCCTCTAATCCGCCCATCCTCCTTTCCCTCCGTTGATCCTTCAGTCTCGATCTTCACCGGCACTGCCAAAACGCCCCTGTTGTACAACTCTATTGGTGCTTGTATTATTTTCCCTTTGAATTCCTTTTTGCTGCCCAAAAATGTATCCATGTTTGAATCTATGTTTGTTATTTTGTTATAGAGGGTCATAGCCCGTTTTAAGGGGGGTTCGTAGCAAAGCGTAGGGCACGGAGAAGTCAGGACTTGTAGGGGCGTAAAAACTTGATTTTGTCTAATAACGAGGGCGAATCCAGTCGCGCGCAGAGCAAATTTTAGAGCACCATTATCAGCGTCAAGTCTTGTTGAACCTTCAAGTTGTCTCAGACCCCAGAACCAACTCTTTATAGGTTACTCCCGAATTTTAGTAACCAGAGTCCTTGTAATACAAGAATTTCAGGAACCGTTTCTAGACTCGCTCCAGCATCTCAATCTGCTGATCAGTCTTCGGATATCAGACAACATCAGCGAAATCCAAGTGCGACCTACCTAGAGCGAAGTACAAGATTCTAAGAGTGTATGAATGCGTCTGGAGTGTCTCGTTATGATTCCCAAGTTTCGCTGTTGATATCATTTTCTATGCTTGTTTATTGTTATGGAAGTCAGTCTGCATCTGGATCCTCAGGTCTCTCAAGACATCTCTTCAGTACCTCATTATCAATAGCATAGTTTTCATGAATCAGATTCCTACCTCGACATAAGGTTACTACATTGCATTTTTTGACATTTAAGGGTAATTTGTTCCCTCCACTCCACTTCCATGGCATCCAAGTCGTTCTGCAGCAGGTTATTGCATAATACTGTGCTTGTGTTTTAAGATAATCAACATAAATAATTCAAATTCTGGGGGAGGAGGAAGAATAGAATAAACCACGTCATCCGGAAGTGGCACGGGTATGGGGTGAAGGCATAAGGGGGGAACACCAGTTATTCCGATTTTTTCACAAGTTTTACTGTCTGGGGCTCTCGCTTTGGCAAGCCAAGCGCCCCTATGCATCGAATTTCCGTTATGTAACAGTCAATGAGAGAAAAAAAAAAGATAGACTCGGTTACTGAGGCGCCTAACAGTCAATGAGAGAAAAAAAAAAGATAGACTCGGTTACTGAGTCGCCATGCGCCTCAGTAACCGAGTCTATCTTTTTTTTCTCTCATTGACTGTTACGTAACGGAAATTTATTTTTTCATTTTTTTCAAAAGATCTAGAGTTTCTTGTAAAGTTCAGGAGATTTAGATTTTATCTGGAAATCAAGAGATCCGCATCTTTGTATCACTCAGATCTGGAACCTGAGAGACTTAATACATACAGTAGGTTTATTGCAATCATTGAAGTATGAGAAGAAGAATCTTTTTCAAAGACTGTACAAAAATTTGAAAAATGCTTTGCAAGAATAAAACTCGCCATGACTGTAGAGAAATTCAAATGGAAGAAAAAAACTATCTAAATAGATTCACCAATAAAAAAAGTCCAAAGAGGGAGTTGAATATCATTGCTTTCTAATCGATAAGGAAGGCGATCACGTAGAGGCAGTATGTTTTTCTAACTACAAGTATGATGAAATTATCACAAATAATGGTTTTTATCGTTTGCAAAAGTTCCAACTGCAAAAACCAAAGTAAGTAAGAAAATGATTTATGATACTAATCTCTTCGTACAAATTTCATTTCATAACTGTAAATTTTGACAAACAATTCGATGGAATGCCAATCAAAATAATAATTAGTGAATCGAAAGGCAATATTACCATTATTGCACGAGAACGATGTGACAATGTCTGAAAATCACTGCAAAGTAACAGTGATAAATAAATTGAAGAAGGATAACCAAATAAGTATAGAGGGAATGTGTACAAATTTGGAAATATGGATATAAAACATCTCCATATAACAATCCAAAACAAAACAGGTAAGTCAATATTAAAGAAAAAATTAAAAATATAAAAATATACCAGTAATTTAATAACTATTTTTGTATCCAAATGAATTAATAAAAAATATATAATTACAGTAAAAATTTTCAATACCTTTTGTATTTTACCACCAAATAGCTGAAAATTGGAAATAGGTAAAAAAATCTTACACATCCTTACATGGGGGAGGGGGCAGAAATGGGCGAAATTGTCCTTATGTGCCCCCATAAAAGAGAAAATATTGAAAAAAAAAAAATTGTCATCTCACAGTCACTCTATAGTTGAAACAATGACCACTATTACTTATCTATTCTTTGTTTCTGACTTCAGTATAAAAAAGTTGAAGATTTAAATACTTTGAATTTTTTATTACCGATGAGAGGAAACCATGATGAAGAGGAAGATAATAATAAAGAAGAAATAGAATAGAGTCAAAAACATAAAATCTTAAGGAGATAGAGACTCTTATCAATGACACGAGGCCAGCGTTCTCGGGCTCTCGCGCATATGCCCCACTCGCAGTTTTCTTTTCACAACCGAGTCAAGATCACATCTTCAAAGCCAAAGAGCGCTCTTCGCACAATTCGTTTCATTCATGACTACAAATCCCCTTCCGCGGAGCAATTACCGTTCAATCGCTTATCAGATATGGTCCGTTTGATTTAAATTTCACTACTACCTATTACTGGAATACAAAAAAAAGATGCTGCAAAAATAAAATGTTTGAAAAAAAAAACTAATAAATTTGTAAATTCAAGAAAACGTACGCAGAATGTATGTATTATTATAATATTCTAGAAGAAAAAAGAAATTTTGTTCATACAACCCAATTTTATCAAAATTTTGATCATTCATTAGGTCATTAGGAGAGAAATGGCTTCCCAAAATAAGAAACCCAGGGATGGTAAGCCGTTCCCAATAGCTTACGCTAGTGGCTAAAGCTAAAAAATTTTTTTCAACGGCTTCCGCTAACAGCTAATGGCTCTAGCTAACAGCTGGCTAACGGCTAATCGAATTTTTCTTCTCATGTATGTCAAATCATACTAAAATTTTGCGCTAAAATGACAATCAATGACCATATTTGAATAGAAGTCATTCTTTTGCCTTTTTGTTATATTTTATTTCCAAGTCTTTTTGAAACTACTTGCAGTAAGTTAAGATTAATAAATTCCTTATTTCTTCTTAAAAGTTTAAACTTTGACAAATGGATTCTCCTGGTTTTCTACTCCTCTCCTTTCCTCTCTGAAAGAACCAAACCAATTGTAAACGCAGTACCATTACTAAGCTACCAAATTGACAATAAAATTAAATTTCAAAAACTGGAATGTAAAGTAAAACTGTGTAAAAGTGAAAAAATTTAAGGAGAAAAAAAAAAAACAAAAAGTACAACTGCAGTCAGAAAGAAAAACACAAGAGTAGAGTAAAGACTATAAAAACTTGAAACTATTTGTGGTAAGCTAAGATTATTATTACTCCTTCGTATTTTTATTTTTTTCAAAGTTTGTACAGTCATTGGCTTTCTTGATACTAATAGAAATTAGAAACCTAAAATAGGAGGAAAATAGTCTCTTTTGAGTTTTGTTAGCCGTTAGAAGTTTGCTTTTGAATAGCTAACAGCTGGCTACTGCTAATATTTTTCCTGATCGGCTAGCTAATGGCTAGCTAAAATTGTACAAAAATCACCCGGCTAACAGCTAAAAGCTAACGGCTAGCTAACCATCTCTGAAGAAATCAATTAAAGATTCAAGATTGGGTGAGCCCCCTTCTGATTTATTACGAGGGGTGCCGAAGTAGAGTTGGAGAAAATCACAGAATTTGTGAAAAATCTCACTGTCACCGCTTTTATCATCATTTTTTGAAGTTCAAGTGTTTTACCAATACAGCAATAGCAAAATGTTTAAAAGAATTTCGTTATTATTATTTTTTTTTTTTTTACCGGTTATAGATTAGAAGAAATTATGGGGAACCAGATTGTGGATGTCAGTACAATGGATTATGTGGATGATGAAGATGGGACAGACGAAAAACAAATGATGAAAGTGCAAATTGGAGAGGACATAGAAGAAAAAAAAGAAAAATTTCAAACCCTGGAAACACTAGTCAAATATATAATATTAGAAAGGAGAAAAAGGAGGAGATGAAGTGGAAAATTTTGATTTCAGCACCAAAAATATTTATAATATTATTCTTCATTCATAAGAAAAAAGATTTAAATCAAATTTTGTAGAACTTGAGGAAGAACATCATTTTAAAGATTTTTAAATTTCTTAAACGCAAAAAAAAAAAAAATTAACACACAAAAAGTTTGTTTACATTTCAAAGAGAGACCGTTGCAGCAGGGAGTATTTAAATTAGAAAATGTGACTTTTTTTTGCAGACAAATGAACAAATCCTTGTCCTTCAAGGGGATATAGCTCATTCGATTGGTCAGAAAATCCTCAAAAATTTGTACAGTACTCACACTGTTGATAAAAAACCTGCCACAAAAAAATTTATCCAACCGAAATTTAGCCAAAAGAGCGATAACACATTTAAAATGAATCATGTGGTTTACCTAAAAAGTTGGTAAATGTCTTATTCATAATTATTCATAATTAATTAATAATATTATTATAGATTTATACTATGCAATAATTTTTCATTTATAGATGTGAATATTAAAGAAACAAAAAAAAAAATAGTCTTTGAAAATTTTTATGGAATAAATTCAAAGGAATCCATAAAATTTTTTTACCGGATAATAGAACTTATGGATTTATTTATTGCAAAAATGAGGTTAGTAATGATTAACATCATATATCATTAATATATATCATATCATTAAAATAAATTATAGTATCTGTTTATTAATTATATTATTTTTCTTTTTTAGGAAGCAAAGAAAGTACTCCTGAAAGCCAGAAGAATATTTTTTGATAATATCAGAATTGAGATTCTTGATCGCACATTTAGTAGTAATAAGAATCCATCAGTTACAAGTAAGTAGATTTTTAATAATTTAGAATCCTAAAAAAATTTTGTATTACAGGGAACTTTCTATAATTATAACATAATTCTAAATTTTCCCTAATTTGGAAACAAATGAAATCTTTTCTCCACCTCCATATAAATTCATATTAATATGTGTAACTAAGTTTGTTTTTTCTTTTTTCTCTTTTACTTCTGAAAGTTGACCTATAGATCATTGGCTATTCTACAACTATTTTTTTACACTACTCATCTATTGGATATCAAGTTTCGTTTTATTTAAAATGAAAAATTAGCAGTTTACCAACTAAGTAAGTAGTTGATGTTGATGAGAAATAATCTTAGATACAGATAAGAATTTGTGAATTCTAAGACGTAAAAACGAGAGAGGCGTGCGCCGTCTTGCTAGTAATAATCATAATTTTCCCACTGAACTTCCAAAAAATACATTGCAACGTCATTTGAAATACTTAGACAATTCTCTTTCAAGATTTAATAGCGTAGCATTTTTTTCCCCTCTCTCTTTGATATAGACATCTCATTCTGCTGTGTTCCACTGTTTCTACTACATGCATTTTTTGACCGTATGGAGACTGTTGTTACTTTTATATCATAAATCTCAATTTCTTCGGTCGTCTATCATTATTCTTATCGTTGTTGTTATTATGGGGTTATATTCGTTAAGTCTAGTTGTCGCCGTGCAGGGCGAACAACATGAAAGGACTTATCTGAATTTCAGGTCTCGACTTGGCAGGAAGAAAGGAACCAAATCTTTCAGGTTCCTGACCTGAATGCAACACAATGATGCGGATTTCTTGGTTTTTAAATTTTGACGTAAAGACAATTTGAAATTCACGAGTTTCATACCACAGTAAGGAAAAAAGCTTCAGATCTTTTGAGTTTTGGTCATCAAAATAATGAAAACAAAAATTTCCGTTATCTTACAACCACGAGACTCAGTCATATTTTTTCATGCATGAAGAAATAATGATACCCAGAAAAAAAATCGCCGAAAATGGAAAATCGTATCTACGCCATTAAATCATTGGATTTTTTCTTTTTTGTAAAGACAGGATTGTAGTATTCTTCATTACCGATTATGCGTACATAGGCTTACATCTTTTGCGAGGTAGTAAACTTCCAAAAAATTAGGAATAAATCAAACATCATTTTCATCTCATATCACGGTCAAAATGTTCCAAAATTATAATGAAACCACTCACGAACTTTCAAAAACTTCGTAGTAGTCTTAAAAAGTTCGCCAAATTGAATGGAACAGCATCTCTTAAAAAATAACAACAAACTTGTTTAAAAAGTTTTATCGACGTTTGAATGGAAAATTATGTTGTTTTTAAATTCGCGTTATATTTTCTCTTTTCGAAGCCTAATTTCGGCTCGAATAATTTTGATCGAAGCTCGTTAGCAATTCTATACATTCGATGCCTATATAATTGCCCACTTTCGGCAAACTTTGGAACAGTTATAATATGGCGAAAGTCGACGAACTCTTCGGCATGCGGACGAAGAAAACTTGGAAAATACAGTAAGCACTTACCTTCGAGAGTGCCGCATCAACCAGATACACCAGCACGAAAATCCAAAAGGAAAATTTCATGGTTTCAAAACCGATCACTATAATCCGCACCTGTACACAGATCAAGAATAAGGAAACTTTGATAATTCGACATTATGCAGAAAACGACTTCGTAGAATCTTTTCACATGCGGATCTTATGTACACGTTGTCGACCAATATTAGACGATAAGAAGCCGGTATTTCATGTCACCGTAAATTGACGATATTTGTATATAAACGAGGCGAATCGACGACGAAATTACACACGCGTCGCGACGCCGTTTGCCGAAAAACGAACGCACAGACGAGAGTGCACAACTGCCGTAGAAAACAGGAACTGATTTTATAAAAACGCCGAGGATACTGTCGAGTGTTATGAGGTTGTACTTTGCGTTGTGTGTCTTCAAACTCTGTAATGGTCTCTATGGTAACGTTTTTACTCAAACTCAATTTTGCATGGTATGCCTTATAACAACCAACGTACACTGTAAAACCTTACTCTTATATACGGATACGAACGCATAATAATACATATGTATGTATAGTACCACATCAAAGAAAAAGGATGATTCGGCTCAATTTTCGCAATACACAGTATCTAGACGCATTTAAATTGAGATTTCAATTAATAATGCACCTCCTTACGTAATTTATTATTCTTCTCGATGCGTCTACACGGTTTTGAGAGCTTGAGTGTATCTACAAGATAATACTTGATTATATATTAGCTAGTTTATAAGCGTTTAATACAATATAACCCCCTTTTCTACGGTTCGGATGAAACATAGCTTATGTTGTTCCTGCACGCGAGAGATTACGACGAAGAAAATATATTCAAACAGGCATCACATCACTAAAATAATATAAGGTCTCGAACAAAGCATATGCTGTACCCAACTACTGTACGCATTTTTTTCACTGCAATAACATCAAGTGAGTGTTTCGCCAAAGGCACCACCTTTTTCCTACGCCACCTCTCTAATGGCCACCACACCACATCATATATATTATTCCATCATTATCTTCTCACAGGAGCCACAAGATTGCCCTACAGTTAATGTTCTTGACATGTTATATGTCTTTGCTGAAGCCTACCCCTAATTCGAAATTTTCCGAGTCCAAGTCCGAGTTGCCCCCCCCCCCCCCCATTAATGGACTTAGAAAATTTTCGGCTGCTGCCCGGGACCTGATTCGAAATTTTGCGAGTTCGAGTTCCCACCTCCAACCTCTAGCCTTCATTATACTAGGCCTAATAATATACAGTATACTAGCTTTGTACTGGACCAAGAAGGGTGGCGAATGAGCGGAGCGAGTGAGCTCTATTACTCAGTATACCAACATTATACTAGGCCTAATATACAGCAGTAAATTAGCTTTATACTAGACCAAGGAGGCTGGGGAACGAGCGGAGCGCTGTCGAAATCCTCGATTATTTACATCATCGATTATTCGACTTAGCCTAAATAGGCTAAACCATTTCTTTTCTCGACCTCCTTTCCATTAAAAATAAACGGCGTCTTATTACAACGATTACTAAGCAATTTATCAGCTACGATATCCTGCCGATATTTCGATCTGTCAAAAACCATAAAAATTCAGATAGTAGATTTCGTCGTGCATCTATACCATATTTATTTATACCTATTAGTGATTTACCAAATTCTATTCTTCAAAGTCCAAATCTACAAGTACCGGTTTATAAATGATGGAACCACCAGAAGAGATAGTTATAAGCCTTGAAGAGGCAATCGCTGAAGTAAGTACTTAATTCTTATTTGATCTACCAACTCCGAAAGACTTCTACGGGATCATTGTCGTGTACCTCTAAATTTACATCCTTCAAATACGACTCAGTCAACTTCGTCTTCGTTGAGGACAGCTTTGGTCAAGTCGAGATTGAACCTACCTATTATTAGAAAGCAACCTCCACTAAGCGCCTCTGACTCTTTCTTTAATAACCATCTTTAGATTACGTTAAAATTTTTCTGAATTAGTATTTACTCCACCAGACGTAGACTGACGGACTGCTTTCGTTTTCTGTCCGTTAGGAACTTCAAGATAAACGTCAACCCGTTCGAGAACCATCAAAATTCATTTCGTTGTACAGATTTAGATTTATAATTAATTATGTAAATTAAATTAATATTTGTTAACCTAAAACCGATTTTCTTTCTTAAACTCCCTCAAAACTTGTTGTGATTTCCCTGATAGGTCAAGTCTTCAAATCTCGTACGATCCACGGCATACCGCGAGATACAAATCACAACACGAGTGAGCCCTAGTACACAGTATACCAACCTCTAGCCTTCATTATACTAGGCCTAATATACACTATACTATAGCTTTATACTAGACCAAGAAGGGTAACGAACGAGCGGTTAGCCTTCATTATACTAGCCCTTTGGGCTGGGGGTCAATCAGAAATCTGCGAGTGAAGGCGAGAGAGCTCTATTACTCAGTATACCAACATTATACTAGGCCTAATATACAGTAAACTAGCTTTATACTAGACCAAGGAGCCCTAGTACACCAACCTCTAGCCTTCATTATACTAGGCCTAATATACACTATACTAGCTTTATACCGAACGAGCGGCTAGCCTTCATTATACTAGCCCTTTGGGCTGGGGGTCAATCAGAAATCTGCGAGTGAAAGGGAGGAGTTATGACGTCATCAATGACCTTGAGACTTGAAAAAATTTCAACCTTTAGCCTTCATAATACTAGGCCTAATACACAGTATGTACTAGCTTTATACTAGAAGCTACTTTGCTGAGCTAGTAGCTTAAAATACTCTAAACTAGACTTATACTAGACCAAGGAACAGGTAGTGTGCAGAGGAAACAAAAGGGTGGTACTCCTAGATCAAGCAAAGCAAGTATAAGAAAGACGACACTTTATAAAAGACATGGAACATGATCTTTATTCATTTGGCTACGGCAGAAAATTTTTACATAGAAAATGCCTTGTCTGGAATTTTACTTGTCTTGTCACAAATGATGAGCTGGCTACGCCCTCGGGACAAACCGCTCTCATGTTTTTTTCCTACGCCACCTCTCTAATGGCCACCACACCACATCATATATTATTATTATTCCATCATTATCTTCTCACAGGACTGGTCACAGTCGTCGTCAAGGGATCGAATATTTTCTGTATGGGACAAGTCGGGATACGTTGAAAAAAACCGGGTTCAAGGTTATGTGATTATTGCGATCCAAGTTTGTACTTTTTCCCGTCAGCTCTTCTGCAACACCATAAGAATCACGTCACAAAAGGCCATACCATGTATGAGTATAGGAATTTTGGCCGCAGGAAGTGCTCCTCACAATGTGAATCCGAGCCCGGGCATGAATTGAGCACGGATCACCGGTTTGTACACCGAGGTGATTTACAAAAAGACATTAATATGTTTCACGTAAATTACTACTACAAATTACTCACCATAAATTACTCATTTCTAGAATACACAGAGGCGGATCGGGAGACAAACCGGTGCCCGCTATACTGTCCGTCTTCCCTACACTCAGCTGGCCACTTGAGGAACCATTACCGCAAAAAACACAAGGTTGTCCGCAGTGTCCAGGATTCTCCAAATCGGGACCGGACCTGCAGCCAGGAGAAACGACCACTGCGCCCCCGGGAGGGACGAAAGAAGTTTTCTCAAGCTCCTGCAGCTCCAGCAGCTGCAGTCCAAAATCCCGGAGCCAGTGGGTCCGCGCAGGAAGAAAGACAAAATTTAAACTTGTCATGGCGTCAACTGCGGGACCACTGGCGGGCATAATTAGTGCACGAAAACTTTTATAGATCGAAATATTCAGTGTTTTAATTCCAGTTTGATCTTCGACCGTAGGGTGACTGTCAAACAGTGCTGTACAGTGCAGTGGCGAACTACGGTTATTTGACGTAAAAAGGCTATTAATGAAAAATACCTATTACCACAGACGAGGAGCCCCTCTAAATTTCCCATAGGAGTGTAAGGGGCGAGTTTTTGAGGCACCAATCCTCTCGTAAAACGGGGGTACACTCAAGGGTCGACTTTTCAATTGAATCGATCCGATTTTCAAGGTCAACAACGTTATAGATTGTTATACCAACGAGTTTAAATATGTACGTATTTATCCGAATTATTTTGAATCGTCAACTATTTTTCTCATTTTATTTTCGTCTTCATTCGAGGGAATACTCCTACTACCTTGTTGTATCTAATCTAATCGAGCAATACAGCGCTCTTGGCGTTTATCAATATTGTATCTTGTATCAATCATCATCTTATCAAAAGTATTCAATACAGTGTTCATCTATCGAGTCTCCAAAAAGGTTGTTGTTAATTTCCTCCTCTACTCGGCAGCAAACATAAAAGGCGCGACGAAGTGAAACAGGAGAAAAAAAATCACTCTTTTTCTTTTGTTGGTCTAATTAATTATTTTTTTCCTCACACTGTTAAGGTGAATTCGGCTAACGGGGTATCTGGGCCATAGGTCTTTGATGTTGATGCAAAAGTGTATTAGCGGAATTTCGTGGTTACTTGGTAACACTGACACCCTGAGACTTCTATAGCAACTTCCAATCGGTTCCCAGCATCATGAAGGTAGGCGTCAGGGTTCATTTTTCCAACACTTGAAAATTTGCTGTTTACAACTTTGACTACACCAACTTCAAGTGGTCTGAACTGAGTCAAATTATACGTCTATTTTGTTCAAATTCCACGTCAAAATATAGAAGAGGTCCCATTTACTTGCCATGTGAGGTTCAATGGAGTGAAAACTTACGGTGACGTGAAACTTGAGGGGATGGTCCAGTTACCTCATGCAAAAATCATTCTTGGGGTAAATGGGTCAGACACTTCGGGTAAGTGGGTCACTCATGGCCCACTTACCTCACGTGCTAGTCGTCACACGTTATCACAGTTTTTCGTTGCACGGCTGCAATCTGCAGCATGAACCATGAACGACCTGTTCCTTTGCTACCTAGATTTTGTGTTTTGCGTTATCACCGGCTTTTCGCATTCGAGATTGGATCATTTTTCGTGGATGGAAGAGCTTTGAATTTAAGAGAGAAGTCTTTTCTTTCCTTGCGTAGTAAGTACGTCAGCTTAATTACTTTCTTAACTCACTGAGTTAAATTTAAGTAACAAGTTCACAGCAAACTCAATACAATATTTCCTTTATTCAGATCATGCCACGAACGTACGTCAGGAAGAGAGATGTATTATCTTATTCACAAGACGATGTAGAAAATGCCCTTCAGGATATTAGAAACAATAATCGCAGTATCAGAAATGCGGCCATGGTATATAACATTCCAAGAACGACACTCCGTCATTATGTGCAGGGCACAAGAGGACAGAAAGGCATTGTGTCCATGGTGGAGGCGGTAAATTAGCTCTGCCAATGAAGTATGAAGAACAGTTGGCCAATTGTCTACGGGTGCTTGAGAAGCATGGGAATGGACTCAGTAGAGATGAAGTACTGGACTTAGTACAGAGGTTTGTGATAATGAACAAAATCAGTACTCGTTTTAAAGATAATCGCCCAGGCGCTGAATGGTTTATTGGCTTTTGTAAACGTCAAAATTTGTCTATCAAAAAACCGCAAGGAGTGGAATTCGCTAGAAGAAAGCAAGAGTCTCCTTTTGTTATCCATCCTTATTTTGACCAATTGGAAGAAATATTCAATGAATATGATTTCCACGGAAAGCCTCATCTCATCTTCAACGTGGATGAAACGTCGTTTGCTCATGATCCGTCAAAAACAAAAGTTGTTGGAGCCATTGGTCAGCCCTGTACTCGCACTATATCATCTTGTGATCGCGAAAATACATCAGTTCTCGTTGGGTCGTCTGCTGCTGGTGTTCGTCTACCTCTCCTAATCATATTTAAGGCGAAAAATGTGATGGAAGACTGGATTAATATCGATAGAAGTCAACTACAAAGTATTGTAGCGAAAAAGGACGATACAGCCATAGCGTCATCAGACAGTGGTTGGATGAAAACTGATATTTTCTGTAACTGGTTTCACAAAGTATTTCTTCCCAATGTTCCTCCCCCCCAAAGACCAATTCTTCTAACCTTTCATGGTCACTCGACACACATTTCAGTGAAACTTATGGAACACGCAGTTCACAACGATATTATTTTGTTTAAGCTGCCTCCAAAAACATCCCACAGGACGCAACCAATGGATGTCGGAATCAACAAGGGATTGAAATCTGACTGGGATAGAGATCTACTATCTGGACCAAAACCAATTGAATATCCCTTAGAAAAGACATCTGCGTCTTGCACGACATCTGCGCCTTGTACGCCATCTTCAAACACAAATGTGCTTGGGTCTTCCATGCAAGTCGATACTGATATTTCTAATGCAAACAAAACCTTTCCTTCTCCGCAATGAAATACTCCTAATTCTACTTTCAAATCAAACTTGAAACGAAAGTTATTCAGTACAAGTATTTTAGAGGACACAAAGTCAAGTAAGTGTCTTAAAATTGTATCTTTAAATATGGGAGATATATCCTGAAGTATTTTTTATTTCCTTCTCATTAATGATTGTAAATCTTGTTCTGTTCTATAGTTACAGATGAAGACAAGTGGACATTCCTGCAAGCCACATTTGCTTCCTATAAAGAAAACACAGGAAACAAAGACATACCGCTCAAAATTTCAGTGCTTGGAGAATACTTCAAGCAAATGAGTAACGAATCTTGTAATGCAGAAATAGCTTGTAACCGGTTTCAGATTTTCATCAAATCGCGTACAATTACTGAAAAATTACTTCAATTAGTCATTGCTGACTTGACCATAATAGATGACGATTTACGTAATGATATTGAATTAGATATGTCTGTCTTTATCAAGCAAAAGAGGAAGAATGCTCGTAAAACAAAAGCGTAATAACATAGCAGTTTATTCTATTGTACTGAGTTTTGTTTTTCAGATTAAGCAACTTTGAATCATTGTTTTCTGATTCCTTTTTCAAATCATAGTTTATGTTTAAAATAATTAACACTTACATTATGTTATTGGGTTCATTTGAAATTGTCTTTCATAAAAGACTGATTTACCAATATTTCTTTTTTAAAATAAGGGACTTTTTATTAATTTCTTGTTATTGGGTTCATTCCCGATCTGCGCAATGGCAAAAAGATGACAGCAAATTTTTGTCATATTGACAATTAAGTGTCAATAATGAGGCAAAAGTATACTTTGTCATTCATTTGCTCATGAATTGAGAAGAATGACAATAAATTGGCAGAAAACTTTTGACAAGTTGACAAATGAGCAGCAAAAGAGTGGTAATAATCATTTCTGCTAACTATTTGCTAACCAGTACATCGGTAGCAAAAGTTGACTATCAATATTTGTCAACCCATTTTTAAAATGGCAATTATTTTGCAAATCTAAAATATCACATTTCTCGCCATTATGGCAATTTGGTTTTGTTATCATTTGTTCCTATCTACTCAAATGCAGCAGTGTGCATTCGTTCCTGATGCTAATGAAATAATCATACCACAGAATTCTAATTTACAGTCAAAAGAAGAGAGAAGAAAATACTGGTAAGTTCTCTATTTGCACTAATTTATTCCTTAAATCTAAGTTATGTACACTTCAATTGGTCAAGAATTTAGTTGTTCTAAATTTATTTCAACTGAGGGCCGTGTTTGTGTTTCAAAGATGACGAGTGTCTAGCAGTATCGTTAAGTTCTCAGTACTGTATCATAAGAGTAATATCTACCGGTATTTGTAATGAGAATCCTATAGTGGTTCGCGTTTCCTCCATCAGTCCAGGATTCGCAATAACGTTAAACGAAATTTTTTGGTATAACAAAAATGTAACGAAAACGGAATTTTAGTTTGTAACGTTCACTGTCAATTGTAAAATTTTCTCAGTTTCAATTCTATAATGCTCTGTATTTTGTGGCGTGTTGGACTGGCGGATCCACGTGTGAGTGGTGGGAGATAATGACCGGGAAGAAGAAAAAGAAAAATGAGATATCCGTATTAAAAAAGAAGGAATGGAACTAATTCTGAAAAGATGTAGATATCTTTGCTTGCTTATTTATTTTGATTCTATCATCTACTTCCGATTATTTTCTTTTTCCTATGCTTTAGCACCTTAAATTTATCCTTGCTCAAAATGTCTCACATCTGGATCTGCATTTGGCTTCAAAACTAACTCGCTTTTGTCATATAACCGCTCACAAGTTTTGCTGTAGTATTTTGCGTTCATTTGTTATTCAATGCCATCTGGATATAACTAATCTTTCCTTCCTACCTTTCTTTAATAATTTCAGGTCCAGAGGATGCAGAGAATGAACCACAAAAATTTACTTCTCCTTCTAGTCCTGATCTTGGAGTTTCAACTGATACAAATCATAGAAGCACTGGAGGTAGTTCTTCAAAGTTGGTGAATACTAATGAAGAAATTTCTATTCTCGACGACGTCTTTGGGCATCCATGTGAAACTTCCCAATTTTCCAGTCTTGATGATATCCGAACCATGTTGTACCAATTCTTGAAAGAGGAAAAATCCGTGGATATGACTACAGACCCGCGAGATTATTGGCAAGAAAATAAAAAAAGATATCCCCATCTTTATTTATTTATTTATTTTTTTTATTTTGGCTTCTCCATCCGGAGGTTGCCTTCGATGTTACAAACTTATTACTTATTACTAACAATCTAGTTACAGCAAATTAACAAAGTACGGTACATAGCACAGAATGTTCACTTGAATACGTTCGATTCAATGCTTAGGCTATCGTTCAACATGCTCATTCTTCTTCTACCTCTCGGGACTTTTCCATCTATTTTTCCCTGTACTGCTCTAGCGAAAAGCTCGTCTTCCTTTATTCTGTTTCGAATATATTTGTGTTTCTTATTTTCCAGCGTGCTGACCAGCACTGCTTCTTGCAGATTCATCCGGGATAGTACATTCTCATTCGACACTTTTTCCGTCCATTTGATCAGGTTCATCCTCCTATAGCACCAAAACTCGAAAGCTTTTATTTTCTTCACTACCGTTTTTGTGAATGTCCACGTTTCGCTGGCGTATCGCGCAATTGACCAAATATAACATTGTAGGATCTCGTGTCTCAATTGTATGCTCATTCCTTTATCAAGCTGGCAAATATTATATTTTCGGTGCCTGCCACACAAGTTTCAGTGGAGCGCCTTTTCAGTTTACTAAAATATATTTTGTCACCTGTAAGAAATAAGTTGAATAAAGGCACAATAGATGCTATCATGAATGTGAAGTGCAATTTGCAAAATGTACTTAATTTTTTGTTTTCTTAGTTCTTCTCTTCCTATCCTATCTCAATAAAGTTCTATTTTTTAAAATTTTTGGGAAGAAATGAAGTTTATTTCATTGAATAACAAAGAAATTTGTTAAAAGTTGGATGAATGAAGTAAAATGAAAGAGTTTGATACGTATAATGCTTTTATGTTGTGAAAAATTGCCTTCATAACGTTATGACAATTTTTTTTTTCATTTCAATGAAAAATTTCAAGAAAACGTTATGAAAAAACAAAACAAAATAATGGATGAAAACGATATCAATAACGAAAAACAGAAACCGCGAAATAGTTGATAACAAAACAAAACGAAAATAAAAAAAATTTCATTATGCCAACCCTACTTGTGTTTTGAGTGTTTCGCTTATCCGACTTTTTTGTCAGTGTAGCCATCGAATTTAGCTGTGTTTTCTCTTTCAAATGATACCCATATTGTAGAAGAATACTTTTGGATATTTGAGAGTTTTAATATAATATAATATAATTCATTATCAAGTTTTCTACAACCACAATTACCACCACAACCTCTCTTGCAAGCGCAATACAATTTCTTAAGAAGTGAACTTGGCCCAGGAGGATCTGCAGTGGTTACTAGAATGAAGGTTTCTCTGTCGCGTTAACAGATCGGCATACCAGTGAGAACATTGTCGAATCAATTCAAGCCATAATGGAGTTGTGGAATCTCACTAATAACATGTTCTCAGGAGTGGTCACAGACGGAGGCCCGAATATTCTTATAGAGGCATGAAGGATTTATTTGGTGAAGCGCGCAAAACATCTGCATACAAAGATAGGCAAAAGTCAGTTAACGCTCTCCGTTTTTTTCGAGCGTGCCTATTGAACGGGTAATACATAGGGTGACCACCTGTTTGCGGAAACGCAAACACGTTTGCTTTTTGCGAGGTGAATTTGCTGTTTGCTAGCGTTTTTCAAATACTCTACTTTGTTTGCGGATTTCAAATCATTTAAATTTTCATATAAATTCCCAGTGAAACAGGGAGGGAAAAAACGAGGGATCTTGATCGGATCAAATTACTTTTTTTTTTCAATTCAACAACACTGATTAATGATTTACACGGCTCCCTGTCTACATGCTGCTGGCTTTGGCGCTCGGCTTGAGATTTTGAGACAGATGATAAATTCGATTATAATTTTTTTCATTATCACGCCGCGGTCACCCGATGGTTTCCACTCCTGAACATTATTAAAGGAAGTGCAATTATTCAAAAAAACAGTTTGAGTTGTTAAATTATTCAACTCCAGATATTTGATCGATGAATCGAATGGTCGGACTGGAGTCTACCATCTAAAGTAAAAGTAAGTTTATTTATTTTTTAATTTAAATATTACCTATTAGACATTAGGCCTATTGTTATATTATTGTGACGATTCTCGATTGTTATGTAATAGGTATTGATAAGTGTTTACAAATACCAGTTAGCTTCAAGCCGCAAAGAATGAACGAAACCAACTGCAACAGCAAGTCGAAATCTGCAAGTGAAGAAAGTGAAGACAAAGATGTCCATGATCTAGCTGTCGCTGGCGATTTGAGTCCAAAACGTAAGAGAAAAAGAATTCCGGGTAAATGCTCAAATACCGTCATCATTGCAAATTCCATACACAGGTGTTTTGTCAATGGGCGAAATGAAGCTGAAGCTAAGTGTAAAGTATGTGATAGCTATATTAAAATTAGTTCTCGAGGAAGTGCTGCTCTAAATGACCACGTTGCTAGCGTAAAACATATAAATGCTCTGAAAACTGCATCCTCGTGCACAAAACTTGAAAAATTCTTCCCTAATACTTCTCAAAAAAAGGAAGAACTGCTTCGAATGAATATGAAAGTTGCGGCTGCCGAAATTACGCTGTGTTATCATACCATAAAACACCACCAATCTTATAGATCTATGGACTGCACCTCAAAACTACCAAAAATTTTGTTTGGTGATTCTCATGCTGCAAAGAACGTGAAATGTGCTCGAACAAAGACACAGGCTATTGTAAATCAGGTACTTTATCCATATTTCAGGAATCAATTGATTCAGAAACTTCAGACAGTACGTTGGTTTTCTGTTGCAACTGATGCGAGTAATCATAAAGTGTTGAAGATATTTCCAGTAGCGGTTCAATATTTCAATACCTCAGAAAATGGAACTGTAAGAAAAGTGCTGAAAATTGAAAATTTGCCTAATGAAGAATCAGAAACAATTGCTCAGTATATCCTGCAAATCCTTAATCATGATAATATTGCTTCAAAATGTATGGCGCTATCTGCTGACAACACAAACACAAATTTTGGAGGGTTACACCGACGAGGACGAAAGAACGTTTTCTCTAAATTGAAAAATCTTTTGAATAATTCTAGTTTGATTGGAGTGGGCTGTCCCGCGCATATTTTACACAACTGTATAAGTTATGGAACAAATACATCGAAGGTCGATATTGAATTTATTGTTACTCGATTGTACTATTACTTCTGGATATACACTGTACGCTGCGAGAAGTTGAAGGAATTTTGTGATTTTGTAAACACTGAATACTGTGCAATGTTGAAACATAGTAAGTCTAGATGGTTAAGCCTCTTTCCTGCGGTTGAACGAATTTTAAAGATGTTTGCTGCATTAAAATCATACTTTTCATCTCAAGATTCAACAGCAGCTCCTGCAGCACTTGTCAATTTCTTTTCTAATGATTTTGTATTTTATACACTCGATTTCGTCAATTTTTCAGAGAAATATTTCAAGCATAGAAAAGGAAAAGAGTTCTGTTATTGAAGTGTACGATGTTTTAAATGCAGTATTGTTTACTTTATGTGATCGACACAAGAATAATTTCATTCCACTTGAAATTCGTAAAATGCTTCGTAATTTAACTGAAGATGGTCTTGAAAATGAATGTAATAAATTTAGAGAAGAAATGCATACAGCTTACAATAGGTGTATTGAATATTTGAACATGTGGTTAGAACCTTTTAATGAATTTAAACATTTTCATTGGTTGAAATTTAGTTATATACTTGAGAAAGACCTACTTTATGAAGAAATTCTTGATTCTATCGAATACTTACAATCTAAGAATGTTCAATTTGATGACTCCAAGTTGTTTGATCAGTTTTCAACTTTGAAGCGTTTTTTAAAAGAAGACCCACGTGTAGAGAAGATTTTAGACATTCAAACAATTGATGAACAGTGGGCTACATACTTTAATTCTTGCATTAACGCTAAAGAATTATGTTCAGAATTGCTTAAAGTAGCCGAATTTTACTTTGCTATACCTAGCCATAATGCTGGACTCGAAAGAATATTTTCATTAATCGAAGGCCAATGGACTGATGATGGCAATCGACTTTTTGTAGAGTCTATAGAGGCAATCATATTTATGCAGTATAATTCAAAAATGAAGTGCCAAGCTTTCTATGATTTTGTATGTAAAAAAGAAAATGAAAATTTGCTGAAAGAAGTTCAGTCTAAAGAAAAGTACTTGAATGCCAAAAAAATGGACAAAAAAGATGATTTAGAATCTGATGATAATGAATGTTCAGATTAAATTAATTGCAATACCTATCTTACTTAATATTATTGTAATTCTGTATCTCAAATCAAATCACTAGTCTCGTACTTACACTTAGTCTTACCTAGTATGCCTTGTACTTAGTCTTACCAAAGTCTTTCCTAGTATACTGCCTTCTCAAAGGTTGTTTCTTATTTTATAAGAATGTTACTATTTGATTATTGTCTAAAATTAACTGTCATTATTATTATTGTCCATTTCATATGAAGTGATGAATTCTTTTATTTTTGTTTGATTTTGATCCCTTTCAATAAAAAAATTACCAAGGCTATAATAATGCATAAAATTATTGAAAAAGTGACAAATTTTTATTTTTTCGTTGTAGCATGAAAAAAAAACTAGCAAACGTATGCAAAAACAGACGCTAGAAGCGCCACTGGCGAGGAACGAGCGAAGCGAGTTCCGAGCTCCTGTAAAAATTATTCTTGTTTGCGTAAAGCTCACAAAATTTGCGTTTTTTAGAAAAATGTTTGCGTATGAAATAAAACCATCTGGTCACCCTAGTTAACAGATCGGCATACCAGTGAGAACATTGTCGAATCAATTCAAGCCATCATGGAGTTGTGGAATCTCACTAATAACATGTTCTCAGGAGTGGTCACAGACGGAGGCCCGAATATTCTTATAGAGCCATGAAGGATTTATTTGGTGAAGCGCGCAAAACATCTGCATACAAAGATAGGCAAAAGTCAGTTAACGCTCTCCATTTTTTTCGAGCGTGCCTATTGAATGGGTAATACAGCGTTTTACAGCGATAGAAATAATGTGTGCAGCGACAAACATTGACATGAATCACGGCCTACTTTATATAAGGCCGGAATGCAGAAAATGACAACAGCGCGCAGTGGATTCTTATCAGTGATGTTTCGGGGCGGTTCATGTTCATCGGTGCGGTGTAACCACGGTGTATGTGTACCGCACTTCGTCTCCTATCTGATTTTTAATTTTCAAACGATAATAACTGCACTTGTACAGCACCAATTTTACTAAAATTGGGCTTAAAAAACAGAAAATCGTTTGCTCTTCAAGTTATATTCTCTTCGTTTTTTCCGAAAACCGCGTTTTATTAGCGTGCGAATCAAAATACTTGAATTTTTTCGTTTTTTCCCATAAGCGTCCATGTAAACCTGTATCCACTGATTTTAGAGTGCGACGTTGTGACTTCGCTACATTCCGGCCTTATATAAAGTAGGCCGTGCATGAATACGAGTGAATCGAAAAATAGCCGGCTACACAGAACCGACAGAAGTGGTGGGGACTCGATAAAGGAGATACGAGTTTCACCATGTGATCAGCTGTCAGTACTTAATCACGTGATCAGTAGTTGTAGCTTTACCATGGAAGTTGTTCGCTACTCGTTAGAAGAATGAATTTTTCTCGTTGTGCGTTTTTTTCAGGAACACGGTGACTGCGGAACGATTTTACATGATTTTTCGGTTAGGTTTCCCAATTCCCGACTCACCAGTGCCGACAAGATTTCTTGATAGATGAAGTAAATCATGCAGAATGTAATACCGAATTATCGAAAGTTTTCAAGGTGGAAATACTTCCCGATAGAAAAAAAGAAGTTGGTGGGAATTGCTACAGTACTAGATCCGCGTTATAAAAATCCCATGTTACGGACAAAATGGTATGAGCTTCAGGTAAATATAGTTACTTATTCAAAATGAAAGAAAATTGATATATATTTATAATTGTAATATATGAGACTCAAGTACGCCATGACGAACTCTGGGGGCCTCTGTTGATTTTACGAGAAATCGTTAATATAATCTTTAGTAACAGTTTTCAAATAGAGATCTGCGATTATTTGAAAGTTTTGATCGCTGAGTATTTGTCCGCGATATCAAATTTAGGGTTAACTCTAAAACCCAAACACCATTATCTTACACATTATCCAAATATCATGAGAAAAATGGGCCCTATCGGAAAATTATCATCTTTCAGATTCAAAAGCAAACATAGACTTGGTAAAATTATTGCAAACTCGACCACAAGTCGTTTAAATATATGTTATACAATAGCTTTTAAAAATCAACTAATTTTTCATTCTAGGCTTGTAAGGAATGAAGTATCTTACCCTATTTTTGAGTTCGGACCAAAAAATCAGAATTTTTCTTCACAAAATGCTGTATCATTGAAATAACTTACTTATTTTCTTGGGTAAAAAAATTAGGAGCCAAAAGAATGTACTGATGAAAGCCACTGACACTGACACCGGTAGAGAAGTGTTAAATATTGAGAATATCATGTTACCTATTGGTCAGCCCTTTGAAAATGTATTTTTAGAGTGCTCTATCTCAAGTTATTCATATAATTATCATCTCGACGCTTATGAGGACTATGGAAAAAAAAATCATGTCACAATATGTCTGTACGATTTATTCAAGTACCGGTATACGATTAGTTATAAGATATTTTTTAATGGAAAAATTTTTGTGAAAAATTGAACGTAAGTTTTTTTTGCGGATAAGACGTTTTATTTGATCAGTTTAAATCAAGTTTACGTACGGTACCTACAAAGTTTTAAACGGTTTATAAATAATATAAAAACAATTCAAATTTGATTGATGAAATTGTGCATTTTTTGTCTAAGATTTGAATAAACGTAACAAAAAAAAATCGAATTTTGGTTCGATTGTTATGAAATTGCAAATAGTTCAGGTATTTTCAAGGAATTAATTATGTAATAGTTTACAAAACTGATCATGAAATAATGCAGTCCAATTTAGAACGAAAATATAAAACGGAGATCGATATAAAATTAGTCCAGGCGGAAACGTGGACTTCGACAATACGGCTTCGGCAAAGTGACCCCCAACCCTCCCCGAGGCAGGACAACAACAAAAGAATTTAGCATTTTTACCGTGATCTTTTAGGGAGGGGGGAAAAAGAAGGCTCGAAAAATTCAAATTCTCTCCTGTGGTTCAAATGCATTACAGGGTAATAGAAAGATACGTATGAAACATGCCAATAAATCTTAATGTGAGGAATTTTGTTTTAATGTTCTAGATCAAGAAAATGCAGATGCGGAAGAGGTGAACGCTTGCTCAATAGGTAAGTAACTTCGAGAGCTTTCTTTCTAGACTTACTTAATTAGGATTGCAATTAAGGTACAAAAAAGAATGACGGTTTTATAAAATTAGTCCAGGCGGAAAAGTGGACTTCGACAATACCGCTTTGGCAAAGTGATCCCAACCGTTCCAGCTGCAAGCTGGCTCTAGAAAATGGAGCTGGAAGTGGAAATTTGGTTGGACTTTCGGGATCGGGAACGGATCGGAAATTCTTATGCCGGGAACAGTTCCCGTGAAAACTAGAAATTCCCTCCCGCATTCCTTCCCGGGAATTCCCGGACCCAACACTGATTCCCGCTACCTCCCTTCGGCACATGTCGGCTTCGTTCATCCCACCCGCAGACGCCTTGTTGTATTAGTCCATACAACGTAATGTATGATTTCCTGGTGACGTATATATAAAAAATTTACATTTGCACGCTGATTACTCTGGGGTCTTCATACATGGGATTTTGCAGACTCTGATAAATATTGGAAAAATCTTTCAAATGTTAAGCTTTTGTGATATTTTTAACGAAACTAGAACTACTGATGAACATTTTTACCATGAAACATCTGGATTAGATGAACAGCAGGGCACGTACACTCAAATTCATTCAAGTGGTATCTAATTCACATCTGATATAGATACCTTTTCGCTAAACGGGATTAAAATCATGACGTAGCAGGAAATCGGTCTATAGACCCGGACCTAAAACGGCATTTACGGTGCGCGCTAGTATTGGCTTAGTATCGGTATTGATAAGCAAACAACCCATATTTTTAGTATTATTGATAATTATAGATCTCCGATCAAAGCAGGCAAAGAATGGAAAATAATATAAGAACAGAAAATTGTGAAGTACGTAAGAGAGGATTGTAACACGAATCTGATCAAGTAAGGTGTCGCAGACTTCGTCTAATGTAGTATATTTTTCAGATTAAAATGCAAGTAGCACGTACAGGTATAAAGAGACTTTGCCGAAACTGTATTGTCGAAGTCCACTTTTCCGCCTGGACAAAAAGCCGAATGGACATGAAGACGACTACGCATTCTCCGAATGCCAAATCGTGGAACCCAACTTTCCAAAAATAAATTTGCCGAAAATGTTGCCGAATTTAATTTCTATGGAAAATTATAAAGTGGAAGCTCAAACGCTGTCGGAAAAGTGTGAAACACTTAGTCTTCAAACAATCATGGCAGGTAAAATAGTTAATGGAAAACTGCAATTGAGTGGCTTCATCTACGTGGAGTCGAAGAAAGCTCGTGGAAGAATTTATTGGGACTGTCGAATGACTTAAGATTACGTCGATCATACCTACATCCAAGGGCGACGGGCACGGGGATGCCGACTCGCGGTCCTTCCACGGTACAGTATTGCGCTATGGAACCACCACGAAGCTGCCCTAAATCAACATCATAAAACAAATAACGCATCTGAGGGTTGGCATAATCGTTTTAGAGTGGTGGTCGGCAAACACCATCCGGACCTTTATGCAGCCCTCAACGAATTTCAAAAGGAGCAAGGATTTATCGAATCGCGTATAGCGGAGTTGAGTCTTGGAAAGTACGTAAAAGTAGCACCTACGAGGAAGTGGTTAGAATTACAATCTCGGATTCAAGGCATCGTGGCAAAGTACGATGAATACGCAGCCAATGATGAGATCATGGAGTATCTCCTGACTCTCGGTCATAATGTTGTTATTACATAAAATGTGGTCTCCAAAATTCTCGGTAAAATACAATGCATCCCGACTTCATTCGGACCTAGCAGACCCGTTGCGCGCTAGCGGCGCGCCTTATCAACGTTAGGATGAAAATCAAAAATACTACGAAGAAACACGTTCGATACTTTTTTCTCGGAAAATATTGTACGTATGAGAAGAACTTCAGGGATATGTTTGTGGCGTCGAAAATTTTCTTTCAAATGAGTTATATTTCATAAGAATTGAAAGAATATGAATAAAGTTATGAAGCAATTATACAGAACTCTCATGCAAAATTCGGAATTTCATCCTAACCTTGATAACAGCATCGTGCGTATGTATGTTTGTAGTGGTGTGTTGAAACCTAAGTTCTAAGAACTGCCGCGAGGTGTCAGCCACTCCATTGCTAGGTCCGAATAAATATACGGTCAATTTATTAAGCATTCGGCCAATTGGAAAAAATTCTTTCGGAAAATAATTATTCGGCTATTTGTCCAGGCGGAAAAGTGGACTTCGACAATACGGCTTCGGCAAAGTGACCCCCAACCATCTTCTTGGTCGTCGCATTTATATCAACATCATAACTTTCAAAAAATACTTTCGTTACTTTGAAATTTTTGTCGTCACACTCAATATACCGAGTTAATATGCCGGAAATAGTGATAATTTTCAAAGACGGCGATCTAGGCGATCCAACCGATCCAGCTTATCCTGAGCCATTTTTAGTAGCTGCAATTCTAGTTGCTCAAAGAGACAATGGCATCGTTATCAAGCGACTACCCTTCAATGACGACGACGAATTTATACAGAGTTCTTCTCCGGCAATGCAGTCAGTAAAATTTGCAAATGAGATCAACATTGTTGCAGAATCCCACAGGATGATGAGCGCTGCCATTGATGATACAACCCCAATTCCAAGACTACTAGAAATGAAAGACGTATTGCGAGGCTACATTGCCACTTTTGAACACCTCCAATGGGAAAACCTCGGATTGCTGGACCAACTACAGGATATTATGGTGAGGTTTATAGAACCTGAAATTCAACGGAGGATGTCGGAAGAATGATCCGCTTTGTTTCGTTTCTACATCATTGTTAATAATACCTACCCATCAACATCGAAAGGACTACATTTTCAAATGTATTTGTAATCTGCATGGACAGAATAAAATGTTGTACTTGGCGTGACATTTTACAATCCAGTTTGGTAAAAATTGAAGGTAGCGCAGCGTGTATAGTGTATCTGCTGAGAAAGATTTAATACCGACTTGGTTCGGTAAAAATTGTCAGCAAAGGTGAAAAATTTGTCACTAGTGCACGAGAATTTCTATAACTCAGGTCTGTAAAAAATTCGTACAATTCGAGGAAATTATGACCAACGGATGTTCAATTATGTGAGGCAGTTTTGTAATAAGAGAGTGACTGGCTGCAGAATATTAAGTGCGTGATCCAATATTAATTCATCTCACTCCCATTAAACTGATTAGAAAAAGTGTGTTAAAGATTTCAAAACATTGCGTCTAATTTACAGAATCGTTCAGCGAATAATTGTACTGTAATCGCAGTACTTTATGTCTCTTCTATCATGATGTCGAAAAAAAGTTGATACTTTTGCGGGTAATTTTTGCAGAACCTTTTTCTCCGTGAGGATAGCTGGTATAGTGTAGCAGCATCAAAGAAAGTATTATCTGTAAATACACCGCCACCGTGTCCAAGTAGAATAAGTTTGTGGACATCATCGGTACAAGCCGAACCAGGATTTCTTGGAGAGGTTCTACAGAGGCCATCGCCCAATTTCCTGATGAGAAAAGATACGTCAATTTGATCTGCGATGCTGTGTCTATTAAGAAACTTGAACAGTGGGACAAAAAACGAGATAAATTATGGGGATACTGTGACTTCGGTCAGATTGAAGTGGAAGAAATGAAAGAAAAAGAGGCAACTGAAGTTATGGTTTTCATGAGTACTTGTTTTAATGGATCATGGGAACTACCCATTGAGTATTTCTTTCAAGACAAGTGTTCGGCACCCTTGCTGGGAGAGTTGACAAAAACGGTGCTGTGCTTGTGTAACCGAGCTCTTTTACAAACCCCCAGTTTAAGGACGTCTGTCAAGAATTATTTTAACCCTGAAGATGTGGAGTTTGCCCAAAAAACTGTTCACTTCACTCCAGATGCCTGCCATGCAGTCAAATTGGCTAGGAATGCTCTTGGTAACTGTTTACTGGCCGTTCTTCGCAATTCTTTAGTCGCTGTCAGGTTCGGGCCGAGCTATTCTGTCGCCCTGTACAAAATTTAAATTAAGGGCCTTTGAAATATGAAACCTTCAAATAGACCCATCAAACTTAGATTTCTGAGGCATATTGTAAAATGAAATTTCTTACTGCCATAACAGAATTTAAACAAAAAAATAGCATTGAACGAAATAGAAATTTTCAATTTAAATCATTCATTTCAAATAAAATGATCATATACAATTTATACATGTGTCTGTTTTATCATTTATGATTCATTCTTCACCTATTGTTTTTTTCAATAATCAAATCATAAAAAAGAAATTGGGAACATCAAAGCCATAATGCTACTTGTACCCATTGATACCAACTCCTGTATTACCCATTAAATGTGGTGTGCCTTTCCAAGATCACAAACTTGTGAGCTTAAAAATTGTTCACTCATACCTCATTTTCCTTTTTTGTCTTTTGCTTCTCTCTCTTAGGTTTTGAAAATCATAAATGAAAAAATAATTGAAGCTCGTGAGCAGAAGAAGGGTCTCATCAATATTGGAACCTGTAATGTACACATAATCCATAACGCCTTCAAAAAGGGCGATTGTGTCAGTAGTACGAATTACGGTTAGTTAATGCATCCATGAATGGTTCACTTTGGCGTACCCAACGGCAGTAGCCAAAAATTGATACCCGCATGTTTTCTGCAGGCAACGCGATTCATCCTGCACTTCAAATTGTCGCTGTGTCGCGACCGCGGCAGTTGACCCCAAGAGGGCACAAATTGTACGCAATCGTGAAGTCGCGGGAGCAAACCAACCATCAATTGGCTGCGCGTAACAATAAAAGAACTTCGACGGAAGCTAAAATTGAAACAAACTTTGGATGTGAGGTGGCTCATGTCCCAAGGCGTGAATTGCCTCACGGCTGAGTTCATCAAGCAGCAGATGAACCAGCAAAAGAAGAAGGCTCGAGCCCGCCGGTACGACCAAGATGTGAAGGCGCGGGGCATCGCTTTATTCAGACGTTCTGCAGCACAATATGAAGTGTTCAACCGAATATTTTGTATGCGGCAAAGGCAGACTCTGAAAAAGGTAAACTACTCACGCCACTTCTACAGAGTCCAACAGAACTGAGTTTATTAACCTATAAGTACTTCTCGTTTATTCTTCACAGGTTATCAACGCGATCCCATAGAAAGTGGGAATCAATGAGAATATTTTCAGATGTCTGCAAAAAGCCGTGCATAAAATTAGGCCCCTCAAGTCGTTATGCTATCTCACCTTTGACGATGTCCACATCAAAACGGGCTTGTCGTGGGATGAGAAATCGGACTATATAGTTGGCTTCCAAAATACAAGTGGCACTTCGAAACCAACTTTTGCATCGAAAGCGACGAAGTGGAAGCAACCCTTGATATACCATTTTAACGACGGGTCAATGAGTGGGCCGAAAGTTGCTGTGGCAATTAAAAGCATCTATAGAAAATTACAGAGTATTGGTCTGCAGATGCCTGGCTACCGTCTGCGACCAAGGTGGCATGAATGCAACAGCCCCACAATATTGGGTGGCGGAAACAAAAGGAGACATCCTTTGCCGGAAGGAGGAGTACACACTTAGAGGATGTTTCTGTATCGATGGGGGCCCACCAATAATTGTACTTTACAACGACTGCTTGTCACGTTTTCTTTTGTTTTCGAGTTGTAAGATTTTCTTTTCTTTCACAATAGAATCTCGTTGGACGATTGCTTGTTAGATTTTCGTTTGTTTTCACAACAGATATTCAGTGTCTTTTAGTGTACTATTTTATCATTTGCGTATATTGAATATTTATTATCTTTCATATGTCGGCGTTACAGTTGCCTGAAAAAAATATTGGTTGTGCCGCATCTCCTAAAATGTCTACGTAATAAACTTCATGGAAAAGGATGCAAGGTTTCAGTGGCAGAACAAACCATACCGTGCGTCGTGGGCTGATGTTATAGCGGTCTACAAATTCGACCAGACGGACTCAAATGCGCGCACTCTGCCAAAAGTACATGATTTTCATGTGTACAAGCAGGCGTTGAGGAAAATGAAAGTGTCTGTGGCGGCGCAAGTTTTTTTTTCAAAATTGTTAGTTTTAGAGAGCTCTATGAATCGGTTGTCAAAACACATGTTTCAACTTTTATTGTTTTATGTACGGTACGAGTTTACGAATATCGGTTATTAGTAGCTGTCGAGTTAATGTGTAACAATAAAGACGTGTAAAATATGTAAAATGCGCTCTCGTATACTTGACAAAAATATTCTGCGATAATGAAATTGTTAGTCAACACGGAATGTAAGTTGGCCTGAAGATTATCAATTTTCAACGTATCGATCAAAATGGACGCTCTTAATGATGACACACCACTTTTATGGCGCATGATCGATGCAAATGAGCGTCGGTACCTTGCCTGCATTCAAGCAGAAGGTCATCAATTTGAACATTTACTTCAATTTTACTTAATCTTTACCGTTCCACTCGAATTTAACGATTTCCATAGCAATAAATTGCATTTTTCTAATGCGTAGTATTTTCGATTTTTAAATGTGCAAAAATGCGACATGACTTTTGCTCACCCCTGTATTTTCTTTTTTTTTGAGATCTATGAGTGAAAGTTGATTTTTTCTTAGAATCTAGGAAGATCAATCGATATTTTGTTTAGAGATTTTAAATGTCAAACAATGAGTTAAATTCAATGATTATTATTTCTTGTAAAAACGATAAAATTTCAGAGTCAGTTGAAATTACGTTGTAAGGACTAGGAATTCCGACTAGATAGACGCGGCACCTTGGAGTACTGTGAGAAGAAATTGTTACCGCTTTGGCTAAGAAGAACTGATCTTTTTTGAGTTGACTGTTACAGCTGCGCCAGCAAACATCTCGGCGGAAGACATGGCGACATTTTTCTGACCATAAAAGAATGTGAAAATTATATTATACTACACACTACACCTGAATGATTGAAAGTCTTTGAAGTAATCCAAAATTATTGTGAAAGTTCAAAGAAAAATGATTGACAGCAGATCAGTTTTTCAAGATTTAAACTGCAATTGTAGACCATTGGATATAGTTGGCTTCCAAAATACAAGTGGCACCTCGAAACCAACTTCTGCATCGAAAGCGACGAAGTGGAAGCAACCCTTGACATACCATTTTAACGACGGGTCAATGAGTGGGCCGGAAATTGCTGTGGCAATTAAAAGCATATAGAAAATTACAGAGTATTGGTCTACAGATGCTGGCCACCGTCTGCGACCAAGGTGGCATGAATGCAACAGCCCTACAATATTGGGTGGCGGAACCGAAAGGAGATATCCTTTGCCGGAAGGAGGAGTACACACTTAGAGGATGTTTCTGTATCGATGGGGGCCCACCAATAATTGTACTTTACGACGTGCCGCATCTCCTAAAATGTCTACGTAATAAACTTTATGGAAAAGGATGCAAGGTTTCAGTGGGAGAACAAAACATACCGTGCGTCGTGGGCTGATGTTATAGCGGTCTACGAATTCGACCAGACGGACTCAAATGCGTGCACTCTGCTAAAAGTACATGAGTTTCAAGTGTACGAGCATACGTTGAGGAAAATGAAAGTGTCCGTGGCGGCGCAAGTGTTTTTTTCGAAATACTTCGCGACAATGAAAATGTTAGTCAACACGGAATGTAAGTTGGCCTGACGATTATCAATCTTCAACGTATCGATCAATTATTTTCATTTTTTGAGATCTATGAGTGAAAGTTGATTTTTTCTTAGAATCCAGGAAGATCAATCAATATTTTGTTTAGAGATTTTAAGTGTCAAACAATGAGTTAAATTCAATGATTATTATTTCTTGTAAAAACGATATAATTTCAGTGTCAGTTAAAATTACGTTGTAAGGACTAGGAATTCCAACCAGATAGACGCGGCACCTTGGAGTACTGTGAGAAGAAATTGTTACCGCTTTGGCTAAGAAGAACTGACTTGTCACGCAGTCAGAAATGGGCTTTTCCATCTTTTTTGAGTTGACTGTTACAGCTGCGCCAGCAAACATCTCGGCGAAAGACATGGCGACCAGAAAAGAATGTGAAAATCGTATTATACTACACACTACACCTGAATGATTGAAAGTCTTTGAAGTAATCCAAAATTATTGTGAAAGTTCAAAGAAAAATGATTGACAGCAGATCAGTTTTTCAAGATTTAAACTGCAATTGTAGACCGTTGGATAGTCATGTATTAACGTTAATTGAACAAAATATGTGGTTTGTACTTGAAAATACGGATTCACGCCCTTGTAAATTGGAAGAATTCCAAAAAGAAATCAATTAGAAAGAAACAGTAATATTCAATAATGATTAAGGGACTGCATAAAAAGTTTTGTACTCAATTTATTTTGTGTATATTTTTCTTTTTAATTTTTTAGCATGCTCATTTAATCTTTACAACTGCAAGAAATTGCTTCAATTTCTATTCCTTTGTTCCTTATTTCTTCTCTTAAATATACAAAGAAAAAATAAATGGAGAATGTTTTGCACCGGTACATAACAGAAAGATAGAATATGATAGTATCAGTATTGGTAATTTTCAGCTTTTTTGTTTTAGTTTTAAAAGAATATGACTATCCTCATCTTTCATTATTGTATCCACCAAGGATAACTTACTCTGAACCCAAGAAACTGTTGATTAGAGCTCAATCTCAAGCGAAGCAGTTTTCTAAGAAACCTCAAAACTCTGCCAATCAAACCTCTCTTTTCCCTCTCCAACTGATATTTTTGGTATCTTTTTTGTATTTAGTTTGGATTTTGCTTAAAAAGAGACGGATTATGTCGCAAGATTAAAATCTGACAGAAGACATACAAAAGAGATTTAAGTGGATTAAAAAGAAAATGCCTAATGACACTTTTGTCCTGGAGAAATTTGAGGTTCAGCTATATGATCGCATTCGGAGCAGGCCCAGGCAAACAACAACAGAAACCCAAAAAAGGCAACCCGAAATCAACAGTTCCAAATGTGTCCAGTAATCAGGGTGAAGAGTGTCCTAAGGAGTCAACTATGGAAGTAGTTATAAAGGAGGAAGAACTTTCAGGAATCTCTTCTGGCCACTCTAAAGAGTCTGATCAGTCCCAGGAAATCAAAGACTGTGTAGATGATCCAAAAAGGATCAAAGAGCAGAAGATGAATTGGAATGAAATCCTTTCTAGGAAGAACCATAAGATATCCTTCGGCATTTCAAAAAGAGATTGTAAAGCTTATTCGCTCTGACTTTTCTTTTTTGATGGGAATGACTTCGGAGGAAATGAAGTACATCTTGAACAAGGTTGAATTGTTGAGTGGAATAGCTGGAGTGGATACTGAAAACTTGAAAACTTCAGTCATCACTTCATCCTCTTCTTCCCAGGCATTCTGAGAAGGGTACATAGAAAGGATCAAGGATCAATCCATAATAGCCTACACTTCAATTCAGAAGCAATCTTCAGAAGAACATCGGGTTATTTTAGAAATGGTCTCCAAAACAAATGGCACTTATTGGTGTTTTTTGCCCCCCTTGACGGCAATTTCATAGTGCATATGTTCTCCAAAAATGTATTGGCGGTGCGCAGTATTCCATTACAAAGCTATTTGTCTGAAGTTTTGTAACGTAAGAGTACACATTGTATTTTGAATGCTGAATGAGAACTCCGTAGGTAATCTTGATGGAGAACCTATGTGGACCTATGAAGTTGAACATAGCATTGACCAGTTCTTCTTCCTCGAAGACTTTTCCCTGAATGTGGAGATACTTTGGAAGAACGTCATGACGATTGTGTCAGACGCTTAGTGAATGCATCCATGAATGGTTCACTTTGGCGTATCCAACGGCAGTACCCGAAAATTGATACCCGCATGTTTTTTGCAGGCAACGCGGTTCGTCCTGCACTTCAAAGTGTGTCGCGACAGGGGTAAGAATAAAAGAACTTCGACGGAAGCTAAAATTGAAGGAAATGTTCGATGTGAGGTGGCTCATGTCCCAAAGCGTGAACTGCCTCACGGCTGAGTTCATCAAGCTGCAGATGAACCAGCAAAAGAAGAAGGCTCGAGCCCGCCGGTACGACTAAGATGTGAAGGCGTGGGCATCGCTTTATTCAAACGTTCTGCAGCACAATATAAAGTGTTCAACCAAATATTTTATAATGTAAACTACTCACGCCACATCTACAGAGTCCTACAGAAGTGAGTTTATTAACCGACAAGTACTTTCTGTTCGTTCTTCAGAGGTTATTAAAGCGATCCCATCGAAAGTGGGAATCAATGAGAATATTTTCAGATGTCTGCAAAAAGCCGTGCATAAAATTAGGCCCCTCAAGTCGTTATGCTATCTCACCTTTGACGATGTCCACATCAAAACGGGCTTGTCGTGGGATGAGAAATCGGACTATATAGTTGGCTTCCAAAATACAAGTGGCACTTCGAAACCAACTTTTGCATCGAAAGCGACGAAGTGGAAGCAACCCTTGATATACCATTTTAACGACGGGTCAATGAGTGGGCCGAAAGTTGCTGTGGCAATTAAAAGCATCTATAGAAAATTACAGAGTATTGGTCTGCAGATGCCTGGCTACCGTCTGCGACCAAGGTGGCATGAATGCAACAGCCCCACAATATTGGGTGGCGGAAACAAAAGGAGACATCCTTTGCCGGAAGGAGGAGTACACACTTAGAGGATGTTTCTGTATCGATGGGGGCCCACCAATAATTGTACTTTACAACGTGCCGCATCTCCTAAAATGTCTACGTAATAAACTTCATGGAAAAGGATGCAAGGTTTCAGTGGCAGAACAAACCATACCGTGCGTCGTGGGCTGATGTTATAGCGGTCTACAAATTCGACCAGACGGACTCAAATGCGCGCACTCTGCCAAAAGTACATGATTTTCATGTGTACAAGCAGGCGTTGAGGAAAATGAAAGTGTCTGTGGCGGCGCAAGTTTTTTTTTCAAAATTGTTAGTTTTAGAGAGCTCTATGAATCGGTTGTCAAAACACATGTTTCAACTTTTATTGTTTTATGTACGGTACGAGTTTACGAATATCGGTTATTAGTAGCTGTCGAGTTAATGTGTAACAATAAAGACCTGTAAAATATGTAAAATGCGCTCAGGTATACTTGATAAAAATACTCAACGTTTAAATTGTTCTAAGTTGCTCTTTGGTTAGTCTACAATATAGGAAACTTGAGCATTTTTTAAATTCAAAACAAGTTCACTATTAATCCATTTACAAAAATTAGAAAATGATGGAGGAACCTAGGTAATGAAGATTTTACCTAGCTCTTCCGCTATCGCTCTTTTTTTTTGTATTGTTAGTTTCACATTTATATTTATCTTTCATGGCACTGTACACTTTTTGTTGAAGTCAAAATTTGGATGGGTTTGATGGAGACATTACCAGGTCTTGTATACTGAAGATAAGCAGTTACCAGGAAATGTAAGACTTTGTCATAAACTAACGCAGGCCCATGTCTTCCCATGCAACTTTGCAAAAATGAGGGTTTCGTTGATGACACAAGTATTGCTTCAATTTGATTTATTATAGGTATACAAAATTTAAACTCCCAAACATAAATTCATTAATGTTTACAGATTTTCAGCAGATCTGTCGCCACGGGATTAAATGTATATCGCGAAAGACTCACTGAAGAACTTGAAGATAGTAAGCCTACAGGACAATTTTCCTTGTACATGAATAATCTGTTCGATTCTCTTAATAGAAGGTATCCAGCAGAGGGTATCAAGCCCGGTAGTCCTGATATCGAGGTACTTGATAAAATTAATAATATGTTGTAACAAGTAGAGAGAAATTTTTGATTGACTAGATTTTTTATAGGTACCGGTAATAATTAAATTATGAAATGCCTAATTACGCTATAGCTGACAGTTGGGTCTAAGTTCTATGTAGGTAGTACGAAAATTATGATTATTATGAGGTACGAGGAAGGAACATTTCTTTTTCCTTATAATTTTCTTTCAAATGAATCGAAAATTTCCACAATTACACTAATACAGCCATTTTTTTGCAAGATTTAAAGTCAGCGAGTTCAATATTTTCTCAAAGTGAAATTTGATGTCGTTTTCTGTTTTTTCACCAAACGTCAAAATTTAAAAAACTACTCAAAGGTTTACATTGTGTCATCAGTTCACACGTAGAGACTGTATTTCATCAAGTCACCTGAACATTGAATGGTGAAACTAACTAGTCAAACAAAATTTTCGGTATATTGTGTTGTACTCACGAATTCAAATAATTATTCGAATATATTTTTCGAATAAGTATTTTCTCTCGCGCGTCAACTGTTCTTTTCATGTTGCTTTCATCTTCGTTCGTAACGAACGCGTACTCTACGCGAACTACCCCCAAAAGTAGAAAATACTCCTACCACCGTCCTCACGTGATCGCGCCGAGATCGCGCCCAAAAACACCCTATAAAATAGGCTCCGCGAGCCACTTTTCGTCACTTCTCTTTCGGCTTCACCCAGCTTACTCTCCTGCTTTCCTGCTAGCTCTCTCGCTTCTCTCCTTGCCTTCTTCCTTTATTTTCATAGCTTCTTCCACAACCTCTTCGGACTGTTCGCCGCGGTGCCCGCGGGTATAGTCTACTCTTTCTCGGCTTACTCGGCTTCCTCAGCTTCCCTCGCTTTCTTCTCGCTTACCTATCCCTTCGGGTTATTCTCCGCGGTGTCCGCGGGTTTAGCTTTCCTATCTTCTCCGAACTTCCTCCTGTTGCTCGCCGCGGTGTCCGCGGGTACAACAGCGTATCCTCTCGGTTAGCCTCCGCGGTGTCCGCGGGACTGATCTGTTAACTTCTCCGAACTTCCTCCTGTTGCTCGCCGCGGTGTCCGCGGGTACAACAGCGTATCCTCTCGGTTAGCCTCCGCGGTGTCCGCGGGACTGATCTACTAACATCTTCAAACTTCCTCCTGTTGCTCGCCGCGGTGTCCGCGGGTACAACAGCGTATCCTCTCGGTTAGCCTCCGCGGTGTCCGCGGGACTGATCTACTAACATCTTCAAACTTCCTCCTGTTGCTCGCCGCGGTGTCCGCGGGTACAACAGTGCATCCTCTCGGTTAGCCTCCGCGGTGTCCGCGGGACTGATCTACTAACACCTCCGAACTTCCTCCTGTTGCTCGCCGCGGTGTCCGCGGGTACAACAGCGTATCATCGTGATTAGCCTCCGCGGTGTCCGCGGGTAGTTTTCTCTCCTCAACTTTGTAGCACCGGCCGTTCACTCTCCAGCTTTCTTTAATTCTAGTCAACCGTTCTTCTCCCTTTCTCTTTCACTCATTTGTTGTCGTATTATCGAAATAAACGTACATTGCTATACACCGAAAGAGACTTTTTTCTTTATAATGTCGCGTAACGCCGATCCTCCGCCCGAGGCGTTCAGGAGCCTTCGGAGCCGACAGGTTCCTATTTCCTCTTCATCGTGGCGTACGGACCGCCGTGCGCAACAATTGTTGCTTTCTATGGACTAAATAGATAAAGATCGGACATTTTTTCAAAAACATAATTAATCAGACAATAAAAGAAGGTATTCAGTTTCTGGATACCTGGGAAACTGAAGTTCATGATGGTATTATCTCAAGAGATGACTTCCTCACTGAAAGTACTGCAGAAGGTTTGAGAGTGAGCCTCCACTCAATTCTCGATGTCATTGAATTTTTATATACCGCAGGATTCAAGTATGTGTTGACCGGAAAAATTAATCAGGATAGAATTGAAGTAAGTTTTCATATTTTTCTGTTTACGTATTTTAAATTTAGAAAATCATTTGTCCCTCATGATTATACCTACCAGTGCTCGTTAAAGATTCTTTTTTTTAAATTGAAAACCTCCGTTTGAATTTTTTTAAAATCTATTTAATCGAGTCCTGCAAACGGAAATTTGAAAAAAAAAATGATTTCTCGCCCACAAAGCAGGCTTTTTGCCTTTTATTGGCATAAGTTAGGTATAGTATAGTAATAAAAATAGATCTTGCGATTTTACACTGAATATGGAAGCATGCCGACTCTAGAGTACTTGCAGCGCTTAGGTGATAATATTAACTTTTCTTGAGGCTGCAAGTTACTCTGTATAATATTAAAAATGTTCTTAAAATAACCTTCATGTCCTAATAAATGTATTAAAAAGAAATTTGGGTATATGACGTTCGTGGAAATTTTTTTCGGATTACGTTCGGGAAAATGTCGTGGAATCTTTTCAGCTTCTGCTTTTCCAAAAAGAACCAATCCGATAGTATCTTACCAGGAAATATACAAGGGAAACTGTGGTGAGTTCATTTCACGAGAGACTGTAGATGACGGAACCCAAAATAACAAGACCTCGACAAGAGTTAGAAAAAATGCGAACAATACTTCATAATTTCAAGGAAACACAATTTTAATTTTAAATTCTTAGAAAGAAATGCGACAGGAAAATACCTAACAAACTACTCACGGAAACGTAAAATCTGAAGAATTGTCTCCATTGAAAATATTACGGATACTACATAAAAAGATACCGTATTTTCAGTTTAGTTTATACAGAATAATATTATTACGAAATAAGATAATCTTCAAGGTTGAAAAGAAGAGGAGAAGTGACTAAGCTCGTTTATGGATATTTTTGCTTCGTATGCTAAAAAGCTTCGTATTTTTAAAAATATTTTTTCTGCGTACCTCTCTTCGCTCTCGTTTCATCACTTTCGGAGTTCAGAATATCCATTTCTTCGCCACATTTTGTACAATACATTGCTCGACTGCGAACAAAATAAATGCATAATATGTACCTATTTTCCAGCACAACTCAATACTTCTCCTCCTTCGCAGATTTAACTTGACTCATATTACGCGACATATTTTCTTCAGTTTCCATTAATTTTCCCAATCTTTCTCCTACGCACGCTATTAATTATGGTTTCCGCGTCGACTTCTCCATTTATTATCTCAAAGTAGAAAATAAATGAGAATGTCATTGACTCGTGAATAATACTATTACTTTCTCTTTTAAGTACGACTAAGAAATTAAATACATGAAGTCCTACCTAGCGAACTTTCCTTACATTTATTGTTGTGACGTTACAAAGACTTGAAATTTACGTCGGAAATTAAGAAATAGAACGTAAAGAGGTGAATCTTTTGGAACAAACTAATCTCAAGCTGTATCGAAAAGTTGGATGTAATACCAAATAAGAAAACGAATATAAAAATAAAATGTGCAAGATTACTGTTAGAATACCATTTCAATGACTGAATTGAGGGAGAAAGTTGATGATGTTCCTAAGGATGGAACTTCGAGTCGTCGTATAATGAAAAGAAACATTGAATGTTCAGTTTTAGAAAATGTCAAACGTTTCTTCGAGTTACTGCCGACATACGTACCACATATAGGAAGAAAGAAGCATCAATTCAGGGAAATGAGTACGCTGAAGGAGAATTCGACCAGTGGCGATGGTTTGATACACATAGATTTTAGCGAAAATCACTCTTGCAAGTACCACCGCGAAATCCCGAGTGTACATTTTGGAAACAATCGCGCTCAAATTAGTCTGCACACCGGAGTCTGTCATATTGGAAAAAAGATCCATTCATTTCGCACCATAACCGACGAATTAAGACATGATCCAGTGGCAACATGGGCCGAAATATCCGCACTTAAAAACTCTTCATGTACAGAGTGATTCGCCTTCCTCACAATACCGAAATAAATTGATGAGGAGGGGGGTTGTTGGTAAATGAAAAACTCAAGCGAAAAATTTGATCACCTCGTCGGGATCCGAACCCGAGACCTTTCGCGCGTAGTAAAAACAGCTCTTATTACCAAGTATAGATGTTTGTCATCTCAAATCATGAATCTAGACGAGTTGAAAACGGAAATAGTGAGCATTGAGATGGGAATCACTGAGAAAACCACTGAGGTTTACGGTCTGCAATCTCTATTAAAAATGGCTTGCGTAGATAACTATAAGTCAACTGAGTATCCGGATCTACTAATGATTATCATGAACAAGAAGTTTGATCCTATAATTAAAACGAAAGGACTACAGCAATCTGAACCGCAAATACTCACGTGGCTCAGGAAGCAAAGTACTCTATCCGATAACCCATGGCTGTTAAGCACACCCTATGAGGGTTCAGGGCGGATATTTGACAAACAGGTGCTGATAAACACGAGCTACCATGCGTTTCTACATGGAACCAGACACTGCCCAACAAGTTTCTTAAATAAGCTGTCTGAGTCATGATTTGATTATAGTGAGACACTTACCAAGAATGGCAAATCAGCCCATGATATATATAGGAAAGAGCTTTTTAAGCTGGATGAAGTTGTCCAATCCATGAAAGAGCTGATCAACATCCTATCTTCCCAGTGTTCCCAATCATCAGCCTGGGGGGATGCCCAATCTAAAAAAGAGGACGAGGTGCATATATATATATCAGCGCTTTGGGCTTCCATATAAGAAGGGTAAAAGATTCCCTAGTAAGTTCGAGGCTGGACTTTGTCAATAAGGAAATCATTGCCTATTTACGTTTCGTTCGAGACTGGAATAAAGCTGTTTATAACATGTACTTGCCAAGAATGTGCTCAATAAACTATCAACGAGTGGATCTACTCATACAACAGCAGGTTGCCAACCTCATAACCTTCTAGTCGCAGGACAATCTACAATAATGAAACTCATTTGCATGCTTTAATTTATTAAAAAACACTTATATATATTGTTAACAACGGTATTTGTACGGGGAAAAAAAAAAAACCGGCAAGCGAAAGGTCTCGGGTTCGGATCCCGACGAGGTGATCAAATTTTTCGCTTGAGTTTTTCATTTACCAACAACCCCCCTCCTTTAATATTACCCCCTGTGGGAAATGCGAAAGGGGGGAATAGCTAGAGTGGCTTTGCTGTAGTGGAAGACGTGCTGAAAACTCAATCGGAAGAAAATATCGAGACGTACATGAGATAGAATAACATATTTATTTTAATGAAGAGCGAAATAAATGTACAAAATTACGTTTGTCCGGCGCGCGGCGGTACAGCTCATTGGGAACCTAACGGACAGAGAATAAAACATCTATCCGTCAGTCTCGCGAACGAGAGTAAGTTAATCATTAGAAATAAAAGAAGATTAAGAGAGTCGTAGATCGTGCAAGTCCTCAACGGGTCGAACCAGAATAATAAGAAGAGTCGAATTTGTCTAAGAATAAGTACTTACCTCGAGGGGGACCATAATATACTGTTGCGGAGTCGTTTCCATTATAATCGTGCGAGTCTGAAGGAATGTTTTCGAGTTGCGCGAACGATAGTTTTAAAAGTTGTACGAGGGATTCTGGCGGGCTACATCGAAAAGGTTCAATTTTCATTGCTATAGATTTTCTTAATAAGTTTGTCGGCCGCGTATTACTCTTCAACTCCGGAGAGGAGTTGAAGTCGAAAATGACAGATTTCACAATGCGCTAAGCACGACTATAGGCTGCATGTCAATTGGCTTTATGGTGGACACTGAATTGTATACATATGTAACACTACGATCCAGTGATGATTCAATGACCATATATGTAGCTAGAAGACCCGAATTGCTTCCTGATATAATAACCCAAGAAGAAAGGAATTTGAAATTCACAGCCATCAATTTGTCAGATAAGAAAACGATTATAACTCACCCTCATTTCGGTGAATACACTTCCTGGTACCAAGACGGTGTGTTTGTATCACAATATGGTGTAGAGACAGCTGCTTTAAGACCACAGGGTAAAAACCCTACAGATGATTTTCATTATATTGCTAAACAGACATCTGTAGCCCTGCAAAAACTAGAGATAAATCCCTTTGGCGCACAGTTGAGATTAACCATAGGGATTGAAAACGTCAGAAGACTGTGGCGGATTGTTAAAAATCCAACCAAAAGGCCTGGGGTCTCTCCACAAGTAATATTATTAGCTGACGGAGGATGGAATCCATGGACGCCCAGCCATTGTCATACGGAGGAGACATCCATCAGAGAATATTGGGCAAATGATATAAGAGAAAATATCGAGTATCTGTTAAAAGTTAGACATCCAAACAACCCATTTAGCGGTCCATCTGAAGAGGAAGTTGTATTTGACAAAACAACATCTTCGTTGTCGATGCAAATGACAGAAACCCCTCGCACAGTCTTCAATTATGTTCGCAGGAGCAATAGAACAGCAGTTGGCGCAAATAGTGAAAAACGAATAGAGGAAGAAAAAGCTAATGCAATGGCTATCGAAATCCTTGAAAACAGCTTTACTCTATTTTCGTAAAATATCTAGACTAGCTTCAATAAACAATAAATTAACCATGACACGTTTAGAACTCATGGAAGCATTAATTGGAAAACGATGCGCATCTCGATATCAAAATAAATAAAAGTATTATATGGGTAGACGCATTACCAGATTTCGACAAACGAAAATACGACTGGAAAAGTCCATTCAGTCCAATCTTAGTGGCAGGATGGTCCAGATTAAGGACTGAAATAACTAATATAATGGAACTATCTTATCCTAGACGTCTCTGACCATATACAGAGGACGGAGAAACAACTATACACCTATTTACTAGCACTTCAAAGCACGCTTATGCTTATCGCGCTTACCTCGAATATCATAATCCTAAGACATTCGAAAATTGAAACTTCCATTAAAATAACCCAATTATAGAATTTTTCAGCTTGTTATACTCGCCGACAAGTATAGTACTATCAAGTTTATTTGATACGCAGACTCACATACCAAATTTCAACAAATACTTTAAATTTTTTAATCTACAACCTTTTCATCCACCTTAAAATCGAAAATCTGCAATTTTCGACTAGTTTCATCGCTGTGGCAATAGCCGACTGATAAACAAATAACGAAATCCATAGCAATGAAAAATCAACCCATTTTCAATATCTCTCTTCAAACTCTCTCATTAATCCTTTTCCACTGTCTACGAATTTCGATTACGAGTTACGTATAAACAATGACAAACATTTGCGATACGATGTCGGATCAGCAGACGCCGACTCAGCAATTCATGATGGTTCCAATCGATGTAAGTACTTATTCTTAGACAATTCGACTCTTCTTATTATTCTGGTTCGACCCGTTAAGGACTTGTACGATCCACGACCTCAATCTTCTTTTATTTCTAATCGACTTACTCCCGTTCGCGAGACTGACGGATAGATGTTTTATTCTCTGTCCGTTAGATTCCCGATGATCCGTCGATGACGACCATGGTACACATTCAGACACGTTTCGGACTTATAATTATTCGATTTATCCTCTTAATTAAATAAATATATTTTATGTCTCTTGTACGTCTCGATATTTCCTCAGATTGAGTTTTCAGCACGTCTTCCACTGCAGCAAAGCCACTCTAGCTATTCCCCCCCTTTCGCATTTCCCACAAAATCGATAACTGAGGTAGATTAGATGCAGGTTTACTCGACGGATCGTCGTACGTATCTTGAAGAATTTTCCAGCATTCTTGAAGATTTTCAACCAATGAGCGCGTATCACCTTCTAAGGCACGAAAAAGAAATTGCCTTTTTGCATTCTCGTTCTCTTTTACCCGGGGATCCTCAATTATTGCGTCAAAGTTCGTTCTGAACGACGACTATTTCGTGATGGTTCCGTCGAATTTTCCCACTTCAAACGCTGGTAGTTTTAGTAAACCGAAGCTTTCTCCTTGATTTTTCATTCCCTGTTGTTGATTGCTGATGTAGCACAGCAATGACGTTTTTGCCCGATAGCACCCTTAAGAAAAAAGAAGGCACCACCAAATAAAATAACCTTAGCTGTCTCTTGCTGCTTCTCTTCGCCTTCGAAATGCAGTTCAGGTTGTAGTTTATATGTAGCGAGACAAAATCGTTTGAGCACGCGACAATATTACGAGCACCGTTTTTTCGGAGTGAAAAGAACGTAATCTATTATTAACTGCCGAAAAGTTAATTCTAGCTACGTACTTCCATTGCTTTATCCGAATTCAAGTTAATGTCATGTGAACAGTTTTATATGCAAAAGTAAACTATAAATTTACGAGACAAAATTCGTAGTCGCTCGGTTCAAAGTGTTACATAATGAGTGGCAGAAATACACGTCGCGGACAAATCGCTCAAATATTACCTGAGCCAACAGAGTCAAACTTGGATGCCCACTCGTCCATCAGAGCAGACCTCGAGGCAATCGAACAAACGATAGTCAGCGACGAAATACGAACAGTCCTAGAAGCCGAGAATCTCGTCAGTGAAATAAAAGAATTGAAAAAGCAATTCGACACTAAGGCGACTAGTTCGAACATCAACGATGAGGTATGGTCATTACGGCGTCAATTTTAGTGACTTCATTGTCGCTCAAACCAAATGCCCATCTATACCTCGACTTGACTGAGGTAGATTAGATGCAGGCTTTTACTCAAAACCGAAGTCAATATGTGCGCGAAGGGTAATCATTAGTGTGTTCGTGATTAACCCAGCGTTTTTGATTGACAGAGAAACTATCTATCCGTTAATATAGATCACATTTTTCGTAAAGAATAGATTAAAAATTATGCGTGTGAGAATAGAACTTATTCGCGAACATCCGGCCCGGAGAACCAACAAAAAGGTTGACAATAGAACGTGTTTTGAAGTCAAAATTAGCAAAATTTTGTATTAGGCACAAAGAAAGGTTTAACTTACTCAAAAATATGACGGATGATCTAAAGTAATTAGTAGTGTGAACTTCTCCGTTTTTCGCGAAGAAACTATTCATTTTTTGTAATAAATTTTTCACATTTTTTTCTAAATTTTTGCTGCTAGCAGAGGGGTAAGCACGTATTAATCGGATTCACAGGGGCCAATCCAGTAGCAACTTTTTTGAAATTAATACGGTGGAATAAGCCATACAAATGTAGTATAAATGCAAAAAATGGTACAGAGATGAAACTCGGTATGTGAGTCCGGGACCTCTCCCCAAATCACCCCTTGAAAGTCCTGACCCCTCCGGGAGATGCTACCCCGGAAATGGGGGGGGAGCAGGTGTGTAAAAGTAGGTTTTCGCATATAACTCGAGAACGACGCAATGAAATGGAAAAGTTTTCAGATAAAAAATATTTTATATTCAATTTCCTACAAAAAAGGTCTCTTGTCTTTTTTTCGTTGCACGCATCCTAAAGCCGCCAGAAAGCGTCGAACTTCAGATAGTACTGTACAAGCGTAATATTCCCGCCAATTTTCAGCAGTTGAGCGCCGCGTCGAATCGCATTCCTGGTAGATGTTGAATAACGTTGTTGCTGCTAACAGTCGTTAAATTCGATGGACTGCAGACAATACGGTCTATCAATCACCTGCTGATTTTATTTTGTATGGGGCTCCTGCAATAGAGATGGAAATGGTACCTTCCTGGACTGGTTTTATGAATGGCATAACGAAAGAGTTGCCATTTGAAAAAACAAAAATTATATTCTTACCCTTCATCAATAATCTGCCTAGCAATGTGGACACAATCTTCACAGCTTTGCATTTTGCACAAAGCAAACACAGAATACAGGACAGAAAGCGTGCATCGTCACTTTTGATCAACCATTATACGCAAAAGCTCGCGCTATCATTACTAAGTAAGTCCATTGATTTTTGTTCTTACTCAAGTCCTGTTTTTTCATTTCCTTCTCTTTCATTTTCTGTCCTCCATCTTTTTCTCTATTTTTCTTGTCCTGTACTCACTTCCTCATCACTTTGTAATTATTTTTTAATTCATAATTTCGATGGTGACGTGCACAAAGGATCTAAGTGACAAAAACCATATTTTTCAGGAGAGCGATTTGAAAATTTTTGGAACTTCAATTTGACCTGCTGGCCACAGTATTGCTTGAAGTTACTTGAAATTTGGGATGTAGGACGCACCAACCCTAAAGAATAGATCCTCGTTTTAAAAAAATGTGTAGCTTAATTTATAAGCATTCTACAGCCATATTTTGACCTTTTGAGCGCACTTACGACATTTGGCTTGAACGATTTTTCACTTACTACATTAGTGCACCTATTTCCTATACTAATTGTAATGGCACAATAAAGATTGAAGGATTGCACAGGTTGTATTAAGTACATTTGCGTGACAAGCCATTTGTCGTAAGTGCGGCGATATAGGGTTCTGCATGTTATTTTCTGCACTTACTACAATTGGCGCAACAAAAATATGATTTTCGTCACTTACTACATTTGTACATTGCCCCTGGGGGCTAATTGGTGGACTTTTTCCCACTTTTTTCGATGCAGGCCGATAGTCCATGAGCTCCTTGACCCATTTTTGCCCTTAACTCATTTTTGATAAAAATGTCACTTAGATCCTTTGTGCACGTCACCATCGATTTTTTCTTTCCTTTTCCCTTTATTGTTTCAGTCATCCCAAAGAATTCGAGAATATGTTCATAAGACTAGGTGGTTTCCATCTACTGACGTCATTCTTGGGTGCCACTGGATACATTATGGGAGGCAGTGGATTGAAAGAAGTATTTTGTACAATTTATGCAGCAGGGTCCCTCGATCAAATACTGAGTGGTCATGCGTTTGCAAGGAGCATCCGAGGTCATATGATGATGCATGATGCTTTGGGTCAGTTGATTTTTGGAGAAATGAAGGACAATGTAGACACCAATATTATCAAGGAAACATTTGAAACCTGGAGTGCAGGTACGCTGACATATGAGAATTTACAAAACAGTGAAAGTATTACTAGTACTAGTGGTGCAGCAATGTTCATCAAGAAGACGCAGGAGGTTGAAAGTAGAGGTCCAACTGCAGCCTTGTGGATCCAGTATTACAAAATGACAACCTTGATGAAAAAATTTATCATGGCTGAGCGAATGTCGGACTGGGAACTACATTTAGACTGCGTTGCGAGGATGATTCCATACTTTCACGCCAGTGGCCACTTCCCTTATGCCAAATCAGCGCAATTGTACCTGCAGGATGCGGTGAGTTTGGATAAGTTCATGCCTGAAGACGAGGCTTGCGTATTCAAGAAAGTTCAACAAAGACCAGTAGTGTGAAGTTGAGCGGACAGATCGTTCCCGTTGATCCTTTACTCATCTTCCAGCGAATTTCAATCGTGAAGAATAGTGGAAAAGATTTAAAGGAGTATTTCACGTACGAGCTGTCTCCATATCCTCTCTCATTATTTTCCGCTAGCGGTCTCATGGCAAAAACGCAGAAAAGTAAGCTATACAATTTATTCACGCCTATGACATCAAGAACTTTGGATCCGCGTGAATGTATCACTATAATTGATGGAGGTTACCTACTGCATAAGTTTGTGTGGGGTACTCGAAAGAATTATGATGAAATTTGTGCAGCGTACACCCAGTACGTTATCACTCACTATGGTAGTGACTGCACTGTCGTATTTGATGGATACAAGAATGAAGACAAGTACGTGACATATGCTGAGAGAGTTCGGCGAGCAAAAATGGGACAATCAGTTTCTGTGATAGTTGAGGAATTGACAGAAGTTTCACCAAAACAAGACGTATTTCTCAGTGATTCTGCAAAAAAGTCTCGACCAATCAGATTCATGCAGAAATATTTAAATGAAAGCGGGGTGAGCGTGGTCATCTGTGATAACGATGCAGATGTTGACATCATTAAAACGGCAAATAGTAAATGCAGTCATGAGGGAAAAGAAATCGTAGTTGTTGGAGAAGACGTCGATCTTCTCGTGCTCATTACTGCTCTCACGCCGTCAAATAAATGTCTCAATTTCTTGAAACCCTCACACGGTAATGCAGAGGCCCGTCTGTATTGCTCAAGTGAGTTACTCAAGTGGAAGGAGAACATTTTGTTCATCCACACATTTTCTGGTTGCGACACAACATCTTGCTTCTATCGTAAAGGTATGTATTGTGGAACTTTCTGATACTGTAACATCCGGAGCGCTGTATCAACCTTTTACAATGGTACATCTGAAGCGCATGAAGTCGCTGCCGCTGGTGAAGACGTTATTAGAGCGCTGTATAGTGCTCCACCCTCGGTTAACGGTTTGAACACCTACCAGTATCAGTGTTTTCTAAAATGCGTCGCAGGAAATAGAAGTCACTTATCTGCACTTTGGCCTTCTGAAGCTGCAGCTCGCGAACATTCGCTTCGAACATACTTTCAAGTTCAGCTGTGGTTGGGAAACACTCTAGATCCGTCACAATGGGGATGGCGTCGAACCGTTGATGGGCTACAACCTGTAGAGACGAATTTGGAGCCAGCACCACCAGAGATTTTGAAAAATGATCTCATGCAGCTGTAAGAAATCATGTGGAGCATCTTGCGGTTGTTGTCGAGCTGGACTTGTATGCTCCTCAGTATGGATGACCTGCAGAGGTACTTCATGCCTACACGTGCGTATAGTTTTAGAGGATACTGATACTGGATCGGACATTGATGGTGAAGATTCAGATGAAGTTTGACTTCACGGGTAATTTTTCATTCATCTCGTACGTATTGTAATTTTATATAAGTACAAATTTTTGAAGTTTTTGCAAAAAGTAAGTTTCTGTTCCTTCTTCTTGTTTCTTTGAAGACAGTTTTATTTTGACTACAACAGATGAATGCCATAAAAAAGAAACGTCGTGTTGTATGACATATTCCGCGTAAAGAAACGTGTACTTAGTGCACTATACCTGCGAATACCGCACGCGTAAACAAATACAAGAACAATGTACTACGTTTGACGCCTCGTAGCGGCATTACAATGCATCGCACGCTAAATTGTCTAGAAAGCTTTTTCGTTGGAAATTGGATGTAGAATATTTTTTGTTCACAAAATTTTCTATTGTATTGCATCGTTCGCGAGTTATATGCCAAAAACTATATTTTTACACACAAACCCCCTCCTCGTTGGGGTAGCACCCCCGGAAGGGTCAGGACTTTTGAGGGTAGATTTGGGAATGGGTCCTTGACCCACATACCAACTTTCATCTATGTACTTTTTTTTGCAAGCTCAATTGGCTTATTCTACCGTATTAAATAGTTTATATTTAGATTCCATAACACTACTGAACAGCTATCCTGTTACAAAGATTCTATTACGTGATTCTTAGATACTTTTCAACGCTGAACACGAGTCCGTTGTCCGTTTTTTGCAGGCGCGTCACAATTTGTAGTAATCACGATAAATATTCACGTAATCATAACAAATATTCTCGTCTACTTGCCGCGCGCTGTCGCGGAACGTAACGAACGTTTTCGATAGCGACGCTGCTATCGTCGATGTGTTTCGCAACGACGCGCCGAGAACTTGAATCGTGATTACTAAAAATTGTGACGTGCTAGCAAAAAACGGACAACGGACTCGTGTTCAGCGTTGAAAAGTATCTAAGAATCACGTAACAGAATCTTTGTAACAGGATAGCTGTTCAGTAGTGTGATGTACAAGTACCTTTACCCAATCTTGAGATTACAAACTATAAAAAACGATAACGAATTTGAAATTGAAGGGGGGAAAATGCTCCAGATTCAACCAAAATCACTCATGTGCCTTCAAAGAAGTATAATTTTTGTTGTAGTTTGTTTGGATCGTCTTTTCATAAAAGAAAAAAAAAAGGTGTCTATCTATCCGGTGTCATCGAAAATATGTATTTGCACCAGAAACACAAAAACTTTCCTTCGAGTTCCTCAACCCAGTATTAACACCGTTCCATTTTCGAGAACAAATTTTTCAAAATTTTCCAAAGTCAATATTCTAATGACCATAATGCGCACTCTCGGTACGTATAGAAATATTTCGGGAAACCATTTCGCCACTTTATCGCGCTTCCAAATAGGTGTTTTTCATATTTCAATACATTTCGTTTATCTAAATCGGAAGTACTACTCGATAAAATAAAGTTAAGAGAAAAAACTTTCGCAACGTCGTTAGCTCATACACATCGGAATGAGACTCTCTTAAAATCGAAAGACCCTCAACTTCGAGGTGAAAATTCTAAATAAAGCTCATTGCGAAAGCACATTATTCGAAAAATGAATTGTGACATGTAATCCGGTACGTACAATGTAATATATATTGTGCTAGTAAAGATAAGATACCTTACTTTTGATTGAATTTCCTTCCTTTTTCTGCGGCACAATGAAAATAATATTTTAATATCCTCGACTACCATTTTTCAGTTGGCTGAAAGGACGCTCGTATGAAGCATATGCTGGATACGGTCCAATTTGAAAACTGTATATATCGGCTGTATGAAATCTAGGTATTTATACGCGAGTCAGTATTTTTTTTTTTTTTTTTTTTCGTTATCTTGCTGAGCTCGAAGAACGTTGTGCCTATTATTGTAGTCCGGATTGTTCGAGGCTGCTGTTGTTGTTATTGTTGTTATTATTATTATAGCCATATTATAGTAGCTAGAAAGAAGTATTATAAAAATATATTTCAGAAATCTTTTATAGGAGAGAAAAGGAGAAGAAAAAATCGTATAATACTCGCGCTATATAATATACGTCTTCCGCGAAGCTCGATGTGAGAAGAGCGAAGAGCGAAGAACGCAGGATGACGTCGTCAAATAGCTCCATCAAATACTTTAATGGATGGCAGTCTAGGAACGGGGCGAGCGCTTTTTTTCCTTCTCAAGGGATGACGAGAAAAAACAATATTCTTGCTTGCTATCGTTTCATTCTTATCAGAGCTTTCGCATCGTATAAATCAGATTTATTGATACTAATAAAAGTTCGTTATAAATTAAGGAAAAAATCGCTTTTTAAGAAAATATTACAGCTTAATAATCATTAGCGAGTTTCTACAAAGGAATCAATTACCCGATGGTTTTTGTGTCACGATAGCAAAACGAGGTTGAATCGATTTTCATCAATATTTTTTCGTGAAATAAACTTATGCAGCTCAAAAGACGATAAAAATAACATTAAGGGAATCACATTCCGCAGTTCTTGCAGTTCTAGAAGAATTTCTCAAAACAGTGGCAGAAAAGATGAAAGCGCAATTCGAAATCATAATCAAGTTGAATCCTTCAACTTGGTCATACACCGAGTATGGCAGGGAAACGTAGCAATTACACGGGCAGAAGTGGCTACAGGGGCTGCATGGCTATGTCTGTAATTCGATTTAACAACGGCAAACCATTCAAAAATCTCCATAAGAGTTTGTGCGCAGTGATGTCTCTCCTGGAGGTATTGCAAAATGATAAAAAGAAACTGTATTGGCTCGGAGAGGACGGAATAAGCTACACGCAAGCCAAAAGTAAAGGAAGTTATTTGTACCTTTGCGAGGCGTCGAGGATTCCCAAGGAGAGGTCGGTGAGTGCTTAAATTTCAGATGGTAGTCTCGATGAAACTCTGATGAAAGAAGATATTATGAGTTCTGGAAGTTTGGTAAACGAAGAATGAGTCAAAGACTATGGCACTTACTAACAGAGGACAAGGACCTACTATTTCAACTAATCACTGAGCAATAGGACGGTGAAGTCGATTGTAAAATGGACTTGTCAGTGATCGAAAAAGTGCTCTTTGTGGTGAAGATTATAGGTTACACATAAACTTGCAGACAAAATTGGCAGGCACAGTTCCTATATCCTATCCTGAACAAATGTTATACCAAAAAATCCACATTGTACGGACAAACGTGCTTTCACCGAAGCTTGTGTTTTGATAATTTCTTTGATAATAAATAATCGTTCATTGATTTCTTCATTCTACTTCAGCAGAGCTGTGGCTATAGTTAGATTATTCACATACATGGTACCAAATACCCAATTTGTCTATTCTTCAAAAAGTTTTCTCGTTCCAGTACCTGATTTAAGCATTTGCGCTCAGAAAAGGAAAGTTTTCCTTGCCGTAACTGTAAAATTGTAAGGAACGTGTTCTCCGTTGTGAACCAAATCCAAAAATGGCGGGTGGTCAAAAGAATATTATCCAATAAAGAACATGGATTACAAGTGCGTTACAATATGAAAAGCGTTTTTTGGTTCATTGATAACGGGCATCTTTTATCCCGGGTAAGACATTTTGACAGCAAAGGACGCGGCAATGAAAAAGGACGTCGATGAAGATGAAGAGAAAATAAGGCGGTAAACCAAAATCATAATACCAACGATGAAGAAAAGATCCTAAAAGGTGATGGAAACACAGATACGGAGGGTGTGAATGATACCAATAGTATTGGTGACGAAGACCTTATTGCAGATGAGAAGAAACATGAAGCGAGCCTACAAACGGCTAACGAAGGAATCCCGTCACCAGGGAAGAGTGTCCGAGTCCGAAATCAATTGACGCCCCTGGTGGCTAGCCTTAACATTACACGCTGCTTGTTATCCGTACCGATTAGCCAATAATGCCTGTGGTCTTGAAAAGTATTCATTACAACCCAGAAGGCAGTTATGGCCGTCGGTGGATTCTTGTAGCAGTAGTTGAATTATACACATTGATGGACAAATAGAGTTTATGAAATCGATAGAAATTACTACCGAACTACAACGAACCGTAATTATGACCAATCGTACCATTGGACCAACATAAGTTCCAGAGCTCTGAACTCTTACTTATGAATCCGTTCCGTAATACAACATACTTTTTCTTTGTCCTAGTATTGACTTTCACACACGTTCAAAAAAACAGATTTCGAAACATCTGCGTTGATAATAGAAAACATTTTTTTTTTTTTTTTTTTCTCAATACATTTTAGACATAATATTTTAGGTCTTTAAACCAAGTCAAAAATCACGCTCACTTTCTAATGTTTCTGGATCTGGAAAAATTTCAACCTTGGAGATCCTCCACTACCATTTCCCGGAAGTCCGGGTGCATGTTCAGGACGTAGAGAATACTTTTGAATCAAAACATGACATAGCTTACAAGCATATTGAAATATTGAAAGGGTTCAGGATGAGCTACACTCCCGCCTGTTTCTCATATTCAGGCTCATTGATCTTGACTAGACGTGACGTCCATAGTCCCGATTGACCTTGCCCTACTAGGCTGGGCAAGTATCGGTAAAAGCCACTCTCAGGGATTTAGAGTGGGTTCCAGCGAGGAATTGAATACACAAACGGATTTAATATTTTTGCCGTTTCTGACATTTGGAAATTGGCCATCCCAAAACTTTTGTTGCCACAATTTTCAACTTTTCCCTTCCCAAAAAGTACCGTTCTTCAAAATTTGCAGTTCTAGGTACGCGCATATGTCACCCATATAACTGTTAATTCGGCACTGCCTGAATAATGAAGCGGAAGAGTGCCTGCGAGAGTCTATTTTTTTTTTTCAACCCTCATAATAAGTACACCTTGGCAGGCGCTAGGTGATTGCTATAGTGGGAGACTTCTTTCCAACATTTAGCCACCTATATCTTTTTTGCATTGACATGTAAGACTAGAGTGGTAATCCAGCATACAAAACCAAATGAAGTGTAACATTACACCGAATCAAAGAAATAGGTAGAGTATTCCGAGGTATGCTGTTATGTGGATAACGAATCATGCTCCTTCATTGATGACAACCATTAGTGCCCAAATCATCATTGTAAAATAGCATTTGGCGCAATAGAATTTTATTCAATTGCAAGGGCTCCAATTTTTTCCCTTCCCATTTGAGCAGCAGTCTTGGAAGGTAGTGGGGGATTGTTAGGACAGGACTCTGACCAGACATTTAATCAGTATATTCTGAGTAAAGTCTTACATTGAAAACATTTTTTTTCCCCAAGATTGGAGCATCATCCGGCCTACAAAAGCAATCCTTTACAAGGAAGATACAGCGTCAACACTGAATCACAAAAAAAAGGTGCAATAATGGGCACGTTGTAACAATCATAGCTTGGAAGAATGAACGTCAAAGGTTCCTTCTTATCAGCACATAACGACTATTACTGCCCAAAGCATCATTGAAAGATAACATTTGGCATCACAGAATCTTACATCCCCACTCAGGAGAATAGTAAACTGCAGCTGAAAATAAATTTTTCAGATCTATAATTTTTTCCGCTATAGTATTCGACTCATGAGGCTGAGTGATGATCACGCACTGAACTTCCAGGCGATATTTAGTTAGTATGCTCCAAGTAGTTATCTTTCTTTAACTTTTTTTTTTTTTTCTCTTTTTTATACCAATGATTTGTGAAACTGGAGTGTTATCCACGTTACAAAATCAATCGTTCATTAGATTCAGTGTAAACAGTGTAAAAACTGAATTACAACAAAAATTAGAGTACTCTACAGTATTCTGTAGAGTGTCATGGCTCGGAAGATGATGGGCATATCAAGTGTTTCTTCCTACTATGTAACAACCATTATTGCCTAGACCATGTGCAAATATCATTGGAGCATTATATCTGGTATGCCAGAATCCTGAATCCCCCACTTTGCAGAAAGGTGAACTTTTTATGGACTTCTAATTTTTTTTTAAAGCAGCATTCTTGGGAAGTATGGAGTAATTTTTAGCGGAGGACTTATACTGGATACTCAGCCAGTATGTTCTGGAAATATTATCTTTTTTAGGTTAATTTTTAAGACTGGATTATCATCTGGCTTACAAAGTCAATTTTCTACAAGATGCAGTTTAAACACTGAATCAATAATAAGCTTAAAGAATTCTAGGGTAAGTTGTAAAGCGCCGTGTACATATTATGTCAACCATCACCGCCCAAACCTCCCCCCCCCCCCCACCGCATGTTCATTCCAAATAGTATTCACTGTGGTAAAATCTCCAGTGAACTTCAGCCGTGAATACGACTGCAAGGGTTTCTTATTTTAACAGCATTATGGGGAAGCATGAAGAGATGGCTTGCCCAGACCTCTGACCGATATTTAGTCAGTCTATCCTATGTCTTTTCTTGGAGACTATTTCTTTTTTCTTTTTTTCAAATTTGTCAACTTTCAAAAATAAAGGTGCAGTATTTCAATTGTCATAGCCTAGAAGATGACAAACAACGTAGGTTTTTCTCGGCCAAATTATGAGCAAGTATCATTGGAACGTTTTACTGGCATGGCAGAATCTTAAATACCCCATTTTGGAGAAGAGTAAATTTTACCGGAGAATAAAACTGCAAAAGCTTTTAATGTTTTTCTCCCAAATAGAGCAGCATTTGTGGAGAACATTGGGTGATAGTTGACTAATTTCTCTTTCTTTTTTTTTTTCGATTTCTAAGACTGGATTGTCATCTAGCTCGCAAAATCAAAGTTCTTTACTAGATGCAGTGGAAACACTGTATAAACAATCAGCCTTGAGAATTCCAGCACAGGCTGTAATGCGCCATAGTTAGGAAGCTATTGAACTTCGACTATGTATGAATCAACAACCATAGCCCAAAACCATCTTTTAGGTATCATCGCAACATAATATTTTGCCACGCAGAATCTTATACTTCCCCCATCATTTTGGATAAGAGTAATTTCAGTCGAGGATAAAACTGCGAAGGTCTCTACTCTTTCTTTTACCCTAAAAGATGCATTCTTATGAGGTATTAAAAGATTTTTTGCCCCACCTTCTACCCAATACTCAGCCAGTATATTTCCAGTAATTATGTCTCCTTGGAACTTTTTTTTTTCTTTTTTTTTGGCTAGTGGGGGATTTTCATTTTTGATACGTACAATTAATATTTTCAAATGAAAAGACAACTATTTTCTTGAAAGGGAAAATCAATAATATACGTTTGAAGCTCAAGGACTGAAATTTTTCCAGGTCTCAAAAATGTCAAATGATCAAATGATAAATACATTTTTTTGAAACCATAAAAAAAAACGTTCAAGTTTCTCAAAAAAAAAACGCTCATCTCAATCTCCTGACTACATTCGACCTTTCGTTACGGATGGAACTTCAAAATTCGAAAAAAAGTCTACAAAAATTGGTAAGCAAATGTTCAACATTGAAACACTGGAGAGCAGAAGATTCAAAGTGACAAGGCGTTTACAAATGACAGAAAGTTCAAATTTAATCGCTGACAAAATTGCGTCGGTAAATAACAATCATCGAGTTGAAAGAGGTATCGACCCTGTTGAAGCATTGTACCAACTGTCAACGAGTTCAGCTCATAAGCGCTCTCTACAATCGCTGCTCTACGAGCGCACTCTATAGGCTACACACACACGCACACCTTGATGACGACTATAGACACAAGATCGCTAACTCGCCATCTACGCTGTGTTAAATTTTCGTACCCTGAAATCGTTTCTATAGTTTATCCCACCAGATGTCGCAAAGTCGCACTCAATGTATTCTTATGGGAGAAAAAAATTTCACGGATTCGCTCGAAGTTTGGCGCATATGAAAGGAAATTTTATGCAGAATAAATTCACATCTCTTCATTTTTTTGAAAAACTGAATATTTGTGGAGGAAAATGAGTTTTAGTGTCAACTCTCCATAAGAGCCTGTGTTAAAGTGCTGAAGGTTGACTGCAGCGATTTTTGTACGTGTGGCAGAACCAACGAACTATCGAAGTTAGCGATCTTGTGTTTAAGCTAACAAAATCCGCTAGCTGGCCTTCCAGGTTGCTTCGGACGCTTCTTTCATACTTTCAGAGTACTGACTAACGTACGAATTCTAAAAGTTCTACAATCGGACACCAACAATTCATCGGAAAAATACGAAAAATTTCCTACTCGTTCAAAACTGAAGGAAAGAGGAGAATTCGGACGCAACTATCAATACCATTAATATCAAAAGACAATGACACCATAGCAATGACCAAAGAAGATGCCATAGCATTAATACTACAGGATAAATTTCCACGACTGCAGGAAAAGACGAATGAAATGATACCTGAAATAACAAAAGAAGAAACGCCAGAGAATATGACAGACATACGGCCACAAGACATCAAAGATTTCTTCAAAACACGAGGCAATACTGCACCTGGAATCGATGGCATACGATACAGCCACCATCAATGGAGATAGAAGAGACCATTATAAAATTCCTCTACTCTCTCGTTGTTACTCTCCCGGCAGAGGGAGAGGAGCGTCGCACCCGGGACGTAATTCTCTGTTTTGAAAGAGGCTAACGGGGATATGAAGGTGGCCGCCGAGCTATTCTCGAATATGTCCGAAAGCTTGTAAAACAAATTGGCTCACTTTGCGCAGCTGAATGTGAGAATGCACTCTTTGGCACTTCTGTTACGGGCATACGCAGAGCATACATTTCCTTCAGAGAAGTCATCACTGGATCGTCCATGGAAAACCTAGGCATTCAGAAAGCCAAGGCAGTGTGGAAAGAGCGAACCAAGACGTTGAGAAGAAATTAATATGCTTGATGACGGAGAATAACAGTGAGAATTGTGCGCGCGCGTTGGCTTTCATTCAGCACGCAAAAAATCGGTCTCAAACATGAGATTTTTTTTCATATCATTGAAAAATTATGTTCATAAATTGAATTTTTCCATTCATAGATGTTATCATCAAGGTATTGATATGACACCTTTTGAGGCTCTTTATGGAAAGAGAACTACTAATTTTATAAAGAGCTTGAAACTGCCATCTAACGTACGAGGGACGGTCATTAGGTAAGTTTCGATTTTTTGTACCGCACGAAGAACGTGCATAAAAAAGATTAAAAAATCACGCACACTCTGCGCATTGCTACGAGGGGTATGAAAAGTGGGTTCACCACTATATTCCGGAGATGAAGAAAGCCAGTATGCAGTGGGTTGAAAAGGAGGAAAAGGCTCAGATGGAGAGGTCAGTTGGAAAAGTTATGCTCACCGCTTTTTGGGATCAGGAGGGTATGATTTTCGAGGAGTACACCCCTAAAGGTTGTACAACCACACAGCAGACCTACGTCGATACTTTGATGAGACTGCGTGCCGCCATCAAGTCGAAACGGCCGGGAAAATTGAGCAAGAAGGTTGTTCTGCTGTATGACAATGCACCCGCGCATTCATCACGTCTGCGTGAACCTTTTGCGCGGTTTCAAGTGGGATGTTTTCCCCCAACCCCCTTATTCTCCCGACCTGGCTGCATCGGACTTTCATCTGTTCCCTAACCTTCATGCCTGGCTAGGTGGACGCCGATTTTCGAGCGACGACGAGGTGCAGAACGCGGTCGATGGGTACCTCACAAATTTGGACGGTACGTTCTACAGTACGGGCATCGAAAAACTCGTGGTACGGTTTGATAAATGTTTGAATGTTTTAGGCGATTATGTTGAAAAATAGTGTGAACATAAGCTTTAAAATAAATAATTTTCGACAGTCCTAGCTTCATTTCTTCAGTCTGTAGAATTTTACGAAACTTACTTATTGATCACCCCTCGCAGGCGAAGTCAAAACCATGGGTCTTCTAACAACGTCGTTGTGACGACGCTCATTCTTAAGATTATCAGACGTTTTTTGGAGCTGGACTCCGTCAACGTGCAAGACCGTGGCGAAAATCACCTGCACAGTCAGCACTTACGTACTTTCCGCTACAATGATACTGATACAGAAACTACATACTACTGCATCGTGCAGTCATCTCAGAAAGGTTTACTCTGTGATGTGCAGGTCCGCCGAATATAACTAGTTATTCATTATTGTGTCTGTCCAATTCCATTTCTTGATTCACCCGGCTGCGTGTAAATCAAGACTTTTCGTCATTTGAACCATCAATTATGCAACACCATGAAATATACTACAAATACAGATTTGCTCACGGTCAAGGATGCATTTGAAAAGGCTGGTTTGGACACGACTAAAGTAGACCATTTTGCATAAGTTGTAGCTGGATTATTCAACACGCATTGTCCGGGGAAGCGAAGGAAGATGATATCAGAATTAACTCTTCAGCGGCTTATTGATTCTTTGCCCGAGAGAGTGAAGAAAACTGCCACTCAGGAAGAACAGTCGTGTGTACAGAATTTTGACCCGATTCAAACAGAAGAAAAATACCCGCACTGTAGTGGCTGGGCGAAACAATACGAAATGGAACGGCACAAAAATTGGTATGAAGTCAAAATGAACAATTTTTCCAAGTTCTCATCACACTCCTCTTTCATATATAGTCTGAACGTCGAAATTTTTACAAGTCACCCTCCTATCACACGTAGCTCTAAAGTCCGGATCTGTGACGTCACAATTTGATGACACCCTAGGTCAGCCTTATGGCGTCACAATCTGATGACGTCACACATCTCCCATAAAACAAGTTCTCTGCCACCCCTCGTTCAAATTCGTTAAAGAACCTGTGAGTTTTTCAATACTTCGAATAATTTTCCATAAGGAGTAGGTGAACTGTCCATATATCTCTAATACGGCAATACTGGCCGTTATATCATTCACATATCATCAACTCTGTCAATATGTCGATACCTAATGAAGTAATAGTTCAACGAGAATATAATACATAGAAGACTGGAGAACGATAACCGCAATGTAACTCCAGAACTACGGATCACACACTTTAGGACATATGGACCAAGAGTCGGGATTTATGAACCTCGATCAGCTATAATTTTGTTCCATTATAATGTTATAAATTATCCTAGAGATCTGACAAAATGAATTCCTCTGAATAGATGAATAAATTCCGAATATTTAACGACAAAGGTAATTTTGTTCCATTCAAGCTAAGGGTCCTATCAAAACGAAGAACAAAATTTTAAGCTCTTTACACTGTTCAAAATGGTCAATATAATAATGAATATTCGGTCAACGAAAATTTAATTAAATTTAGGAATACGAGGTAATTATTTATATTGTACAATAACGTAGTATTTATGCGATACATACCCGACCGAATGGTTTGTCTGCACGCGATAAAAATAGTAATTAAAAACACAATTAAGGGAGGATTCTTCTCGTTTTTCTTTTCACATTCTAGCTTCCTTTCGCACATCAAGTCGTTCATCAACCAAAATGGAAGCGGAGGCAAAATGCAAAGAAACCTTCAATTAGTAATGCATTTTTGACACATATATAACAATCCTTTGGGGAGTTCTTATCAATGCTCTGTAATTGTTGGTTCTCTTTTCAATTTATTACACCGCGAAAAAACTCTCTCTCTCTCTCGTTCGCTATGACATCAAGTCACTCCACCCATTCCGATCGAAATTCTTCGCAGACTTAATTGGTATTTTTTACTGCCTTGAATAAACGGTTCACATTTTATTTAGCTCATTATTCTCCTACGTACTTTCGTAGGGTTTTCTCGCAATGTATTTTTTTCTTTCACGATCAGTATTCCCAGCTGATTCGTGGTTGTTCTTTTCTTCGGTATACACGTGAACCTTATCAGCACAAAGGAGAACTCAACCAATCATACACGAGGCTGTACAATGCGAAAAAGCTCACAAGAGAATATTTTTAACTTTTCGATTATCCTTAGATTAATGTCCGCGTATAATGTTTTATAGTAGACCTTAGTTCTAAATAAAAAACACGATAATCATTGTTCGCTTCATTTGTGGTGCACAAACGGAAGAAAGAATCCGGCCCATAAAGCGGAGGAACGAAGTAAGGACGAACACTCACGTATTTTTGTGATTTTTTATGCTACTGCAGTGGGTATAAAAAAAAAAAAAAAAAAAAAAACTCGGACCCGTTTAAACCTCGTATGTAGGAAAATTTCACTGCGGATTATCGGTACTGACCTATTTACAAAAGTCGTACATTCCGATTTAAAAAAAAAAAAAAAAAAAAAAACGCTTCGCTTTTTCCAAGCCAATGGAGGATATTTAGCCAAATAAAATTACCCCATTTATGCGCGCACACACACATAGGCTGCCCAGGTCTAACAAGACGCTGTTTTCTACAGAAACATTTCAAAATGAATACCTGTTCAAAAGGCGAAGATCAAGAAATTTTGGGGTTGTGAGAAGAGAGACCAAGGGCTAACTAGTCAAGGTCATTCAAAAAGATTCAGGCGTTGTGGACAATTATCAAAACTGCTGAGAAATGACAAAAATGGACGAAGGAAATGTAAATCTACATCGCATCTAGGGTCTTGTGTTAGAATTTAGTACTCAATATTGTTCATTTTTTCTAGCCATCATTCCCATTCTCGGGAACGACATATTTGTTCCCCAGGAAATTTTAAAAATTCTTAGGAAGTCACAACGCTGGCTCACTGCTGGACTCATGTTTAAGTGCAAGTATAATTTCGTTCCTGCATTTTTCAGTTTTTTTGCAGTATGCTTGGTGCTTGTAAATTTATTTTTCCTCTTCTTTGTTATTTGATGGAAAAGAAAAGCGTGGTTTTTCTCGAAATTTCAGAAAACACATGCAAGTGGTCTAGAAAACCATGTGCAAAATTTGCATCCAGCAATAAACCGAGCATACCTCAAACGTAAAGTTGAAAAAACTCCAACTACAAGGGATACAAAATATAATGAAAGTGACAATTCAAAGAGATCGAAACAAGCCAAACTAAAGAATTGTAGCTTTGTTTTGAAACATAAGGTCGTCAATTCAAACTTATGTAACAAAAGTATTGAATTAGCATGCATTGAATTCTTTACTACGTAGGATCATCCCTTTTCAGTGTTGGAGGAGAGGTGAATCATAGACGTAAAATCTTGAACGTTATTCATTCATTTGTATTCATTTTAAAACTTCTTCAATTTGTATTTTGGTGCAGGTTTTCAAAAGATACTCACGCCATTGTTGTACGCCGTTGATAATGGAGAAAAAAAGTTCACAACCATGAACCACTTCAAATTGCGACATTTGATTATCCACAAAGCCATAGAAATAAGAGACGAAATTAAGAATTTAGCTTTGACATAAATGCCCTCTTCGAAGTTGGATGGAGGGCCACAAATCATGCGAAATTTCATTGGCCCTAATTAGCAGTATTGTATTCTTATGTTTGGTTTCATTTTTAATGATTGATGACTCATCATTATAAATTTGATAAACAAGAACAAATCGAGTACAATAAATCAGTGATGAGCAGAACATCAAAACAAATTGGTTGAAGGCATCTATGATTTTTCATGGGTTCAAAATTTAGAAGGAAATCGAGTCTAGATGTTCAAAATTATTACGAACTAATGCCATATTCTCACATGCTTTGATGATAATTTGGACCTAAGGTCACTAAGAATAAATTTCATTCGACTGAAGTCTCTCAATCGAGACTTCAGTCGCAGCTGTTGCTAGAACCATGATTGCTACTTCATAAAGACGAGGAAATTCAGAAGACTTAGTCCTCCAAAATTCGAGCATAACAGCTTTACTATCTAGCCTTGTTTTGGTGCTTCTTCCATTCATTTTTGCAAAACTGGCCTCAATACCAATGGCCAAGTTTATAGAAATATGTTAGATGACATCGTAAAACCTCTTGACCAACCCCTATTTGAAAATCCGCACGTGCAAAATTCTTTCGATTTGAAAACTACTGATCAGATTTTTCAAAAAATTTACAGGTATGCAACAGAAATCCAGAGAATCTCTTTGAAGAGAATCGAAAACAAAGATCACCACATAAGATACTATAGCGATGTTTCCCATTTAATAACATTTTCCGAAGTATCGTAATTAGCATACAACTTGAGAACGTATGCGATATCGACGCTCGAAATTTACCGTTTATGGTAGAGGATGGCTGAACTTTATTACAAGATAAAATGTAGATGTTTTATACGAAGAAAAAACTCGCACTCGTTCGAGCAGTTTTGGAAAATTTCACTGAAGATTATCTAAGCTGACCTATTCGCCACAGAATCTCAATTTACAAAAAGTAGTACATTCCGATTAGAGAGAAATACTCTGCTCCTCTTAAGCATGTAGAGGATTAATGCGCGTGCACACACATACACCATTGCACAAAAATGATTATCTGGCGCTATCTGAGAACGCGCGTAAAGTAGACCAGGTAGTATTTATTTTTTGTTCCGAGTGTAAATCGTAAATAAAAATTTGTATCCAAAATAAAAAAAAAAAAAGAAAACGCAGAAAATTTATTTTTTGGGTCTCTCTATCTCTCTTTTCCCTATTGAATATACAATACAAGGCTAAAAAAAATGAAAAATTTTCAAATGTATTCCTGTATTCGTTTTTTATTACACTTTTTTTTCCCCCGTAGTGTCGGTATTTGTTGAAATCGTATTTATATTTACGCGAAGTAGCGAACGTTCCGCATGAATTATAAAAAGTACGAGATTGCTGGTGATTTTTTATGTTTTTTTTCATCTCGCGAAAAAAATTCTTTGTTCAGCTAAAACAATCAAGAAGAGAACCTGAATTTAGGGCAAGTCTATTTTGGACCGCTATAATATAAGAATACTTGTAATAATTATCGTGAATAATACGATACGATAAATTCGAGATGAGCCGAAACTGTAGAACACTGTCGGAAAATGCCCGTTCCTCTAAATCGAATGGAATGAATTACGTGAAGGATGAAAAATAATTACGCGTGTACCGGGCCTATCTCTAAGAGCATATGCTCGCTTCGTGGTCGAGAATTCTTAAAAGTTTCTTTTTTTTGAAAAGCTATGGCGGTGGTGGTTGATTGATCCAAAAAGCGTGTACTCCCTCGAGACTCCGACAACTTATTCGACCTCTTTTACCTTTTCTATCTCGCGCACGACGCGACCCGGCCATTTTCTATGAATTTCTATTCTTTCACCAATTCCTTGTCCGTCTCTCGGCTGTAAAATTTAGGTAAAGGAAGGAGGGGAAAAAAAACGATCTCGAAAGTGCGTGAACTTTCTTGTTATCGGAGGAAACGAAAAAGAAGGAATGAGGGGGGTCTATCGAATAATTTCATTTCTAACAATTCGACCCGAAATAGCGAAAAATGAAGTCGCACGGTAGAGGCAGTATCACGTCATATAAATTAAGTTTTCATTCGGCCGAGCACTTCACTTTTTAAAAACACATTCGTTCATTTTTATCTAGGGTACTGTTAAATTTACCACTTATGAGTTATGACTCTTGTTATTTCTTTTCTATCAAATTAGGGAAATAAAGAAATTATATTGAAAAAATGTTCGTTTCGAACTTGAAACTTTTCCACGTTCTGAATTGGAGTTCATTATAACGTGTAAAACTAAAAGTTCATCTTTCTCGATGTTCCAGCCATACTTATTTGCGATATCTCCATTGCACAGGCACTTACGTCCACCTTACAGACTAAAATTCCAATCGCAAATGAGCAAAGAGTCCCCGAGAGTACGAGTACAGAGGCCAAAATGCCACTACTGTCCACATATCTGGAAGAGCCTTCACACTACCCCAGGCCCACAGTGGCGGCCCCAGGAATTATGCCCAAGGTAGGCCAGCCGGAGGCCTGTGAATTGTCAGGTAGGCCGACGATTCAAAAGAGGCGGAGCCTTAGGGGGATAGGGGCTCGGAATTTCCGATAAAAAATAACTTTATTGAATATTTGGGTAATTCTACATGTATAGAGGGACTTCACTGTCTCGAGCAAAATCCGAGCACACTTGTGCGTTTTTTTCAGTTTTTATGAGTTTTTTGGTTAGAAGCCACTCCAAAGGATAAATGTATTCAATTTTTGAAAGTTCTAACGTTCCCATCCCCTCCAAAAAAAATTAATATGTGTCCGTATTCTCATTACCGTGGCATGTCTTGAGTACGTATTTTTTCCTCTTTGGATTCGATGCGGTGTCGAATGTAATGTTCAGAAGCTAAAATCAAGCTATATGGAGACATAGGGTTCGGATGTGGTCATATTCTCGAAAAAACAGAAAAAAAGAAAAACAATCAGCAAGAGAGGGCGGCATTCTTTACATATGTCGCAACTTTCTTTGTCATTACCGTGGCTGGAAGGAAACAGCGTAAAGCAGAGAGAAATATGAGTCTACAGCTGATCCGACATGGTAGAAGAAATTTCTAGAAGAGTGACGCAACATGTAGTTAAATTTCTGAAAGATTTATCGGAATAAAAATATTTTTCAGGTGGAGGAGATTGAGGACAATCGACAGGAAGGTGATGAAGACAGTTCGAAGATATTTTTACCGTGGCATGTCTTGAGTACGTATTTTTTCCTCTTTGGATTCGATGCGGTGTCGAATGTAATGTTAAGAAGCTAAAATCAAGCTATATGGAGACATAGGGTTCGGATGTGGTCATATTCTCGCAAAAACAGAAAAAAAAAAAAAAAAACAATCAGCAAGAGAGGGCGGCATTCTTTACATATGTCGCAACTTTCTTTGTCATTACCGTGGCTGGAAGGAAACAGCGTGCGGTGCTCTCTCTCTTACTCTATCTCTCTCACGGACCACGCTCGCGAAATTTCCTCGCCTCCTGAACTGGTCTTTCCTACGCGCATCATTTCACTATCACTTTCTTCTCGTCAATCCTCCCTCTTTCCACGATCATCCCGAATGCGCGAGCATGATCCGTAGAGGGTAGCTTAACACACGCTGTACAATCAGTTCATATAATACATTCGTCTTCGCTCTACATCTCTCTTCTGTTATTTCGACACGCGGAAACATATATTTCCGCATTGGTGACCCCGACGTGATTTGAAATACGAATTCTTGATTACCTTTATTATATTAATTTATTACATACAAACGTTATGGTGCTTATCCGATTGCAATCGTGCGGATTAATTACAAATCTCGAACTATGAATCAAAAATTTTCGAAAAACATCGAATATCGAAAAACAATCTCCTATTACTCAAAAATCGAAACTAAACGCGAGTGAAAATAGTGAAAATGCAATCAATTAGAACCATCGAATAGGTTCGAAACGTTGACGGCTTCTTTGTCCTGCGAAATTGTGATTACTCCGAGAGAAAACGGCATGGCTGATCATCTGCTAAACACGTTAATCGAAGAAGTGGCCCAACTAACAACGAGAATAACCGAGCTGGAGAATCGAGTATATTCAGGTAAATGTCAGAGAATCGAACATCGTCCTCACTCGCCAAGTCATACACCATCACGTTCACGCACATCATCACGGTCTCGCGGCAAGTTCCAAAATCCGTACAACAACATACCTGAAGGTGTAGATCTTTGTTTCTATCATTAACGATTCGGCAAAAGAGCGAAGAACTGCAGAACACTAAACGGGGGACGCCCGTGTTCAATGGTCAGTAATTTAAACGGGTAAGCGCATCGATTTCGGCGGCGTACGATAAGCGCAAACCCGCAAGCCGCCTCATCGTAAATTGTAAGCGACATAGATTCGATTTCCTTATAGACTGCGGAGCCAGTGTATCCGGACTCCCCGCAAATAATTATTATAAAAACAAACCTAAACCCTCTCCAATCTCTCACTTGTACGCGGCAAATAAGACCGTAAATCCCGTCTACGATTCAAAAACAATAGAATTAAACGTAGGTCTTCGTCGTCCCATAATATGGACATTTCTGATAGCCGATATAGACAGACCAATTATTGGTATCGATCTTCTTACGCACTATAAGCTCATAATCGATCCTTTTAATCGTGTTTTAATCGATGGCGAAACCAACTTAAGAATTTGTTGTAAATTAGAAAATTCGCCGTCTACAGAGTTATCCGCGATCCCGCCGGATAATAACGAATATTCCTCAATTCTCAAAGAATTTCCACATTTAGTTTCCCCATCTGAAATCATCTTCCTTCCTCCAGTATCGAGTGACGTTCGCCATAGTATAATAACCACTGAACCCCCAGTTTCCGCACGAGCTCGTCGACTGTCGCCAGAGCAACTAAAAATTGCAAGAGAAGAAATTCGTCTTCAAATGCAGTTAGGCATCTGTCGTCCATCCTCGAGCCCTTGGGCAACTCCCTTACACATGGTCCCCAAACCCGATGGCTCGTGGCGTGTGGTAGGAGACTACAAAGCCTTGAATAGTCAAACCATCCACGACTCCTATCCCGTACCCCATATTCAGGACTTTTCCTTGACCTTAGCTGGTTGTAACACCTTTTCGCGAATCGACCTCATCCGTGCCTATAACCAGCTATACGTCGCGCCCGAATATGTACCGAAAACTGCGATCATTACTCCTTTTGGTCTCTTCGAATACATACGAATGCCAATGGGACTTAGAAATAGCGCGCAAACGTTTCAGCGTTTTATTGATAATATCCTCAGGGACTTACCCTTTTGTTATGTCTATTTAGATGACGTGCTCATCGCGAGTAAAAGTCCTGAAGGGCATAAAATTCACCTGCGGACAGTCCTTGAAAGACTTCAAACCCACAACGTAACGATAAACGCTTCAAAGTCTATTTTTGGCCAAACAGAAATAAAATTCCTCGGACACATAGTTTCCTCCGACGGAATTCAACCAACACCAGATAAGGTTGAAGCCCTCTCATCGTACCCTCTTCCGAAAACGATCGGACAGTTACGAAAATTTATCGGCCTCCTCAATTTCTATCATCGTTTTGTTCCACACCTAGCTGAAATAGTTTCCCCTCTGAACGAACTTTACCAATCTTCTACCAAAAAAAAAACGATCCTACGCCGATAAATTGGACTGACGAATTACGTCAAACGTTCGAATCGAGTAAAACGCTGTTATCAAATAAATGTCTCTTAACTTTACCAGATTCTTCGTCTCCTCTCGTACTCCACACAGACGCGTCTGCAATCTCTCTTGGTGCATCTTTACATCAGATAAGAGCTGATGGAGTATGCGAACCTCTAGGATTCTTCTCAAAAAAACTCACGACAACCCAACAAAAGTACTCAACCTATGATCGGGAGCTCCTCGCTATTTATTCAGCTATAAAACATTTCCGACATCTAGTTGAAGGAAGAAATTTCTCCGTGGGCACCGATCATAAGCCCCTGACCTATGCCTTCCAACAAAAACCCGACAAGGCATCGCCGCGACAATTCCGTTACCTCGACTTCATCGCTCAATATACAACAGACATACGCTGTATAAAGGGCGATGAAAACCTCGTAGCCGACGCCTTCTCCCGTATCGAAGCTATTTCCGAATTTGAAACAATTGCTGAAGCACAAGCAAACGACTCAAAACTCCAAACACTTCTTTCGCCCACTTCTAACGCAAATCATTCACTACAAATTCAAAAATTTCCCGTAGCCGACCTTGACATCTATTGTGATGTTTCAAAGCCTAGCTACCGCCGACCTTACGTACCCGAATCCTCGCGCCATCAAATTTTCGTTCAATATCATAACCTCGCCCATCCAGGCGTCAAACGCACCCAATCTTTAATAGCCAAACGTTTCATCTGGCCAAATATGAACAGAGACATAAGCGAATGGACAAGAACATGTCAAATTTGCCAACGTACAAAAATTACTAAGCACACGTCTGCTCCTCTTTCAGATTTTGATTGGAATCCCATTCGACTCGATCACGTGCATTTAGATCTAATCGGTCCCCTCCCACCATCAAACGGCAATCATTATTGCCTTACCATGATAGACCGAGCAACTCGCTGGCCAGAGGAACAATCGACAAGAAGGTGATGAAGACAGTTCGAAGATATTTTTACCGTGGCATGTCTTGAGTACGTATTTTTTCCTCTTTGGATTCGATGCGGTGTCGAATGTAATGTTAAGAAGCTAAAATCAAGCTATATGGAGACATAGGGTTCGATTGTGGTCATATTCTCGAAAAAACGGAGAAAAAAAAAAAAAAAAATCAGCAAGAGAGGGCGGCATTCTTTACATACGTCGCAACTTTCTTTGTCATTACCGTGGCTGGAAGGAAACAGCGTAAAGCAGAGAGAAATATGAGTCTACAGCTGATCCGACATGGTAGAAGAAAATCCTAGAAGAGTGACGCAACATGTAGTTAAATTTCTGAAAGATTTATCGGAACAAAAATATTTTTCAGGTGGAGGAGATTGAGGACAATCGACAGGAAGGTGATGAAGACAGTTCGAAGATATTTGAATTGGTAATAAATTCACATGGTAGAAGAAATTCCTAGAAGAGTGACGCAACATGTAGTTAAATTTCTGAAAGATTTATAGGAATAAAAATATTTTTCAGGTGGAGGAGATTGAGGACAATCGACAGGAAGGTGATGAAGACAGTTCGAAGATATTTGAATCGGTAATAAATTCAATCAGTAGTCCCGTATTTTTTCGATTATAATACTTACACGTATATAATACTCAGGCAAGATTTGAAGACCTCATTCTAGAATTTTTTTTACAAGAAAAACAGGGCCGTCAGTGCACTCATAACAAAGGACGAGTCAACACATTCGGTGGCGTGTTCTTTTCCATGTCATTACCGTATCGTACCGGATAGCGATTCCAAATAAGTTATTTCAATGCAGGGGCAGAATTGCCATATGATTTTGAATTAAAGTGTTTACAACATCTATGCGCCAAAGTATAGATTTCTTATGTTCTTAATAAAATCTCATTACCGTGGTTCTCATTACCATGCTCTGTAGAATTTTTGAGGTTCCACGGTAATGATAATTCATCTTGTTACTGAAGGAGAACCATTAGCAGCAATTGTTCGTTTCAAAGCAAAGAGATCATCCAGAGTTAACAAAGTCGAAGTTTCATTCAGCGTCAGTACCTGGATAGGCGAATATTTCAGGAGCGCTAACTTACCTAAATTGATATGCGGTGCACATGCAGAAAATTAGGTACAAGTACTTCGATACGTCATAGAAACATATTAATTCTATCAGTGGGAAACTGATTTATTCATAATAATTATGAACTCTTGTTTTTTGTCACAGGTTTGAAGTGTACTTCCAACGGCTCCTCATGTGCTGGAATGTGCCTGAATGCAGTAGAGCCAGATTCTGATGACGAGGATTTCTTATAACATAGAATTCTTCAGTGTAAATTTCTCTATTGAGGTTATTAATAATTATGTATACTATCATTAATCATTATATTAGTCAATTGTACAATGTATATTTCAACGTAGGACCAGTTTTATAATCTTATATATGTGTCATTATTTCGGTCGTTTTTCTCGAGAAATCGAGAAAATGCATATTTTTGAAATCAGTAAAAACCTTCATTGCGCCCTACTACGTTGCCATGCAAGCAAAAATAGTCATGTTTGATACCATTTTATAGGAAATTTCATGTAGAACAATTTTGAAGAGAAGTGATTCTTCCATATCTCTCACCCTTTTCGAGAAAATGTAGAGAAACCATGACCTCTGAATACAGGTTGCCCCCGGAGGGTGCCCCCTCAAATATTTCGGAGTGGGGGGGTGGTTATATTCGTTGAGGGCACCAATCTGAACATGATCCAACAAAGTTTGTTTTGTCCCCGATTAATTCCATCACAACTTCCTATATTGCCCAGACTAATTTTGAACTTAGCACATAGGGGATTTTTCCAGTCGATGCGCCTTGAAATTCCGCGACCAACCATATAAAAAAGTGCATTTCTCAAACAATGGCACATAGGTTTTTCCCGAGCCAACGACGAAATGAAATTTTGAATAGGATAGACCACATTTCCAGCAAATTAGAAAAATATGTAATACTAATAACCATCAACATTGCTCATAAAAAGCTTTCCTACCAATGGCCATTGTACAGGGTAAGACGCAAGAAAATTAATATGATAAACAAATAAAAAATAATAACGATACGTGATAGATTTAGGCATATAATGGATAGATGGATGATTGGACGGACGTCCACACCTGCTATGTGACCTCACGACTGATTGACTTTCAAACATAGTTAGTACACTTTCCAACACACCGAAAATATTAGTAGCATTACGAATTGAAACGAACAAGATTGTACAAATATCGAAGTTAATTCAACATCGAAATTAAACCACGCCGGAAAGATTTGATTTGTTAGCTACATAAAAGAAAGAACAAAAAAACGTTAACCACGCGTAAGTGGTTTGATTTTGGACAAGAATACGACAAGAAGGAAGGACAAGACTAAAATTGAGAGCCTGGTCGATCTTATCAAAACCTTCCTCGATGCCTCCTCTTACCCAGCATGATTTTGTGAAGCATAGCAACCAGAACATCGTATCGGTCTAGTCTTCGAAAATCTAAGAAGAAAAAAATTATTACAATCCTTCGCGCAACCCTAATTTCAAGAAAAAAACTAGTATTCTTTTCTGATGTCGTGAGCCGTGGTCCATAGCGAAATACAATGGACAAGAGCTCACGACTCCTTCGATATTGCCAACAAAAAACATAATGATATCGATTTGTCACAGTGAACAACAAGCCCTGAACACGGGCTTAACCGTGTCTGCATAATTTTTAAGAAAGAGGAGAGATCATATTAGCCCCTACAAACAATGATCCGTAATGTGACATTGGCGACGAATAAGCGAAATAGGAAAACGAAGTCTGGTATCGTTACACGTTCAAGTCTCCCGTAGAGGACGTAGAAAAAAAAAGGTTCAATGTGATCTTCACCGTAGGAATAGCTCAGGAATAGCTCGCAAGAGGAAAAGAAATACCACGTCATTAAGTTTCAACTGGGAAAACCTAAAATCAACTTCCCCCACAAGCGGAATTTTTCCAAGCTCCAGCCTATCTCCTTTCAAAGCAATTTAGCAAGACACTAAATACTTCTCCCTGAGGCACACCGTTTTCGACAGGGAGAGGGGAAGAGGTTGAATTTTGAATTCGTACTTTTAATGTTCTGTCATGAAGGAAACTCTGGAGAATATTATCGTTTCCCTACCTAGATAGTGACTTGAATGAACTTGGAACCAATGCCCCTCGAGATAGAAAACGGATTATGCGCAGGGTAAATTGTAATTTTTATAGTAAAAATTTTTTAACGCTTTAAAATATGGTCGACTGGTGTAGGTATAGTTGACATAACGTGATTACTCTCAACATTCCTATCGTACTAGATACGATATCTAAAAATAGATCGAGAAATATCTGATAATTAGTAGCCGAGCAAGGTTTATTTTCCTCCAAGTCATTTGTTCAGTACCTATGAGCAAAAACTTGTATTGATGGTATGGGGGATCATCTTTAATGTAGACCAGATACATAAATCTAATCAATGCGGCTAAGCAGTCAGAAAATCAAGCCATGGTCTACCGTTGAAGCGGAGAAGCCCGAGACCCATTCATCATCTCAGATGAGTACGTGCGACCGGCCGAGTTCAAAACCTTCAACTCTGATTTCGAGTAAACATGAAAGTCTTCGATATATGAAAGGACAAGAATTGATGGTTCCGTTGTCAAACTACATACCTTGATTGAAGAGCATCCGCGGGCTCATACATGTTTCATTTTTCTTAATCAAAACGTTCACCATAGATCGAAGTATACTGAAGCAAGTTCAGGATCTTTAAAGATATCGAAGCGACAGATTAGAGTCGAGTGTATGCACTCAGTCATCCCTAATTAATCATTCAATTCCAAAGAGACGGTCGAAATTCTACACCTTTACTTCTCCGAAAACGTTGATGAAGAAGAGTTCCGCGAAAAAATGCGATCATAATATGTAACCCGGTCTGCAGAAACCCGACTTAGCCCACCTTTGGCTAAGTCGGGTTTCCGTAGACATATGCTTCGACAGAACAAATAGAGAAGTTCAGCAAAAACATAAAGAATTTCCAAGCTTCATTTTGCATAATAGGGTGGTTTTTTGGAGCTCATATTCATTAGAAGACCAATTACGTTTCCTCTTATCACTATTCTACTCCTTTTAGATGAGAAAACTTTATCATATTTCAGTCAGTAACGAGTGTCGAATTCAAAATAGACGGTTAGTCGCATTGCACTGCAAAACAAGTAACACTGTACGGAAATAATATACGCGGACGTAATTTCGTCTCTGTACAGACGTACGTATGCGGCTCACACGGTGACACTTAGAATTCCACAAGTAGTCGCCTTCTATCATATTATGCAAATCGTCTTCCCATTATTTGCCGCCGTACTATCATGCTCATTCATTTCTCCTAGAGTAAGTACAACAGACCCTTGTCGTACGTATTAAAATATGCTTATGACGGTTGAGGAGCGGTCATGAAGTTATATACGTGTTTATGTATAGGGTCGCCGACAACACGTGCCGGGCATTCATATTTTCTGTATAGTTCGTAAGGCCGATTTCATTTCATATTCATGAAATTTTATATCGTAAAAGGAAGAAAAAAAAAAAAGAGAAAAGGAAAGAAAGTGAGACACGCGTATCGTTCGCGTGTTGACAAAGAAAATTTTCAATTCATGATTCGCTCATTGAAGTACTAAGCGAGTCTTAAGCTTACAGCAATGATACTGAAGTTCATCGCATGAGCTCCCACGGGTTTTACAGGCTGGAATATAGCGGTATCATCTTTACTTTCTCAAATTTGTTTTGTGAGGGTTGAAACACTGCAGAGTATCATAGCGTAAGAGTGGGTATAGTGTCGGTACTTTTAGCTCAGTTTTCATGACACTATACAGCATTATATAGATCACATATGCGAGCATATCAAAGAACGAATGCAGACTCTCGTGTACCTAAACAACTTTAATGTATACATTTAAGAAACTCATTTAGTTGCATATAACTTGTTTTAAGGGCTACCGTTTCTATATTTCGGGTCTTTCAATTTGAAGTCGCCTTCACGGTGTCTATATTTTGGCTCCTTGTACGGGTATCCGACAAAACTTGGAAATTTACTCTATTAATAATACTTCTACAATGCTGTTGCAATTCGAGGGTGACGTCCTCGTTAGAGTGAGAGGCGCTTATTTTTTACAACTAGGTGCTTACGCCAAATTGGACGTAAGCTTCATTTACTTGTTACTGCAAACAATAAGACTTAGTGAAAACATTTCCAGAGATATTTTCGTACATCCCCTCTTCTCTATTAAAAAAAAATTACAATTTTTTCTTTCTTTTTTCCACCTGTACACAACATGCATCGTAATACAAATTTACGTACGACAATCTAAAAACCAAATCTAAAGAAGTAAGAAGCGGTAGCGTCCAACGTACGCCAGATTCCATAAACGAGTAAGAGAAATAGTTACTACAAAAAGTACAGATCTCAAAACAATTTTTGATGAAGAGATATTCAAAATTTCTCGTCTTTGGAACCTCAGGACAAACTCAAAAATCAACAGCAGCAACACATTGACAGGGCATGAAGAAAAAGAATAGGTTCACTAACGTGGCTCCATCTGATCCAGATCCAAGTTCATCAAGTAGCTCCAAGTCAGATAATCCCCCACCGCTAGATCAGAAGAAAAGTCGAAGTAGGAAAAGAGAGGAACTCCATGTAAATATTCCTGTGAGTGCTTTTTCTCCAAAGAGAAAAATAAGATTGCAGCTTCTCGACTACCACGAGGGTGTAAAAAAGTCATTAGGCGAGATGGAGGTGAAAAGAGAATACCTAAAAAGTCTATTCAAGAATATGTGATGTAATAAGGACTAGAGTAGAGAGGGAGAAATTTTCGACTTATGGCATTGTAACTAACAATACAAATCATCCATAATTGAGTCCTACCTGATGTATTACGGTAAAATAAAGAATAATAATGAATAATATTATATTATTCATGTTTACGTAACAGACAAGGAGAACGAGCCCGTTGTTACCATGAAGGACCTGAAAGAGCATCTGAAAAGTATACGGAAAACGCTTCGTGAGAAGGAGAAATTGAAAAGGGAAATGTATATATTTAAATTTGGTACTGCTACCGGTGCGGAAGAGCTGGAGGATGCACTTGAAGGCCTCTTCACTACAGACGAATTAAATGAAATGAAGCTGCCAAAATGGTGGGATGCAGCTCATTATCTTCGTCCTCACCATGATGTTCGCCAAAATTTGGAGAATATTAAGAAGAATGTGAGTAACTGCACTTTTTTCAGTTCATTGACTACTGACATATGTTTTATTTTATAAATTTTAATTCTACAGGAAACAGTTGAACGTGAATCACGAAAGAAGACATCAGATGCGAGTATTATCGAATCAAACGAGACCAACACTCCTTGTTCATCGGGATTTCATGACGCGGATACTTTCTCAAATTGCTCAAGCAATCAGACCAACGATGATTTTGAACGTATGCCGCCACCGACCACACCTTCTCATCGATCACATACAGTTCGCCCGGTAAGCAATGCTCTGAAAAAGACGAAGGGAATTTTGTCTGAGGCCATTAACGCTCTGGATTATTTTTTTTCTGGATAAGTATAACTGGAATGGAACTGAAATTGTGTCACATAAATTTACAAGTTCCCACATGGAAGGATAAGTAATATTGCATTTGACAACTACAAACGAGAATCAATGAGAAGTCAATGAAAACGCCTAGCCCGGCTAGCGCTGTGTTAAACATATGATTGATCGTGTCAGCCTACGGTATCCTAAATATAAGTCGTTCTCAACATATGAATCTTTTTTGTATACACAAGAGAACCGATACGTCATGTTAAAATACAGGTCAGATCAACTGAATGGGTATTCTCAGTAGGGTGAAGAATCGACAACGACGATGACGACGTAATGAAAAAACGATTTTGAAAGACTTTTTGTGTAAACACAAAAATTCCATAAATGTTCCTAGCATGGCTTGTGGTACCAAGAAGACATGAAGAAATTGGAGAATAATCTCCAGGAAAGTATCAGAAGAAAACAAAAAATTGCAAATGTTTCTCGCCCCTGTGCAAGCGGAAAATGTAACCCTCAAAACTACGATGCGTCAGGAGAAATGCCTGATGAGGTACAAAATATTCGAAATATAATCCGTCTTCCTGATATTGTGCAAGAAGAATCGAAGAACAAAAGGCTCCAACAATGGAAAGAAAGACAAATCGATGATAACGAGCAATATCGAAGAGAAAGACAGAACGAGCATCCTCTAGTTCTATTTAAGGATGAAGCCGAGAATCTCAAAGCAGAAAAGATTCTAGCGCCAATTAAGAGAGGTAGAAAAACGAAAAAAGAATCCGAAAGAATTCAAAGAGAGAGGAATGAGGCCTTCAAGGAACTAGAAAAATTAGGGGGATATCGAAGAAGTCCAAGACTAGCCGAAATAAATGAAAAGGTGGGTTCGATTGTCAATTCAACATACGAAGTGAAAAACAGTAACATAGACGAGATCGATGCAAATAAGAAGTTCGAAGCTGATGAATTTGAAAAGAAAATTCGAAGAAAATTATTTAAGTGTTGGGAAACATCTAAAACTCAAATTCTAACGAGAGAGATCGAAGATGCGTCACTACAGTTTGATAGAGTTGAGAAAGATCTTACTCGAATATATCAAAATAGGGTAGTAATATACATAGATGGGGCTTGCACTGCAAATGGAGATAATAATAGAATAAGTAAGGCAGGAATCGGAATATTTTTTGGTCCAAAATGTGAGTATAATAAATCTGAAAAAATACCACCACTTATAAGAAAGCATACGAATAACGAAGCAGAAATATATGCAGCTTACAGGGCTCTCGAGGTAGCTAGCAAATTAGGTTACTTCAAGGTTGAAATTAGGACAGATTCAAAGTTATTAGTCGACTATTTTAGAAATATCAGAAAAGAGAGATACGAGAAATCAACATATGATTCAATCGAAGAACGTCCAAACGATTGGGTCATGCTTCAGGTTGAAAAAATACTGTCTAATCATAAGGAGGTAATGTTTACAAAGATCAGGGGGCATTCGACAGATACAAATAACAAGGAAGCAGATAGTCTGGCGAAAAAAGGAATAGAATCATAGAATTATTAATTAAGAACTTATACTACCTTAAATCAAATTATCTCATACACTCAGTATATTTCAGATGGAGACGAAGAAAAGTATCGAAGCATACCTTGATGTGGTCACCTATCGATCGAAGAAAGGATTGATCGAAGCATATCGAGGCATGGTAGGAAGAATGGACCTGGACTGGCCTCTGGAGGTTCCAAGGCAGACAATCCCAGACAATTTCGAAGTAAAGCTGCCGAGAATGTATGGGAGGTGCGCTGAAGAGCACCTCCATCCATTTCTCGAAGGCGCCCTATTGGAGGTATTAATTCTATTGGATTGGAAACCGACCGAGGCAGCCGGTGACGCGAAGAATATACTGACATACCCGGTATTTGGGAAAAGCCGAACTTCGATGAAAGAAGGTATAATAGTCATCGAGAATATTTTTGAGAAAAATGATGAATGTCCGGGAGTACACCCTGCCGAGGATAAAATCGAAGAACGGGCGTTCTATATGAACCTTCAAGTACTAAAGTGGGCGGTAGGTGAAATTAAAAAGTCAATGAACGAGGCGATAGACAAATACAATACTACGAAGAAACTATCAAAGAACATCGCCGAATCGTCCAAAAATACAGTCGAAGAAAGATCAATGAACGAGGCGATAGACAAATACAATACTACGAAGCAACTATCGAAGAGCATCGCCGAATCGTCCAAAAATACAGTCGAAGAAAGGTCAATGAAGAAAATGACATTGGAAGAACTGAAAAGGAAGGAGCCGCGAACGGTATCCTTCGACGATGACGTTTTGGAGATACACTATACCAACGGTGACTCATCAAGCGAAGCATCGACAGGATCACCTATTCCTTACATCGAAGACATGTCAAACTTTGTCGCCATATGTCAAGATGACATCAAGAAATATAAAAAAGAACGAGATTCGAAGCAAGAAAAAGTTTTCGTAGAAGGAAACTGGATCGAATGTCGGGGAGGGACGAAGAAAGACGAACAAAAGATCGAAGAAAAGATAGTCCCGAAAGGTGCGGACGAAACATCTGAACCGTTGTCGTTATACGAACTGGCAACGATGAAAATGAGATGGGAGAATCGGAGTACGATGGAACACCATGTGTTCTTTAGAGCAGTATTACCTCGAGTAAAGATATTGGGGTAATTATCAAAAAAAAAACAAACTCAAGTTCCTCTGCAATATAGCATGTACTATTCAACCATTTTGATATTTTTTTTGGTAAGGTTATAGAATAATGTCCCACCAATTTGTTCTCTAAGTTGATTACCTACCCCCCACCCCCAACCATGTTATAAATGATATAGAACGCCAAAAATGTCTTCTCCGTGGCTTGTCGCTCCTCACGTTTTTTCACCTTCTGTTCTAAATATTGATGAAGAAACGCAATGAAAAAAAAAAAAAAAAAATATGAGCATCTTGACAGGTCTTTGCGGCACAGCGCAACATCACTTTCAAGGACCAAAAGTGCACCATGCGACCACCAGGAATGACCAAAATCGGTCACCCATATTTTCTTTCTTCTCCGTGGCAATTTTACAATAGTGTGTGTGAGCGCGCTGATTGTACATTAGCGCTCCAAGACGGCTGCGATGCTTCAGTTCTGCTCATTAGTTGAGCGTACACAGATGAAATTGTGATTCCCAATAGAATTAGCGAGTCTAGATATCGAAGTCTGTGGAAATTATTACGTTTACAAATTCCTTTGTCTTATCCGTGGCCTTATCAGTTCCCGGTAAGCTGGTGGAATGTCTCCTGAAACAAGAAAGGAAAATACGTAATTGGTAAGTATTTACTCGTCTACATCTTCAAAATTATTGAAAAACATTTTCTATGGCGTAAAATTTATAAATTTCCTTCGCTTTTTCTTCACCGTGGTTTACTTTTTTTTTTCTTCACCGTGGCAGCGCCTCAATTTTGCTAGCCACGGAGAAGAATTTTGTTAGCATTGAACGTTCTTTATTTGCTCAATTTTACATTTTGAATGCCGTCATATGCATAGTACTTTCTGGTAATTCCTGATCATGTTTTCATTAAATAGAATGCCTATCACCAACGCTGAACGTCTCCGAAGGAAGCGGGAATGTGAGAGGAAGCGGCGAAAAAAGATCGCCGAAAATGATGAGCAGCGTGAAATAGAAAATCAAAAACGTCGTGAACGTTATCAGCGTCTCAGAAAGAAGAAAGAAACTACAAAACAAAGAGAAGCTCGGAGAAAGAGGTGGCGGCTCGCCAAGCGTAAATACCTCGATAAAAAGAAGGCTCGAAGTGAAAATTCTACATTATCAGTTGTCTCCTCTAGAGCAGAATCTAATCGACGTAAGGCCAAGCAGAGAGCGGAGACTCGTAGAGTAAAGAATTACCATTTGGTTCAAAAGTTGCAGAATCGAAGTAAAGACTTGGAAAAACTTGTAGGTAAATACAAGCAACGATATATTCGTCTGAAGAAGAAGATATCCCAGAATTCGAAATCACCACGTTCTGTTTTGGATCGACAATTAAAAAGAATGAAAGAAAATGTTTCATCTCGAGTCAGAAAGCAATTACTGTTCAGTCGCGCTGTAACCGTTGACTTCCAGGAGTCTTTCAAGAAAGTCCGAAGTTCAAAAGTGAAGAGAATAATTTCGAAGAATATTAAATTTAAGTATGTAAAAAAATATCGTTTTCTGAATAAAGCTAAGCCATACTTTCCGTATGAAGAATTTCGTACCATTTACGCGACAAGGAGAGTACTTGGTGTAAAGCGAAAGAAAATGAATCTCATAGAAAAGTACGTGCAAGCATTCTATGAGGATGATTTGGTATCGACTCTTAGTCCATCAAAGAACCACCGGATTGTGAGAAAGAAGAATAAAAAACAGCTTCGATTCCTTACAAATTCACTGAAATACTTATTTCAGAAATTTTGTGCGGTGAGCCCATTTATTTTATCATATACCACTTTCTGTCGATTACGACCGTTTTGGGTCGTAAACCGAAAGAATGTTGACAGCCGAGATACATGTCTCTGTGTTAAATGTGAAAACGCAAAACTCATGTGTGCCCAATTGAGAAGACTAAAGATCATAAACGAACCAAATCTCGATCAGTTGATAGAAAATGAATTGTGTTGCCAAAATGTTACATCCGAATGTCGTTTTCGTGAATGTGCCGGATGTCGTGATAAGATTATAACGATTCTCGAATTCTCAAATTCCTCGAAAACTTTTTACGAGTCATGGGAAAGTCAAGAAGAAGTGGGTAAAGACAACGTTTTGCGTCGTAAGACTAGAAAAGTAAGAATCGAATGTGATCCACGAGAAATGGTGCTGAAATTCATTTGCGAGATAGTACCAGATTATATGCGTCACAAAGCAATTGACTATTATCAGAAGAACGCTATACGAAACTTGAAAAGTACGCTGACAACTACTGACATTCTTTTCCATATCGACTTCGCTGAGAATTATGCATGCAAATACGGAAAAGAAGTGCAAAGCATTCACTTCGGAGGCAATCGGCCAATGATAACTCTCCATACTGGAGTTCAATATCGCGGAAAAGAGGTGAAATCGTTTTGCACTATTACTGAAGACAGTAATCATAACGCCGTTGGAATATGGCACCATTTGAAGCCAATTTTAGACGAAGCTACTTCGCGAGGTGAAGTAAAAAATCTACACTTCCTGTCCGATGCCCCCAGCACCCAGTACAGGAACCGACACATGTTTTACATACTAATAACAATGATTATTCCAATGTTCAAGTATGCTGAGACGGTCTCCTGGAACTTCTCTGAGTCGGGGCACGGCAAAGGTGCCCCCGACGGTGTGGGTGGTACACTCAAAAGAACATGCGATTCTGCTGTATCGCACAATATTGATGTCAGTAATTTCGATCAATTTTATAAATGTGTGTCCGAAAATATAGAGGGTATCCAGATAATTCCAATAACCACTACACAGGATCCTGTATTGGAGAAAGAAGTGAAAGAAAACTCTGTTGCAGTGAACGGTTAGTATTTTTTGGTTTTAGCGATCTACATATTAGTACCAAGACTAAATTTTTCTATTCTTTTTTTTTTTTTGCAGGAACGATGAAAGTTCATCAAATTAGATGGACAAAATCCAGTAAGAACGTACTTTTTTTCAATTCACTCTCGTGCTTTACATGTTTGGGCGAATGCTCACATTTCCAACTAACAAAAAAAGACTATGGTAAAGAAGATGCATTAGAGTCTGAAAATAAGATGGATAACGAGGTAAGAAATAGCTCTTCCTAAATACCGTTGTTCTAAAACATAGGGTAGCTAGTAATTTCTTGTGAAACGTTTCCTCTTTCAGCTTCCCGTTGGTGATCCGCAAAGTTCTCGTTTAACGGAAAATGACTGGGTGGTTGTTCGATATAAACTACAGCAGACAAGTGGGGAACGTCGCTGGATTGGACAAATTTTACGTGTAAATGAAAATGACACTTTTCATATTACATTCCTTCGGTCAAAACGTACTCAGATGCATAGTGGCTTCATATACTCATTTCCGCCCCGTGATCCTGACGAAGAAACAGTATGCAGGTCTCAGATCTTATATTCTATACCCGCACCTGAAAAGTTTCAAAGATCCTTACGTTTTTCAGTGCACTGTGATAATTTATAAATTCCATTTCTTCCTATCTATTAAGTTTTATTTTGTTTTGTTTTTGACGTTTTTCAGTGCACTGTGATAATTTATAAATTCCATTTCTTCCTATCTATTAAGTTTTATTTTGTTTTGTTTTTGGAGTTAAACATAATCAAAGAAAGGTGCCTTTTTCTTGAAACTTTTGTGTTCAATAATTTTTTTCTTTAAGGATAGTAAGAAGGATTTTTTTTTTTTTTTTTGTTACTTAATTTGTAAACTCTACTAGTTCATAGTTTGTAGATGTTGATTAATAATAAGTTTTCTGACTTTACTAGTCAAGGTATCTTCCAAATGAAGTGTAGTATTATTAACCTTTTTCTTGAAACTTTTGTGCTCAATAATTTTTTTCTTTAGGCATAGTAAGAAGGATTTTTTTTTTTTTTTTTTTTTTTTCTGCTTAATTTGTAAACTCTACTAGTTCATAGTTTGTAGATGTTAATTAATAATAAGTTTTCTGACTTTACTAGTCAAGGTATCTTCCAAATGAAGTGTAGTATTATTAACCTTTTTCTTGAAACTTTTGTGTTCAATAATTTTTTTCTTTAGGCATAGTAAGAAGGATTTTTTTTTTTTTTTTTACTTAATTTGTAAACTCTACTAGTCTGTACTTGTAGATGTTGATTAATAATTAGTTTTCTGACTTTACTAGTCATGTCTTCCAAATGAAGTGTAATATTAAATTTATTCATTTTTTAAATCACAGTAAATATGCGTTGTCTTGTTCATTTGTACTCAAACCATGCTACAAATATAAGCAATTCAATAATAATTATTTAATACTTACAGCTTAATTCTGTATGCAAGTTAATTATCCTTGACCAACCATCATTTTTCCCAGCCTGAAATGAATTATTTGAGCATGACTACAAGATAATTTTTCTATTTCTGATAAACTTATTAGTGCATTTGAATACTTACTCAACACTTGTATTATATTCATTTCTTTGCAGCATCCAGTTCAGCTCACAATACCAATAATATAAAGTTTGGACCAAGGTGAAGAAATTCTTCTCCGTGGCTACTTATTGGTTGGCCACGACTAAGAAGTTCTTCTCCGTGGTTGTTTATTGCTTGGCCACGACTAAGAAATTCTTCTCCGTGGACCATAAATTTTTGGGAGCGCTCTACCCCCTCCCCCCGCGTGAATGAATTGAGCCTAATATCATAAATGGTAATCAGAAGGTGTAAGCTAACTATTTGCAGAAAAAAATCGGAAGAATACAATGTTTTTTTTTTTTTTTTTTCACATCCTGAAATTTGGCTTTTTTTTGATAATTACCCACAGTTGGTAGGTGGTAATGAAAGAATGGAAAATCGAAGATATGCAATTTTCGATGCATCAACCAATTTTACATATGTGACAAGCGGTTTTGTGTCGGCGCTGAAAGCTTGCAGATTGGAGAATTCGACAAAGGAGTGTACGTATCAAACTAATCACCGACAATATGGCATAACTCTGCAAAATACGCGAAGAAAAGACATAAAAGGAGAACGTTTCCTAAAAAATATCCCCGTTAGATTTTTCGAAGAAGAAACTGGGAATATCTCTAATAAACTTACTATCGATGCTGTAGTAATATTCGATAATACGATGAAAAATACGATTATCATCGGAGCAGATGATATCGAAAGGTTGAGGATATCGACGCAGGGGGAGGGAAACGCATTAATCGGCGAGGACAAAAAAATCAAGTTGAAGTTCCGAGCAAATGTACTCTCTTGGGTGGACACTACCATGAGAGTACATGTCCGAAGAAACAGGTTTGGTATAGTATCTCCTGCTCTCTTTGGGAGACAAAAACATCATATGTTCGAAGAAAAATCGAAGAACGGAAGAAAAATATTCATTCCGAAGAAATTGTCAGAAATGAGTGATAAAATGAAGAGCCTGCTTGAGTATAACGACGAATTTAATGAGCTTTTCGAAGACTACTGGTCATCATGGGATCTACAGGCTGAAAACTATGAGACCGAGATATTCTGGAACGAAGATAATTAGAAAAATATGTTGAATATCGAAGAATAAGTTTTTTTTTATTATTTTTTTTTTCTCTTTCTTTTTTCTATTTCTCGAAGCATTCTTTTTTTTTAGACTATATAATTTTTTTTTACATATTTTCTTTCTCTTTTCTTTTCTTTCCCTTCCTGTTTTGTTTTGTTTTGTTTTAGCCTTTCTTTTATTGTGAGACACAGAAAAGTTTAGGGTTAGGTTTATGTGATGTAACAGGGTATGAGTAGAGGCATACGAGTAGCGACACACAAACCTAGACGATAAGACTTCATAATTTATTGACACGGCTCTACCAAGGTAGACGAGACTTGAGACAAAAGTTCGTACTTTATCGAAACGTCGTAACTAAATCTAAGCTTCAGACTAATCACGACCAACATCAGATAGTATCCGACTCTTACCTCAATTCCTCTTCACCTTAGAGTACCAGCCCTGACTAGCTCAATGGGGGTGAGCATGAATACATCTTCTGAAGGCATGAGTAACTGAAGATAGACCACAGTCAGTTTTTGGTTCACCTTTTGAGATCACGTAAGCTATACGAAATATCTTGATAATTGAGGCTAGTGTTATCGCTGATACAGGCTCTACTTACCCGTCAAACAAGAGAAAATAGTTTGTCGTAGTGATCATAAATCTCGATCGAAAAATAAGAAGATTAAACAATATAAACTCCGCTCGTTCGGTGTAGTCTATGAACAAGCTTTCTAATAAACCTGAAAAGTAAACAAGGGTTGTACAAGCCAACCGGATATGCCTAGAGAGGGGGGGGGACTACGGGTAACCTAAAATAAAATTTGGAAAATAGGGCCGAACGAATCATTCGCTGATAGTTTGCAGACAGCAGCATTGCTCTTCTACACATTCACCTTCATGTCTAATTCATAGGATCTTGAGAATTCTCTGAAAAATCAACTATCACTGCTCATCGACTGAAAAGATAGGAATCGACTCTTCGAATACAGGTAGATATTTACATTATTATTACATGAACAGACACAGCCAATGACAACGTATATGTAAACGATAAATTCGTACACAACGCAGTGAGTGGGATTCGTCGAATAATCATTGAATAATAGATAAGTAAATTTGATAGCAATTTTAATTCTTCGATCTTACTGCTATTCTCGATTCCGAATGACTTTTGGTTCATTTTCTCTTCGTCGATACTGATGGTAAAGCATAATGTAGACGATTGTTCTTAGTTCGATTAAAGACCAATCCAATTTCGCACTCCGATAAATATCCTCGAAACTCGTGTGCGATCGATTTACACGGCACCACGTATAAATTCGAAATAATTATCCTGGGGTCCGGGGCACGAAGCCCTTTACCCAGTCTGATATCTTAAAGATCACACACGAAATTGAAACTTCCGAGCGGGCTTTGGTACGATACCAGCTTGTGCGATTTCTGATCGATAATATATAAAATATTGATGGTAATTCGATCTCCGAAAATTAAATATCATTTTTACTAACATATCGACGTTTCAAATCAGAATATGTTTTCGCTCTAAATAAAACACCCTTATCGGACCACGTTGGTAGGTCATCCGCCTCGCCCTAACGACGGCACATCGAAAAAAGGTGGAGCACGTTGAAATCGCGTATACGAGCGACGATTCTTCCTCGAAAAATTGACATCCTTCGACGTCGAAGGTCCGCACGTACACACTTTTCACCAGCAAGCCGAAGCTCACCGATGAACCTCAAAAATTCACTCGTATACGCTCACCGTAATAGATTGTGGCGGAGATGCGATAGTGGGAGAAGAGAGATAGACAAGAATAGGCATCTGATAAGGATTGACAAAACGGGGAAGTAGGAAAAATACCTTCGCTACACTACGGTAAGCTAAGAAGTAATGTGGATGTACGAAAGTGAATTATACTACTGCATTTCCGCACCAATACTATCGCAGTGCGCGCTACCAAAAAAAAAAAAAAAAACTACCTACTCGAAAGTTCGCTCCACGTAATTGTTGCTACATCACATTGCCCCCAATCGAGTATCGACTGACAAGTCAGAAGATACCTCGATTCAGAACGTTTGATGATGTTGGCAAAGATTACGGGAACGAACCGCGATCCTAACCGGAAAGGAAAGAGTCATAAACGCTCTCTGGCGACGTAACACCGCAACTCATCAAAAAAGAAAAGGGATGCATTTAAACGCAAGTCAAAAAATGAGATGTCAGCAGCAAGAAGTGACGAAATAACGCCCACACAAAACATTGACCTTCAAATAAAGAGAGGAACGACAAATAAAAGGTAAAATACGTTCCATGACGTTTTATGCCTGCGACACCTGTAAGGACAAAACAAATGGAGAAATTGGCTTATGTGTCGAATGCTTCAAGCCATTTCACGTCATGAAATTGTATCGGGACTTATAATGTAATCTAATACATGTGTTTACTTACTTTTTACGATGTTTTTGACTGCTTCCGGTTGGTACTGAAATTATCTGGTGTATACAAGGGTGACGCTGGACCGCTGTCACATATATGCGACAGTATATCGGACCGCTGTCACAAATATGTGACGGTATATCGGGTGGTGTTGGACCACCGACACAAATATGTGCCAGTAGGCGAATAGGTTAGGCAACCTTAGTTATACTACCCTGACCAGATATCAACCCCTCTTACCCTAATTTACTGCCCTAAACAAGTCAAACAAAGTTTGGTCCCTGAGAGTCTAAAAATTATTACCACGGCGGTCGCGAAAGGGTTAAAGATAGTCCACCTGCAGTAGGATTTTTCCAGACTCGAAACCAGTTCGAAACGCTGCGAGGGGCTAACCTCAGAAACGAATGTATAATAATATAACCGAATCACCTGCAAAACGAAAATTACGGCGTGCGATATTGCGCATTATGACTCAAGACAGTGACTCAGACGATTCAGCAGATGAAATAACAAAAAAATAACAACGCAGCAATTATGCGTTTTCCAAAAGTTGATGAAGACATAAAGAACAGCCGAGAACCGTCGCTTCGTAATTGTTGCAATACCTTCCTGTTGCCAGCTACCCACTGGTGAGCTGCAGTCCACAATTTCAGTGACGGTGTGGGCTCTACTGCAAAATTTTTACAGTTGGTTGATCGTGGGTCTCTCGTTTCTGACCAGTTTCGCACTATTACCATCAAATTTTCCATAAATTGACCTACAGGTAATCTCTCTCGAAGAGTGCGAGTGCAGGTTTTTGTAATCCAGGCATTAGTTCCCTCTATCCTGTTATTTGTCGACGGATAACCTGCTCCTGCTCCTTCATACCATCGATTGTTTTTCTTTATCCATTGTTTCTCAAAGTATTTTATGAATTCGGGCTGTTTTTCTTGCCATTTGGATACAAAAAGTTGCGCAGCCGCCATAAATACATCTTCATTTTTTGACGTTTGTAAATCGTTGATGTCGCTTCTAATACGCTCACCTTCTCCACTCTTTGTCAGCGGTTTTATATATTGCTCTACGCTCTCGATGACATGGTAAAAACGATGAAACCTCAGTCGCGGTGGCCCAAAAACTTTAATGAAGCCCTTGGTAATGGCCTCACTGCAATCAACATTTTTTGACTCAATTTATTTGGCGTGCGATTCCACATTTCGGACTTGCAATCAACATTTTTTGACTCAATTTATTCGGCTTGCGATTCCACATTTTAGACTTGCAATCAACATTTTTTGACTCAATTTATTTGACGTGCGATTCCACATTTTAGACTTGCAGTTAAAATTTTCCCAAACGAAAATTTATTGTTGAACCGTTTTTGTTCGAAACATTTTGCTGTAAGGCCTCTCCTCAAAATGATTCAGTTTCATAAGAAAAGAAAGTATATCAATTGATAGACTGGTACTTTCAACAATATGATTAACCAGCATCATGATGGTTACCAAAATATTGTGGATATTTTCACAAACGTGTTAATAAATCAAACATAGGAGGCCTATTTTGGGTCATTTATCAAAATAAAGGTATGTTTAATCGACTAATTCTCAATCTCAGTATCTCAGTTCTTCATTCTCCGTTCCTCTTCAAAAGTTTCTAAACAAAATTTCAAAACTTGTGGATACGAGGTTACGAGCGCCCATTTACGTGTACTTTTGTACAGTTAAAATTTCAGATGAATTATATTTCCACAACGAATTTTAGCGAAGTTTAAAAATACTCCCATAATTCAACTTTTTAATGGGCGAGTCTTTTCACGAACACCGCTACACAAAACACACACAAATGCAGGCTTTCACGTACGGATGAAGACGTAACGGAGTATTTAAAGACGAGCAAACAAGGTGAAAAATACATTTTCGCGAAAGATTTACCCTCGCAAGCATCGTATCGTAAGATAAATTACTTATGGTGCCGAGATTTTCGCGAAAAATATTTCTCAACAACGCGAAACCACGACAATCGGTTAAGGTGTTACTGCCACCAGCCGACAAACAATCATCGACAATTGAACCAACGTGAGCTAAATCTTCTCCAAAGGAATTCGTTTGAAATTTCGTCATTAAAATGATAGGACGAAGCTAGAATACGGTGAAAAGAAATTCATCATCAATCTAGCACAAATCCTCTTCTGGAAACGCGTGAAAAGAAAGGCGGAATGAAATTATAAATAAGTCACGTTTTTACACGTCTAAAGAGGTACTGAACCTTCTAGAAATAACAAGACCCGTAAGACGATGCCGCGAAGCCTTTCCTTCTTTTACACGCGATACATTCGAGGAAGTATCTTTCGCTACATTTTCTCTCAACTTTTGGGTTATTTTTCGACCAACATTCACTAACGCAGATATATATACGCGAATAAAAGCCTACATTTTAGCTACTCCCAATCGAGTAGAATTAGGAAGTGCAGTATTATGTTACGAGTAAACAGACACATAGCGCGGTGTTCTCTCATTTTGCTCGCTCGAATATGAGAACATAAAATTTACACAAAACTTGGAGCATAAATTCGCGCAGTTCGCAGGTAGAACGTTTTTTTCCCCCTCCGTCTACGCACGAGAACTCGACTATTCTACGGCAGTATACTTGGGTGTACACATGAATGAACAAAAAAAACATAATTTTAAAATATTCAATGAAATAGAGCGAAATAGGGCACACAAATCAACAAAAACTGTCAACTCGCGTCTGCAAAATGCGTCCAAGAGCGAGAAATTGAAGATTTCTATTTCTTCAATGGAATGGAGAAATCGAATATCAAAATTCGTTGAAGAAAAAAATTTCGATATTAAATCGTTTTCTGTTGTTTGAATGCTCGACCACAAGGACCAGGAACTGCACTATTTCTGCACAACAAAACGGTAGCTGAGGCAGCTATAAGATATCAAAGGAGCAACTAAAAAGCTGGAGCAGCTTGTAGTGTCACAAAATTTTTAGGTATGGGCTGACAAGGAGTGTGAGCGGCGATCAAATAAATCGAAGAATGTAGTTTTGGTCTTTCAGTCTCTTTCTCTCTTTCTTACAGTGTTTGTCGAGTAAAATCGTTACCCAGCTGTATTGTACGGTGACTCGGCGGATGGATATTTTTTGCTAGACGGGAATGCGAGAGTTGGAGGGGTACCGAAGCTAATACTTCCGACCGAAGACGCTTTTCATTCTTTGTTCTTTCTTATTTCTGATCAAAATTTTTTCTTATTCCTTTTAAAGAAACATCTCTGTCCATTTGGGTAATAACGCTCACTTCGATATTATTGTAATTTCCTTTATCACGTCGCACTGTACGGTACGAGTTGGGTAGGTACATCCATCTAGCTCCGCTTTCTTACCGATCTGACAATAGACGCTTTTAATTTTTACAACCTATTCAATTCCATCGTCAGGTTTCAATCCCTTGAGGAGTGAAAGACTTTCGGTGGTCGAATATTATAGCGAGTGCATTATGGTCTCTCTCGCATTCCCGGTCGTAAATTTTTTTCATTTTCCTACTGTTCCGACCAGTTTCTTTCTAAATTCTGACTTTTTGACTTCAAACCCTCGCCGACAATTTCCTTTGTCACTCTTGTAGACGGCCGTTTCTAACTAGTCTCACTCGACCAATAAAGGAAAGCGTCATCTTTGCTTATTGGTGCTTCTTGCCGGCAACCCTGTGGACGGCGGCATGATGTGCCTCTAAGCAGAGTTGACGTTGACGAGAAACTAAGAAGCGCCGGGTGGTTGATGTTGAATCATCCCATCACCTTTACGTCTTTTGCGGATGGTACTATCGCTTTTTGAAAATCTCCTCGTTTGAAAAGGGAGTTCGTCGTATTCAGAGTGCGGAAATCTTTTTTCGCCACCGTCGTTTTTGGTAAGGATTTTGGTAACCTTGTTTCCGCGCGAATCACTTCAAATTTTCGTATCGAGAAATTTTCCTTTGGCGAACAAATCAAAAAAACCTCGAATCTATTCGAGTATTCGAATCGCTATTGGGTGTCCGTAATTCGCACCTGCGGAGTGTCGAAGGCAGTGATCATGCAAAGTGTCGACATTGTGCTTCAGTAGTTCAAACAGTCCAAATAGAAAGGGTCGGCGTTATGGTCGCCTAAGCCCATTATGTGGGCCCATCTTTCGCCTCTCGTTACGCTATGACTTGAAAAATCTTTCATCATGCGCGGGCCAAGTGATTCAACCGGTCAGGGAATGCGCGATTTTTGGTTCCTGTTCCATCGTCTTCCGCTGCCTGCCACCATCACGCCTTACACCATCGAAATTCGGCCCCATGTTACCATCATCAAAAAAGTTTCACCAGCTTATCTTTTTTTGTTTCATTTCTTATTTTCGCCTTTATTTTTTTTATTTTCTATTTCTTTTTAATTTTTTTTAAATGTTACTTGCCTTACTTTGGTAATTGTTGCATAATCGTAATACTCATTCAGTACGTCAGCCAAAATTATTCTCTGTTAAGAGATATAGGGGGGTGTTTGTAGCCGAGGTCGTAGGAAAAAGTCGGGGTTACAATTTTTTCTATTATTTATTAATTCTACTAGTTGACCCGTGCTGCTCCGCAGCATTTTGTTCTGATAGTTATAGTAAAAGGAACACATCCAATACGACGACAAATAATTCCTAAAATAAAAACTTATGAAGATATGATAAGTAATTCTGAACCTACCCTGTCATAGAAACTTATGAAGACTCTTCCGAGTGTAAATACAGTATATAGCATGTGAAAAGTTTTAATTTAGCAATACCCACTATAACATATTTGGTATTATATATAGGATAGTGAGAGCAACTTTGTGCGGCGAGAGCAAACTACACTAAATTATAGTGATTGTATAGGTACAGCGATTCCTGATTTGTATACCGGGACAATCGTATTGGAAGGCACCAATGCATTCAGAAAATGAGGAAGGAAAGAAAAGAAGGAAGATTTTGGTATAGTTTTTTAGGCTCTGCATACCTTTCGGCAATTCGGCGATTTCTGACTAAAAATACATTTTGGAATCGATATCTTAATACGATGTACCTATTTGTTGACTCCACCCTACATCAACGTTTATTAGACGTGATCTTTTTTTTTTTTGAAAAAACGAGCAATTCATGTTTATTTGCTTGCATTGTCGGGAAGTGTTCTACAGCCAAAAGAACATCATTGCTCACTCCAGTTTGAAAAGCGCTTCTTATTGTTGGTAGGGGGCTCAAGTCCAGAACGATGACACCTGAATCGTCGTATAGTTGACAAAGAATTACGATATTACGATAGTTGCACTGAAAAAATGCAGTTGCTTCCTCTCGTTGCAACTGTGTTTTCCATTCGCAAAATTTATCATATGTTTCGAATTGTTTATTTTGGAAGTTGAAAAGACATCGTGCTCCCTCTTGTAAGGGAAGCGAAAAATTAAATGGTTTCTGTCCGGCAGAAATATTAGTCATCCAAAGACCCGGTGAACCATACGAAGTTAAGATACAGCGAACGCATGTGGGATACAACATTTCATGTGATGATCTCTCGCGACAAAGATGAGAAAGTTTCTATCAAGAAGTAACTCTCATTAGGAGTAGAGGTGAGGGTTCTATTGAACCAGTATTTGAAAAAGCCTCTCGATGAAAAGGAAAAGCTAAAGCGAGCGGATGTCATCAACTATGACGATATTTTCAATATTGGACGTTCAGCGAGGAAAAATTCCGATGCTGAAGATGTACTAGCCTTCATCGATGAACATCAAAAAAATACCCTGTTTATAAATGAGAAAGTACTCCATGTACTACATTATGAGAAATTGGTGAAGGACGACTGAACGAATTCCAGGAGGAATTATTGAAAACCTTTCACGATCACGTGATAGCTTACGACAGTACACATGGCATTAATCCAAAAGATTTTCTTCTCCACACAATATTGGTGATTGACGACGATTGGGAAGGTGTTGGCGTAACTTTTATGCTGAGTAATCGAAATGATGCGGTAGTTTTGGAAGTTTTCTTAGAAGAAATAAAAAAGAAAGTTGGTGTATTGTCGCCAGAAACGATCATGACCGACATGCAGCCTCATTTTACAAAGTCATGGGTCAACCAAAATGTTGGTTATGGTGTACGTGGCATGTATACGAAAAATGGAGGAAAAATCAGAGTAAGGTTGTTGGGAGAAAAAAAGAAAAGGAAAGTGCTCCAGGCATCATTATGAACTATCTCGAGAGACTGACAAAGAAAGATTTCAAAAAAATTTGGAATCTTTTATGATGAACCAAGGTCCTGATGTGGAGAAGACGAAAAATACTACGTACGGCATCCAGAACAGTGGCCTTACTGTTTCAGGATTCGTCGTGGGATGAACACAAACATGTGTTTGGAATCATTCTACCGAAATGTAAAACGCGATCTTCAATACAACAGAAAGAAGAAGAGGAGTGTTTTCAAGTGTTTGGGTACCCTCGAGGCGTATGTCAATATTTACAGAAGAAGACGACATATTAGAAACGTTCGTCCTCAAAGAACACAGAAATTGAGGATACTCAGAAGACGACATCATAATGCCTTAAAGTTGGAGAGACCCACACGATTCATGAGTTCCACTCAGGTAGTAGCGAAAGGGTTTGCTGGTTAGTTTCATCTTTTCCGCAGAAAAATGAAGAACCGCGAAATAATCACGCAAGTACTTCGGAAGAAAGCAATGATACGGAAAGAGAAAATGGAGAAGACAAACCTGTACAAATGTACATTGTTCAACGACATAAAAATTTGGAAAATGATCGTTCTAACCTGCAATGCACGTTGTGCGACATTTCGATTCCAGAATTCTAATGAACGTGCCTTGACTTCCTCATTTGCTGTCATGGCAGAGAAACAGATTTCTGATAAAAGAGACACCGTTACGCACTATTTTGAGGCAGCCAACGGCTTAGAGCTCGAAATACCTCACATCAACATTAGCGATCCTACCCAAGGAGCAGACGATCAATTCAAGTTGAGAAAGTGCCCTCTACCAGTCTTTTCTGGTAAAAAGAGAGAATTGAGAGCGGTGGGAGCACTTAGAAACTTCTGTCGACAAAAATACCACACTGTAAGATCGTCATCGCATTATCTATTTGCTCTCCTCTACTCAGGGAGAAACTCGCAAATTGCTCCACGGCTTTCAAGCTATTGGAGATAACTATCGGATAGCGCTTAATGCGCTGCGTCAACGTTTTGGGGATAGCACCAAGTTAGCACAACGCTTTTTGGCAGACTTGGACGCTCCCTCTAATCTGGCCTCAGAGGCGTCAGAGAGGCACAAGATCGTGCTCAAAAAGTGAGTGGTACATTTCAAGCTTTTTCGATCGACTATAGGTAACGAGAATTCAGATTATTATTTCTCCGTGTGTATAAAATGATTGATTTTTGAAACAAGCTGTGCTATAATATTAGTTTTCTATATTATTCTAACCCAGAGACACTTTGTTATTATTTTTCTTAATGATTGTTAAATTTCTTAGGTAATACCGTTATCAAATGCAATACCTGGCCAGGTATCCTACGACGAATTTTCGCTATCAAATGTCACACCTCAATATTCGAACGTTACCCTTACTCAGCCCTTCATCCTATAAGGAACCGGTAAGGATTATGATCATTACTTTTGCTTGACTTGAATCACTCATGGGATTAAACCTAGAAAAGTAGTCGAAATCTTCTCATTTCTTAATGAGCGTGCCAGAAGTAGGCCGGTATAAGTACCTACATATCATTATTGTTTGAAATTGATAAAATCTTGTCATCAGTAGCTCTTATCACGTCGAATATACAATGTGATTTTGTTTTCCAATTTATTAGTTCTCGTCTCAGGGAATAGAAAAATTCACGTTTCGTTCGCCCTCTGTCGTGTATTAGGTTGGTTATTGTCACAAAATTGAATTTATCGCGATAATTCTCCCTTTTGCTGCTTGAACTGTAAGATAGTTTTTCAAACCACATACACTGGAAGCAATGTGCCGATACTTATAATTATTTGTACTCGTATGTTGATGACTATTTTCAAATTTTTTCTACGGCCATTGTTGCCGAATAAATGGTGATATTGCTGTCTAAACTGAACGTACTTTTAGCTCGGCGCCTGTGTTTTGAAAAATATATTCGCTTCAAAGAATCGTGTTTGTTGGGTTAAGAACTTATGCTCGGGATATTAAGAAAGTGATTGTCCTTTTGGATTGGATTAATAAGCATGCTTATATTGAGTGCAATAATGAATCTAAGCAACTACATATAATATATATTGGTAGTTAGAATTTGATTTCATTTTGTGTTATAAGGTTCAAACTTCGTCGCTGTCGAAATTCTTGGAAGGGGACATCCATCGTCGAAGTATAAAGAAAAGGTACTACTTTTGTGAAAGTCAAATTTTTGTTCAAAAATAAATGTGGTAATTTATTTCCTTGTAAATTTTTTAATTTAAGAATCATTAAGTTACTGTTCTTTGTAAACATTCATTTTCAATACAATGCCTATTCTTATCGACCTAATCTTTACTTTGTACCTATTCATGTTTGTTTAAGAAATTTCCTAATAAATGACAGATTTTGTTAGCGAATTTCAAAATATTTTTTTCTACTTTTAAGCTTCTCCTAAATCTCTATATTATATGGGACAATATTGCACAAAATATTACATAACTATAGGGAAAAAACCTCAGAGAATTTAAGATAATTATTACAATATTTGTTTTTCATATTTTCTGCTAAAATTCACGGGAATATTCAGCAAAAATTGTGGTGAAAAACGCTAAAATAATGGAGTTTATTTTACCAAACAGTTTGGTAAAAAGTAATGGTAACAACAGTGTAGCCAATACTGAAATAAAAGAGTTCATTATAACTGAAGTCTTGGTACAAAAGAACGTCAAGAACAACAGTATGTATCACTTGACGGCACGGGAGAAATAGTAGATTACTGTACAGGGGTGCGTTCAGAAACGATTACCTTGGTTTCCGACCATCACTCCGGTGTAATGACGTCATCACACCAGTGTAACTGCCAACCGTTCCTGTTTTTTTGAACGCCGGTGGCGCTGGTTTGTACTCTGTTTATACTTTCACTTTTACCGACGTATTGGTGCCGGCACGTGTGAGAAATGATTTGGCGGCCTAATTGATGTGAACTGAAAATACCCGTAAATATTCAAGGCAAGATCATTACGGTAAATGCAATGTCTTATGTATTTTATTGAGTTAAATTTAGGCCGCGGCTACATAGAACGCAACTACGCAACAACGAACGTTAGAAGCAACATTGAAATGAATCAAACGCGTGTGATTAGGTGAATGTGTCTACATCGCACTGAGTCCACAGTTTGATGTTGCCGATTTTCTGCAAAAAGAAGCAAACACGTTTGCTTCATTCGAATGTTGCGCTTTGTTTCTAGCGGGAGAAGTGAGTTTTTTGATTAGTAGAATCATGGCTAATATTGTTGACCAAGTAAAAGAAAAATTAATATTGCTTGTGAGAAAGGAAGAAATGCTGTGGAATATGACATCGCCAAAATATGTTGTCAAACAATCGATAAAGAACAAGAAATGGGATGATATCGCGACAGCCTTGGGCATTGACAGTAAGTACCATGCACACGCATTGATAAAAAACACCGGTCATGAGATGTAAATTTATTTTTATTCCATATAATACGTCTTGTTTTGAAAACTGCCGGTATCACAATTAGTCTGCAATGTTATATTATTCTTTCTATTTTATTGTTACTAATTACACAGCTTCGACTGCAAAAATGTTTTGGAAGCAATTGAGAGACCAGTTCAAAAGAGAATTGAAAAAAGTTCGGCCCGTAAAACACAGCGGAGATTCCGGTGATGAAGGTGAAGGATATAATCAGTACTTTGGCACCTGGCCATACTACAACGACATGATGTTCACGGCACCATCGGTTGCACCTCGTAAGGTAGATGGAAATGTCACTGTTGCTGCCAAAGAAGCCATGATTTCATCTAGCAAGAATCTCGAAACTGAATCGTCGAATGTTTTCGATTCTACTGATGATGTTCCTGTTGATACAACTGACAATGGTACGGGTCATTTCAATGAATTCGTAGTTGACGTCGACGAAGTAGAAGTGGTAACAATCGATCCTAACAGTTCCACTCCGAGAGTATCAAGTAAGTTTTTTCGTCATGTACTGCTACATTATTCAAGTAAATGGGGAGAAAATAAGTAGACATTTTTCTGTGATTTCACTAGGTGCAGAAAGAGCTGGTAACCAGAAAAGAAAGACATCGGCATCTACCAGAGTAGTGGAACTTGAAAACCGTAAAATTGACGTCCTCGAGAAAAGATTTCGGGCGGAGGATGTTCGGCGCGAGAACCAAGAGGATCCAGACTGGTGCTTCCTGAAAAGCCTGTTACCAAGTATCAGAGAAGCGAAAAATAAACGAAAACTTCGTATCAAGATCGAAACTGCTGTTGATGATTTTCTAGAAACTGAGAGACTGCTTGACGATTATCCTTGAATTTTACAAACGATTATTATGATTCAATTGTACGCTAAAAAGATGAAGAAAACAGTATCTATCGCAGTAAGAACACATTTTTTGGATAGTTTTAATATTAGTAATGCAAAAATAAAACGTGCATACGTATACAAATAAACATTCATGTTTTTGAAACAGAAATACTTTTAGAATAACATTGCCTCTAGGACAGAAGAAGAGAAAAGATAACGTGTTTACCAATTACGATAAACGTGGTATCATTATTTCAATAAAATGTTTAAATATGAAATAAAGAAAGGTGTCCTCTTTAATACATAGCACCTATGAAAGTTTTTCTTTTGAAAATACGAATACCGGTACTTTGAACAGGAATGCCTCTAGGACATAAGAAAAGAACAGAATCCGAATTAGAAGGGGTGTGCCGCCAGATTAAAATTATTACATCATTTCACATATCGTTCTTGCCAGGGTACTTCTCCAGCAGGGCTATTGAAATATTTTGTGAATGCATTCCTAATTTCAAGAGGTTCAGTAGCACTGCGATTATATTTTCTACCTGTCTGAAAATTTCCCAGCGTCAACTCATTAGCTCTGATTTTATCTGCAATTGATTTTAGTAGAACATCACTGATACCATCTTTGTCAATGATCAAATTATGTAAAACCGTGAGACATTTCACAATTATGCAGGCAGTATGTTCAGTTGTCTCAATTGGTTTCAAGAGTAATCGCCACTTGTTTGCTAGAATGCTGAAACTGCATTCTACGCATCGACGCGCTCTGCTCAGTCTTCCATTAAATATCATTTCTTCTCGTGACATATTTCGATGTGAATAAGGCTTCATAATATTGTACTGCAACGGATACGCATCGTCTGCTACAAATAAGTAAGGAATTTTACGCTTTCCAAGTCCAGGAATGAGACGATCTTTGGGGAAATTATCTGCATTATCGATGAACTTTTTTATGTTACATGCTTCGAAGGCGCCTCCGTCACTTTCTTTACCAAAAGAACCGACATCTACAAAGATGAATTTGTAGTTGCTGTCTGAGACCGCTTGCATAAGAATAGAGTAATACAATTTGTAGTTGAAGTACATCGAACCACTTTTACGGGGACATTTCATCCGCACGTGTTTCCCATCGATTGCGCCTGTCAGCAAGAATTTAAATTTTTCAATAGCTATCATCAACTGCTCTGCTGAAAGCACACAGAATTAAAGAATACAATTATATTTACCGAGTACATTTGGAAACTGCCATTGTTCTTCGTATTGCTCCGCAATTTTTCGAAACTCATCCTTCGATGGTACAGGCATATGCGTCTGTACAAAATTAGTGTATATTGATTGGCAGACTTCCTTAACGATGATCCCTACAGTATACTTGTCCATTAAAAATGAGTGGGCAACGGCTTGAAATGTCATCCCAGTAGACAGGTATCTGCAAAATACCAAGGTTCAGCATACTGTACTCTTATTTCATTACTATGTTATCATATTTGGAAAGTAATGTACAGAAAAACGTACCTCAGAGCAACTGATAATCTTTCAGCGGGCAAGATACAATATGATCTATTTGAACATGGTACAATATCTGTTTCGATGGCGCGAAGTATGTAATCAAAAGTATCTACAGACATCCTAAAATATTGAAAGAACCTCTTGGCATCTTTTCGAAATGGTAAACAGATGCGCACAAATTCACCATCCACAGGTCTTCTCATATTGGAGGCATGCATCCAGATATTTCGAGGGTGCAATCCAGCTTTTGTCATCACGTCTTCCATTAAATAATCTTCCAATTCATCTGAATTTGCGTCCTCATCAATTTGTACCGACAACCGCACTCGTTTACTGCCTACTTTCAGGTATGTTGTTACTTTATTATAGCTGCTGAGTTCAATCTCCTCACTGGAAAGTTCATCCTCATCACTGCTATTCTCCATGATTTAAATTTTATAAAATAATTTTTCAACAAAGCGTTTTCTTCTCACTTCTTTCCCTTTAAAACACAAGTCAGCGTTATCAATTTCAAGACAAAACTTACGTTATCAAACACTGATAAGAACATTATTTTTCTTTTTTTTCAAGCAACATTGCATTTTATGTAGATTTACACTTTCCACGTTTCAATGTTGTCGCTTTGCATAGTTGCGATTTGTTGCGTTCTTGCGTAGTTGCGTTCTATGTAGCCGCGGCCTTATCCCATGACTGATGTCGTATGTATTTTTAGAAAGGATTTGAAGGAGTACCATTCATTGATATCGTCGTTTTCCCTAAATATTGCCTCCAGACAATGGGATGTTCGTGCTTGGTCCATATTTCAATTTAATTTACGATAATATTTAATATTCAATTAAGAATAATGTTCATCAAACAACTGAACTCGTATTACCGTGGAATTAGGAGTAACGTATTTCATTTAATTTACGGTAATATTCAATATTCAATTAACAATAACGTGCATCAAACAACTGAAATCGTATGCTCTGCGAACGTAGTACCGCCCTTATCACGAAAGTGGAATGATTTCTACTAGCCAATAGCGTTCGAGTGTAGTGGTCAATAATAGATGCACCCTGACCTTTGTTTCATGGAACGACGATTAATTTGGCAGCCTGCAGCCAAGAAGCAAGCACAAAAATGATAAGGAACACTGAGGAACACTGATAATTAAATTGTTTTACTATACGAAGACAATTCGAGTTTTCTTCATAATTACTTTTCGAGTATCGTTCTTTTATTTCGTGGATAATGGCGTCTTTTCATCTGCAACATAGTGCAGCGTTAATCAAACGGGAAGTGAATAAATTTCGAGGCACTAGAGTGGATATACCGCGTATTTCTTATGCAGAATTAGATTCGACCGTAATGGACAACTTCACGGGAATATTTGCAAAGGAGCGAGGCGGGCATATTCTTCTGAAGTCTAATCTTTTCAATTTCTTCTTTTCAAAAATTCATGAAAAACCCTTTTCTCTTCTTCATTACTATGAAGTTCTGCGGCCGTCACTTCCGTTGAAGTTATTTTTTGATTTCGACGGACCGATTCCTAATTCGTTTTTTGAAGCAGTGTCCCACATTCTTCAAGAAGCCTTTCCCGATCACCCGTTTCAGATTCCAATTCCTTTCATCGTTCTTTCGGCTCTATCACCCTCTCCTATCACGTGATCTATCCAACTGTTCTCTTTGCATCAATGGATGATATCCACACATTTGTTTCTCACTCTCTTACAGACTACTCAACTTCATTTGATCCTTCCGTCTATAGCAGAAACCGGTTATTCCGGATGATGTTCTGCACGAAATCGAATCATACCGATCGCCCTCTCATTCTTCACCCACTCAGTTCGCCGTTCGATTTCTTTCAAAAAGATTCTCAAGTCACATTTTTCCTTTCGCTGATCTATAATCCTCTCACGATTCCTATCATTCCAATCCTTCCTTCAATTTCATCTGATTCGATTTCACCTGACACTGCTTCTACCTCTCATCCTTCTACCTCTCATCCATCACGTCTTTCTTTGTCACCTTCACTACCACCATTAATCGCTTCTATACATTTCCCTTCACCCATCACACTCGATCATCCGCATCTTCTCACTACTTCACGAAAACCGATGAGTACTGTCCGCCTCCATGGACCTGTGTGCCCATTTGCTAAGAAACTACATCGGAGTAATGTGCCATATTTGACCTATTACATGGAGCCGGAGCCGCAAACCCTTGACCATGTATGGGTCAATTGTTTTAAGGAGAAGACGGCGAAGAGTATCACTTCAACAGCGTACCTCGAAATGTTGAAGACAATGTGAAGATCGACGGCGTCACCTTTTAAAACGGTCCTTTTCAGGACCACCACTTTATTTCTTAACACTAAAGGAGCTCTGTGCCTATCTTAAGCTCCAGCTTGACCTCAGTGCCTATTTTAGTCGACCTGTCTGGAATCAACAAGGGGGGGGGGAGGGGAAAACCATCAAATGATTTTTTAACCGTTCGTTTATTGTGCATAAATATTGATAGATTTCCCGGCCATTGATTAAGTAGAAAGCTCAAACTTCACCTCAGCGCCTATCGTAGTAAATCCCCTCCCCCCTCCCTTGATTCCGGAAAGTCGGTATTGAAATGATGAAAAATACCAAAAATGTGAGTAAAGAAGAAAAAAAAAAAATCAAAAGGTTCTGGTTAGCCTAGACCAAATGTAGCTGTATGCGACGAAGGGCACATCTAGTATCATTTTCACATGTCATAGTACTATAACATGTGGGAATCGATACCGATACCTCTGCATTCGCTGTCGGCTTCTCTACCGCTAGGCTACCAGAACCAGTGATTCGTACAGCAAGAATATGCCTATTGTATGGTAAATCTTGACCTCAGTGCTTACCTTAGTTGTTCTCTCTGGAATCGGACTAACGTCGACACTTAAGTCCATTATTCGGCGAATAGGGGGGGGGGGTACAGTGCTGAAATTGCTGGAGAAGATGTAAAACAATTATTCCAATCAGTCCGCCAAGCACACGGAGTGCAAAAAACAATTGGAAATTTTTTTCAAAATTTCTAAGTCCAAACCAGGCCATAATTCAGTATAATCAACACTGATATATTCCACTTAATTCCTTTCTGGATCAAAAATTTTTTCAACTATTTCTTCGGCTGAATTTCTTGCTGGACGGCCTTGGTACACCCCCCTGACCATTGGCCATCCATTTCCCCGCAATCGAGTAAGTAGAAAGCTCAAACATGACCTCAGTGCTTACCTTAGTTGTTCTCTCTGGAATTGGACTAACGTCGACACTTAAGTCCATTATTCGGCGAATAGGGGGGGTACAGTGCTGAAATTGCTGGAGAAGATGTAAAACAATTATTCCAGTCAGTTCCCTAAGCCAACGTAGTGCAAAAAACAATTTTGGATTTTTTTCAAAATTTTCAAGTCCAAACCAAGTATAAATTCAGTATAATCGACGTTGATATAATCCAGTTAATTTCTTTCCGGACTGAAAATTTTTCTCGACTAATTCTTCGGCTCAAATTCATGCTGCACGGCCTTGGTACACCCCCCTGATCTTCGGCCAACAATTTCCCCTCAATCGAATAATCAAACGGGGTTCCATACCTTATTGTTACATACGATATCGAGCCACAAACAGTGCAATCTTTGAAACAAGGAGATAGTATACAAGTTCGGGCCAGAGAACTTGATATCAAATTTCACGAATTACGATCGATTTACGAAGCTATTGAAATTGTGAAAATTGTAAGTCAAATCTTGTTGTGGGAACTCTGATGTATGATTCATAGCTAGATAACACAAAGTTAAAATCATCCTCTGCAGGAATAATCTGATTGAAGAAGAACCGGTCATGTCATCACATACAAGAGCAACTGTAATTACGGACGATCGTGGAAACCCAATTGTAAACGAAAAAGGAGAAAGTTTAATCCAACTCAGTAGTGAGTGTAGTAAGCTTTTTACCAACTACCTAGGTACCAATAGAATTTATGGGAATATATTATGACAAAACTCTTGTCTTCTTGATGCAGATGGAGAACTTCAATTTTACTCCCTAACTGAACGCGACGTAACAGCTGATGATATTGCAGAAGCAGCGCAGTCGATGAATAATGAAAATGAATTGAATGTAGCTACTGGTAATAACGCACAAGATGAGAATGAAATTGCGTCGAGTCTTCCTGTTTCATCTAATGAAGCGCGACCATGAGCTAGGACTGAGACTTTGAGATTAATAGAATTATATGTTGAAAATGAACACCTTTTTCGTTCTACAACAATTAAAAATCATAAAGTTTGGCTCATAATCACTTCAAAAATTGCGGAGCGAAATGTAGATCAAATACGAAACAGGTGGAAGTACTTGAAGAAGAAGTACACGAGTATTCGGGACAGTATGGGACCTCGCGAGACCGGGAAAAAGAAGTCCTCATTTGAATATTTCGATCAATTCGAAGATATATTTGGAAAAGATCCAATCTTTGAGCCAAAAATAGTTAGTGACTCCGAGAATGCAGACACTAATTTCCCTCCTGCAGCACTTCCTGATCCACACATTTCTTCAGCAACATTGGAAGATGAGCGATTGGAACAGGAAATCAGAGACAATCTAGGTGGGGATCCACTCTTATTGATGATACTGAAGAAATTTCAGCAATTGAACGGAAGCGCCAAGAAAGAAAGGTTAAAAAGCGGTACTCGAATCGCGATGACGTCCTTCTACAAGAATTGAAAGAAAATCGTGCTAATCGAGAAGATGCGAAACAAGAACGACTGAAGGTGCAAGAAAGAGGCGTGACTGCTCTTGAACGAATTGCTTCAGCTTTTGAATTGTATGTGTCAAAACCAAAACCAGCTGAAGAGTAATCTATAGAAATATTTATACGTGTACTCGTTTTTTTGTTCGTTTTGTTCGTCATTTGTTTTATTCATTTTCTTTTTATTTCTTTTACTGCGATGAATAGCTGTACCTGCTGAAATATTTGATGTGGTGTTCTATTCTTCACCACTTTTCAACTTGAACAATGATTGGTTCTGGCAACTGCAAGGGTATAGCCAAGACGTCATAAACTTTTACTACGAGCACGTTTCCCTGGAGAGTAACGGAATTGATAAAGCAAAGGAATTATGTAATCGAACTCGATATCAAAATACAGCATTTTGGAAAATTGAGAGGAAGGTTGGTATGGAAACTTTTGAAAGTGGATCTTGAATGGATAAATACAAAATTACCTGTGTTATCTGTACAGTTTGCGCGCATAAAATTGATATTGACCCTTATTTACTTTCAGAAACGTATCACAGCTTCAATTGGATACGAACTGTATACCTATGCAAGAAATAAGCGTCCTGATTGGCAAGCAAAATTAAAACGTTTGACATTCAACAAATTCTATGGTAACAAGCATACACGATTCGGGAAGGCCAAAGAAAGTGTGGCAAGAAAAATTTTTCAGGATGGTAATCCGAAGATACGAGTGATCCATGATGTTGGGCTCATTGTCAACCCACAGTTTCCATGGATGGGTTTCAGTCCTGATGGTTTTGCTGTTGATGCTGACGGACAAATGAAGTTGATCGAGATAAAATCGCTTGAAAAAGGTAAAAAGTTTACTGGTATTGAATTCTGTAAACTGTTACTGTTCCCGAATAAAAAGGATTAGGTAGAGGTTGCGCGCATGCGCCGCCGATCTCGTGTCGTGTTCGGTTAGTTACCATGATTTGTAAACCATGATTTGTATATACTTGTTCGTCGATTAAAAATACTCTCTCGTTGTGTGTGCCGTGAATTTGGTTCGCCGATTATTCGTTTATTAAATAACACTTTGGTCCTCCGAGGTCGGATCGGTGAAAAAATTTGTTCGTTGTGTAGTGAATTTATTTGTGTTTAAAATCATGGACACACTCAATAAAAGAAAAAGAGTTACCAAGCTCAATCTTGTTAGGTTAAAAGACCAGATTTCACCGGTTTTCCAAAGTGAAGGTGGCTTAAGTGATGAAGCAATTGGTTTTCTCGAGTCAATTCTAGCTGAGTACAGACAACTTAAAGTCAAATTTGAGAAAACGATTGATGAGATTTTGCTGGAAGCAGACGATAAAGAACCCACGTACGCTCAATTAGCGAGCGAGCTCATGAAAGAGCTAGATGAGGTTGATGATGTATTATTCAGTGCAGAAAGCAAAGTAAAGCAAAGCAAAAAAATATCGAACGCAGAAGACGTCACTCGAGCGTTATTAAATGTAGGCCCACAGAATAACAGGTCTAGCGAAGAGGACGTGCAGTTGGCTAAACCAAAATTGGCCAATTTGAATGTTCCAACGTTCGATGGAGAAATTGTTAATTTTAATTGCTATCGTCAACTCTTCGAGAATTTGATCCATAATAGAACGGACATATCAAATGTTCGAAAATTGCATTATCTTAAGGAATCGTTTGTCGGTTAAATTGGTCGCTGATTTTCGTCTCGAAGAAAAAGGGTATAAAGAAGCGTGGGCATACGTTTTAGCCAGATTTGATAACCCTAGAAATACCGTTCGCGCTTGGTTTAAAAGACTGAATAATATTCCAGTGATCAAGTCGGAAGCGGAAATTCGCAACCTTGTAGATGAAGTAGATGTCATTATACGTGGTCTAAAAGCTCATGGTGAGGAAATCGATGTAAGCTTCTCACGATTCGTAGCCTACCTAGTCTCGATTCGACTTGATATTGAAACTGCGAGAGATTGGGAAAATTCGGTAACATCGTTAAAAAGTCATCCTACGTATGACGAATTACATGACTTTTTGCAGGTTCGTGCGTTCGTTGTCGAAGATCGCAGTATCGTTGGAAAAGATTTTGAAAGTGTCGAAAAAGCTAAAAAATCGTCGTGGTCGAAAAATAAGTTTGAAAAAAAGTCGTTCGTTCTTACTAATAAAATAAAATGTGTGGTCTGTGGCGAATCTCACTTTCTTAATTTGTGTAAAAGTTTTATCGGAATGTCGGTAAACTCGCGATTTGAAATAGTGAAAAAGCATAATTTATGTTTGAGGTGTTTTAGCCCGTACCACAATTTAAATGTTTGCCAGAAAAAGTACTTGAAATGTAATTCGTGTTCGGGCAAGCATAATTCGTTGTTACATCGTGATCGTAGATTGGTAAATTCAGATGAGGAAACATCTAGAAAAAGCAATACGGCAGAAAACGCGTTGAATCCCGCAGGAAATGAAACAGCCGGGCAGGTATCTTGTTCGGCGGTTTTAAGCATGCTTGAGCGTGAGAGGAAACTCATATTACTTCCTACGGCTGTAGTCAAAGTTAAAGCAGGGAATCGGTTCGTACCTGCGCGCGTCTTATTGGACCAGGCTTCGCAGCCTACCCTAGTACTCAAGTCTTTTGTTGGTAAAAATGGAATAACCTATGTTAAATATTGTGATTACGCGACGTTGGGCGGAATCACTAGTGGTTTTACTAAATTGAATTCGGAAGCTAACCTTGTGTTGTGTTCACGCTATTCGAGTTTTGAAATAAATGTAGTGGCCGAACTGATTGATAAAATCCCGTACTCTGTGTCCGGAAGTGAAGTTGCGAGTATTATGTCGAAAGTTCCGTCTGTGAATTTTGCCGAGTGTAGTTTACCTTATGAGCGTGTTGATATCGTTCTCGGTGCGGAATACTATGATTTAGTGGTTAAAGATGTGGACCTGTTCGTGGGGTCAGTCGGACTTCGAAATACGTCTTTTGGGTATGTAACCGCTGGTGCCGTGCCACCAATATCGAGTAGTTCTTATTGTGGTTTAACTGTTGCTAAAGTTAATCAAACCTTAGAAAAATTTTGGCAAATTGAAGACGTATCAGGTCACTCAGAGCTCACAGAAACCGTGTCGTTGAAGGAGGAAAGAGTTCTCATTGAGGAACATTTTGAGAAAACATATTCCAGAAATGAGGATGGACGTTTTGTTGTAAGACTGCCAGTGAAGGATAATATCTGCGATCTGAAAGGGACGTTTTCTCATTGTCAATTTCAGTTACAACGACAAGAAAAGAGAATGTCGGTGGAAAAAAAAGCAGAATACGTTCGTTTCATGCGTGAGTACGAAGATCTAAATCATATGTCCAAATTAGAAAGTATCAATTATGATAGGTACTGTATTCCTCATTTGATGGTAGAAAAACCCTCCAGTACAACAACGGCGTATCGTGTGGTATTTAACGCGTCGTATAAATGCTCGGGTTTATCGCTAAATGATTGCCTTTTACGTGGACCTAGTCTGCAAAGGGAGTTGTTTGAGATTCTTGTTTCTTATCGCGAGCATCAAGTAGTAATTGGTGCTGATATAGGAAAAATGTATCGCATGATCCTTGTTCACCCCGATGATAAAAAATATCAAACCATTCTCTGGAGGGAGGATGAATCTCGACCGGTCTGCCAATATGAATTAAATACTGTCACGTATGGCACTAAGCCAGCATCTTATTCAGCGACAAAATGCTTGCAGAAAGTTGGTGATTTGTTAGAAGAAACCGACCCTCAAGTTGCTGGAATTATAAAGAACGATTTTTACATGGATGACCTACTAACGGGGGCTGATACGGTTCAAGCTGCAATACATATTCAGCAGACAGCTCACAAGGCGTTATCTGAAGCAGGATTCCAACTGCGAAAATACACTAGCAATTCGAAAGAATTTTTGGATAGTCTGGATAAATCTGTTGTCGCCGAAAAAACGGATGATTGGTTATCCGAAGATTTTGCCACAATTTTATTAGGTCTTCGGTGGTTTCCAAAAAAAGATCAATTTTGTGTAGTTCTAAAAATCGAGACAGTGCAGAATGAGCTATCGAAAAGCGGTCTTTTATCTAATATTGCAAAGGTGTTCGATGTGTTCGGTTTTTTATCGCCTATTACGATTAGGGCAAAGCTCATTATGCAAAAAGTGTGGTGCGAACAGGTTTCGTGGTCTGAGCCTATCTCGTCGGAGTTACAAAATGAATTCGCGTTGTATTGTGAGGATTTGAAAAAGCTTACAAAATTTTGTGTCGATCGTCGGTATCATAAATTTGCTAATGTGAAATCGCGTCAGCTGATCGGATTCGCCGACAGCTCGGAAAAAGCATACTGTGCGGTCGTTTATATGCGTACGGTGAACGCCGATAATCCTGATGAGGTGAACGTATCCTTTATCGCGTCGAAAACAAAAGTAGCGCCGCTTAAAAAATTAACTGTGCCACGATTGGAATTACAAGCCGCGTTATTGTTATCTCGCCTGATAGTTCGTATCGCTCGAAATTTAAATATTAAAAATGAAAATATTTTTGCGTTTTCGGATTCGACAACTGCGTTATCGTGGATCAGAACGGATCCTTCGAAATTGAATGAGTTTATCGCGAATCGCGTGATGGACATAAATAAATTATTGGATAATCGTGAGTGGAGATACGTTAGTACTATAAATAACCCTAGTGACTTGGGCACAAGGGGATTGTTGGTGAATAAATTTTTGTCACTCGCAAATTTTTGGTTAACAGGCCCTGATTTTTTGAAAGTAAATTTTGAAGACTATTTGAGTCAGTCGTTTTGTAAACCAGTAAATATAGAAAATTTACCTGAGCTTCGTCAGTCGAAAAGAATATTGTGTAATGTCGTTGTGGATACGGCGAACTCAGAATTTGAAATTTTTGATAAATTTTCGTCATATGACAAATTGATTAATGTAGTTGCATATTGTCGTCGTTTTATTAATCGGAAAGCACGTAAACATACATATTTACGTTTTAGTTTAAATGCAGAAGAAAGAAACGAGGCTGTAAATACCTTGATTAAATTATCGCAACGTAAATGGTTTTTGGATGAAATTTTACGTCTCGAAAATAAAAAAGGGCTAACAAATAAAAGTTCGTTGGTTAAAATGTCGCCGTTTTTAGATACTGACGGAATTTTAAGAATAGGAGGGCGACTGCAAAATAGCGATTTATCGTATCAATTAAAACATCCGGTTATATTGTACGCTAAGTGTAAATTTGTTTCGTTAATGGTACAACATATACATGTAAAATATTTCCATTGTTCTCGTCACATTGTTGTCTCATGTCTTCGTCGGTTCTGGATTCTCAAGGGATTCAATTCCAAAATCAAAGCGATCATCAATGGGTGCATCTTTTGTCGTCGTGTGAAGGCTGTAACAGGAAAACAGGTCATGGGCCAGCTTCCGGCTCCTAGAGTAACCATGTCGCGACCATTTTCAAACACAGGTGTTGATCTATGTGGGCCTTTTACCGTGAGATGCACCGGCCATCGTTCCAATAAACACCTTAAGATGTACGCAGCAATATTCGTATGCTTCGCAATCAAAGCGGTGCACATTGAAATCTTGTCTGACCTTAGTGCTCCCGCCTTCTTAGCATCGTTGAGGAGATTTGTAGCTCGAAGGGGCGTGCCAGCCCTGGTATATAGCGATAATGCTACGAATTTTGTTGGCGTCAAGAATTGGTTCAGTTCGATACGAGACGAAATCGTGACATATGCTGGAAAGGAGGGCATAGTGTGGAAATTTTCACCTCCAAGTGGACCACACCACGGTGGTTTGTGGGAAAGCGCGGTCAGGACTGGGAAGTTATTTTTGTTAAAAGCAACCGCTGACCAAGTTATGACCTATGAGGAGCTCCATACGGTTTTTACACAAATAGAGGCCATTATGAACTCAAGGCCGTTAATGGAGTACCCTGAAACAAATCAGTCGGACAGGGACCTAACTCCTGGGCACTTTCTTGTTGGCTCGTGTCTGTTAAGCCTTCCTGAAATTGATTCAATGACGTCGTCTATTGCACGCAGATGGCAACATATTCAACAAATAGTTCGCTCGTTTTGGTTAAACTGGTCGAAATCGTATCTTCAGCAACTTCAATCAAAGAGAAAGTGGTATGGTGCCGTCCAAAGAAATTTTCAGATTGGTGATGTCGTCATGGTTGTACGGGAGAACGAAAAGGTCATGTGTTGGCCGATTGGAATTATTGTAAATGTAAAACCTGATGTTAATAATTTAGTTCGAATTGTAGATATACGGGTGCCTAATGGAAATGTTATTACTCGCCCAATTGTAAAAATTGTATTATTGTTACCGTCATCAACTACTCGAGTTGATGGGGGGGAAGATGTTCCCGAATAAAAAGGATTAGGTAGAGGTTGCGCGCATGCGCCGCCGATCTCGTGTCGTGTTCGGTTAGTTACCATGATTTGTAAACCATGATTTGTATATACTTGTTCGTCGATTAAAAATACTCTCTCGTTGTGTGTGCCGTGAATTTGGTTCGCCGATTATTCGTTTATTAAATAACAGTTACCTTGCCTCACTGTGAATGAGAATGGAATAGAAATGAACAAACGACACAAGTTTTATGGTCAAGTACAGTTATCACTTGCTTTAAGTAATCTTACCAAAGCAATATTTGTGCTTTATGTTCATAAAAATCGAAGTGTAATAACAATAGATGTACCAATAGATGTTGAATTTGTTAATGATCTAACGCAGTCATTGACAAACACGTACTTCATGCATTTTTTGCCGTTTTTGAACGATAATAAAGAAAGATTGTTACAATAATAAAATAAAAATAAATCGTTAGCAAATGTCTTTATGAATTTATTGAGTAAGGTATCTACAATAATTGAATTTTACACATTCTCGTTCTGAAAATTTTCGTTCTCTGAAATAATAGGAGGTTCTAGGTTGACAAGACCGCATATAATGATTAGTATTTCATCTATTCGATGCAGAAAATTCCTGGAGAGAACAGTACTCAAGATTTTGAAAACTTTGATTCGTTGTATAGCCCTCTCAACATGAACACGAACTCGGGCAACATCAACGTTCTCATTTCCTTCTTCGGGAGTACACTCCACGAAACTGAAATTATCCCCCTTTCGTTCTTATCAGTGTTGAATTCTGCTACTGACGCTGGCGCTATCTATTGGAGGTAAAAATCCCAATGGTCTCTATTAGTATCCGACTCTCTGTGTTATTACTTGTTTAGCTCTCAAGGTCGAGCTGTGTGAAAAGAAATAGTTGGTTTCAGTTGATTAAAATTGGTGCTTTTTGTAAATTATTTGCTTTCGAAGATAAAGATGAGTGATATGGAGATCAGTAATTGTTCAGATTCGGAAGATTATACGTTTAACGATGACAAAAACGGTGGTGGGGCCACTAAATATTTTTCCACGCCTTCGGAGTTCCAGGATCTGATTGATCGAGGAAATCAGTTCTTGATTCCTCGAAATTCCACAGTTCGCTACAAAAAAGCTTACGCAAGTTTTCAGAAGTGGAAGAACTCAAAAAATTCGTCGGCGAAAGTTTCACCTGATATTATTCTAGCGTATTTTGTCGACTTGGCTGATACAAAAAGACCTTCTCCCCCCTTATTGTAATATCTTCAGTTTGGACAGAGAAAAAGTTTTAATATCCACGTACTCAATTTTAAATACACCTGGATTTACATCCTCGTGTTCATTTTCAAAAACAAATCTCCACTACCATCAAATTAATACACAATTTCCATCGGTATGTTGAAACAGCTTTTATGACTAGTATAGAAATACTTCTATATAGTATTGTGTACAGGCGCCAAAGTATAAAACTAAACAAGAGATAATGCATCAGTACACGACTAATCCACATGGAATAAACCAATACGACGGGGGAAAAAATTACAAACGAAGAAAAAAAAAAAATTTTAAGCCGATAAAGCTTTTCTACACCGTTCTTCTGTACGTGGCACATTACTTTCTCGCGTCAAAGAAGAAAAAAAACTCCCGTTTTTTCTCTCTCTTTTCGTCGTCAATTATTTTTTTCCCTTTATGATTTTGTAGCCGTCTGCAATGGTTTTAAGGTGATTTTGTACTCGCTATATCCCGAAAGTACACAATAGTCATTCGTATTATTACCCCGGGATATTGCAGTCACAATATTATACGTATGTCGAAATATGCTTCCAGAAAGTCTCGCTCTAATAGCTCGAAATAAAAAGCGATTAAATAACGTAAAGGGAAATATTTCAGTATTCGCGGTCACACGTGCTAGACTTTTACTTTTGGAAATCACTGAAAATTCTAAACGAGTTTCGCAGCGTAGGACAAAAATTTTTAATGACTCATTCAGACACCCTTTTTCCTTTCATTTTCGCTCTCCTGACCTCACCTGACGTACGTACTTCGTCAAACAATAAAATACGGAACGTCTTTCGGAAGGAAAATTTCATAATTCAGAACGCGCGGTATACGGCAGAGTTGTACGTGAATTGAAGAATATTGTATGTGCGCGCGGAAAATATTTCAGCCGAGTTAATGAAAAGGTGGTCGTAAGAAGAAATAAAGGAAGACGACGAAGACGACTTTTCGGCTTTAATTCCTTTTTCGTCTTGTGTCGAAGGCTTACGCCAGCGAAAATCGTGCGCTCGATGGATATTAAGCGAATAAAATTGTATATAGGCTCATACATTTTACATAGTATTTCCGTCCCCCGTTCGTTGTATAATATGAGAATAAGAATTTGTATCCAATTTGTTCGCAGTATAACGGTAGAGCTTTTAAGAGAGTTGGCGGAAAGAAAAGTCAGTAGTAATTTCGTGCTTGCTTTACTTCTCGTATATATGTCCGCTTTTTGCCATTGTATTGAATTACAGTATATGCGTGCTATCGTGGTTCTTTTTTTCTCCTCATTTTTAAATAAATACTACATATACTTCGTTCGAAATTGAATTAATTCGGAGGGTTTGAAATATCGTGTTTTCGTCGGCCAAACTCACGTGTACGTTTTTCTTCTCACTGACACGACACCATCCCGTTAATTTCATCGTCAAGGACGTCTGTTCGACTTTTTACAGAATTGCATATCTATTTATCCATTCATTACTCTTCATGTGGTAGCGTGCATGAAAAAATTGGGTACTATAATTATAACAATAGGAAATCGATTCGAAAACTGCCAGACACAAGCTATACCAGACGTATACAAATCAACCGTAACACGCAATCAACAGAATTTTGTGCGTCGGTTCTGATGTTGGATCTCATTACGAGCGAGATTATTTCGATATGAGAGCTATTTATGACGATCTTCTGGGACGAGGCATTTTAGGTTAATCATGTGCCAAAATTCAGGAAGTTTTGAAACTTAAACTACTGTAGTTGTTTAAAGTACTCTCCTAAGTAACATATCAAAAATCTATGGTGATAGGGGGTGAGCTGGAGCCACAAGGGCGTCACAAAGTTGGTCAAAATCGGTGTTTTGCAGATATCTTGCGATACATGGCTTTTACAAAAATTTTACAAGAGAAAAAAAATTTAGTAAATCAAATTTCCTTTAAAAATGGTCTCTTAATTTTTTCGTAGAAGCCGTCGTAACGGAATTTCCTAGTCCATATTTTGTAGAAGACACTCCATCAACATTGTTGACGTATGTTGATGATCCTATTATGCACCCATACTATGAGCCGGATACGATGGACCTCAAGGAAACGACATTAGAAAGTAGCATCAGTGGTGGACGTCGCACGCTGATGAACCAAGTTGGCGAGCACACGCGCATCGTCACTCATGTGCGACAGCCTTCGTCGGTACATCAATCGACATCGAATCAAGAATTTTCCAATGTAAGATTGGACTTTAGCTAGTTGCAGTTGACGATCAGTAACATAACTGTAGATATCGAAGTAGACCACCAAACATGGACTACCACGCATTCCCTCCGCCGAACGTATTTGAAATCATTCGGCGAGGAGGAAGGTGAAAGCGTGGTAGGGCCGAGGATTGAACCCATACCACAGGATCCACCACAAATACGGCAAGAACCTCCGGAACACCCGGTCGTAATTTTGTATCGGGTTATCCAACCTATGCGCCCTTCATTGGCGGAACGTTTAAGGAAAAATTCAGTATGTGAGTATTATTTGTACACGCTACTCTCTCTACTACATGCTACTACTGTACGTACAAACCTCACAACATCCTCTCGAGCCCTGTAGTCAGGGGGCGGGGCGCATTGTCCCCTTAGCAGTTGCGTTTGTCCTCCTTCAACTTCCGACCTCTTCATGCACTGCTGTTCATTGTCAAGACCTTCTCTTATCCACCATTGTCTATTTGGAACCTGATGGCAGAGACGGGCCGTCAGTTACGTCAGACCTGGCCATCCGACAATGATTAAACCATCCAAAATTTTTCCAAGTTCATCTTGGACGAGGACTTGGAAAAATTTTGGGTAGTTTAATCATTGCCGGACGGCGGACAGCGGGACGTTGTAATTTTTCCTGAAATTACAACCAAGAAGGTGTGCCCTTTGGTCCTTGAAAAGTTTGACGAGTTTCCTATCTCAATTTTTCGTGATATTCGCACTAAGGTTTCAACTTAATTGAAAATTAAAACGATGGGGGGGGGGGGGGGGTCCAGCGGGTTCAATTATTTACTGAAATAATCCTTCGGAATTCCGAAATTTCGTCGACAATGATATATTTCCGATCCACACGCTTAGGATAATCATCAAGAGGGTGTAGGATGCCTATAAAGTCGCAGTTCGAGCTCCGGAAACTGATAGCACGAAACGATAATAATAATAAATTGGAGTAGAAATCCTTTGAACGTACTACACGACTTCGTTTTCCAGAAAAACCATTAATTCATATTCTTTCTTATATCTTTCTTAGCATACTGTTATAGTGTCAGACATCGTCTCATGTCAAAACAGACATTTAACAACAACAAAATTTTAAAATTTCTTAAAAATATTCTCATTGAAAGAGAATTTTACGCACTTCAATATTATTCCTTACCAGTACTTCACCAACGTTCGCTTGTCCCAGGTCATGGCTTGTCAGTGTAAGGACTGAGAATAAGTACCGCAGCCAGCAGCCTGTAGCATGGAGCGAACAACGAGGAATCCTTTTTCGCAGATCGTTTTATGTTTGTCAACATGATCGATGTTTGTCATCAAGACTACAAAAACTAGAGCCTATACAATTTATTACCGTTAATTTGAATTAGGTATAGATTTGATTAATTTGAATTATAGATTTGAACAAGTGAAAGACTGCTGAGGTCTGAATAATTTACAAGTAAGTAATGTCATTTGTTTCCGTTCCTGAAAATGGAACTTGGGGGACAGAAATTTGCAACAGATGAGGAAGTTAAAATTGCTGTATGAGATTTTGCAGCGGAAATCAAGAAACTGTTGACGCAATACAACAAATGCACTGATGAAGGCGCGACTATGTGGAAAAATAATTTATAACGTTGTAGTTATTTATCATTATTTTGACGCGAATAAAATACAGACTTGTTTCTTGAGTATTTGGGAACATAAATTGATAATGTTTCGAGAGAATTACACCAAATTTTATTCATTGAACGGAGAATTTATCTCGCGTTCCAAACAAATCACTTGTGCGCTAATGGTAAGTAGAATTATCATTATGAAAAATTCTATCAAAAACTCATAGGAGAACGTTAATATTATACGCTTTACCTATCTTAAACTTCCAGACACCATCAGCGACAGAATCTACAAAAATATTGCTTCCGTACTACGTTCAACATAGTCTGCGGTACAGGGATGCCATCAAATAATGGTTTGAAATCTTCGGAGAAAGGTTTCGTCGCGTTTTCAGCTGATGTCTGTTCCGAAACTCTCCAGAACTTCGGGAATTGCGTATCGTCGTAACTCGCCAAAATACCATAATATGAATCCGAATTCAGCGAATTATTGCCCATGTAGTAAATTTGCCGTAGAGGAAGAGAACTACTATTAGCAAAGATACTTGTTCGGAAGATGGACCAATATCCCGAATTTGTGAAAAAATGAGCCGGCACCTCAAATTCTAGGCGATTTTCCTTTTGTAACCACTGAACAAGCATAATTGAGGCTGTAAGTCATGGTTGTGCCATGTGTGGTGTTGTAGAAGTGAAATTAAAGGTTACAAAATGTTTTGGTTTCCACTAGATCCACAGCGGAGGAGAATCTTGGAGTTCAATTGTAAAAGTAAAGATTTTATGGCTAAAACCCATCATCGGATTGGTTAAACGAGCTTTGCATTCAAGATTTGTTTTTTTCGAATTTTTGTGTATTTCAATTTCATGTACCACGTGTATTGTGAAAATAAACTTTGAAAGAGACCAATTTGAAAACAATACGCAGGAATAGACGACGATTATTGAAAAGGACACCATTCCAAATAGAGCAGATGAAGTTTTGAAAACTTGAACAACGCTCATTCGTTTACAAACGTATTCTCTTGCGCGAAATTACAAGTTCGCAACTGGCTGCAACATGCGAAAATGGAGATTTAATAACTTTAGTCATCGCTAGCGACGAAGTAAATCTTGTATGATTCAATTGCCAGATATTACTAACAAACTTCAATAACAGAACTCCGAATGAAAAGAGAAGAAATGGACGGTCTAGTAGATGGAGGCAGAATATAGAAGGGATGGTGGGAATGTGTACAAAATGGAACTATTTGGGAAAGATGTGGGCGATTTATGTCTCAGATGAGACGTCGGTGATAATCACAACTCAACTCATAAGATCATAATCTTTTTCAATATGAAATTTTAAAGTAAACAATAGAAAAAATTCACTCATCTGAGCATCTGAATAGAAATAATAAAATTTCTTTGTTTTCCTTCATCCCAATTCCAAGAACACTTGAGTCTTGACACATTCTGTTTAGAAAATATTTTGCACGCGTTTCATTTCAGCACACTAAATTGCTCACGACATATGAACTTCTAGATTTTGTACACGTTTGGCATGAAAAAGTACAAAAACTCGGATGGGTCCCGTGCGACGCTTTAAAAAAAAAAAAAACGGTTCTCGTAAAACAGTCCATCAAAAACGCATTTTAATTGAAATTTTTGCTCGAATTATTTTACGAAAGTTTTTTTTCCCTGAAGTGCGGACGATATAGACGATGAATGTAGTTCGTTTTAAAGTTGTATCGTCGCCGTCGCCGTCTAAACAATAAAATCAGCTCGAAAAGAATGGTCCACAAAGAGGGGCGCGCAAAAAAAAAAAAAAAAAAAAAAAAAGGAAAAAAAGAATATAGTGTCCCGCACATATAATTCCATTTAAAGGCCGGCTTTTATTTCTCCATATATCCTGCAAGACGAACGAAGATATACACAAAGGCGCGTCACAAAGACAAAAGATTTTAATCAGAAGCTTTTTAGAATTGACGATTGCCACTCGAGAATGCGTTAGTAGAAATTCATTCGTGAAGCTACGTTGAAAGGTTGTAAAACCTATTGTTTAAAACACCTTGAATATTGAATTTTTTCCTTTTTTGTTATCCCCTAATATAGGCAACACATAGCTGTAGAGCTTTCCTCGAACTTTTAAATACGAAATTTCGCAAAAATTCTAATAAATTAAGATGCGCACCCTATTCACAAATGCGTGTTTATAATACAATAGAGTATAATATGGCTTTACAGAATATTCAATATACTGGCAGAAAATTCATTTCCGGATAGAGTCTAATGGCGCTCGTGATTTCTATTCTCGTGGCATCGCGTTCGCTAAAGCTCCATCAGACTTCGACGAACGTTTTTCGTTACTAAAATATCCACATATCTGATTCGATTTCGCCGAATTAAATATAGCGTATTTCGGGATTCTGGTATTCGTCAATTCATTATGGGGGAAAAACGGGGAAAACGTATTCCGAGTAGGAAGATAAGCAGCTGACTTCAAATAAAGAAATATTCGAACCGAGGAAATTCGTTAATTCAATAAATTACTTTTATTTACGTTATCTCTCCTTCCAGCTCTCTTTCTTTCTATTAAGTTCAAGTCGGTTAACTCTTACAGTTTATTTGGAAAGTCGATCTCGTACTACTGATGGAAACAGGAACGCGTCGTCGTCCTCCCGTTTCTGCCTCGCAATCACGATGTACTCGTATTTTATGTAGGCGCTTCGAAAATTGCCCAAATTTTTGCAGAACCAATTTTTCCTTTTAGTAATAGAAAGATCAGCCATTCCCACATTTTAGAGGTCCACTGAGTGTGCCGTGGTAAAGCGATAGTCGTAAGTAAATTTACACACGTACATAGGGCCATATGGTTTGTACCGCGTTGCGAATTTATTGCAAACAGGGATTGGGCTGCATTTGTGCCTCTGTTTCAACATTATTATTAGTTTTATAATCATTATTAAGTAAGGACAAGTGGTATCACTTCCAATTGGTCCGTGGACTGAGGAATTCATGGCCAGTGATACAAATAAAGATCAATTTATTCGGCTACTGACATATTCGCTTCAAAGGGGTACTCTACGTTACAAACAAATGACGACGTTGACTTTTTGAGAACTCAAACAGCCATAGATAAATTAGACGAGAGGCGCATCATTCTGACGAAAATATTATAGTCATGTATGCAAACTCTGGAACAGAATTGGGCCACTCGGTCTCTGGCAAGGAACCATTCAGTGAACACGAAAAACAATTACCAAGTTTTCTTAACTCCATTTATCAAAATTTGATGTGCGTGATTTTCTAATTTTTTGGCTTCTTGCTTACGCGTACACCGCTTATCAGTCTTCGTCTCTTCGATATCTGTATTTTTATGAATATCGAGTAGTTGGCCTTAAGCATGGTATGCACCCTACGGCTCCAACCCCAATATTGGTAATACCTTAAATTTCTGGGTGGCGAACAACCAGTGTTCCTTTTGTAAGGGTTTCAACCACCAGCACACAGCTTGCCGCCACTTGGCTGCGAAAAATGCGTCTCGCGGTCGAGGTCACGGTCAAGGTCAAGCTCAGACCAACTTAATCGCAGTCGAGCCACCACCGCCAGGTTATGGGTTCAGTGACGCGAAATATATTTAAATAATTAATGTACTACAACTAAAGGGTAAACGACAAATCCGAAATTGAAAATAAAAGTGAAGTGAAAATTCTTGTCTCTGTGCACGAGAATGTCCACCAAAATCTCGAGTCTTTTTACCATTGGATGTAGGTGTTATAATGACTGAGCCTTTCGTTGCAAGGCACTACTTCGACGGAAAAACTGCCTGGAAGGGTTGTATAATGAGCGCTCTACTGATGCAACTTTAGAGGAGGCTTACGACGAGTAAAATAATCTCGAACCTCCACTTATCAGCTCGAAATATTTTTCAACTTTTGGGTTATTACAAAGTTTAAGCTAAGTGTACAAACCTACGGCGCCTGATTGGCAGAGTAGTTGTATTTGTTCAAACCTTTTGAATGACAAAAGATTCTAATTTTGTTTCTGCATCTGTGCAGTGCAATGTTAAGAGCTTCCTGTCCAAATCAGGGAATTGTTATCGTTCAAAATTCGGACGGTTTGAACAACGAAATATTGAGCGTTTTGTGCATGACGTCAGAATGAGTCTCTTTGAAAACTTTCTGGTGGGAAGTTGAATCCCTATAATACTTTATGCAGCTTGTCACGTTTTCCTTGATTACCTATTCATCATCTTTTAATATTATCATTATCTGAATATTATTTATCCAGTATGCGCTTCGACTCTACGATTGGAACCTACGCACTTGATTATCGGATTAGGTAAGTTTTAAGACTTGATCTGTAGATAGGTATATGTGTTCTTGAACAGCGTATAATCCACGTCAAATATAGTTTTTGCAGCTACTTTTTAATTGCCTCACATCTCTCATCAACAGTGTTACACTATTGTTCTCACAGATTAGACATATCAAACAACTTACAACCTCTCGTGATTTGAAATTTATTCAATCAACACCTTGTTGGATAGAAATACATATGAACTGCGTCTTACAATGGCTTTCCCTCGTTTGAGTATGAATCCTTCTAATGAATTTGCCCATAACCTAAAAAATCGTGTCGATTCGAATTGAGGGAACGTGTCAAACCAAATGCAGAGACAAAGGAGCAGTCGACAGTATTACACAATTGTTCTGACAGATTAGACACATCAAACAACTTACAACCTCTCGTGATTTGAAATTTATTCAATCACACCTTGTTGGATAGAAATACATATGAACTGCGCCCTACAATGGCTTGATAAAGTACTAACAGAGTTAGAAATTCATCCATAATAAAAGTAGTAGGTAATAAAGTTTACTATTCATTGTATCGTACACTAAAGAAGTTCAAATATGTTTTAGTCGGGAGAAAAATCATTATTGAGCGATCAGCGTTGAGTGTTACAGAGTAATATCGGGAAGCAAACCAGTTTGATAGGGTGATTGCGAAATGGTATTTAGCAGTTAATTCTTTCCAAATAGAAGTCGTCCAAAATAGTACTGAGAAGTTCAGCAAGCGAGGGAACATGTCAAACAAAATGCAGAGACGAAGGAGCAATCTGCTGTAGAGACAGTTGCTTAGTATTACTGTTCCAGTCTTTTACAGGAACATGGGTTCAGCCCATTGGAAGTTTCCTAAGCAGAGGTGCAGCGTCAAGTGACGTGCTCTGCCAAATTCTTCTGGAGGGTATTGTTTTGTTGGAAAATAGTGGGTTGTTCGTTGACGGAGTCGTGTCAGATGGGGCGACGTAGAACCGTGGAGTCTGGTCCCGATTCAATGTTGAAAGAGACCAGGCCTCTTGTGAACGTGTTTGCGACGGAAGTCGTCGAATGTGGTATTTCAGCGACTTCCCCCATTTAATCAAAAACCTGAGAAATTGGATGTGGAAAATACAAATCTTTCATGTAATTAAGAAATTTCTTCAACTTGTACGATTTTTCCGAGTTTTTCATCATTGAAGTATCTCATTATTATGTTACAGACACCTGATGGTACTGTGAAGAAATCGCATTGGAAAGATTTAATGACTCTGGACAATCCTCATGAAGGAATTGGCTCGAAGGTTTGCCCAAAACTGACATCAAACCATTTGGAACTGGCTCACTATCAGAAAATGAATGTCACTCTAGCGTACCAGGTATTGTTCAGACAAATCATGAGCTGCAAGAAAGAATAGCTCAACAACAAGTTTTGATAGGTAGATTGGTTGGTGAATTGGGTCGTGTGGTGAAGGAGCTCGAAGAGCGCAAAACGACCGATAAGCGAAGCTGGATCAACTATAATGACCTGGAACACACATCTTTCCTCTCCTTAGTGAACGGGCACCAAAGATTGTTCGCTATTTATGAAGCAAATGATTGTATAATTAAAGATCAAGAAGAAACCAACATGCAGGTGAGAATCAAATGATCTAGCGAAACAGAAAATATCTGAGATCCAGTGAATAATAGTAGTGGCAGATGTTACGATGACATCTGGCGTTACGACAGCGAAAACATTTGTATCAGGGGCAATCAAACAACAACAACCCTAAGTCTGGGTAGTGATTGCACTTTTGGCAAAGCTAATATGCAGGTAACATTTCGATCAGTTGCACTATTGGTTGTTATGACATTAACAACATCATGAAACATGTGCACAAGGTATCACGCTACTTGGGTTGCTTAAGACCTTATTTTAGCATGTACAAGAACTGGAACGAGAGTCTAAACAGGAGCTAATAGTAAGACAATAACTTATCTAAACATAACTGAAGGACTATTGTTGATTGATGACCTGAACATGACTATCAACACAGATGATCTTCATTGTTGTAACGGTTGCTTAACTCCTAGTCCAAATGATCACGCATATCGAGACCATATTTGTCTTTACAGAGTGCACACAATGGCCTCAGCAATAAGGGCCACACACAAAGGAATTGATCGACTACAAAAACATGTATTCAGTATGCAAGACGGAGTCAAACATCACTCTAAGGGTTTAATTACCGGAGTGATCTGCCTTTTGATGTTGTTCGATATGAGGCGTTTCTCAGTTATTTTATTAGTTTGGTTAATCTGGAACGCTGAAACATCTTACGCCTACAACTGCTCAGTTACAGACTTTAACCCAGTAATACCTATAGTAACGGGATTAAAGCAACACACGTATGAGGTAGAAATGCGAGTTGGCGAGTGCATAAACATAGGAGCTGAAGTCATTAAGCTAGTAGAATTAAATCAAATAGACGCTTATGAACGTAAGTGGGAATTAATGTCGGAAATTAAAGAGTTGGATAATGACGTAAAGGTCGGATGCCCTAAAGGTTTAAGTGGAGCAGTGTGTAACCAGGTATTGGCATGCGAAGCTAAGTGTAGAGACAATATCTGCTACACCAAGTTTAGAGAAGTTGAATCGTTTTCGGGAGATATTTGCTGGCTTGGCTTTGCTAATACGTAACATCTATGTCAAGTACGCAGTGTGTTACAACACATTTTGGGAACACGAACTGTATACTCGAATTAGAGCGAAAACTACCTACAAGGCGCGCTTGGAAATCCCTGAAATTGATGGAAAAACTCGAACGGAGGACACGGTCAATCGACTGGCTGAGTTCTGTGAGATATTGTGAACTTGTTGCGTTTTGAGTACAGGGTGTCTACTAAATCTACAATTCAAAAATTCATGACTTTTTCATGACTTTCTAATGACGTTTTCGTAGCAATTTTCATGACCTTTTTCCTTAATGTGTAGAACAACTTATAAATTCGCTGTAATTTTTTTGCATTATTTAATGAATGATAAATAATTTTGCAAGAACCTCACGACCATAAACAAAAATTCATGACTTTTTCATGACTTTTATGACTTTCATGACCGCTGGCTAAAATTCATGACTTTTGCATGACTTTCATGACTTCTATGACTTGTAGACACCCTGTGAACGCATTTCCGCTTGGATTTGATGCATTTTGTTGGAAAACTGTTTTTCGAAGTACGTTTTTAACATCAGCGTTTTGACTTATTGCAAAGAAAGTGTGTGTGCATTCGATTCCTCGTTAAAAATACTACGGGAATCAACACTTAGTTCAAATTATCTAAAGATGGACTTGTTGCATTTTGCGAGAAAACTACTTAATTTTCTGTTATGCATTACTAATGCGACTTTTATCATATAATAATAGTTTGTGAATCATGGGCCTATGATTCAAGGAAGATGGGTTCAAGTTGTGACAAGGATTCGTTATTCATCACTAGCATAGTTTTGCACACTGGTTCTTAGTTCGCGAAATCGCCTCGTCCTAAACAGTTGTCGAATACGTCAGAATGCCTCTTCAAGGGAAAATAATTTATGTTAGTGACCTTTCAAAAAGTCAGAAGGTTACTAGTTATTATAAGTTCACAATTTTTTCAGAGATAGACGACAATATTATAAAGTACATCTGCGAAACTTTCGTCGAAGGTACCTCCTTTCCTAATGTATCGATTTCGTTGAAATTTCGTATATAACATTGTATAACCTCCGAAATCAACCTTTTTAAAAAAAATTTAGAAAATCATCGTTGGGAAAGTTGTAATAAAGCTTTAAAGTTAAGCGTATATTGGTTGCTATCTCATCCCTATTCCTGTATATATGTTTAATTGGTGTAAATCAAAGTTTTCTACTTTTACTAAATAGAACGAAATTTCTTGAAAATACGGATTGAATGTTGATCGACGGCCGCGTATAATTTTCAGCGGTTTACCGTGTGGAAACAAAACCTAAAGAATAAGCCGCGAATAGGCTCACTTCCTACCGAACCGATTTCTTCCAAACTTGGCTGATTTTTATTCGCGATTTGACGCTAAACGAAATTTTTCAACGATATAACAAATGTGCGCCAATAACGTCTTACCCGGCTAATCATCTACCGGTGTTTTACACCTTTGACTTGAAAGAATGCGCCTATTTTATAGAAATTACGTCACCTAACAATATTACGATTTTGACGCAATTCAAGTTCAATTCTATTCACGTTTAATTGAAATATCCAAATGTTCACCAACACGTCGAGAAGGAGTTGGCGGATGTAGAGGAAGAAATAAAAAAATTAGAAGAGAAGAGATACAGACTGATTATTGAAATTAAAAATTTGAAAGATGAATAGTTCTATGTTCGAAGTGTGTAATTATTCCAATAAAAATTGATTCTTTGTCCTCGACGTCATAGAAAATTGAATGAGCGACGAAGTCGCGGGTTTTGCAGCTTGTTTATCTATAACTCTTGTAATTGATGATACACAGTAATCAATAACTAACGCGTAGCGAGCAATAATTTGAAATAAAAGCGCGACTTTAAAGGTTTTTGATGATAACACTTGCTGCAGTGGCAAATTTATAGATGGGCAACATTAGCTACTTTCACTGTTGAAGGGGGCGGATAATTTCTAAGAAAAAATTATGAAAAGCTCACATGAAAAAAAAAAAAAAAAATTCAAAAGAAGCGGCATTTTGTCGACTACTCTTGTTGTTTGAGACCCTAAATTTATCACTGACTAGCTGTGTGAAAAAGTGAACAAAAACAAACACTGAACAGTCTAACGCTGAATAATCTAACGTAAGAAATAAATAATATGACATGATAATATTGATAAGGGAATGTACTAAAAATTGAGCAGATTATCATTTTGAACTCGCCAAATATTTATAGGGATCTCTATATAATTTCAAATTAATTTTAGTAATTAAAAATTTTTCACATTATGACTCGCTATGCGCTAGTCAATAATAAAAAGAAATCGACAAAAAGACGATGGTTCGGGGACGCCTCCGTCGCCACCTTCGAAGATGGAACAGGATGAAGAAATAATCATCGAAGTTATTCGAAGAAAATTGAAGGAATTTCCGAATGAAAAAAAGATAGAGAAGCTGAATCTGATGATGGAGAAAAATTCTGATTGATTTCCTTTTTTCACCCATTTTTTTCTTCTTTTTTTGTAACTTTGTAACTAGGCATAACTTGGTTTTTATTTTTTTATGTTTGTACCTTCTTCTTTTTAATTTCTCAACTATAGTTTCTAAATTTTTGTACAGTGTGTAGATATTTTCTGTATGACGATCATCATATTATCTTCTCTTTTTAGTGCACCTTGGTCAATTTTCAAAAAGTTCCAGACACTGAAAATTTCTGTACCCCAGCATCTACAAACAAACGGAATCAAATAAGGTGTGCCTCACTTTGGGCTTGACCAGTGACATCATAATCAATCAAGGTTATACTACATTCCACATGAACTACCGATGAAACATTTTATCTCTAATCACTGCAACAATATCACTCTCAAATAATTCCAGACTGTAAAGTCATACTTTAAAATTCATTGTTTACTTCTTTTTTTTTTTTCTTGATGAGAGTAAAGTGAAATTCAGCACTTCAGTCTAATGATTACCTAAGTAGTCACTGCACAGGGTAAACACGTATCGACCCTGTAATAGAACTGTTGGAATGCTCGTAGTATTCTCTGGAACCTTGTACAAAAAGCCAACTAAAATAAATACCCTCATACGTAGTCAGGCGATTAGATCGCAGACACATTATTTAATATTTGCTGATCAATGCGAAAGATAAGTTCGTGAATAGTACCGGAAAGTAAGATAGCGGAATTTAGGGAAAAGCAAACGTATTCGCGTAAAGAGGTTCGCGCATGAAACATATTGCGAAAAACCATTCACTGTAATAATGTCAACAGGCGTGGATTAACCTCATCCTGCGAACCCTTGCCTTTGCCTTCATTGTACGTACGGTTTATTTACGAAACATTCGGAATTTGTGAACGTTACGTTTTAGAAATTAACAACGGAATCGCATGCGATGAGACGTGCAATTTCACATATAACTAACAAAAATTCACGTTGTGCAACTTTGTACTATATGAGCTTACAGTATCGCAATGTGCCACGTTCAGCCAGTTGATCTATAGAACGCGGTGGTTGCTTTAAATTCCTTCACGAACATTTTCGTCTGCCATAATGGAGCACATATTGAACGAATGGCCCGCAGTTATAAAACTATATCCGACTATGCCTGTCACCTATGTATGCTTACAGCGGTGTAATCCGGTCACGAAAACCACCCGAATTGATCTCTGACCGCACGTACAGACTATGTATATTTAATTAAAGAATTAGGTAGAGTATGTACCTGAAAGATTACGTATATAATACGAACGCAAAAAAGTCATCCGTAATTCGTGACACGACCAGGTTGCGACCGACGCGGCGGTGATCCGAGAGACCACTTTTTCTAAATGGAATTAGTACATACACGAATGACACAAACATAGGGAACACGACATGATATTAATACAAGTGAATGGGCCTTTCTAAAAAAGAACGGCGGGAAACTATACTTTTGGACTCTGATGCTTTTTCGGTTATCGACGCATATACCCACATACACGGAAAGAAACCCATAGAAACGATTAGTCACGTAACGAAGAGGGTGGCTCGAAAATACGCGCGCGGAAAAAGAACCGAGATACAAATTTAGAATAGGAAAGAATGGGAAAAACAAATTGGCGAGAAAATTCAGACGTATAGGCAACAATTTGGGCCGACGGGCAGCCGATATAGTGCGATAAAGCCGCCGTTCCATCCTTTTAATGTGAGAATAATTAGATATCTACGAATTTTACGACCATATAACAAATAATGTACTTTTGTGAGCAGTGTGAAAAATTCCACGAAAGTTTCTTAGCTAGCTATATTGATTCAAGCACGTATCGTATTTTGGCGCTTTAGACGATTACACGAAGCATGATTATTATCAAACTAAATCGTAGAGGAGCTACGAATGTAAGCAATTCCAATCTCTGTCTTCTCTTTCATCATTATTAAAATTAGTGAACTAAGACGAATTTCGAAGTCATTATTATGGTTCGAAAAGAGATTAAAAATTTGCAATATTATTTAAGAAATTAACTTAGTCGTTAGAACCACAATTTGAGGAGGGATTATAGTTTATTCTGCTCGACAAACTGCAAGATCATCGTGAATCCTACTTGTGTGTTTACATGACACTTGCTCGTCACCTCTGTATCTGAAACGTGGCCAATGTAGAACATAAATTCTTCATCTTTCTTTACGAGTTGGGTAAGCTAGTGAGGTTTTTCCTGGCGAACCACCTCTTGCTCTGAGAATCATCGAGAGATCTGCAGCGTGGATGGCACGGACACACCACCCAAACTGTCACCAGTCAAGATCACTGATGAAGGCCTGGCACTCATAAACACCAACACCCCGGTCACACTACCAGAAGCCAAAAAAGAATGGAAGAAGAACACAAATAAAAAATGGGAAACCGAATGGAAAGAACATGAAGCCCTTCACCTCAGCAAATGGACCCACGAGGCTGAGCTGTTCCCAGCCATCAATTCCAGACTACAACTACAAGACTTCCACCCCAACTTCTGGTCCTCGCAAGCGATGACGGGACACGGAGCCTTCAAAGCATACCTTCTCGGTAGAAACCGCGCCACAGAAAACGAATGCCCCTGAAGCTTTGCAACTAAAAGCGCAAAACATTGTTTAACCAAAATATGCCTGCGCTTCACGCCCATTCGAGTGGGATGATATCCAAGACCACCACAAATCATACTTTGGGTGAACAGTCCAAAAATTATGGATCCTGGAAAACCCAAATTTCGCCATAAAAAATTAAATCACCACCTGTTACGGATCAAGAGGATGGGAGGCAAACGCCTGTGCAGAAAACCAATGCTGTTACCCAGGAACGCTGCCGACCGGAATCTGAACCTCTGAACCATCAACTCCATCGACCCAGGGAAATCATCAACACTTTCACCCTGTTCCTGTACACCAGTTCTGTCATCTACCAAAACGAAACCCGAGATGGAGAAAATGGGATGAAGAAGTTCCAGAGTGTATTCTACTCGAAGTCAAAGAGATTATGTTTAAAGGTACGTCAAAAACGCGAAGAGTAGAAATTTACGTAATAACGATAGGTAGTCGACGTTTGAGCTTTGAGAAAACCCTTACTCATAAAAACTTGTATTTTTGTTCCTAATTCATCAACACTATTTCATTGAAAGAATTATGAGATAAGGATACTTTTGATGTGCAAGAGTGGTTTGGGGATTAAAACAGAGACACTACGAGCTTAATTATTAATTAGAATATATCAGCGCGTTATTTCATTGGTTTCATAGGTATCACAGGCAAATGCATGGTGCGGGAAGCTGAGGAAGGCCGAGGAACAGCTGCCTATTTGGACAGACATGAGCTGGACTCCCTCGAGCATTACGATTTCCTTGATCTGCTCTCCGATTGTGAGACCGCATTCATTTTTCGTGGTCTAAGTGAAGAAGGTAATGTTTGCGGAAAGGATGAACTGTATGTCAACGATATGGTACAAGAAGTTCGAGATTTCTATTTCGCTCACGTGTCTGTCTCTCAGGAAGATGTTGCAAGAATATTCTCACTGTCCATCGGCCAAGACAATTTTCACTGGAGAAAGGAGCGACAAGTGAGCTTCACTCTTTCGAAATGAAAAACAGTTGAATTAGAAAAATTGAACAAATTACATTTTCCGTATAAAATTTTATTAAAAGACTATGTTAAACGTTTTCGGCTTACAACATTCGAGCAGAACCAGAATAAGTCTTCCGTTGAGGGCCAGCCTCTCGAAAATTATAATTATTACAGCTTATCCAGACTGTCGAATTGTGCTGGACTGCACTGAAATCCGATGCAATATTCCTTCAGATATGAATAAACAAAAACTGAGTATTCAATAACATTACTAATACGAATTTTCTAACTCAAATGGGTCCCTCAAAGCTTTCATTTCCAACTCTCAATATCCAAGTGATGTTGTAACGATGCTGGTTTAATATAAACTGATATCAAACAACCTGTGTTATCAGAGTTGTGCCAAAATGTTATCCACGGCCTAACCAAATTGATAAGCGATTTTTTCAGCTCATATTTGAGCTACCCCGCACTATAATAACTCGAAATACGCAGAAAAGACTCTAGTTTATGAAAATGAGCTACAAATATATTAGTTTCGTTTTATTGAGATGAAATTTTCGTTTAAAGAAGACTTCCTCTGACGTCAAAAGTGGCATTCAAATAATAGCTTCAGCTTCATTATATAACTGGCGAGAGTAGTACGATTGAAACTGTATTCCATCATCTTCTTCAAGATACAAGGAAAATTTATATCCCAATTTCAACGCAATAAGTACTCAACCTTCTGAAATACAACCTCTCAAAGTTGAACATTTTCCGGTATATTTTCGATGATTCTTGTTTACGATCCACATTGGTAATATAGAGTAAAATTGACAGCTTCAAGCGAGCTATAGGGTACGTTGGGGTAAACGTACGTGGGGCTTGTGACGTCACGATAATCTGGTCTATATCTATGCGGAAAATGTGGTCGTCTTTTCCCAGACGAATTTCGTCTTCATCGTCACCTAGTGCAGCACCATGGATTCGTGGTTCGGGGTTGGAAACATGGTATGGTACCATCATCATATATACGGGTTGTACAACCTGGTTACATTTTTAACTTATCCATCAAACTGACTTATGTGATGAGGGCAGAAAGAATTAGTTTTTTTGTTTCAACTTCTCTGCCAATTCAGTATTGTTTGATGATTTAAATATTTTTCTTTATTATCATTACTTTTATTATTAGTATCACTGGTGTGAGTATTTCCAAAGGTTTTTTTTTTTTATATGTTTCATATCTTTACTGAATGACCCCACAGCTGATTTCAAAATTCTGCGAGTTTTGCCCCCAAACGAACGGCGCTTGAGCACATTGAAATTATTCGGCACCTTAATAACGACAGCCTAAATGTGCTAAACAGGTACATACCTGATGAGGGATTGATTGAATTAGTTTATGAGTATGATTCACATCGTGATGACTCGCTGGTTCAGTCATGATCTCGTCGGATGTTCTCCTTCCTAGCGGTAATTGGTTTCAGTTGCTTTCATGTCACTGTTGACAATGGTTTATTAATCGAAAGCGCTCCAGTGTATAATCGTATTTCTGTGGCTTTGTTTAGTTTACTCCTAGTTTTACCATTTTGAGTATTTCATTCGTTCGGTATGCTTGGCCATAACTTGCAGGACCGTATAAAATCTATTAATGACGCTAGTGAGGCGTATTTACGGTTCCTATTTGTAAAGTTTCGAAACCAAAGGCTGTCGTTCACCTCCCATATTTGGTTCCTTCGGAAATGCTTGAAATTGCATTTGAAACCAAAGTTTGTTAAATTCAGGCTCTTCTCTGACTGCAACCAGACCGCCGCAAAATTGGAAAAATTCTTAACAGAAAAGTGGATCCGCACTGAATTACGGAGGTGGCATGGTAAGATGAATATCACCACAAGGTTGAACCTGATGGTTCATTCCAAACTTTCTGGTATGCTGCATCCGGGTGAGTTGGATCTGTTCATTAAATCTGTTAACGTTAAATGTCGGTCTTTTGAGGCAAAGTTGAAACGAAAGAAAAACAAGAAAATTTGTTCCCTCCAAAAATTGAAAGCCTCCGCGGTCCAGGATGTAAGTTCTGACGTCAGCGTCACCCAAAGGTTTCAACCGCGTGTTATAAATTGCAGCAATGCCGAGTTCGATAGTGACGAGATGAATCTCCTGGAGAAAGGTCTAAAATTCGGGCTACCCCCCCCCCCCCCCCCTCAATAATGCCGACACTCTCGCTAATGTAGTTGCGGACCTCGAAATAAAAATTGGGCCTGGGGTTAATACCCAAAAAACTTGTGCTGCTCTCGTCCGTAATACCCCCCTCCCTCGTATAAATGACCTTGTATCTGATGTGATTAAGAAGATTAAGAGGAGGGTCAGGGAGGAGGGCTTAACCATTACAAAGGCTGACAAAAGTAATGCCATTGTTGTAATGGATAGGTCCTCGTACGTCTCCAAGGTTTACGACGTTCTCAGCCAATGTGGGGCTAAAGAAAATGCTAATTTCAGTTTTCCAAAACACGTAAAAGAAGTAAGACGTGTCATTAATAATTGTGAATTTATTATTAAAACCCCTGCTCTAAAAAAGTTGCTCCTTGAGCCTAACCCGGTGCCTCCTCTATTATACGGGCTACCGAAGATCCACAAACAGGATACCCCGATGCGCCCGGTCGTTTCATTTGTGTCCTCCCCCACTTATTCTTTGGCGAAGTATCTAGACCGATGGTTTAAATCTAGAATAGATTTCGAGTCTCCCTACTCTGTGAGGAATTCGGTGTCTTTGGCTGATGGGCTGAAGGATGAAAATTTCCCGCCGGATTCGTCCCTCTGCTCTTTCGATGTGGTCGGCTTATTCCCCAATATTCCTAGAGCCACTGCTATGCAATATATGGGTACCCTTTTAGTACAATTTAATATCCGTCATGAAGAATTGATGGAATTTTTCAACTTGCTTAACATCTGCTGGTCTCCCAATTTTTGCAAATTTGAGGGTAAGTTTTTTGAATTTCCTGAGGAGGTCGGCATTCCTATTGGCTCTCCTCTGGGATCCCTCATCTCGGAGGTATTTATGTCAAAATTTGAGCGAGATCTTTTTTCCTCTGGCCATGTGCTTTTAGGTCATATACACTATTGGCGCAGGTACGTCGATGATGTTTTGTGTGCGTGGACCGGTCCCCGAGATCTCCTTTTGGAGTTTCTTAAGTATATCAATAATCAGTATCCTTCCATCAAATTCACATTGGAAGTGGGCGGTTCTTCTATTAATTTTTTGGACCTCACGATCTCCAATAGAGACGGTGTCCATGAATTCGCCATCTATAGGAAAGTTACATCGACCGATACTACTGTCCACGGCAAATCATTCTGCCCTGTCGCCCATAAATCCGCTGCATTCAATAGCTATGTCCACCGGTTGACCAGTATTCCGCTTGGTCAGACCGCCTTTCAAAGGGAGCTATCCACTATAAAGCACTTGGCCAGGGTGAATGAGGTGAGCATAGACATTGACCTCATGGTCCGGAGGAAGTTGACTCGGAAATGCCTGGACTCCACTACTTCCCTCCCCCGCAATCCGACATTGGAGAGTAGGAAGCGTTGGATAACGCTCCCCTTCTTGAGGAAGTTTTCTTCTAAATTAGGTAGCGTACTCCGCCCGTTTGGGTTCCGACCACTTTATTATAACCTTAATACTGTAAAAAGTCTTTTTGTCAAGTAAAAGGACCCTATCCCATTGCTCGAAAAAAGTGGCGTCTACAAGGTGAATTGTAATGATTGTAAAGGGATATACATAGGCGAGACTGGCCGTCAACTTAAAATTAGAATTGACGAGCATAAGAAAGCTTGGGAGAAAAAGAAATTGGGGGAATCGGCTTTTGCGGACCATCTCATTACCAGTGGTCACTGCTATAAAGAGGGGTCCGAGACCCTCCTCCACAGAGAGAACTCGTACTTCAAACGAACGGCGCTTGAGCACATTGAAATTATTCGGCACCTTAATAACGACAGCCTAAATGTGCTAAACAGGTACATACCTGATGAGGGATTGATTGAATTAGTTTATGAGTATGATTCACATCGTGATGACTCGCTGGTTCAGTCATGATCTCGTCGGATGTTCTCCTTCCTAGCGGTAATTGGTTTCAGTTGCTTTCATGTCACTGTTGACAATGGTTTATTAATCGAAAGCGCTCCAGTGTATAATCGTATTTCTGTGGCTTTGTTTAGTTTACTCCTAGTTTTACCATTTTGAGTATTTCATTCGTTCGGTCCAATATACTGGTTTATACAAAGTCTGTTCTGTACAGCATGCAATCCGCAATACACCAGGTTTCGTGAACTTAATCCACGAAAAATGTTCTCATCGCGAACGTTCTTTGTTTCATTGTTGATAAAATTATTTAAACTTCACAAAATGAATATTGTGACGAGAATTTCGCATGTCTCGCCGCGCCACGAGTCTTTAGTTTCACCAAACATGACTGAAGACAAACGGGCGATTCGGTATTTTGGAGGAAAGACGCGTACAAACTCCTGCATAATTAGTATGTAAGACAGTAGGAACACAATGTAGAGTAGAGCTAGTTCAGTCATAAAGAGTTATTCTGACATGGTATAAAAAGCCCATGAACGACTTGATTCCAAATCAATTTGTGATAGTCAAATACAATTGTTTCAGAGGGAACGTGGCGCAATCGCTTCTTCATGGGACACGTAAAAGATATGGACGAGTCTAGTCAATTCAATATTTACTATAATCTACTACGCAGATACTTGATTACATTTTGTCGATAAAATTAACTAATTCGGCAGCGATTGTACAAAAATCGCGTCTCTAGGGTGATCGAATAAAAATATTTGAGCCACAGATTACGATGAGCTTTTATATCCGTGCAACTGAAGCAACAGGCGAGGTTAAGATAGGTATTTAAGGCCTCCACGAAATGTGACAGAAAGAGGGCAGGATGATTTGTGGTCAAAAATGGACGCGGCTGAAGAGGTTTGGGTACTTATTTCTTATTTCTGATGGTAAAGATCACAGAACTACTCGTAGATTATTTTGGTGAACTTTTTTTTTCCCAACAGTATTACCATTTTGGTTTTATTCGCAAGTAGCGGACGCCATGGCTACTGGATTCTCTTTCCTAGCACATCGTGACAACAAAAACGCTCTAATAGTTTTAAGAGGTCGCATTACATTCATTCTAGAGTTTTGACACAGCGTCAATAAATTTAAGACAGGACTTATTTGTCGAAATGAATACAATTGTATGGAATAGTAAGTGATAAAACTTTCTGCATTTGGCGATAACTTCTTTCTCTAATGAATAGACGAAGAAAAAAGTTGCGAAATATCTTTCACCGAGATGACATCAATTTATAAAAAAATTCTTCATTCCCGTTTGCTGAATATAAAAGAATTTCAGCGTGTACTTTCAAATTCAATATTTCTTAACGTTTAATAGTGTACAGTATTTTTGCTAACATCCGAATTCTTATTCGCGCGCAACAAAAACGAAAATTTACTGTCGTCCTTATCATTTATTCGATCTAATGGTTTTTCCAAAGCGACCGTCGATCAATCTATCATCGAACCGTCCAGAATTCAAATATCTTTATTAAATTCGTCTAGTCTTCGCTCACACGACGCACATCCATTATACCTCACGGACGTAAACTAAAAACTAAATGAATTTATCAACTTTCGTCGTTTATAAGTGCTCTTGAAAGACTCGAGAATTATAACTCAACTCGAATGAGTGATGGTGATGTAGCGGCGAATTGAATAGCGTAATTGAATTGTAGACGACGTGACATACAGGAGCCTGTAAGAACGATTGTCGAAGAAATTTTTTGTATATATTTTCTATGAATTCACAATTTTGTGAAGGAGTAAATGTAATACATGTTTTCAGCAGAACGCTTTTTCATCTTTCTGCATGATCCACAAAATTAGCGACGAAAGTTAACTGTTCGCATCAACAACATACAAGTCTTTCGTCTTACCATCATCTTAATTGAGGTGCAGTTCTCAGATATAAATAAAAGTAGGTGAGCGATTGATAATGCACAAAAAATGACCGACTAACCGCTGGTGCGCAAAAAACAAAGCTTATGTTTCATACCTCATAGCTGGTGCCTCGGCCTTCCTCTTCCTTCACAGGATTCTGGTCACGTTCCCAATGATAAGAAGAGGTTCGAAATAGCCTGAGGGATGAGGCGCGTTTGTGTATGCAGATCATACATCAGAAAGGAGATAAATATATTGCATAAATATCGAAGGTGTCCGAGTACTAAACTTTCTTGAGAGTGAATAAGTGGTCTTGTATTCATACTCTCGGTCGTGTTCAACATGACAATTTTTCGAAAGAGATCTCGAAGCGAAATTCTGAACTGTATCAAATTCTAAACGGCGCAGTGTTTGCGCACGAGATAATGATTTGTCGGGAAAAATCATCGAGGTCCATTTTCTAATCAAAGAAATGAATGCTGAAAACGTTAACGGTAAATGAAAATATTATAGTTTTTGAAAGAGTAGTAGTAGTAGTACGGTATTTGAGATTACATCAGTTTTAAAGAGAATCACTTTCCTTTTTGTCCTTAGTTGGGTTGGATGAAAAAAGTAAAGAAGATCTGCACGTGCACGATTTCAATCATGGTGCTAATTAAAATTTCTAAATCATACCGCCACAATATTAAGACGCTCATGATTGAATTCCCCAGTAAAAGAAAAGAACAGGCCGTATTTCGTGAGACTCAGTATACCTTTATATTACTTAGATCTAGTATAATAAAATCCTCTATACCAATTAATTTGCTCTGGAAAGGCTATGGAGGTAGGCCCACGTATGATGATTAGACTTGAACCATGGGATGTACCTGCCCAAGCTAAAAGTGTACAACTAGCCCAAAAAAGAGGTTTAGCGGCAGTGGAGAAGCCTGTCCGTCAAAAACTCCAAAGATCTCAATAAAGAAGCAAAAGTTAGGTTATAATATACATTTACTGTTGTTCAGACATTGAATTTGTGTGATTTGGGACAATACCCATCTTGTTGGAGAATGTATGCATATTTCTTGGTAAAACGAAGGAATTATTCTCCTCACTTACTTCATGCTTTTAAACATTCATACAGTTAAGTAAAAGCGGCCCCATTTTTCACTCAACAAATATTTCCTCCTGAGTCCTCAACATACTCTCTATCGAAAATTCTGAATCCCGTAGGAACGCTACTAGCGATTCTTCAATGGCTTTAAAATGTGAATAATTGAATACAGCATTTTTGACCCTAAGAGATGACACAACTGATGATGGGGTAACACCCGAAAGTACTCTTGTAAAAGCAACTAATAAAAGAGAGTTTTTGCATTCGAACGTTATTGAAATAACGTAACGCTAACGTTAAATTTCCCATTGCTCACAATGAGAAAATTTAGTGTTAATGTTACCGTAACATGATAACGTCCCAGTGCAAAAACTCTCTAAAGTAGATTTGTACAATTGAAAAACCCTTTTCAACATAAATTATATTTGATTCTTAATTGGCGTGTACCAAATATATTTTCATTAATTTTTTTTTTTTCAATCGAAGTTAAAGATTTGAACAATTTTCTTGGTTTGAATTTGTCAAGTGTGAGCCTTTGTCGTCGCATCAGATATTCTGAAGAATCGAATAATATAATTCTCACGAATTTACATAATAAATCATCATTCTTCTCTTGTAACATGTATTAAGACGTTTGCACTACCTTTCATTCAAGCTTTTCACACACTATTTTTAAGTTTTGCAACAAAAAAGTCTGAAAATTCTCTCATTTAATAGACACTATAAATTAAATCAACTTTATTTTATGAAATGGCGAGAGTACCATTGACTATACACACTTTGCTTACAAAGTATGTATAGTCAAGGGGGGTACTGCAGGAGTGTATTTGACGAGTCGGTATTTAACGCCACATTGGGAGGGAAGTTGATTCCGGGCACGATACACTACAGAGGTGTTCTGCCCTAAAAAGTAGAATGGACTTTTGTTTTGTTTTCAACAGGGAACCTGTTTTATGGGGGGCTATTTGAGAAATCTGCCGTCCGCCGTCCGCCGTCCAGCGAAAAACTTGGAAAAATTTCGACTCTTGAGCCATATATGATAGGAGGGGGACTTAGAAAAAATTTCGACTCTCGAGCTATAGATGATAGGAGGGGGGGGGGGGGACTTAGAAAAAATTCGACTCTCGCGCCATATGTGATAGGAGAGGGACTTAGAAAAATTTCGACTCTCGAGCTATATATGATAGAAGGGGGACTTGGAAAAATTTCGACTCTCGAGCTATATATGATAGGGGGGGGGGGGGACTTAGAAAAAATTCGACTCTCGCGCCATATGTGATAGGAGAGGGACTTGGAAAAATTTCGACTCTCGAGCTATATATGATAGGAGGGGGACTTAGAAAAATTTCGACTCTTGAGCCATATATGATAGGAGGGGGACTTAGAAAAAATTTCGACTCTCGAGCTATAGATGATAGGAGGGGGGGGGGGACTTAGAAAAAATTCGACTCTCGCGCCATATGTGATAGGAGAGGGACTTAGAAAAATTTCGACTCTCGAGCTATATATGATAGAAGGGGGACTTGGAAAAATTTCGACTCTCGAGCTATATATGATAGGGGGGGGGGGGGACTTAGAAAAAATTCGACTCTCGCGCCATATGTGATAGGAGAGGGACTTGGAAAAATTTCGACTCTCGAGCTATATATGATAGGAGGGGGACTTAGAAAAATTTCGACTCTTGAGCCATATATGATAGGAGGGGGACTTAGAAAAAATTTCGACTCTCGAGCTATAGATGATAGGAGGGGGGGGGGGGGACTTAGAAAAAATTCGACTCTCGCGCCATATGTGATAGGAGAGGGACTTAGAAAAATTTCGACTCTCGAGCTATATATGATAGAAGGGGGACTTGGAAAAATTTCGACTCTCGAGCTATATATGATAGGGGGGGGGGGGGGACTTAGAAAAAATTCGACTCTCGCGCCATATGTGATAGGAGAGGGACTTGGAAAAATTTCGACTCTCGAGCTATATATGATAGGAGGGGGACTTAGAAAAATTTCGACTCTTGAGCCATATATGATAGGAGGGGGACTTAGAAAAAATTTCGACTCTCGAGCTATAGATGATAGGAGGGGGGGGGGGGACTTAGAAAAAATTCGACTCTCGCGCCATATGTGATAGGAGAGGGACTTAGAAAAATTTCGACTCTCGAGCTATATATGATAGAAGGGGGACTTGGAAAAATTTCGACTCTCGAGCTATATATGATAGGGGGGGGGGGGGGACTTAGAAAAAATTCGACTCTCGCGCCATATGTGATAGGAGAGGGACTTGGAAAAATTTCGATTCTCGAGCTATATATGATAGGAGGGGGACTTAGAAAAATTTCGACTCTCGAGCTATATATGATAGAAGGGGGACGTAGAAAAATTTCGACTCTCGAGCTATATATGATAGAAGGGGGACGTAGAAAAATTTCGACTCTCGAGCTATATATGATAGGAGGGGGACTTGGAAAATTTTCAACTCTCGAGCTAAGAGTGGAAATTTTAACAAGGAACCTGATTTATCCAACTATATTATATTACACTAATAGTTGGTCTAGGCCTTCTTTTTACTACCTTTCTCCAAATCTAGGCTTCCTTGAATTTTCAATACCAAATCTCACTCGAATCATAAAACAGGTTCCCTGCGTTCCTCGTTCAACTTCGTTAAGGAAGCCGTAATTTTTCTAAGTCCCTCTCCTATCATATATAGCTCGAGAGTCGGAATTTTTCCAAATCCCTCTCCTATCACATATGGCTCGAGAGTCGAAATTTTTCCAAGTCCCCCTCCTATCATATATAGCTCGAGAGTCGAAATTTTTCCAAGTCCCCCTCCTATCATATATAGCTCGAGAGTCGAAATTTTTTATTATCCTTTTTTTCCTCAGTTCACTATGGTGGTATGATTTTTTCATTATTTTGTTTTCTTTTTTTATTCTCTATTTCCTCATTTCACTATGTATTTCTCATGTTGTTGTCTTGAATAATTTAATATTCATATTTTTAAATTCTTTTTTTATTTCCTAAATTACTATAATTTTCATATTTTTTGAGACCTATAGAATTAAAAACGGTTCCATTTTTTCCCATCACTTTTTACCAAATCTGTGTAGCACTCAGGAATTTAGCATCTCATTCCAGCTTCCAATTTTTGTGTTTTTATTGTACTACATTGTAAGTTGATACTATATTATTGCATCCTTTATATTTTCATTTCTATTTTTTTGATTTTACAGTACCACAACAATATCCTACAAACAAAATGGTGACTTGAATATTGCAGTACCTACAATCCTAGAACAAATTTTATTTCAACAACTTATTGTATCGCCTCATTGCTTGTTTCAACGCATTATGTTTCAATATGATCAAATAAAGAAGACATGCGTATATATTGTGGGTGTGTATTTGTTGTGAATGTGCAGTTTCAATACTCAATGAATAATGATCAATATTTTACAAATAAAACTATGCAAAAAACAGCCACTCATGTGAAAAATGGAAAATGAATTGATGCACAACTTGAGTATCTAGTTTTTATTGAAAAATTCACCGTCTTGGAAAATGGAGAAAAATGTGAATGTGTACAACAATGTTATCAAAATACGTATAACCGATCCAATATGCAGATGTTATGAATTTAATAATGCGCAAAATGGTAAAACATGAGGACCGGGAATGTAATTTTGACAGATGCCCAGTATAATGAAATACTTAAATGACATTTTTAAAAAGATAGGAGAAATTTTGATTGAGAAAAGAACTACAAAGAAATCAATTCAAATTGTACCTATTTTCAAGTAAATAGGTGATATAAGGTTGGTAAAAAACTAAAATGAAGAATGATAACTTACTTGAAACTAAAGAAAAAGATGGATTATGAATAAGTATGAGATGCAAAGAATATTATTACCACATAGCTAATAATTTTTAGAACAAGTACAATTAATAATATTACTACGATCCAAAATCTAGTATCCAAACATTATTTCACACTCGTTTTATTTCACACCTACAAATATTTTCCCATTGTTATTGTGGCCCTGCTGATATCTCTAAAACGACAATTCACCAACGTCCAAGGAATCAATTTCCCTCCCAATGTGGCGTGAAATACCGACTTGTGTGTATTTGTCGCGTTCATCGAAACACCAAGTCGTAAAACAACATGAATTAATGTTTTGTAAAGTTGAGGCCGCATGGAAGGGCGCTCATATGTGACAGAGTCGCAGAGTTCTTGATATGCGGACGCATTGAATTATTACCACATCCCCCGGCTTTAGAGCCCGGATTCGGCTTTGTTCGACTTTTTTCTATACTCAAACAAGAAATAAGGGTATTAGGGGCATTGAATTCCAGTCAAGACCTCATGTCATTCAAGCTGTATATAGGTGTTTACCACACGCCATCTCTCCTAAAATTGCTTTCAGCATGTCTAAAATTTGGGCCAGAAAAGGTTGCAGAAATGAATTCAATTGGAAGGGGACTATTTAGAAGGGGTGAAAAATATACAGTCATTAGATTAATTAATAAATGATTTCTCGCACTTATAACAGTCTTTATGGAAACGCCCTTGTACATATTAGCGGGGAACCCGCTATCCATTTTGTTAGGAGATTACATCCTCAGAAAACGTCCGCGTCCGCGAAGTTAGTAACCTAAGGTTAGGTTAGGTTACGGGACTTAGAAGAATTTCGAGTCTCGAGCTATATATGAAATGAGGGGGACTTAGAAGAATTTCAAGTCTCGAGCTATATATAATAGGGGGGGGGGGGGGACTTGGAAGGATTTTGACTTTCGAGCTACCGTCCGCCGTCCAACCAAAAACTTGGAAAAATTTTGAGACTCGAGCTATATATGATAGGAGGGGGACTTGGAAGAATTTCGAGTCTTGAGCTATATATGATAGAAGGGGGACTTAGAAGAATTTCAAGTCTTGAGATATATATGATAGGAGGGGGACTTGGAAGAATCGTGACTTTCGAGCTATATATGATAGGAGGGGGACTTAGAAGAATTTCGAGCCTCGAACTATATATGATAGGAGGGGGACTTAGAAAAATTGTGACTTCCGAGCTATATATGATAGAAGGGGGACTTAGAGAAATTTCGACTCTCGAGCTATATATGATAGGAGGGAATGTAGAATGATAATTTCGATTTGAATTATATGACAAGATTATCAACTCAGTTCCACACCACCTGAGAGGTCGAGTTAAGGAATTGCGGGTTCCCCGCTGCCATTGCAACGTCTGCAATGGCTTCTATTGTTTGGCGTTCTAATGACAAATCTTTTCAGTTTTCAACTTGGGGTCCAAAAGTGGGCTCATTCGTTTGTACTATGTAAGTAGGGGGGGGGGGGGTATTGATCACAGTTTGTCCTGAGATCCGTTGTGGAACTGAGGTACATCGATTTTGCGGTTAAAAATATGTTAAATCGTTTGTATTGCGTTAGTTTTATGTAAACTGATAATGTAAAAGTTTAAAACATATCATAGTATTCTTCCGCTCGTAGGTATAGGAAAGGAATTGATATATTAGTACATTATCATATCGCCAATGAAGAAGGACAGTTAGAAATCCAACAGTCTTTATGGAAACGCCCTTGTACATAATTATATTATTTTGTGAACTTCCTCTCATAATTAATATGAGAATTATATCACTGCTGAATGGTAGCAGAGCGTGGTTAATATAAATTTCAGAAAAAATCTATCATTACAACGCTTGATACATTATGAATGAACTTATCCTTAGAACAACACATCTTCAGATGTATGTAAATAAAACCCGTCAACTCATTAAAAACAAAAATTATCCAGAACATACCAATCATCTGGAACTGCAAATCTATTACTGCTAAACCTTTATCCAAATTTCCAAATTGACAACTCACACATCTACACATTAGAACAACACAACCGTCAGCTTCATAGAGATACTCTGAAAAATGATCGTATAGCCACTGCTGCTCTTCTTTTCTCCTTGTAACAATCATATCAACTTTGGCATTTGTAACTCAGAAATGGTGAATAAAGAAACATGAAATGTCGATCACTATCTCAAGAACCATTAATACACTCAGAAACGTGATAAAAATACATGTCTTTTCCTCATTCTAAGGGTAAGGGTGATACCTAATTTTGCGATTTCAAAATATTGATGAGAATTAACTGAGCGACAGAACATACACACAACTCGAGAGACCCAGTTTTCTTTATCACATTGTAAAGCGACTTTTTTAATAACCTATTTGTTTGTGCACAAATCGGTATTGTTTTAGATTTGTCTTTTCTCCATTCAAACGAGTGGTACAAGATTGGTATTCGCGTTGTCAAGTGAGCTCATTAAATCAGTTTCAACCACGTACCTATACAGAACAAACTCACTCTACAAATTAAATAAAGCGAGCTTCAAGTAAAGAAAATTCTGAATGATAAACAACTGATGGCGTTCATTTGCTGATTCGAGGATAAAATTTGGTTAATTAAGACATTGTATATAAATAAAAAGAATTATACATAATAAAATTGATAAGAAGAAAGGGGGGAAAAAATAAGAAAAGGAATGAGTTGCCACGAATGGAAATACAAAATGAAACGGAGATAACATTAAGTATACGACCGGAAGACACAGGCTGGGCGCTAAAAAAATAATATTAATGCATTTACAAGCGTATCGTTTCGCCGCACAATGAAACCGAAGGAAAAAGAGAAAATGCATTTTGCGATGGAAAAACTCGCTTAGAACTACTACACTAGTTTCGAAGTTCTCTTTCAATAGGGATAAACTACACCTTCGACTAAAATGATGATAATAATTTCTACTTGTAAACAGTATCGAGAACACAAGCAAACAGAGTGGATCGGTACTTACATTAGGCGATTTTACTTTGAAGAGAGAGAGAAAAAAGTGAAGAGACAATAAAATACAGAGAAAAGCAACTGAAGTCATATGCCATGTTTTTTAATAACAGGACCAAAAAAAAAAAAAAAAAAAAAAAGGGTTGCTCGTTCGTAGCGTTGTGTATTTTGTATTATAATGAATATTTTTCAAACAAAAGTATGCTAACTACCGTAAATATACATACCGGTACATAGAAAAAAAAAAAAAATAGACGGGTTTATTCTTTTTTACTTTTTTTTCTGTTTTTCATTTTTCTTTCTTTATTTTTCATCCTATTCGTGCGGAGCGAAGAAGATCCCATCATATTTTCCCCTATAAAATACAATATTTACGCAATCTGTAGTATTAATATTTTTCTTTTTCCTTTATCTTGAACATTTACTCCGAGCAAATGTTGCCAAAATGTTCTTTAATATTTAAAAATATTCGAATGTAATGACACTTCGAGCATTCGTGTATAATTTTGCGAAGTTATTCTTTTTCCGTTATTATTCAAGCATTTAACGTTTTCTCTCTTTTTTTTCACCCCTTCTTTTTCTAGCTCGTAGCTCTACTAAATTATTAGGCTTGGTCTCGTTTTAATTTGACGGAGTATTTCGGTCAATTGTTTTTGTTTTGTTTCTTTTATTTATTTATTTTTTTTTTCAGTAAATCTACCTATACAACGCGAGAGCGGATAATGAATTGCGACGAGAAACATATACTTCAGATACAAAATATTTCGAGACTTTCCGAATACTTCTAAGTTTTTAATTCTGATATCAACAACATCGTGTAAAGTTATTCTTTGTCGACACCAAAAATTTAATAATAATCCGCACACTATTACCATAACCATACTCTTTTCAATTAATTTGTTTATTTAACCTATCCTTAACTCATCATTCTAAGATGTAAAATTCACCTAGCTTTACTCACGTGTACTATTCGTCGAGCTAATAGCCCGTTGTGTAGCTTTAATGCTCGTAAAAATAATAATAATAATAAAAAAAAAATTAATAAAATCATTCTGGAATAATACATCATTATGCTCTGATAGCTATGAAAATGAAGAAATTGGTAAATGTACGTGTTAAAAAAAGCAACGACTTTTGTAAATGATAAGACCTGGAAATATCGGAACGTAATTTCGTTCTATGAGTAAAATTGAAGGTAATTTTTCGACGGTGGAACATCAACAAGAAGACGAATCTCTCAACGCGGTTGCAAAAATGCTAAGCTGCGGCCCATCCTCTATTGCGGGAAGGTATTTAAATGATGATAATGATATGATGAGAAATTTGTAATGGATAGAAGTCTCTGTTTTATCTCATGTTGTTTAAGTAACACGTATAATAATGTTGTTCAACTTCCTTTACTAGGAAGAGGACGAACAAAATAATTTTCTCTTCGACGACGACGAAGAGGACATGAAGGATAAAATCGACAAAACAATGGACGAAAAAACAAAGGTCGAAAACCTAAGATCATTTTCATAATCGATCATTCAACTCAGTCTAGCTAATTCACTAGGCTAAACAATCTCCTCTTCCGCGGGAAGACGATAACTAACCTAATTTAGGGACTCGGAAGAAGTTCAAGTTCCCTCACCAGTACAAGCCGGAAGATCTGGATATTTCGGGTCTTTACAGACCCCCTTCTATCCCTCCTCCAAATTTCAAAACTTGTAGCGGTACATGAAACACAATCTGTTTTTTTTTTCTTTCTATTTTTAGTAAATTCAGAGCAGGTCCACAAGTTTAAGAAATTATAACCGGAATTGCTAATGACAAAACACGATTCTCATGATCTAAACCAATAGATCAACAGTCACGACAATGACAAAACGTAAAATCTCTCACCCTTGTCCAATGAATAAAAATGAGATTCTTGATCCATTCCGGAAAGGTATAGGAAGAATTCAGAGACAATCATTCTGGAAAAATTTCCATTATTCAAGTCTACTTGCGAAATAACTTCAGAGCTGTCAAGTTGAGCCAGAAATATACCGTACCTCATTACCATGGTGAATTAAACACCAAAGCAAGAAAAATAATTCGACATACGATGGCTTAATAGAGCAATTTCTGTACGTAAAACAGACAAATTTATCTTACATTTCTCAACATTGCAACACAATAATGAAATATTTTTACTTGAGACACTTATTGCCACGTTTGCACTGCACGAGATTTCGACACCCAATTCTAACATCTCAAAATGAAGTCGATAGATCGATCGCAAATTATATCAAGAATCCACAATAAATTCTTTCTAAGTAATATCATCCCCTTCTATTGGAATTATTCATTTAAAAAGAAATAATAATAATACCTAATTGATATATACTTGAAAAGTAATCCGACAAAGCAATACATGATAGTAATAATACAGTAAATTCTTAAGGGTACAGAGTAAAAAACATTCTTCATTCAAGGTCAAGCTAATAAAAATGTGTCTATCATTTGACTTCAATTCATCCATAGATTGGAAATTCACAAAAAAATGTCTGATAATGGTTGAGAAATTTTCAATAGTATTTTTCAACAGATGTCATACTATCAAATTAATGATTACTACCTACCCGATTAATTAGTTGAATCATAATTTTAACAGAGATTCAAGACGCATACAAAAAATATCAAACAAGGGTTAATTCGGGGTTCCACACAATAACTTCGATAATCAATGAGAATGAAACAAAATTAATATAGCTTACGAAAAACAAAATAATGATGTTCATGGCCAAAAATAAATAAGATCAGGAAGTTAAGGCTTCTCTCTCTCTTTTTTTCCCTCAATGTATCTAAATAATCTCAAACATGAACAATAAAAGCTAGAGGGTAATTCTAGCATGTACAATAATGTCTCCAGCATTTATTCACATTATCAAGCAAACATTTATTCACTGAAGAATTCACTCCGATACGTGACTTGATTTTCACATCGAAAAATGTTTTCCCATCTTTCATATTGGTATTCTTTTCGCTCCAGTTTTTTCAATTCATTCTGCAATTGTTAGAAAAATTTGATGACTTACCTTCTCATCACGCTCGATCGACAAAAATTACGAAATCCAGTTAATCACGGTAGACTTCCATGAATGAACAACATTTATATCTGTAATAGAACATCAATAATTACAAAAGTTCAGCGCAGAAGTACCGGTAGTATATGATAGAAATAAAATTTGAAGGGAAAAAAATTGATTGAAAATTAGCACTTGTATTAAGCAACTAGGTAGTGCAAGAAAATGAAAAATGGCTAAAGATAGCTAGGCATAACACACGTGCACACGAGGCAAAGAGCCGAGTCTAGGGAATCGCACGAATAACAATTTTTTTCTCATTTGTTTGAATTCTATACGGTATTCTTACCAAATAATGCAGCGAAAAAAGTAGTGTTCTTTCGCACTAGTTGAATACAAGAAAATATTTAACCAGCATTCGAATGAATGAATCACGATCGAACAGAATGGCTGAGCTCCTAATTGTTCTGATCTTCGCACGAAGAATTTCCTTTTCAATTTTCGAAAGAATGGTTATATACAGTCAGACTCATCATACGATAGAACTCAACCACGCAAAACTTGAATGCGATATTAATTTACGAGTAGAAAAAAGGTCGAACCATAATACAAGGACGAGAGATCGTCATCATCAAATTCCTCGTTCGATTGCGAAAAAACTAACCACAATTCAGCATCGTTTTCACAAAAATCTACAATATTGTGTAATATTTGTCGGTGTCCTCGTACTTACCACGTTAGATCAAACGAACATTAACTTTGATTATTAAATGACCATTTAATATTTCAATTTCAAGTTTCAACGCGACCACGAGTTACTACGGGCAAGAGACAGAATTTCTTTAAATCTCGTAATGATAACGTATCAAAGAGTACCAGTACGCATCCGCGGACGAAAGAAAACTAGCTGAAAGAAAGCATGCCTGTCGAAACCACCCCTGTGTGCCTGTGTTCAAAATATACCCATGTGTACGCAATGAAGAAACAAGAAAGGATTGCAATCAGCAGAAAGCGAGGGAAAAGAAAAATATTGTAGAAGAAGCAGTAGCTTATAATCGTTAGCCATTAGCTTTGTGATTAGCATGTAGTAGCGGCACAAAAAAGGTAGCACAAATTTCCATGCGACGATGCAATATTCGTTACATAGAACGTAGCGCTTCAACAGTGAATATTTCCCACATTTTCCTAGGGTACTATAGAGGGGGGGTATGGCAATACGCCATTTTAGCAGCAAAAAGAAGGCTCTCAAGCACGAACGCGTTCGCGCAGTGTCGCGGAATATTGGGCAGGGCCGGGCAACATCGGTCACGTTCGTTTTCTCGCGATGCTTTGCGACACGCATTCGTACGTCGAACACTTCTTTTTGCTGCTAAAATGGCGTATTGCCATACCCCCCTCTATAGTACCCTAATTTTCCAGCTCCGCAGCCAACGCAGCTAGCGGAGCGCGCTTCATAACACCTTCCCATTTTCTTACCGCACCGCTTGACGAGTGTTGTGTTTCGTAGTGGTTTCGTGGTTTGTTTTCCTTCACATTGGACCTTCGCGCTCATGAACGGCCATCTTGGTTGTTGGATATTGCATTTTGAAATCGTAAAAGCAGTTATAGTAACAACGATAATGTGAATTCACAACGATATCTTCGAATTGGTAATCAGAACTATTCTATGGTCTGTGAAAAAGAGTAAACCATTCGCTATTAATTCGAATGCCGTGAGTTCCACTACTTCGCCTTTTTTAGATAATTATTAAATTACTAAATTTGTATCAGTTACAGTATCAGTAAACTGATGTTAACAAACTTATCGGACTGTTTCGTGATTTTCTTTTTGCAGAACGAGTAAACGTCTATAAATACGTTTGAAGTCACGATGAAATAAGTTTCTCTCGAAGTTTTTCTTGGGTGAATTTTCAGAATAAAAGGTAATGTAAACACTAGTTGTGCGCTGTGGAGGCAAAAATAGAAGTCCAAATAATAATTAATCGTGCTTTGATTATTCGGGATGGGTGTGTTTGAGTTATTGTTTCGAGCAAAATTTCATTTCAATCGTACAGCTTCCTTTTCGATAACTATGTAACTGTTTACCGCTTTTCTTTTTACTGGATGTGTTTATTTGAATCGCAGGCTGAAATATGTTTTACGCGGACTTCGTTTTATCAAAGAAAGGCCCGCTGGCCAGGATCTGGTTAGCAGCCCATTGGGATAAGAAATTGACCAAAGCCCAAATTTTCGAAACGAACATAGAATCTTCTATCGAGAGAATTTTGAAACCCAAGGTATGTACTTAATCTAATCAAGATTTCACTACCGCGTTTTGTTTTCACATTTCCTTCATTTAAATCATTTTATTATTCTTCGTTATTACCAGGTTAAATTGGCTCTAAGAACTTCAGGACATCTTATGTTGGGAGTCGTTCGAATTTATTCAAGAAAAACGAAATATCTTCTGGCTGATTGTAATGAAGCTTTTGTCAAGATTAAAATGGCCTTTCGGCCTGGTATGGTCGATTTACCTGAAGACCACAGAGAAGCAGCTGTTAACGCTGTTACCTTACCTGAAGTATTTCACGATTTTGATTCGGCTATGCCAGATTTGAAGTAAGTATCGAGAAGAATCTGATTAAAACTCACCTAAACATTCAGTGCCAATCAAGTTCGTCTTTTTTTCGCAGTGACGTTGATATCGAAGCTCAATTCACTTTAAATCAGTCTCGAGCCGATGAAATAACAATGCGTGAAGATGTGTCTGTGTTAAATAATGCCGAAGAATACGGTGTAAGCTTCGAGAACAAAGGTTTCGATAATGTTGTGAGTCATATTTCGGATGAAGATCGTGATGCCTCACTCGGACCTGGCCCACAAGTTCGTATTTTTCAATTTATACTGCAGTTCTTCAACCCATTGCTTATATTTGATGAGACTGATTGATTACGTAGGATAATATATTCTTCGAGAACTTCGAGGCAATAGATAAGGACAGACAGTCTAATGTGAATATTAGCGTGATCGATAATCATGTAGCTGACAATGATTTCGGACCTGTTGGTACGTATTTATTTGATTTATTTTTGTTTTCTAATCAACAAAGATAACCACTAATGTCTTGATACGTGGGAACAGGTCTGTTCGAGGACTTTCCTGGTATGCCGGGCAGCGACAATATATCGGTTCCAATCGGCGATTCTATTCATAATGACGCCATTCCATCGACGTCTAAAGGGTTATCGCCGGATGCTGGCCGATTAGATTTACCGGGCGCAATGAACGACGACGACGATGATGATTTTGGCAACGACTTCAACCCACCCAGTCCAGGTGGAGGTAGTTCCGATGGTTCCAGACCAGCCTCGCCTATTCATGCAGGACCTTCGACAGACGTAGGTGCTATACCAGCTACTCTTCCTGGTGGCGAATTCTTTCCGCCCAAAGATCTCAATGAGCCATTGAATGCTCAAAATGAGTTGAACTCCGAGTTGGACGCTGAACCTGCAACGAACCATGCTGGAGGTAATGAAAATCAGAACGCTGAACAAACAACATTACTGCAAAATGAAGAAGAGAGTTTTGCCTTGGCTCCAGTTGATGCATCTGCCTTAAAAGGTCGGCTATTATTTCATTCAAAGACGAAACCGATTAATTTTTGAATTTCAACTTGAATTTTGGATTCCTTTTCTCATTAAACAGGTTTACCTAAAACGAAAAGAAAACGTAAACTGATCGTGGATGAAGTGAAGAATATTTCTGGTGAAGAAATGAAGGCTCAGTTGAGTGATACTAGTGATATTGTCATTACTTTAGATTTAGCGCCACCAACAAAGAGATTGATGCATTGGAAAGAAACTGGAGGTGTAGAGAAGCTGTTCGCTCTTCCTGGAAGATGTATTCCATCAACGGTGTTATTTAAGGTTGAGAAAATACGAGACCAAATTCGCGCACTGTTTTCAAAAATATCATCTTCTTAACGCGTGTGTTTCATTTTTGTAACTCGTAGAATTATCAGCGTCATTTAACAGCGAGAGCTGCTCCTAATGACGAAGCTGCTGACGATCGAGACGCAGAATTACGAGATAATGATGCCCTGGAATTGGCTGCGCCCCAGCCTGCCCCTGCTCCTGGTCGTCGTGGACGCAAACGAAAGCAGGTTGTCGAAGAAGAAGAACCGCAATCCGTTGACGTGGCTACGCAGGTTTGTATGCGCTGAATACGATGATTCCTGTTTTTTATTCATGTTTGAATCATTGTCTTGAACATTGTATGTGCATTTCAGGAAAAGGATGCGCAAAAGAAGACTCGAATGTCACCGCAAAATAATGAAGAGCACCGCTTACCTGCCATCCCAGAAGAGCCTTTCACAAACGACGTACAACCTGCTGACCAAGAAGCGGTTGATACTACCGTATTGCCACAAAATATTGAAGATATTCTTCCACCTGCCTCTGTACCACCCGTTACCGTTGATGAGAATAACCAACCTCCACCCCCTTACCCGGGACAGGTACAAGCTTATATTGAAGTGTTTTACTGTTTAGTTCTATTTTTTCAATTTTCATACTGGAGCAATACGTTTCATTTATGTATTTGTAACGTAGGATCAAAGTGTGACCGAAAGGTTACCTGAAACTGATCAACAACAAACGAACGCCGACAATCTTCCATTCCCATTCGGAGAAACTGCTGCCGACTCCCTGTTCCAAGGTAATCAAGACTTCTCGCTGAATAAGGATAGCATGATGGAAAATATGGGATATGATGGACAAGATCACGAAATCCCGAATCAGGTTGGTCGAAGTTTCAGAAATCTTTTCGGCGAGAAATATTTGAGACAGTACCTCAATTTATCATTTATTTATAGGATCAGAATCAAGGTTTATTCAATTTCAATGAAGATCTTGACAACAATCCTGTGACTCCAGGTCTAAATGCTGGTGGTGGTATTACACCCTGGCATGACCCTGACTACGATAATCCAGTTTCGGTCGGACCTGCGGTAATTTTTGTCTCTGTATTTTATTAAGAGCTGAGTAAACTTATGGTTTCTTCGGAGACTAATTAATATCTGTTTATAGGATGAACGAGGTGTTGATGAAACACTGGAACAGTTTGAAGAGAGAATTTTGAACAAGCGTGCTGTCTACTTGTACGATGCCGTCAAATCCAGAATTTCTTTGGGTACAGTTACTACCTTTAACGACGTGATTATTGGAAATCAGAGAAAACAAGTAAGATAATACCTGCGTGATTTCTCAATAAATTTATACTTGCGTAGGATAACACATCCTTGACTCAATTTTATTTTTGCCTCGTGTTTGATGTACAGGTTGCGCAGAAATTCTACTCTTTGTTAGTACTGAAAAAACATAAAATTTTAGAATTGACGCAGGAAGCACCATATGGCACTATTCTTTTGACCAAAGGTTCAAACTTCGAAGCACCAAAATTATGAATTATGCAGTGAATTGAAAGTCGTTTCTGTCTTTTCCTTCTTTTCTCGTTTTTTTTTTTTTTTGTTAGCCAAAAAATGGACTTTAGTATTAGGAATTGTTAATTCTTCTCGAGTACTTCATTGTCTTATGTAAATTTTTTTATTTTAGGTACCTTAATACTGTATGATGGAATTTTAAACTCTTATTGCATTAAAATTGTATCATTATTTTCATTGATTAGTTAGGTACATTATTGTTTTTTTCTCTCTTTTTTCAATTTTCTAAACACTTTATCGTTTAAAGAGAATCTAAAAAAAAATTATGTGAATATCACTTGAATATGACCTAAGTCTTCGAATAATCTTTGTTATGATCTTATAAATAATGTTCATTGTTCTACGATGACGTTTAATTATTTCTATGAATTGAGTTCAAAACGTCAAGATATTTAGTCATGAAGTCATTATTTCTATTTTTATAAGATATGTATATTTTTCAAGTTTTGTTTGAAATGTTGATGTTTTTAATATTGTAATTTTTCTCCTCCCTTCTCTCTCTTACCTGCGACATTTCTTAGTACTTCTATAATGGGAATTTTGGCAGTCATTATCTTGGTTTTAAGTTCTGAGAGAAAAAATGAGCTAAGCCATACTTTAACAGAGATATTGATATTGTACCGATTTTGTGTTTGAATTTTTAATTTAATTCTTTCTTCTTTTTGTCTAGGACAAAACGAATTCATGTTTGAGAATTTAGATTGTCAAAGGGAAGTTACTCACAGTTTCTCGAATAAAGTTTTACTAGCTTTCATTTATTGTTTTATCATTTTGTTTGGCCCATATTAAAGGAGTCGAGAGAAAGTAATTTGAAATTGATGGTACTCGGAAATCCTCTCGAGTCCATTTAAGAGTTTTCACTCAGTCAAGGGAGAAGAAATCCAGCTTCCGTGTATGGAAACAAGTGCAGTAATAATTTGATTTTCTAGGATATTGCTGATAGGGTAGGTGATGACTCAACCTCAACTCTTGAGATTGTCCAATTTTAAGAAACCACCGTTGGAGTTTAAATTAAGGCTAACAAATTTGATTGCAGCGTAAGCTTAATGAAAAGTTGTCAAGAAGAATTTCTACTTTTCGTTCTTGATTTTTCAGCCTTTCTTCTTGAGTCTCAGAGCTGATACCGAACATTTTAGAAACAATCAAACGTGGATCTCGTATATTTGAATGAAAGATGTTTTTCTAGGCTACCCTTCGTCGCTCTGAGAATCATAGTTACACTATTTAAACGGACTCGGGCAGAAAATTTGGAGCCTTTCTTTTCGCGAGTATAAATGATGGAGGAACCAAGACATTTGCTTCCGGCCAGTAACTGCTTCCGGAAACGAAGCGCAAAGAAAGGGAAACGAATAATATAATTAAGTATGAAACCAAACCATTCTAAGCGTCCAAAAAATTAGTCAGGAGAAGAGATAGTTTCCGAATCATCAAAATTATCTCCAGACGTAGAAAATATCATCTTGAAATATTTCAAAGACTCTCGAAGAGTTTTTCTCATGATGACCAACAACAATCTGTCACGAGAAAATTCCACATTCGGTTTTTAGGACGCTTACGGGGGTTTCAATAATTATAATATTTTTTAGCGCCGAATAGTCGAATACGGATATTAGAATCAGAGCCAATGTACCGTGGTGCCAAACTAATAAAATCCAAAACACGATCAAGTGAAATAATTCATACAATAAAAGTCCAAGCAATTTTGAAGACATCTAGAGAAATAGTTACTTTTCACGAGTGGAAAAGACCTAATTCTCCACATTGTTTCTTCATCACTCAGATACTTCTTTTGAATTGTCGTTGAACGGAACCCACAGAGTACGAAATCTAGGAATCTACTCGAATTATGTAACTTTCTATGCTTTTTATTAATTTTGATAAGAATGAAGATTATGTGGTGTGTATTCGTAGTGGTGTGTAAAAGATTGAATTTGCAAAAATTCGATTGCAAAAACTGCAGCGAGTATAGGATTCTCGTTAATTCATTTTTATTATTTAACTAATATCAACCACATCAATTCAGTAGCAAATGATGCTTATTCTGTACAGGGACTCAGTTATTAAACAGTTATATTAGCAAAATTTCGATCGGATTGCCCAATAGAACGACATACGTTTTGGAGTGAACTCACTGTTGAAGTTGGTCCACAATGTTACCGGCTCATAAGAAGATACAGCAACCTAATGTAGCTTCCAAAAAGGTAATGGTGAGTATCATTCTCTGTGAAGATTACGTACACCAAAAGTGGAATTTCCTCTACGTCGATAGAATTTGTCTTCAGGTCTCATTTGTCATAAGAGATGAAATAGAACCGAAACACCGAGCTGGAGTCAATTCGTTGCAGTTTGATCCAGCTACTGATCGTTTATTTTCAGCCGGACGTGATAGCATTATCAGAACATGGGACACAAAAAATTTATTCGACCCTTACATTCAGTCGCTGGAGCACCACACTGACTGGGTGAATGATATTGTCCTATGTTGTGGAGGAAAGAATTGTTAGTACATAATTGATAAATACTCGTGAGTATTATAGCATGATGAATGTAACGTCTTTTAAATGTTCTAGTGATCTCTGCCAGTTCGGATACGACCGTCAAAGTATGGAATACTCATAAGGATAAAGGCTTCTGCATGTCCACACTACGTACGCATACAGACTATGTACGTGCTCTTGCTTACGCAAAAGATCAAGAGAGAGTAGCCTCTGCCGGACTCGATAAGGCTATATTTCTCTGGGATATTAACACATTGACCGCTCTTACCGCTAGCAATAATACAGTATCTAGTACGTGGAATCATTTGTAAAATTTTCAGATTTCCATTTCCGTCTAATATATGGGTGCTTATTCTTGTTTAGCCTCATCTCTAGTTGGAAGTAAAAATTCTATTTATAGTTTGGCCATGAATCCTAGTGGCACCGTCATTGTGAGCGGTAGCACAGAAAAAGTGCTACGAGTGTGGGATCCACGAACTTGTCAGAGGATGATGAAGCTAATAGGTGAGAAAATTCGTATATCTCAAACCTACAGTTTGAAATTGTCGGAAATTTAGAATGGTTATGTAATTTTAGGTCATTCTGACAATGTGAAGGCGCTGATGATAAATCGTGAAGGTACCCAATGTTTGTCCGGAAGCTCAGATGGCACAATTAAACTATGGTCTTTAGGACAGCAACAATGTTTAGTTACCATAAGAAAACATAAAGAAGGCGTTTGGGCTCTCGCGGTAAGCTTTGCTCGACGGATTTAGATGGTAAAACGAAAGTATCCTGCATCGAAGGATGTTTTTCTTCTCTTTCAGGCCACAGATTCGTTCAGTCATGTCATATCGTCAGGAAGAGACCGTCGCATTTATAAAACTGATCTTCGAGATTTGTCCAATACGTCTCTGATTACTGAAGAAAAATATCCTGTACTGAAATTCTGCCCCACACCCGACTTTTCGGGATTATGGGTGGCAACAGAGGAATCTAACATCAACTATTATGTAAGCTCGTTTTTAACGGGTTTCAATTGCAGTACATTAGAAATGTAAATTTAATTTCGATTACTTGTACGTGCCTTAGTCACTATCCACAAATGAACCGGAAAATGATGAAATGAACGACGTGTACGAACATGTCGTTCCACCTCAAGCGGTCATTGAAGGTGGTGCGTCGATTAAGAAATTTCGAGTTTTAAACGATAAACGACATATCCTAACCCAAGATTCCGAGAATAATGTGAGCATGTACGACGTTTTACAAGTGAGTTCGCATTCGTCAAAATTTTTAAATATGGTCGCCTACCAGTTCAAAATATCTATCATACTGTTGGGTTTCTTTATATTCCATTTTAGATTCAAAAAGTAGAAGACTACGGCCCGGTGAATTTTGACGAACTAGTGAAAGAGAAATTTAAAATGATGTACATTCCGAATTGGTTTAGCGTTGACCTTAAGACTGGGGTGAGTGAAGGGGCCGACGAATGGTCATCAGAATATTCTGGTTTATTATGTAATCAATCGTTGATTAATTTTTGACGTTGTTTGTTTCACAGTATTTGACCATTCATCTCGGCCAAGAAGAAAATGATTGTTTTTGTGCTTGGGTGTCCGGTAAAGATGTTGGTTTCACGTCTCCGTCTGATCAAAAAGGTGATTAAAGGCTACATTACTTTGATTTTACCACACTCGATCAGAAATTTACTCTTAGTTCGCTTTTTCTTGCAGTGAATTATGGGTGTGCATTACTGAAAGCATTATTAGAGCATTGGAAATATATACCGACTGAAGAAGAAAAGGAAGAACTTGCGAAGGAGCAAAATATCAATGGTGGAACTTCTTGTTTTGGGAATGAAATGTTGCAGATTCCTCAGCATACGCCAATCATTTTTACGTGAGTATGAGAGCTCAATAATTTAAGCAAACTACACCGTGTTGTAAAGTTCCTATTTCATTGTTTTTGCTTAAAACTAAACATCTGTAGAAAATTATTCAAATTGATTTTCGGATTACAGCGAAATTGGTAATAGAACGTTGTACCGAGTAACGGTTCAAGATTGCAAAGGTCGCACCGAAACCCACATTCTTCATGAAACGGTACCGGATTGGGTGAGAGAAAGGTTGATTCTAAAACGATTACCAAAATTCGTCAAAATATCGTTTTACTTGTTGCCGCCGAACGAATATTTAAATAAGAATACTAAAAGGTAAGTTTGAACGTATTTTTTTCAAAAATGTTTTAAATACGAAAAACTTTGAACTAGACTCTGATTATAGTTTTAATTATTATTCTTTTGTAGAGAAAGACTAGTCGCGAATGATTTCATTCAAGTGCAAAAAATTATTGACCATGTATACGATAAATTATGCGGCACCGATGGTTCAAGTACCGCATGCTCGTCGACGAATCCGAACCCGGAACGGACGAACGCTTCGTTATCCGAGAATCAGGCTTCATTGCTGGATTCCATTGAGATCATATGTAATGATAAGGTAATGTGATTGCACAGTGTTTGTTTGTCCCCCCATATTATCAGTGTAAGCTGTTTTCTTGCAATTCCGTCATCGTCGTTTAACAAAATTGTCACCTCATGATTCATGTAAATTTTTTGTAGGTTTTAGATCCAAATATGGAATTAAGGACTGTCAAGCATCACATTTGGAAGTCATCGTCCGATTTAACTTTACATTACAAGGCGAATAAATGTAATCTAAATATGCTTCAAAAGAACTAGCTCAAGCTCCACAGGATTACCTCAAACATATTCCACGGAGGAGTGGAGGACGTCCTTCTTATGACCAGAATGAATTCTATTGCCACCTATCCGCATACAAGTGTTCCCCTTAATGCATACAACCTTGTTCTTTTTACAAATATTTAGGTCGTAGTCGAAGACCTAGATATTGAGTAATCAAAATTGAGCGATTCACAGTTAACCAAAGAATTTTACATAAGACTTCGTTGAGGAAATTACCTTTATATTGAACGATGAAGGTAATTACTCTTAAGGTAAACGATACCGATGTAATTGCTCTTAGGGTAAAATGTTCATAATTTTAGTTATTCTTGTTCTTATAACTATTTTATTTAATTACGTTTATATTTTTTTACTGTTTTCCCTTTTTTCGTTGTTTATTTATTGTTCCTCTGAATTTTGAATCCAATTTTCTTAGTTGGCCTAACGTATTTCGGCCCGAATCATTAATTGTTTCTGAAAATCGATGATTTCTATATTGTTGAAATTTTATCATTAATAGGTTTTCCAGTGTTAGTAAACCTAATACGTAATTATATTCTACGATATTTGTACTTCAGAATAAATTGTTTCACTGTGCGCGATTATGCTTCATTTGGAAGCGTTCCTTCATTCGAGGTTCGTGATCTAGCCTGACCAATTCGTCGATTATTCGCAGCTCCAAACAACTGCAGTCGATCAATGATTTTCAAAACAAATGACCGATAACTAATAATATTATAACAGAACATTATAAATGCGTCGATTAGACAAGTAAAATCATTTTAAACCATAGTAATTATTCGAACTTGAAAACCATCTTAAATATTCTTTTTTTTTACGAAATCAATTCGACTTAGTTTAACAAAAACAAACGACGATAAAGAATGAGAGCGATTAATACAATAATAACGCTGACAGTAACTCTGGAACTCGAAAAATTTGATGAGATGACTTCAAATAAGCTATAATGATTGAATCTAGGTATCGAGACATTATTTGCAGTAGGAGTATTCAGCGAATCGGCAGAGGTAATATTTTCAGGTACTTTTGGAGAAGAATTATCAACGTTCAACTTTGGTCCTATCGATTCAGATTCATCGGGAATCGTTTCACTAGAGGCGAAAGATGCAAGTGTTTCACTATCGTTAGGTGATGACGGAGTGACATCAGGGACCAAATTCTTAGTACTCTGCAAAATAAGAAAAAGCACACTCAATGATGAAGGAAACAAAATGAAGACAAAGTTGGAACGATAATTGATTGGTGAGCGAATGCCTTGACTATGCTCAAGAGTGCACGTATCTCAGAAAGTAAAATTTGTACGTATTTCCTATTCGAAAAAATTTGTAAAGTGATAGGATTATATACAATATCGGCATATGTCCGAGTTAAAAAGAAATATAAGTATTAATTGTCACAGATGATATCACTTGTCAAAAAAAAAAAAAAAAATGGAAAATATTTGCAGTACTTTCAAAGCTTACCAAGACCGTGAAGAAATACGAGGTCGAATTTTACTTCGCGGGGTCTCATTTTGGCCCGTAAAACAGAAGACACAAAATGTTTCGAGAAAGTTAACGGCCGAACACACTTTCAGTTAAGATAAGCGTGCACCCATCTTGGAGAAAGGTGACAAAGGAATGAGGAGAACGAAGAAGAGGATGACAAGAGGAAAACAGGTTGAAAATTGCGAGACGCGAGATTCACCGCGTATTTGGTCACTTGACCTCGACGTGAAGGGATCGAAAATTTGATTTTGAACCAGGGCAATCAATCATATCATTTTAAATCCCGAAGTAATTTTCAAGCTTGATTTTATTTCGGCCAATGTTCCTGATACTCACTTCGCAATCCGTCTCATGAACAAAATTCTTATCTTTACAGGAACTATTATCGTTTCTATCCACAGTAGCTAACAATTTCAAAATATTCCCACAATCTGGGCATTCCCACGATCGCGATCTATAAAACAAATATGGAATAACCATTATTTCAACGAAAAACCAATAGAACAATAACTTCAGTACAATAAACGTACTTGCGAGCCAATACTTGTCTCTCTTCTTTGGTATAATCTAAGGCACCCACGGTGCTATTTCCCGGAGTAGGCATGAACGCAATTAGAGCTAGAAGAGCAGTTCTAACACACCAAGAAGGTTGCCACGTTTCCGGGTGATGACCAGATATACTCAGACATATTTTTTTGTTAATTTCAAATCTTCCGTTCGGCTGTAAAAATGCACGAGATGTCAGCTCAAATGTCTATGTAGAAATGATCGCTTTGCAACTTTGACAATACTGACAGTAAGAAGTATTATATTCGGAGGTTTCATTGGGTATTCTGTGGGAAACGATATTCGACCGTGGTAAACACCGCCTTCAAAATCTGAATCATTGGCTCCACGGATAGTAAAATGCCACTCAAATAAATTATCTGCGACAGGGGTGGCACTGAAGTCTTCGGTTGATTCTCGCATCTCCCAGGCCTCCCTCATCAGTCTTTTGACGGCTACATAAAATTATCATTTATTTATTGCAGATTTCGAGTTTCGATGCTTCCGAAAAAACTGTTTTTTACCTGGACTTCTGGAGTTGAACTGAGCACCAACTTCCATCGTTATTTGGGTCCAATCTTCTTTATGGCTGCGAATTGAAAATGGAAACAACGTTACTTAATGAAAATTCTCATATTAATTTCAAGTATCCTGGCACTCCTATTAGAAGTTTTTTTGTGATAATGATCAGCTGACGAGTGACAAGTGCAATAGAGAGGAAAAATAAGGAATAGTTGAAAAACAAAACCAAAAGTTTGTAAATAGGACTGGGCGAAACTAGGAAAAAAGCTTGCAGGGTGTGAGTCAGCTTCAAAAAATATCGAACTAATGGCTCGATCGTACTATTTTTTACCATTTCTCTTTCCTCTCCTCAACGAAATTTTACGGTTTCTGAAATCGATGATTGATGACTCTTCGAATACTGAAATTTCGAAGGTTTTGATGTTTTCCGACAAGTTTCGTACACTTCACAGGTAGAACGCAACCAGCGTTGCTAATGAAGAAATGTTATCATGTTATGTAAATTTTAATTGGTATAGGTTATCAATGTTCTTCGCTTATGTTTTCTTCTCTCTCGTGCTAAAAATGCGATAGAGTAATGTAAAATTTCCGTATCGTAGAGCGTACGTCGAGCGATCGAGAAACCCATTGAGCGTGTTGGACGCTGATTGGTCACTGCGACCGAAATGGCTAGCCAATAAAACGCTTCCATTTGGCTTGTAGCTCTCTGTACACGAATTAGTCGATGCTCGATATTATTCACATTCTCAAATGTTAGAGAGTATTATATACTTCGTACGGTGAATAATACTCGCCGCTAGTCGTGTAATTTTTCGTCTCCATTCCTCCATTAAGGAGCCGGTCCTTTACTTAATTTCTATGTATTAAGTTTTTACAGTCTAAAATAATATCCAAAATGCATCTACTTGTACAATTCCTATGTACGCTCTTACTCTTCACACAGATGATTCGATCTGAAGTGTATTTCGAAGAGACGTTTCCGGATGGTAAGAAAGAACAATGATTCCACTTAAATTATAATCTTATTCTGTATTTATCGTCCCCATATGTTAATATGCGCAAGAATGTGAGAATTTTGATCTTCGACTTGAATTATCAACAACTTCTAACGAAAAAATCGATTCGGTCTGAACGAAGCCGGGTGTCTTTCGGCGTACTCATTGAATTTGACTGTACACGTAGGCGAAAATAGGAATGTTAGGTGAACGGTTTTTCAGCCTTAGAAAAGAGAACTATTGTCTAGATTGTTATACCAGTCTTTGAAATAGTAACGAATGTTCAAAAGACGAGTTTATAACTGTATATGTAGTAGTTATTCATTAGTACGAGTAGTTTATAGAAACATAAAATAACCTTATTCTTTCAGAATCGTGGGAACAAAATTGGATTTATTCCGAACACCCTGGAAAAGAATTTGGTAAATTCAAACTAACGTCGGGTAAATTTTATAATGATCCGGAAAAAGATAAAGGTGAGTTCTTATATTTCATTTGAATTTTTCTGTGTTGTGTATTTGTCGATAACGAATGAACGTGAATGTGACTTGAAGTCATTTCATCGGTTCCAAAATTCAACCTGCGCTTTGCTTGCGCTCATATCTCGGTGATTATTCGATAAGAAAGTACTTCGAAGAATTCACAATCGGACGAAGCTCGCGAGCTATCATTTCTCTCGTAGAAATCTTGAACTTAATGCGTATTCTAATGTAAATTTATCGTTCATACAGGTATTCAGACATCGGAAGATGCAAAATTCTACGCCGTATCAACAAAATTCAAGCCATTCTCGAACAAGGACAAAGACTTAGTTATTCAGTTTACTGTGAAGCACGAACAGAACATTGATTGTGGCGGTGGATACGTTAAATTATTCGATTGTAACTTAAACTCGAAAGATATGCATGGTGAAACACCCTACGAAATTATGTTTGGTAAGGAAACCGGTTGAAATTTACGTATATTATTTACATGTTCTCTGTTTCAATACGAGGGTGTACAATTTCATCGATGACGAAGAATTTTAGAACGCTGGAGGTGAGCTTAGGAAAATTATTGTGATGAAATGATGTTTGAAAGGAAATATTATACGTACTTGAATTTCTCGAACTTTCTCAAATTGAAGACTGATCAGATTGGTGTGACTAGAGAAACTGTTGTCAGTTCACCATGAAAATAAACTTAGGACTTATGGTTAAATATTTGTTCCGTCAAAAATCGATCGTGCAGACTTTATTTTGTTTGTCTTGAGCGATAACAAAACAAACCTGTATTGTAGTTTCTTTTTTGGGTATAATTGTCAGATATTTATTGTTGAATCGTTATTCAAATCCAGAAGTCTTGAAGATTTTTAAAACATCGACCTGTATTTCAAATCTAAAACTCGATGATAATCATTTTCTAATCTTGCAACACTTTTAAATAAACTTTCGCATATTTTCTGACGCACGAATTCGTTTTAGAAGGGTCATTTATGAGTTGTAATATTTGCAGCTGTCGTGTCGTGCAAAAACTATCTATTTTTACCTTTTCTACATTCATCGAAAAATATATTATTCCGTGGTATGATTTCTCATGTCTGTTTCATTTTGTCAAAGATGAAAGCCTCAAAACTGGAACAATGAAAATACCGAGTTTTTTCATCTATATGTAGGAATGTGTAAGTTGGCAGAAGTCGAACGCTACCAAATGATTGAAAAATTAATATTTTGACACTAAACTCAACTCGTACTATTTCGTTGACACCGAATTGAAAGGATTTGGTTTTTCAACCCATCGCGATATATTTCTTTCATGAGAATGTTTCAGTTGGGTAATTTAGTTTTTATTTATGTATGCCTGGCTAGAAAAGTTGTTACACCTCTGTTTGTTTAGTTAATCAACGATGGAATTTCGGGATACGATTCTTCACTTGAGAATTAATTTATTTTGTTGAATCAGCGACAAGAAATTCTTGAACTTTGTTCTTTACTCAAAATTATAGATAAGCTATCTATAAGATCGTATGAGTCTTTTTCAAACCTTGTGATTTTAAACTGTCCGATTATCAAAGAAAACGTTCAAGGTTTGTCCTTTGGATGTCGATTCAATAGTATTCGTACTTTGTGAAATTATGAGAAAACAAAGCATCGATAACATCGAAAAATGCTTCTATATTACAATACTTATCAATTTTTTCAATTATTCTCTCTTCGCTTTTTGTACGTATGACTCGTTAACGTTTGTGTATATTCTGTCAAAAATACAACTGCTAAAAAAAAGCTTGCCAACACAATCAAATGTTTTTTTATAAAATCGTTAGTGGGAATATGCCAATTTGTATCCACCATAGTTACCTTAGCATCTGTTGCTGCATCGCTCACATGCGTCGTCGGGAAAAAACTACTTATGTTAACGACCTATTTGTATGGAAATATCTTATTATTCTTTTATTCTTCGCTGTTTTGAATAGGACCCGACATTTGCGGACCCGGTACGAAGAAGGTTCACGTTATATTTAGTTACAAAGGCAAAAATCTACTCATTAATAAAGATATCCGATGCAAAGATGATGTTTACACGCACTTGTACACTTTGATTGTGAAGCCAGACAATACTTACGAAGTGAGTCTTCTCCTGTTTTATTAAATTCCGTAATTACTTACATTTTATGAAATTTACAACTGCAAGAGAGTTACGATTTATTTGTATACAACTTATACTTTCGCTTCTCTTCTGTAAACAATTTTAATTTTCTATAATTTGAAACGTTTTGTCGTCGTAGGTATTAATCGATAACGAAAAAGTCGAAAGTGGTGATTTAGAAAGTGATTGGGAATTCTTACCACCAAAGAAGATCAAGGATCCGGCTGCAAAGAAACCAGAGGACTGGGACGACAGAGCAACCATCGACGATCCAGATGACACGAAACCCGAAGACTGGGATAAACCAATGCACATTCCAGACCCGGATGCTAAAAAACCAGAAGATTGGGATGACGAAATGGACGGTGAATGGGAGCCTCCCATGATCGATAACCCCGAATACAAAGGAGAATGGAAACCCAAACAAATTGATAATCCTAAATACAAAGTACTTGAATTATATCTTGTCATTTTCGAAGCAAAAACCTCTCTTTTCTTATGTTTTTGAAGTCTTAATTTTTTTACATTTTGTTTCTAGGGTGTATGGGTACATCCCGAAATCGACAACCCAGAATACTCGCCAGATTCCGAATTATACAAACGAGACGAAATTTGCTCAATTGGTTTTGATCTGTGGCAAGTAAAATCTGGTACCATTTTTGATAGCATAATGATCACCGATGATGTTCAAGCAGCTCGCGATTTCGGTGAGAACGTGTGGAAGAAGACTTATGTGAGTATTCGTGTTCAGATCTCTGTGAGGTACCTAAATCGTATCCTATTTTATCGACGGACGTAATACATTGTTAATCATTGCAGGAAGGGGAGAAGAAAATGAAAGAAGCTCAAGACGAAGAAGAGCGAAAAGAAAGCGAGCAAAAGAAACCCGAGGAAGAAGATGAGGACGAAGATGAAGAGAGCGAAGGCGACAGTAAGCCAGTCGACGAAGCGTCGGAAGAGGTAAATTATAAAATTTTCCTATATCTGATCTCAGCTATTTCTGACTGGACAATGTTTTTTCTAAAATTTATTGTGATATTTTCGCTTCAGGGTCACGATGAATTATAAGCGTACAAAATCGAGTAGTCGATTGACCAGAACAGACTCGAGTCCGTTTTGTCGGCCTGAATGATCTTTCCATATTCGGTGTTTCCTTTCCTTCTTTTCGTCATGTTGAAGGTATTTTATTCTAGTTCATAATTTACGTATATTATAAATGATGGAAGAAAAAAGCGCGTTGCATTTTGACATATATTTCTACTTTTGTCGCACTGTATTTTTTTTTTTTTTTTTTCCTTTTGTTCTTGTTTTTCTTTTCTTTGTATAACATAAGTTCTTAATGGTTACGCATAAAAATGTTTTCTAATGTAAGTTAACGCTGTATTTTTTTTTTTTTTTTTTTTCATAAAATTTGTAAGCGACTGTACAGTGTATTTTACTTGGTAGTTCTAATGTCGTGTATCCGTGTTAAAAATGTTAGATTAAAGTATTTCTTATTTCGACCTTTAAATCACTGTTTTTAATATTTGATCTTATTTTTCACCTCGAAGATATTTTCTTATTCAGAAACTAGTCTTTGATCTTGCTATTTCTTAATGATGAGAAATGAGAACAACTGATAATGATCAGTTTATCTTTTTTCAAGATGTTCGACCACACTTGACTTATTTATTTAAAAACTGTTAACTCCACGAGCGACGTGAAGCACAGAGTTATGCCGAAATTAACCCAAGAAGCCCCTTATATCGAAAGTGGTCGTCTCCAAAACCAAACAAACTGCAGATACTTTCATGTTGGACCATGCTCGTAATTCTTTTTCTAATTTTTTGATAACACATTTTCATAAAATATCTTGTAAGTTATTGTTTAGTTTCTACTCTCGATCGGAATCAACGGACTGATCGAACTGATACGTGTTCACTTGTAGTATATGCCAAAGCAAAACAAATCTTCGATATGATATCATTATTTGAGAACGCGACAATATGTGAAGTGCGTCCATGGGAATTTATTTTATGGTTAGTCGCCACTGTGATATGCAATGTTCGGAGTTTCGTATCTTATCTGTTACCACGAAGACGAAGAAAAGAGAACATAATATTGACGATGGTGAGTCGGTCATTCTGTTTACATTTTGTACAAGTTTTATTCGTACTTAATCGAGAAGAACTAGGATTTTTGTAGTGCTAGCTCCCACCAAAATCTAGTCGATATAAATTTTATCTACTTGATAGATAGGTGTCACGTAGAACAACTTCATTGTGAATTTTATCCAGTTTAATGATTGCAGGGGAATTTCTTAAGCACAAATTCTCGTTGGGACGCCTTCGATGTGTTCAAAAAAGAAGTTAATTCTTTCATCGTGCTAAATGTATTCTTTTTGGTGGTCGAAATCGTGTAGAACTTTTTGAGGGTAATTTTTAACGGTACCCTCTTGCAAATCTCGTTAGATACTTGGCAATTACTGATTCAGTTTTGATGATAACCTTGTTGAAATACCTACTTAAGATTTTCATCAACTAATAATATGCACCTACATTGAGTTAAAAGTTTACGTAGCGAAATAAAAATAGATCGTCATTTCCATTTTTCAATTCAAAATAAAAGCTAGATGGTTTCAAGCAACAGAAATATATTGACGATACAATATTCGTACCAAAAAGTAGGTTGATTCAAATCGATCAGAATTTCTTTTCTTTCCTTTCTCTCATCGCTGTCACACCCATAGTTGAAGAACAATCGGTCTCACTCTCATACTTACTTGAGTAGAAAAAAAGTTTGCTTCTCAATATTCAATAGTCATGTCATTTGAATTATTTTTGATAATGAATGCTATTTATTACGAGTAGGGTCAATTGGTCAGTTAAAAGAATTATCAGTACTTGAGTACGTTTGTAAGAGAAATTCAGTTCGACGTTACACGCAACTCTAATTATTTGTAGGAAATAACAATTTAGCCCTTTACGTCACATTATCTTCTTTAACAAAATTTTTATCCATCGATATTTTTTAGATTCCAAACTGAGAATTCACGATAAAGTAAATAATTAACGGTACAGAAAATGAGGTACCTAAAAGGAAGATCAACACGTACGCTTTCGACTCGTTACCTACATTTCTTGAAGCTTTGTCTACCTCGCCTTCAGAGTCCCGGTTTTCCTTCACTTCTTACTCCTATCCCTATCTCAGGAGACTTCTCTTAATCATCAGTATATTCGACTACTTTTGAGTCATTTGATTTTTTTTTTTTTAATATCGGATAAACTATTTTCACAAGAATTAGGATACCTAGATTTAATCACGTAAGATGAGGAAAATTATTCTGAATCCCATATGCTTCAGGTTGAGATGTTTTATAATTGAATGAGTCCAAAGAATGTTTTACTTCCTGATTGATCTGCATTTTTGTTAAATCGTACAAAGAAGGGACGTTTAGAGAACGGAAGGTATGGTCGCGGTTGCATGCAATGTTGGGTCAAAAACTTTGAAAGAAATTTAATTGCGTGGTGAGGGGCTTTAGGTCAAACGTAAATATCTTGTCCCGTAAGATTGGTCATAGATATGATGTTTAGATTCCAGAGAAAAGAATATCTGCCGTACAAAGTCAAATTGACGTATATGCAGGTAATGAATACAAGGAAAAAAGGTTATGGGTATACTTGATATAGACTCTTTTTCTCGTATTCATTATTTGCATATACGTCAATTTAACTTTGTATGGCAGATATAGTTATTGGTTGAGGAGAAACAAATACTGGAGATGCCATCGATAAACATATCGATAGTCGGCTTTATCGTTATGCTAATAGGCTATTGATAAAGCAGCAAATATATCGAAGTAATTAATTACATAGTAATCAATGGCAAAGCTAATGACAGCTAATTTAACTAGGTATTGGTCAGAAAGGTATACCTACTAAATTAGAGAAAAAAGAGCTTTCTTAGCTGCAGCTGAAAAGAAAATTAGTGTTTCCGGTTCTTCGTTATCAGTGTGATCTATAAGGCGCTAGATGTATTCCATGGCCGTCTCTAGTTACAGGCCGGAATATTCGAAACTCGACAACATTGGACGGGGCCGATATTTGTACAGTCTCTTATGGGAGAAAATCAAAAATACTATTTGACACAAATACGGTGAAGTTTTTGAAAAAAGTGAAGAGAATGTGATTTGAAGAGCCAACGATTCTCGATTTTTTGAGCTAGGTCTCGTTAGGATTGATCAACTACGAAGCGAGTTATTTACGTTAAAAAAAAAAAGTCAGACAGAGGGCGAAGCGTGGTACCTACATGTACTGCACTTCGCCCTCTGTCTGACTTTTTTTTTTTAAACTTGAATAACTTGCTTCGTAGTTGATCAATTTTAACGAGATCTGGCTCAAAAAATTGAGAATCGTTTACTCTTTCGATGTATTTATAAACTTTTTCCCTTCGGAATTGAATACTATTCGCAAATCAACGATTAACATGTTTTTCCAAAATTTTGCATAAGAGCGTGTATAAAACTCGGCCCGTATTTTTCGTCACCGCGACGTTGCCAGCTTTAATATTCCGGCCTGTAACTAGAGACGGCCATGGGTATTCTCAAGAATGTAAACAAACGGTGCAACCTTAGACCATACAACAGATAGACCGAGCATTGGCCATATAAGCGTGTACAACGCGTTGAACGGAAGACATGATAAGAAAATAGGGGACTGGACCTCAATGAAGGCAACGCGGGTGAACGCGCGGTGCAGTGAAACGCACCGTACACCCGCGCCGCTCATCAAACTTGTAAACAAGGTCCAGTCCCCCTTATTTTCTTATGTGTATTCTTATCATGTTCTCCGTTCAAAGATTCATTACTAAGCTCGGTCTATCTGTTGTATGGTCTAAGGGTGCAACTTAATGCGAAATCACATTAAGTCGCACCTCTTCACTAAAATTTACCACCACATCACGTGTTTGTTTACATTCTTGAGAATACCTCTATACTCTGTTCACATTAAGGAAGGATAGAAATATGACCTCGAGAATGGAACGCTCCGGGTAATTTTAATCTACCGGTCCGTTCTCAAGGTCATATTTCTATCCTTCCTTCATGTGAACAGAGTATAGCGCCTTATGATCTAATGTGATTGCCTGATAGGTTGAAAAAAAAATGAAAATGTGACCTTGGCATTCCATTATCTGTGAAAAATTAACAATATTTTTATATCGTTATTTCTGTTCTGAACTTTTGATAGGTATCGATATCGATACTGTGTCCGATCATTGGTTCGATAGTTTGCATTTTGTATCCCTAGGTGATTCCTAAGGATCATTGATCATTGTACCATGCTAGGGATTTAGTTAATAGTTAGGTATATAGGGCTTTTCCAGTATTCCAAATTGCATACGTATTCTCCTATAGTGTACGTGTTATCGAGTTGGTAGTATTTGTAACAATTGCCATTGCTCTTATGAGTGTTGCTGGATTGCATACTCATTTTTATTCTGGAGTAGTTTGCCATGGGATGGGATAAGTATATGGACCCCATTTAGCCAAACCCAACCAAGCGACATGATAACAATTAATCTGAAGAAATTATCATTTACTACAAAATGGAGATTGCGAGATTCTCCTTTTCGCCAGATCGTTATCATTTCGCTTGGTTGGGTTTGACTAAAAAGGGTCCATATTATAATTATTATAGTAGGGCTTTTCCAGTATTCCAAATTGCATAATACGTATTCTCCTACATGTTATCGAGTCGGTAGTATTTCTAACATCCTCTTATGTGTGTTGCTGGATTGCATATTCATTTTCATTCTGATGGAGTAGTTTGCCATAAAAGCCAGGGTCGTGAAGTGTATTCTAGTCACGGTGGTTCTAGTCCAGACAGCTCCAGACTATCGTGAAGTTGAAGGGGAAGCGCATATGCATTATTTTTATAAAAATCGCGTGCGTTCTGATTCCAATAATTATTAATCAGAACAGTTAGGCCTATCAATGTTTTGTTAACTGAATCGTAAGCGCGGTTTTTTCTTCAAGTTAGGGTTGTGGACGAAGGTATCAGTATATTACTATTGAATTTATTTTTTTACTTTCAGAAAGATGATAATTGTGCCAGCGAAATTGCAGCCACCCGCGCAAACTGTAAACCAAAGGTTAAAAAACTCATTCGGGACGCTGAAGAGTTAGTTCGGAACATTAAACCGTTCAAATACCAGGATCTGGATGATGAAGAGAAATTTCATCCTAATGCTGATACAAAGGGTGCAGCCGCAACCACAATCAGTACGACAGACAAGAGTTCTTCATCGACTATAGAAGTTGATACTCCTGCGTCCTCCATCCTTTCAGACCATATTGACGAAGTGACTAAAAAGTCGATGAAGAAGCGAAGAAGAAGGAAGAAGAATATTTCTAACTCTACAAACGAAATCTTAGATGCTGAGAAAACTATGGACTCAACCGATCCAAATTTTGAAGAAAATACGAAACGTCTTTTTGACTTTCTGGACGGAGCTAATAAGTTTCACAAAACACGTCTTTCTCTTCAACGTGATACGCATGAGATTGAAAATACAATGAGTGAGCACAAGAGCGAGCTTGCCGGAAACACCAAGTTATTGGTGAACGCCAATAAACTTTTGAATCAAACGAGAATGAGTTGTAAGAATGCGACGAGACGAGAACGCGAATGTTTAGATAAGGCGAGTGAACTTGCGGATAAAATGCTTCCCAGCTCTATATTAAAGTCATCCAATGTTGAAAAGGCGCAATTAGATGGCTTACGATTGTTCGCGTCCGTCGAACTTAAGACAGAAAGACTCCTTGATGCAGACTGTCCATGTTATAAAAGATTGAAGTTGATAATTCAACAGGGAATTGGCGAGACTAAAAAATTACGCGAAAAAGTTGCAGTGGCGCAACCGTACTTCGAATTGAAATTTAATGATCCCTTGACACGGGTATATATGCCACAAATCATGATCACTTCGGAACTGGCTTTATTCATGGAATTTTACTCCGATTTGCCCTCGTCCTTATCAGATATTCGTGGCTGGAAGATTGCTGAGATGACATCGTGGGGACGTAAAGCTAACGAGGACCCCTTCTCCGAATCTTTCGCTGAAACTTTTTCTACAGTACCGTCTTCGTCCATCAAAAAAACCTTATTTTCGCAAACGCTCAACCAGATGGCTGGTAATATGTTCAAAAAATTGTCCTCGTGTCAGGTGGGAGCGGAGAAATTTATAATTTTAGATACGATTAGTTTGTCTAGCACCTCATACTTATGGACTATGTTCCTATTTCTTCAATTTTCTAACTACGAGAAAAAATCTGTGTCCGACAAATCAAAATCGCATCTGGATACATTACCCAGTATTATTACGAAGTCTCAACTGAAGCCTGACGTAAAACCGGACGAAAATAAGTCAAACATCGTCATGGATTCTTCAAAAAGCTCCTCGGAAGAGCCATGTTCTAAACCGAGATTATATCCTGCTCTAACGTCAGCATGTGCTTATCATCCTTTAGTTGCGGATAAGCGATATACTAGTAGACGATGGGAATTCATAACGGCTTATGTAATTCGACTAATGAAGAGACGCGTGCACTGTATCGCCAGAATCACTGACCAACATTCCATGGGCCCTTGCAATGTTTGTAGGCAACCACTTAATAAGACGGACACCAGCACAGCTGTATATTGTATCGTGTGCCACGTAAAAATTCATCTCAATTGCTACGGTCATTTATTTGACTTGTGCGCCCCAGCACCTCATCAACATCCATCAAAGAAGGAGTTGAAACGCGATTATTTCACCTTGGACGATTTCATCAATACCGAATTTAAGCCACAAATTCCGGCTTTGATTGTGCATATCGTCTTCCTCGTTACTTTTGGGGAGTACAAAGAGAAAGGCTTGTATAGAAATCCGGATACGGACGTGAAATACGAGACTTTTAAAAAGCTCATTCAGAAAGGCTGGTCACCGAATTTGCTCATCTTGGAGCCTTTGTTATTGGGTGAAGTGTTGAAACATTTTTTGTGTTCATTAAGGCCTCGTCTAATAACGCAATCGCTATTTAAGAAAATGAAAGCCCTGAAAGGCAATCTGAGAGGATTGACAAGAACTTTAACGGAGGATTTAGCGTTATGCCGCCATACCTTCGCCGAATCTTCGACCCCAACCAGAGAAACTTTGATTTTTTTATTCATGCATTTACAGGAAGTAGCTACCATGAAGGAAGTGGCAATGTCGATATCGGAACTGACTAGAGCTTTTACGCCCGTTTTGATTGACGGTTTCAAGAGGGAACAAAGTTTTAATTATTACTCTGTAATAGAGTGTATGCTCAGAATACCTCGTCATTTATGGTTGTTCTTATTTAGCGAGTTTGTTGAAGCCTTAAATGAATGAATATCTGCAGTACACTGATAATGACTCTCGTTCGTTGACTACAAATTTTCATTCATTCATTGATGACTCGCATTTATATTTACAATTTTTTCTTCCCAATCTCCTTAGGAGTGAGCTAGGTATCGTTTTGAAACAAAATTCCTGTTTTTTTTTTTTCAGTTTAATTAATGATTATACCTAAAATATGGACCTGATATAATTCAAGGTTGGGAAGGCTCGTTAATTAATTGTTAACTGTTTATTTCATACGCATTTTTTTCACTTTTTGTTTTATTTTTATAAATTAGGTAGCGGTATTCAATCTTCCGACTTTCAAACGATTGATTTGGATTTTTTTTTCTCATCAAAATGAAAAATAATTAATTAATTCTCGATCGTTATTTCAAAATTTTGTAGTCGATCGCATCATCGTTTTGTTTTTCCTCTTTTTTTCCCCTCTCTCTTCTTATTCTTTTATTCATGAATTTCCGCAACTTTTACCGATTTTATCACTCTTTTTTCAACACCTTTCGTATAAAACGAACCGGATTTTGATTTTATTACGTAAAGTATGCTTGTTTCTTTCTTACGAGGAAGAAAATGAGGCATATTAAGTTTTTAATATTTCTCATTAAGTATTGTGCATGCGTTTTCACGTTTCAATATACGGTAAGTGACGGATTATGGCGATAATGGCTGTAGCGAATGATCGACGATTTCATACACTTTTATAATCATTCAAGTAAATGAAATAATTGATAAGCTTTTAAAAACTTTTACTTATGATGAGATTTTTTAAATAAAGTACCTACGATTGATAATTATTATCCTTCCTCGACGGTGACGAGAAAAATTTACTCTTCAGATGATAATTTTAGGAATTGCAGGGGGGGGGAGGACTTTTCGGATTTTAGAGAATTTTGAACATCCTATGTGTGCTCTTATTTCTGTGGAGCTAGAACACTGAAATTTCCCCAAATTTTGTTCCTTCCAGTCATGGTTGAACAATTTTAAAGATATCATTTTCGAAGAAATTCGATAAAAAGACTACAGAATCTCATTGAGTAACGCTCTTTTTTTTGTGAAGGGAACGGTGGATTTAAGTCATGGCTTTTTCAGTAGATCCTCGTCGTCTTCTTTGAGTCTGAAATCCCTTATTAGGTTGATCCGACACAGAAAGAATTGTGGGGAGGGGAGAAGTACATTTATTGTAAGCGTACCTCTTCCAGTATTAGTGGAATCATCAACTTCCTTTCCAATCCTCAGCCATATTTCTCTGCGTTAAAAGCAGGAAATAGAAGCCAATTGCTAACAACTTGATGTTTAACTTGAACTTCCAGCTTTGCTAAAAGTTATTTTGTGACTAATAAGTATAACTAACTGGAATAAATTCCCATATGGACCCCTCAAAGATTCTTGATGTGATTTTCATACAAAATAAATGTTAGTAAAACTCGAAAAAAAATTGGAGAACCTAAGGTAAATTTTATTGTCTAGTTTCAGGATGGTATCTATTGGAGAAAGAAACTGAATCTTGATACTATGGGTCATTTTCATTGAGATTTCAGTCGCTACATAAATGCTTGAAAAAAGTTCAGCTTAGAGCAAGAAATTTGCGGCCTAGTTAGATTCCGATTTCTGAGTCTATCCTTGTTCGGCTACAGAGCTCGGAGTTCGAAATTCCTACAAGTTGCCTTTTCTCGATAAGCCTCAAAGCTGGAGCATTTTTCACTATCAACAACAATAGCGGTTATTTATTATTTTTTTTTTTCATAAAATTTAAAGGTAAGTTTGCTCCTCCCTGTTGGAGTCAAGGCTCAAAAACTTTCTACATTTTTAATGACGTCATGATCGGAGTTTGAAATCATTTTGAGTTCTTTTTCTTTACGGATCCAAAATTATTAGAAAGGGAAGGTTTGCTCTTTTTCAAGGTTCAATGACGTCAGTGAAGGGGATCTCAAGCTTAGCCGTTGTTTTGGGCGTTTTGGCCATTATTTTTTTCAAGTCTCAAGTCACATCATGATTTTTCTTATTAAAGTCAGCAATAAGCCAATGTGATTGACTTAAATTTGATATTTTGCACGAATTTCTAGGCATTTGTACAAATTGTTGTGCTTCTATTGTAGATTTTTCTCTCAGAGCCAGATCATTACGTTTAAGAGCCGGTTTATTGCGCTTCGGAGTCAGCTCATTGTGTTCCCAAGAAACCAGAAGCCAAACGTCATTAAGCTAATTGGGAAGAGTTGACGGTGGCTGTAAATTTAAGTTGATATGACAATCGACTGAAAGCCTTAAGCTGACGGTCGAGTCGATGACGATTGGGTTGAAATCCTTGAGCAAAGTCCAGTGTTCATTATCTCTTATGGAGATATTGTGACGTATTTAAAGTCCAGTTAATATTATGTATCTTTCACGGGTACCATGTGGGTTGCGTTTGAGTCTCCTCATGATCTCACGATTTGAGCTACTCAACTTTTCAAGTCTCCCTTGTACCGGAGTTCGGAGCTTGAGATATTTCAAAAAAAAAGGTCTGGGCAAACATTTTTTTCAAAGTACTTTGATGACGTCACTATCCGCGAGCTTATATATGTCCAAATCTCTTTTTTATAGAAATTCCGAGCTCAGAATTTTTATAAGTCGATCCTCGGTAATGATTTGATTCTAAAAATTCTTTAACTTTCCTGATGACATAATTTCAACCCCGTCCTCTACAGAAATTCAGAGCTCAACTATTTTTCAAGTTCATTCTCCAAAAGGATCAAAACTTGAGACTTTTTCAAATCCATTCTTTAGGTCAAGGTTATTTGGACGTGAAATTCTTTCTTAGAAATGTCACCTTTACTAAAGTAATGAAGGATTTCGGTTGAAAAATCGCGGCCTATTATATCAAGCGCTGCCTTTACTGAAAATTTCTTCTTACCTTCTTCCTCTCTATAGCTTGTGACACGAAAAATTTTTCCTAGTCCTAATTACATTTCCCCTCTTAGGTTGGCCAACTCTTCCTCTTCACTGAAGTTGAAATTTTTTCTAATCTTCATTCTCTAGGCTGTGATTCGGAATTGTTGTCAGCCAACCCTTCTCCCCCTCCCCATTTCATTTAAATCAATATTTTTTCGAGTTCCTCCCTTTTCATAGTTTGTGACTCAAAATTGTTTCAAGTCTCTCTTCCTCTGTGTAACTCGTGATTCAAGATTGTTCAAAGTTTTTCTAGATCGGTCAACTCCTCCTCATGTGCTTTCAAACCTACAGCTGCATCTAATTCGAGATTCATCTCCGTATATACCCTTCCTTTATTTAGGCTATAACTTGAGAATATTTTAATTACCCCTCGAATGCATCAAACAAATATCCCCTCCCAATAAGTATCTTTTTTGTTCATACCGCTTCTCTGCCCTAGAATTAATATTTTTTCCATTTTCCCCTTCCTCTGTGGCGTATGTGACAAAAATTAAGACCGTTCAAGTCCCTCCTTTGCTCAGCATTTTCCATTTCATAACTTGTAACTTGAAGTCCCTCAAGTAGGTCGACCGACTCCCGCTCTGGTTTCAAGTTGAGATCATTCGGAGTCATCTTCTTGAAATCGTTTCAAGTAAATTAAAATTCTCCGAGAAAGAAGCGAAAAGCAATCGAAGGGCCAATTATTCCACTGCAGAGGAGAGTTACTTTACATTTCTGTACTCCGGATGATGAAGATCTTGGGAGCGGAAAGAGGGAGAAAAGCGTCATATGCTTTCGGTCTTCATTATCATAAAATATCGTACGATGCACACGGAAGCTTACTAACGCTTTTCGATTACTTAATACTCAAATTATGTCAATGGGGTAATCAAACACTTCTCCAAGCGCAATAGCGCACAATCCGTGCCGATTAACGAGTTGTAATTTTCATTATCGCGCACTTCCAAGAACTTCGTTCAATTTCTTTAATGAAAACGACGTAGCCTGACTCGACGTGTATTGTTCAGAATAGTAGCAAATAAGATGACGAATGCGGTCTAACTAAAAAGTATGACAGACAAACAGTCATATTCGCAAATCTCATGCAGCGCCGTAGTATAGGCCGAGCTATGGGTGTTGAGGTACACTTGTTAGTACGTTTTACAGAGAGTCAAATGCGAGCAGCAGATTTTGGACATTTTCACACCTGCGGCACGAAGAATCAGCACTAAATTCGATCCCCGGCATGGACCGTTAAATTAAGAAGACGACAGACTCGGAAAGATGAATGATTACTATTGTTACTTTTCTTCATTAACGACGAATGAATGGAGCGAGAAAGAGAGGAAAAAAGATGTAAGAGGTGAAGGGTGTGACGTGACGAGTTGAACATTCGAACTAAACCAGAGGTGTACACAAGCAGAACGAAGGCGACGACAATGACGACCATGGTACTCCGACGTCATCCTTTCTCTCATTGACTCGGAGAGCCGGAGACTCGAACAGCCGGGCAGAACTCGACTGCATTGGCAGTAGCCAACAGTTAGTTGCGCGCCCAGCTTCTGTTATCCGCGTGGTACTCGCGCTCGCTCCGGCATCGCCATCTCTTCTTCTCTCTCGTTGTGCTGTGCCCGCGTATCTCTCGTCTTTCTGTACAACTTGTAATCGAATAACAGTTCCATTCGCTGGTTCATTGAAGACACAATTCGTGTATACGTTCTCCTTGTCTATTTTGTTTCGGTGTGTGCGTTATTATTTCACTCATTCGCCGTTTTTCTCCAGCGTGTTTTTTTTTTTTTTTTTATTATTATTTTTTAAACGATATTTTATGCATTATGCGGTCGCGTTTTGCTTCACATGCATGTGTATATAGCGAATGTCAAGTTTTAAAATATTTGCGTTAAGTGGACGATATAATGGAGTTCAGTTTCGTGTCTCGTAACACTCATTACGTGCAATAATTTGGATTGTACACGTCCAGCTATAGCAGGTAAACGTCGAGTTTTAATTTCTTGCTAAGGCATTACGGGAGGTATAGATAGACATTGATTATGGGGGACAAAGGGCGTTGAGACATTGACTGCAGTGTCAGACCCGTGGACCAGTTTTAATGTTTACCGGTGTGCGAGAACTACGAAGAATGTAAAAACAGTTTCAAACCTTCTAATCATGCAGACTACTTTTTTTTTTTGTATACGCACTAAGTGAGCACGATAGGTTGCAATGGAAGGAGCACTAACCTTGACAGAATACCGGTGACTAACCCTCAAGTCTTTACTGAAGCTATTCTTCTTAGCTGTTGAAAAACCGCGATCTTATTCCTTCGATGAATGTTCTTGTCCTCGAAAATAAGGGTCTCTCTTCTGCCCTGTCCCTCCGTGAGAATGTGCTCCGTCTACTCTCGTTAAACGGTTGGAGTTTTTCCAATAAATATTAAGGAGGAACTAGAAACAACGAAGGGTAGAGTTATTTGACGCTGATGGAATGGTGGACCAATTATAAGTCTCTTCTCTTAGTCAGAAGTTTCAAGTTTGACACTCGAACGTTTTGAAATATTTCTTCCTCCACGGTAATTGGAGTTTGAATAGTTCTTCTGCAAAACTGGAGCCTGGAACTTCTCCTAATGTCTCCTCATTTATGATGATATCGTGGACTTTAAAATTTTTGAGTTTTGCGCAGAGGTCGAACCTTTTCTAGTCACTCTTCAACTATCTTCTTCCTCTGTGAAGATATGAGTTTTCTTTTTTTGTAGTACCCAAACATTTCTCGAAGTTCTCTGATCACCAATGCCGGACGTAGCTAACGCTTTGAAGCACTCTCCATGACTTGTAGAGTCTCCTCCTCTTCTGGAACCCTCGTAATTTGAAGTTCTTGTAGTTTGTCTTTGTTTGCAGTCTTCAGAGCTCTATATTGTTAATTTGTTTCCCCATCTTTGAGATTCAGAGCTCTAACTTCCCTTTCTCTCTCTTCCTTGATACCTTTTATGACCAAGGAATGGCCGATATTCACGAAGAACAGTACAGATGAGGAAAGAAAAGGAAGTATGACGAAAAAATCTGCTTGCCCAGGCAGGAATTAAACTTGCGTCCTCTTCTTTCCGTAACAACCGAACAGACGTTGAAAGAAATTGTTGACGTTGAACTGAGGAAGCGGGTTTTGAAAAAAGTGGTTTATTGTCAACGTGTTTAACATTTTTCATTCTTACTGTGTCGACCAAAAAGTGAGGCAAATTCCAGATGGCGCGTAGAACAAAGGAACCGAGCGAATTAATTTTCAATCAGTGTCGGTGTCTGCATTTCTCCGTATCCTTTGATCGGAACTCCTAAGAAGTCCCCACCATGGAAAATTTATATTAATTACAATCTATGCGCTACCTTTCTAATGTCATATGGCTTTCTTTTCGTAAATAAGTATTTTAGGGGTGGATCTAGAGTGTCTTTTAGGAGAGGGGGAGAAGGGTATTATGTTAGGCAAGAAACGGAGAATCTCCTTCTTGTCGGAGGAAGGAAGTCGGAGATCACCCTTAGTTCCCCTAGTGGTAAATTTTTCCCAATCACTAAAAATTTCAGAAATTGTCTCCAAACCACTTCTCTGTAGTCCTAAATTTTTGACTTCTTTCCTTGAGGTCATTATTTGAGTGAATTATCTACGAATTGAATCTTATGTCATCATCATAGGTGAGACAGAGTATTATAATCTTTTGCCTCTGGAAAAATTCAGAAAATTATCTTGTTACTCTGTCTAGTCCAAGCCTCATTAGAAGTCAAATTCCTGTGTGTTGCTTAAAATTCAAAATTTTTGGGTTAGGTCCTCGACCTTCTTTTTCCCCCTCAACTCGTTCCGTAATATTATTTCAATAGATGATAAAATCTGTACTAGAGAGTTGAAGTCAATGTTTTCTTTATTGTCATATAGTGAAAATAGCTACTTTTCCATTTTTCAATTTTTTTTCGTTCGAGCAACCAAAAGTTCAATTTTCGCTGTCTCGGAGCTAAGCACATGAGCCTCTGAGCCGACAATGAAAGAATCAAAAGCCAATGAAAAAGTTTGCTCCAATAGCAACAATGATCTTGGAAGCCGTAGTCAGATTGAAGCACGTCCGACTTCAATTGCACGCCTCACGAGTAAAACTAGCAACTCAGTTTGAGTTGTATAGGAGCAAAATTTCACAGGTAAAACACCTTTCTCAAGAAAAATGCGAGCCTACCCTTTTAGCATCAAAATTTTGTAGAACGCCCACTTTCCCATAAACGCTCGTTGCAGTCTCACCCACAACGTAGCGCTATTGTCAAATAAATCACTAGTGAGGCCTCTGATGTCGGCCATGTTTGAAGCCAAGTATATCATCTCAAGTCGATTCGTACAAACTTAGTAATTTTTTCATTATGCAGGACTAGAGAATACTTGAAACTCTTCAAACTTTATCAACTATTGCCCCGCTTAAAATTTTCCAAGGGGCCACACTTCATCCGAGACTTCATATTGAGTGAATGCGTTCATTAACACCTCCAGAACTATTTTGCTGAACCTTCTCAGCCTCTTCTCAACTCCGATTGTCTCGTTAAGGGATATTCCAAATCTCAATTTTCTTGAATTTTTCAAAAGGGCTCACCTCACCCAAAGTTTTATATTATACCCGTTTAGCGTAGTCTTCAACCTTCTTTGGATTGCTTAAACAAAATTTTTCCCAACCAACCTTGGCGATATCATTGTTTCACATCGTACCTAGGCCCTCTTTTCTGGTTTGGAGCCTGACTTCCTCTAACTGAAAAATGCTTCGAGCAGACTCTTGGAAGAAGCTGGAATCAAACATCGGCACCTAATTACTATTGCACTCAAGTACTTTGCTTTCACTACACGACGGGAAAATTTCTAGTGAACCATCTACCCTCTCTTATGAGAAATAATCAGCAGGAAAAGCGTTTTTCTACCGAGCCATCCACGTATGGAAGGAAGCCTCGTCATGAATTTTGTTCAAATATTACGACATTCTTGGGTAACAAATTTTTTGCCAGAGACGGATCTACTTTTCTGAGTACAGCAGTGTGATACAATAGTTGGTGGCGTATATGCGAGCTACGAGCGTGGGTGATGTAAATGAAAGAGTTGTAAATAAAATGAGCTAATGTAATTACGTCAGGCTATATTCGAATATGAAAAATAATTAAATCAACAGCTGGGACCGGGCTGAAACGCTCCGAGTCACCGCGTGAAATTCTAAAAAGTACCTATTCTAAAACCCTCTACAAACAATTAAAGACATTAACTTGCAGTGCGTTATATTTTTAGTTCAGAGCATATGAACGTTATAATGAAACGTTTATGGAGTGTCGAGTGTCATCTGTCTCTGCTGGAAATGAATCGTGTGCTTAGAAATTGCTCGTCTGTTTCTACAAAATACGATTGTATAGCTACGAATGCATTGTGCTGCATTTTTACCTTGTTGAAGATTTTTCATCACGTCTTCGTGTCATTGTATATTCAAAAAATATTACATTACAATTATGCCGGTGCTCGATTTATTTGTTACACGAGCGTGGTTTTACTCGAGCTAGAACACGTTATATATATATCTGTAAGAATTTTTGACTTTTCATCGCTCTTGATGACTACTACGTATATTATGATGATGTACTGTTTTGAAAAGCGAAGTGTTCATAAACAAAACCAACTGGTATTCTTCTTCCTTTTCACAAAGGTAGGAGCTAAGTTATATTTGTGTGGGATTGTGTCCCGCTTAAGATAGGAATTTTTCCCACAGGAACCTAGAGGTGTCAATTAACATGTCAAGGTCGAGCTAAAATAAAATCAAAGAGGTTGAATAGTTGAAAATTCTTCAAAATTATACTTCTGCTCGAGAGCTAGAATGCTAGAAACATGGAAAAATTCAACAAAAAGGGTTTCATTCTAAAGCTCATCAAAGCTTTGTCTGTGAATAAGAGCAAAAATCGATGAAAAATGAGCCTAAAATGGGAAGAGCTTAATCTCAGAAGAAAATGTATGAAAGATTTAAAAATGACAAAAATGGCCGAAAAAAGCTGTTTATGAAAACTCGAATCCGGGAAGAGAAAGAGAGAAACATCAAAAAACCAGCGTCTAATTTCGATAGGTCGATATCATGTATAAGGACAAGGCTGAGAGACAAGACCGACGAGGGTTGGAAATTATAGTAAGTATGTGGGAACTCTGGGAGAAATTGAGAAAAAAGGACAGAGTAGAGAAAATTGTGCAGGCTTCGAAATTTAAGAAAACGCGCCTCTCAAGAAGAGAAAATTAGAGCTCTGCCTGAGGTGAGAAACGAAAAGTAATACTGGTATTTTATTACAGACTGGCGGCAATGAACTTGTTTCATGATACAAAGTGGAGAAATGTGTCCCTCGTAAAAATGACGTGGAGTTATGATGATAGATACTATCATTGTTTGAGAGCAAGGACGGATTTAGACTTCCGTCATCCTGGGCGTAATAAAAATTGTCACCCTCTCCCAAATTTTCGATATACTCAGACGATCAACACGAGCGTCTAGCACATGCTACTTAAACGTATTTGTTTCATTTTTTTTGTAATCTAAGACGAAAATTGTCCATATTGACCTGCTCATCATCTGCTTTTTATCTTAGATATTGCCCATCCTCGAAGGCACGTGCCCATGTTGTCCGTTTGGTAGATCCGACCAGTTTTACTTTGTTTCACATTTCTCATCTACCACATTTTTTTCTGGTTGTCTGATTTTTTGTTTGTTCCCCTCTCCTCCCTCTCTTTCAATCGATTTCCGTCTGCAGTCGGGGATACAGACTTCTGTTGTTTCTTTGGTGAGAAAAAAAGTATCATCGCTGAAAAACAGTTGATAGTAGGTACCAGGAAGAGGACATTCCTTCAGCTTACGCGTTCGCTGCTCACCCGTAGCGCCACAACGTCCATTGAAATTGTACGGGTGGAAAGCGGTGGTGCGCAATGACATACTACAGTTCTAATATCGGTGACGCTCTCCCAAGAAGCGGCGAACGCGTATTTTGAAACCAGTATCCTATTCGAGTTAGCCACTTCTTCTTTGATAAGTAAATTAGGATATTAAAGAAGCAATATCGAGGAGATTCTTACGATAGAATATTCAGTGTGCATCTTGAGCTTTTTTATCGGTGTATTTGAGCTTATTTCTTCTATTCTTCCTATCTCCACTTTTATTAGTTGGTCTCCATTTGCGTTTATGAATTCGAGGTAAGCAAGTATCATCGTTGATAAAAGAAAAAAGTATTTAAGGTAAGTGAAAGTGTTGGAGAAGCAATATTGCAAAGCTTGTTGCCATCCCCTTTCCTTATTTTTACTTCTGTCTCCGTAGATCCAACTCTGGATTGTTTCCAAAGTGAGAAAGAACTATTTCATGAAAAAAAGTTGGAAGCAATATCAGAGAGATCCCCATTCCCCCTAGTGCAGCTGGCATTTTTCTGTCGGTCTCTTCTTCCTCCATTCTTTGCGGTTGCAGATCCAAACCCTCACTGTTTCTGGGGTAGGAGAGGAAGTATCATCGCTGAAAAGAAGTTCACAAATGTAAACGAAAGTGTTGAAAACGCAATATCAAAAATATTCTTCCTCCTCCAATTGCTATGAAAAAACACTCATTTTGTAGAATCGATTTGGTCCACTAGTTACGGCCAGACATAATGAAACCTAATCCAGTGCCTCCCCTCCTGTACGGGTTGCCAAAGGTACACAAAAAAGATACCTCGACGCGCCCTGTCGTTTCTTACTTCTCCTCCCCCTCTTTCTCTCGACAAATATTTTAACCAGTGGCTTAAATCGAGTATGAGTCTCCTTGCACTGCTAAAAATTCGGGTTCCTCAGCTGATAAGCTCAAGGACGAAATACTTCATCTAGGCACAACCCTATGTTCTTTTGACGTGGTCGGCCTGTTTCCGTACATTCCTAAAGTGGCTACTATCCAACATATGGGCGACCTTCTCGTTCGATCTAATGCTTCCCACGAGGAGTTATGAGAATTTTTTGATATACATAATGTATACTGGTCCCCTAATTACTGTGAATTTAATGGGAAATTTTTCGAGTTCCCTGAGGAGGTTGGCATCCCTATTGAATCGCCGTTGAGTTCCCTCGGTACAGAGGTTTTTATGTCTAAGTTTGAGGCTGACCTGTTTTCCTCGAGCCAAGTATTCTTGAATCATTTTCTCTATTGGCACAGGTATGTAGATGTGGACTAGTCCCTAAGATCTCCTTAGTGAGTTTCTTAAGTATCTGAATGTACTTTACAAGTCGGAGGCTCTTCCATTAACTTCTTGGACCTAACTGTCTCCGGAAGAGAAGGTGTCCATGAGTTTGCTGTATATTATGTAGAAAAGATACCTCGACCGACATCGTTGTCCGCGGCGCGTCATAATGCCCTGTCGCCCATAAAATAGCCGCGTTCAACAGCTTTATTCATCGTCTGACCCACATTCCGTTGAGTCAGTCGGGCTTCTAAAAAGAGCTCCTAACTAAAAAATATTTGCTAGAATGAATGAAGTCAACTTGGACATCGATCTTATGGTCCACAGAAATGTCTTGATTCCATTACCTCTCTCCCTCGCGATTCTGGCTGTGATAGTAGGAAGCGTTGGGTCAGACTTCCTTATCTGGAGGCGTTTTCTGCAAAGTTGGACCGGACTCTCCACCTCTTCTGCTTTCGCCCTGCTTTCTACGACCCTAAGACAGTGAAAAGGCTTTTTGTTAGGTTGAAGGACCCTGTTCCACCTCTAGTAAAGAGTGGGGTTTACAGTATAGCTTGTAGGGACTGTAATGGTATTTACCTGGGCGAGACTGGTCGTCAGCTTAAAATCAGAGTGTCTGAACATATAGGAAGGCCTGAGAAAAAGGAAAAATGGGAGAATCGACCTCTGCTGACCATCTTACCATCTGTGGTCACAGTTTTAGGGAAGAGTCCGAGACCCTCCTCCGCAGCTTGCTTTGGAGAATATTGAGATGATTCACCATCTAAACATCGATAACATAACTGTACTCAACCGGTACGTTCCTGACAAAGGGTTGGTTGAACTGGTTTATGAGTATGATTCAGTCTCATAACTCATGATTTTCGTAGATGTCATCGTTACCACCTTTCTTTTCGTTGAGTCGCTTTTCCTGCGGCTTTTGTAGCTTTCCTTCGTTCCTTCTTTCGGGTATTGTGGAGAGTTTTTCCATTCATTTCGTAGCTATAGCTATAAAAATATTTTATTGAAGTTGCAAAATGGCGTCCTTTTCAGCGATTGCAGAGGTTCTCTCATATCCCTGTTAATCCGCGCTTGAATTTATCTGCTCATTGGCTTATTTCTCCGTCGTGATATCATTTTTATTGCTTCGGTCTGTAACGTCATAAAGATATTGTACCTACCCAAAATGGCTTCTAAACGGGCTTTGATCTAATTTGCCCTCACAAATAACAGATCGTTTAGATTCTGTTTTGAAAAAAAAAGAACTAGGCCTTTGGGGCTTCGAAATATGTACATTGGTGTCGATGTATGGTAAGGATTTATAAGTTCAATAACTATCCAATCATATACGACTTGTGGAGTTCTTCAGCCAAAACTTGATCCGTATCGGAGAATATTTCATCTTCTTACAGCGAATTCATACTAGTTAGTTCACGTGATGTATAGACGAACAACAAAGTGTAGATTATTTTGGATTATCATCGTATCGCGTCGCGCGTTGTTAGTTCGAAAATTTTGTACACCGTCTTGATCTGTTCTCCGATAAAACCGTAAACTGACGCGAGAACCGAGAATGGAATTCCAATTATTGAAATTTTTCCGAAGCACAAGATGACAAAACCTTTTTATGGTTCATTGTTTCCCTTGACAAAATACAGATGCGGTAGCTAAACCGCAATAATGAGATAAATTCCATTCGTCGTTAAGAAGAAAATTTGAAATTGAATTTTCGTACCCTGCGATCCTTTACAGTACTTTTTAAGCCAACAATAATTCTCCTTAGTTGCGATTGATATGAGCGAAGAATTCGAAGGAAGGTATCTTTTGTCTCAAACTTCACGAACGATGAATTTTCTAGGCACGAGATTGCGATTCATCTTCGATCACTTTACAAAGATGGAACAGTTTCCATAAGTCGTTTCTTAAACTCGAACCGTCATGGTATATTCACAAGCTTCTTTCTGTTACGCCATAAAAGGAGGTCAAAGATAAATTAATAATATAATATCTAATTACGAGGAAGAAGAGCTGACGAATATAAATTACCTCCTTGGCAAAATGGTTATACTCGAAGCTCGAGCAACCATGCCCGAGAGAGTTGTATACCTTAGAGCCAGGTTATATGTAGTGTACTCAGATTTGCGTACTTTTTACGACAGTTTCTGACAATCGTCTCGTAATTCTTTTGAAAAAAAAAAAAAAAAAAATGTAGGTAGGCATCGACACCTTTTCTTCTTCAACAACTACGATGCAGCGCTTCGTTATTGTTTCGGAAATTCTCTCTCTCCGCCTCTCAACGTTCTAGTTTATTTCTTTTTTTTTGTTTATTCTTTTTTATAGGACTGACTTGAATCATGAAAAGTACCGGTATATTTGAGTACGTTGTATTTTTCAAGAGTGTGTGTTCAATTAAATGCACATGCAGTCACAATTATAAGTAGTAAGAGTGTACGAGAGAGGGTCTCTATCATATAAAATAAATACGCTGAGATATAAGAAGAATGATAGAGAGAAATAAAGAATAGAGCAAAGAAGACAAAGAAAAAGTTTCGTAACATCTTTTTCTTTTCGTACGTAAATATACCTGTATTTCGTTTCTCGATTTATGGTTGACATAGTTTTGTACTCTGTAAATACTGCGCTCGTCTATAAAGAGAAAATAATCTCATTTCCGATTTATCGACTAATACTTCCCATAGTATCCAGTCTCGACCATGGTTGACAGTTTGTTCCAAGAATACTTAGTAATGTACGTACCTATGAGACGAGAAACGTACTATACCGGTACAGGAATTTTTCGAAAAGCTCCTGATGTCTCCTACTGTTGATGCAGCTAGAAAAATTTTTAGTGGTAGGTGAGGTTATTTGAATAATGTCGTCTCGACCTCAACAAAGAAAGTGAAAAATTGGGGAGGAAGATAGTGAAAACAATTCAGTGAGAATGTATATTAGGTGCTCTCCTTACGAAGAGTATCTTCATATCCGGGAGCACAAAGGAGTGAATTTGAATGGTGAATCAGTATTCATGAAGATATAAGCCAATTTGGTTTTCTGCTCTAGGAGGTGGCGGGAGCGCCGCGGGCAGGATGTATTGGTAAGTTATTGGGGAGCAGCGATCAACAATCCTAGCAAGTTTCAACTTTGTACTAATATTGGGAATACATTCCTCGGAAAAACGTACGCGTTCGTGATTACATCCGGTTGACCTTGAACTTTGAAAGACTTTATGGTTGAATTCGTGCTTGAATTTCCTTCGAGGAAGTGTTAAAAAAGATTTTCAAAGGACAGTCCATCAACACACTTTACTAGACTCGTAAAATTTGTTGATAGTCTAAATGGTTCGCAATGATGATATCTAATTTTTTCAGAGGATAGGTTACAATCTCGTACAATGACGTTATCAAAAGATTATGGGAAATTGTTTTTGACATGTTCCATGTCTTTTCTCTCGCCAGACCCCGATTTTGAACCTCACGAATACACCCGCGTAATAATAATAAATAATTAATTAATTAATTAATTAAAAATTAAATAAATAAATAATTAAATAATTATTTAATTAAATAATTAAATAAATAAATAATTAAATAATCAAATAATTAAATAATTAAATAAATAAATAAATAAATATTTAAATAATTAATATAATTAAATAATTAAATAATTAAATAAATAAATAAATAAATAATTAATATAATTAATAATTAGAAAATCTCTACCCCTTGGATGATTCAGAAATTCGCGAGTACACCCCGCGTAATAATAATAAATAATTAATTAATCAATTAATAATTAAATAAATAAATAATTAAATAATTAATATAATTAAATAATCAAATAAATAAATAAATAAATAAATAAATAATTGAATAATTAAATAATTAAATAATCAAATAAATAAATAATTAAATAATTAATATAATTGATAATTAGAAAATTTTCTAAGTCCCTCTTCCTATCATATATGGCTGGATAGTCGAAATTTTTCCAAGTCCCCTAGACTTGAATTGTCTCATACCATTCCAATACAACAGCGAGATCGCTCGTTCGCCCCACGAAAGTTGATACCTCAAAATATAGAACACCCACAATTACCTCAAAATATTTCTCATACAAGACTTATACGACGCCAAGATAGGTAAAGGGAGTAAACGAATAATATCTCACGAACACTTGACCTAGTAGAAGAATTAATAATAAATAAATAAATGAATAAATATATAAATAAATAAATAGATAAATAAATAAATAAATAAATAATATTAAATAATTAAATAATAAAATAATTGAATAATTAAATAATTAAATAATTAAATATTTAAATAAATAAATAATCAAATAATTAAATAATTAAATAATTGAATAATTAAATAATTAAATAATTAAATAAATAAAGGCTGAATAGTCGAAATTTTTCCAAGTCCCCTAGACTTGAATTGTCTCATACCATTCCAATACAACAGCGAGATCGCTCGTTCGCCCCACCGAAAGTTGATACCTCAAAATATAGAACACCCACAATTACCTCAAAATATTTCTCATACAAGACTTATACGACGCCAAGATAGGTAAAGGGGTAAACGAATAATATCTCACGAACACTTGACCTAGTACAAGAATTAATAATAAATAAATAAATAAATAATATTAAATAATTAAATAATTAAATATTTAAATAATTGAATAATTGAACAATTAAATAAATAAAGGCTGGATAGTCGAAATTTTTCCAAGTCCCCTAGACTTGAATTGTCACATACCATTCCAATACAACAGCGAGACAGGGGGCGAACGAGCGGAGCGAGTTCGCGCTACCTCATATTTCTCATAGAAGACTTATACGACGCCAAGATAGGTAAAGTTTTTTAAGTCCCTCTTCCTATCATATATGGCTGGATAGTCGAAATTTTTCCAAGTCCCCTAGACTTGAATTGTCTCATACCATTCCAATACAACAGCGAGACAGGGGGCGAACGAGCGGAGCGAGTTCGCCCTACCTCATATTTCTCAAAAAAGACTTGAATTTTCTCATACCATTCCAATACAACAGCGAGATCGCTCGGTCGCCCCACCGAAAGTTGATACCTCAAAATATAGAACACCCACAATTACCTCAAAATATTTCTCATACAAGACTTATACGATGCCAAGATAGGTAAAGGGGTAAACGAATAATATCTCACGAACACTTGACCTAGTAGAAGCCTAGACTGAAATATTTCATGATGACTGATAAAATATAAAAGACATGGAACATGATTTTCATTTATTTGGCTATGCCAGAAAATTTTTTTAGTTGAAGGCCCTCTAACAGCTTTTCCTAGTAAACCATCAACTGATTTTCCAGAAAACAGGGTAAAATTATACCTAAGGCGTTATTCTGGAAATGAGGAATATCTAAATACTCTCCAACAGAAAAGTAAATGGCGAGCAGTTAAAAATGAATTTATTAATGAGCTTGTCTTGCTCGAGGAAGACAATGATGACCTGGAGAAAGGAACGAATACAGGAACTACATCCCGGTTAAGATGGTTTAAATTGGGTAGTCCCTGTAAGAACTCAGGCAGGATTATTTAAACGGCCAATTACAAATGTATCTGTCTACTGATTAACGAGTTTTACTACTATAATCAAGTATTTGTTGAGACTTGTTAATAGTCAAACTATTAACGCGAAAAGCATTTTGCTGGAGCAAACGTTTCTTTGCTGAAAATGGTTCAGTGTGTGATACTGAACAACATACTAAAAATCCCGCGTTTTCCCCCCAGAGCTTCTTTTTTTTTTAATCCGATCGTAACTTTATCAAGACGCTAGGAAGAATTTTGAGTCCTGACTCGTACAGAGGGGAAAGATCTTGGCCGAAGAAGGGAGGCGAGGATTATGAAACAAGGAAAGACGCCCGCACAAACTTCTACTCTAACTCTGAAAAATGTCGACTTCAGTGGTATGTATGGTAGGGGACTGGTGAAAATTCAGACCATCAAGCTATGTACATATAAGAATAGAGGAACTTGAAAAAATATAGAGTTTCGACCAATATGTATGGGGGAGGGGGAATAATTCCGACTATCGAACAATATGTTCAGAGGGGAATGGGGAACCAAGGATCTGCGGGGTGGGGGGCTAAGAAAAATTCTGATTATGAAATTACAAATAAATATAATATACATTAAGCGCGGAACTTGAAAACGTCGTGAGTCAAAACTTTTGATTATGTAGCTGTGGGAAAAGGACGACCACCAATTCTCAGAATAGAGAAAGGGAAAGAAAAATCAAAATTTTGAGAGAACTTCTCCAGGAAAGGGAGACTGATCCAACGTATACAACGATGAAGAATCGTGCCTCGGGGGAGAGAGGTGGTAAAGTTAAGAATTATCCCAGTAAGTTTCCTCCGAATTATCACGTCAACGTCGACATTGACCCCATTCTTTCAGGCCAGGTGTTTTATTGTCAATAATTCTTTTTTGAAGGCTGCCCGACTCAAGGGAATACGAGTCAGTCTGTGAACTAGGCTATTAAAAGCAAGCTATCTTATGAGCAACAGGACAGAATGACGCTCCGTGGACTAAAATGTCGGTCGTAGTATTTTTCCTGTATATTCCAAACTCATAGATACCATCTTTTACAGAGATCGATAGATGCAAAAAGTTAAAGGAAGATCCCCCTATTACCAAGATAAATTTTATGGAAGGGTAACAAGAATTGGGATGGACTAACCCGCATAGAGATTTGAACCTTGTAACTTTGGAGAACCCTAAGATAAGCCGTGACAGAGGGATACTCTATGAAGACTGAACAGCGTGGAGAGCAATCTTTCACCAAAATGGTGGAATCTTACGCCAAAGCGTACCCACAGCTAACATACCAGTCACCTACCCTGTCTGCAAGAGGTCAGTTGGATTACAGTTTAGACTGGTGAGCCACACGAGTACGTATAGGAAGTGCAAATAATGGACGGATCCCTGAATCCGAGGCCGGAAAACGACAACGACGACCAACAAAACGTCTTTCGTCTATTTTCCTAAATGTAAAGATACAAATATTTGTCAATTCATCAAGTTAATCATTTTGCTTCTTTTCAATTTTGGAACTGAAGTATCCTAATGGTATACTATGAAAACCAAGGCAATCTTTAGACTGAAGAGAACATTAGATATGCCATTTCGAATCGATATTGTTCGGGTACCCAAAGATTTGGACTTTTACGACTTCATTTTATCGAAATGTAAGTCTATTATAGAACATGGACAGACGAACTTACGGTCGAATGCAGAAAAATGAGAAATATCAAGCAAGGCAGTGAAGCTATTTCAAGTAGCGATCAATAAGGGGAGAATGACCTCACCGGTCTGTCTTACCAAGAAAAAGATACGAGTTGTTTTGTACATCATGTTATTGTCGCCGAGCCTGGAAGGATACGAGCACATTTCTCGTTATTCTAAAAGTCGTTGGAATCTCATGCATGCATTCTATTTCAAAATATTCTAGTTCAAACGTCACCAAATTCTCTCTCGTCATTATTAGTGCATAATGCGTTGTAATAAGCTTAGCTAGGTCCTATATACGTACATATACTTATAGGTTAAAATACCCTCGGGACTATAACGGAGTTCAACTTTTCGCGCTGATGGACCACGGCTAACCTCGCCTCTCGATTAACAATATCGACTAATAAAAGGATACAGGTAGATCTTGTCAAATAAACTGTACCTATTCATGATTGTCCAGTGCGTTGTGAGGGCCAAAGAGTTCTAAATATTGTTGTCCATTCGAATAATTACTTGCATAACGCGTGTATAATGTAACAACCGATATTGTTGGGGGCTCGAGATGCTGTCTTCATATGCACAACATAGTCTCCGTCTACAGTGATTCATTAAATGTGAAATTCGATATAAATAAATCAGCCTGTATGGTTTTATCAATCGTATTGAAATTTTTGAGAATTCGAAACGTAAATTAGGCTACAACTCTCCTCTGGTACCGTATTTCATATGCTAACGAAAGTATAATTCTTATTCAAATGGCGTTCGTAATGCGAATATAATCTACTCGTCGTAAAAATACGAGCTGTATACTTTCACGTAGTAACGTCTCTTTTACTGATTGCGGCGCGAACGAACAAAAATATTCAAAAAAAAAAAAAAAAAAAACGGCGTAAAAGCGGAAATTTAATTCATATAGCTAATTATTTGTTTTTTCTCTCGAATTCTCTGGCCATATTATTCGACGCGTGAATTACGTATTTTGTTCTTCCTCCATCTGCGTTCGTCGTACCGTACTTACACTTCTCCGGACGTATTGTATTAACGAGTACGATAATTAATGTATTCACTCTGCTTGATGGAAACCGTGGGCTAAAGTCGGTTATACACACCTAATCGCGTCGAAAGCAATTCATTCTTCGTAATATAATTGCGCGAATATTCGCCGTCTGGCACACCGCGAGTAGCTTAATCGAGTACAAAGAATGATAATTTCATAACGCCCGGTAATTCATCTCAACTGCTGCACTTATACCGGTTCATTACGATTGCCACAACGGACAAATAGAGTAATAATGGGCGAGATTCCGAATTTGTGTTTTCAAATACAAATATCGCCTACGACCGAATAAAAGAGTAGAAAGTTTCCGCCGAACCATGTGGTAAACTTTACCATGAACCTGAAATCTGACAGTTTTATCAACACGCGTTGGTAAGGTACGACTTCCAGCGAGTTATTTTCGACATCTTTTTCTGAAAAGAGTAACTTAATTATAAGGGGTGAGTGAACAAAGCACAAAAATAGGGATGGCGAGCTTGAATTCAGACATCCTCAGACCCAACGCTTTTTTTAAGTCCAGGAGAACCACTGTCGACTTTAAATCGGCTCCTTATTCCGGCCACAAGTGGAAAATGGATTATTGCTCAACGTTGACTGCAACTCGGTACAAACTTTTGGGAAGTGACTCAAAATTGACTACTCATTTTATTCCATTGACTCATTGTCAAAGTTGAAATTGAGTCGACTCCTGGTAATTGAAGACTCGACTCAACCATTGCTGCACTAGTTGTGTACAATTCACATTCGCATGAACCTCACTTACCTCATTATATTAGCGCATGAATACAGATTGGCATGTAGCAAAGTCAACAAACAGACAGAATGTAACAACAAGATGGTTGTACATCAATTCTGGCTTGCAATAGATTTTAGGTTGATTTGAAGTTGACTAGAATTCATTTCCATAGCACTAAAAATCAATTGTTCAACGCACGGAACAGAGCAGGCAGATTTACGTCGATAAAAAGATTGGAGAAATCATCTAGATTTACTTGACTGACATTTGAATCAAGTGGATTTAACTAACACTTGAATCATGTCGATTTGACTGACACGTCTTGATTATCACATGGATTTAACTGACACGTGGATCAGATAGATTTAAGTGCCTTTAGAATCACGCAAATTCAACTGACACGCGCAGATTTAACTGCCTTTTGAAGCATACAGATTTAACTACCACTCAAATCACACAGATTTAACTGACACCAGAATAATCATCTAGATTTAATTGGCACTCGAAATACGCAGATTCAATTGATCTAGATTTAACTGACACTTAGGTACCTAAATCATGGAGATTTGATTGACGCTTGAATCATATAGCTACATTCAATTGGCACCTGAATCACATGGATTTGACTGACACTTGAATCATCCAGATTCAACTGGTACTTGAATTACGCAGGTTCAACTGACACTTTAATCATATATGGATTTAAGTGACACTTGAATCACATGGATATCCTTCTGAATCATCAAAATTCAGAGCTGCTTAGATAAGCCGAAGCCATTAGCCGTCAGCCGAGCATTTTTTATACAAAATTAGTTAGGTAGCAGTTGGCTAGCTAGTGAAATAACATTAGCCATTAGCTTAGCTGTTAGCCATTCAAATTGGAATTGCTAATGGCTATTATTCACCCATTCGGCTTCAGACCAGCATTTTACAACCCTACCACTGTTAAAGGGTTGTTTGTGAGGCTGAAGGACCCTATAGTTGTTGATGAGAGGAGCGGTGTTTATAAGATGGAATGCAGGATTGGTGAGACCAGCCGCCAGATGAAGGTGAGAGTAGGTGAGCACTTGAAGTCTTGAAATAGGGACACTAGGAGGAATCAGCTTTTGTTGATCATTTTATCAACAGCGGCCACAGTTTCCGTGATGGATCGGAAAGGCTCCTCTATAAGGAGAATTCCTACCGCAAACGTATTGCCCTTGAATACATAGAGGTAATTTAAAACTGCTGGTATTACTGTACTAAACTCGTGCATTCCGGAAGATGGCTTGATCGAACTTGTTTATGATTCACGCCGCGACTTATCTTTTTGCCAAATTTAATATTCTGTTTCTCTCCTCCGCGTCTAGTCAGTCGCTTTCATTTCGGTCCCAAAGATGGTTTATTAACCGAAAGCGCTCGACATTTAATTTTTCTGCCGTTTTTGCATTTTCCACTCCCCCTTTTGAGTATTCTTTTTTCGCTATTATGGATAACCGTAACTTGGAAAAACAAATTCGTTTAGTCTATCACCCCTGAGCTCTTCGGATTTGGTCTAGCTTGTTGGATAGAGTCTGCGCAAGTACCCTGGTATTCCTTTGGACATACCCCAACCGTTAAAGTTGACTCCTGCCCTCTATGTGCTCACATTTCCCACCTCAGCACTATTTCATTTAAAATTTAGTCTTTCTATTTAACCTGGAGCATACTTCTCAGCAATCTTCTATGAAACCTCTTTGACATATTTTCAATATAACATCTGGAATTTGCTCCCTTATAATACAGCCCTCTCAAACATGAATACAGTTTTTTTGGAATTTCACATCCGGTGATTCATTTCCGGGTCTAGATTGCAATCACGAGCTGCCAAGCTGCCCGGATAGTCAAATATCTCCAGTCTCTATTATAGGAGTATCTCATTATCATTAGTAGAGTTAGGATTTTTCGGTACCGATAAATTAAAATTCGGTTTTTTGAAATGTCATTTTCGGTATTATTCGGTATTTTCCAAATTTTTGAACGTAAAAATAATAATTACCAAAAAAAATGGTAAAAAAGGGGGAATTTTGCAATAATTACAACCAAAATTATGATTTTCGCAGATATTCATACTCAGTTTTAAGAGATCTCAATAAACCTCAAAACGAGTGCTCTACCCAACGCAACGTGAGCTTCACGTTCAATTTCTTTTGAAATTAGTAGATTTTCCAAAAACAACCAATTTTTCTCGTAACTCACAATATTTCCGTACTATTTTGCAAAATCTCGCTATTTCACGCGTTGCCAGCAGTTTTTTGGGAAGTTTTGGACGTTTAAGTCAATTTTCGGTTTTATTCGGTGGTGAAGTCCATTTTCGGTGTTTATTCTGTTTTCGGTATTTTTCGGTGAAATAAAATTTTTTTCCTGGCCTTCCTACACCCTAAATCGTGTTCATCTTTTATTATTTTTGACTCGTCCTCAAAGGAAATCATTTGACAAAAACCGGCAGATCCTAACTCTGTTCATTAGCTTTGCCTAGGCGTGTTTGGTATCTTATTCCTATTTTTCTGCTCAGGAATTCGGAATCTACTCCGATTTAAAAGACCGCTATGAATGGATTGGAAAGGAGCAGAGACATGGCACAATCCTGGCGCACGCCATACTGATTACTTCAAATTTGTCTGGTGACCTGCAATCATTTGCACTAAATATCTGATGAAAAAGTCTTTGATCATGCTGACTATCTTAGTTGAGTATCCAAATTTCCTCAGTAAGACCTATAGCGCCTTCCACTGACCATGTCCAGGGGTGTTGTGATCCCCTAGGTTCAATAAAGAAACCCCTCTCAAACATCGATTTCTTGTGACCAAAAAAACCATAAAAAAATAAAATGATAAAAAAATTGTATAAATGCTCCCCCCTCCCCTAAAAGGACGAATACGAACAATCGTCTTCATCAAAATGTCCTCACAACACTCCTGTTGTCAAACGCTTTCCTGAGGTCGACAAAAACTGCATTTTGAGAAAAGCGCTGCTCTCGTGTTTTTTCGTGCTACTGATGCGAAGCGAAGATCATATCAATGGTGCTTTTATTAGGCTTGAATTCCGTTTGTGGATCCGACGTATATGTTTCAAACACCGGTAGTAGTCTGTCGACTACGACTCTGCTGGCTAGTATCTCACCTTCCGCTCAAAAGAGCAAGATTCGTTCAGTTTGTTCTGTCGCCCCTTTATTTATTTAAGTTCACAACGGGTGATTCTCAGTTTCTCATATTTTTAAGAATGGTTCGTGCAGCGTCCATGCAAATTTACCTCCACCATATATGAAGAGTTTTGCTGGGAACTCATCTTCCGTAGGAGCTTAGTCACTTTTTTTTCTAGCCCATTGGTAGCCAATTTCACCTGTTATCGGGCATTAGGCTACTTTTAGTCTTTCCGGGTAGTGTGACAGTGTGTCCATTACGTCCAGATACAACTGTCCTGAGAATAGTTTGTGCAGCGTCCATGTAAGTTTACTTCCACTATGTATATAGAGTTCCGTTGGGAAGTCATCTTCCCCGGGAGCTCATTCGTCTTTTTTTTAATTGCTCATTGGTAGCCTATTTCACCTCTTATTGGGCATTCGGGGAGTGTGATAATGTGTCCATTACTTTCGGGTCCACAACTGATGTTTGGTTGCGAACTTAAAATTTCCTCGAATCAATTTTTCAGCGTGGTTTTCTGATTCTTGAAAGGTGGTGCACATACTGGGGAAAGGAGGTTTTGATACTTAATTGAGAAGCAATATTCGAAGTTTTAAAATATATTAAAATATTTTTACCCATATGATGGTAAACTCGAAGTCGGATTCTGCATCAACCGAGAGAATGTTAGGCCAATTTTTCCATTTTTATCCAGCTAAATTGATTTTCGTTGTATATTTTCGTTGATGAACTCGAGCAACCGAAAGTTCTAGGAAGAGAAAGAATTAATTTTTGCAGTCGTGAGAGAGCGAACGGAAGATGAAATTTAATCAAGAGGACTTTCTCCTCTGTCTTTTCCCGATACATTCAATCGTTCACAATTTCAACCCACATGTTCGTGTGGAGAGCAGTATTGTCGGCGGAAGATTACAATATTAAATTTGTGGACTCAGCCTCTCGGCGAGAATCGAAGAGTAAATAGACTTGTAGCACTTTGTGTACAAACGTACTTCGCACGATAGAAGATTCTTACGGTCGTCATGTAGTCCTACGTGAACTCCAAATCTGAATCAACTTCTTTAAGAGGGAATCAGAATCGCTGCTGGAAAGTGAAAAGTCACATCAGCGCATTCATATTCTCCTCTCTTTGTTTACGTTATTCATTTTGTCAACCGTTTTTATTTCTTCTGCCGCGGCCGTGTGATCGTATTTATTTGCTCGCGCATAAAATTTATTTTATTCGAGTGAAAAAAAATGACTCGTCACGCAAAATAACATTCAAGTTCATCGTAACGCACGTTCTCCGTGCAGTGGATTCCCGTTTGATGACCGGGTTGGAAATTTTGCAGGTATACGTACTTACATTCTGACCGTAACCGCAACGGACCAATAAATCAATCGACGAGACAATTCGAACCACATTTTTGCAACATTTTAACGAGACTTTTTTTTTTTAACGCGACAATGATGAGCTTCTTCCGAAGACGCAACAAAAACTTTCACACTTTCGTGCAGGCCACTCACCGCGTTCACGTTTTAACGAATTCTATGCACAATAAACTGCATATTTTGTGCTGCGGTATGAGCATTAGAGAGTTTTTGCACAATTACGGTAAACATTAACGTAAACCTTAAAACTTATTGTTATGACCGGGAAAGTCTATAAATTTCAAAATTGACATTAAGTATCCTCTTCTTATTATTATTGCCTTTTGCATAAAATTGGACGTACAGTATTCGAAGGAAAAATACCATATTTCACAACTTGTAGAGACGGTACATACATAGAAGCATGTAACCATAAGAATTTGAACCCTTTTAGGACACCTCTCTCTAGCTCTTTGACTGTTCACGTACGCACTATCCCCTGTGAACTCTCTCTTCTTTCTCTCAAAAATTATCTCCATAAATATTACTGAGTTCCAACATCTATCCCCCATGACAGTCGATACTTCCGGCACTTGATCAGAATCATGTTCTACCTTTCTTGTTAAACGATCCCGGCGATGCTCCGCAGTTACTCGAGAGGTAATCATATGTATAATTATGTGACGTAAAAACAGACATTTTTTCGAAATATATTTCGCATTTCACGATACATTCTGAACGTGTATTAACCAAAGATACGGTAATCATTTCACCAGACACAAAGTTATGTGTACTTCTGCGCATCGAAATCATCCTTTATTTTTCCAAATGATATCAGCAATATACTCGACATCAAATTCCTTTCTCATCTTATATGCTGCTGTGTTTTCGATGGTGACAGTGAATCCATTCGAAATACCAAAGTGATTTCTCTTTGGCGATTATAGTTATTTCACTCTTTTTTTGTTCAATCCAAACCAAATCTTCACTTTCCAATATCAATTAACGGTTCCTTGTAATTCCTCAGATAAAATTTACTTCTGAAAATAAGTAAGTAGCGGTATTTTACTTTTCAGAAAATTCACCGTCTTAGCATTCGTTTGAAAAATAAGTTAATAAGCTAATATTCCGCACTATCAACTTTCCTTCCTCTTTGCCATTCCCTGGGTCAATATTTCGATACACTCGTACTCACTAACCTCTCGAGTATAGGTATAATCTCTATTTGGGATTTAATTCTTTATCCGGACACCATGGTATGAGAGAGAATGAATACTTTTGGATTCTTCTACCAGATTTGTACCCACCGAATTCGTATTGTGATCCACTTGTTCGTGCCCTCACTTTGATGATATCGCGTATTTCGTTTAGTCGTTTGTTGATGATATGACCTCTTCTATCCCATCCTTCGAATTTTCCGCCCCCCCCCCCCGATGAATCATATCCAATGCAAATCGGCCCAAAAGTTGACTCAAAATCGACGTTGATTTAGTTCCGCTCAATATCGATCGCAAATGGACTCAAAATTGCTAGAATTCGACTTGAAATCGACCACGCCTTCTCGTCAACGTCGAATTTGAATCGACTCTCTGTATCATAGATAAATGTCGACTAAAAGCGATGTTGGCTTTGGGTCGATTATACGTCACTCATCGCCCAAAAACTTACAATCGACATCGAAATTTGGTGGATTTCAAGTGCACCATTTGATAGGGTTTCAGCGAATCGAGATAAAAAACGAGTCGATACTAGATTTCAATGTCGACTGCTGGCCTGGTCATACATCATTAAGATTCTTAATCGTCCTCAATATAATTACAAAGTTATGAGAACACATTCTACCTACGAGTAGCGAAGTCATCAAACACACAGAACGCTTCACTCCAGATCGACGACGATTTAAGGTCGATTTGAAGTTGACCAGTGTATATTATAAAGAACTGCAAATCGACTTGGGTCGACCCAACAGAGCAGTAGATTTTCGGTCGATAAAAAATTTGGACGAGTCGACTTGAAATTGATCTGAAATCGACGTGGCAAATAAGTCAATGTACAGTCGAAATTTGTTGAACCTATATCGACCTGATATCGACATCGACGTGAGGTCGATTTCAACAATATATCGACGCTCTTGCGATCTAGACTTTGAGAAAAGTAAATCTTTAGTCTATTTGACGTCGATTTTTGGTCGACGCGGGGTGTTCGATCGACAGGATGATTTTGAAATAACCAATTCTTTTTGTTTTGCCGCTACTTGACTTGGGGCATGGGCTACTGTAGTTTCTGTGACCGCAATATCAAAATTTCCTTCTTTATACGATGTAGTTCCCCTGCGCTATTCTTTGATGGTCTTTTATTCGCATTCCTACCAGCATCAATATTTTAGTAATATTTTATATAGGGTTTATCCATAGTTCCTTTTTGTAGGTGGGAGAGCTTGTGGCTTTCCCCCTGCCTAAAGAAGAGCGACCAGTTTTTTTTAGGGGGCGGGGCGTCTACGTTTCATCTTTGTGGCGTCATCAATGATCTCGACTTTATTTAGGGACTTTGGAAAATTTTAGCTCCATACTTTTGAAGAAGAAAAAATGTCAAGTTATAAGCTAGGCTATTACTATAGAATCTTGGGCTAGATTTAAGCTTAGCCCACGCTAATATTTATTAGAGTTTGGATCCCTTGGTTTCTGTCGAATGACTTTGTTGAATGCGAGATCATTAGAAATGACACAGGAGTACGTTTCAGAGGGCTAGAGACTCAAGAAAAAATTTCCATTTCACCGACAAAACCATTATGTTTGATTTTTGGTTGGTTTCAGGTACTTCTGTGGTTGAATTTGGTCAACTTTGGTCTCTTTTTGGTCAATTCATCGTTTTTTTTGCCGAATAAAACTGAAACTGCTATGTTCAAAACCCAATTTCCTATTTTTTGACATCGAAAAATCCTAACTTTACTTATATTAGTACTGATTTCGAGCTACGAAGGGCACATCCTCAGACAACGTCCACGTTTAACCTTTGTGACGTCATCAACGAATGGCCTTGATTCATTTTAGGGACTTGAAAAAAATTACGTACATATTTCGATCTTTAGAGAATTCGGTGCTATATGAACCTATGTAGCGGTTTAACCTGGGCCATAACTATGGTATCTTGAGCTAAATTTTTCTCCTGGACGTGAGAGCTGGGTCCTGTTGATATGAATTGGGCCCGGAGGAAGACTTCAGACTAAGACTCTTCAAATTAGCCTCTCTCTTTCGATCTCTCTCTCTCTCACTAAACAAGGTTCATGTTTGTTTAGGAGAATATTGGCGTCAATACGTTCTGTAAGAAACGGCTGAAGAAGAGTAATCGCCAGAAACAAAAAAAAAAAACGCACACAAACGGCCATTGAGCCAATTTATTCCGGGTTACTCGCTGGAGCCACGTTTGACCTTAATGTGGAAAATCGGTTAATTCAGTTCATGTTTGGATTAGTTGGAGGATTTTCAAGAAAAAAGACGAGTCTAAGAGAGGCTCGACGTCATCAAGGAGTAGGTTAAAGAGGAAGGTAAAAAATTTCAAATGAAAGAATTTTGGTGGCCCAACCGAACGAGCTTTGGTCGTAATTGAAAAATCCTTTCTTCAACTCCACAGAAGTTGAGCAACTCTTTCATCAACCTTCTTAGATCTGGTTGAACCATTTGCTTTCAACTATATTCCTCGGTGCACTTCTTCGAGACAAAATGCTATTTTCATACTGTACAATTTTGTTGAGTTGACTTCTGAGGTTGTGGTATCCCTCTAACGAGAAGATTTTAAAAAACTCTTAATTGCATCCGTTATTGTCATCATATCCAAAAGGTAATCACCGAACATCCTGATGTTTATATCTTATGCTGCCCTGATGGTTTCAAATCCGGACATAGAACAGGGTATATGTATTCTCCATTCAGATATAACAATGTGGCTGAGCCAATTTCCGGAATTAAGCTCCCATCCTTCCTCCTTTTATTGATTCTTCTGCCCTATCTTAATACTGTCCTATGAGTCGTACTCACACAAGACACTCATTCACATCACTATTCTAATTTTCAACTCTACCATCCATTTCGTTCTTCACCCTGAACCGTGAGAGGGAGATAACTTCCGCCCAAATTCTATTAGGTAGCAAAATCATTTTAAAATATTCATCTCATCCACGATTAGACTGTGTGAAGTACGGGAGGAGGGATATAACTAAGAAGCGCGACTTCAAAAAGGAGTTACTGGAAAAGTATCAGTCATGATAGTTAAATGACGATTGAAAATGAAGGAAACAAAGAGAAGCCGGAAGAATAGGATATCGATGAAAAATTACGTCTCGCGATAGTTTTAATGAACAGATGTATTTGAAGAAGCCACAGCACGTAATAAGTCTTTTTTCTCGCGCAACAAAATAAAACGATCTTAAGGCTTCTCAAAATTGTGATCATCCGTCAGATAAATACCGGTATCTTCTTTCTGCTTCAACCGACCTTCAACGCTTAATCTATTATAGAATAAATGGTAATAAATTATCCTGTCTAACTTTTAAAATCGTGAATAATTTTTCCTTTTGTGATAGTACGACCACAATATTATTCAGTACTGCATACAGTATAATATTAGAACGTAACACACCATATTCCACGAATTGGGAACGCACAATACTCGAATTTATGTGATCAGAAAGCGTAATATTCTTCCTGCAGTCAGGGTTTATCGCTACACAAAAAATTGATGTTCAAGGTATGCTTGTACTTCGCCGGACGGTCTACTTTATAATGCTTGCAATTAGAGTACGTGTGAAGGACATTCAGTATGATTCTACTAATTTGAAAATTACATAAAAAAATGCACTTTTTTTATATATGTTCTGAACAATCGGCATAGATGTTGTCGATGTTTACACACAAGTATACGAGGATACCATAATTAACTCCATAAATAGGTTTGTATATAAGCTGTAGGTAATCGGAAATGTCTCGCACTTTAAATGCGAAACAAACGGACAAAGATATACAAAAATATGATATCGCGTCCGATGTGAAATAAGACGAACGAGTAAATCGAGGAAGTCTCGATGTGCAACAAGTGCTACATGATGTAAAAAAAGAACAAGTTCCTGTATGTGTGTTTTCCCTTCACCGGTTCTCGTATACGGTCATGGACTTCACAGAGTTTTTCACACGTGAAAATATCGGTACGGTACAGTTTTTTTTATGGAATGCTCTTTAAATCCAGGGATGTAATTTCATATTTACGTAGAGGAGTTGCATTTTGCAACTACGGCTGTAAAGCGTGTTCACAATTCGTAACACAATAGGGCGACCGACCGAGTGCGCTGATGTAGATGGATCTTCATTTGAATTTAGGGCACGCTTATTAAATAGCCATTAAACTCGATTTTGATACGATCGGGGAAATCCTTTTCCTGTTTCGAAAATCGTGGATTCGTAGTATACGGCGTATAGGTATAAGTGATAATAATAGTTTCCTTTTGATAATCTCTGTATCTACGTGATGAACACTTTGTGACGTGAAAATAACATTCAGCTGCGGCGTTCAAATTATTATTTTTGTGGGTAGATGACCAGCGTTGGTTCACGACGAGCGTCGCGCACATTCGTACATATTTCACGTTCAAGGCGAAAGATATCCTTGTTTCTACGTACATATTGCAAAGACGTCGTGTCGCGCGATTTTTTCGCGTATAGGTGCAACCCACAATTTCCTTTTGGATTAATTTACCAAAAAAAAAAAATAATAACATCGAAGACGAAAATAAAGTACGTACAGGAAACAACCCAGCTTGTATTCGCGAGAGAAAACCTGCTCCTTTTCTATTCTTGACGGTAGTAGCCTTTCTAAAAACAGGAACAAAGTTTCTTTTTAATTGTGATTTATTCTATGTCTAATATTCTTTGACTGCAATAAGATCAGATATATATTGAATCTCATCAAGACTATGGTAACAAAAAATTGAAAAATAGGTTCATTAAATTGGACCTCAGTGTGCATTAAGCTTTTCTTACACTTCGCTCTTTATTGGCGGCTCCCAAGTGAAGGTGATCTACCAAGAAGTAGGTTAGAGACCTTGGGCGAGGTTTCCCTTTCAAAAATATAATGAAAATCCAAAAGAAGAAATCGTTTAAAAGAGAAAAAAATTTGGGCCAAGTAAAAGTGTAAGTTCCTCCTAAAATCAGTCCATCTCTCTTCTCTTTCAATGAATCTATCAAGAATTACTTTTCTTTTCTCCCTATGTAGCTCGAAGCTGGACTTGGAAAATTTTATCTTTCTAAACAATTCCAAATCTCCTCCCCCTATAGTTAGTTTAGGTTTTATTCGGACTGTGCAAGCAACAACAAAAAAGATTTTTCAGTTTTGCAAAATTTCCTAAAAATATATTTTCCTGAAAGAGAATTTTATGCTCATTAAACTTTGTTCTTTGCGTTTTTTCTTTAGATTCAGTATTTATTGAGAAATTTAAGGAAAACTGAAAAACTGTATATATGATCACCCTTTATATAATTTTACAAGGGTGACGCTAGCGCACCTACAATATGCACACTCCGAATCCTCCTATCAAGTTAAGTCAGATCGTTTCTAAATCCCCTCCTACAGTTAGGTTAGATTAGGTCTTGTCTCCCTATCAAATAAGATTAGATTACCGGCTGGTCGGCTGATGACGGATACCTGGAATTTTTTCCGAATTGAGAAAATTTCGACTTTCGATTTCAAATGATATGCGGCGTGACCCTAATGATGTCATGCCCGTACGCTTATGGTTTTTGCAAGTCCCTTCCTCTACCACTGATGACGTCATGACCTCTTTGACTAGACCATAAATTAACCAAGCTTGAACTTAGTTCATAGTCTTAACTTGAAAAATCTTTGCCTGAAATCCTTCTCTGGGCAAGGTTATGTTAAATATAGCGTATCTTTTACGTCCAGAGAAGAAATTCAGCTCAAAACTCCATAATTATGGCTCAATTTAAGAGTTCCGAGCTGAATCTTCCTTCAAGTCCACTCTTTATGGAGGATCGGAAATCGAAATTGTCTCGATCTAAATTACGTCAAGACTATTGATGACGTGACAAAGGTCGGACGTAGCCTTCCTCTGAAGACGTAGACCCATAGCTCGAAATGAGTATGAACATGAGAAGTCTTAACATAAAATGGACCCTTTTTAGCCAAACCCAACCAAGCGACATGATAACGATCTGGGGAAAAGGAGAATGTCCGCTTGTAGTAAAGGAACATTAAGTTCATTTCTTCAGATTGTTATCATGTCGCTTGGTTGGGTTTGGCTAACGGGTTTGAAGCCTAAGACTCCACTCTGACCAAAGACTCCATAGTTATGGCTTAGCGACAGGTTTATTTTTGAAGTTCTTCCGCCTCTACAGCGGCTCAGAATTCAAAATTTGTTCGATCAAGTCAAGGCTATTGATGACGTCACTAAGGTCGGACGTAGTCTTTTCTGAGAACGTAATCTCGATACTCGAAATGAGTCTGAATATGGGAAGTCTTGGCTTGAAATTTTCCTCTGGATTTGGTCCACCTCAACCTAAGACTCCATAGTTATGGCCTAGCTCACAAGTATAATGCTTGGAATTTTTTTCGCCTATACAAAAGTTCAGTGTTCAAGTTTCTCGTTCTTGGAGGTTCATAGCTTGAACTTTTCTGAGTCTCGTTTGTAGAGGATCAGAGCTCGAAACTTTCTCAAGTTCCTGAATGAAATCAAGATCATCGATAACGTCACAAAGGTCGAACATGCGGGCGTGAACGTTTATCAAAGATCAGGTCCCCCTATTGTCCTAACAAAAAAGGTAGCGGATTTCCCGCTAAAAATCTTATTTGAAATCTTTCCTCAATAAAAATTTGAGTTGACCTTTCACAATTCGTTTGGACATCGCCGCTTTTTCTTCAAGGAAGGGGCTCTCTTAAACTAAGAAAAGTCCAGGCTATCTTCGTCCCTTCCTTCCTTATAAAAGGAAAAACTATACACATATAATTATTCCAAGCCAAACATCGGCAAATCGAAAAGAATTAGTTATTTTACTATCCGGAAATTGGGCTGATCATGGAAATGATTTTTATTTAGATCATCTGAAAAACTCACGAGTACTTTAACCGAGTTGAACGAGGGGTAGCAGGGGGCACGTGGGATTTGAAAAATATAGACTGTGAATGTCAAAATGCCGACTTACGGCATCATCAAATCGTGACGTCACAAGCCAGGACTTTGGAGCTATATATAATAGGAGGGGACCTTAAAAAAAACTGATCTATGACATCATCTGATTGTGACGGCACAAAGCTGACTTATGAAGTCATCGAACTGTGACGTCACAGGCCCCGCCCCTAGCTATATGTCTTAGGAGGGGGACTTGGAGAATTTTCGAATGGCGAACGTTTTTTCCGAAAACTCACGGGTTCTTTAACGGAGTTGAACGACGGGTGGCAGAGAACCTCTTTCATGGGGCATGTGAGATCTGAAAAATGTAGACTGGGACGTAACAAGGCTGTACCTATGACGTCATCAAATTGTGACGTCACAGGTCCGTACTTTGGGCTATATATAAGTGGGCGGGAATTGAAAAATATTTGATCCTCCGAGATACATATATGATAGGAGGGGGACTGCGAAAATTCTGGAGCTCAAAATTTGCCAGCTGGCCGGAGGGCGGACGTTTTTTCCGAAAAACCCACCTATAAAACAGGTTCCCGGCTAAAATTTCCTGACAATAACAAAACGAGCGGTGATGTAGCTAGAAAATTTCCGAGGGGGGTTTTTTTAAGTTAAAAAATTCGTTTGTAGGAGGTTTCCACCCGGAGAAAACTTTCAAGTTCCGAGGGCGTCTCTCCGTAAATACGCAACTGCAACCGAGGAGTTTAATTATAATCTCAATTTTTCATAGTATTTCAGAAAAAGTTAAGGAAAATTGAGAGAAGTGATCCGGAAAATCTGAAACCGTCAGAGAAAATCCATCTTGGAAAAAAGTCGCAGTTATGATGAAAGAAAAGAGGTTGTCAAGTTTCTTTCCTCGTAAGTGATCGAACGTTTGTGAACGTTTTCAAATTGACTGGAGAATAATGTGAAATTCTCTTCCTTTTCAAATGGGTATTATTTAGTTTTATGCCTAGATTTGATTACTAGGTAGCTTCCAATTTCGACCACTCTGGTTGGCTATATGTCATAAGAAGCTAGAGGTATTCTTTTCATGAGATTGTAAGCAGATAAACTGTGGAGTGGCTCTCGTTCTTATCCGCACACGAGTGATGAGAATACCTTTAAATCCTCTTGACGATAGAATACAATTTTTTGTCCCAAAAACTTCATTCTATTTCTTCCGTCTCCAATCCACTTAAGTCAACCTACACGTCTATTCGTCTCATTTTCGTTTCGCCACCCAATCCCATCCTAATTTTTTTGTTGCTCTTACAAAATCAACAATATTATCTATGTGGTACGATCATGAATTGCACGTATCTTATGTGTATATGAAGCATGTGCAATGAAGTTGTTGTACCTACTAATTTTGTACATCATCTTACATCTCCTGTGAAAGATGCAAGAAGGTTAGGTATTTACTTGATAGGTATCTTTTTTCATGACTCGATCAACGTTTGACTCTTTCAGTTTCCTTATATTACTGAACTTGTTTATAAACTTTCCTGCTTCAAAAATAAGAAAATGCATTTTTCGTTCCGATATAGGAAAAACAAATGGAGGAAAAGGGAACGTTTGCGAAATTTATTCGGTGCGTGGGTTGAATCTCGCATTGCAAAAAACTAGAAAAGTAAAATAGTGAAGAAAAACCATTACGCAATCATCATTAGAAAGTAACCTCTGCCGTGTGATTCATCTCCCAGCTGTACAGTTATGCAGCGCAGTATAATATTATGCTGATAATGCGTATTGTTTACCACGAAGAAATAGATCACGTTACTTCATTAATTATATACGATGTGAATTTGTTTTTTGTTCGCGGCCCCATACCTTTACACCTCATCGTCCAGCAGAATTTGCCACCGCTCAAGCTCCGTCTGTAAGTAATTAATGATGTTCTTCTCTCGGCAATTAATTAGATACTTAAAGTATCGTTGGTTCTTTTTTCCTCTCTTTACAATTCTCATCCGAAAGTTGATTGAATGCTAGGAGAGTGTCATTTTAAACTCGCGTATTATATCTACAGTAATAGAATACGGGTACTGCGCTCTAATTGAGTAAAGTTTCCGACAATATTCGTGTTTAATACCGATAATTAGCCATACTCGTGGTGAGATAATTTGACAAGACCGGTTGATGTGTATAAAGCACGCTCCTGTACCGATATTTTTACTCGATTTTCATTGTACTAGCTCGATTACAATCCTTCAATTTCACCAAATTCATCCCGCATATTGTCAGTCTGTATGGAGTGTATTTTTCGTTATTATAGGCAGAATGAAAACAAATGGCGTTGGAATATAGCTGAAGGAGTTGGAGGCTAAAACACTTTGAAGCATCATGTAAACCGGACGTGCACATAGTACGAATGCGTAATAATAAGTCACTCTATCGCGCAACATATGGACCGACGCGATTTATTCTCCTCTATGTTTTTGTCGAACTCAAATAATACAGTCGAGCAGTCTGCGGTCTTGCGGTCACATTTGGTCTGAATAATTTGCTCGAACGTTGACTGAAGAAACATACCGTCCTATGATGGGTGTAGGTGTAATTCAATAGAAAGCGATTTGATAAATTGCTTACCTATTGTGAGTTGTATGTACCATTGTATGAAGTAGCTTCAAGTGATGATGCTACGAGTACTGGTACTTGTATTCGATTTTGTTTGAAGAAAATTTTCAATTCTTTTTATCTCTGGTTCAGCATATCTTTAAACTAAATCTAGTACGAACTTTGGCATTCTAAGAGGACGATTAGCCTATAGATGTATTGTTATGCAAAAAAGGGTTAGTTCTTACTTTTATGTCCTGTAGGCTATAATATTTAAAACAAATGGCCCTCGAGTTCTTTTTATTATATATTACGCGTGTATCTCTAACGATACACATTGTCCTAGAAAGGAGGAAAAGAACACTGACAGAAAGATTGTGAAGGAAGAGCCGCGTACTAAAATAGAAATAGAATAGTAAAACGCCATGTAGATGTAATCGAAGTAGTGCTCAAGTGAAAAATTAAACTAATAATGGCTCTTCTAAGTCAATTTCAATCGCTCAACTCTTGAACCAGGGATAACAAAAATCTTCACCAATCGAAATTAGAGTCCCGTAAATACGAGTGAGAACAGGTACCGCCATAATGATAATGTGACAACTAAATATGATCCTCACTCGTATTTATATAGGCCTTTATGGAAATTCTTCAAAGAATCGATCGGGCGATGCCGAATTGAGTCCCAAACTATCTTTTTTAGCCGAATTGATTCCCGATGTAGCGGGGTATACAACCGAATTGAGTCCCGAGTTCGCGAATGATTCTCATTTTCCTTCTGCCTAAACGTTTCTTCAACTTACGAATGCCGATTATTTTGGCATAGGTGTCGCATTGGACCTCAAGAAAAGTATCTATGAGAATGAAAATATTGGGATGTGCAACGTAGAAGGAACCGAACAATTCCGAGGGTTCATACTCCAATGCGAGATTAATTATTTCATGTACAATATGTCGAAAGACTGTTTCATAGGCTTCAATCGTTTTATTCGTCAGAAGACAAAATACTAGACGAACATAAGCGTTTTACTTAAATCCATGAACTGTAGAAAGCTGGGATTGCCTACAGCAGAGGACTAAGGAAAATGAACAAATTCACCCATCTTTTCAGACTTAGTACCGTCGACACTTCGGGACTCAATTCGGTTACGCCCAATCGATCAAGAAATCATCCAGACATTTTTTAGTAATAGTCAGCAAGAGGAAAAGGAGGATAGAATTTCTTTTGCATTCACCGAACATTGACTGCTTTTTTGCACTTGCGACTTGGCGCCACGATGGTCTGTCTGGATATACTTGAGATATAAATTAGAGATGAAAAATTACAGACAATTCAGTTTAGAGGAATTGTTCAGAAATTTGCAAGTGGTTATTCGGGAGAGTAGGGTTGCGATCAGAGAGAATGAGTTCGAAAGGGAACAGTCAAAGGAGGGGCTACATAAGAAAAAAAAAAGGGGTGATGTGTGTTATGAGTCCTAAATGGGCGCATTTTTTTAAATTCTACGAACAGGAAAAAATTTGACTATTCGATTTACATTATTAAGGTAGAAAAATGGGTTGAAAATGAAATTTGGAAGGTCAATGAACTCCATGTAACTTCTACCATCAATGTAGATTTCAACCCCCACAATAGGATGATTGCCTCCCTCGATAGCTTTTAGCTTTTATTCTGGAAAATGTTATTTTATATGGAAAAGTACGCCATTGAATTTTCTGCAAGTAGTTATTGACGTTTTTTATGTCTTCCGGCTGATTGAAACAAATAATAATTTGCGGACACGAAATATTTTTAAATAAAATCGAATCCCAATCGGTTCCAGGAGTGATACCTCAATGCCGATTTGTGGAAATTTCTATCCTTAGGCGGGGTTAGAAGAACAATATTCTGTTCCCTTGACTCTGGAAAAACTTCCTACAGTGAGGACCCCCCTCCTTTCTCCCGGGTTGTTCAATCATCTTTCTCTAATCTTCTGGAAATTTATAATCCGTAGTCGCTGGTATGATAAACTGGAAAAACCTCTGTCAGGTCAAAACAGATTGAAGCGAAAGTCCTTGGAATTCTGTCCTCATTATTAAAAAATGCCTAGATTATTTCCAGATCGATTTTTTTAAGGTTCCGATAGAACTCGATAAGTGCGAGTGAGGATATGAGGTACCATATTTAGTCGTCACGCCATCATTATGGCGGCCCATGTCCTCCCTTGTATTTACCGGGCTCTAATTTCGATTCATGAAAATTTTTGTTATCCCGGGATTAAAAGTTCTGTGATTGAAATCATTGTTAGTTTACTTTACACTCGAGAACTGCTTCGATTACATCTACATGGTGTTTTACTGTTTTATAATTCTGTAGACTTGAAAAAATTTCCAAGGCTAGTTAGAGATTATATTCCTCGTCGCTTATTTTTCTCTTTCTACCAATATACTAAGTATGTCGATCCACAGCCATCAGAAGATCTAACTCAATTTTTCGGGTAAGGAGGCCCACTCGAATCCAACTCAATCATTTATCTCAGCAAATTTTCTCGTCAGTCGAAGTATGTATGAAGACTAGGGGGGGGGGGGGGGGGAATAAGACATGTGTCTCGGTCAGGCGGTCACAGCAATGTTTTTTGAATTTCCAACAATACAATTCAAACCAGCACCATCGAACCAAGCGTTGATTTCTGATGGTTTTTCGTAGTCTTTCTGATAGTAAAGAAAGGAGCAAAATTAATGCAATTGAAAAATCAGACTCGATACACAATCACATTCATCTTTGGTTTAAGCATAACATCCGGAATGGATAAAGTGTGAGAGTGGTGGCAGGATGAAACTTTAATTTTTCCCCTGCCTTGCAGGTTAGGTCAACTTACTCGTATTATTGCTCTGATTCTCTTGGAGGACAAGGGTACAACTCTTTCGGTTTCTCTAGGGTGCGTGTAAAGTTTCAATATACATAATTGAAAATAATAACGAGGATTAAGAACGTCATAATTTTGTTCGTAGTCCAATTATTTTTGATCATTTGAAAAACTGAAACCTCAAAAATTTCATAACGAGCGCTTATCATTGCCAACTCGCCGACTCAAACGGGCAAATTCGCTAGAAGAATTTCAAACAGTCAGACACTGTATTCATAAATCGTATATCATACAAAATAATAACTCGAAGCACAAATAACTACAATAATTTTCTTCTGTACTCGTAACTCGAAATATTGTCACTTGATTCTAAAAGTTATGACAAACTACTTGACTCACAATTTTATCACGGTGGTTGGAAAAAGTGTTGATTTAAACTGCAGAAAAAATACGTCGCATGATGTGAATGAACCTTCGTGAAGAAGAAAACAAAGAGATCTTATTTTTCCATCAAATTTAGTGTCGCCGATAGCATGTGGCTTTCGGGAATAAAGTTGGTCACACGAAAACGTTTATTGTTTTGCTTCGTTTTCCCTGAGATAATAAAATTAAAATAATTATTACTTTGTTTTATTGGTCGAAAATTTTTAGCACATTATTCAATCTTACTTCCCGATTCTTCGAAATATTTCAATTTTTACTCCCTCTTGTCTGATTTCTGTATCATAAATTTTATCTCTTGTTAGTTCAACTCCAATCTCCGCTTCATTTTTTTTTTTCTTTCTTTCTTTTAATTATACCTACACTCGTAAAACTCAATTTGCATAATCGTCAAATTCTCTATGCATCCATCGCAACGTATACGTGCTTCCTCTCTTGCGCCGAGGATGTGGCGAGAGGTGGGAGGTGGAGGTATCTCAAACCTGAATAGAAAAGATGAGAAATAGGAGATCAAGAGTCATGGACGGAGGTTCGGGTAGATTTGGATGGACATAAAAGAAGAGGAACGGGAGTTATCAGTCTAAAGAAATAAACGAAAATGAAGAATTCACAAGTTTTATGCCTTCAGGTGGGGTTAGGGGGTGGGATTCATCCTTGAAAAACTGATACCCGGGAAACTTCACGTCAACGTTACGTCTTTAGCCTTTGATCTTGAAACTTTATTAATTTTCCACAAAAATGGGCTTTATGGCGTCTCATTGTCGCATCGCATAGGCTTCAAAGGAGAGGGCGCGGCGGTGCTTAAGCCTTCAAAATGCTCGAAATACTCCCGACCCTTTCGCTACCGCAGGTATCATCCCAGCATTTTTCTGAGCCAAAAAAAAATTTCTGAAAATCACACAGAATCCGAATTGGAACATTTAGAACACTTTGAGACCATGTTACACGTGTGGGCTCACACTGTCAAAATACACATTTTTCGATGTGGCAACACTGCAAACAATATTTCCGTCAAGTTGAGTGTATTCTATAACCCCATATAATCCAATGTAACCACATGTGTGACGGCGGGCAACAACTAAAGATTCACGTGTCACATATATGTGACGTGCGGTAGCGAATGGGTAGAACTTAATTGAATTTTTTATTACGGATTCTTACGAATTTTACAGCAGTCGTAATTTTGGTGAGTGGGGAAGCATTCCATGGTCAGAAAAACTTTTCTGTTATAGCTTCGCTCGAGAAGTATGGTGAATTTACATTTGATCCCATTTTTGAAGTTTGGAAGAGATATATCCTAATACTTCTCCCAGCTCCTCGAATCCGCGTTTTTCCCCCAGATACTCTCCTATTCAGGTGGAATCGCGCAACAAGTTTATCCAAAAGTCAAGTCGTTAATTGACTCAAACTCAAAAACATCTTATTCCGTCATAATATGATTGGAAACTGTCAGCACAACTCTCATCCTTCTATCCTTGTCCGATGTTGGACTTGTCAAGAAGACGTATGACTTCTGTATTAGGATAGTTGAATTTTATAATTTCGATCAAGAAAAATTGGTCTTTAGCAACCTAGGCCTCGTCAACGAGCACCCATCATCTCGTCTCAAAGTATTCTATAAACAAATAATCACCTAAGTACCATTGAATCGTTCGTGGAAACAAATCTTGCTTTTTCCATCTGCCCTTGAGGTGATTTATGAGTCGTAAGAGTTCGTCGAGAAAAAATTGTTCGCGGGAAAGTGGGCATGCCTCTAATGTTATAGAACGTCATCGTGAGACGGAATTCTGTAGATATACAAAAATGGTGCGGACATTCAGTAAGGTGATAAAACCGCGAACGCACGACTAAATTAATTTAGATATCTCTACTCAAATTTTTAGTACAAAAAGTACGCCTTTTGTATCCCCATATCTGTACACCAGATTCTGGTTTGAGGATCGTATTCCGGAAATTTTTACGTATATTAGTTTCGCTAATAATTAGAAGACTGATATTTACGCATATTATATAGGAACTAGAAACTGGAAATAAACGATAAAACTTAAGTCTATACGATATTATGCATATGGGTAGAAATTTCGCCGAGAATCTTATCGTTTTATTTTATCAAAAAACTTGAACGAAATTATTAAATGAACGGTATAACAACTTCGACTGGACATCTTACTCTTATTTCGCAACCCATTCTCTTGACGACTTTTCTTTTAACTGTGCTTTCGATGGTCCAGTATTCATTCTTGATGAATCGAAAAATCCCACCTGATTTTGAGTCAGTCTTGTCGATAGCCGAAGTTAGTTTCGGATACGCAGAGTCTGTCGTCATCGCGATCTCGTTACAACATCTCGTTAAATTCTTTAGCTACCCTAGAAATAATATCGAAGGGGTCTATTATAGGTGTACGATGTAATACATGGTTATACGTGGTCTGCGACAATGGGAGGAAAAAAAAATTAATAAATAAATTCTATATCGAGATAGCGCACGCAAGAAATGGCTACCGAACGACGATAAATCAATTCTCAACAAAATAGATTATATCGCGATTATTTTTATTATTTTTTTTTTTTGGTGCTGCACTAATTTGGTTATGATGACTACGTCCGGCCATCTCGAGCCTGTATACGTTATAGCGCGGACTATAATACGATCAATGTTACAAGATGATGTAGGCTTTTGCTTCGCTATGACGATCATGCAACCTATTTTAATTTTAACCCGTAACGAGTTGCACGATGCTGGCTGCCTTAGAATACTTACGCAATTTACTCATTATATGAAACCATACTTACTGTTTTACTATACATCGTAATGAGGTTGCACTCTTTAAAATATATTTTGCCGAGAAACTTATTTATTCAGTGTAATTCCCGCGTCGATTTATCGGAAGAAGAATGAAATTAGAAAACAGAACTAGACCACGAAGTAAAAATGCGCCACTATTACGATATTCGTTTGTATACGGACGATTTTAAAAGTGGAAGAGAATGAAGACGTCATAGATGAAGAAAATTATCAGTATGTGTACCTAAATTAGCGTTGGTTCGGAATATCGAACGTAATAAATTTTGAAGGAAGGAAAAAATTTTTGGAATGCAAAATTGAAACTTGATCATCGGAAAATGCTTTCCTGTAAAAGCTCCTTCCCCAGGTCTATTCTGCCCCCAAAGCTAAATGGGTGCGTCTGTGAATTATGTGATTCATTTAAGGGTCCGAGGGTGTAGCTGAATCTCACCGAATGGAGTTTCTTTCCCACAAGCATACCAGTCTAAAATATTGGAAAACTTGGTTTAATTATAGTACAAATAAGAGAAAGCAGAAGCTGACACGTCTCTCCGGAATCATCTAGCTAGCATTTTATTTGCTTGCTCCGTCTCCGAGGCTAGCTGACGGGCTCACCTGCTCTGATATCGTTTGCCTCTCCTTTTCTCAGCTTTGTTTAGCCCGATTGAAGTTTAGTAAGTATACTGTGTGCTAGATTACAATGACAGGCCCAAAAAATCTTTAATCTTGGCTATGATGGTGATATCTATCATAGGAGGGAGAATTCGAGAAATTTTCACTTTCGAGCTATATCAGGTAAGAGGGTGACTTGAAGAAATTTCGAAATGTGCACAAAAAAAGATAGGAGGTGGGGTGTTAAAAAGGCGCCAAAATCACCTCATGTAATTTATGAACGTCCACGATGACCGCGACGAAAGAGAATTGTTCAGTTAAGGAGCCTGAACTAAATAAGGCCCGATTCCTGATAAGATTAATAATATGTGTACTTGAATTTCGTAATCAAGCGTGTAACTAAGAAGCGGAAATTTTTGGGCAACATTGCGTCATCTTCTTTATCACAAGATTGGCATTCGCTTGGTGATAAATAATTCTTTCTGCGAGCTCCCTCTTCTCCGAGATTCTAAAAGGGTTCTCCTCAGTTCCAACCCTTAGTCAAATCAGATGTCAACAAACTCTACTACAGAAAAGACTGTGTTTATAAAAAAGTTATATAATACTACATCTGAAAGGTTATAGCTGACTTGTTAGTCTGAAGTCTTGTAGCCAACTGTAAAGTCATAAGCCACCTTATTATTGGTTCACTACTACTCTCGGAAGTCCTAGAGTCTAAGTTAGGTAGAATTCCATTGATCAGGAGAGGAATGGTTTCCATAGTACGACAGGGCAAAACTGATGATGTGGGCGTCTCTCGAGAAAGGCAGATCCTTAGATAGGCCTAATCAACAAAAGGCTTATCTGACCTGGAAATCCATATTTTGCTTGTTACTTTCCAACCTCTGAGTATTTTTCTTCGCTAGATGTGATTAATGGAGCTGTCTCTGCATTTACTTATCTATGTTAAAATGGATCTTATACATTTTAGGAGTCCACACTTTTCGAACTTCCAGACTTCTGCTGCCCTTGAACTAGACTAGGGTTCATGATCACTTGAATCTAATTAGCTAGTCATTATCGATCATGAATTATGATTAATGTTCTTGTCTTACTTTTACTCTACGGACTTTTCCACACTGCTGTCGATTTTTTAGAATTCATTGATCAATTTTGATCAGTGGGGAGCATCATCGTAGTCTCCGAAAAACTTTCTGTTCCTAGTCTGCTCCTCAATATTGGCAAGACTAAAATCCTGTTGAAGAATCAAATTCCTCTTTAGCTTAAAGAAAATGTCCAGGAGATGCTCACCTTCAATGCGCTCAATCACAACATCAGAGCGTCCATGACGTGATGCTCGATCGAAGATCAGCCCCAAAAAGATCGATCATCATTGAAAAAACAATAATCTTCCTCGAAACCGCTCCTAAATCTTCTGGGACGGCTCCAGCATGCTCCAGAATGCTTCCAAAAGGATTCCTGTACGGTATTTTCAACTTTCGTCGGTTTTCCTTCCGCTGTCAGTTTAGACCCGAGCTTTTTCCTTGACACTTCGATCACGTGTGTATACGAGTATATATATAGGACTGAACCTCGATCTATTTTCCAAGGCTTGAAGGTCGTATTTGATGGAAATTTCTGTTAATCGTCGTAAAATTGTGTTAATAATACGACAGCTCAACAAAAAGTACGTTATACCATTTTCTGGTTTCTGATCCCTGCTCCGTATCAGATGAAACCCACGGTGTTCATAGTGACATTACATTGTGATATACCACAACCGAGCGAATCTGACCTAGAGAGTATAATATATCAAAAAAATCACAATAAATATATTAACGCGTTTCGAATCAGGCCAACACAACGAAGAAAATTACGGATTGTAATTGAAACAATGATGATGATGCGCTGTGGCGAGACTTTACGAGAACATATATTTGTAATTAATTATAAATTCCTTCCTCCGCATGCATAACTGCACACACAATACTCAGTGGTACACCGTCGTGAGGAGTTCATTCACGAATGTTGCGGTTATAATACACGCGTGAATCTTTTATAGAAATAATACGTACGCGAGTAGCCCTGAGAATTCTAAAAGATGAGCATTCATTTAGACGAGCTGTTGCTGTCTTAATTGTGAGATATGCAGATACTCGGCGAAAAATGTATTACGAGTGATGCGCCATCGTGCCAATGCGTTACCTAGAAAAAACTACTATTAGCTCCCCCTCCGCGGCGCCGGGGTGTTGTGACAATACTAAAGTGGCAACTTTTTTGGGGGGGAGGGGGATATTTGTTTCGTTTTTGTGGAGGGAGTTCATCGATAATTTTAGTAAATCACTTTAGCTCCTCTTGTGCGGCAACGAAGGATTTTTAAGGAAAATGTTTTTGTTGAGAAAATTCAAAACTATACTATCGGTCATAATTAAAATAAAATATGAAAAGTAAGCTAATTGTGTTTCACAGCTCTTACTTTTAAAAAAGGAGAGAAGAGAAAATTCCAAGCACTTCCTAAAGCCATAAATATATTAATTATTGGAAACAGAATCTTCCTTCCCGAGCTCAAAATCCAAGAAGTCTAACTTTTGCATTCACGCACAAGGTCTGAAGGAACATAACGAAAAAGAAATCTCGAACCTGACCACATGAAAAGTTTTTGACAACGTTTTTGAGGTTTAATCACTGCGCTAAGTAAAGCTAGAACTGCCAACAAGATTATCGAGATTAATGACGGACTTCGTTTGAATGATTAAAATTTCGATTTAGGAAGATTAGAATTTCGTTTTGAATATTGTCTGTACACCGGTAGATACGGAAAATAAAATAGAAAGCAAAGTTTACCACAGGTCGGCTTATTATTGCAGTATATAGACCTAAGCATTCACCGAGAGAATTCATTAACGGGAATTATGGGGAAATGAAATCGATAGAGTTTGACATTTTGATTCTCAATTTAGATATATTCAAAGGTATAGGTACATTAAATACAGTATAAAATTACACCGACGATTAATCGGTTATTTGATTTCGGAGCGTGGGCAAGAGTAAAATGGTCTCTATCTCTGAGTAAGCGATGTAAAAATAGGTACGATGCGATTCGATAATTAAGTCTGCGTAATGTTTATTTCTCTGCAAACGTAATCCAGGTTCATTTGAATCATTAGCGGCACACGCGGAAATATTATCGCTATCTTTTGTTGTAGTTTCGGTTCTATCCTGAATGAGAAAGAATAGAAAAAGAACTTACAAAAGCATTCCTAAACACGCAGATAAACCAGAACGTGACTCAAAAATCTTACGTGTTACGCCCTTCATGATCGTGACGAAACTTTTAAGTAGTCTAGACTATAGAATACAATTTTGAACAAAAAACAAAGCGATGTATCTTTACCGACGACATTTAAGTTTGAAGATCATTTATCCATCGTCGAGTGCGATGTTGTAAAACAGATTCACGGATTATCAAACAACTTATGCATGCATTCCGCACTGGATTAATTAATGAGACGTTCGAGAGAAAGCAAGATAGGACTTTGTATTCGTACTCAGATACAATTTCCGATATCCGTCGTCGATTGACAGAGTTTCTGTGAAAGAGACGCCTCTCTATGGACCAGAGCAAAGATGAAATGTACGGCGTTCATCAGGATGCGTATACCATGAAGGTCGCGAGACTGTGCCTTAACAATCGTTTAGCTTGAGTTGCGTAAGTTTATGATCCGAGACACCTTGGTCCACGATAAGAGCGCCGTATATCTTTGATCGATATGAGAAGAAAGCTGTCTCGCATTTAAAAAATTGTTGATTTCGAGATATGTCAAGTTGATCTGCGCTTAACCAGACCCCTATGAACGTAAATCGCGCGAATATCACCCGAATAGACCTGAGAGAACATGAGAAGACCTTTAGCATCGTAGGGAAAGTATGACTAAGTTTTCGTAGCATCATGTAATTCTTACGAAGTAATAAAATAATTATATCAATTATCAGATATTGAAAATATAATACTTATAGCTAATTGAGTCTTTGAAAGGATCTATGTTCAGCTACGCTACCATCATACGTATCAGCCATTCCAAAAATCCTTTTCCCCTCCAGTCTCTCTCTTACAATATACTCGTACTTCTGTAACCGACCCCTCATCTATCCCTGACTCATTTTTTCCTTCAATAAGCTATTAGTACAAGCTCTTTAATTCCAGCTTGAAAATACCTTCTTAATTATCGACACTGTTTGTACAGTTCAGACTCAATCAAAAACTTCAATCAGGTCATCAGTCGCTCTCGTATTTCAGCACCTCACCTAGACAATTTCTTGAAAATACACCGCCAAATATGCTATTTTTTAAACCGGATTTTTTCCCAAATAGCTCGCGTCTCACCCCTACTCGAAATTGCATCTCGCTCCCTTCGATACTATGCAAAATTACTGAATATATTATAATTTGTACTTGATTAGGATTATCATTTAGTGCTAGATCTCATAGAAAACAACTCCTATTGAAGCAACTTTTTTAGTGTTGCCTGTTGCGTGCACAACTTTCTTGATGTGTGTGTGCTTTGCAGTGTCGCCATATCGCCTTAGCTTCGGAGCCGAGCAGATCAGCGCTATTGAGAAAAAAATTCACTCGTAGCTTTCAATCATAATCATCAGACTTTTGCAGTAGATGCTTTTCCATTTGAAGACTGCAGTTTAACCGAGTCATATATACAGCTCACTCTCTTCAGCATCGCCTCTTCATGTTTTAGTTCGAGTTGCAATATTCGCTGGCGATTCATTTACAGTTTCAATTTTCCTAAACACGTAAAAGAAGTTAGACGTGTGATAAACGAGTGTGAATTTATTATTAAAACTCCCTCGCTAAAAAGATTGCTCCTGGAGCCCAACCCTGTGCCTCCCCTCTTGTACGGGCTACCAAAAGTCCATAAAAAAGATAACCCGATGCGTCCGGTCGTATCCTTTGTGTCCTCCCCCACGTACGCTCTGGCGAAATTTTTGTACCGATGGTTTAAATCGAGAGTTGACCATGAGTCACCTTACTCGGTGAAAAATTCGGTCTCCTTGGCTGATAGGCTTAAGGATAATATTCTTCCGCTGGAATCGACCCTGTGTTCATTTGATGTGGTCGGCCTGTTCCCCAATATCCCCAGAGCAACCGCCATGCAACATATGGGAGACCTTTTGATTCAAACAAATGTTCGCCAAGAAGAATTGGGTGAATTTTTCAATCTCCTCAATATTTGTTGGTCTCCCAATTATTGCAAATTCGATAACAAGTTTTTTGAGTTTCCTGAAGAGGTTGGAATACCCTTCGGTTCTCCTTTGGGTTCTCTCATTTCGGAGGTCTTTATGTCTAAGTTTGAGCTCGATTTGTTCTCCTCTGGCAGTGCGTATTTAGATCAGATTTATTATTGGCACAGGTATGTCGACGGTGTGTTGTGTACGTGGACTGGTTTCCGAGAGCTCCTTTTGGAGTTTCTCCAGTATCTAAATAATCAATATCCTTCTATAAAATTTACTTTAGAAATCGGTGGCGCATCTATTAATTACTTGGATTTGACGATCTGTAATAGAGACGGTATCCATGAATTCGCCATATACAGGAAAGATACTGCGACCGATATTACTGTCCACGGAAAATCTTTTTGCCCTGCAGCCCATAAATATGCTGGATTTAACAGCTTAATCCATCGACTGACTAGTATTCCTCTCAATCAGTCAGCCTTCCAAAAAGAGGTATTAACTATAAAGCACTTGGCCAGAGTGAATGAAGTGAACTTAGACATTGACCTTATGATCCAAAGGAAAGTTACTCGAAAATGCCTCGATTCCACCACCTCCCTTCCCCGCAATACGGCCCTAAACAGTAGAGAGCGTTGGATAAGGCTTCCGTTCTTGGGGCAGTTTTCATCTCAATTGAGTCGTGTCCTACGCCCCTTCGGATTTCGGCCTGTGTATTACAACCCCAATACCATAAAAAGTTTATTGGTTAGGCTAAAAGACCCCATCCAACTGGCCGAGAGGAGTGGTGTGTATAAAGTTGAGTGTAAGGATTGTAACGGAATTTATATCGGCGAGACAGGCCGTCAGTTGAAAATTAGAATCGCTGAACATAGGAAGGCGTGGGAAAAGAAGAATATAAGTGAATCGGCGTTTGCGGACCATCTAATCACTAGCGGCCATAGCATTAAAGAGGGGTCCGAGGTCCTCCTCTATATAGAAAACGCGTATTCGAAGCGGAAAGCGTTAGAACACATCGAAATAATCCGTCATTTAAATAACGACGACCTTAATGTGCTCAACAGGTACATACCTGAAGTGGGGTTGATTGAACTAGTTTACGAGTATGATTCACGCCGTGATGACTCACTGGTTCAATCCTGATTTCCTCGTATGTTTCTTGTAGTTTCTAGTTTACAGCCGGAGTTGGTTCAGTCGCTTTCCAGTCCCCGTTGACAATGATTGTTTAATCGAAAGCGCTCCGGCGTCGTTTAACTTCTGTGGCTAAAATTGTAAATGGTTAACCTTGTAAATTACTCCGTTTATATTACTCGCTTGAGTATGACTTCGTCTAGTAGTTCTGGCCATAAATTGAGAAACCGCATTGATTCTTCTTCTTCTTCTTGATAGACTTTGCCATACTCCTAATTCCTGAATTTACTTCAGCCTGGCCAGCCGTACGGACGCACTCCTTCTAGCCTATTACTGTAGTTGGCTGCTACGGAGGAGGGGGCGATATAATCACCCTGACGTTACATTTCTGATCCTGATTGATTGTGGCCGACTTAGGGACGTTATAGTCTGAAAAATTATTAGTATTGGCCACCCTACGAGATCTAGGAAAGACGATGGAGGGAGAGGATTAGCTAAATCGTAATGAGCTCAATAATTTTAACCTGACATCGAATGCTACCCTCAGGGTGGGTTTTACAATCCCAAGTCAGTCGCTAACAGACTGTTAGCTCCCATGAGGGATAATGCAGCTTACTGTCTGTTAGCGGTAACTTTGGATTGAAAACCCTGCCGGGGGTCCAGAGTGGCCATTAATGGGGTAGAGGTACGCCTTGCTCTCTCTCTCTCTCTCTCTCTCTCTCTCTCTCTCTCTCTCTCTCTCTCTCTCTCTCTCTCTCTCTCTCTCTCTCTCTCTCTCTCTCTCTCTCTCTCTCTCTATTTTCTTCTCCGCTCTTCATTCAACTAAATTGTTGGAAGAGCTTATAGGCTAAAGTAAGCTGACTCGCGCTCAACCACCTAAGGTACCCACATTCTGTTCGTCATTCCGTCCGTCATTATTTCTTTTCCTCTTGTATCTGCAGCTACATCAACGTATAAAATTCACTTACGATCGTAGTGCAAACCTTCTCACAGCTTCCCCTCACTTTTCCATTTTTATCGCCACCTTTTGGCCTTATCCATAGTGTAACATGAGCGTGCTGTACAATACAAATTGTACGTACCTACAATTAAAAATCCTTCTTCTTTTTGCGTTTGAAAACTTTTTCACTCTGAAAGAAAATCTTTTATCTTTCGCTCCGTTGGAGATATATGCAAAGGATATCTAGAATTTTTCTCCACTTGGAATTATTCGACCGAGAAATTGAATACACAATCAGCAATGAACGGTGACACGAAATTGTGACCTGTAATATAATACACTTTTCACATTTACCAACGTTTCTTCAGGCTACAGTTATATCGCGTGCGAGCTTTATAATCTCTCGTTCTAAATATCTTCAAATTTCGACGCATTCGGGAGAGAAATTTTGTAAAAACTGTGAATTTGATTAGAACTCGCTGACGTGAAATACGATTTCAACTTGCACACGCTATATAGCTCTCTTCTGCGTTCTTATCGAGCTGTCGAATATCTCATCGCCCCGGGTTGGATCGAGAATTGTATACTCTCTCTTATATCTTTGTATCAGCATAGTGTAAATCCTATTCGTAAAAATTCTGCTCTATTTTGTCATCTACGTCTCATATGGCATTCTCTGGACCACTTTAAATTTAATCACTCACTCAGATCATAGGGAGGAGGCGTGATGACAGACGTTCTATTCCAAGAACGATAAAGTTTGCAAGATCTTATTTGAATAGTAAACGATATTCCTGAAGATGAAGACAATGAATGAATGAAAGGGAAACCCGTACCTCAGAAAAATTTGTCCTCGCAATAATACGATAGGTACATTAATCTCGGTTGTATTTACTCTCTTCTACATCGCGTTTTCTTTACAGCATTCTCAAGTTGTAAAATTGCTTAGTTGAAAAAAGTAAAGAAAAATGTTATAGTTGAGAAGTAAGAGAATAAAGTAGAGTAGGTACATCAATACGAAAAGATTGCAGTATTTGAGAAATACAAAATTTCTAATATTATGAGCTAACAGCTTAATTTTGTAATGATACTAACTGCTAAGACAAAAAATGTTTATTTCATCATTAGCTGTTTTCTCTCCTACTCGCTGCATAACTATAATTGTATAGGATTTGAACAATAAACTGATTGTCGGAGAGTCGTAAAAAATGTTAACACTACGTACTTATCTTAAACTACTTTGAGATAACTTCTTCCCTATAAGTATATATATAGTGCTGCACTATTCTATTTATACGCATAATTATTTAACTTACAAATTTTTTTAAATAGACACTCAGAGGTATCCGATTCGGAGAACTTCGCCCGGACGCCCGAGATACCATAAACTAAAAAAAATTTAGGTTTACTACAGCCGCTCGTAAAAATATACCCAAGGTCAAGTTATTGAACCTTTTTTTATTTCTTTCTCGTCTTTGTACAGCTAGCGAGTCGATATTCCACCAAGTATTTTCTTTGCTAATACTTTGCAATCGTCGCCATAGGAATATGTCATCGGCTCTTCAAAGTTCGTGAAAGTGAAGAATTTTTTGGTTACAAATACTAGCTAATCTACAGAAGATCCGTAATCTGTATGATCAAGAACTCAGTTTCAGAGTTCTCTCCGCAACCAGATCCAATTTAGAAGTACCTACAGGCAAAATACTTTTCCAAAACTCTTCTTAAATTCGAGAGTATTTTTTCCGGTTAATCGTCGCTACTTTTTCAGATCATGTCATAAATTTAGTGAGTCATGAAGAACAGGTTGGGGAAAATTTGTCGAAAATGACTCACCATCGATGATGTAACTTTCTGCCATTGTCTTCTTCGGTACTTTCCACTATCTTTCATCTTGATCACGATCCTCAAAATGAAGTCAGAATTTCAATGATATGATCAGTTTAGCTTGAAAAGTTAGTTTTTGTCAAAATGTTCCAAAGTTAGGAACCTTTTTCCGACAGTAGGATCAAAACTTGGTCTTGAACTTCGACTTAAAAATTCTTTATGTAAAGCGTTTATAAAGCTTAAATTTCCTCCTAAGCTGCTATACTTGAAAAAGACTTAATAAATGCTAAAATCTATCTTTTGTTTAATCATACTCCATAAATTTTTTGACGTTGGCAAGAGAGCCATGGTCAGACAGTTCGAAAACCTCGGGGTTATAAGGATTTCTCAAAAAGAGTCGATAAAATGTTGTATGGCTCACTTAAAACGAGTATAGCCCCACTGTGAAAAGCGTATATGTCAAAAAGTGTCGTGTCGAGTCTCGTGCTTCTTAGTGGGAGGTGTCAGAAAAGTGATGGAGCAGTTTCTCACAAGAATTGCTACCAACGTGTAGTCTTATGGAAAGGCAGAAAAATAGCAAAATAATAACTGATGTCTGTCAGCGTTTTTGCCCACCAGGCCTATAATTTTTTGAACAATCATTTTCTATTTTTTTCCTATATTATAATCACGCAAAAACAATAATTTTTGGAAAACAATGTTTATACGTTCCTATTTTTGTGTGTTACAGATAGGATGGCTTCACAAACTCAAAATCGAAATATACCTTATATGTGGGATATTTTCTCGAAAGAAGGACCGACCACAATCAAAGACTACAACAATGGCAACGATAGCGCGATTTCGGTTGGCTCGACCAGCGATGAAGATCTCTACTTCAACAGCTCCAACATTACCAACGCTTCGAAGAAGAAGAAACGTTTCGGTGGCCGTAAAGAAACGTCCACGGAACCGGAGGTGAAATACCTGGAGCGACATTTATCTATGAAGAAAACCATAAGAAAAAAGATAATGCGCGATTTGCAGAAAGCGTTCGTCGAAGACCCGAACGAATTTCGAGTCGAAGACATACCGCCGGAGCAATTGAAAGCTGAAATCAATTTACAGAGTTTGAGTTTCGGCGCCGCCAATAAAAAGAAGGACAAAAAGAATAGCGAATCGAATTTCTTAGATTTCTTACGCACCGGTAGCGGGCAAGGCGAGAATAAGGGTAACAGCGGAAACGCTAAGAATGTTAAACATAAAGGCTATAACAAAGATATAGACGGCGATTCCGGTCATGGATCTCCTGCGACGGAAGAGTCCGAAGAAGAAGATAAGAAAACTAGTTTCTGGAAAAAATTTACCATGAAAGGAAGTCGAAGTAAACGATAAGGTTTATTATTAATTTATTATTTTACTGTGATCTATTTACGTAGGTTGAAGAATAAGACAAAAAGAAAAAATACGCGTACACTTTACCTATGTAGTCGTAATTTTATTGTATAATGACGAATTCCGACTATTTCTTCGCGATCTTTCGACACTATTTTATTTTGTAAAATTATTTTTGATAAGATATTTTTACTGTTATCGTTATTTCTTAAAAATTTATACTATTATTATTGTTATTAGTATCATTATTACTTTTATTATTAATTCTCTTTCGATGAAGTGTGGCGTTGACTTAATACAATTTTTTCCAAAATTTCTGAATTTTTCGAATTCGGCAGTTGCAAAGCTTCCTTCAACAAGTTGAAAAAGTGTTCTCGAAGAACAAAAATCTAAAAACGAGCAGCGTCTTATGATAATTGTAATTGCCCTCATTCATAATTTCCCCCAATTGAACTTTGCTGTCTGGAATTTTCACGCCTTCAATAACCACCAAGAAGATGAAAAAAAAAGTCTGAGGACAATTTGAGCCAGTTTTATATCCATTCTATCTTCCTGGCGAGTTCCAATTATTATTCTCGAGTCGGGACCAATTGTACCTCAAATCTTCTAGTTTGTTTGGTCTCCGGAGATATTTTGGAGTGGTGAATTCATAGGCGCCGATTTCGGGGGGGGGGGCATGACACTTTTTGCCTCTCCCCCCAATAATTTGACCCAAAAAAATGAATTTTATCAATTTGTGAATTGAATTACCAGAAAATAAACTATAAACCTTTTTTTAATGTTTTTCGCCCCCTCTCCCCAATAATTTTCCAAAGTTGGCGCCTCTGGGCGAATCACTTCCCCACCTAACCTCAATCTTTGAATTTCTCATCAAGCCATTTCTTCCATTTCTCGATTTTATAATTTTATTCGAGCAAAGGTTTCAGGCCGTTTGTAGTAGCCTCTACCTCCCAACAAATAAACTTTGTAATTGAAAGCTTTCCTAGATTACCCTACAATGCACAATAATTTCTGTAAAGAAATTCTCAGAATCTTGAAAGACGACGGAAATATCCTGAATGATGAAAACATGAATGATGTCGCAACGTCCCTCGAAAAATCAATAGCGTTCTAGTGTCACACAGAAAATCAGTAGTATCCCATTAAGTCTAATCGGTATTCCAGTGCTCTATGAAACACGACCGGAGCACAGTTTTCAAGTATTTGTATTACGTGAAATATGAAAAGTGCCCCAGTTTATCGAGAAGATCATTCGTGTTTCCGGATTCCATCATCGACGTTACAGTTTTTCACGGGATATCTATGGAGTTTCTGGTGTCCTGGAAAAATAAAAATAACTTATACGGTGAAAATGCCACGCACATAAAAGAAAACCAAGTCTCAAAATGAATCAAACACTTGACTGACCAGTGATCACCAGAAACTCGACTTTCCAAGTCATTTAAATGACACTACAACACCTCACATCCAAATCAGAGGATGTATCGTTTTTTTTGTTTCTTCAAATGCCATCTTTGTGAATACCTCAGACTCAGGCTTCTACTCTTTGTTACCTCCCACGCTTTCTTGGTCAATATCCGTACATACTGGTGACCGATGTATTGGAAATATTATTGCTGCCCACATGTCGGTAACTTTGTCGAGAACCGTTGTCGGGAACATTTGTTGGCAACATTTTGTCAACCACATTTGATAAAAACATGGTTAACAACATTTGTCGGCAACAGTTGTCGGCAATATTTGTTGGCAACATTTGTCGGAAACATTTGTTTGCAAAATATTAATTAACATGTCGTCAACATATGTTGACAACAGAGTATTAAGATCTCTCAAAGTAGAACTTGAACAAAATCACGCATCTCATCAAGAAAATTTCTCGTAAATTCTTCAGTTTTCTAACACCTTTCTTTTTCAAAGAATTGGTTGTTTTCCAAATGAAGAATATTCTCGTTATCTTTCATTCAAAACTAGCAATAAGAGACTCAACAAAACTAGGCCGAGTGGTACTAAGGCTGCTAGACCTGGAGGCTCTGAATAATTCAAGTCCCAAGACTACGCCCAGTCAGTGATCACTAAACGTTTCCTTCCTCTAGTCTGGGTCAAATGAAATAATCCACGGCCAAGACCACGCCTACTTTAAGATGTCATTGGAGGTTTGAACCATGTTAACTACTGCATGCTGCAATATAGTTGATCTACAATCTTCTTCTACAAATATTTTCTCAAAGCTCAGAATTTTTCCAAGTCTCTAAGTTAATGACAACATTGGAGGCTTGAAGATTTTGGTCTTGCAAGTCATTACTTCCCCCGTTTTGTTGAAAATATTTCAAGTTTCTCCTATCTTTCTTCATAAAGGTTGTCCTCCATATAACATTCCAGGACTCAGAATTTTCACGTTCTTGAGTCAGACCAAGGTCAATGAGCTTGAAAAAATTGTCTTCGTTCATCAAAAAATCTTGAAACCTCATGATATATACCTGGATTTTCCGTAAAAAATTATGTGAATTGGAAAAAATATAGTCTCTTTGTAAACCAATTTTGCGGAGGAAGCCTATGAGCAGTTTTGAATACTCGTCACTCGAACTTTGCACGGCAATGACACATGACAGAAAAAATTAAGGACACGTATCATAATGCCTAGGTTTCGAGATAAACATCGCTCGCTGTTCAAAATCTACGATAAAAAGAAATGAGACTCTTCGGAACTCAATTATGAATTTATAAATGAGAAACTGATTGACGAAGAGAAGAAGAACGCAAAAATACTAGGATTCTTGTACAATAAAATGTGCCACAAGGTAGTGCACGACCGACTTCGATGGTCAAGGTTGAGGTAAGTGTCCTCTAATGTGGTTAATAAATATTTTTGCTTCAAGATTATTATCAGTATTTTTTTAAAATCTATACCATTGTATTGTCGTTATTATCATCATTTCTTTTTATCATTAATTTATTCTCCTACGATGAAATACGGCTTTGAATTAGTACAACTTTTTCTTCAAAGAGTAGGTACGAATTCGTGAAGTATCGTAGATACTGTATTTTGTACATAGTCCAGTTAAAAGTAGGTCTATGTACAATATGATTCTCAACAACGGTAATAATAAATAAATAATTTGCGAGAAATGAAAAGGTAGGAAATGAACGAATGTCTCAGCGAATAGCAGATCTCTGCCTATCATCGCTCTATCAACTTACTCCGTATATCTGTGGTAGGTACACGAGAAGAATGACCAGTCTGGTGGACTGCAGTATCTTGTACTCTCACGCCGACAATCACGGTCATTTCGAAGGCGTTTATGTAGTTTTTTTCTTCCTCTCTCCACAAGATTATACCTCCGGTAATAAACAAGAGTGCGTGCCAGACGACTCTGGATTAGGAAGCGCAAAGAACTTCCAACTTCCAAAAATGGGTAATTAAGAAAAATACAGCGTTCACAGACTACGAGATTGTTATTATAGACTACCGAAACTGAAAATATCTTAACCTGTTACTGCACAGGTAATCATCACGTACTGGTATCGGTAACTCATAGAGATAGTCTACGCACTCGTCATCGTGGAAGTGGGTAGATTTATATTTTTTTCCTCCTCATTATACAAAAAAAAAAAAAAAATCAACATCGTGCTCGGAGAAAGAAAATAATGTTATACCCATATAATTTTTGACATTTTGAAATGCGTTCATTTATTAGAGCACTATATTTTACGTCACGAATGTAGATATTTACGAATTACAACAACAAACGAGAGTAAAATAAATACTTGGCGGCAGATTATCTCTATACCAAACTTTATATTGAGTGACACAATACTTGTTATACTTCCAGTACCTAACAACATTACAAAAGCACACTCTGTGGTAGATTCGTAATTTCCGTAATTATTGGAGGAGAAAGCATTATTGACGTAGTCCAAATAATTTTGTCTAGTTGGCACATGGCGAATATCAAATTTTACCGCAAAAGAATCACGAATAATTTCGATAACGATCCGAAAAAAGATTAACCACGCGGTTTTGAAGGAGCTTCATTATTAATGTCTGCGGTTAAGAGATTACAACCTCATCTCAGTAGTCAAAGGCCAAAGACTGACAAGTGAGCAGAATTGACGAGCCGATAATTAACAGATAGGTATAGGCGGAGAAGACTTTTCTTCGCAGAAATTAGTAGATAATTTAAAAATTTGGAAAGTTGAGCAAAGTTTCTCTTAGTGAGTACCTATAGCACCAAATAGAAATCCTCCGTTAAGATACACGTTGAACATGAACGACTACACTGCACAACAGCCTTTAGTTATAATTTAAAGTGACTTTTTTAACTGTATTTTTAACGTTTTTTTCTATCGACAAAAAATATAAAAATTCTTCTCGGATATACTTGGAAATCAAATTTCTTGACCAATTACCTTAAGCTCACATTTTGTCTCCAAATGTCTCCTCCTCTTTAGGAGCACATTTTAATGACCGTTCGAATATTATCTAGGATTTTTTACCTTTCAATATCAAATATCTCTTCCTATTTCTCTATTATGAACCATGTTTTGGTCTGTTTCATGTCTTTCCTAAAGTTTCCTGAATCCTAGCCCGTAATGCCAAAAATTGGGAGTTCACACCACCCTCGCAACTTATCCCCCGCACCCCCCGAAAAAAACCGAGTGCGAATCCCTCGAGTCCTGAATCCTAGCCCCTAATTCCAAAATTTGCGAGTTTACACCACCCTCGCGAGTTACTTCCCCCATCCCTAATAGTCCTGCGTACTGTATCCCTTATCTCCCTTTATAATAAACTATGATATCATCAGCCATGACTCCCTCCAACTATGACGTCATCAACCGTGACTCTGAATCTGATTCTGAAATCTACGCTTTTTTGCTGCCCTATGTTAGACTTAGTTTCATGAAGGCTAATAGTAGGCCTAGTATAGTTTAGTATACTGTATAGCCCAGTGAAGTGAAGACTAGCGAGTGTAATGCCACAATTCTGAAATCTGCAAGTATGAAGTCATCAGCCATGACCCGGAGTCCTAGTATAAGGGAGACTCGAGCAGTATCTATTATATAAAGAGAAGTTGCAAAATTGCAAATCCATTTAACTTTATTCCTATTTCACCTACGAACTTGGAATTTGTTTCCATTGCTTTAGCTTGCCTGGGAGAAGGTTTATGTGTAATAAATTTGAAGTTACGAAATCAGGCAAATGGCGTGTAGTATATATCTTTGTGCTTGACGGCGGGGGGGTCATGAATGATTCAAGAGATGAAAAATCTGTATCATTCATTAATTTATTGATTGAAAATGCTAAGCAATCATTTTTGTTGACGTTCATCGAAAATTAATATGTACTAGGCAATCATTTTTGGAAAGTGGTTCTTTTTAACCGGAGAAGTTTTGAATACCCATACTGTGAGTAATCGAATATTGTAGGGTTACGATAAAGATTTTGCTTAGCAATTAAATGAAGAAGTGGTGGTTGTCTTTCATTATTTCAAATTTAACGTGAGGACTAAGAAAAGAAAAACAATTCACGTCAATTTCGAAAATTCAATATCGAAGTTACGGATGTCTCACTTTATTGCAATCTAATTGGAATGCCAAACGCAAGAAAGCAAATCTAGGGCGATTGACGAACAAAGGGAAGAGGGCTCGTGTCAATTCCAAAATTTTGGCATCAGAAAATAATGTGGAAAATGATTGTCAGAACGATAATAGTCCATTCATTAGGGTTCAATTGGGAATCTGGCAATTACGTGCACATTTTGTGATGCAAAATTATTTGAAACTGAAAATCAAAATTTCTGTTGCAGGGGTGGTAAGATTAAGTTACCTGATTTGCCCTCAATGCCGGATCTTCTTCAAAAACTATTAGACGGAAGGGATAATAGACTCATTTTCTTAATAATTTGCATAAATACAACAATGCGCTTTCAATGACTTCTTTAGGGTGTAATGAAGTTCCAAACATATTTACAAGTTTCAAAATTTTTGGACAATTGTATCATTATATAGGAAGTTATCTACCTCCTCCAACAATCCACAAAAAATGACAAATTTTTCAGCATACACCCAGAAAAAAGAATGCGCAAAGGATCTTCTAAAAAGCCGGCACCCATCTATCAGAGAAGATATTAAGAACGAGATTGAAAGTGTAAAACAAAATATCAACAATAAAAAACATGAAATTGAAAAATTGGAAATTAAAAGAATTAGATTAGAAATTGAACTAAAAGAATACTAATTGATAAATAAATATCAAGAATCTTGAAAATAATTTGAAATTTTATCATATTTTGTGGGCTTACGGCTTGTTATTAATAAGCCTTGTGTAATGGAGACTCTTGGCAAGCTTACGGACGGAGTGAGTGATCCCGAGAATAGAACAGAGCAAAGAAGAGAGAGAGAGCCCAAGCTGTTCTGATGACGTCACAGGCAGTCATCATGGATGTTTATCCCGTTACGAGCAAATGACGTCACTAATATTGATATCCACACGTGAGCTAGAACTTACAGTTTACCATGCCTGTATTAATCCAAAAACGAGGCGAACGAGCGGAGCAAGTGAACCACACGTACAGGCTTGATACGCCAAGATTTCATCATCAAGCGGGTGTCCATAGAAAGATGGAGGGGAAAAATATATATTAGTTGTTTTTAATTTTTTATAATGGAATTACAAAAGAACAAGATTACATTCGTATGGAAAAAATCAAAATGACATGTCAGCTCTGACAAAATTCGACATGGTCTTTACAGACCGATACTGCTTTTTAGGGTATCTTATGCCGGATCTCTTCCCCAAGTTCATCGTACCTCTCGCTGATCAATAGATACGTTTTGGCCATCAAAAATTCCATATTTTTGAGTGAGAGCTCCACTGTTGGAATTGGAGAAAGAATATCGATTATTATTTTACCTGTGGAACATAAAAAGTAATGAAATTCTTCAACTGTGATCTGAAAATGAATTTGAAAAAAAAAATCATCACATCAGTTCAAAGTTAAAAATTAATTTTCCGTTCGCCATTCTGGGAGTTTAGTCCGAAGACTTCAGAACATTCTTCATCCTAAGGATGAGGGCTTTCGCGAATTTCCAATCGACTGAGCAGAAAATAAAATAAAATTTTACCGTCCTTGGTTTTGTGGTTGGAATGGAAATTCAAACCTAAGGTAAACGTCTATCAAAAAGTTCACTGATATAATTTAAAATCATCGTTGAAAGACTAAAATTACATTCTCCAAAAAATAAGAGAATAATTTCATTAGGCCTAAGTGACTTTCTAATCGTTGAATTTTTTGTTCCCAATGTGGTATCGAAATTCTATCTTCAAAAAAATTAAATTCCTCTCTTCCCCTCTCAATCTTCGAACACAACAACTTGAATATTTTCTTGTAACATGGATCCTTATAGCCAAAGGTCCGAACTTGATTTTTTAACCCACCAATACGCAATTGTGCTCCAGTTGCCTTTTCTGGATCCAAGCGTTGAGTTTGCTACCTATTTCATCACGGAGCTCCATATTATAATCAGGCTTCTACAGGCGCGAGGAAGTGGAGATGCGAGCAATTGAAACTGAAGCTCCGCTCTTTTGTTGAGCTTTTTCAGTTCCGCTTTTGCTTCTTAGGCCTAGCTCTGTGGCTCAGCTCTACTATTTACTAGTGTCTTTGGAAGCTGCGAGCCGGAGCTAAAAAAAGGCCGGCTTCCCTAGCTTAAGATATACTTCCACTCCATTCCCACTACCTTATAATTTTTTTCTCTCTCTCGAACATGAGATTATATGAGATAAAAAAAAAAGTGCAAGTGTACCTCTTTCAGCCTGTAGGTTATTCCAATCAATGAAATTATGCGGGGAAAAAACAACAGGTATGATTGGAATTTTTCTATCGATTGCTATTCGAAAGGCACCTTTCTTGAATGGCAAGATCTTTTCCGAGGTTCGTCCTTCTGGAAAGATCCAAATTTTCATCTGCAATTTTAAAATTAAAGTGAGACCATATTTTCAATAGGTACCTATGTTCAGTTAAAAACAAAGGATCATTTGGGACTTGTGTCACTCGGGAAAGAGTTATCTGTTCTGTGAGGCTGTATGGCAGACAAAATGCAACCTGTGGAATCACTGTAGGATACTTCCGAATTTTTAACTTAGTCTAACATACTCGTTTACACACTTTTTGTTCGCATACAGCATCAGCTAATTGATTGATCTTTTCGTACGTTTCTCTTAGACCCGGTGTCTTTTTAATGAACCCGAATCCGCACTGTTCCAGAACCCAACCGAATGGACCGAACCAGCGGAAATTATGAGAAATAATCATCGTACCAGCTTGTTTCGTTTCGTTTACCAAGTACATCATGCCTGTTAACGAATTCGGTGAGGCTTATCGACGCTATACAATATCGAAATACCCCACGGCCCAGTAGAAATAAAGTTACCTACTTAATATATCCAATCCACTCGGATGATTAGAGACGACCACGGCGCTCTCCCCTTCCATTAGCTTTGCACGATCCTTATTACGTATTTCGTATTCAATGCCGATAATACGCACCAGTGGTTTCGCAATCGACGATAAAGTACTGAAGTGCACAGTGAGGTACATGGAGCTGACCTTAAAGAAATATTATTTTCAAACTATGATACCAATTCTTACAGAGCGTTATTGAATTTGTGCTGCCGGAACCAAAACACCGGCAATATGAGAGTGCACCACGCTGACACCATACCAATGGCCATTGCTTGTTGATAGAAGAACCAAACTGTCCGACGAAATGTAACGTTATACACGAACAGAAGAAAAATTGCGACCGAGATTATCATAAGCGTGAATGCATGGACGTACAAGAACTTGCATGTGATTATAATTAGAGCTTTGAAAATTTCGCAGCACATGAACCCGGATAGCATTGCTGTACTGTGTATAGAAAAACCATATTCATAAAATGTCTTACCTGGGTTTCTTCGAAGATAAGTAGGAAAATTTATCTACTTACCATAAAATGATCATGAGTTAAATTTTGGCTTTAGACGAGCATACTCCTTAGGCAAACTCTCAGAGCAATATGTCTACTGATGGTATGCATTACGACTTACATTTAATATATCATCAAACTCGAAGACGTGAGCGCATTCAAGGTTGCTTCACGAACGAACAAAGTGTGACTCTGAATAAAATTGATATAGCGATGTAGCCTATTTGGTTACAATGTGAGTTATGTGCGTTTTTAAAATTTCATATTTTAGCAAATTCCTTCGGCGTAGTAGTTCACACGTGCACAATAAAACTCATCCAACGTCGACCGAAATTCGATCTTAATGACTGAAAGTCAACTCAAAAATCGACCTCATTTTGTTCCATGGACGACTCCTAGTATTTTATTAATGTCGACTGAAAATTGACATAGGTTTTGGGTCGATTATACGTCCCTGATCGGCTAAAGACTTGATTTTATAAATTTTAAGCAGACTCCTTGATAGGGTTTAAAAATCTAGGTCAAAAATGAGTCGACAGGTATTTGATTTTAATGTTACCTGAAAATCGACGTCGACTCGATCGTTGCTCCACTGTAAGCATAAAAAAAATTCTCAATGGTCCTCGTTTTCTAATTATGGACATCTACGCATTCTGTCTGCGAGTAAGAAAGTCACTGAACACACGGAGGCTTCAAGGAAGTGACTATGTAGAGACTCCAAATCAACGTCGATTTTCGATTTAAATTTGACCAGCATACATGTCAAGAGTATATAACAACCGTGCTAGGCTTCGTACAGAGAATGAATCCCGTTGAAGAATCCATTGCTCTTCCTCTAGTAGTGGGAGACACTTTAAATGTGCCATCCACAAACTATATTATCGGCGATTTGCATAAGAACTCGATATTCCGTCTCGTTGTAAATATAATTATTCTACTGCTATCTTCCTCTTCAAATTCAACCTCAAAGTCGTCATCATCACCTCCTTCTTCTTCATTTTCAGGGCCGATGTCGTGCAACGAGAACCGGCCGCCGAGAGGTTTGCGTGTAACGGGTTGGCAACTCACCCAAATCTTTTAACTCCTTGGGATTAGCGGATAACTCCTTTCGCCGAATTCATCTTCGAATAGTCCCTGTCAACATACTCTGCTGTGGGAGCTGACTCAAGACTCCACAACTCACCCCCGCAAGTTTCGAACGGAGTATTTGAGATGGAACCACCTTCGGGTGCGCTGCTGCTGTTTCTTTCATACTTTGCGTTAACTATTCCACCACTGCCGCCTCAACATTTGGGACATGAGCATGTTGAGACTCATTCGGCCCTTTCAACAATGTCACGGCACCCGCTGGTACTGTACTAATTACTCGTGTACGTAATTCTCTTCCGCGGACTCTTTGACAGTCCGAGTACATCTTTCCCGCCGCTGTTCGAGATCGGACATAAATATAACCACCCAAATGCAGATGGCCTCTAACCACTTTTGCATTCATTTTGGATCATCTTGAAGAGCTACTAACTGGATACTGTATGGGAACCGTAGCTTGATCAAAGAAATTCAATTCCATAGAAAGAATAATTAAGAGCTACATATGAAATCAATAACAGTTCGTTCAACGAGAAAATGTTCTTCGGGCGAAAGACATTTCAGGAATTTATTTTTCGGGCATAAATACGTGCAAGCGATTTTTTCGGGGTTTTCGGGTCGGGCAAATTTCGTGTAGTCCCGAACCAGTCATGAGAGCGCTGTAGCCCCGTAAAGTTTCTGCAGCTTCATTCGCGTCTTTTCGGGTTCCTTCGGTTCTCATGCACTTACAGCGCTTAGTGGCTGAGCAACTTACTGTATGGAAGTTGAACATGTGTCAATATATTGCTGAAATCGACCTCATGTAGACGTTAATATCAGGTCAATATGGTCGACTCTATCTTGACTTACTTTGAATGTCGTCAAATTCATTTTCAGTCGATTTCTCCAAATTTCCACCCCAATCTGTAATTATTAGGAGTTGACTCATTTTTGTATTGACGATGAGTTGATGGTGAAAGAGAGCGGTCGATTTTCAGTCGCAGTCATTTTGGGACGATTTGCAGTCGATACTCAATATCGGTAGGTACGGTTGAGTTTTGGTTGAAAAGGCGACATGGTTTATCGGAATAATTTGTATCTCTTAAGGCCGTCACTATGCAACGAATGGGTGAGCTCCTCGTGAACCTGAACTCTCCTCATGAAGAGTTGAGTGAATTTTTCGATTTATTGAATGTTTGTTGGTCTCCAAATTTTTGTCAATTCAATTGTAAATTTTTCGAGTTCCCTGACGTGGTGGGTATTCCTATTGGGTCCCCTTTAGGTTCCCTAATCTTTGAGGTGTTTATGGCCAAGTTTGAATCTGATCTCTTCATCCGTGCGTGAACTGGTCACCGAAATCTCTGCTTGGAGTTTCTCACGTATCTAAATAATCAGTACCCCTTCGTAAAATTTACTTTTGAAGTTGGAGTTTCCTCGATAATTTCTAGGACTTGTCTGTTTCCAAAAAAGATAAGGTCTTGGAGTTAATTATTGTAGATTTACAGAAAACTTACATCGACCATGATGTTTTAGTCCACATGTCGTCATTATCGGAACTCATAATGAGTGAGTGAGGTGTAAGTAGAGCACTAATATTGAAAAAGGGTTTTTCAATTGTACAAATCTACTTTATTAGTTGCTTATTCAAGAGTACTTTCGGGTGTTATCCCATCATCAGTTGTGTCGCAACTGGAGAACAAGGCCTTAACCATGAGTTTTTATAGTATAACACTGTGATCTTATTGGTTATAACAATGCTGTGTTGTGATTGGTTCGCTTCTTAGAAACTTATTCTTACAATACTATGACATTGTGTTCTTATTGGCTAAAACATACTGCTTTGTGATTGGTTCAATCTATTGTTCTAAATGCTGCGTTTCTATTGGCTACCTGGATTCTTGCCGTCTCATTGGTTGGTTTCGTTCTTCTTCTCTCGTCCAATCACCAGGCCGAATAATTTTTCGCTGTCAAATGTGATTACATTGTTCAAGAGGCAGGCTTTCTTCCTCTTGGCTTTTGCAATCTCCATTTGTTCCCAGAGTTTTCTTCTCTTTGTGCGATTCTCTACGTGTATGACTTCAAATATTCCCTCTCCATCGTGGTTTTCCTCGTTACAGTGTTTCCCAAACAGTGACTTACCATCTTCTTTCTCCCTCGACGTTTTGTGCTCCTTTCTCCTGATCTCAAACTTTCTCCCAGTCTCACCGATATAGATCCCCTCGCACTGTTCACAACTGAGCTTGTACACCCCGCTTAAGCTTTCCTTTCCTTTTGTTCCGTCTGGTCATTGCTGATTCTCTTCACCATGGGTTGGTTATTCTGGATACCCACATTCACATCGTAGCTATTGAACGCCTCTATCACCTTGTTTGTGTACTTTCCTATATATGGTATCGATCCGGAGTACTTTCTCACTATGCTATCATGGGTTCCTTTCTTCGTTTCTATTTTCCCAAAGACTCCCTCCACCACACTTCTGCGGTAGTCATTGGCTTCTGCGATCTGCTTCACTATCTCGATCTCTTTCCTCTTCTCTTCGTTGTTCTTGGGGATAGAAATTGCCCGATAGCAGTAGTTCTGGATTGCCGCTAACTTGTGCCTGGGGTGGTGGTAGGAGTCATTTGGAATGATGGTGTCAGTATGCGTCGGCTTCCTGTAGATTTTGTATTCTATCCTGTTGTTCTCCATTGTGAGTGTAAGGTCCAAATAGTTGATGGTCTCATTGCCTTTTTCTACTGTGAATTTGATGCTCTCATTCATCGCGTTCATTTCTGAAAGGAATAGATCCACCTGTCTATCAGTGCCTGACCACACAATCAGGATATCATCTACATATCTGGCCCAGTGTTTGATCGAGTTTCCGAACTTGCTGCCCTTTATTTTGTTTTCCATATCATTCATGAATATCTCCGCCAGTATTGGTGACAGCGGTGATCCCATCGCAAGTCCCCTTTCCTGACTGTAGAACCTGTTATTGAAGCGGCAGTAATTCTGGCTCAAGATCTCCTCCACTATGTTGGCGTACTTCGACCCATCGGGGTTCCCATGGTATCTGTTGCTTTTGAGCAGGGTGAGAAGTTCTTCCTTCGGTATGGTACCAAACATATTAGTCACATCAAAGGATATCAGCTTGTCGTTACTCCTGATTTCCAACTTGTCCAGTTGCTCAATCAGCTTTCCGTTGTTTCTGATACTTCGTCTGGGTGTAAACTGGTAGTTTTCTTTCAGGAATTTGGCTACAATCTTTGCTATCTTGTAGCATAGTGATTGAATGCTGTTGACCAGGGGTCTCATCGGACGGTTCGCTTTGTGGAGTTTTACAAGCCCATTGAGTTTTGGTGCAACCGGGTTCATCTCAAGCGTCCTTCCATTGCCGGGTACATTGTTCCGTTTCAACACAGCTTTCAGGACATCTTGGTATTTCCACGTTGGGTCCCTTGCCAGCTCTTGGTATCCATTAACTGCGATGTACGACTCCACTTCCATTTTTCCTTTTGGTTAGGACGGGCTCTTAGCCCTCTCGGCTTTCGGCCAGCGTTCTACAATCCTGTTACAGTCAAAGGGTTGTTTGTTAGGCTGAAAAACCTAGGTTCCTGAGGATGAGAAGAGTGAGGTGTATAGGTTAGAGTGTAAAGATTGTAAGGACGTTTATACCGGAGAGATTGGTCGGCAGTTGAAGATGAGAGTAGCTGAACATGAGAAAGCCTGGGAGAAGGACAGAGGGAGATTCGGCCACAGCTTCCGGGAGGGTTCTCAAGTGCTTCTTCACAAGGAGGATTCGTATTTCAAACACATTGCCCTGGGATACAGAGGAATCATTCGTCATACGAATACTGCTGGTGGTGTCATCATGCTGAACAACCGGATGAAGGTCTGATCGAACTTATTTCCGGATCACAACTCGATGATTAGTTTATTTTCCTTTTTTCTCAAGTTCGTGTTGTTCTTTCGTTTCATCGTTGGTCACTTGCTTTTTTTTCCTCGTTGACGATGGTTTTTTAACCGAAAGCTCTCTTTTTCGAAATTGTATCTGCGATTTTTCGTGAGTAATTGCTGCCTTTTGCATTCTTTACTCTCTTGAGTATATTTTCATTATGAACAGCCGTAACTTGGAGGATCAAATTAATTCTATCTAAATATCCCTTGTTCAAATATAAAATTGTTTAACAATGAGAAATTTGGTCAGTTTCGTTTAACGGGTGGGCTCTTATTGCTTACTAAATGACTCGCGTGCTAATGAGCAACCTTGTCCTAACCAAAAGAAATTGAGTTCGTATCATATAAGGATCAGGGAAAAACGACTCAACTCCCTCTTTATTCGAGAAAAAAATCCACAACCAATTGGATAAAATAAAATTGCGATGAGATAATCTCAGTAAGACTTTTTGCAATTTGAAAACCATTATCAAGTAAATAAATGCAGTGGACATAATGCTGAACAATGAATAATAATGTTTTTTCAACCTACGACTTCATAATGTAGGCTGTAATATAATCACGTAAGTTTTGCCTGCTAACGAGTGTTGTTGCAGCTGTCCTCCGTGGTAAATCGTCTGTAATGAATGATCCATTACGTTAAAGAACAAATTAAGATTGGTTACGAAAAACCTTTCGCCGTGTCAACAGTTTTGCTGCATTAATGATTACGAAGAAGCAGATTTGCAGCGCATTAACATTAAAATATACGAATATTAAAGGCTATGTACACGTTTACAAGTTATCGAAAAGAGTATAATCTCATTGTATTAACCTATATAAATAATCGCGAATAAAGAATTACGTCATCGGGCGGCGGACACAAATGAACTCGCGACAAATAATAACTTGTTTATGGCGATCAGACTCCCGCGACTGTCGTCACCTTTATTGTTATTACCAATATAATTCAACACGGAGTTTGAAATAATTAAAAGGAAGATGCGAGTTTTCAGTCGAGTAGGTATAACGATTTATTGTAAATTAAAAAAATATATGTATTTCTGAGCTACCGGAACCTTCAGACGTGAGTATAATTCGGGTATAATTCATTTTGAAGAAGACTATCAGCATCACATTCATTAAACTACTGTGAATATTCTCTGTATTGAGGCGCGAGAGGAAAATGTCAGAATTTTTAACTGTAAATCCTAATAGTATTCTTATTTTTTGCGCTTACGTTATTTGAGACACGCGAGTGCAGCATCGTTATCGTATTTCTAAAAATTTTTCGCATCGTTTTTATTACGGAAGCAATAATATGATATCATTTTATTTCAATGTACTCGTACGTGTACCACTCATCGCTCAAGTTACGACAGTAAAACAACGAGTGAAGTGTAGTACACCTATGAATATTATACTGTTATACATACTCAGTGTAAGTTGCACTCTATACCCGCTTACCCGTATAGAATTGTGAGAAAGAGGAGTCACTTTTTACTTCTTTTTGTCAGAGAGAATAAATCGAAGGTGAGAATGATGCACGGAAAAGTAAACGCATGTACAAATATCTCACGTACCGGAAATGGAGAGAGTAAATCATCGTTTCTCTTTCGAGTTGAATCGAATGAAGAATTATGATTCAAGCTTGTGTTTGTTTGCATGAGTTGCAACAGTATCTCTTCCACACCCGGCGCCGATTATCGGGTCGACTCTCCTCCAGGCGGCCCTGACACGAGGGGACGATGGGCGGGCCCAGACTTTGTCCCGATTTTTGTGATCCCGAAGTTGTGCCAAATAGAAGAGATAAACGAGAGGAAGAAAGATAACGAATATGGTATTGTTGTAAACCGACAGCCCACTGCTTCTCTCCCCCCTCGAGGATCAAAATTTTTCTAAAGTCCACTCTTCGTCGATTTCCGTCCAAATTTCGTATTCGTGCGTCCTGCTTGTAGCTTTATCATGAAAAATTGTCGTCGAGTTCTCTTCTATGGAAGAATTTACGAAGTACCAGGTAAAAGTGAGATCACGTTCCTGTTAACGATATTTTGTCGATATATTTTATCGTATAAACGGGCGAAGAAGTGTCGAAATTTCAGACATAAAAACCGTATGTACGTGATGTAACGAACTAAAAAAAAAAAAGAGAGAGAAAGAAAGAAGGCCTAACCGAAATAAATTTCCGATGAATATTTGGACAAGTTCAGTAGTCTCAAACGATGCGTGATACAAAGTTACAAACACATTTTCATAAGTCATACAAATATCTATAGAAATTTTAGGATAGTGTTGTCATGGCCACTTGATCAAGAAATAAAGAGTTACATTTTCTCGTGACACAAAACTCAGAATGACAGCAGTCTTAAGACATATATTATGTATCTGTGTCAATACAGGCTCGCGCACAAAAGCACCTGAAAGCAAGTTTCCAAAATTCTGCTCAAGTTCCCCCTTCTAATAACGTAGGTCAAAATTTCTCCGAGTCACCAAAACAGCTGAGAGCTATTGTTTTACTCAGAACCATAAATCGTCGGAAGTACGGTGCAGCGGTCTTTTTCACCCCCCACCCTCCTGGTCCGTGAAACAAGTCCTTTGTTGAGGAGTCGTCTCCAAACTAAAGCTTTTTGATATGTTTCATATCTTTACTTCCCCTCCCTCACTAATTTGAAAACCTGCGAGTTTTTGTTCTTACTCGCCCCCTAAAAAAGAAAACAAAAATTGTAATAATGATGATGATAATAATAATAACAAAACGAAAAACCGTGACACAGCACAGGAGTCATGTCTTCTTCAAAGACACATAGTGTAGCATTTATAAATTTGCTTCCCACCCTTCGATTTCGATTTTACCGATTATATCGGATCAATTCTGCCTATTATGATGTCATCAAATTCTGACGTCACGGACCCGGGATGAAACGAGGGGGACTTGGGAAAATTATCGACCTCTAAGCTATATAATTATGATGAGAGGGGGCTTGGAAATATGGGGCACGTGGATCTGAAAAATATAGCTTGTGACGTCACAGGCCCTGCTCTCAAGCTATATATGATAAACGGGACACTTAGATAAAAACTCACGGGTTCTTCAATGGAGTTGAACAAGTGGCGGCAGAGAACCTGTTTTATGGGGCACGTGCGATCTGAAAAATGTAGATTGTGATGTCACAAGGCTGACATATGACGTCATAAAACTGTGACGTCAGACGCCCGCCATTTAAGCTACATATGACAGGAGGGGAACTTGAAAAACTGTCGAGCTCCGAGCTTTGCCGAACGGCGCGGCGGGCGTTTTTTCCGAACCTCCCCCCCCTTCCGATAAAACAGGCTCCCTGTTGAAAAACCGTAACGGTTTTTTGTGACAATTTTACCTGGAGTATTCTCTGTCAAAAAATGTTGGTAGTGAGGGGGATCTAAACGAGCAAAACGCTTAGAATAACGTATTATATTGTGATGCCTAGTATACTGTGAGAGGGTAGTACATATAATGTGTACTACGCCGAGAGTAATGAAGGCTAGTATACTAAATGTTCGTTATTGTTACTAGTGCTAGGTTGACGTGGTTTGACTTAAAATCAAGCCATTTCAAATACGTTGAGCTCATAAAAATTAACTCCATTCATTTGGCTCGACCAAAACGTGCGTATTTCATTGATAGTGATGGCAATGTTGAAAGGGGTGAGTGCAATGTCTACGCTCTGAAAAATAATATTCAGTCGAGATTTGTGGATGGAGAACACGTTTCGGAGGTGTATTCTAAATGAAAGGTCTTGTATAAACTGGTACCTATAGATATTAATTGAGGAGACGACCTCTCTCCAAACGATCCTAAGTGTGAAGAAGACATCCAAGGACGCGTTATTTGACATACGGTTTGATATTGTACTACGTAGGCAGGATGTTTTGTCCAATAGTTGACTTCTAGGTTGATTTCTGTTTAGAGAGAAGCCATTGCAGTCGAGTATTAACGATTTTTATCGACTTTCCTTGCTAGAAAAGTGAGATAGCAGTTTATAGTTGATTTGAGATGTCTCAGGAGATAGGAATATTATTTTCAATTTGGACTAGCGTCTCTGAGTGAGATTTGAGGCTAGACTTATGAGTAGACGTGGGTGATGTAGGCTGGATCCTACCTTAAGAACTACCCGCCACATTGAACACTTGTATTGCAAGAGAAAAGGGGAGCTCTATTGAATACGTACAACTTCTCTTTCCGCTTGCAATACAAGCGTCCATCACTTACTAAGTTGAATCGAGTTTAATGTGTTTGGAGTACGGATTTGGAGTACTGGGTCACGTGGCACCTAGAACACAGTCTAGTAACAGCAATCCACTTCCAAAGCGGAATCTGAGACGTCATCAGTAACTGAGTTGTTGCAGCGTAAGAGCTAACAACCAGATCTTTCACATCACCGTTCCCCTAGGGTCACGTGACCCACTACTCCGAATCCCTCGTTTAGAGAGGTCGGAGCGTGAGGTAAGGAATGAGGGGTTGACTGAAGGATGGTTGCTTGCTTGTTTGGCCTCAGTACTTATTTTTTTCGTTTTGATGGTGATGAGAACGTGAATAAAATTCATGAAAGGATGAAAAGAGGAACGGTTGGAGATAGCATTAAGTGATGCCAGGGAATTGTAGATAATCAAGAATAGATCAGTGGGAGGAGAGATGAGGGTGATACTCTATAGAATAACGTGAGGCTGGAACATTCCGAGATAGGATTTCAGCGCAGTGCTTAATTACAGGCTGAGGTGAAGAGTTGTGCGTTGTTTACGTTGCTGCGTAAGCATTTTTTCCCCCAATACTTTGCTATGAATGAGGAATAAAGGGTGACAGCTGTAGTGAGGGTGCGTAAGGTAGCAATTCCTTTTAATAATTACCTATAGAACGACGAGCGTTAGGCGCTGAGTAAAGGAGAAGGTACAAGTATTCAGATATTGTTTTTGAGATTGAAAGAGTTTAATGCTTATTTAAACATGTTAATGTAACTTGCACCTAAACCTGTTGCTGAGGCACATCTACTTTCTTATTGTAAAGATAGCTTATACCTAGTCAGATACAAATTCTCAAACTATGACTTGGGTTAATGTTTCTTCCGCGGAAGAGAGGGGGTAACTCACAGTTCACTTTTCTCTCTCTTTAACCTTTACCTCGAGGATGAATCTTTGCGTTTTAATTGAATGATTTTACAAGTCATCACCGTAAATAATTTCAGAAAGAATTTCCATTTTTATGCAATGTTTATTCAACTTTAGTTCAGAAACGTTTTATCGATCGAATCATCAATTATTCGAAAATGAGACATAGCGCACGGTTTGACTGTTGACATGTGATAAATTCGTTAATTCAGCAATAAGACGAAATGCATGGCTACTCGGCGACTACATGGTGACTGTTATGTCCATAAGAAAGTCGTGGCGCATGGAGTCGAATATTTCGGTCGGTAAAAATCGATGATAATAATAAAAAAAAAATTTGAAAACCGAATGGTAGGGTGATCAAATCGTAACCGTAAAAATTTCAGTCGCCGATGGACGTCTCGTATCAAAGTGAGTAGAATTTTCCTCCATAATCTTATTTCATAGAGCACTCCGAAAAACCCGGAACCAATGAGTTTCAACTTTTTCTAAAATAAAAATATAAAGTTAGTGGCCTTATTAAATCGACGGACTATAAAAATAACTCGCTCTTAAACCGTTTTAGAGTGAACTCGCATTATGTGTGAATATATGCAAATTTAGCGGTTTTACGATATTCCATAAAATAATCTCGTAGTCGAAATTTTTCGGCAAGAGTGCTTCGAAACGCTGATGCGCAATATACTTACTTACGATGTAGTGGTGCTCGTAATTTATTATAACTCGCTCTCTGTTTTGTAAGCATTAATGAGTATAACAATGAGTTTCGCCATGTGAATTTCTACCCATCAGAAAAGGACTACAGAGTGGGAAACTTTCAATCTGAACTGTTTTCTCAAAAATATTCATTATGACCACGCAAAAAGTCGAAATATTCTTTCATTTCTGCGAAAAACCTACGACAGTAATTAGCAAAAATATCGAACACCTCATGCGTGATTACCTCTATCAGGTATGGGTTGTGTGGGTGGTTCTCTATAGTATAATGTGTGTTCAAAAAACGCATCCACCCATATGGTCGCTAGATCACAAGAGTTCGTCGATCATTCTGAAAGATTCGAAATTGATCGATTAACGCCGGTAGCGCAGGTGTTCGTTTCCGGCAAACGCCTTGCAAAAAGTACCTACGATGATTCAGCGAATGTCGGTACCGATGTCTTTATTTTTACGCTCTACTTATTAATAAAAAATTGTAAAAGGTTAGATACAATTCTGGAAAGTTCGACTACCCATCATTCAAAATTTTGTCGAAAGAAAAAACAACCTCTTTTCTATCCGTGCCTTCGAAAATCGGATGAACATTTCCGTGTCCTAAGGTAGAGTATCGTTACATCATAGGAGGATTTGTCATTTACCGCAACCAGTTCAAAAGAATAAATTTTTGATGCATTTACTCGCCACATAACATTAGGTTCTCACGATTTGATACTTGGGTATAGGTACATGTAATTATAGAAAAACCGGGTTCTAGAAGAGAGGAAAAAAAAAAAAAAGTAATTCCTGGCACTCATCCAAACAGCGATAAATAAAGTTGAGTTACGAACCATACTTTTTAAAAAGTGCATCTTACGCGAAGGAGGCAATAATACCCAAATTTATTTTTCCAACATTCTTCCTCAAAACCGCGGTCTAATACTCAAGGTTCGCTATTATTTATGATTTAGCCATAATGTGATTCTCAACTTGGGTGGAAAGAATTAGTGCGATGATTGTACAATTTTTCAGATCATTTAGACAAAGCCTGAGACACAAAATTTTAGTGTGTCCATGAAAAACGCTATGGATGGTCTGCAATTCGCTAAATATTGTAAAGTCGCTATTAAATATTTATAAACTGTAGTGCACCCTTTCACTCATGCTAATATGCAGATAAAGTTGCTTGACACTCCAAATAGGCATCCTAATCAATAAAAATTTAATTTGAACCTTTATACTTTCGAATGCAGGTAGGCCTACATAGTATACAATGATGATTGGATTTCACTTTTAAAAATGTGTACGATCAATTATCCTTAAAGATCGAAAGAAAGAGATAAAATATTGAAACATAATTATTCTAAACGTCAATTTCTAGAGCACGAAGATGTTACAAAATGAATATAATTTATTATTTCGAACAGTTTTGATGAGTTCGGTCTATCGTCTAGTTTTCAAAAAGTTTCTCATAATCCCAACCAATACATTGATATGGATTTCGTCTAGTCTTCGAAATAATATAAAAACAATATAATCGGCGGTCAAGAAATTTGTTTAATTGCCTCAATCAATTCTAACCATATAGAGTTTGAACAAATACGAAGTAATCGAAGGAATAAGTTGGAAAGTGGTTCGAATAACGGTATGAAATGGTAATATAAACAAGTTAAAATAAACTTATTTTCCCGAAACTTAATTTCTGATGAAAAAAAAAAAATGTATCCTCAATTGAATTTCTCATTCTCTGGAAAAAATCGAGTCAGTGAAACAAGAAGCGAAATTTATAGATTTAAATACACGGCGCGCCTCCTACGTTTAATTTAATGTGAGAAATTAACGAAGAAGGGTACCGTAAAATATATTTATGACTTCCCAAAATGGTGCTGAATCATATTTGCTGTATCTAAGCTATCTAACGAGAATTCTTGAATTATTTTAGTATTTATTTATTATTATCTTAGCAGCATCGCTCACATGATTAGAAAAAAAGAAAAATGAATAAATAAAAATAAAAAATACTCAAGAACTTTTTTGGCTTTCACACGAGTGCAGAAAAAATACAGAGAAAGCAGCGATTAATCGGTCCTCCTTTTGCTAGACACCATCTTGGGAGACTTTCGAACAAGTGCACCGAAGCTGCCGAACTTCCTCTCCACTTTCGTCGACTCAAACCTCCAACTTCTTATCAACTGTCTCTCAACTACCTTATCTCGTTGTTCCTCATCACCTCGGGAGTTTAAACTCAAAAGTCTAAATTTTTCCGAGTTTCTCTCTATCAGATACAGTTCGATAAGCAAAATTTTTCCAAATCCCTCCCTCGTCATATACAGCTCGATAAAAGATTGATCCAATTCCCTCTCCTATAATACATAGCTTGAAAGTCGAAAATTTTTTCAGGTGCTTTTCCCACCATACACTCGTACAGCCGAAAATCAACATTTTTGAAGTTCCCCCCTATCATGTATAACTTGAAAGTCAAAATTTCCAAGTCCCTCACCCATCATAGAGATAGCTCCATAATTTGAAATTTTCCCATATTCTTTTTACATCATTCTTAGCTTCAAAGTCGAAATTTCTCGAAGTCCTACGTTTTTCTGTACAGTACCCGGCCTTTCTTTTCAAATGTCTCCCTCCTCCTTCAACAAAGCTGGACGAGACCGCAGGGAACCTATTCCGTGGATCGAATTGGTTTTGATATTGAGAATTCAAATTGAAATTGAAATGTTGAACAATCTAAATTTTTCAGAGTACCTTCTATCATGGTGTCCATAGCTTGAAAGTCAAAATTTCTCGTAGTCCCTCTACTGTCATATACTACTTCTCGAAAGTCGAAGTTTTTCCAAGTCTCGAGGGGGACTTGAAACTTTCGAGCCATATTAGACGATAGAGCAAAAACTTTACTTTCGACCCTCTGACGTTACGATCTGATAACGTCATAGGTCATTTCTTACCGGACGCCGCACGGAGCACGATAAATTTTTCGAAATGACCCTTCTGAGAATAGGTTCCTTGTTAACAGGTTTTTCGCCGGTTGTTGTGACCCTCTTCACTCTCTCCTCACTCCATTTTATTTCAGCATTTTATATTATGTTTTCGAGATTAGGACTACCCTTGAAAAAGTTCTTCGAAAATTGTCACTAAACTCGTGACAATGACGAACGAACAGTATATTAGACTTCATTGTGCTAGGCCTGATATGCACTATACTAGCCTTTCTTGACTTACTCTCGTAGCTAGTTTGATCCTCTGCTTATACTAGGCTCATTACAACCGTATACTAGACTAAACGCAGTGAGTGTGTGCCTCAGCCCTTTAGCTAGTTAGCATAATAAAGAAAAAATACCCATTGTGCATTGTTTAAACTTGATTGAATTTGTAACTTGGTCATATTGTAGTTATTAAATTTTCTGGCATAGCCAAATAAATGAAAATCATGTTCCATGTCTTTTATATTTTATCAGTCATCATGAAATATTTCAGTCTAGGCTTCTACTAGGTCAAGTGTTCGTGAGATATTATTCGTTTACCCCTTTACCTATCTTGGCGTCGTATAAGTCTTGTATATGAGAAATATTTTGAGGTAATTGTGGGTGTTCTATATTTTGAGGTATCAACTTTCGGTGGGGCGAACGAGCGATCTCGCTGTTGTATTGGAATGGTTTGAGAAAATTCAAGTCTTCTTTGAGAAATATGAGGTAGCGCGAACTCGCTCCGCTCGTTCGCCCCCTGTCTCGCTATTGTATTGGAATGGTATGAGACAATTCAAGTCTAGGGGACTTGGAAAAATTTCGATTATCCAGCCATATATGATACGAAGAGGGACTTAGGAAATTTTCTAATTATCAATTATATTAATTATTTAATTATTTATTTATTTAATTATTTAAAATTATTCAATTATTTAATTATTTAATTATTTATTTATTTAATTATTTATTTATATAATTATTTAATTATTTATTTATTTAATTATTTAATTATTTAATTATTTAATTATTTAATTATTTAATTATTTAATTATTTATTTATTTAATTATTTAATTATTTATTTATTTATTTATTTATTATTGATTATTATTATTACGCGGGGTGTACTCGCGAATTTCTGAATCACCCACTGGGTAGAGATTTCTCTTCACGGGGGGGGGGGAGGGGGGGTGTACTCGCGAGTTTCAAAATCGGGGTCTGGCGAGAGAAAAGACATGGAACATGTCAAATCATCCAAGGGGTAGAGATTTTCTAATTATTAATTATATTAATTATTTAATTTTTTATTTATTTAATTATTTAATTATATTAATTATTTAAATATTTATTTATTTATTTATTTAATTATTTAATAATTAATTAATTAATTAATTAATTATTTATTATTATTACGCGGGGTGTACTCGCGAATTTCTGCATCACCCAAGGGGTAGAGATTTACTAATTATTAATTATATTGATTATTTAATTATTTATTCATTTATTTATTTAATTAATGATTTAATTATTTAATATTTAATTAATTAATTAATTAATTATTTATTATTATTACGCGGGTGTACTCGCGAATTTCTGAATCACCCACGGGGTAGAGATTTTCTAATTATTAATTATATTAATTATTTAATTATTTATTTATTTAATTATTTAATTATTTAATTATTTATTTATTTAATTATTTATTTATTTAATTATTTAATTATTTAATTAAATAATTAAATAATTATTTAATTATTTAATCATTTAATTATTTATTTATTTATTTATTTATTTATTATTGATTATTATTATTACGCGGGGTGTACTCGCGAATTTCTGAATCACCCACTGGGTAGAGATTTCTCTTGACGGAGGGGGGGGGGGGGGAGGGTTGTACTCGCGAGTTTCAAAATCGGGGTCTGGCGAGAGAAAAGACATGGAACATGTCAAAAGAAGCCAGCCTCCTTTCCGGATGAATTTCGTATGAAGTCCAATGATAGTGACTTCCCTTCCTCGTTGATTTTTAAATAACTGTTCTTCATTTATAGATCATGTTAGGAGGACGAAAGCAACATTTTGGAGTAAAAAGTGGATATGGTACTGTATTATGTGGTTATATCTAATGATGACTGGCAATCACATAAATTCAGTCCAAATTTCTAGCGGTAAGGATGCACAATTTTTTACGTAATTCATTCCTAAAAAAAAAAATATATTTATTTATATTAACGAGCTCTAGCTACACATAGGGCTATTAGCTCGGCCTTACTCCTTAATTATAGTACATAATATGTTATTATATTCGAATTTACAAAAGAAAAAATTAGGAAACGTTAGTTGTGTATAGTGGTTAGATGCAGATATTGTAAAGTGCAGGAGATGATGTCAGAATTATTTTTGAGGGCTTTTGTGAGGAGTACTGCGAAGCGGTAGGAGTTGGGGATAGGTGAAAACATGGTCGACTGTTGAAATGTTTATTTCGCAGTGGGGGCCAGGTGGGGGAGTGAGTATGTGAGGATTGGTTAGGCGGTGTAATCAATTCTTAATCGGGTAAGGATGACTTTTCTCGTATCGATTTCCTATAGAAGGATGACCAGGAGGTGAAGATTTTTTTATTAAGGAGAAGTTTGTTATGAAGTTGATTTTTCCAGCGTGAGTTCTATGGTTGTATAATAAGAGTACGGTAGTGGTTTTTGTAGCCAAAAGCGAGAAGGCGGGAGTTATCGGTTATTTTCGTAAGAGAAGTAGAACGTTTGACGGCTTGGTCAACAGCGTCGTGTTTAGGGAGGTCGATGTGCCCAGGAATTCATAGGAAAGTTATTTGGGTATCTAGTGAGTAATGTGAGGAGTATACGTTTTGTGAGTGGGTTGGCGTTGTATGAGTCAGAGAAGGAGTGGAGAGGAGAAGATATTTGCCGTGTGGGAAAAGTTGAGAAAGGTGAGAAAGGCAGGTATATATGGCCATGAGTACATTTGTAAATATATGGAGGCCATGTTACGGACACAATGAGAAATTAATTGTCCGCCTGTGGGATGTGGGTAACCAGACTTGTAGGATGATTTAGACCCATCGGTGAGGCAAAGAGTGTAGTCAGGATATTCTTGGATTAATTTTTTGATTTGTTGTACATAGGTTGTTTGGGGATTTCTGTGAGGTCAAATCGGATATCCAGATGGGAGATATTGTATATATGGGTTCTAGGGGATTCGCTTTGAAGGGTTTGTTACGAAAATAGTTGTAGTGGAGAAGGGTATATTTGGCGGGAGATTGGTCATCATTATGGTGGAAAGTTTGGTTGAAGATTGGAAGGTTAAGAGATTGGGAGAAAGAGAACAAAAAGTTAGCGGTCAAATCTACGGAAGTGGAGTGGAGGTTTAGCGGCTTCTGCACATAAATTGAGCTTAGAGCTGGTACAGTAGGCACATAGGACTAATATGAGGGAGAGGCTTTGAATGGGGTCGAGCAAGGAGGGATTTGTTGGCTACGTTATATGTTGGGGCAACGTAGTCCAATCTAGAGCGGATGAAGCTTTTGTATAGTTTGAGAAGTTTTCTGTAACAGCTTTTTCAGGGATAAGAAATGAATTTTATAACATTGAGAGCGCGTGTACATTTTGCTCTGACGATGGCCCTAGTAAAATTTTGATCGAAATATAATCCGAGGAGTTTTCCGTAGTTCCCAAATGAAATTTGGAAGTTTTGTAAAATTAGGGGTTGGAAAGCAAGGGTAGGACTTCTTTTTTTAAAGATGACAGAATAGATTTTAGAGGGAGAAAATCAGATGCCGTTTCTCGATGTGCATGGAGTAATTGAATTGAGGGTTTCTTGAAGGATTCTGTGGGCTCTGTGGGGATCAGCGGAACAAACAGAGATGTTGTAGTCATCGGCGAGAAGGCATTGGGAGAGAGGGAGCATTGACGTGTTTTGTAATATCGTTGATAGCAATTAGGAAAAGCAAAACGCTGAAAACTTCCCGTTGAGGGACTCCGTTTTCGATAAGGAGAGGCTAGGAGGTTGTGTTATGAATTTTTACAATAAGGGTTCTATTGTAGAGGAAACATTCCAGAAGTTTTGGGACGTGGCCTCGGAAACCAAAATCGTGTAATTTGGTAGAGATGAGGTATCTCCAGGCTCTGGGAAAGGCTTCCTGGAGATCAAAGACGATGGAATATAGGGCGGGTTTGTTGAGGAATGCGTTGCTGATTTGAGATTGGAGGTCGATAAGTGGCTGTAAAGTCTTGCTTCTTTTTCTGAAACCATGTTGGAAGGGGGAAAGGAGGTTGTTAGATTCCAAGTACCAAAGGAGTCTTTTATTAAGAATTTTTCGAAAAAGTTTGCCAAGAATGCTGGAAAAAGCTATAAGACGGTATGAGAAAGCATGGAGAGGGTCAGATTTGGATTTTAAACATTGATACCATGATTACATGTGAGAAAAACTCAACTCATACGTCAATATTTCTTTTTTTCAAAAGATAAAAATTCTTCATCACTCAACGATGTTCAAAATTCGATCTCAAAGACATCCGAATCTATTGATGAGCTACCCATCCCTCGAGGAACGAAAAGGACGAACTTTGAAAATAATATTAATTCGACGGTAATAAAAAATATATCTTTATTCGTAAATAAGACAAAAAATGACGTGGAGATATTGCATTCGGATCTCGAAATTTTTGAAACGGATATAAAAGAGTTGGAAAACATTGTTAAGCATTTTGAGAAGAGTGGAAGCGACGCGGAGGAAATTGGGTTGACGAAAAATGAGACTGTTAGATCTGAATCAATAACAAAAATTGCGTGGACGCAGAAACCACAAAAAACGATGGAACGAATCTCAAATGACGATACTACAAGACCTGATAGCACTTTTCCCCAAGATTCCAATATGACCGCAGCTGACAGTGATTCTTCATCCGCACTTGATGCGTCAACACCATCAAATTGGAAACTTGAATCATTAAGTACCCTCATCCAAAGTTCAAACATAACGGCAGCCAATAATGATTCTTCCTCCACTCTTGATACATCAACGAGCCCAGTTTGGGGTCTCGAGTCATCAAGTACTAATACGAGTATGAATAATTCTTCTACCGTAATTAGTTCATCAACACTTCCAAATTGGGGAAAAAACGAAAAAAGAGAAATAATTCAATCAACCGAGGAAATAACCCTGTCACAATTTGTAATCAATAATGAAAACTTCACAGAAATACCAGAATCACAGAGGTCAGTGACCATCAAACCAGAATTACCAGTCGATGAAGAAATTACCACTATCATTCTTGAAGAAAAACATTACAATGGCACGAACGGTACAGGGGAAGAAAGAAAAGAAAGTAACGAGGATGTTAAAGAGTCTCCGACACAGCTTCCTGAAAAAGGGTTCGATCATTCTATTTCATCTTCCACTGAATTCGTCAAAAGTGAATACATTTCTGAAAATAGCACAATTACTGAAAGTGGGTACGAAGAGATGACGTCTCCATATCTTCCCTTATCAGACAAAATAAAGAACGTTTCTAAAAATGAGCCCCCTGAAGAAATCACCGAAAACGTCGACTTTCCTGTGACAACGTTTCCATCGCAAATACAAGACAAGTTTTCATACATGAACGTGTCTTCCTCGAACGCCATAAATGCTCGAGTAGTTTCGAAGGCTACTCCGAGTGAGTCAAACGCAAGAAACTCATTCGAGCCCCTCGTTACAGAAATATCCCCTCCTGAACCTTCAGAAGAGTCCACAGATGAAGTGGAAAACATTGGGGTCGACAATTCTCACTCAACCACTCGAAGACTACTTGTCTCTTCTCCAAAAGACGAAAGAAATGTGTCCTCCACTACTGAGACGACGCGCGTTACTGCTTCCGAAAATGTTACCACAGTCAACCGGACCCTGGGAGTAACCGAGAAAGTTCTCATTCCAGAACCGCGTGTAGAAAGTGAGCTACAATTGATAGCCGAAGCAGCTCTGAAACTCTTGAATAACGATTCACGGCCTTCCAAAACCGACAATGCCACGTCATACGAATGGAGACAGATTTGTTTTCAGGACTTGAAATCTATGAGTAATCCACTCATCGGTAGTCAAATGCAATTCAATAAACCCGCAGATATGTACGTTTTCTATTACGAGCCGAGCGAGGCAACGTCCGCAGATTTTGGACCCAGAGAACATAACAAGCATAAATACACGACAGACGGGACAGATTTTGAAGATGACGCGTACGGTGCATACTCACTCCACAGTCACAAAATAGTATCGAGATATTCTTCCTCTAATGCGATCAACAAGCAGAAAAGTAATGCTCCAACACGTCAACGGAGGGATTTAACTTCAAATTCCACTTCCGAAGCTTCTCAGCCTGACTATTTTTGTATTACCGTACCCGTGCATGTTAATCATTCATCGCCCAAATTTTCCATAACTGACGACCCAGTCATCGTTGAAGAGGACGCGAGAAGTCAGATTTTCTATTACAAAAAGAAAATGCCGTTTGAGATTGATGGTGCATCTTTTGGTAAGGATAGATACACGCATTATTCTCAATCCTAAAAATTCAGTGAATTATTTTGAAGGTTTCACTCTCTTTTCAACAGTGAACTCGCAACAATCTGATAAATGCGACTTTATATGTTCAGATGATAGCTCGTGTGTGACTGAACAACAAAGATGTGACAATTACGTGCACTGCCGTGATTTGAGCGACGAAAACGAGTGCTCTTGTCGAGATAGAATGGACAAGAAGAAAATTTGCGATGGGTACCCCGATTGTCCGAACGGTGAAGATGAGGAAGAATGTTTTGGTACGTTGATATTGATAAATTTTGAATTCGACTCGCACCAAACCCTTTCTTAATTCTGTTTATCTGATTTCGAACAGGTTGTGAGAAGGATTTTTTCAACTGCGCTGATAGAATGGGCTTCAGATCACAACAGCCGACTTGCATTCCAATGTCTAAACGTTGTGACAATTTCTTCGATTGTGTTAGCCATAATGATGAGCACAACTGCGAAGTTCTCACCGAGACAGTGGACTCTCACGAAGTAAGGATGTTGTGGGAGAAAAAAAGGAAAATAATAATATTCAATACATTCATGAGTCATACAATCAATCGATTACAGGATTTCGTATCAGGTTATACAGTCGGTTATTTGCATCGAAATTGGCGAGGAAAGTGGTACCCAGTCTGCGACCCTGAAATGAACTATGATTGGGCTGTAAAAGCCTGTGAGACAGAGATTGGTACTCGTAAAATGTAAGATACTAAAAACTTTTTTCTCTCTCTCTGTATCTCTTTTCCATCAATACAGGACAGAAGCATAATTAATCTTTTTGATATCCAGCCATGTTGAAACAGAGTTACTCCCTTTCGTGAACGATTATGAAGGATATTTCATTTCAAAAAAGCCGTTTGGTAAATTTTTCTTGAAAGATAATTGCGAGGTAAAAAACAGAGCAGTACACGTAAAATGTCCTCCCATTCCTTGCGGTAGTCGTATTGAGCAAGAATTTTTCGACTCTTCGTACAGATCAAGACGACATGTTGGACCGCAGATGAATGTTACCTCAGATGACGACCCGAGAGCAAGTAAGTGAATTTTTGTCGTTTTTTTGTACAATCAACTTTTTTACTATACCCTGTATCACCATCTCAAGGGGACTAGAACTCCAATTTTATAAGCTTTGAAGCTCATAGATATGGCCCAGAAAATCTGAGTTCTATCCTCAACTCTGAAAAAATTAATCTGAATGACCTTCAAGTAATTCTTAATTTTTGAGCGTAAATCTCCATACATGAGACTTTTGGAAAAAATATTATCTTAATTTTTGGTGATTGAAGCTTGTTTTAAATTTCTTTCTCTCGCAAAATTGTGTAATCTCTTTATTAGTGAAGGACATATACACTTTTCTCCAGTCATAAACCCGGGACGTCCTCATCGCCAGCCTTGCTGACGCGACGTCATCAAGCCGTGGCATCATCTACAACTATACACTTTTGTGACGTCATCAAGCGGTGACGTGATCATTGCCTTACATATCATTTTATATGAAAGAATTTTCTTTCTGAGGGGAGTACCGACAAAAATGTCTTCATAGGTCGTGTGTCTTTGGGCATTTCTGGGTCTCTTTCGTCAGACTACTAGCTGACGGGTGAACGAGCCTTAACCTGGTATAAGTCTTGTATACTGTATATTAAGTTACGCCTTTAGCGTAATTTGGCCTAGTTTACTGCATATTAGAGGCATGTTAGACTAACTGACCGACGATCTCACTTGCTCCACTCATTCGCTCCTTTTTGATATATTATAGGCTGACTTATAATACAGAATTTATTGTATAATAAGCAATATTGTTAGGCCAAGTTGACCTGTACAGTATAGCTCTCCCTAAGTAAATCAAGGTCACTAATGACCTCATGATACACTTTGGATAAAATCCTTTCAAGTCCCTAATTTGAGGCAAGATCTCAAAAACTTTCGACCGACCCCCAACCAAAAGTTGTATACATATCAAAATTGAAAGTTAAGATTGTGACATCATTAGGGGACCTGGAGAAATATTTATCCATATATCCGTACAATAAAAAGACTTTGAAGAAGTTTGAGCTCAGATCGTAACGTCAATAGGAGACTTCGATGATTTTTGTTCGCTTGAATTCTGATAGAGAAGAGGCATAGAACAATTTCGAGTCATAAGTCGAATAAAAAAAGAGGACTCAGTAGAATTCATATCCGGTTGCTAAAATTCCAGTCACAAGGTCATTTTTATTGCAATAAATCCTCGAGAAATATGACATCATGAGAACACAAAATGTTCGGGGTCTTGAAAAAATTTTTCGCGTAATCAGTCCAAAGAAAGGTCCTGGAGGAACTGTGAGCTCAAAGAGAAGTTACGTCTCCAGAGCAGAGGGTAGAGACGGCTGATCCAATTTCCAAGTCATGAACTACGGGAAGAATCAGGGAAGATATTTCTTCTAAAAATAATAAAGGATGACAACTTTACAGTAGACATACGCAGAGGGTTTTGGGCAACCATTGAACTCAATCAACACTTTTCAATTTTTAAGAACCAAAAATATTTGAACTGAATTTAAAATAATAAGAATGAATAAAATCAATGGGAAATCTGAAAAAATTTCTAGGTGGGAGGAAGGATCAAATGATGATGTTGTAGCTTTCAGAAAACTTCCCTTTTTTGTCAGATTATAGGATCAGAATTAATGAAGAGGAAGATTTAAAATCGTGAAAAAAAAAAATAAATATTTTCAATTGCAGTGGCAAAGATACTAAAAAATATAGCAGATGGTATACATTATATTCGTCTTCATCAGAGGGATGACGAAGAACAGTACAAACCAGATAAGAGAGTTGTGGGTGGTCAGGTTAGTACACCTGGACGATGGCCTTGGTTGGTAGCCATTCTTAAGAACGGTAATTTTCATTGTGGCGGTGTCATATTAGACGAAAATTGGATAATGACTGCGGCACATTGCGTTTATCGGTGAGATAATTAATATTCATCAAAATCTGATCAACTACTGTAATCGAAACGGAAAAATAACTTACACATCGTTTTAAAGGTACGATCAACATTACTACGAAATTCACGCGGGTGTCTTACGTCGTCTATCATTCTCTCCTGGCGAACAAATCAGAACCGTATCTCAGATAATACTTCATCCTTCCTATGTGAACTCGGACATGCAGAATGATTTGGCACTATTGCGACTGGAGTCACCGTTGAACTACAACCGCTGGGTTCGACCAATCTGCCTGCCTGAAGCGCGACCTCCGTGGGGTCCTTTACCGGGAACGAAGTGTGTAGCAGTTGGTTGGGGATCCACCAAAGAGAAAGGAATCAACCGTAAGAAAAAATTTATTGGCAAAAATACAATGTACTAGATTTATCTACCTTAGATTCGTGATTTACAGCCGACAATTTGAAAGAAGTTGAACTACCCGTACTACCGGATTGTAAACATTTGCCCGATAGGCAAGCCGATGAAATTTGCGCTGGTTTTTTGAATGGTGGTTTCGATACTTGCCAAGGGGACAGTGGTGGTCCGTTGCTTTGTCGGTAAGTAAGAGCTCATATCTTCCGGGTTTACACAGTTTTTGTTGAATGAAATGATTTGTCTCCCAGAATTCCATCGAGCCACGACAGATGGTATGTAGCTGGTGTAGTAAGCCATGGGGAAGGTTGTGCCAGACCTATGGAACCAGGAGCATATACTAGAGTCGCATTATACATACCCTGGCTGATGCAAAATACGGATTATAGTTTTCTGAGAGCGAGTCATAACCCGAAAAAAGACTGTCCCGGTATACGATGTGATGTTGGAGGCAGATGCATACCTGTCAAACATATATGTGACGGAGTCATCGACTGTTTGAATGCCGAAGACGAGACAGGATGCCGTTCCAGCGTCGATTTGAATGACATAAGCGACGTTGATGTTTGTGATAAACAATACATTTACAGATCTCAAAGTTTACAGGAATACAAGCATGCCCAAAAATGTAGAAATCTAGATCAAAAGTTCAGTGACAGTAACTCCGTCGTACGGAGCTCTAAAGAGCCGGATGACTTCATTCCATTCTCTTACAACGAAACTACACAGTTCCTGTGCAGCGAGTAGGTTCCTTAAAATTAAAGCCAAATTGTTGTTCACAATCAGACTCACATCGATCTTTGCGTCGTATTTTCGATAGGATAGTGCAGGCTCTACCTCTGACATGGCGATGTAACGGTGAAGTGGATTGTGAAGATGGTAGCGATGAGATCAACTGCAGTTGTGCTGATTATTTAAAAGCGGAGAATGAGTCGTTACTATGCGATGGAATCATTCACTGTTACGATGCATCCGACGAGCGTGATTGCCCAGGTAAAACTCTTCTCATCGCGAAATAAGAATTTAAAACTTTCATCGACTTCCTATTAACGGGCCAAGTTCAAACCTTTTGGAATCTTTGTAGTGTATTTGAAACCTCCCCAAGGCTAGTTCATTATCTATAATTTTTAACAGGGAACCCTTTTCTTCTACTGACCTATTTTACAGAGTGATAATTTGAAAACAAAAGGCCGGGCGTCCGGCAAAACGTGGGACTTGAGAAAATTTCGACCTCCAAGCTGTATTATAAGAGGGTGAGGAACGAAGTTTAATCTTTATTTGACCCCGATACAACATGAAGGCAACCGCACGAACAGCTAATGAAGTAGGCTGCGAGTTTTTTACTTCACCTTTTACTGGAGAAAATTCTCAAGAAAGTTTCAGCCACTTCAACTCACCCACGCCAATCTATTGCCGTTCACATTTAAGACCTAGGTTACCCAAAGTACTTTAAGAAGCACAAATTTAAAAATTTAAAGAATTTACGTGCAGAAGTGAACACCAGCACTCACAAAAAAAGGGAGAGAGCTCAGAATTTTTGAGGACGTGAGTCTTCATCCATTATTATCAACACATCTACAACAATAATCGCTTAAAGAATTACCTACACTTATTTACCTATTGCAGGCCAACCTTGTCAAAAATCTGAATTCCTCTGTTACAAAAGTCCAGACCGTTCGTGTATTAATCGGGGTTCAGTATGTAACGGAACTAACGAGTGTACAAATGGAGAGGACGAAGGAAATTGTTGTAAGTTTATCAACGTAGTTTTGTTCGAAGGGATGAAAATTCCAAGTATGTATAAAATTCCTTACATTTCAGACGCCATCGTTCCGTATTCCGAGAGTGGTCGGAATTTCAAGCTAGATTACTTTGATGTACCCTCCTTCGCGGAACGAGGTATTTTGGCTCGAAATGAGAAAGGCATTTGGAGACCGTTTTGCATTGCTAGTGGACATGAAAATGAAGTCAGCTCTCCTGGCATAATAACTAAAACCCTACGAGAATTAGGTTTTAAGTGAGTATTTGCACGTACAAAAATGAGTAGGATACGAAGGTAATTAGGCCATAAAATTGAAAATACATAATTGCTGTAAAAGACATTAATTTTTGAGAAATAGGTAAATCTCATCCTTGGGAAGCGGACCCAGGAAAATTTTTGATAATGAGGATCGAATGTTGGTTTCATAAAAAAATAATTCGAGCTTCAATTCTGTTCGTTTATAGAGACACAATAAAAATTACAAGAGTCTACAAGGAAATCGAGGTGGTAAATACGGATATACTAAGACCTAATTATGACATCAATTACTGCCAAGGAATCAGCGTCGACTTCCGATACGCTATTCACCGTGAGGATTACGACTCTCTCCCATGGCATGTGGATATTTACATGAATGGAGACCAAAGATGCATCGGTTTGCTCGTTTCTGACCGATGGGTCATTGCGGAAATCGCATGTTGCCATGAGTATAAGTGAGTCGCAGTTCTTCATGAAATTTGATTTTCAAATCATAAGTTTTCCACTCAAAAGTACGATATACCTGCGATAGGCAAAAAAATTGGTGAACTTTACGATTATTGTTTCTAGTGCATCTCTGGATACAGTAGTGGCTGTCACTGGAGGAAAATCGAAATTGAAAGTTCGTCCTCCATTCCAGCAGATCATCCTCGCAGAAGAGGTCACATGCCGCCGCGATTTGAGTGTCATGGTAATCTACCTCAGCCGAACACCCGAAGTAACTCTACACACGCGTAGCTTGCAAATTCCTACTTGGTACGGTATTCGTAGAGACATTTTTGCTTCAAAGAGTTGGAATACATTGATTGTGCAAATTTGGACGATCTAACGGATTCAACTCAAACCGGAAACATAAAAGGCCAGAAAACCTGATAGGCCCGCGGTTCTATTGCTAGATTATCAATTTCGGTTGGGGTCCCTTCCATATAATCTTTCTATTTCGCTGAACAATTTTCACCAACCGACAAAAATTTAGAGAACACTTCTCCACACACGTAAAGTCTGGGTTCTTTTACTTATCAACCGCTCGGTCCTGATTGCACCACGCTAGATCGTGTGGACTACGTGCGGCCAAAAACCTTACCCCTGCTCCTCTCTGAAATCGTTGTTGATTTTCTTATAGATACCAGCATGACCTCAGAGACTACAACCCGCGTTCTCTTTAACTAAGTATATGATGTAGGCTAAATACATAGTCAAAGACCGTTCTCCGATCCTCACTTTTCAGAACGATTATTGGAAGGCTAGGGTATGAACAAACTTAAAACTATAAAAACTTTTTCAACTATGAAAACTTTTGGAGCGAGAAAGTCATACTTACTCATATACTCACGCGTTTGAAAGTCGGTTACACTCGCCTCCCTCTTTTCACGGCCGTAAGGAACTAGATATAAGATAGGTATGCGCAAGTGATAAGAATAGGATCGTCACCACACTGATAAAGTCGAAGGAGGAGCAATCTGAGTAGGTAGTAGGTATCCTAAGAGAATTTTAAGCATCAAAAATCGAATACGAGAATTTAAACTACAAAAAATGAAGGAAATTCCCTAATTTCTTGTTTTCATCGATATAACCTTTCTAATTAACCAAAATTCAATGTTTGACATCTATATTTTTCTCACACGGCCTTCCTGAAATCTTCTAAAACTGCTCCTCCTTCGACTTTATCAACATGGCGATGATCTCTTTCTTATCACTTGCGCATTAAGGACCTAGCGCATACGGTCTATCTTATATAGTTCCTCAACGGCCGTGCTCACTCTCTGGTCTCTTCCCTCGTCAAGAGAAATCCCTTATCAATACTAAGGAAATTCCGAATGTTCCTATTAGTTATTCTCAATATTCTGTATTGCTATTGGTTGCAATTCCAGCGCACCATCATCTACGCTGGCCATTACGTATTCGCATGAGAACACAACTGTAGGTGCGCTAGAGTCGTGCCCGAAAAGGGGATTCGGCAAAAATTGCCATAAACCTGTATAAAACTAAAACGGGCTGTATCTTTGTCAATATTGAAAAATAAAAAAAAGTAGTAAGAGCATTTTTTTATTATTTTCATTCATAGAATAACCTGAAAGAAGAAAAAATTAAGATTTCAACAATTTTCTGTAACATCCCCTTTTCAGGTAGCTTCCAAAAATGGCCACCACAGTTTTCATAGAGGGCGCCTACTTTGTGTCCTCATGCGAATTATTATTCGTTGACTGAACACTGTCATGACTCATGAGTGACTGAGTGTACGGAACAGAGGCCAGATTGAGGTACCGGAATCGGCATCTTGGTCTTCAGACTCCTTAAAAATCTTCGTATCTTACATTGTTCGACCCCTTCACTACGATGTCTTCTCTAAACTTGCGCAATCATTCAGGAACAAAGGAAGAGTGAACAGACGATCTCATTGTTTTACGATTGAACCCTTGCAGGTTACCACCACAAAACCCGACGACTGATGTTTGCTATCTAATCTTCAATCACGAAAATTCCAGTAACAGCGTGAAAGTATTATCTCATACAGAGAATTGTCCTCCAAAAAAACGATGCTATGCAGTCACCAATAAAGATGAGCTGTGTACGGTAAATAATTTTCTTTTCCCCTGAATAAGCAGAGAAAACAATTTTCTGATTACTTCCGCAATTTAATTCTATGTGCGTAGAATTCGGATCATATTTTAATACTCGAAGGCGTTGTTTGCGCGCAAAAATCAAGCCAGTGGTATTTATCGACTACGATCATAGGGAGAAATAATTATTTCTGTTCTTCGGGAACTAATGTCCTTCAATTTGACTATCTCGAAAATGTAAATAGTATATTAGTACACGATAGTAAGTATCAATAAATTGAAGTACCGTACCTCCCTTGTCATGAGGAGCGACAGGCCATCGAATTGTCATTTGTATTGTACATTGTTCACTGTTCACATTTACAGAGGAAAGTCTGCAGAAAAATGTTATTCCTTCCGCTCCCCGGAACGATTTTCTTTGCGATTACGGTAATTCGATACCATGGTCGGCTGTCTGCGACGAAAAACCCGACTGCTATTACGGTGAAGATGAAAACGAGGAACAATGCTTGACGAAGGAGAAAATCTGCAAGGACGACATTAGCCGATGCTGTGCGTTTACTAAAATATGCATCGTTTATTTTTCATTCTGTCGCGATGAAAGAATATTTCCCATTGCTTACAGTTTGTAAAGTCGACCAATTCAGATGCAGTAATGGACAATGTGTTTCGAAAGCTTACCTTTGCGACGGTCAACGAGACTGCGAAGATGGGTCAGACGAACCAGAACAATGCGAAAAATTTTCTTGCGCGGTCTATCTTAATCTAACGAGCCCTGCCAAATTATGCGATTTTCAACAAGATTGTATGGACAAGAGTGATGAAGACAGTAGTAGATGCGCTTCCATCTGTGATCCTTCTTTGTCGTTCAACTGCTCCAAGTGAACGTCCTTGTACAATCTTAATTATATTGATAGGAAAGCTAACAATTAATATTTGATATAAAATTATTGAATTTAGTTCCAACAAATGCGTGCCTTTGGACTTCGTATGCGATGGAGAACAGGACTGCCCCGATCGAGAGGATGAAGCAAATTGTTTCGAGTTCAGACCTGAAACATCTGACGATAATATGTAAGTACATAAGATACGTCTGTATCTTCTCACTCACCAAAATGTCATTAATAATCGCTCATTAATGTTTCACTTTCAACAAAAACAGAAGAAACGGTACCATATGGATACAGGCCAGAGGTATATGGCGTGAGTTATGCGCAAGAACCGAAGAATATGCGAATTTAGAAGAAGAAAAACTTTGTCAACAGTTCGGATACTCTAAACTACTAAAGACAAAACTGATTTCGAGCAGTCGACCTGCGGAGTCTCAATTTTTCTCACCAATAAGACTGAATAATAACAAAGAAATTAGAGTTAAAAATCACAGATCCAAAATTAATAATATAAACGAAGAATGCACAACTTGGAATCTGTTATGCGAATAAAGAAAATGAATCAAATTACGGATGAAGAGTTTTATTTAAAATTACGATTAATTATAATTAGGGAAATTAATACTGAGATCCTCAAACGTAATACTGAGAAATAATCTACATAATAATGGAATGATTCGGAATCATTATAGAAAAATTTTATGACAAGAGGAACGATAAGTAAAAAGATATTTTGCACGGCACAAATAAAATATAACAGTATTCTAGAACTTGCATCGTAGAAACTTTAAAAAATCAAAAAGAACACGATGTTCCATAATCATAAGAATTAAATGCTCCGATAAAGATAAAAAAATGCATCATAAATTAAAATTACACGACTTGCCACGTAAAAATACGTGATACATTCATAAATAGGTAACCAAGTCATTAAGACGTTAATAAAGAAATACTATAAGGAAAGAAGACAAAAAATTGAGGCAGATATTTGAGAGTAAAAACGATTTTGTTTTCATTTCCACGGCGGCTTTCTTCTCAAGTCATCTTGCTGTCTTGGATTGTACGATTTTTTGTCCTAAAAATATTGGTGGAATCAAAATAGGTACTGTTCAAAGATTTCTAATTTTTAGTTGATAATTCATTGACTTACGATAAAATCTTTATCAGAAAAGAGAGATCGAAGAGCCATTTCTTTCTCCACAGGATTTCCGGGTTCCCGTTCCAGCAGCTTGAACAATGAACACATCGCGGATTAATTTTCTAAATTAACTACTGAGAAAGACGGATACAGGTACCTTAGGTCGAATCTACTTTAGAAAAAATATTTATTAAAATTCGACAGAGAATAATATTCATTCTAAAATACTATATATTATTCAATGGAAAATAAAGAAAAGAAAGAAAACATAAGATTACAAAAATGATCCATTCTCTGCCTTTATAATTCAAAAGAATAAAAAAAAAAAAAAATTAGAAAAAACACTAAAATTCAAACGACTAAGCAAAACGGTAATTGAAAATTCTTGCAAAAAATTGCACTTTTGGTGAGTGATTTCGTTATGTATTGTTACTAAAAATTTATAAAAACCCAGTAGTAAATTCAAACCCTAATAAAAGGGAGCATAAATTCGGACGTTCGAATGATATTCACCATTTCCACGTATTTTCTCAAATCTGTAGAGAGGCTTCGATCACGCTTCAATTCGAACTCTGATATATCATCATCATTATTTCGTACGTTAAAATCTCCTGTAAACCGATCATTCCCATTTATTGACTGCAATTCCTGAAAATATAAATAAATAAGTCTGATAGAATGTTTGATATTTTTAAAACTACAAGTATCATAGAATAAGAGTTAATTAGATCGCAAGAAATGAAAAATTGTCAAGTTAGTTCACAAGTTCAAAACTCGAGGGTCAAATAAGAAATGCAACTTTGCATGAAAACATTAATGGTCGAATTTTCCAAAAATGTATGAAAAAATGTTTATAATTAAACCACGTCTAAAAAAGACTTCGGTTCTTCAGTACAACGGAAAATTATTATAACAAATTCTTTATTAGACGCACTCCAAATCATAGTTTTTTCTTACTTTCGATGAACCATCCAAAATATCGGAAACATCATTGAGCATGTCGTTTCTTTGAGTTCGTAAAGCCGATTGAATCAACTCCGATAGTTTTTCTTTCGCGCCCAAGTCTAATTTTAATCGATTTTCGAGATCGAGAATTCTTTTTCTGCTCTCTTTCAATTCTCCTTTCAAGATATGAACGTGTTTTTGATTGATTCGTCGTTCTTCCGATAACTCGAATTTATGCCTGTTGTACAAGATCAGGAAGACGTCAAACAATAACACAAAATAGTTTCTTTTTTTCGAGGAGGAAGGGGTGGAACGACAGAAAATCACAGTCATCATTAAAAAAATAAGAAATACTTTTTCGTGTTTTTCGTTTGTTCCAAGAGACCTACATACATACGACTATGATTTTAGTGCTGCGCAGTATCTGCTTAATCCTCCTCATGAATGGCTACAGAAAGACAGAAAAAAAGTACGTACTCATCTTTTAATCGACTAATTTCCGTCTGCAATTTATCTTCAGCTTGTTTCTCTTGTTTACGTAATTCCACGTGCATCAGAGCCTGAGCTTTATCGATCTCTTTCTGAAATTCGTCGACTTTTTCTCTTAGAACGGTATCCAATTGTTTTTGATAGAACTCTTTCAGGGAATTTTTGAGTTTGACAATCTCTTGTTTCAAGCTGTTGGTCTCTTTTAAGGCAGCAAGCTTCAATTGGAAACAGTAAAGGTTTGTTAATAAAACGGAAAATAACCTCATAATTAGTGCTTTTTCTATTAGGTGGTTCACAACAGATTCGCACCTCGGCATCATTTGCCCTAGTATAATTTAGTTGTAACTTCAAGATTTCTGCTTCGAGTTCACTAATCAAAGTGCTTTGTTCGTCACGCTTCCTGGTTAATTCATTTCTTTCGAATGATAGAGAAGATATTTGATCTTTTAGATCAGATACTTGCGACTCAAATGACAGCCGTTTTTCTTTTTCCTGAACAAATTTTCAAAGGTCAAATCCATTAGTAAACTTACATCGCTCTATCTACGTCATTCATCAATATACAGTATACCAACATCGGCTAAATCTTTGATGAGTTGTTCTTGTTGTTCTACCAATTGATTCTTTTCCATTTCCAGTAATTTGAGATACTCTTTATTAGAACGCAAGCTACACTGGGCTTCATTCAACGTTTGTTCTAGTTTTTCATTCTTTTCACGATACCCGTTCGCTAAACTAACAGCCTCTAATAGACGGTTTTCTAACTGCTCTGATTTCTGAATTTCAAAATATCGTACAAAACATATTTCATTAGTTAATAATAGAAAATTCTCGGTAAATTAGCCAAGTTCATTTCTAAACAATTTTGTTTCTCTTTTCAAAATTTGAAATCAAAATGTAATCCACTTTGCTCTCTCAACCGGAATAATTTTCAAGAGTTTACTCACGATTGCTTGGAGAATAGAGTGAAAAAAAATAGATACAAAATATTCTTCTGGTGCGTGATAACTTCTCTTCGACTTTATTGGCCTTTCTGATAGACAATTGGTCAATTTTCACAAGCAGTATCCAAAAAGTTCATCAATTTGTCTATAATATGGCTTAATTTCAACTTTTCATAAATTTTTGAAGAAAATATTTATCCTCAGGATCTTTCAAAATTATCAGATGGACATTAATCTCGACTACCCAAGACCTACATTAAAATATAATTCAAGACATTAAGTATGAGAACTTCGAACGATGTACAGCTCTTTTCAATATATGCAGAAGAGAACGAATAAGATATGTACTAAGGAGAGTCGTTTTCAATTTTCGCGTGGACATTCGAAGAGAACAATAGACAGTGAACAATTCATTCAATACAAACCTGATGGTAAATAGTGCGAACATTTGCCGTATCCTGTCTTTCTTGCTCAATCATTCGAGCTAGATCCTGTCTTTGGTGTTCCAACTCTTTCCAATGCTCTACTAATTTCGCCCACGATTTTCGGAGTTGTTCAATAATTTCGTCTTTTTGAGCATCTATTTTCACAGCTACACTCATGTGTTGCTGATGTTCAAGTAGGGTCGACTGTAACTGTAGAATCAAGTCTTCGCAATGCTGAAATGAAGAATTTGGAAAGTCTCTATGACTTGAAAAGATAATTCTACAGAGCCTCAGCAATTTCTCATAAAATGGTAGAACATGTATTCCCTTTACTAGCAGCCATCACAATTGTCAATAATCTATGTATGAAAACATAATAGCGACTAAAACTCACTTTCTTTTTCATAATTTCAGCTTCCAATTTTTGTCTCACTGTTTCAAAGTCATTGTCATTGGACATAATTTTCGTTAAATGTAGTACGTTCTTTGGTTCACTAGAAAGAAAGAGAGAAAAAAAATAAAATAATTACTCATCACTTAAGGCTAAAATAATCAGCGAATTAAAAACAATTGCTTTGTACCTTGGGGTAGTAATAACAACATCATTGTTTAACGGCTTCTTTAAAAAACTGAATTCATCGGTATTTCCGGGTTTCGAAAAATTTGAAGCTGCATTCTTGGTAGAAGCCATCGAGCTGGTATGATTATTCAGATTAGTACTTCGATTTGAAGTACTGTTCGACGTATATTCCCGACGCATTTCATGAATCTTATTCTTATTCGTCTGTAGCTTATTTTTAATTTCAGACCGAGTCTTTTCCATTTCACTGAGTAATTTATCAACCTGTCTAAGACTAAATTTTGGAGATTGACTACTGTCGTTTCTCACAATTGCGCCGCTTTCATTATTTCTACCATCAGTTTTTCCGCCTTTCGAAGTATCCGAAATAATTACGTCCGATATCATAGATTTACATTTGTCGAATGTATTTTGAAAAGAATCGTCGTTTCTTAGAGACCACGAACTAATTTTATTGGGGTCTGTTCTTTCAACAGCCGGATCCGAACAAATGATCGACGAAAATTCATTATTACGGTTTACAGGCAAAGAAGATTGGTGTGATCGATATTGCGAAGGACTAGAATCTATTAATCTATTCTCCATGGTGCTTACAAATGTTTCAACATGACGTGAGGAAACGTTACTTGGACAATTCGCTGCACATTCTTGATCAAAGGGCGAAAGACATGGTGGCGAATTGATGACAAAAAAATCTGGTGGTACAAGAAGAAGAACATCCGTGTCGTCAGAATCGCTCATTATGAGGTAACGGAGAGCTGAATCTTGTTCGACATGAGTATGTCTTCTGAAAATGTATCATAGAACTGTGTTATTCGTTGTGCGATGAAATACTGGCGCCGGTAAACTTGACCTAAACAAGACCTACCATTCTGGAATCTTACGAACTATTCTAATGATACTGAGGAGGGAAAACAATTTAGCATAAATTAAACAAACAGAGCTGTTTCGTTGCTATAATACTTCTGTAATGAAGATGAAGTTGCTTAGAAGCAGTACCATTCGTACACAAACGTTTATCCTACACTGATTCCAAACTTCTGATTTATCTCTACCAATTCTGAATTCTGACCTCAAACGTAACTGAAAAATTTTGGATGAAGAGAATAGGAAAAATTTGACCAAGAATTTGATTTGACTGAAAAATTATCAGTCTGCAGACGTTTGTATCAATCTGGAATTTATCGGATTGTTTACGATGAATGGATGCGCAACTCGAATTAATGTTATTCGCGTTGCGTGGGTTGCGAAACCGAATTGAATCACAATTGAACGATCTTGTTCGCGGATAGTGACCTACGATTCCCTTATCAATTTTTCAAATTCTTATCGGGTTTTCTCTTCTTATCAACCGGTCATATTCAAAATTCAGCTCAGGTACAACATGAAAAACCGTGAAAAACACCATTTTAATAAGCCACTCATTTTTAATGAGGCTGCACTATTTGTTGAATTTATTTAAGGTAATCGAAATTTACGCTCCAACGTTGATCAATTCATAATAATGCAATAATATGTTCTAATTACAGATGAATAATTACACTAAAGGTAGAAACGAAGAGGAAACTTGGACGAAGGACAGCCTGCCTCTGTCTGAACTACCAGAAAATTTCGTATGGATGCAAGTTTCAGGATCTAGTAAAATACGGAAATTGTTGGACGCTGCTTATAAACAGTTCGACGATTTGCCTCATCTGGTATGGAGTGCTTCTGGACCGGGCGTACAGAAGGCAATTACTTGTGCCGAATGGACAAAGCGAAAATATGCGCCACTGAAGCAGGAAACGAAAATATGTTATCGAAAAGTGAAAGAATTCTGGGATCCAAAAATTGAAGACCTCGATCAATTAGTCGTTATTCGCGAAATACCTGCTATTCACATCTATTTGAAGAAAGAATGACGCGTACTCAGCGTTACTTGCTTCATTATTTTTTCTCCTCGTTATACGACTTAGAATTTGGTTTTCTTGAAGTCTGGATACGAAGATTCTTTGTCAGTTTTTGGAATTCTGTTGGAAAACGGTTATTTTATTCATTTTGTTGATATTCATTGAAGACTTTTTTTTTTTAATTACACGTTCATAATCTCAATCCACCCTAGCTTTCTTCGGTATAGTTACCATATGTTTGATGTGAGTTAGAAAAACATCGTAAATCATGGTTGTGAAGTTTACGTACAGCATTCTATACTGAGGGCTTAGAAACAAGAAATTGACAACCTGCGAAGGTGGCCATACCAGACAGTCAATCTGTAAAATAATTCTGAATTAAATTCGTGGTGTAATGAATTGGAAATAGATGACTGCAATTTCTTCGCTCCTATTTCAACGAGCTCTTCTTATTACAAGCTTGGGATTATGCTGAAAATTGTAGTTTTAAAATTGGGAGAAAAACAATTGCATTCGTGGTACAATCTTAAACGAAACCACGATAGTTTCAATATTTTATTTTGATGAAATCAAACGAGTACCGAAATGGAACATATTAATGTTTCTTGAGTGAGAGTCGCGTGAAATATGAAATATTCTGCGCAGGATAAATATGAAAAATTCAGTCAAATGAGTATTTTAAGATTGCGGCTGGCAATTGAGAATTCTTTCGCATGCATTCAAAACTTACGTCAAACTTTCATTTGATTTTTGACAGACAATATTTTTTCAGGGCGATGTAAAGGATTGATTTTTAATTTATTTCACCGAAGGAAAAGGAAAGAAAAGTGATTTTTTTTAAATTGACCAACCACGTAAATATCGAAAAACTTCTTTCTTAGCTCCTCGGCGTAAAGATGTAAACTTTGTTTTTCAACCATGCCGCAAAAGAAAAAGAATAACGTTATATAAATTGGCGATGCGATAGTCTGTTCAATGACGACTTTTTTCAAAACACTCTTCATACTGCTACACGGATACCTCTCGTCGATAATTTTATAAAACATATGCTGCGCTGGTCCTAAGGCAAGCCCGACTAGAAGCATGTTACCTGAAAATGATTCAGAATTGAGCGAATTTTGGATTTTTCAACAGAAATGCAATAGAGAAGGTCGTTTATTACTTGTTCTTTGCCAGTCATGATTAGAATCGTTTCTGTGGATTTTCTTCGATATTTTTTGCTCGATATAATCTCCAGCAGCCATCAAAATCGAACTACACGTCGTATTGGTCGCGAATAAATATTTTCCGAACAGTTTACCGATAATTGTCCTCATGCGGGACATATTAGGAAAGTCTGATGTTCGAGGAATTATTTCTTCTTTTATAAATGGAAAGAACTCATGTTTTGAGCACATAATCAAGTGCCCATGAACTCGTCCAATAATCTCGAAATCCACTCAAAAAATATTTATCATCTGTAGTTACTGTCGTGGTATGCACATGTTTAGTCGTAGATATGGGACAAGAACAACGCAAATAACAAGATTACATAAATAATTTAGTGGTACGAAATTACGAATTTAATATTCAGTTTACAGTCATACGTTAATGTTAACAATAACAAAGTAAAATATAATAAAAACAAAATCCTGGTAGTATTAAATAAATCTCGAGTTTCAATTTTTGGTTCATAAATATGAAAATCCACGCATGTGGACTTTGATACTTGGCTTTGGAAACTTTCGCGAATTATTTGATTTGCTTCAACAATTTTGAACAATTTGAAAGAGAGAAAGAGAAAATGATGGATGAGAAATCGGTGATCTTCACGTGCACAATCAACACTTCAAATTTCTCACTTCAATAAGAACAATGCTTCCAATTGAACGATCAAAATGTGAAGAGTAAGGAAAGCAGGAATCAACAATTTCTTTTTTAGATTAATTCTCAACAAAGAGATCATTAACATTCCAACAACTGACAATCAGGTACGGTAATATTTTTCCAAAAATAATGTGATGCAAAGGGTTATCAAAAAAATGACTACAAGTAAAAATCCATCATTTAACCTATGTCGTACACACCAGTAGCTAGTAATTGTCTGGATAACCAATCCAACCCGTCGTGTAAACCAGAACCACTTCGAGCATCACAGCCTTGAATGTGCCAACTGCGACCACAGCATAATTTATATAGAGAAAATTTTTCTGTTAAAAACTCAACCGTTTCACAACCTTCGATATCCTTGAGGAAAAAAAAAAAAAAAATTCTAGCAGCCCGTCATTGATTCCGTTCATGAATATTTTGATTTTAATTACCTGCTTATTCGCTAGAATGAGTAAAGCAGCATCTTTCAATTCTTTTTCATTCATCAATTTCATTAGCTCCTCGTGAGATTCTTCAAGTCTGTTCTTATCACTAGAATCTATGACAAATATGATTGCCTGAAAACAAAAATATAGAATAATCATCCTTAAAATTTACACCAACATGCTGAATGACCTTCACTGACTTGAGTATTCAAATAATAATGCTTCCATAAAGGTCGTAATTTAGGCTGACCACCAACATCCCAGATCGTAAATTTCAGGTTTTTGTACTCAACCGTTTCAACGTTAAATCCAATGGTAGGAATTTGAGTAATAAATTCATTTTGTTTCAGTTTGAATAACATACTAGTTTTACCGGAATCATCCAAACCTAGAGTTACAATTCTCATCTCCATTTTTGAACCGATATGCACTCGATTGTCCTGAAAGTAACGAAAAAAAAGGAGCGTTGAAGTCGCTGATGGTTCATAAATCATTCCATGAATAAATTTTGTTCCTAAAATCAGTACACAGTGAACAAATTCGAAAATTTATGAATCTTTATCACAATTTGCTAGCTCTTATCGCTATCTCACGTACCCAAGTTCGTTCTACAAACATTTTTTAGCCTGTTATCGGCGTGTATATTTTCAACCTTCCTTCATATTGCTGCCTTGACAGTGGTAGTCTATCGTTCAAAGGTCGAACTAAACGACCGCAATCTCCATTCTAGAAACTATCCATCTTTCGACACTCACAAAAGATGCTCACTGATAGTTTGACGTAGGTATGCAAAGTCAAGTACCTTTGTGAAAGCAATAGGTATATTAGCGTCTGGATGTCTTCGTTCTTGTCCCAACTCGTTGAACTGTTGCTGTTGTTTTTCGATTGATTCCATAGCTTCCTTAATTTCACGTGATGCGGCAAGTACACGAGCATCGTCTTGTTGTATTATATAATCGCACTGGGCGCAAGCGACTGCAATCTACATTTTAAAACACAGTGTTAACCGAATTTAAAAGCACTCGAATGTACATACAAACAAAGGGGAGATGAGAATGTCTCCGGACCTGAGACAACCATGCAACTAAATCTTCTTGTAGCTGTCTGATAGAACACAATCGCTCACGGACATATGTATCCACAGCATTTATGGCTGCAGCTTCTTGTACCATTAATGTTTCACGTAACTGATTGAAATACATTTTCACTCGCGCTTTTACGAGATTTCCGGTTCCTTCTTCTGGAGTCTCGGCGTCGGTATTAGTTGATCCTTCAATACGTACAGCAACTTGACCTGAAATATGAGAATGAGGACATTATAACTCAGCTATGGGTAGGCATTCATTAGCTTTTGGACATTACAGTATACCCAGTCTGTGTAACGTCTCTCCCATCTCTTCCATCAAACTACGCATGTGCGAAGCAGTATTTCGCACCGAATTACGAATGTTATCAGCTTCGGTTTCTACAAGAGCGTGTTTGTGATTCTGATGACGACCGTAATCCTTGCACAGATGACACATTAAAATAGGTTCAACCAGACATTCTTCATCTAGACATGTAAACTCAGCAACATGGCTCGGATGTAGCTGGCAACGTGATTTTTCACGGGGCTTTTCCGACAAGGGAACTCGACGATGTTTAGCAAGTGTACGCGTCGAATGAGTTATTTCGGCACATTCTTCACATAAGTGTGTCGCACAAACAGTACAATAAAAGACTGCAGTGTGATCGTCATTTTCGTCACATCGGATATGTAACTACAATCATTGAAAGAAAGAAAAAAGGTTTATGATAAAACAAGACTATACTCGAAGGACGGTTATAATTGGATTCCTAACAATCACTAACACTTCGTTCTTTTTCTAAAGCTTCGGCACATCGTAAGAAGGAAGCAGTTTCTTTCTCATAACACTGCTGAAGTCGTTCGAGCAGCTCTAGAAGGGCGAAATTCTTCTTGAGACCCCATACACCTGAAGTACCTGGAACCATAATACAGATTTGAAGTTTATTCAGCCATTCGTACAATCTCGAAATATTGAATGACCCATACCAACTGGCGTCGGTTGTCGATCAAACGGACAACAAATAACATCCTGAGAAGGAGCAATTCTGAGTAGACATGAATGACAAACAGTGTGCCCGCAATATAAAAGTCTAGGGACTTTGTCTCCTTGTAGGGTAAAAACTTCCTCGCAAACTCGACATTCAAGCACCTGTAAATGAGTGATAGAATGTAGGAAGAACAAGAAATATCTGAAGTAATTTGGGTCATGAATACACATATAAGAATATGTACGTTAGGTTTTCGTTGAACAGAGAAACTATGAGCGGCGGAAAAATTTGATAACAGATCACTACACATTTTGCAGATGGTAAAACGTTTAAAAAGGGAGCATCGAAACGAAAATTTTAGTAAATTACATTATTTCGTCTTGTCGAATCGTTTCAGTAGGAGAGAGAAGTGCAGAATAATAATATTTTAATTTTTTTAGATAAGAATTATTTTGGCAATTATGAAACTCAGTGCTGCCGTATCATGCAATATCATAATGATTTTTGTTTTAACATTGTGATATCCGCGGGTGATAATCGTGGGCCGTTAGCGGTTAGCCGCACACGTTGGCCGTTCCGCATCTTCCGCATCCACCACCCTGCTTACTCCTGCTTGTATAAATTATTATGATGCCGATTGCTGAATGAGTATTTTTGTTTACATCTAAAAGAAGAAAATTGTTTTCCATTTTCTGGCAGCACTGATTTACACAATCCGTTTTGTTATCACTCTTATCAAAAACTTGAAAAGTAGTTGTAGCCTACCGTGCAGGGAGGTTATAATGAAACTTTTAAATTAATACAATTATTCAGGACAGTTTTGAAACCGGTGCTTGGACTTATTTTAAAATGGCTGAAAAAGCGTTTTATTGTGACCACTGCTTATACATATCCCATAAGAAATTCAACTTGAAACGTCATATAATAAAACATCACATCTTGAGCAGCTCAAATTGTAATCGTGATCGAAGACCTACTTTTCAATGTGATGACTGTGAATATACCTCTAAAAAAATGTATAATTTCAAGAGACATGTTGCAAGGCATTCTGTGCGTGTTTCGACGGCCCCTGTAGCGACGAAAGTCCATTTTCAGTGTCATCACTGTTACTACGAAACCAATTTGAAAAGTTGTCTGAAAAGTCATATATTGAGAAATCATTTGAAAGATCGGTTAAATCAGCCGCGAATAACTTGTTCCTCTTGTGGTCTCAAGTTCTTTCAAAGAAGTCAGTTCAGGAAACATGTCGCTAGAATTCATAACGTCGCAATCGAAGAAGAAATACGTACGTTCACATCTGAAAATGGTAAGGTATAATTAAACTCGATATGGAAAAAGTATACTTCATATTTAAAGAATCTCTATGATCGAATGACACTTTGATAACTTTATTTCTAGAATTTCTAAAATGGAAGGCTGGAATTGAATATAACGAATGCACCAGATACGTTCGGAACTGTGGAATAAGAACGTATGCAGAAGGTATTCGAAAGCTGTACTTCAATTGTTACCGAGATGGGTTTTTCAAACCAGTTATGAGTCGGAAAAAAACTCTCAAAAAACAAGGATCTAATAAAATTGATTCTTCTTGTCCCGCGGAGATGGTGTATACTGAAAATCGGAAAGGAGAAATAGTTGTGTACTACGCCAGTACTCATTTTGGGCACGATGAACTCACTACACAAAGGTCTGATCGTACCAAAGAGGAGGCTTACACTTCCAGTACGTACATAGTCTCATTAATGACATTCTTAAAATATTGGCTCATATATTTTGACTTTTGAGAAAAGATTCTTGTTGTTGAATTTAATACAAGGGAAAATGAATGGACAACCGAGCTATTCTTTGAAACCTTGATTTGAGAGTGAAAAAGAGAAGAGAGAATACATACTGATTCTTCGTTCTTGAAAATTCTCTGAATTTATTTGGATTGCATTCCTTTTCACTGAATCGTATTCTGTTTCTTCAACTTGAACACTTTTCCTTCGTCCTGATCTTAGAAATAAATTATAAAAACCCAAATGAATATTTAAAAGTTTCTTTTTTAAATTTGACTTCCATCCTAGCCTAGAGAACGTAGTCTCTCAATTTATAATGTTTGTTTCTTCCCGCTTCATCTATTCATAATTTTATTCTTATGAATGATTTCGATGTACCTATGTAATTTATTTTTTCAGTTTCTAAACTCGTATCTCCTCTTCATAACTACACTGCGGAAGAAGTTCGAAGTGATTCTAATAATGTTCCAGTCGCACATTCACCCGACCAACCTACAGTTAGTGACAATCTGGAAATACAGAACAAAGCTGAGACGGTACTTGATTATCTAGCCTCTCAACATTGTTATACAGAAGATACGAAGTCTAGGATATCAAATATGTTAGATAAAATTCTTGAAATTATGCGAGTTGAATCTAGTCGAATTCTTCAGTCTGATTTCAGTGTGCACTATGAAATATTAACCTCAGATCTAATTCACCAAAAAATTGAGCAAGTTAAACAATCTAAATTATTCGAAAATACATGAAAGTTATTTAGGAGCTCCAAGAAAAAAAAATCGCCCCTAAAATTCGAAACGTAAAAATTAAAGCAAAAGAGTGAAATTTAGTGCCGAATTTTATCTTTTGAAGAAGTAAACAAGCTCACGAGAAAATTTACGTTTTTTATAGCAACAAGCTTCTGATCTTCTATTGTGAGTTATTGATCAAGTACAGGTGCACGTTTTATTGTTCATTGTTATCTTCATTTTGTCCTGATATTACCTGTTTTTATTCCTATGTTGATTCCCAAGTATAATTTTTGTTTTTTTTTTCAACTAGTTTCTTGATTTAAATATCTTCGATTGAAATTTATCGGTGGTAATCGCAGAATAGAGAAGAAAGACATGGAAATGATTTTCAAGTCGAACATCGATGATACTTATTTAATCTTGGATTATTGAAAATTTCTCAGCCTTGAACGGCCCTCGTGTATAGTTGTAGACAGTTTGATGTTTATTCTTGTCGACATCCGACCAGGAGAATGAACTAAGAAATGCATGTCATCAGCGAAGTGGAGCAGACGATGATATAGAAAGAAAAGTGATCGCGACGAATCAGTGCACTAAAACCAGAATTTTATTTTAAAAATCACAAGGATCAAGAGAACAATACTGAATACCATAATGGAAGAATACGATTTGCCTGCGTAAATTACAATCACTTACGTGAATAGATAATATCTACTTAATTTGTGTATTTATTGAAAAAACGATTTCTACGAGAAGGAATTGATCACGCATTCTTCTAATGCAAAAAAGTTCGAAGTCCTTTGAATTCATCTTTGATTTCGATGAAATAGTTTTCGTTCTCATCGAATACAAACGCGTCGTTAGGTTTGTCTGACTCAGCTAAGTAATAAGAGACCCACACTGGTTTAGATTTTTCAGGCTCGCGTAAGTAATCGCATCGGATTGCATCCAAAACGATTTTCGTACCATCTTTCCAGTAGAACGTATCTTTGAAATGTTTCTCCGCATTGATTTCACATATTGGATCGCTTTGATATCTTGTAGCGAAATTCATACACATCGAGAATAAAGAACCTACGTCCAAGAAACGCACCCATAACCACGGACCATAAACTAGATTACAAAAATAGAAAATATTGTAGTACATTATGTATTTATAAAATCTTAAGTATTTAAAATCGAGCCGAATTTTTAAAAGTTTTGATTCAATACTTCGGGATTTATGTTAAAATATTCCAGTAACTCATTGGTAGGCTACCTGAAAAGAAGTTGAAATTTTTTTTCCAGTCGATTGGAACAGACAAAATTTGTATCTACACTCTTATTAGCATACAATTCGCTCTTCACCTTCTCCAAGAAAATTATTTCTACACTCGACATAGGTAACGAAATTTTGAAATACATTTGCAAGTTTGGTTGAAATACTGGACATAAGCATATTTTTAAGAAACCAGTGGATCTGCAGAAAAGGGAGAAAAGACGTTGCCAAAGATCCAGAAAATGGAAGAGGCGGGAAATTAGAATTTAATTAGATCTTAATCTCAACGAGAGGCGAGGGCGGTTTTTTAACAAATAGAATATCCAATTGCTGATAAATTGGTGTCTAGATATATTGCGCAACATATTCAAGACGAATATTTTATGGAAACAATGCGAGCGAAATAGAGAATATAAAGTTGAACTGTTTGAAGTACAAAGGATCTGTAATTAATGATATTTTTTAGAACGCAGACGCCGCATGTACAATACGTACACCATCTAACAAATTTTGCCCTTGAGAAACACGCATCGTGCGTTCTGAGAAAATCTTTAATGATTTTTTCTTTCAAACTTTTCAGTTGAAAATAGAGCACTTATACAAAGTACGTTCATTTCCATAGGAAAAAAACCAGACACCATAAAAATTGAGTCTATTTCGCATTACCCGCTGAATGACATATGTTTCCCCTAGACGCCGCGTTACCCGCAGACATATGTTTTCCCCAGACTATGATAGTCGAAATTTGAATACCGGTACTTATTGAATCATGTAATTCTTCTACAATATTACGTTGTTAAATTTTTTGAACGTTTAATTTTTTTTACTTATATACCTATTTTTAAACCCCCGTCCTTTTTTTATTTTTTGCGCATTTCGTCTGGTCTTGGTGAATTGGTTTTCCGGTGTCTGGAAGGATTGTTGCGTCTTAAGTAAATAAACGAAGTGAAGACCATTCCGTTCGCTGCTCGCGGAGCAATGTACCTCAATTGAGGCGACTTCTAAGTCCGCGTTCCTCGATTGTATTATGTAGTTTGAAAGCCAAAGTTTTTCCAAGTCCTCCTCCTAATCTATTCGGCTCAGTGTTCGAGTGTTGTGCGTCCCTCCCCCCTCCCCCCCCCCCCCCCATGAATAGCTCAATGATCAAAACTATCCCGAGATCCTTCGTGACAATAAGAGTATCTAGGTCGGAGGTTGAAATTTTTTCAAATTCCTCAAGTTGGTCAGAGCTCCCTTCCCTCACAGAACGGATGATTTTCCAGAAAAATAACGAACGGCATACGTCTTTCTCCTTTCTCGAGTAAGTCCTCCTTACGACAGGTTTCCAGTTGAAAAACGGATGAAAAAACGACACGTGGAAGGAAGAGTTGTAAGAACTAGAATGAATCATTTGAAAACTATGACTTAGAACGATGAAAGATTAATTCTGTTCCGGAATGTCGACACTAAGAAACAATCCTCACTCGCCTTTGCGATAAGCTACATTCACTTTACTCACGCTTCTGGCTCGCAGCCTCTCGGCGTTTCTTTCAAAGTTTTGAGAATAACCTCGTTCATTCTCGACAACAGTACTACGAATTAATTATTAAAACGCTCAATCTTCTCCGTATGCTACTAAATTCTACTATTTCTAATTTCTTCTTAATCCTCTTAATGCGCAAAAAGTAAAAGTTTTTTTTTTCACCTTTTTTATAGTACAGTTGCAGAAATTTCATTTCTACGGGTGATTTATAATCTATCGGTTCGGTTTCATCTTGGCGTTGAAGTTGCAAGTGGACAGCTGTAAAAAGAAAAAACATTACAATCATTTGAAAAAAAAAAAAAAATTTGATTCAGATCACTTTTCTTTCTGTCTTACCATGTTTCTTTTTATCCCATCAACAAAGAGATAAAAAGAAAAATCACCTTCGGTACACGTCTCTTTTTTAACGAGAACGTATTCATGATAAACGGCTAACTCGTGCAGCTGCCAAATCCGTGAAATCGGCAGCTTTTATTATCTGCCGAAATCACGAAATCAGCAATGCAGTTAGTGAACCTATAGCATTTTGAATAAGAAATATTTGGAGTAAGTGGGTATAATTAAAAAACCATCATCGGCACATTGGCGACCTAAAGAGCATAAAAGTGTAAATTAAACAGAAAAAAGTCCCCAGCAGTCAACGCGCTCCAATTCATGCTTTTAGAGCGACAATATTATTATATCTGCACTGACCGACCGAACGAAAATTTATTTCCAGACACCATTTTAATCGACTTTTGTGATGAAAGAGGTACAGTCTAATTTTCCAATTTATTCTTGAAAATTTCTGACTACCCTCGTGCCTGCTTCCGCAATCCGTACAGATTAGCTTCAAGCAAAAAGAGGCAAGGGGTTTTAAAAGATTTAATTCAACATAATCTTGAAGAGCCAAATTTACCCTTCAATTTTTATCATTTCTGCTGTTTCGAGTCATGTACAACTTCCTTTGTTAAAGGCCTATTCAATATTATTTCTTTGAATTTCATGACATTTGCTCGAATTTGTGACGATCGTAGGTTTACAAATCTAATAAACACTGCACAAAATTTATGACTGCCCACAATTTCGATATGTTCGAATAAAATTATTAATCAACAAGCTTTCTTGATTTTTTTTTCTTCTTCTTTCGTTGTTTAAATATTACAAACGTTTTGCCAATCGATAGATTTTTCTCCTGTTCATTTCTCTTTTTTATTGTTCCCTGCTTTTAAAGGTGTGAAACGTAAGTTTTTTCTTTCTATACCTATTTTGGTGCTCCTACAATTTTTTTTGATGTGCTGAAAAATACTCATACCGTTTATAATTTTAATCTTCCAAACCATTTTCTAAAAGAATTTCAATGGTCATACAATTTTGCTGTAGTTTTTATTGAGAGTGTTTCCTCCTGTCTCCTAAAATGATTCTAATTTTCAGGAAAAAAGTTGTCAAATATTTTGTTTCACTTTTTGAAGTACTTTTTGAAGCCTTTTTTTTTAGGGGATATGAAAACATATTAACTGAGTACAAGAATTGGCGAAGCCGATGATGATTATACAATAACAACTAGGCAATTACCCGAATTTAGCGTACCTACCTTACAAACAAATTTTCATCTAATGTTTTATCATCAAGAATCTGGATGTGCATAACGAATATAAAACTAAAATATTTACCTACAGGTATTTATTCTTAGATAGCCGAACGGGAAGCACTCGTCAAATTATTTTTCAGGCAACAAAAAAATAGGTACCTAATTTGGTGTACGAGAAATTTATTTTCCAGAATTGAGGGTGAAAAAATTAATGGATCACAAAAATGAAAATGCTCGGTTTTCATATCAGTAAAAGTTACGCTATGGCTGCAAACATTTAATAATTTAGAAAAGGGATACTTCATTGTACGATGAAATAGTCTTTTTCGGAAATAAATTTCAAAACAATTTCGTCCGAAAAAAATTTATATACCTATTCTCCATATCAATTTTTTCGAACAAAATTGTTTTAAAATTTATTTTCAATAATTTATTTTAGGTTATGAATTTGAAATGCTTGCAAATTAATTTCCTCAATAAGATTATTCTGGAATGAACTGTAAATAAAAATTGTTCGCTCTGACATTCGGAATTAAATTTTGAGGACTAGGTACTTGGTTGAAGTAAGTATAATGTAAGCTCGGAGCTCCGAGCACTCAGATGGTATAGTTTTTGATATAAGCAAATAATCATTTTATTCACGATGCATCTGCACTTACTTGGCGCAGTTTTTCGTAAAGTGGAAGGTCTTTCTAATTGAATCGTGTTTGATGTCAGGGTTCTTGACGGTGGAGAACTCATCACATAATGCGAAAGAAACATGACGCTGTTGAGTGCGAAAAAAACTAAGTAGTAAAAACCCGTCATTATATACTTAATATGTGTAGGTACCTATAAGCGAATTAATGAAAAGCTACACAAGAAATGAACTTTTTGAAATAGAAGTATCTGCTTAAATAGACTTGAAATTTGCGACGATGTGACCTTTTTATAAATTCTTTACTCACATAAATATCAAAACTGTATTATTTCGTTAGTATAGACGAGGTAACACTCTCGTATTCGTCAAACTTCTGAATTGAAACGTTGTTTATCTTTACTTATATATATACACAGAGAAAATACAGAAAAAAAAAAAAAAAAATAGGTACCCTACTCGAAGTTATACGTATCAAAAATCGTGAAACGAGATATCGAATGAGCAAATTTACTTATGAACTAGGGACCTAAAGACCTAAAGGCCTACATCGTCCATTATTGTGAATAGAAAATTTATTTCTCAGTAAAAATCCGTATTGTTGTCTCATAGGCTACATAATTTTCATTAAAATTGCAATTCTTTAGGACCCATTTTGAAAGGTAGCCAGTTGTACTGAAGAATAGAAAAAGATTCGCCGGATTTATCAACGAGTAGGCACCTATAAAAGCGCGAGCAAAAAATTTCAACTCGAACAAATAAAGCTATAAGTACGTTACGTTTCATTTTTTATTTCTAGAAATGATACAAAATTTGGAAAATGGTTGAAATCTTTCGAATAGTGATAAATTTTTTGCGCCACCTTTGTAATGATTTGCCAACAAGGCTTCCTTAGACTAGGTAGATAGATCGATTTCAACATACGGCTGAGAAGTATCGCGGTCACAATAGATGGGTATTTATTAGAATTATGCATGTAATCCTGGAACATGCTAATATTGATGCACCCACTATTGACAAATTCCTCACCCTTCTTAAAAAATGTCTTGGTACCAACATATGCGTGGCTTCATTAGGACCTGACAGAGCCCCCAGTTGCGACTTGGAAATACCTCCGTAAATGCACAACGATACGATGTATAGGTACTGCAGGCATTATTTTGACGATATCCTATGCCTTTTTATGGGTATATATAATGATATCTGCCTTTCTTAGCTCCATTACCTATCCCATTTCTGCTTCCACAAAAAAATGACATTCGCAGGTGAAGTAGGTAGGTGATGAATTTATTAACTTCTTAAACCTCAACATTCCTCGACTGTTTGCAGAAGTCATATACGGACATCTTTAAAAGAACTACAGCCACTGATGACTGCACTATCAATATGGTCAATGGCACTCCACTCGCTTACCCCGACCACGCTGCGGAACACCTCGCTATCTTTGACTACCATATACCTCTTATGGACTGAGCTTCGTCCATATACTGCAATGTTAAACGAGCGTGGAAATATGTGTAGCGTGCGGAGAACTCCAACGTAGGCAGCGCGGGTGGGTGCGCGGAGGAGTAACAGCTTCTTCTCCCTCCGCAATCAACCGCGTCGCCTATTTCGAGTCCTCCGCATCTTATTTCTTATCATATCTTTCCACGGGTAAATGTTGTCTTAGCTCAGTCCATAAGAGGTATAGTCAAAGCTTGCTATGCGGCCACATTGTTTGGTCTCTCTACTTCTAAATGAACATAACAAACTCTGCAACCATCAAGATTACAAGATAAATATTGTAAGAAAAGGAACAGCTTGACAGAGATTTGCAATGATTGAACGCTGTAAGACCTTGAATGAAGGGTGCAATTTATCGGCTCATTAAAAGAGACTAATTCCACAGTAACTGCGAACATTAAAAGAGCAGAATGGAACAGTAAAAAAGGTGAGAGATCACAGTAATAGACAAATATTAGAAGAGCATAATGAAGCAGTAAAAATTAATACGTTCAATGAACACAGTAAAAGGTGAACATTATGCTTATTAGAAGTGCGTAACCGAGCAGTATAATAGGGTAGTTCTTTTTTTTTTCTTTTTTCTTCTTAATGCCAACCATTTTGATTATCAAAAGTACCTACAAAGTGTTGAATATGTATTTCACTTGCTCAGGGACTAGTAAGTCAAGCAAAATAAGTAACCGTCAGTTACATACTGTTAAAGCCGGCAAAGTAGGGACAAATTTTGGACTCGACAGTGGGGAGTAGCCGACATCTGGTCCTGGACGTTGTTAGGACCACAGTACACTAAAGAGGTATTGACACTATACAAAATTATTGTCACACAAAATAATGTAGTTCATACATAATTCCGCTGCGTTTGCTGCGCCGTTGTGAATGCCTTACCTTACCAGAGGTACCCTAGTACCACCCTAGTACTGAACTAGGTACTGACAAAGTTCCAAGAGTTATAAAAAATCAAGAAATTTACTAAGGCTTGGAATTTAACTGTTATTTAACTGTTATAACCGTGACCGAAAAAAAAATTATCGATCTTGACCGATTGACCGATAACCGTTTCAAAGAATGATCGATAGTTCATAACAGTTATAACCGATATTTTATAACTCTCAAACGGTCATAACAGTTATCCTGACTGAAATAATAACTGTCAAACTCGCAATAAGGAGAGAAAGCTTCGATTCAGCAATTCAACCTGAGGTTCGGCCCAGCCGTCCAAGACATACTTTTCAGCAGATTCAGTTTTGACTTTGTAAGTTTGTAGCTGTTGGCTTGTTGCCGTTTGCCGTTCGCATTCAGATAACAATTCAAGAAAGAGCCTTAGTTAGGCACAAACCAATCAGCGAGAAAGCTTCACCTACATACAACAAGTTGGACAAAAGATCCTTGTTTTGCTGACTGATTGGTTTGTGACAAAGTACGACCCTTCTGTCTCATGTTATCGCCTCATTAGCTCATCGTTGGCTCATCGCAAAGTGTGTATGTTCGACTTCGAGGACAAAGAAAAAAATGTGTTTCGACTTCGAGTTTCAACAAAATTAAACTGTGTTGACTATATTGCATTAAAATTTTCAACAATTTTTCTTTATTGATTTATTCTATGGTGCGCTTCCTAATTTTTGTTTGTTCAAATTCTCTTCCACTTCCACAGATTCTTTTGCCTGAGACTGAGATCTACAGCAAATCTTAGGGCAATTGCTGTATCAATCTTCAAATCAAATCTCCTCAGTGTAATGAGAGTTCAATGGTCAAGAAACGTGTAAACAATTTATCAAATGTGCAGCTGGTCACAACATCGAAAAAATAATGTTGTAGGCCTACTACACTACTACCTAACTTCTTTCAACTTTTCATTTTCTTTGTGTGACCGAAATTTTTCGGTCATAACAGTTATAACCATTATTTGGCCAACGTTTTGACCGTTTGACCGTTATGACCGATAATCGTTTCAAATGAAATTTTCTGAGAGTTATTTGAGATTTAACCGAAAAAAAAATAACGGTCAAAAGCCCTAAAATTTACACATGAGAATAATTTTTTTTGAAATATGTGGAGTAGTCTATTCGCACCAAGTTTCAGATTTTTGGTTGATTTCTGGTTCTTCTACAATTTTTTTAAAAACAGTGAATTTACAGAAGACTTTATGTATAACTGGGGAACAAATCATTGGCGCTACATAGTGGCAAGACACTCAAGTACATCATTTCTCGTGACAGCATTAGTAATGGTGAATAATATAGGCAAGTGTCAATACCTCTTTAGTGTACCGTGGTCAGAACCGAAGCACTTGGTTAGAATTTTTGAGTTGAGGTGTGCTGTGAGCACAGATATATAATAGAGAACCTAGATATCGCTGGCCATGTGTGTTAAATATTTGTGACTAGCCATGACGGCGTGCCTTTTTTTATCAAGTATTTTTATATTATTTAAACATTTTTTGGAATTAAAAAATGTATTTTTTTTGCTTTTGATACAATTGTGTCATCTAAATTTTCAAATATTATTTCTTCATATTGCCTATCACTTATTACAAAACAGAAGAAGTAGGAAATTGTCGATGAATTTTTGGCGATGCAAATTCCTTATGGAAAACATGTAAATAGTAATAATTTTTAATAACTTCGGTAAAATAATGTAGATATATATTTCATATTTCTACTCTGGAAAATCATTTAAAAAAAAAAGTAGAAATTGTGTAGATTACTTCTCTGTGGACCTGTATTCAAAATTTTAACTCTCCTTTTTCAGTCTTCTGCATTCATCTCCTCTAATTATTCATATCCTAATAATTGATTCTACGTGTCGTCCTCCTGTAATCTACAAATAAATAGAAGAAAAACGTTTTTATTTTAAGATTAATTGATTCCTTTTCCCTTTTCTCTTTCACTTTTCCTTCTCGAGGTCCTCAATATATTCTTTCAAGTCCACTCACCTTCAACTAACAGTTATTCTCGACGTCGAGTCCTGATTTTTGTAATTCATTATTCTATATAAGTATTCTTCTGTTAAATCGTGATGTCGTCAAGTCCTTCTCCACAGTTTATAATCTAGTCAACTACCGATTTAAATTAAGGTTTAATTGGCAACCTTTTCTATTGGGGGAGGGGGAGATTCTTGAAAATTGTGATTTTTTGTCATTTGCTAAGAATAATGCTTAAAATTTTTTCAACTCCTTCCGTCATATAAATGTCGGAAATTAAAATTCCATATTCCTCTCTCAGCATAATAGCTTGAAAGTTAAAATTTTCCCAAGATACCCTCTTGTCATAATTGTATACAGCTCGATGTACGAAATTTTTTCAATTTCAACTCATCTGGTGGTTCAATGTTTTTCAAGATCCTCTCCTGTCATACATCGCTCGATTTCCAATATTTGAAATATTTTCACATCTAACTCTTTTGATAGAAAACATTTTTACTAACCGCCGTCTATCGTCTATACAGCTCAAAAGTCTTAATTTTTCCAATTTTTCCGCGTCTCTCGAGCTGTAGTTAGCTCAATTGTAGAAATTTCATCAAATTCAACCCGTTTTTCTGGGATTAAAATGTTGAATTCAATTCTCAATATCAAGATCAATCCATTCCATAGAAGAGGAAGAGGATCAGTGAATACCTTGTTTAACTTTGTTTATAACGCCATTGTTTTTCATTACAACTTTCATTTCAACTTTTTTAGTTGAATAATATAAATCTGATTAAAAGCTTTATTACAATATTCATTTTAGTCAACGTCCCTGCCGAATCGCTCCCTCTATTTTTCCTGAATACATGTCTCTCACATTAGGTTCAAGCTTATACTTTCTTACTCCGTCTGTAGAAAACACACCCACATATTCTTCATACTCCATCATTTTCATCTAATCATCAGAAACTTTTATCCGGATTTTGGTTGATATCAGTTATCTCCAATGTGATCAAACTGCTCGCACGCCTATAAACTTTACCCTCTCACCAATAAAATTACTGACTATATTTCAGAAGGATTACACTCTTGTAACTTAGAATTTATGTCAACAGTGGAAATTTCACAGGCAATTTAGAGGAGTTGAAAATTTAAAACCAAAAAGCCAACCAAAAGGGCAAACATTTTTCGACAAACCACGAGAAATGGTTAAAATTAAACCAAAAAATATAAAATTAAACAAAAATAGTCAAAAAATTTCCAAGGTTAGGTAGTGGAACATCAATGCCTGCCTACGACTTATTCTCACTAATTGCATAGTGCAAATAATGATTAACACTCATTGTAATATGGACACTATTATATGCCTGGATTATGAAACAGATTAAACAAATCCCAAAATAATAAATCGAATTCCTCCAGATGGATAATAATATTTTTACTCTGAAGGATCTTCCGATCTCCGGATAAAATAGTACTTAAGAATCTCCAGATAATTGATGCAAAGTCTCCGGAGAAATATTTATATTTATTATTTCCCACTACCGTGTTTCCCACGCACAATACTGATCTCAGGTTAATTAATAACAATGACGATGAAACTTGAAAAAGAATAATTTGTTAAAATTGACAAAGAGCCTAGATTATTTATCTAGGTATCGTAGGACAGGAATAATTTAATGGAGTAAAGAAGTACTAACACAAACAGCAATGATTGAGGCATTTTTGCACGGATCTGAAATCAGAAATTCACAAGGCAAAAGAAAAGATATGAAAACCAGAACGAAGTGACCTAATGGTTCATCAATATCATGAAACCTCACCCCCTAACTAATCTTCCTCCGTTATTTCACTACCCTATTTTTATTTTGCTGTTACTCACCCTTTCAATTTGATTCACTTCCGACTCTGATGCTGGATTTTAACCGAAACTAGATCAATTTCTTCAGTAGCTTATTCTAATATTCTGCGGTTTTGTGAATTTGAAATGAAAATGAATCTAGGAGCACATTAGAAATGGTATTATAAAAGTAGGTAAATAATATCATCATGAACGATGTTTTCGTAACAAGTATCAAAATACATAAGGAGGCTAAAGTTGAGAGCTATTTTTCACACAGTCGAATGCGTACGTTCATCTTTTGTCAGAATTCTGTAATTATAGACTGATGATGCAGTCATACTTCTGAGCTGCGGAACCTGTTATCTACGCGAAATTATATTTACCTACGTGCAGAAACTTTCATGCTATTCAAGTAACTCGAAACGTCGATTAAATTACAAATCCAACCACCCTCATTAACTCACTCAACTGATAACCCCAAAATCAATAAACTTCTCGGAGTTAGAATTCTTGAGCAAGGAATGCTCAATAGCAAAGCTGATCATCTCATTGAATACTTCATATTTGAAGAAACTTTTACTACAGTGAATTCTGATCTAGGTACTACTCGACAATTTCGTTTGACAACAATTTTTCAATCCGTGTCAATAAGGAATCAAAATGAATTTTTAGCTTCTCATGAAATTATTGATTGGACTGTTGTCATTCAACATCCTAATTATTACTCGCAGTTATTAAATTAATTCTCGTGGTTGCAATAACGTCGTAATTTTCAGGGCAATCAAATGACAGAAATAAACACTAGGTCTAATAAAAGTATATAATATTATTTATTTGTTAAAATATTCGCCAAATCAGACTTATGTTCCAAAAATGATACAAACATTCAAAAATGTTTACGAAAGTACACGATCCCAACGCCAAATGGTACCATCGTCGCAAACGGCCATTAAAATAGAACCATCACGATTAAAGCTAGTTTGTCTGACGGCAGTGTTGCATCGAGGGTGCGTTAATGTTATCGAACGGATCTGAGTTGGGTCAGCTACATCGAGGTCCCAAACATATAACTTTCCAGATTGGTTCCCCAATGCTAGGATCTATTGAACGATTCCAAGAAAGAAAAAAAATATATATTTGTAGATAAACTGTTCAGTTTACTTCATAGTAAAAGTGTATTAATGAACTCCGCTTTGAAAACGTAAGAGAATTTTTGAATCAGAAACGACGATAGTAAAGACCCCTTTAAAAACTGAAGATTCGAAATGAGCAGTTCCGCTGAAAAGAAAATAAGAATTGCCCCATCTCTTAAATTTCATTCATTCATCTGGCTTCGTAAAATGGTTTCATACTTCGACTCACGTGTAGCCAGTTATGGAATAATATTCCAGTAACTTATACTCGTGCAAATATACACATTACAGAATAATTGAATCAGAAAACGCTAGGCAGTAGCTATAATCTTTAAAATTAACGATTGGAGAATAATAATAGGTTCATGCAAGCTGACAATGATTATCAAAACGCATACAAAATTCCTCAAAATCTAAATCACAAACAACGGCTCAATTGATTCATTCAAATTCTTATGTCCAGCATGTATAAAGTGAGACGTCACATTATTTTCTCGAGTTCATGATAATCTTACTCACTTTCTGGGAACAGTCCATCGCAAATTTGATGAACCATATTTCGCAGTCCTGCAATTTCAACTCGTGCATGATCGTTACATTATTATCGCAATTTTTCAAGTCGGTATCTTCGAATCGACCAGGTTTCCAAAACACAAGACAGTTTTCACAAGACTACAACAATATTTATGAATATTACAAATCTTATTCTTGGTGCCCACGTCTCATAACGATTCGTATGATTCTTACTTTGGATAATACAAAATCTCCGAACCACCTTACGCAGTCGACATAATTTCTATGGATATCACGAGTCGAAAAATCTGGAAAATGTTCTTTGTGAGTGGGAAATGAACCTGTTGAGGGCGACGGAATGAAGTCGTACGACTTCTTTATCACAGTCTCCATTTCTTCAACATCCAAGCGCCAAAGCTTTAACGAATGGTCCATACCGCAAGATATAATACGATTCCCCGATAGATCAAAATCCTTTAAAAATATACACCGAACATACAATTAAGTCAAGATAGTAGTAAAGATGATAAATTTAGTTGACGCTGATTACGCACTGCTGATAGAACTTCATCTCTGTGCCCTTCGACTCCTCCTAAAATGGCAATACAAACGTCAGTTTTGATATTCCACAATCTCAATGTGTGATCTTTAGACACTGACAGCAAGAGATTATGATCCACGGGATGGAATTTCAGTTCATTGACGGCCTGTCCATGACCTACGAAAATCAATACGAAAACTAGAGTCGAAGATGAAAGAAAATATTTTAGAAAATAGTGTTTGAATTTACTCACCGGTGAAGTTTTTTATGCAAGATAAAGTAGCGGTGCTGAGAATACGAATAACACCTCTAAGACCCGCTACTGCCAAAATTGGTTTAAAATTGCTATCACTGTACGACCAAGCACAAGTGTAGAAATTTTCTTCAATCTGTAAACATGACAACAGTTCTTGTCGATAATTGTCTTAAAGACAACCTCAAATAAGTTTCTATAGATGACGAGGTTTGAGACAAAGCTTGAAACCGCGGGGCTGGATATAATTCAAGAGACCTGAGTGGAACGTACCTATCTCAAGTTCGAAAGCATTAAATCAAGAAATCGAAAAGCAAAGACTTTTCATTCGAGACAGACTGTAAGATTTTATACGAGTTTACACGCGATCGTTTTCTTACATCTGGATCATCCGAATAACACTGCAGCATTTTCAGTTTTCCATTCTCAAGGCACTCGTAGACAGTCACTCGATTACTTCCAACGCAAGCAAACACATTTATATCTTTCACCAAATGATTAAAATGAACACTGTATAATCGTTGGTTATGATCTTCTTTGTACATGGAACTATAGAAAAATTATTGAACAATTATTGCGCTCTGTAAGAGTTAATCCTGTTTCAAGAGGAAATACTAACGAGTATTTATACTGCAGTTTACTCGGCCGGATGGAACTTTGTTTCTGACGTCCTTTTCGGTTTTTTCGACCACTTCTATACGTAGGAGTCGCGCTGCGAGAAGTATTATCGGTATTTCCACTTCCAACACTAGAAGTTTCATCCTGAGACAAATAAATTGTAAATTTTACAAATTTTATTTCCAGTCACCGATAAGAAGAAAGTATCGATATCAGTCACTAACATTGTCAGATTCGTCCATTTTTTCGTTTTTTAATTCTTCAACAGTAACAAACTGTTGAACTGTAGATTAAACGGACTTTGAATCAAATATATTTGACCATTTTAGACCAACGAATTATCTCACATACAGTGACTGCTCACATAAGATCGAATGACTTCCGATGAATCAATTACTCCAGAATCGACGCTCCAATTTCTCGATGCCGGTGCCTACATCAAATATGAAAGGTGTTATAAATTTAGATAAACAACACACCGATTCACATGTTACCGGCCAATGTGAACGAACGGTAAAAGTTTAGGATGAGAAGTACAGACAGACAGGAATTCAAAAGAGGAACTTCATTGTTTGAAAGATAATTATTTAACATTTATCACTCACCTTGTACCGGGCGTATCGATTCCGAATTACGAGGAAAAGAGAGTAGGTACCTATCAACGAAACACTTCGTTTTCGATCGAAAGGAGCGACTGAACGCTCTTGGATTTGAAAGATACCAAGTTACTCCTAACCTTACAGATCAAAATATTATGTAAAACAATATTATTTTCATAAATATTAAGAAACTACCCCTCCGTGGCGTCATCTTCATCCAACAACCCCTGCGTTTTTCCCCTGCTGTTGCCATGTTGCTGCCCGACTGTTGCTCGCTAGTACGAGTCACAAGGCGAGCTCGAAGGGCGACCTGAGCAAACTGAATTAGTAATAGCATCATTCGTCAGAGCGTGTTACTACCGGGCAAATCCACAGTCTCGTCCGTCTCGAAATTGTATAGACTGAGTAAGCGACTCGAGCAGGACTCGAGTAGCGAAGTAGCGAGAAGGAGAAGACATTCTGTTCAACCGGGTTGATTTGCGGTTTCCGTCGTTTCATGCGCGCTGAACAAAAATAATACAAAAGAGAAAGAAGATATTATTCTGTTCTGTCGATTCACGCATTCCAGCCAGTATTGAGTTCCCCCACTGAATCCTGGTATTCCTGAATCCTGGTAAACATTGTGAAGTCTTCGTGAGACGGTGCACGGTGAGTTTGCACTTTACATGCTTTTACAAACATTGTACCGTGCTTACAAACAACGTGCAAAGAACAAGGAGAAAACGTTAAACGTGATGAAATTGGAAGAAAATATAGAAATTAATTTTGCAATATTTTACGAAATTTTTTGTCGGAATGTTGCTTCGTACGTCGTGTAGTGCTGACATTTCACAGCTGCTGTCTCCATCATTGCGACTGTGAGCTGATTTCATTCATTCCTCTCCAAAATGGTTGGCACCTGTTGCGTTCATGGATGTTCATCGAAAAGATCGAAAGATATGAGATTGCATCGGGTGAAAGCTAATCCGGAGGTAATTTTTGCAATACCCTGTCATAGTTCTAATTCTATACAGATTCATAAGAGATACTGTTTTTAGATGCGTCGGAAATGGCTGACGCTTGTTGGTCGAGAAGATCTCATAGAAGACGACACGAAGAAAAATCTTCTTATATGTGATAAACATTTCAGCGATAGACAAAAATATTCCGCGAATGCTAGGAATCGAACTAATTTATTAGCTGATGCTTTCCCAGATACAGGTATGAAGTTTTTACATTGTCAAACTGGTGATATTATTCGCAATACCACGTGGTGAAAAGTTAAAGTGTCGATCGTATATATTTTTCCCTTTCATTGCTACAGATTTACCTCCAAAATCGTTTAGAAATGCCAGCGAAGTACTATCGACGAAAGAGAGTATTAATCAGCCATCGCACGTCTTGTTACAAGATTTTGTATTTGTAGACTGTGACGCTCAACCTGACGAAGCCTGCGGTAAAGATCGAATGAGCTTTCTTGAAGAATAAGTGTACGGCGTGAATGAATGACAAAGGTAATTATGCTGGTATTATGATGTTCAAAGCATTAGATTTTGAGTCGGTATTGATGTCTCTCTCCGATCAATCTTTATAAGCATGGTTGTAAATCTGCGTTTAATCAAGTCCGAAGTAGTGTTTTGAATCATCTATTCTGGAAAACGTCAAAGTACCGGTAATAATAAATTATATTTCGTTTGTTTGAGTAGCAGTTTATCGAATTATTGTGGCTTCGTTATGCGCTCGTTGACCGGCTTGACGGAAAGAACCGCTTCAAACAATCGAATGACACGTGGGATCTACAACTAGGAGAAAGAGAGTTTCTCATCGCGAAGATTATTTTTCAGCCATGGAGACCTTTAGATTGTCCATATTGTGAGATAATAATCAAGAATATTATTAAATGACAAATACGTATTACGGTATCATTAATATTACCTTGGTTATGCTTTTAGAAAACGCTCAGCAACTTGAATTCAATTGAAGGAGAGATTCTTGGCTACAGAATTATAGATAGTCCACTACTCAATTATTTTGTTATACTGCAAGCCGATAGTGCTCAGTGTAATTGCTTGTTTTCAACGTTGAGGAATTTGTTCAATCGGTGCCACTTTGCCACTTGAGAAATTTGTCCGGTTTCGATGATAATGGAAGTCAGCTGTCGTGATTCTAACGGTAAAAGAGTCATTATATTTTTAATTTAAGATATGATTTTTGAACAAAATCCGATTGTTATACTCAGGCATGCCCGACTTTGTTAACAAATCAAGTTTCTCTGTTCTGTTTTGATATGCTTTGCTTTTGAATCACTGCTTCAATAATTCAAGTGCAAAATTTTCTCTCAATTCAATTAGTGAGAAAAATTAATTTCATAGATTTGTAGGAATTCTTTAGTTCTTGTCTCGACTAGTAGACCCATTGTATCCTTAATTATGATTTTCTGAACTTTCTTAGCTCAAATAAGTACGCTATTTGTAGGACTCATCAGTTCTTGTCACGACTAGTGGACCCATTTATCTCTAATTATGATTTTCTAAACTTTCTTAGCTTAAATAAGTACCTACGCTAAATTTTGAAAATTATTCAGTTCTCATTTTATTTTATTAGCGGCAAGCTGCAATTTGTCGGAATAACCTTTTCCTGAAATAATCGAGCTGTGATGATTCCTAGTTTTTCTTAATTCGTTTACAGTAGCTACAATTTTAAATGCTCTCATCGTCAATCTCAAATCCCGTGCCTTCTCATGTTGTTGCGGACCTAAATTTCGCAAACGTTCATAGAATTGTTGTAAATGTGTGAGTAGGAAAGTTTACATTGAAGAGTTTTAGAGGAACAAACGCTGACTTACTCTCTCTTTTTTTCCCTTTTTTGGTTCACACACATGGCAATTGATGTTAAGCTATGAGTCCGCACACTAACCGTACAAGGAAGGGTATTCATCGAGTTACTACCGGAGTAAAGTACCTTAGACCATACAGCAATATAGATTGCCAAAAGTGATAAGAAATATTATGTCGAAAGACTGTAGGATGGAAATAAGCCGCTTGGGTCCTTATCAGAATTGGAAAATGTAAATAAGTAATGAAATTGTAAAAATCTCAGATTCTCGGTAAAGGTGTATGATATTTTTTTGGTTCTAAAAAATTGAACAGAAACTATCGAGTAAGACTATAATATTATGTATAAATATTTACAAGAAGAAGAGGAAACAAAATATGTTATTCTGGCCTTGGCCATGGAGTGGTGCTTAACGGATCTCCGTTGCCATTCTCTTTCTGGCTTTTTTGTTCGGCTTCGGTCATTGGTTGCATTGCCGGAACCAATTCTTTCTTCTCTTTAGTCAATGTATGTCGTATAATCTTTGCTATGTGATTGTGACGGGCTACCTAAGGGAGTCGAACGTGAATGAAAAGATACTAAGTCCGAATTACTAGATTAAAATATTCAATTGGCTCGAGCAGAAAAGAGTACATACAATGATAAGGTTGGCGGACAGAATGAATTTTGGTTACAACTTATTATAAAGAAACTTCGTATTGGTCTTAGAACAAAGAATGTTTTACCGTTATATTACTGCAAATGGATAGGCGCTAGTTGACTCATATCCTATAATTATGTTAACAATGAAGATTTTACTATTGTCCCGTTAGTTTGTCGTAAAAAAGATGCGGGCTACATGAATCATCAAGGTTAAGTTAATTTTGTACGTTTAAACTACGATGCTAAATATTTTCTACTGTTATACTGTATGCTATGTACGTGATCCTCGCCGTTGACCAAAAGTCACCGGTGAGACCTGAAAAAATTTGAATTCGTATTCTCGCTCACCGTAGTAGATTGCGGTAGAGCCGAGATAATGGTAGAAGAAGGAGAAAAATAAAGATAGACTTCGGATAAGGATACACAGGAAAGGGGAAAGGTAGGAAAACGTACGCTACGCGACGGTAGATTAGGAAGTAACACGGATGCACGAATATCAGTTCGATTATCTCGTCTCTACACCAATACTACCACAGCCTATACTCTCATATAACTACAAACGACCAGAAAGTGAAAATATATTAAAAATAAACAAATAAAAATCAAAAAGAAAAGGGGAGAGGAAAAAGAAAACTTCTTGTATTACAATCTTCTATTCCTCGAAATAAATTTAATTAAGGTTCATCGAATTTTCTTGATTTATTCCATAGAATTTTCTTTATTCATAATCTGATTCCTATTGTATACTTCCATACGTAAGCTCTCACCGTATTTTGTTGAGATTTTCATTGCCTGGATACAATCTGCGCCTATTATCATCGATTTTTCTAGACAGTTGTCATGTACCACCACAAAATCAATCTCAATAATTGTAGAAGCTCGCCCTGTGTTTTCGTCGATTATTCTAAATGGAATTGTTATCATCTTCTCATTTACTCCTACGTCTTTTTTTTTTTTCGTATTTTGCAGCGTTATTGCATATCGTTGAATCCTTGTTATATATGGAGCTTCTCTCCTCGATATTTCGATCAAATTTCGGTCAATCTTTGATATGAATCTCTCAGTAACACATGATAGATTTGTGGATCCGTCAAATATAGCGTATCTCGTTACTTCACGACCTTTTATTCTGCCGACGAGTATTTTTATTTCCAATATTAATCTCGTTCTTCGGGAGTTTGAGAATATTTGCGAGCTCGTCTTCGACTGGTTCTTCAAATTGTAATTCCCATGGAGTTGCGAGAGTTACAGTATGTTCTGTATATTTAATAGTTTCTTCGACAGATGATAGACATTCAAACCATCGATTATGTGGGCTACCTGCTATTTTTAATCTTAGCATATTCCCTATCCTCCCTATTACTCTTTCTGCAAGATTCGACTGAGGGTTGTAGGGACTGATATGACATGCGTTTATCCCTAGCTTACTCATTCCTCGGTAATATTCATCCGAAATAAAACAGAAGAGCCCAAGGATGCCATAGACTGTAACACCACACCACACCATCACTCCGGGTAAATTTAACGCATGTTCCATAGTGATGTGGGGGTTTTCAGTTGACCAGTATACACAATTATGGCGATTTACCATACCATTCAACTTAAATGATGCTTCATCACTCCACAAGATGCTCCGAAAGAAGTTAGGGTTCTCTTTGCAGCACCCCTTGAACCACTCAGCAAATTCCAACCAACGATCAAAATCATCTTCCATCAATTGTTGCTCAAGTTGCGGACGGTACACATGAATTTTGAGATCTTTTAAGATGCGGCGATACGTACGACGGTCGATTTCAAGTTGAAGAGATGCTTTACGTGTTGAACGACGTGGGTCCTCTACAACAGCTTGCGCAACCGCCATAACATTATCCTCTGTCCGCGCTTCTTGTGGACGGCCTGACTGCGGTGCGTCACTGACAGATCCCGTAAGTTGAAATTTTAAATGCATGTTACGAATCATTTGCCTCGAAGGAAAACAAGAATTGGGATAACTGTTTTCAAATTCCTCGCGCAGCGACACAAAATCGGAATTAAGCTGGTAGTAGGCTGTCCTCTTCAAGCGTCGTCGAACATCAGTATCAGAGAAATCTGCTTGGGTAAAATGATCGCGACATAGTTTAGCGCCTGAAGGTATGATTTTGACATGTTTCATGTCTTTTCTCTCGCCGGACCCCGATTTTGAAACTCGTGAGTACACCTCCCCCCCCCCCCCCCCGTCAAGAGAGACCGTGCGTCCGTGTACATCTCTATCCCGCAGTTGATTCAAAAATTTGCGAGTACACCCCGCGTGCATCCGTGCAAATGACCTTGGGACTTGGAAAAGACATGAAACATGATCTTCATTTATTTGGCTACGCCAGAAAATTTCTTCTCTTTGTGCGATTCTCTACATGTATGACTTTAAATTTTTTTTCAACACGGCACACTTTTTCACGGCGAGACGTACATACAAGCACTATAAAAATTGGATACAGCATTATACTACTATCGACTAGCCGATAAAATCTTTGGTTCGCTTATCTTAAAATAAATGTCAACGTCTGCAAATTACTTCTTACTCCTTATATATTTCGCACTAGTGGTCGGAAATCGAATTCCAGCCCGACATATTCCTTCAAGTTATGACAAATGACGTAATGTTTGTAGCAGTCCACAGTATCGCACACGTGATGACAATTTATTTATAGTGAAAGCTTAAAATAACTGAAAACGAATACCGGTAATTTACTTTTGAATAAAAAAAGTTTTGAAATGCGCCGCGGGATGTGAGTATCCTATGGTGGCCTCAATTTGTGTCAATTATTTTGTTTGGAAGCTAGATCAAAAAGCTTGAATTATTTAATCGAGAAATAAATACTTATTGACTCCACAAACAAACTAACTAAATGAACTTCTATTTACAAATTACAGAAAAAAACAAAGAAGTCAGAGACTAACTACTCTCATTATCGCGTTTTTTGACGTCTGATTACAAATCAAGCAATTGCTTAATCCTTTCTTGAGACAAAAAATTTAGGGGGCAGATTATATGGTACCATAATATTGTAATTGAAATTAGAACAGGGAGGCAGGTAGAAAGAATTACGTCATGCTGGATTGGATTTGAACACGTGGTTCGATTAATTCAAGGAGATATGTAAATTTCCTGCCATATCCTGATTACTTTTCTTAACTGCCCAAAACAGAAGAGTATTTCTCATCTAACTGTCTATTTTACAACCCAATTGGTGAAAAACCCATTGAGATATCTCACACGAAAAAAAATTCATGTATTTTAAAGGGTGTCAGTGATTTTCTAGAATAAATTGACTGCTTTATTGCATATATTCGTTTTCTTCTTCCTCTTCTAAATCATTTCTCACAAGTCATTCATCTTTGCTATCAGACTCCAAAAATCTTGTCCGAGTTCTTCCTCTAATTCTAGTCATTCCATCATCACTATCCTGATGACTTATGTCTTCCTGATCTTCACTAGTATCAGACTCAGTGTCATCATTGATAAAATCCAAGTCTTCCTGTAGGACTTCATCATCAGATTCATTCTCTTTAAGATCATTTTCATCTTCAGCTTCATCTGATATAAAATTACACTTTGTACAAGTAATAGATTTACTTCTCTTATTCTTGGGCCCTTTTTTATGACTATCTGATGGTTTTTCTTTTCTGGGTCTCTTACCAAGATTTGATGAAGTGACAAGATATTCATATTTTAAATTACATTTTGAATGCGCTAGTCCTCTAACTTTCCCACTGAGATGACAGTGTTCAATTACTATTTCCTCCGGGTTTTCTATATTTGCTTCTCACACATATGGTAAATTTTAGATTCCGCACTCAACATTTCAGCTCGTCTTGCTGGTGTAATGGACATGGGCTTGACATCCGAGTAAATTTTTGCAATTTGGTTCACTTCCTCTTTTAATTTTTGCCAAAAAATTTTCACTGCATCTTGCCCACGATATAGAAAAGGTTTATATTCTTTCTGATCAACAGGATTATGACTAACAACTTGATAACAAAATCATGTTGGTTTGTGAAGATGTGTTTTGAAAGTATAAGATTTTTTGTTTGGACATGGACAAGAAATATTGTTTTCAGCTTGTGGCTGCAAATGAGTCTCAAAGTCGCTGTAAATGACGTTTAAAACTAGTTCTTTCATTTTAAATTTTGACTCATTCCATGCTAGATGGTCGGGATTGAATTTCTTGTTTTTATGAGGCATATCTATGCGTGTTGGTTTATTTTTATAGCAATAGTTGTTGATGTGAACTTCACATCTAAAACATTGGTCAAAATGTTGTAAGCAACATCTGCAGAAATAAAGTTTGCTTTTTCCAGATATGAAGATTCGGAAAGGCAGGGTTGACTAAAGCTAAGTGTAATAACGAGAACAAGATCTTCACTCGATAATATCGTGTATTCATTAACTTCGAACAAGATGGACTAAATTTACGTGCATATGCCTAATAGAGGCTAATCGTTAATTAATAATAAGATGACCATATATGGTCATAATAGAAAAGGGGAGGAGTGTGCGAGCGATCGGCGTGAATCGAGTAACGCGATTTTGCAGTACATTCGGACAGTTTTAAGTAGCCGGAAAATATCGGAAGAAAGAGGGTACACGTGCGGTAAATGGTGACAAGAGGAGAGAGAGAGATATATATGATTGATTAGACGAGGACAGAGCAGGAAATGTAAAGTGTCGAGAAAATAGGCGAGAATTGACGTTTATTAAATTGCATACTGAAAACTATACGAATATAGTTTGATCGAAAGATAATTTTGATAAACCAAGTGTGAGCTCGTCCTCACACCAGAATAGGCTAATTTTTGAGAATGTACTAAGCAAGATAGATCACTGATATAACAGAAATGACTTCTTCCATTTTCAGTCATATACAGTGTTTATTTTTGTAGTATATATTACTTACACATAGAGGGTAAACACTAGGATATTTTTTCGATTCTGTTAATGCATACACATTATTACTAGAAGCTGAATTATTCTTCTTGAAAATGGAAATTTCTTCCATCGAAGTTGGGCCATTTCTTTTTAAACCTCGGAAATATGCTTTCTTTAATATAGATGACTTATAATGGTACATTTTTTGAAGTTCAAAAATTTGCAAACGATGGAATAAAAAAAAACATCTGGAGTCTTGGCACATTTTTTGTCGGCTATTGGGTCTGGAAGTTTTATGAATGAACTTGCGGTAAGGGGAGTAAAAGCATTGATCTTCATTTCCATGTCCGTGAAGTTGTACAGCGACCAATTTGATCCCACTACCGCGCTTTCATCATATTTATTTTGAATTTCTTGGATTATATCATTAAAAATATTATCTAGATCGGTAGTTAGGTAGATCTCTCTACATTTGCTATGGATGCCAAAATTTTAGTATATAATTTCCAAGTTAGAATCTTCTATTAAATTTTTTAAAAATAAAATTACTTATATTAAGTTTTATGGAGTTGAACTCTAATAATGCTTTATTGATACAAAAATAAATACAGTTTTTATAAAAATATAAATAATCCGCAATGGCTTGGATGTTATTATCATGTGAAACGATTTCATCTTTTTTGGAGGGAGCAGAACCAGCAGGAGGTATAATTTCAACACTCCGCAGTGCAAAAGATTGGGGATATCTTCCAGATAGTCTTCAAAAGTACTGGTCTGGAGAACATCATTCAATAAGTCTTCATTTGAAAGTTCTTCTTTTTTTTACTTTATTTGTGTCCTCATTCTCATTGATTAGGCTGTCGTATAATTTAAATAATTTGTCTTGAGCGAGCCCAAATTATCGTCCTATTTCAATTGACATATAACCAGTCAACGTAAAAGCAGTATCAAATATTGAATATTTTTTGTAACGAAGGAAAGCTCGACTATTTTTTTTAAATTAAATATAACTATTGCATACGAGACTATTTTATATCTATCATTTTAGGTTGATATTTTAACGGTTTTGCCTTATTTGTGGGTGTCATGGCCATGTCTTTTGTGGTTAACTCAAATTGGAAGGCTTCATGAATGGGTATAGGGGTGTTCTGAATCATCTTAGTTATGTCCTTATGACCCCTGGGTGACATTGCTTTGGGACTTTTAGGAAGATTATCCATTGTCATATCAAATGTTGGAATTTTCCTTCTTTCTTAAATTTCTTAAGTATTCAATTGTCAGTAGCCATTACTAAGTCATGAACATCAATTTGCGGGGTACAGATTACTGCTTGATTCTTCTCTTACTGGCCGCACCTATCGCTTTGGTGAGGAACTTATCCCTTAACTCATAATACACTAAATATCCAATATCGAAGTCATTTAAAGGCACCTTTGCATTTCTTACCTCAGTTGATCCCTTTAGGATGGGACCAGGATTGTCCGTGGAGAAATCATCATCCTGAGCGGCATCTAGAATTATGGCCAGGTAGTGACAAAGATGCTTATTATTTGGGTAGGAACTCACGAGAGTAGGACCACCGGCGATCCGCTTGCATGGCTCGTTGCTCTGCGGTATCGCCAGCTTCAGCTTTCTTCATATATGATGAAGTGACAGCCCCGTATGCTTTCCACAATGGGATAGTGCTTGCAAAGAACAAGAGAGGATAAATATTCATATCCGTGCAATTTAGCACTTCACGCACTTGATGAGATAGTGTTATCACCATCATGCCTGTATAACGCATTGCTTGAAGGGTTAGGAAATTGACCAGCTTCACTCCCCGTTCAGTGCAATAATTAATTATCTGCATTGTTTTCAAGATACGTAATCCTTTCTGGTAATTTAAATCATTTTCCCATGTGGTAGGACAATTCTTGAGAAAATTCATACTTACTTCGAACCGCGTAAAGAGAACTCCTTATTTAAAAATAGCTGCATAACACAGTCTAGGAGAATTAGTCTCTAATTGAGTATAAAAACGACAAAAATCCAAGAGAGATGAAACTTGCAAATATGTTGGGGACAACTTGGTAAGAAACATAGTAAAAGTCTGGACCCCTCTGATGTACGCTCCACCCCCCAGTACCTGAAAACTGCGACTCGAATCAGTTTTTTCAACCATATCTCGGTCATTTTTCGGTTTACAAAAAAATTTTTCAAATAAAATTTACAGGAAATGAAATTATCTACAAAAAATTCTTCCAGAGACGATGGATATTCCATTCGCTTCTTACGTACGAGTATATTTTTTTATATTTTTCGCGATTATAGTGGCTCTCTACAGCCGGGATTTGATCAATAAATTTTCTTACGGCAGCTCTCTTTTCATTTACTCCGGGTCGTTCTCGTTTTCCTCCACGTGTTCCAACCGGTGCTTCTCCACAAAACGCCAGTTTCGCAACAGTCAGCAGTCTGCGATGTTTTACCTCGAATACGGATGAGAAAAAAGGTTGACATACGCGGACCATTTCCTCTCCATTTGTGAGAGGTATCCGCAATAAAATAAATTGATGACGTAGAGTGACATTAAATTCCACCTTTAGTTGTACAACAGGGAGAATGACATGAAATATTCACAAAATAGGCGACCTGAACGTCGTGGGACTTGTGAAAGTCCGCTGGAATTTCTGTCTTCTTCTTTTGCTTCTTTGGTTTTCGACGCGTGGTTCGCGGCTTCTTTGATTCTAGACAACCAAGTAGGATTGAGTTTTGAATACTCTTTTCTGAGTTTTTAAAGAACTTCGATTTCATTTCGGGTAAAGATTTTTGGTCAAGCTTGTTACATTCATATTTTCCTTCATTATGTTTGCACGGTATTCTCCAAGATTTCATCAAAGGATCAACTGAGCTGTATCGCTTCCTCCACAAAAGCACGATCATTGTCAGAAATATACATACCGCTCTCTTTTCGCTCTTTCACGTGCAGACAATAATATACTTATACATTTTACTGTGCGACGCATAGTTTCCGAGTAAACAGTACAGTTTCTAACGTCAACAAAGGAAGAACGCTATCAAAACGCAACACGGCGACTTCTTTCACATGAAATCAACGACTAGCGGTTTTGCAAAATGATTGTGCAAACATCAATTCTTTTCAACATAATAGGATTCTATATTACAGGTGTACATATTTTTTTCCCTCAACTATAATCGTATTCTCTATATAGGCGTTCACATCCATACATTTTTTTTTTTCCTTAACTAAAATTGTATATTTTCTAGACAGGCGTTCACATGTGTATATATATATATATTTTTTTTTCTTGACTAAAATCGTATTCTCTATACACTCTTAATTGTAATCACATTTGTGATCAACGTTGAGACAACTGCCTTCTCTTGAGTGGAGCAAGAAACGAGTACCGCACGTGATGGGAAGGGTACGTGTCTCTTGACTCCCAGGGCTTCAGGATTAGCCTCAGGCATATTTTGTAGTTTTTGCAAAACATTTGGGTTGTCCTGCGACGGAAGCAGCAGGACATTCCTAGTGTTTGTGTCTGCGAGGAGGGCAGGCACTTCTTCTTCTTTGGAGCTGGCGCAGGCTTTTTAGACACCTTAGCTCTCTTGGCCTCCTTGGTATTCTTGGCCAGTCGCCGTCTTTCCCCGCGGTGGATCTTAAATTTGGGTTCCTCTGCAGGGTTGACGAGATGTGAGATGGTTGCTGTTGTTTGACTGGAGGTTGCAGCCGCGTGAGCTGCGGCAACCTTCTTGAGGTACCTGGTGGCTGGACTATGGCTGGCTATCTGGACGGTTGGCGAGGTCACTGCTGCGGCATAGGACTTCATACTCTTTTGATTCAATATGAACTTAGTCGTTTTTGTGATTCTCAATCCTTCTAGCGCATCACAAAGTGGCGCCCGAACTAAATTTCATTCAATTATCGAGTTTTTTATCATTTATTTCGCGCCGTATCGAACAGTTTTCGTGAGTTTTTTAATATACCGACATTTCGTGGTTTTTCTAATATTCATTCGAATCGTATTAATTTCTTCAACAAATCGTCGCGAACCTCAATTACGTGCACGTCATATCATAAACGTTCTCTTTTCGTATTATTTTTCACATTTTCGTTCCGCTTCGCATCATATCGTGAAAAAATAGTGCCGAATTCGCGAAACACAAATTTTTCATTTACAAAAAGTATCAGGAATAAAAGGCATAACAAAAAATTTTTCTTAAAAACTATTGGTAACTATCGTGCGTTCAGTGACTAGAATTTCTTCGGCGATTTTGGCGACCGCGCGGCATCACTATAGCTTTTCCTGCAACAAACAACGGTACAGTTTTTCATTAGCATCATTAATATGGTATTTTTCACTTCTCATAAATCTTAACACAACAGTTTTCATTCCTATAAAATCCCAATGAGTGCTTTCTTCTCACAACTTCGAACGACCGAATGTGATCTTATAGCTAAGACTTTTCGACTCAACCTTGACACCCTTATTGTAAAACACAAAATTAATGAAGGCGGACCACTCGCTAACAAACTTAAAGCTCTAAAAAAAGAATTCGCTAGCAAAATTGAAGTAGTAGGTTACCTAAACGAGGAATTTCATTTAGCACGCAACGACGAACATCGTGATCTTACTATAGACATAAACAAAGCTAAAGAGTGTGTCAAATTGTACTACGAGCAACTTCAGCATTCACAAAACAGTCCTCTTCGAACTACTAAAGGAACAAAATCACAAACCGAAACTGAAACTACTAACAATATTGAACCATCCGACAATAACTCATCCAACCCGTTATCGCAATCACCCCATTACCACAGGTTATTCGCCAGGAGCCAAATATGGATAAGATAGACGAGTTGATAAAAACTGTAAAATCGAAATCGTCCAAACCAATACCTTTTCGAGACTTCTCAGGTACACAAAACGAAGACATCGACGAACACATTGAAAGCTTCACGAAGATAGCTTTCCCGACATTAAGGTTAGGGAATACATCAAATATTTAAAAAATGGGGCGTACGACTATTTCATACATGAAGTGCTAAATCCCGATAGACCGTTAGATTGGGACACTATTACTAGGGCATTACGCAACAAATATGCAAAGGACGAAGATGACTGGAGTCATCTGGCAAGCCAAACAATAATGTCCAATAAGGAAGACGTGAGCATATATGCTAATAAAATGATTAGAATTTGTAAGATCATGTGACGTCGACGAGGTTCGACGTCACGGTCTGAGTCGTGGGTGGTGGAGGCGCAGGGGCCTTCCTCTTCTTCTTCTTTTCAGTAGTAGTAGAGGTGGAGAAGGCGTTGCCCGCTACGGAGCTCAAGATCGGTTGTAGTATGGAGTCTACCAGTTTCTTGATTCCCGGAGCCAGAGCGTCGATGCTGGGATCTTCAGTAGGTGGAGTGGTGGTAGGTTTTTGCTGCTTCAACAATTTTTCAGTCAGCTCCTTTATAGTGTTTGACAGCGTGATGATTTGCTTTGTCATGCTGTTTACTTTGTCGTTGAGCTCCCTGCGGGCCTTGCGTTCATGGCTCAGCTCCTTCCGCAGGTTCTCGATTGTGGTGGATTCTTCTGAGGCAGTGTTAGCGTCCAGTCGCTGCCTCTTCCTGTTGGTTGATGGTTCGTTTGTGCTGCTCTGATTTCCTTGGGGGAGCATGCAGCTGGGTTGATTGATCTTAGGTGTTGTCTTAGGACACAGTAGGTACAGGGTGTCCACTTGTCTGGAAAATCTGGAAGTCAGGGAATAGTCAGGGAATTTTGTGAGACCTGGAAAAGTCAGGGAATTTTGGGAATTTTACCCAAAGTCAGGGAATTTTTTGAGATTCGTCAAAAAAAGTTCAAGCTAGGAAGCTTTTCCTCCTCCTCCACCTCTTTTTTTTTTTTTTTTTTTTTTTCTCTCTTGCTTTTCAGTGGAGATTATGGTCTGGAAAAACCTGGAAAAGTCAGGGAATTTCATTTCAGAGAAAAAGTGGACACTCTGAGGTACCTTTCTCCTTTGCCTTGGTAGCAATGTATTTGTCCATGTCACTGCATTCTAGGAGTCGGCTGGCTTTGTGTTGGGCAGAGTCTTTGTGGAGCTATTTTGGTAGAACAGTACCACCATCCGATTGTTCCCTGACTCGAATTCACGAGTGAACGCCAAGCATTCGGTCCGAGCGCGATCCATATTATCTCGTCAGAAAGAAACGGCATCAAAAAAAGAGGAAGTCGCGTGATGCGACGAAACGTCGGTCTTGTACAACAAATAGGTAGTGATATTAAGTGCCGTTTTTTCTGTTTTTCTTTTTTTATATTAGATTCCTTTTTGACTAGAATTTGTTTAATCGAGTTCACAAGATTTACAAGTACATAAACAGATACATTGTTCGTTTCTTTCTGGGCCCACGTCTTCGTTCACAGTGGCCCCGTCACCTTGCGAAGTGTTTTTCGTGTCACCATCCGTCTTGGCCACCACAGGGTTGGTTGAAAGAATGCATAACAAGTCCCACGAGAGGTGAACAAATTAGTCTCTCTCCAGGTAGTGCGTCGTACCTGGATGGCCCTATATACTGCAGAGATCAAGAGGTATCTTCAGGTTCCCTGTAGACTGACTTACGTCTCAGCCATGCATCCCCTGGCCAGGTACCGTGGGATTGACGTGACGATTGGGGTGAAGCGGGTGTACATTGAAACATAGTCTCTATTCTCCGAGCCCTAGAGTTACAGGAGCAAGACACGCAGGAGAGTTGAAACCAGAGCAAAGCATTGTTCAGGGTCGTATCCATCACAGATGATACTGGTAATGCTTTATTCTACAATTTTTGGGAAAATAGGACACAAACAAAATTAATTTTAAAAGTTGATTCAATGAGGCCTATTTAACTACATGATCGTTTTTCTAATAAGTTCGACTCCATTGATGAACGGCTGGACTCCAACAAAGAGCGTGTGTCATTATTGGAGGGCAGGAAAGGCCATGGACGTAAAGCCCGGCCCTTGAAATCTCAGTAGAAACAGCACGTGTCTCCGGCATCCGGAGGAAAAAATAGAAAAATACGTAGAAATCACTTAGAACAAGTCCGCATAGAACAAGTCTCCTGCATTTCAGTCTCACCCACATGTGTGCTAACGCCACAAATAGCAATTCCTTGTTTATGGTGTTTCTGCGGTTTGATATCATTGATTTTTGTGAGAACAAAAGGTTTCACATCTGACGGATAATCAACAACTTTGATGATAGTAGACTTAAGCAAAACTTAATTCTTTTTCATTCGTTTTTCTAAACAAAAATGTAAAAAAAAAATAATTAAAAAGATCTATACAAGCGTAATTTTTTTTTTTTTTTTAATGGTTCCCCAGTCCGGACGTACCCGGTGAAGCTAGTATATTCCGCGTAATATAATAGTCATATAACATAGCCCAGGGGTGCTTACATCTTATTATTGTAGGGGGTGGAGAGTGTTGTCGCCCGTGGGGATACCTGCAGGGATTTCATCAGTCTCTGAACAGGCTCCCCATGGGTTTAACACTGTTATATTACCTTGTTGGGGTTATACATGGATGAAGGGGGGCTGAGTACAGCAAGTGTTGTACTCAGTCCTTACATCTTACATCTAGGTATGATGGATTGTTGTAGTGTTCCAGTCTATTGGTCTTCCTTCTGTATGGAGAGGGCATTCCAGAAACACATGTCTCGCAGTCTGCAGTGGTGGTGGTTCGGTGTTGCAAGGACATTCTCCATCAGTAGCACGTCCTCGACTCCTGAGATATTCCCGGAACACCCCGTGTGCACTAAGTGCCTGGCTGCTCCAGAATGTGGGTGGTTCAATGAGGGCCAATCTTGAGGCCACTGTTGGTAGGATTTCATGGGTCCAGGCTCCGTTGGTGTTTTCTTCCCATTCTCTGTTCCACTGGTCAAGATTGGATTTCCTGTGATTTTTTTTTTTTTCTTTTTAAAGTCCATATGGCCTAGATACGGATTCAATTTTGGGTTAAAACCAGCTACACTAATATATGCATCTAGTTTAACAATGTTATAAAACTTCTTGTCCTAATTTATATTAAATTCTGATAATTTGTTCCATCAAAGATCAAAAATTTATAGTAGCTTTTGACATTTTTGCTGCTTATTAAATCTGTTACGTAAATAACACGTCCTTGTATTGGCATTATCTTGGAAATAGAAAAAATACAAATATTTGACGAACAATATTGAAAGTCCCGTAATTTTTGAGGGCCAGTAGATCAGATATGTTCAATGGGAATGTTTTGTTGAACGTCACATCTGGTACTAGCCGCATGCTGATTTCCCTTCGCGCTTTGTCTACTTTCTTACCCTGAAAGAGAAATGAGAATAAGTTGGTGCGGGAATTAGTATTTATACACAAAATAAATAGATGTAAAAATAATAAATACACAAAATAAATAAATGCAAAGAATAAATAGAAAAATCAATGCAAAAAGAATAAGTAGAAAAATAAATACAAAAAATTGCAATAGGTTTTGTGAATTGAAGAATCCACGAACCTAAAAACAAATACCTGTACTTGATGCTTGATTCTCTCTCTTTTCTCCTCTCCTCACCCTAAGGACAGGAAAATTCCAACGCGATGCCCTCAGCGCAGGGTCACATTTTTGAGGTAACATTCCAATAAATAAAGAACATGTCACTTCTGATGACGCAATTTTTTGCTATCACTTACCGAAGTTATTGTGCTGTCCACCAAAGTTATAGTTGTATCCTGAATCCATCTTGTTTCTTCATTATTGGTATTCCCCTGAAAGGAACTTTTTGACGACAATTTGATTTTGTTCGACGAATTTGACGACATGAAAATTAATGTCCCTAGATACGCATTCGGCCCGAAAGAAGCTCAGATGACTGTTATAATGTAAAATTGACTAACTCGGTAGCTGGACTACGACGATCTTTATTACATGCGAATCTGCTTGCGAATAATACAAAGAGGTGAATCTCGAATCGAATATAATAATTAAGATACACTGTTCATATTTTTCTTATAGCTACTTTTCCGAAGGTGTTGTGATCGGTTCGTGCGTGATATTATCTGTAAACATCAATGTTTTACTTTCTTGACTTCTCTTTAGCTCGAAAAAAAAATATTCGCAACGATTCTCATAACACCGACCACCTTTGGAAAAAAAAAAAATGTCGTAGACGTTCTTTTTTTTTTGTACATACAGATAGAAAAACATGTATGAAATATCTCGGTTACATAATTATAAACATACACAAAAAATTTTACAAACATAGGAATCGTGCGGTTATTATCTAAACAGTGAACAATATGGGATCTTGGATGACACTTTGTAGTAAAGATGTGTTACTGCAGAGCGTGGGTATATTCTTAGCATCTTTTGATATGGACACAAGTAATCCCGGCGGTACGGCATCGTGGTACTAATTTGCGTCATTATGAAATACAGACGTGCCTTGGTCATGCGACGCGCTAGGTAGTCTTCTAGGCCTTGCATAGCCTCACATACGTCCAACGTTTCAGAAATATTGTTGTCCTCAAACAACCACCTTTGACACGCTACAAAGGGCCTGCTGCACCACACTTTGAAAAGAGGGACGCACGCTGGGTGCACTCGCAAATTTCTGAATCACCCACAAGGTAGAGATTTGCACGGACGCACGGTCCCTCTTGACGGGGGGGGGGGGGGGATGTGTACTCGCGAGTTTCAAAATCAGGGTCCGGCGAGAGAAAAGACATGAAACATGTTGAAAAATAATATACAAAATAAATCAATGCAAAAAGAAGAAATACGATAATAAATAAATAAATGCAAATTATTACTAATGGGGATACCAATCATCTCAAGCCTGGTAAATGGCTTTGAAATGATATTCAATATCCCCAATCTTAATCCTACCATCTTAACTACACTTACAACATAGATTCCACGCATATGAGCGGATTCTACAACAATTACACAATTTACAAGATTTAAAAGCACAAAAACATATAATTCTCAAATTTTGTTCTCTGTATTAAAACAGAAATGTTCACGCGGATAATCGGAAAAATCAAAATGAGATTTATTCTGATGTCGAATTGTATACAAATCTCTATTTGTTACAATTTCATGTATGAAAGAGTCAGTATCTGTACAAGCGAGGTAAATACTCTCGCCAATAGATTTATCAAAGAGGGGCTTCATAACATTATAATGGAAATCTGCCATATGTGCCTTAGAAATATCTAAAACACTCATCCCAGAATGAATAGGCTTGTCAAAGGTTATTTTCACACAAGTCATTTCAATAAGGTGGAGGTTGGATTTTTTATTTAGAAGCACAGAGGATTTGAAATTAGGCTTATTTATCCACCGTTGGACTAGTTGAGGCTTATATACAAGGTGGAAATCACATTTACCTCTGCATCCCTCCAGCATCTTACCATAACACAAATTTACTATCAACTTGTAGAAATTCTTTTCAAATTCATTTTTAGCATTTTTCCAAAGGTCAGTATTGAACTTAACATATTCCGCCATCGAAGCTGACTGACAGACTTTAATGCCACTATGAATAGCAAGAAGTTCTACACCTTGTTCCAAAAGTGTCTTCAAATAACGATAATGGATGACATAATTATGCTTACTATGGAGTGTTGATATAAGTTTTGGAGGCACCCTCTTTTGGTTGGATTAGCAGATTGGTTCAGGGGCCAAAGGGAAGTCAGCAAATTTTTCGTGAAGATATTGTGGAAAATACAGTTCACACTCTAGGATATATCCTTCATCATTATCATCGGGGCAATATCCAATATTACAAATTAGATCGAACTTTTCAGATCTTGACAGCCACTCAAAATTAGAATATGGCAATACTTGTGATAAAGAGTAACCATATAAATTATTGGCATCTAAATATAAAATATATTTTTCACTATCTGCTTGATCATATGCAACCCCCATATAACAATCATTTGCTTTTAGATACCTTTTGCTTACATTACAAAACCCACCTTGAATACCCTTCTCAATGAGCAGATACATATTATAGTCGGTTATGAGTGGAATTTGTTTCTTTATAGTCTTTAACATGGCATTAAAACTAAGGCTGGGAGCTGAATAACAATGAGCTGGATTGATTGAATAAATCTGGTAGCAGGTATCACAAAAACGTTCAAAAATATCGGCCAGCAACAGGACATCTATATGGAGATAGTGGTCACTGTACTCCTCCAAATTTTTACATTTCAAGACTCTAAATACATCTTGGGCAAAGATATACTCAGCTTCTGAAATGTTCTCCCTGGAAAGGGTATTGAAGAAGTGATCAGCAGTTGGGAGCTGTTCTTCTTCATATTTTTCGGTACTAGAAATATATTCATGAGGGAATACACATTTACGGGAAGCAATTAAAAACTCCTCATCCAATGTATAATACTTACTTATGAATATGTTTCATTTCGGATTTATCAATCAAACTAGCTAATTTATTCGACCCGTCTGTTAAGAAAAGAAAAGTATTAATAAACCAAGCAGAAATACATTCAATTATTGGTTTTTGCGATGAGATAAAATTTTCAGAACTAGTTGCCAGTACTCAGATGGACTGATTTTTAGGAATAGAATTATCAAAATTATTATAATGGATGGGTTGACTTTCCTCCGCAAATATATCAACCTCATTGTTAAATTGCCTATGAGTATTAATATACCCATTGTCATCATCATCAGATGGCTCATCTATGACAAAATCTAAATCTTTGTCACTAAATGTGGGTGATGAGAGATGATCATGATCAGAAACTGCGTCATCTATATTGACTACTGGTTTCTCGCAAATGTGGCATATAGGATTTGGAGTAGATTTTAATTCCTCTTCTTCTCGCGGATCAATAATTTTAGTGTAGGTATTTGAGAGAATAGCTGAAATTTTTTTGGATTTCATCTTCTATCATGACTCGAAATATCTTCCACACCTTTGGACCACAATACACGATGGGTTGATAATCAATTTTATCCCCCAAATTTCGGGAAACAACATAATAGGTTCATGTAAACGGGTTTTTATAGTTTTAGATTCATTATTGGTGTTAGGAGAAATGGGACAAAGAGAAGACTCAAAATCAGCGTAGATGATGTAGGGAATCTGCATTTTCATCTTCATCCTTTTCAAACCAAGTTCTATAAAATCATTCTGATCTTTCCTAGGCATTTGAGGTTTTACTGGTGGATAACCACAGCATAAGGCCATATGTTTCCCAAGATATTTTTCAGAGCAAAAATGATGGAGGCATGATCCACAGATGTGTAAAGTAAACCCTCGGTGATTTAATTGGGATCTAACTAACGCCGACAGATTCCTAATGTAGCAGTAATGTTGACGGTATTCATCAAATATAAACAATAGATCAAAATGCTTATCCTTATAATATTTCTTTGAAATACGTAAAGGATATACACTCGGATTCTTTTTTGAATTGGTGATACTGTAAACATTAACCAAACCTTCATTATTTTTCTCAAAAATTGATATTTCATTAAAATCAGTCGGGCTGTACACATCCATACCACTAAAATTAAGATTACTTAACAGATTAGGAGTATAATGATACATGCGCTCTTTGTGTGGAACAGAGGGTTCAAGGTACTTACAGGCACCTGAATAGAAAAAACAGCGGTTATCATCATTTCTTATATTGATTACCGCCTGTTTTTTCATTAGTGCTGGGTGTAGGGGTATAAAAGAAGAGGCCAAAAGGGGGCAAAAGCGATTTAGAACAAGCTCTAAATCTGTAAAAGAATGGAGCGAATATTTGGAGCCCATATGCTCGTTAGTTTCATACTTAGTTTTAAATACGTCTATTAATTGATCAAACCATTCATTTACATTAAGACTTTGGAGAATTTCATACCCACAAGAACGCATTGCAAAGTTTGTAGTCATTATCTAATGTTTTTTTACATAATACTATATTCAAATATATCGCAGCTTTTAAGCAACTATGTTCCTCCAACAAATCTCTAATTCTTGATATAACCCCCTCTTTATGGAACATTACTCGTAGGAAGTCATCAATATGCTGAAGAGGAGGTGTATTTGAATTGAGATGCGACATTGGAATCAGAGCCAGTGGTGGACGACGGGATGAAGTAGTTTGGGAATGCTCGTGCACCTTCATCAATTTCATGTAGTCTATATAATTGGGGAATATTATCGAGATGTGACGATTTCCATAAAGTTTTCCATTTATATAACCATACTTCGGATGACTTCTTTCCAAAAGGTTTTGTTCAAAAAGAATGGCCCGCTTATGCGCATTTGACAGTGTGTGGGAATGGAAAAACCCTTTCCTATACTCATGTTTACAAATGTCGCAACCTTTCATCCTAAAATAAAACAAGTTTTTGAATTTTGGGAGGAGGGAGATATGTATAGTTGAAAGAATACTTACACTTTATTCCCTCTCGACTGTGATGATGTTGAAGAACTAGATTGCGAGTTTCTGAAATACAAATATATAATTATTATAATGATTGGATTATATATATTTATTTCCATTTTATTTTCTTGAAATTGAAAACTTACACTGCGACTTCATCATTTCTTGTTGTTGAAGCTGAAACACTTGGGCCGGGTACATCATCACATTGGATTTCCTTAAAACACAAGCAATTAGATTAGATTACCTATATAACATGTTTATTTTCATATTATTATTTTTTTTTTCTGGAAATTGAAAACTTACACTGCCGTTTTATAATTTCTTGTCGATGAAGCCAAAACACTTGGGCCGGGTTTGTCATCAAGTCATATTTTTTTTCTATAAATACAAACATAAATGCTTATACTTGTATATCAAACATTAACCAATACAAGGCGGATTCTATTCAGAAGAAATCTCACGTACAAGATATAAAGATGTTTTTCTAATTGAAAAAGTACTTGATTGTAAAAAAAAATAAAAGTATTGGTAAAGTGGTTAGGATTCCCCGACAAAGAAAATAGTTGGATTGATGAAAAGGAACTTGTCCCCTAAACCACTACATGCCACATTTGTGATCGAGAGAAGAAAAAATCTAAAATACTGGAAAAGTAACTCGACGAATATGGACGCACCAAATTGAAAGTAGGTCACTTTAAAAAAAATGTTTATAATAGCGCAATCACTGTTGAAAAAAATGTTTATAAATGGACTTTCTTTCGAGCTTCCTGGTAAACGTCCGTTTGAAATTTTACAATGAACAAATGTCGGTCCATATTTTTCTCTAAATCATCATAATACATCCATGATTTTATTAATGAGAACGCGGTCGGGAGGTGAGAAATACTTATTTATTACCGTATTTCATTTTTTCAAAAAGTTCTAATGTTTCATCAAGAATTAACATCGGCATTTCCCGGAATAAAGCATAGTAGGCGCGCGGCGTATATACGAAATCCACTATGAAAAAAAAAAAGAAAAATGAGAACAAATGCACGAATAGACAAAAAAATAAAAAAATGAAAAAAATGAAGAAAAAAAGTTTTTTGAGATGCAGTACAAACCTTTCTAATAATTCATCATTGATGTTAGGAGAAATGGGACAAAGAGAAGACTCAAAGTCAGCGTAGATGATGTAGGGAATCTGCATTTTCATCTTCATCCTTTTCAAACCAAGTTCCATAAAATCATTCTCATCTTTCCTAGGCATTTGAGGTTTTACTGGTCGATAACTACAGCATAAGGCCATATGTTTTTCAAGATATTTTTCAGAGCGAAAATGGCGGAGGTATAATCAACAGATGTGTAAACTATACCCTTGGTGATTCAATTGAAACCCAACTAATGCAGACAGATTCCTAATGTAGCAGTAATGTTGGCGGTATTCATCAAATAAAAACAATAGATTGAAATGCTTATCCTTATAATATTTCTTTGAAATACGTAAAGGATATACACTCGGATTCTTTTTTGAATTGGTTACTGTAAACATTAACCGAACATTCATTATTTTTCTCAAAAATTGATATTTCATTAAAATCAGTCGGGTTGTGCACATCCGTACCACTAAAATTAAGATTCCTTAACGGATTAGGAGTATAATGATACATGCGCTCTTTGTGGGGAACAGAGGGTTGGTTCAAGGTACTTACAGGCAACTGAATAGAAAAAACAGCGGTTATCATCATTTCTTATAAAGAAAGTTTTGTTTTTATGTGACAAACAGATATCAATTTAAATGAGACAGTTTGCTTTTGTTGCCACCTTTATTCAAAAACAACTCGACGTTTCGACGCACCTCGTCGTCATCATCAGGAAACAAAGGTGGCAACAAAAGCAAACTGTCTCATTTAAAAATCATTTCTTATGTTCATTACCGCCTGTTTTTTCATTAGTGCTGGGTGTAGGGGTATAAAAGAAGAGGCCAAAAGGGGGCAAAAGCGATTTAGAACAAGCTCTAAATCTGTAAAAGAATGGAGCGAATATTTGGAGCCCATATGCTCGTTAGTTTCATACTTAGTTTTAAATACGTCTATTAATTGATCAAACCATTCATTTACATTAAAACTTTGGAGAATTTCATGCCCACAAGAACGCATTGCAAAGTTTGTAGTCATTATCTAATGTTTTTTTATATAATACTGTATTCAAATATATCGCAGCTTTTAAGCAAACATATTCCTCCAACAAATCTCCAATTCTTGATATAACCCCCTCTTTATGGAACATTAGGAAGTCATCAATATGCTGAAGAGGTGTATTTGAATTGAGATGCGATATTGGAATCAGAGCCGGTAGTGGACGACGGGATGAAGCAGGTTGGGAATGCTCAAAAACCTTCATCAATTTCATGTACTCTATATAATTGGGGAATATTATCAAAATGTGACAATTTCCTTACAATTTTTCATTTAGAAAACCATACTCGTATTTTGGATGACTTCTTTCCAAAAGGTTTTGTTCAAAAAGAATGGCCCGCTTATGCGCATTTGACAGTGTATGGGAATGGAAAAACCCTTTCCTATACTCATGTTTACAAATGTCGCAACCTTTCATCCTGAAATAAAACAATTTTTTGAATTTTGGGAGGAGGGAGATATGTATAGTTAAAAGAATACTTACACTTTATTCCCTCTCGACTGTGATGATGTTGAAGAACTAGATTGCGAGTTTCTAAAATACAAATAATATAAAGATGTTTTTCTAATTGAAAAAGTACTCTATTGTAAAAAAAATGAAAGTATTGGTAAAGTGGTTAGGATTCCCCGACAAAGAAAATAGTTGGATTGATGAAAAGGAACTTGTCCCCTAAACCACTTCATGCCACATTTGTGATCGAGAGAAGAAAAAAATCTAAAATACTGGTTACAATATACAGATCAACCAACCTAGCATCTTCCTCGTCTTGATATCCAAAAACAATTTCCGTCAAGTTTTTGTCGCAAATTCTGCATTTTGGTGGACATGGTTCACCACACGTGCTATTAGTTGGGTGGACTGCAAGAGAAATGATCCATTATTTTAGCAGATAACCTATAGAGTCTTATTAGATGTAAAAACTTTGAATATATAAATAAAATATTCCGAAAAAAAAGTTTCTTTTTTCTTCAACCAGTTTAAACTAGTTCATATGGATAGACACTCTTCAACTAGTTTAAACTAGTTCATATAGACAGAGACCCTCTTATAGGAAATGAAGACAACCTTCTATAGGTTTCTGGAACAAATTACTTGAAAAAATATGGAGGCACTAAATTAAAAGTACACTCGAAAAATATGGATGCACCAAATTAAAAGTAGGGCACTTGAAAAAATATTTATAATAGCGCAATCACTGTTGAAAAAAAATGGGCTTTCGGGCGAGCTTCCCGGTAAACTTCCGTTCGAAATTTTACAATGAACAAATAGCAGTCCATTTTTTTCTCTAAATCATCATGTACGTCCATGATTTTATTGATGAGAACGCGGTCGGGAGGAGAGAAATACTCATTTATTACCGCATTTTATTTTGTCAAAAAGTTCTCATGTTTCATCAAGAATTCACATAGGCATTTCCCGGAATAAAGCACAGTAGGCGCGCGGCGTATATACGAAATCCACCATGAATAAAAAAAAATGAGTACAAATGCACAAATAAACAACACCAAATAAAAAAATGAAAAAAGAGTTTTCAATACGCGAAGAAAAAAAATTTTTGAGATGCAGGTTCAGAAGCCCGGTGCTTGATACATATTTTGACTCATACGGACCTACGTGAAAAAAAGTGCACCGATGGATGATAGGAACATCATTTTTGAATATTACCGACCTGTATGTAGGGTACCTACATCGGTCAAATGATATGAACGTATGAACACTGAACTACGTACCAGGTGCCTCCATCGGTTGCTTCTCTTCAGTCGGTTGCTTCTCTTCAGTCGACATTGTTCAAGTGATCCTGCTATTCTCTTGCTTTCTTGTCTTCAGAAATCGTTACACTTATTGTACGCTAGCTACAATTCTAAATGAAAACGAAAGGAACGCGATCTCATAAATACCGGCATGCTTATCATCAGTGACACAAACTGTAAACCTTCATGACGCAAACTGTAAAACGGGTGGCACTAACTGTGTACTATGTTTTTCCACCAAAAATAGGTCGTATTTATGTAATTAGCGCACCTTTGTCTGACATTTCATATTTTTCTCACACAGGACACCTGTCAAAAGCTTCTCAAAAGAAAATCCCATCTCTAAGACTCCATCTTTCATTTTATACTCAATTTACAACAATTATCTCTGCTTAAGGTGACACAAACTGTGCAAGTACCCTAGGCCTACTAGGAATGCACGGAGAGATCTCGTGCAGCACAAATGTTTTTCAACAACAGTGACGTTGTTGAAGGTGACGTCATTGAAAACTGATCGGTTGTTTACTATGCGATCCTTACAACCATCGCAAACATAATCACAATGGGAGTACTTGGGCGACACTTTGTAGTAAAGATGTGTTACTGCAGAGCGTGGGTATATTCATAGCGTCTTTTGATATGGATACAAGTAATCCCGGCGGTACGGCATCGTGGTACTAATTTGCGTCATTATGAAATACAGACGTGCCTTGGTCATGCGACGTGCTAGGTAGTCTTCTAGGCCTTGCATAGCCACGCGTACGTCCAATGTTTCAGAAATATTGTTGTCGTCAAACAACCACCTTTGACACCCTACAAAGGGCCTGCTGCACCACACTTTGAAAAGAGGGACGCACGCTGGGTGTACTCGCCAATTTCCGAATCACCCACGTGGTAGAGATTTGCACGGACGCATGGACCCTCTTGACGGGGGGAGGGGAGGGGGGGTTGTGCCGATACATTCGGTATCGGCACGATATTAGACTTATACGTATCATTGTTATTATTATTATTATTAGGTGTTTTTAAACACACATAAGCTTCTTTTTGAGATGAGTCAGATGTCGAATCATCTACCGTTAAGCGACACACCCTCGACACACCCTCGATGACAACGTGTCAAAATTATATTTTGTATATAATAACGATCTTCGACCATCAAAGGCGAAGATGACGGGTGTCCGCGATACGACATACACGCACACATCGTGTTCACAAAAAAAACAATATAACTCGTGAGATCAAACTGTGTATTTTTTAATTCTTCGATTCGCGTAGTGCGTCTTCGAATAGTTTCGACCAATCGAAATCGTCGCTCTCCCCGACCGGACCAACTTCACCGTTACAGGGGTACTCGCGAGTTTCAAAATTTGGGTCCGGCGAGAGAAAACATGGAACATGTCAAAAAATAAATATACAATATAAATCAATGCAAAAAGAATAAATACAAAAATAGATAAATAGATGTAAATTATTACTAATGGGGATACCAATCATCTCAAGCCTGGTAAATGGCTTTGAAATGATATTCAATATCCCCAACCTTAATCCTACCATCTTAACTACACTTACAACATAGATTCCACGCATATGAGCGGATTCTACAACAATTACACAATTTACAAGATTTAAAAGCACAAAAACATATAATTCTCAAATTTGCTTCATCCTTGAATTTTCCTTAAACTTTTTGTTCTCTGTATTAAAACAGAAATGTTCACGCGGATAATCGGAAAAATCAAAATGAGATTTATTCTGATGTAGAATTGTATACAAATCTCTATTTGTTACAATTTCATATATGAAAGAGTCAGTATCTGTATAAGCGAGGTAAATACCCTCGGCAATAGATTTATCAAAGAGGGGCTTCATAACATTATAATGGAAATCTGCCATAAGTGCCTTAGAAATATCTAAAACACTCATCTCAGAATGAATAGGCTTGTTAAAGGTTATTTTCACACAAGTCATTCCAATAAGGTCGAGGTTGGATTTTTTATTTAGAAGCACAGAGGATTTGAAATTAGGCTTATTTATCCACCGTTGGACTAGGTGAGGCTTATATACAAGGTGGAAATCACATTTACCTCTGCATCCCTCCAGCATCTTACCATAACACAAATTTACCATCAATTTGTAGAAATTCTTTTCAAATTCATTTTTAGCATTTTTCCAAAGGTGAATTTAACATATTCCGCCATCCAAGCTGACTGACGGAATTTAATGCCACTATGAATAGCAAGGAGTTCTACACCTTGTTTCAAAAGTGTCTTCAAATAATGATAATGGATGACATAATTATGCTTACTATGGAGTGTTGATATAAGTTTTGGAGGCACCCTCTTTTGGTTGGATAAGCAGATTGGTTCAGGAGCCAAAGGGAAGTCAGCAAATTTTTCGTGAAGATATTGTGGAAAATACAGTTCACACTATAGGATATATCCTTCATCATTATTATCGGGGCAATATCCAATATTTCAAATTAGATCAAACTTTTCAGATCTTGACAGCCACTCAAAATTAGAATTTGGCAATACTTGTGATAAAGAGTGACCATATAAATTATTGGCATCTAAAATATAAAATATATATTTCACTATCTGCTTGATCACATGCCACCCCCATATAACAATCATTTGCTTTTAGATACCTTTTGCTTACATTACAAAACCCACCTTGAATACCCTTCTCAATGAGCAAATACTTCTTTATAGTCTTTAACATGGCATTAAAACTAAGGCTGGCAGCTGAATAACAATGAGCTGGATTGATTGAATAAATCTGGTAGCAGGTATCACAAAAACGTTCAAAAATATCTGCCAGCAACAGGACATTTATATGGAGATAGTGGTCGCTGTACTCACCCAAATTTTTATATTTCAAGATTCTAAATAATCTTGGGCACAGATATACTCAGCTTCTGAAATGTTTTCCCCGGAAAGGGTATTGAAGAAGTGATCAGCAGTTGAGAGCTGTTTTTCTTCATATTTTTCCATACTAGAAATATATTTATAAGGGAATACACCTTTATGGGAAGCAATTAAAAACTCCTCATCCTATGTATAATACTTATGAACATGTTTCATTTCGGATTTATCAATCAAACTAGCTAATTTATTCAACCCACCTGTTAAGAAAAGAAAAATATCAATAAACCGAGCAGGAAATACATTATTAGTAATAAACGATTATGATTAAAAATAATTAATAATCATTTCAATATTCACATTACAATAGTTACAATATAGATGACTCACAATACACTAGGCCGCGTATTCACCCGCGATGACCGTAAAATTAAAAAGTGGATTGATTCTATGAAACAATGAGTTTGAAATCATATTTGGAACTGTTATAAAATATAATGGAAACAAATTAAAAAAATTTGAAAAGCTAGATTACATTCATCATGTGCTAAATCACGCACATTGGAAGGGGGATGTGGATCATCTGAGGATTAGAGGTTAGATGAGAGATGATCATGATCAGAAACTGCGTCATCTATATTGACTGTTGGTTTCTTGCGAATGTGGCATATAGGATTTGGAGTAGATTTTAATTCCTCTTCTTCTCGCGGATCAATAATTTTAGGGTAGGTGTTTGAGAGAATAGCTGAAATTTTTTGGATTTCATCTTCCATCATGACCCAAAATATCTTGGACGCATTTGGACCACGATACACGATGGGTTGATAATCAATTTTATCCTCCAAATTTTGGGAAACAACATAATAGGAAAAGCTGGTAGGTTCATACGAGGGCTGTTCAATAAAGACTGAGACTGGTTTCAGATATCCTTTATTTTACAATAATGCTTAATTTAGACTTCTGTCCCGTTCAATGTATTCCCCCCCCAGCTGCAATGCACCGGGTAAGTCGGACCACCCACTGGTCATATGCCCTGGCAAAGCCATCTTCCGAGATCCTCTGAAAATTAGCCTGTACAGTTCTAATGATTTCATTTTGGCCCCCAAATCGTTGTCCTTTCAAGTGCTTCTTCAGAGCTGGGAACAAATAGAAGTCACACGGTGACAAGTCCGGGCTGTACGGCGGGTGGGGTATGATTTCGACCTTTTTTTTCATCAAAAACTCTTTGATCTTATTGGCGAAGTGCACTCTGCAATTATCTTGATGCAGCTTGAATTGTCCATTCCGATATTCCGGTCGTTTTCTTGGGATGTGGACGCGCAATAACTGTTGAAGTACTGTGAGGTAGTAGTCACTGTTCACAGTTTGACCCACGGGCACAAAATGCTGAAAAATTATACCTTTGCGGTCGAAGAAGGCGATCAACATGATCTTTAATGAGGATCTGGACATGCGCGCCTTTGTGGGGGGTGGAGCGCCTACTTTCACCCACTGTGAACTCTGCGTCTTCATTTCAGGGTCATAGGAGTATACCCAAGATTCATCCACCGTCACAACATTATCGAACCACGTTCCATCCTCAGATAAGCGATCAGCCCACTCTTGGCATATGGTGACGCGAGACGCTTTTTGCTCCGCAGTCAGAAGGCGAGGAACCCAGCGCGCACACACTCGCGAAAACCCGAGTTGTTTCACTAACGCGTGAGCACTACCGAGAGAGATGTTCAGACATGCTGCCAATTGCCGAAGTGTAATTCGTGCATCTTCCTGCAGAAAGATAGCGCCAGTGTTCACGATTTCGTCCGTCAGCTTGGTAGGCGGCGCACCAGGACCGCCTTTCAGTTCCCCACTCTCTCTACCGCTCGAAAACGCATCATACCAACGAAATACAGTCGCACGAGACAAAGCATCATTACCATAAACACTTTTCAATATCGCGAGCACTTCAGTCGGTGATTTACGAAGACGACAATAATGTTTAATGACGAAACGTTGTTCCTTCATTATTTCACTCATTTTTTTTGTACAGGCTAAATTTTTCTTCCTTTACGCGAAAAGCTGTAACTCGGCAACCACTGGACGTATGATCATGAAATTTCGCACTGTTACTAACGATCAGTTATACTTTCATATCCCAAGCGGACCGGCACCATACAGTGTTGCCACATGCGGAACTAAAACCAGTCTCAGTCTTTATTGAACAGCCCTCGTATAAAAGGCTTTTTATAGTTTTGGACTCATCATTGATGTTAAGAGAAATGGGACAAAGAGAAGACTCAAAGTTAGCGTAGATGATGTAGGGAATCTGCCTTTTCATCTTCATCCTTTTCTAACCAAGTTCTATAAAATCATTCTCATCTTTCCTAGGCATTTGAGGTTTTACTGGTCGGTAACTACAGCATAAGGCCATATGTTTTTCAAGATATTTTTCAGAGCAAAAATGACGGAGGCATGATCAAGTAAACTATACCCCCGGTGATTTAATTCGGATCTAACTAATGCCGACAGATTCCTAATGTAGCAGTAATGTTGACGGTATTCATCAAATATAAACAATAGATCAAAATGCTTATCCTTATAATATTTCTTTGAAATATGTAAAGGATATACACTCGGATTCTTTTTTGAATTGGTGATACTGTAAACATTAACCAAACCTTCATTATTTTTCTCAAAAATTGATATTTCATTAAAATCAGTCGGGCTGTACACATCCATACCACTAAAATTAAGATTACTTAACAGATTAGGAGTATAATGATACATGCGCTCTTTGTGTGGAACAGAGGGTTCAAGGTACTTACAGGCACCTGAATAGAAAAAACAGCGGTTATCATCATTTCTTATATTGATTACCGCCTGTTTTTTCATTAGTGCTGGGTGTAGGGGTATAAAAGAAGAGGCCAAAAGGGGGCAAAAGCGATTTAGAACAAGCTCTAAATCTGTAAAAGAATGGAGCGAATATTTGGAGCCCATATGCTCGTTAGTTTCATACTTAGTTTTAAATACGTCTATTAATTGATCAAACCATTCATTTACATTAAGACTTTGGAGAATTTCATACCCACAAGAACGCATTGCAAAGTTTGTAGTCATTATCTAATGTTTTTTTACATAATACTATATTCAAATATATCGCAGCTTTTAAGCAACTATGTTCCTCCAACAAATCTCTAATTTTTGATATAACTCCCTCTTTATGGTACATTAGGAAGTTACCGATATGTTGAAGAGGAGGTGTATTTAAATTGAGATGCGATATTGTAATCAGAACCAGTGGTGGACGACGGGATGATGCAGGTTGGGAATGCTCATACACCTTCATCAATTTCATGTAGTCTATATAATTGGAGAATATTATCGAGATGTGACGATTTCCATACAATTTTTCATTTATATAACCATACTTCGGATGACTTCTTTCCAAAAGGTTTTGTTCAAAAGAATGGCCCGCTTATGCGCATTCGACAGTATATGGGAATGGAAAAACCCTTTCCTATACTCATGTTTACAAATGTCGCAACCTTTCATCCTAAAATAAAACAATTTTTTGAATTTTGGGAGGAGGAGATATGTATAGTTAAAAGAATACTTACACTTTATTCCCTTTCGACTGTGATGATGTTGAAGAACTAGATTGCGAGTTTCTGAAATACAAATATATAATTATTATAATGATTAGATTATATATATTTATTTCCATTTTATTTTCTTGAAATTGAAAACTCACACTGCTACTTCATCATTTCTTGTTGTTGAAGCTGAAACACTTGGGCCGGGTACATCATCACATTGTATTTCCTTAAAACACAAGCAATTAGATTAGATTATACAATATGTTTATTTTCATATTATTATTTTTTTTTTTCTGGAAATTGAAAACTTACACTGCCGTTTCATCATTTCTTGTCGATGAAGCCGAAACACTTGGGCTGGGTTTGTCATCAAGTCATATTTTTTTCTATAAATACAAACATAAATGCTTATACTTGTATATCAAACATTAACCAATAAAAGGCGGATTCTATTCAAAAGAAATCTCCCCTACAAGATATAAAGATGTTTTTCTAATTGGAAAAGTACTCGATTGTAAAAAAAATAAAAGTATTGGTAAAGAGGTTAGGATTCCCCGACAAAGAAAATAGTTGGATTGATGAAAAGGAACTTGTCCCCTAAACCACTTCATGCCCATCGAGAGAAGAAAAAATTTAAAATACTGGTTACAATATACAGATCAACCAACCTAGCATCTTTCTCGTCTTCATATCCAAAAACAATTTCCGTCAAGTTTTTGTCACAAATTCTGCATTTTTGTGGACATGGTTCACCACACGTGCTATTAGTTTGGTGGACTGCAAGAGAAATGATCCATTATTTTAGCAGATAACCTATAGAGTCTTATAAGATGTAAAAACTTTGAATATATAAATAAATTATTCCGAAAAAAAAGTTTCTTCTTTCTTCAACCAGTTTAAACTAGTTCATATAGATAGAGACCCTCTTATAGGAAATGAAGACAACCTTCTATAGGTTTCTGGAACAAATTACTTGAAAAAATATGGAGGCACTGAATTAAAAGTAACTCGAAAAATATGGATGCACCAAATTAAAAGTAGGTCACTTTAAAAAAAAATTTATAATAGCGCAATCACTGTTGAAAAAAATGTTTATAAATGGGCTTTCGGGCGAGCTTCCCGGTAAACTTCCGTTTGATATTTCACAATGAACAAATAGCGGTCCATTTTTTTCTCTAAATCATCGTATACGTCAATGAATTTATTAATGAGAACGCGGTCGGGAGGAGAGAAATATTTATTACCGTATGTTATTTTTTCAAAAAGTTCTAATGTTTCATCAAGAATTAACATAAGCATTTCCCGGAATAAAGCACAGTAGGCGCGCGGCGTATATACAAAATCCATCGTGAAAAAAAAAAATGAGAACAAATGCACAAATAAACAAAAAAAAAAAAAAAAAAATTAAAAAAGAGTTTTCGATACGCGAAGAAAAAAAGTTTTTTGAGATGCAGGTTCAAAAGCCCATCTCCTGCTTTAAAAAATACGTATATATACATAAAACGATCTAAATTATTATCCAATTTGTCGTACACTTTGAAAAGGTGATTCACAGATTTACGATTGAATTCCTTTGTAAAATTAAAACTGTATATTATCTGTTCAAAAATTCTAATTGTAGCCAGAACATTTAAATTTGAAAAATCTTTGAATAAAATTGTTAATGCGATAGAAAGTAATACAAATTGGATTTGCCTGCTGCAGTAACTGGCGGAACAAATTACTTGAAAAAATATGGAGGCACTGAATTAAAAGTAACTCGAAAAATATGGACGCACCAAATTAAAAGTAGGTCACTTTGAAAAAATGTTAATAATAGCGCAATCACTGTTGAAAAAAATGTTTATAAACGGAGTTTCTGGCAAGCTTCCCGGTAAACTTCCGTTCAAAATTTTATAATGAACAAATAGCGGTCCATTTTTTTCTCTAAATCATCGTACGAGGTCTGACAATAAAGTTCAAGTTCACGACCAAGGTACATAAAAACGTTTATTCGGAATCAGAATCAATAGGAACATGATTACCCTCGAAATACTCCCCCCCTGCGTTGATGCACTGAAGGATAGGTCTCTTCCATGCTTCAAAGCACCCTTTGAAGTCCTCGACTGAAATGCTCTTCAGGACCTGCGACGCTGCCTCTTGTATGCCCTCTACCGACTCGTAGTGGTTACCCTTCATGATATCCTTGACCTTGGGGAACAGGAAAAAGTCACAGGGTGCAAGATCCGGCGAGTAGGGGGGTATTCCAACAATGTAATCTGGTTTTTGGTCAAAAACGTCCGGGTAAGTATGGCAGAATGTTTCATCAAGAATTAACATAAGCATTTCCCGGAATAAAGCACAGTAGGCGCGCGGCGTATTACGAAATCCATCATGAAAAAAAAAAATGAGAACAAATGCACAAATAAACAAAAAAAAATAAAAAAAATATGAAAAAGGAAAAGAATTTTTTTGAGATGCAGGTTCAAAAGCCCATCTCCTGCTTTAAAAAATATATATACATAAAACGATCTAAATTATTATCCAATTTGTCGTACACTTTGAGGAATTGGCTGCGCACCACGCGTGCGGCCATTCCTCTCCGTCCGGCCAACGACGTGAAACCTACACATTCCCCCACTGGCACAGCACCTTGAATATCTACTCGATGTCGGCTCGGCGACAATTGGGCCGACCGTCGCCCTGTGGCCACTATCATCTCCTCTCCACGCCGCAACTCTATCACCGATTCCACCCCTCCCTGTTAAATTATATATTACCTATATATCTCATTTATCGATTTCCTCAATTACCCCTCACGGAACCCCCAAATACTTACTCATATATCACTGAGGTACTACTACTTTCACATTGTACGAATATATGTACATTACCACTCATTTTTGTTTTGTTTAAATATTTAATAACAATTTCTTTCCTCTCCTCGACGACCACTTTCAATTATAAATTAATTTCTTGACTCTTTCACGTCTAAACTCTGACTGACGTTTTGCATACTATATTCTTTCTCCATTTCATAATAATTCTATCGATATTTCCCACATTCCTAGGATTCCTCATGTAGCTCTCCAGTCTTTTCTGGCCTACACCGAGAAAAATTCCTGCGTCATTTTTCTTTTGGCGCCGGGAGTACTTGTCAGATAGCAAAACGTACATTTTGCATCTTCCGTAGGTTACATAGCTAACAAGGAACTACTGTTGCATCAGCATTCAAGACAAGCCGCTATTTCTGTATCTCATTATGACTCATTCGCATCCTTCTTTCGCACTGCCCTTCCATCCCATTATCATATTCGATCATCCAATTTGACTGATCGAACCGCGTTGTAAAATTAAAACTGTATATTATCTGTTCAAAAATTCTAATCGTAGCCAGAACATTTAAATTTGAAAAATCTTTTGAACAAAATTGTTAATGCGATAGAAAGTAATACGAATTGGATTTGCCTGCTGCAGTAACTGGCGGAACAAATTACTTGAAAAAATATGCAGGCACTGAATTAACTCGAAAAATATGGACGCACCAAATTAAAAGTTAAAAAAATGTTTATAATAGCGCAATCACTGTTGAAAAAAATGTTTAAAAACGGAGTTTCTAGCGAGCTTCCCGGTAAACTTCCGTTCGAAATTTCACAATGAACAAATAGCGGTCCATTTTTTTCTCTAAATCATCGTATACGTCCATGATTTTATTGATGAGAACGCGGTCGGGAGGAGAGAAGTATTCGTAACCGTATGTTATTTTTTCAAAAAGTTCCAATGTTTCATCAAGAATTAACATATACATTTCCCGGAATAAAGCACAGTAGGCGCGCGGCGTATATATGAAATCCATCATGAAAAAAAAAAAAAAGAAAATGAGAACAAATGCACAAATAAACAACAACAAAAAAAAAAAATGAAAAAAGAGTTTTCAATAGGCAAAGAAAAAAAGTTTTTTGAGATGCAGGTTCAGAAGCCCATCTTCTGCTTTAAAAAATATATATTATACATAAAACGATCTAAATTATTATCCAATTTGTCGTACACTTTGAAAAGGTGATTCACAGATTTACGATTGAATTCCTTTGGAAAATTAAAACTGTATATTATCTGTTCACAAATTCTAATTGTAGCCAGAACATTTAAATTTGAAAAATCTTTGAACAAAATTGTTAATGCGATAGAAAGTAATAGGAATTGGATTTGCCTGTTGCAGTAACTGGCGGAACAAATTACTTGAAAAAATATGGAGGCACTGAATTAAAAGTAACTCGAAAAATATGGACGCACTAAATTAAAAGTAGGTCACTTTAAAAAAATGTTCATAATAGCCCAATCACTGTTGAAAAAAATGTTTATAAACGGAGTTTCTGGCGAGCTTCCCGGTAAACTTCCGTTCAAAATTTTACAATGAACAAATAGCGGTCAATTTTTTTCTCTAAATCATCGTACGAGGTCTGACAATGAAGTTCGCGACCAAGGTACATAAAAACGTTTATTCGGAATCAGAACCAATAGGAACATGATCACCCTCGAAATACTCCCCCCTGCGTTGATGCACTGAAGGATACGTTTCTTCCATGCTTCAAAGCACCCTCTGAAGTCCTTGACTGAAATGCTCTTCAGGACCTGCGATGCTGCCTCTTGTAGGCCCTCTACCGACTCGTAGTGGTTACCCTTCATGATATCCTTGACCTTGGGGAACAGGAAAAAGTCACAGGGTGCAAGATTTGGCGAGTAGGGGGGGTGTTCCAACAATGTAATCTGGTTTTTGGTCAAAAACGTCCGGGTAAGTATGGCAGAATGAGCCGGTGCGTTATCGTGATGGAGAATCCAGCCTCCTTTTGATCCTTTCCAGGGGTCTGGACGCTTCTTGCGGACCCGTTCACATAATTTTCGTAATATTTCCCTGTAGTACAAGGCATTGACGGTCTTCCCAGCCGGTACCCATTCTTTCATGACCACCCCCTGGCTGTTGAAGAACGTAATTAACATCGATTCAACTTTCGATTTCGACATTCTTGCTTTTTTGGACGCGGTTCACCACGTTTCCGCCACTCCATCGACTGTCTTTTATTACACGGATCATACTCTTACACCCACGATTCATCCCCCGTAATTACTCGATCCAAAATTTCCTCTTCAAGGTCTGCTTCCATCCACTCTTCACAAAGCCGGTTTGTAGTCATTATCTCATTATCTGACGTTATTTTACATAGTACTACATTTAAATATATGGCAGCTTTTAAACAACTATGTTCTTCCAATGAATCTCTAATTCTTAATACGTATAAGCCCCTCTTTATGAAACATCAAGAAGTCATCAATATGTTGAAGAGGAGGTGTATTTGAATTGAGATATGATATGGGAATCAACACCAGTGGTGGACGATGGGATGAAGCAGGTTGGCAATGCTTGTAAACCTTGATCAAAGTCTTTATAATTGGGGAATATTATTGAGATGTGACGGTTGCCATATTATTTTTTATCTATGAAACCATACTTTGGATGACTCCTTTCCAATAGGTTTTGCTCCAAAAGGATGGCCCGCTTATGCGCATTTGAGAGCGTATGGCAATGGGAAATCCCTTTCCTATACTTGTGTTCACAAATATTGCAAACTTTCATCCTAACTTGAACAGTTGATGGCGCTGGAGACTCCCTCCCACGTTTGGTCGCGTAAATCATCGTTCTGGTATTGTGGATTGTTTAAATTCCAGAAGTTTTCGCGTGCTTTTACAAGCTCAATGAGCTTGGCTTCATCCACTGTTTGATAAAATAGTAGTTTGTTGTACTGCGACGACGGCAATGACTTCAATGTAGATTCCATCTCCCACACATAATGCGTGATGAACAGAGAACTATAAGATTTTCGTCAGCAATGCGTGATGAAAGTAAAACCATTTTTTGAATTCGGGAGGAGGGAGATAATTATGTATAAATATTAGTTAAAATACTTACTCTTCATTCTCTCTCAACTGTGATGATGTGGAAGGACCAGGCTGCACGTTTCTAAAATACAAATAATTTTAATGATTAGATTGGATTATAATATACATTTATTTTCATTTTTTTTTTTTTTTCTTTCTGAAAATTGAAAACTTACACTGCTGCTTCATTGTTTGTTGTTGAAGCCAATATGCTTGGGCTAGGTTCATCATCATCAAGTCGTATTTTTCTGTAAAAACAAACACAAATACTTACACTTGTATATCAAACACTTTTTCTTCTTAAAATTGAAAGCTACTTTGGTGGTTCTTTATAGAGAGACTCGGTTGCCGATCTCTTCTTTTTCTTATTCTCCACCTTCTTCTTATTCCCCTCGTTTGAAAACATTCTGAAATCACGCGCAAAAAGTATTTTAGTGGCACAGCGCAAAAACACACAATGTTGGTAGAAATATCTTTTGCAGGAGGCTTTATAATGATTCTCTGTAACACTGCGTGGTCTTTGTTTGGAGAGGGTGATTGGAAGAAGAATTTAAGTCTCAACTTGCAACCAGTTTAGTACCTTCTAGTAACTAATCATGAATATCTTACCGGCAAAAACTTCAACATTCAGGACAACCAAGTGCAAAAATGAAAGACCAAATCTTACGCTTGCTTTTGTCTCGTATATGGGAACACCCAATCAAATGATATTCATGACCAAAAAAAAATCAGATTCGCCAAATTCGATTTACTATTAGTTTCTTAAGAAGTTCTTTTGTTTTTGAGAACATCGAGAGATACCGGCAACATTCATTTTTTCTATTTTTTTTTTTTCTTATCACATTTAAAATATCACTCATGGGCTTTGTACAGTCGACATTACAGCTCACCTTTTAAGTCATGATTACCAACCTAACTCTTTGCGCGGCCTAAATTCTGCTAGTTTTTGTTTGAATTGATCAACTACTGGCTCCGTACCTTAATAGCGCAATCACTGTTGAAAAAAATGTTTATAAACGGAGTTTCTGGCGAGCTTCCCGGTAAACTTCCGTTCAAAATTTTACAATGAACAAATGGCGGTCCATTTTTTTCTCTAAATCATCGTATATCCACGATTTTATTAATGAGAACGCGGTCGGGAGGAGAGAAATATTTATTACCGTATGTTATTTTTCCAAAAAGTTCTAATGTTTCATCAAGAATTAACATAGGCATTTCCCGGAATAAAGCACAGTAGGCGCGCGGCGTATATACAAAATCCATCATGAAAAAAAAAAATGAAAACAAATGCACAAATAAACAAAAAAAAAAAAAAAATGAAAAAAGAGTTTTCAATACGCAAAGAAAAAAAGTTTTTTGAGATGCAGGTTCAGAAGCCCATCTCCTGCTTTAAAAAATATATATTATACATAAAACGATCTAAATTATTATCCAATTTGTCGTACACTTTGAAAAGGTGATTCACAGATTTACGATTGAATTCCTTTGTAAAATTAAAACTGTATATTATCTGTTCAAAAATTCTAATTGTAGCCAGAACATTTAAATTTGAAAAATCTTTGAATAAAATTGTTAATGCGATAGAAAGTAATATGAATTGGATTTGCCTGCTGCAATAACTGGCGGAACAAATTACTTGAAAAAATATGGAGGCACTGAATTAAAAGTAACTCGAAAAATATGGACGCACCAAATTAAAAAGTAGGTCACTTTAAAAAAATGTTTACAATAGCGCAATCACTTTTGTCAAAAATTTTTATAAACGAAGTTTCTGGCGAGCTTCCCGGTAAACTACCGTTCAAAATTGTACAATGAACAAATAGCGGTCCATTTTTTTCTCTAAATCCTCCTATACGTCCATGATTTTATTAATGAGAACGCGGTCGGGAGGAGAGAAATATTTATTACCGTATGTTATTTTTTCAAAAAGTTCTAATGTTTCATCAAGAATTTACATAGGCGTTTCCCGGAATAAAGCACAGTAGGCGCGCGGAGGTGCAGGAAATATAAAATATTCCCAAGAATTTGGGACTAGTCAAAAATGAAATTAAGAAAAGGACAATTAGGACAGTAAGGATTTATTTACGGGTAGGACACATATCCCAGTGGCTACATAGTGGCAAAAAGATAAAATAAATTGCAAAGGAATCTCCTAAAAGTAAGAAATTATGATAAAAATCGCTGACAAACTTTTCAAATGAGAAGAGGAAGAGAAAACTGCGTTAATTCCAACCTTTGAGAGAGAGTGAGAGCATGTTGTTGCGCGAAATGGCACAAATAATGAAAGGGAATGCCATATAGTGGCAATGAAAGCGATCCGTAAGTCTTCACAATGCACAAAAATTGAGAAACTGTCCATCGGGCAAAAATAAATACACTGAAGCCTACATCCAAGAAGAAAAAGAGAATCTTCTTTCCAGCTGAGGAAAAAACATTCTTTGTTTCTTAGTTCCTGGGCGTTTGTATTTTCTCGCAAAAGAATATCCTCTTTCAAATCAGTATTTGCTAGGGTCTCTTCAACAGGAAGGGAGGAATCAAAGCTCTTCCAGTTTCTACAGATTTCAAGAGAGGGAATCGGAAATCAGGAAAGAAAACAGAAAAAATGAGTCTGATAATCAAGACAAAAATTAAAGAACATTACGTACCAAAGAATCGTGAGTGCAGTAGCCCGCACTGCGTCGGCCAACACAAAATTGAGTAAAATAACTGAATATCATAAATTCTTCAAATGCTTATATGATCACCTGAACATTGATTTTTCAAATAGATCACAGAAAGAAGATTAATCATTAAGACTTTGAATACGGAGCGACGTACATTAAAAATGAATAGAGGCAACAAAATCGCGAGTAAGAGTAACAAAGGATGGTAAGAACATCGGACGAGAGATACTGGGAGAAAACTGACCACGTGGAGCTAGCTTCTCAACTGTTGTACTTACTGAACGTTCGAGAACAAAATCCTATTTGTTCGACACGAGAACCTACTAGAAGGACAACAGAGAGGGAAAGAAGTTTGTGAAAGAAAGGAAAAAAAAAAGGAAGAAGCAGTAGAGAAGAACGAGCGATTTTGAAGTTAGCAAAGAAGTTGAGGTACCGTTACGGACATCTGTTTAGGAGACAAAGAAAGAAGGAAAAATACCTGTGGAGTTGAATACTACTCTCTTTCCTAATGTTGTGAGAAGCATGAACAGCTGGTAACAGAAAAAAGAATAAAAAGACGGGAGTCTGAAGTTGTTCCAAGGTTTTAGGGTGGAGACAATGGTTGGTTGGAGTTGTCAATTTGTGATTTAAAAAAAGATGTATTGAAAACAGAATGTGGTAAATTTTCGAAGTTTCTCTTTTTAAATTAAAATCGAAAACAGGATAATGGAAGGTCACCTTTTCCGACTGAATCGACTTTTGAGATTTGTGAAACATGGTTATTCTCTGAAAGAAGAATATTTGATTCTAATGATTCTGAAATATACTGTATAATAGGTGTGACTACGCAGTAACACCTGGATTAAAAACAAAATGCTTGTAGCTCCCTAGTATGACGTGGAAGAATAATATAGAACTTGGAAGGATAGGAGTCTTAAAATCTAATGAAATGAGTATCATCATTCTAAAAATTATAAAAATAGGGCTTTCCCTCTTCATGATACTGAAATAAGTTGAAATCATGAATTTTACTTTTTTTTTTTTTGGTGAGCTTTTGGTATACCTAGCATCATCAAGCAAACAGAGAAACTTACTTAAACCTTTCCTAAGTTTATTTATTTATTTATTTTATTTTTGTTTGTCATGTCTTTTGCATTGTTCTTACATCTATAGTACTGTAACAATTTGTTTTAAAAAGTTTGTGGTTAGATTTTTTTACTATTCCTGAGAGTATACAATCTGTTTTACTATTTTGCAAAAATGTTTTGTATCCATTTTATATTTGTATGCTCAATACCTGTGTCTGATACGCATTATTTCAATTGTGTAATTGATGAATGATGAGGGCAAGCCTTCTTTGTGTTATTGAATTATCAAATATTTACTCATTTGTTGATTGCATTATTAAATTATTGGATATTTGTTCTTTTTCAAGTTGTTATCATTTGCTTATTTGCAACTTTCTTTTCATAGGATGTTTCTGAATGCTCGCTGTGAGATTGGAACTAAATAAACAGCAGAACAATTGGAAGTTATCAGGCATATATTTGTATGTGTAAGGAAAAAAATCTAAATTCAAAAATACAGAGGCTTTAAACAATCACAGTGTGATTGAAACGTTGACTATCTAATAAATTTTCCATTTCTGGGAGTAAAGCCTTTGTAGTTTTGCATCTAAGTGAACAATCCTATAGAAATTTCTGAGGGCTCAGGTAAACTCAATACCTACTGGAACTAGTGAAATAACTAACATTTCAATGTTATGTTGTTGAAGAAAAAACAAGACAAAAATAAAAACAAGCAGAAAGAGGTTATTATCAGCAGAGTTCTGATCATAAGGTGGGTAGCTTGCAGCATACAGCTGACAGCCTTCCTTAAGAACGCATTTAGTTAATTTGTACCTGTCAGGGTCAGCTCAGGCCCGTAACTGTGGGGGAAGGGCAAATGAGGGTGTCAGTGATGCTTCCCTGAAGCTTTTTTTGCCTTCCTAGAAAATACCGGCAAAATATGCTTTTTGTTTGTGAAACAAATTTATCCGTTTTAGCTCATAAAAAGATTATTTTAAGACTATGAAGTCCATCACCATGATGTCACATCAAATGATAACAGCGTATTTGCAGTGCAGCAGCTTTCAGCAGAAATCAATTCCCATAAGAATAGCATTGCATTGATAACATTCGATTATACATTAGTATTTCAAAATGAAGAATAAATAAGGTTTAAAAAGTTTATATTTGTAATCCAAAAGCTATTTGAGAATCAACTTTTTATTCTTCATCTGTACTTCATTTTGAAATGTGCTTTATTTTATAAGATACTGATGTGAGGGTCAAATGTTACCAATGCCATTCTTATGGGAATTGACATATTAACTGGAAGAAATGTGCGCAATATTGTTTTCAAATATCGCATTGCAACATCACTGTTGATGAACTTTATGTCCGGTGATTCATTGTATATCATTTCATTCTTACCCCACCTAGAAAAATAGCTAGTCACGGGTCTGTTGCAATCAAGTTTCAACCTCAACCCTGTATTTCTGGGGTGGTAAGCGTAGTATTGCAGCAGAAAATTTAAGCTTTTGGCTTTACACTCATGCCCTTGAAAAATTTGGTATTTGGCTTTTAGAAAAATTCACGGTACGCTTACGCAACAATTAAACACTAAATTAAAGAAAAAAGCACCAAATTTTCGTCTTTTTTCAAGAAATTTTCAAAAAAGAAAAGAGAAAAATGTTATATTTACGAAAGAAATAGAGAAAAGTGGTTCATATTATAGAAAGACGAAGCTGGTTATCAGCCCAACTCAGCTGATCTTTGGTTGATCAATGTAGTGAAGAAATGTGAGTCCAGAAGATACAACCAGGAGAATTAAGGTGTCATAATTGTAGGTTGTGGAAAACAAACGGTTGATCGGTAGTTGTCGAGTCTTTACGACCGGTAGACTGGAGCTTACCAGCAAAACAACCGGTGGTACCAGTACTACCGGTTGTACTCCAAATTTTTGAAATTTTGCGCAAAATTTGAAAAATTATCGACAGTACCAATTGAACCCAGAGTACGACAGCCGAACAATATGGCTTGCGCTTTCGGCCTAAGCTTGTTTCCCTGAAAAATACAGCTTTGGCTTTGGGCTTAAAAAAAATATAGTTATTTTTCAGCTAACTTTCAGATACTTCAAAGAAAAACACCAGCTTTTGGCTTAGACTTGTGGCCCTGAAAAATACAGCTTGGACTTTGACTCTTGCCTTTGAAGAAAATATGAAAAATACACTCATTTTCAACTTTTGGCTTTCAGCTAGCTGTACCTCCGGAGATGGCCAATATTTGCATTTGGACCGGCCTATAGTGGCGCAAGCGGCAAGTGTCGTTTCCGAAAATGGGATCAGGTTTCCCATAACGCTGGTGTTATTTCATCAAGCTGTATCTTCGTTAATATGGAATTACAAGTATTGGTTGTAATAGCTTTTTCAAACCTTTTTGACCAATACTACAAGATACAATAGTCAAAACAACATTAAAAACAGATTTTCTGAAATCATCCCGTTTTTGGTAAATTCTGTAAACGGTCACCACAGTAAAGATAGAGGGCGACTCTTTCGCGGTCCAATTACAAATTAAACCGCAGAAATTGAAAAAAGATCAATCTATGGGAAAAGGTTTTAGATTCTCGACTGGATGTACTATAAAATGGAACAAGGAAAGGATATTTTTGTCTCTTAGTTGAAAGACGACCTTGTTTTACGAAATTAGAATCGTTAATAAAATAGATTTTTTCCGTGACAGTAAATAATTTAAATGCAAAATTTGAATCATCAATGTTGATATGAAGTGACGTAAGCAACAATTCTCCAAATTTGTCTAAAATTTCAAAACGATTGTGTAAGATATCTATAATGCTACCTGCATCACACAGGACCTTACAGGCAACTGAACATACATAAACCTATTTTTAATCACCTGTTTATACTATTTTCATATGCTTTTCGACAACATTTCCAATCACCTGGAAAATGAACGAGGGTCTGCTCTTTTTCTTAAAACCACAATCAATAACTGCCTTTAACTACCAGTGCACAAAATACTTCTCACGTCGACCTTCACCAGCTAACTTATCACAATTTTCCTTCCCCCTCGAGCAGGGAATACACAAAACCACTTAGGCTGGATTTTAGTCCGACCTCAGATGAGCAATAAGTCCTCGAGCAAAGGTACAGAGCCCAAATGCCACTGTACTATGTCTAAACAACTGGAAGAGCCTTCACACTACCATCTTATCTGAGGTTGGCCGGCCCCAGCATCGGATTTGTGATTTAGCCCTTGGTATCATCCGGACCAGCATCCCACCCGTCCATCGATACCTGTCTTTTGGCCGACAGCAATGACCTCAATTCGTCGGACCGCATTCTGTACCTGGCCGGACACCATCGAGAAGATAATTCTCCGGAGTCAGCACCAGAGTCCCATCCTCCGGCATCAGCACCGCAAGGACACCGGTTCCCAGTTTCTCATCGAGAACCGTTCTAAAGAACACCATTGAGAGATTTCACTCAGGTAATGTTACCATTCTGGAAATCACACACTTCCTTCGATAACCAATACCCCCTCGGGGAAATCCCGACTCGACAACACAAGACTCGTTCTCCGCTGAAACTCGATCTACAGGTGAGTACACTATGCCTAAAGGTCCACCAGCACGATGACCACTGTAGAAAACCATCAAGCACGCCCTCACGATGTCCCGAAAACATTTCATTATAGGTATCCTAAATCATCATTCGTGTGCACTGCGTTCCCTAATTTGGAATTAACTCCGACAACAATTCGTTCACAGTTTTCTCTTTTCTCATTAAGACCTATTTGACGCTTAACTACATCATAATAGTTACGATTAATAATCCAAGAAAAAGAGTCAGTGACTACTCACCAAATACCAAATCAGCAGTCACCTAAAATCACGATCTTTGCGCCACAAGAGCACGAAACGCACCACAATAACCATATAGTAGAACTGGATTACTATATCTACTATTTCCGTCTCGATGCGGTCGGAAATAGAGAAATCACGTCCACCTAACACACACCTTGTATTTTCAATGGCATCCCACAGCTTTTCTTCTTAGCTATCCTCCCCTACAATATAGTGCGTTCAAATAATATCCCCGACGAGATGCTGTGTATTATATCCGCAGTTTGACGCCAGCAGGCTCGTAACCAGTTTCCTGCAGTCGCGCAGTTTGTATTGTCTAACTTCCTATTGTCCACATGAAGCTATCATTGCCAGAGTTTTTTTTTTTTTTCTTATTAAACGTTGCTAAACTGGCCTGCTCTTATAACTAATACGAGTTAGTGCGCTCGTCGGATATAAGACTGTAACTTACCCTTCGAAAATATATACTAACACTATTTACACTCTGTAAGTGACCCATCACTGAAAGATGCTTATTCTCCAGTTTGTGTTCATCTGCTTCGGATGACTGCACTACAGGCTTTCATGCTGAACGGCTGAAGTGAGCCGGAACAAATCTTTCTCATCTTCCTTAATTTGTAAAGCCAGTCTTGACCTAAAGAGTGGAGCAGATGAGCATGAAATTCGAGCTCTCAAGCAGTGCTTTTTCCTATTTTGCAGGAATCAAGAAAGTTGAAAAGAGCTGAAAAAATTTGGCTTATTTTGGCTGAAGTTTAAATGAAGCCATCCAGCAAATACTATGAATGATAATACCGAAAACTCCCATCTAAATACATTGACTCATTGAGCGCTTTTGGTCACGCGCGATGCAGCACTACAAAGCGGTATGGGATGATGATTTCATGTCATTAACATGGGATGTTGATAAAGCACCACTACATGCAAACGATATACACGAATTCGCAGTCACATCCGTAGTTAGTTCCATCTCTCCTCGCTGGTCGGTTGATGAGACCACGAAATTGAGGAGAGTTGCCAGTATTTGCTTCCAGCTTTTCTCTTATCAGAAAAATGTAGCTGAATTCGGCTTTTTGCTTTCAGCTGGCTGCAATACTGTGCTGGTAAGACCCCATAGTCCGAGAATTGAAGAACACGGCCTAGCATTTTGTAACCAAGTCATAAAACTTTGAACATTTCTTCTTCATGTAGACTACTTCAAAATATGATATGTTACCGCACTTCTTTTCAGGGTGGAACTACCCCAAAAATCAGTTTTTTTTCATTATATTTTCTTACAATTCAACTTTGAAAGAAAAATTTCTAATTGAAAAATGTTGTGTGTGAAATTCTCTACAAAGTGATGCATAAAAATGCCCATTTTCGTGGAAAATTATGGCCAAAACGAAATAAGGAAAATGAGAGAATTTTCATAATTATTATTGAATTAAAATGCATCTTCGAGCGTTTAGTGTTAAGTAAATTCCGTTTCAAGGTTGGCCAGTACACCCCCTCCGGGGTGCACTGGCGGGGGCACAATCGTGTCTTGGAACTGGTGCGTCACCAAGTCTTACCACTGCCTTGCCGTGGCGAGGGGGCTTACGATTGGGAGAGTTAGCTCTTGCTAATTGACAGTACGCGGTGGAAGCTGAAAAGTGGAAAGGCAAATAGTCACTGTCACTCTCCAATCAGTCAACTAAAAGTGGTACAGGCGAATCTCCCCCCTCGAAGGATGTCAATCAGGGTCCTCCCCGCTGCTATGTGGGAAGCAAGGAGTAACTGACACATCCTTAAGTCCAGCTGCTACCATACTCGTATGGTGAGGGAAGTCACTCCCTCGGGAATGACAAAGCAGCAGGCTCGCACAGACTTCTCCCTGTGTACGTCACCCTCATATTTAACAACACTGATCACCACTCTATCCTATCCCTCTTCTCTTTTCATTTAGGTTAAGACATCTTCTATCTTCATGGCTGTCGACTTACGACAGGGTAACTGCACCACAGCAGGGGGTACTATATCAGGATTCCTACCGATTTCTTTGACCCATTTTCTCTGTTTTCCATCCATGCTCTCTTGCATGCACAAACCACCCCTCGCAGTACAGCCTGCAACTGGGGTTACATACTGTCTGCGCCTTGTGTCCGCTGAAGGTCATCGCAGGCCTTCACGTCCAAAGGGCATGGTTAGGTTACGTACTGTCCTGTCTAGCACTCCCTGACGCGGACACGGGGCGCAGCCTTCACGTCCTGGCCGCAAGCTGCACATCCATAAGCGAGTTTAAACCTAGCCTAATATTGCACCCACGTCTCCAGACCGTATTCAAACCCCTCCATCTGGAGCCCGGACACTAAGTCCCATCAATCCACACATCTTCTCCTGAAGATGAACGCCGAAATGCGAAGAGAACACCCTCTACAGGTGATCTCAGACCATGGAAGCAACCCCTCTCAACTACCCATCAGCGGAAGTAGAGAGGCCTCCGGAATACCTTCCTATTCCCACCAACCACACCTTTCTCGCAGCTATCGACTGAAGAAAGCCCCAACAACCAAATCTGTCCTTTCAAGACAGATGCAGAAGTGTAATGGGGAAACCCATCTGCGGGTGACCCTTGACCATGGAAGCGAACCCCCCCCCCCCTTCTTCCTCTACCTCCCATTCCAGGGATGAGTAGACGGACTGGGAACATCATTCCCACCCTAGTAATAATAGTAGTATTATCAATTACTTACTTTTAAGCCTATACCCTTATCCTCTTAGTTTATCTACACACTCGCTAGCTAACAGCTGACGACCTCCAAACCACACCTTCTTCACCCCTGAAGAAGTCGCTGAAGCGCATCGGGATCTGCCCTGACCGCGGAAGCGTACCCCTCTCTACTCCCCTATCATGGAGCATAGACTAGTAGAGAGCATCGGAACACTGTTTCCCACCAACTACACCTCCCAACAGGGAACGCTGAAGTGTGACGGGGGGACTCGTCCAGTGCATGAGTCACCTAGACAGTCTCTGCGGGCACCCCCCTGACCATGGAAGCAACAACCACATAAGCCACTCAAGACACTCATTGTCTTACAGATCTCGACACGTACGCTAGTGCACTGCACGTATGCCATCGCGATACGGCTATCTGCAATGCCGGCATTCACGTCCAATTTTGTGGGGAAATTGGGTTACGTACTGTCCTGCTTGTCACCTCCTTAAGCCGGCAACACGCGCTGCTTACGGAACGACAGAGCATTGCACATTTCGCCGTTGCACCGCCTTCTTATTTATTGACAAGCTAGGCTTTCACGTCCAGGCAGGTATTCTGAGGTACCTGACTGGGTTACGTATCATCCCATCGCTGTCCCCTGACACTAGCAGGCATTCACGTCCAATCAAGTTGAGCCGACTGATTGGGTTACGTACTGACCCGCCTCTGTCCCCCGTAGGCCGGCAAATACGCACTGTCTTCACGTCCTGGTCAACCACCAACTCGCCTCGGCGCGAGGGCCCCCCAAGGAAAAAAAAAAAAAAAGGTTGGCCAGTGCAAAAACTCAAATAAACGTAAATTAATCAGAAGAAAGAGAACTTGTCCAGACGGTATCAAGAATTTAAAGTATATTATTCTTGCGGCACTGCTGTCTGTTGCGATGGAATACAGAAAAATATAAAAAAATATATAAATATAAAAAAAGATATAAATAAAAATAAAGAAAATGTATTAAAAAAATGAAAATAAAAGCAATTTGAAAAACAATTTAAATGAGGACCGACGTTTCGGTCGTAAACCTACGACATGACATCTTGCTTTTATTTTTATTTTTTATATTTTTTCTTTATTTTTATTTATACCTTTTTTTATATTTTTCTGTATTCAATTGCAACCGACGGCCTTGTTGTTAAAGATTTATTTTCTGACGCCTCGGCATCATTGGTCTTTGAGCGTCAACGATAATATTACAAAATTATACCTAATACACTTTAAATTATTTTTGCCGCAAAATTAATATGCTTTAAAAAGTAAATAAGTCAGTTTTTTAAACACTTTTATTTAACTTGGTTTGTTTTATTGATAGTAGTGGTTGAAATATTGCGTACTTCCACCCTGCACATGAACATTTTCCGCTTTGCGTGAACATATTTTGCTTCGGTATTTTTAGTGCAGCATTTCAAGCATTTAAAATGAAAAAGGGGTATTGGAACTTTGTTGTTTTAAATCTTCATGTTTCCACTCCTACCCCACTCTGTCACCTTGTTTATCAGCGATCAACGTCCTTACAGTCGCTTGGATAGGATAGGCAGATGAAACAGAAAAAAAAAAAAATCATATTTTGAACATAACGTTTTTTTCAAGAACTTACTTTCAGTGATCCTTAGTCCTACAACCAGATTAAATCTTAATGCTGCATAAATCATTGCCATTTTGGATAAACACTGATACTTGAGTCGAAATTATTGTGAAATATTATCAGATGTAGGTGCAAGCGCAAAACAGCTGGACAAATCAATGTGCAATAATCTAAATTGGAAATTGTTGAGTTTATTCCAGAATTCACTCAATTTGGTGATATTACATATTGTTGGAAATGGTTTGACGAGCTTTTCCGATTGGTAACAATCACCAACATACCTAATTGTTACAGATTCTCAGTTTTTTTTTTTTTTTGGCTGGTAAAATTCACCGACAGACTTCATGGCATGCGAAATTTATCGAGTCCAGCCAGAGAGCATAATTATGATTTTTTCACAAAGTCCTCGATAAGGATGCTTCAACAATTAACCAAGTCCGGACTAGAAAAACTAAGAAGCTACCTGCAGTTTCTCATTATTTTAACATATATAACAATAATTTTTTGCTCTCCTGTGAAATTTGTAAAATGTGACTTCGTGAGTTCTGCTATGAACCCGACAAAATACTCTACAACTACCCGAGTACTCTACAATTTTTTATTTTTTGTACCTAATTTCGTGGGTACCAAAAGAAGGTGTTCCCAAAAAAATTGTATGAATGAATAGGCTTCATTGTACAAAATAATGAATTATAATATTGGTAACAGACTTGTCATAATTCTATATAAATACAGAAGCAGTAAAATTAGAACAACTATTCATACAGTCAAAAATATAAAATTGAAATAAAAATAATAAGCAGAAATACATTTATACTGTACTATATGTACATAAGTAAATGTAAAAGTTGATACACAAACGAATAAATAGGGTCAACACTGGAAAGTTTAATGTGTCAAACCAAAATAATCTCGTCATTCTAGGATGAAAAAAAAAAATTAATAACAATAATAATAATGAATATCATAACAATAAAAATTATAATTATAATACACTCGCATTTAGGAAAAAAAAAAAAACGTCAATTAGAAATTCAAGGAAAAAAAAATAATAATACTTAATAAGATAATAAGAACGTTGAAACGTTACTCCACCTTTTATACTAAGTAAATTTTATTATTGATCTAAACACGCCGGAACAACATTATTCTTTTATCATTTGCTATAAGAGCTAATATGATAAGATAATTCCATTGAGATCTCGAAACTACCACGCTTTTTTTTCCTCGTTATTTTTGTTTAAAACTTCAAAATTAATCACAAATGACAATTTTCCGGTCAACTGATTTGCAAAACGGCGGCAACTATCGTATCGCTTGCTTATTCACCACTTTTTCGTCATTTTTTACGATTCATTTTTCACTTTGATTTAATTTTACTCGATTTTTCCGTTTCCACGCTATCGTTCGCAACGTTTCCCTTATTTTTCAGAATGTAGGAGTTGATGTAGAAATTGGTAAATAATATGAGGAATGTTACACCTTGTATGAAGAGTAGGACTGAAAGTAATTTTGGAAGGGCACATTTCGCAATCAGCAACGATGTCATGTATACTATAATAATAATAAATTGCAACTGAAACATAAATAAAAAACATTATGTAATAACGGTGAGTAAAAGTAGGTGAAATAAAAAAAAAAAGAAATTTTACCATCTGCATTTTTGTAATGTATCGTTTCCACCACAGGTATTTTTGTACTTGAGGTCCCAGGGTTGATAGGAAGTAATAGCTGTACATAATAGTATGCACTAAGGAATTAATCCATCCAATTACAGTTCCTTGTTCGCCTGTAATCATAAGTATCAGAATTTGGTGTAAATATTTAAAATGAGAATAATTTTCAAACTGGTACTTGTAGGAAAAAAAAAGAGGATATCAAGTTTTGTGGCAAATACAGAAAGATAAGTATACTACGACGATAAATATTAATAATTAATTTCCGCATTTATCTTCCTGTGTAACTCTACGTAATACCACGGTACAATACTGATGAATTAGTGATGGTACCTATATGGCTTTATATCTAATGGTAGGGCACAACAGTTTTTCGATTAATTTAATTGAAGACTCGACTACGTATACATATGAGTTTTGAAGATGCGTCACATATGACCTTTTCCCAACAAACACGAATAATAATTAGGTATACTGTATGCGTACAGTAAGCATGTTATCCTCGAGTGAAAATCTGCGATTTATGTCATTTTATCCATAAAAGTTGAGAAAATTCTCGTTCGATCATCAATACGACAGCGCTGATACAAAACGATAATGTTCATGCTGATGATTAACAATGTAGCCTATTTAAGATTTTTTCCTCTTCTGGTCGCCGAGGAATGATAGAAATATAAAGTTTAAATGAAATAAGCGGATTGCAGACTAGGTACTGTTTCAATTCTGCGAAATTAATTTCTAATTTTCAAAAATTTGAGTTCAAAATTGTTTCCTGAGCGCAGTTAGCCGTCACCAAAATTATACCGAGCTAGGTATTGGCGTAGCCAGCGAGGGGCCCTCGTTCTTGAAAGTCACAACCTTTCTCGTTATGAAATAATTTTTCAAGGCCCGTCCCCAGATCCTTTCTGTTGTACAAATTTTAGGCCACGCCACTGTCAGATTAAAGATTTCTATGGCACAGGAAGACGGATCCCAAAAAAAAATTCGAGTTTTACTCGTACAATCTCAATTTTGACTCATCTTTTTGATGAAGATCCGACGACGCGATGTTACGCAGGCCTCTGGAGAAAAGAGTGCAAGAGGTAAAAAGTTGCCGAAAAATACTCTAAAGAGTAGAGAAATCAAATTACAAAAACCGCAGATTAAAATGAGTCGCGAGCGCTTTTGATCAAAAAACCATTATCAAGTGATAAGAAAGAAAGCGACTGGCTGAAATAGGACCGACCACGAGAACACCAGCGAAATCAGGATTTAACTAGCGAGTAATGACGATGTGAGTCATATTCATGAACTAGACCAATCCTTCGTCGGGAATGTACCTATTACGTTATCACTATTTAAGTGACGAATTATTGTTATTTTTCAGCGCGAGCCGTTTGAAGTACGATTTCTCTCTGTGGAGTAGGGTTTCTGAACACTTTCCCAAACTGTGACCATCGCATCGGTCATTAAAAGGTCCGCAAAGGTCCATTCTCCAAAATTTCTTCCTCCCTAAGCCTTCCTGTGTTCAGCTCCTCTGATTTTGAGCTGGCGATCGGTCTCATTACACTCCTTAGAGGGTATCCTGTGCATCCCATTCTTTTCCACATTGTAGGATTGTAGAACGCAGAACGGAAGCTGAAAGGGTGAAGAATAAGGCCTAACTTTGAGAAACTTCCCCAGAAAGGGGAGTCTGATCCAACACATTCTACTATCGCGACTTAGTTCGCGAGAGAGGGCGGTAGTGGAACCAAGGAATTTCCGCGTAATTTTCCTACGGACCATATGGTCGATTTCCAAGTTGACCTCGTTCACTCTAGCGAAATATTAACAGAGAATCGCCGGCCGGCAAAGCTAGGAGGTCTAAAATTTTCCAAGTCCCCCTCCTATTTTATATGTCTCGGAGATCAAAATTTTTCCGTGTCCCCCTCCTTTCATATATAGCTTGGGAGGCGGGGCCGGTGACATCACAGTTTGATGACGTCATAGGTCAGCCTCGTGACGTCGCAATTTCATGATATCATAGATCAGTTTTTTTAGGTCCCACTCCTACTATATATAGCCCCAAAGTTCGGGCTTGTGACGTCACAATTGCATGACATCATAGGTCAGCTTTGTGTACATTTTTCAGATCCCACTTGCCCTATAAAACAGGTTCCCTGCCACCCCTCGTTCAACTCGGTCGGTTTTTTTAAAGTAAGTACTGTGTAGTTCTTTTTGGAAGGGTGACTCACTCAGGGGAATGTGGGTGGGTCAGTGATAGTAAGATCCAAATAGTTAATGGAAGAACCTCCGCAGTAAATTTTTTGGAGAGACTGAAGAAACTCACTAAGGAGATCTTGGGGACCTGGCCATGCTCCTGATACATCATCTACGTGCCAGTAAAGGACGTAATTGGCCCGAGGAGAAAAGTTCAGCCGTAAATTTGGACATGAGAACCTCGGAAAAGAGCGAACCTAAGGGAGACCCAATAGGAATGCCTGCCTCCTCGGAGAAACTAGAGAAATTTTCTATTAGATTTGCAAAAATTAGGCGACCAGCAGACATTTAGCAGATCAAAAAATTCTTGTAGCTCTTCGTGAGGAGTATTAAATTTAACAGGTCACCCATATGTTGGTTAGAAACAGCATTTGGTATATTTGGGAACAGACTTGCCACATCAAAGGGTGATTCATCATTGAACTTACGAGCTAAGGAAAACGATCCGGTCAGTCGCTTTCCACACTTCGAGAAAGGCTGATTAGCCGAAAGCGCTTGTGTTTTCAATTTTCGTGGAGTCTTTTGCATCTTTCTTTCGTGTTACTCCTTTGAGTATCCTCGTCATTAAGGAAAACGAGTTTTTTACGGAGTTAGGAGTCTCATACTCAAACCACCGGTCTAGAAATTTGGCGAGACAGTAAGCAAGGAAGGAGACATACGATCCCGCAGATTGCATCAGGGTATCTTTTTTGCGCACCTTGGGCAAGCCATAAAGGAGGGGGGGGTCTCGTGCTTCTGGGAATCTCAATTTGTTAAACATGAATATGTCAGTAGGAAATTTGCCCCACGCCATTGGGTCAAGTACCTTGATTTTAAACTAATTTGAGGACTTGGAGAAGATTCTCACCTTCGCTACTTCAGGACTTGTATCCTCGAACTTTATTTTGCTACGCCGAACACGCAGTATACTGAGCTAAGAAATACCGATGCGAAGGAGGAGAAAAAGTGGAAAGGATAAGCTCTACAGCTAGTTAGCCTAATATACTTCTAATATTTAGAACAGATTCAGAGTAGTTGGTCACGTGACACCTGGGACACTGTCTAATAATAGCAATAGAACTACTTCCAAAGCGGAATCTGAAACGTCATCAGTAACTGAGTTGTTGCAACGTGGGAGCTAACAACCAGATCTTTCACCTTACCGTATCCCTTGGGTCATGTGTCCCACTACTCCGAATCCCTGGTGTGTAGTAGTTACAGGAAAAACCAAACCAAGGGATTCCAGTCTGTCTGATGACGTAATGAAGTGAACATCTTCTACAATCAAACGTGGCCCACTACTTCCGAGATAATTTACGGAATAATTTTTTCAATCTAGCTATGAAGTTGAATCAATGCGTTTTTAAATGTTACAGTCATGCTTATTTAAATAGATCGTATATTAGAAGAGTACAAAAATTACAAGAATCGCCTACTCTTTGAGATACAACCTATTTAAGTAACTATAAGGCCTGGGCTCAGACACAGCCAAGATCGATCTCCTGCCCCCTTTTTCATCTTAATAGAACACACTTGTAAAAGTGAAGAATGGAAAACAGAGGAGTAAGATAACGACTAGGTTTTGAAGATTTTCGATTCGAGAAGTTGGAAATGTATAATCGTAGTCATAAAAGGGATGGTACATTTCCGACACCTATTTTCATGATCGAAGTTGAAAATCGCTTAGTGCGACTCTTAAATATCTCTAGAAGAAGCCGTTACGTCATATAGGAAACGAGCTTTTCTTCATCTTCTGCTCTAAAGCGTAAATACACTCTTACATCTATGAATATAGAATTTAGCTTTTACGTGAATATTATCAGCTCTCAATATTTCTCTCTTTTTTCGAACTGAATCTCTTCGTAACCCGATTTTTTTAATCGCGGGTCTGACTAGTGACCAAATTGAAGGAACCGTGATTATAATTTCGGTGATCATTTTCTACGTAGGATCGATTAGACCTCTAAGTCATACTTCATAAGCTTTCATCAATATTCCGCAATGTTCACCTATGGGCAAACGTAAAAACAAAGTTGAACTGTCATAACTTAGACCTACTTAAGTCTTTATCCAGGCTCATAGTACCACTCATTCATATACGCTTTAGCTAACTGGTTATTTCATAAGAATACTGTAGTTAGAGAGCGCACGATCAAGGTCATACTCTTTTAATTAAAGCTTTCTATTTATGCATTTTTCAAATTAGGGTAAAGTATCTCTACAATAAATTTATCGTAATAAATATTAATAATATTACAAAAATAAAAAACCTGTTCGATTTCTTACGTACCGGTATATACTTCGTCGTAGACTACTATTAGTTAATTTTCGTAGAAACAATGTCACCTCTACTCTCTACCTAAGTATATTACAGTCCCAACATGTCTATCCTACGGATCAGAGGTAAATATTCAGTCCGGTTAAAGTTTGTATGCTCGAGATGTGCTTCCAGCTTTAAACCGAATTTTAGTGAACAATCTGAATTAGAAACATGTAATGTCGAATGCTGTCGACTCTTGGAAGTCATAACCTGAGCTTGTGTAAAAAGCAGCCAAGATTAACAGCTCGAAGGGTGAACTGAGGTTAAATAGTGTAGTAAGGAACGTGTGACATTGTCTGAGTTGAGAGGAAGGAATGTTAAGCGAAGAGCGGAGGGTGAGAAGTTGGAGACAGGAGAAGAAATAGAGGACTGTTCGGTTTCCTGCTTGACAGTGTGGACAAGATCAGAAGGTGTGAATGGGTTATTCGGGTATGTCCTATTCTCGGACGAAAGAAAATTGTTTCTTCTCAACAGGACTCTCTTATAGAGGATATCCAAGGAGTGGGAATCCAAAGGGGTAATGTACTCAAAAGAAAGTAGCGAAATACAAAAACCGCATAAAACACATCCGCCGAGCGTTAAACAACCATCTTCAAAGCAAGAAAGACAGAAAGCACCAACGAAAATAGAGGAACTCAAACGAAAGTCATGATTGAATGAGCGAGTCATCGAAATATGAATCATCCTCATAGACTAATTCAATCGAGCCCTCGTCCATACCTATTTACAACAGCGATGCCTTCGTTATTCCGGTGTCGAATAATTTCAATATTTTCGAGGGCTATACATTTGAAATATGAATTCTCCCTGTGAAGGAGGGTTCAGGCCCCTCTTTGAACTTATGGCCACTTTCAATTTAATGACTGGCGAAGGCTGACTCACCCAAGTTACCCTTCTCCCGTGCTTTTTCATACTCAGCCACTCTAATTGTGACCTGGCGGTCAGTCATCCCTATATAGACTCCAGGGCAATCATTGCAGGCTATACTGTATACACCACTCTTCTTGGCCATGGGAATAGGGTCCTATAATTTAAGAAATAAACTCTCCATTGTATTAAGATTGAGAAAACTTGCCTAGAAAAGAATGACTAATATCCAACGTTTTCTACTATCTAGGTGTGAATCCCTAGGGAGGGAGATGGTAGAGTCGAAGCATTTTCTAGTTAGCCTCCTCTGGACCATGATGTCAATGTCCAACCTAACCTCACTCACCCTGGCCAGTTGCTTAATTGTCACCAGTTCCTTCTGGAAAGCAGCCTGACTCTTGGGAATATGAGTCAGCCGATGGTTTAAGCTACTGAAAATCGCAATCTTGTGGGCAGAGAATCTGTTTTTTGGTAAGTAGTTTGTTAAAGGGTTGATCTTTTCAAAAATTACTTCACAATAATCGAAGAATGCGGGTAATAATGATTTTTATAGTCGAAGGCAGGTAGACGAGAACAATCAGTTATTCTTGTTAGAGTGGTCGCTTACTTCGCGGCCTTCTCAAGAGCGTCATACATATTTTGATAGGTTAATGTGACCCGAAATCTATGAGAAAATGATGTAATTTTCAACAAAAAACCTGTTTTATGGAGATTTATTAGCGGGGAACCCGCTATCCATTTTGTTAGGAGATTACATCCTCAGAAAACGTCCGCGTCCGCAGGTTAGGTTAGGTTACGGGACTTAGAAGAATTTCGAGTCTCGAGCTATATATGAAAGGAAGGGGACTTGGAAGAATTTCAAGTCTCGAGCTATATATAATAGGGGGGGGGGGAATTGGAAGAATTTTGACTTTCGAACTACCGTCCGCCGTCCAACCAAAAAATTAGAAAAATTTTGAGACTCGAGCTATATATGATAGGAAAGGGACTTGGAAGAATTTCGAGTCTTGAGATATATATGATAGGAGGGGGACTTGGAAGAATTGTGACTTTCGAGCTATATATGATAGGAGGGGGACTTGGAAGAATTGTGACTTTCGAGCTATTTATGATAGGAGGGGGACTTGGAAGAATTTCAAGTCTTGAGATATATATGATAGGAGGGGGACTTGGAAGAATTGTGACTTTCGAGCTATTTATGATAGGAGGGGGACTTGGAAGAATTTCAAGTCTCGAGCTATATATAATAGGGGGGGGGGGGGGACTTGGAAGAATTTTGACTTTCGAACTACCGTCCGCCGTCCAACCAAAAACTTGGAAAAATTTTGAGACTCGAGCTATATATGAAAGGAGGGGGGACTTGGAAGAATTGTGACTTTCGAGCTATATATGAAAGGAAGGGGACTTGGAAGAATTTCAAGTCTCGAGCTATATATAATAGGGGGGGGGGGGACTTGGAAGAATTTTGACTTTCGAACTACCGTCCGCCGTCCAACCAAAAACTTGGAAAAATTTTGAGACTCGAGCTATATATGAAAGGAGGGGGGACTTGGAAGAATTGTGACTTTCGAGCTATATATGAAAGGAAGGGGACTTGGAAGAATTTCAAGTCTCGAGCTATATATAATAGGGGGGGGGGGACTTGGAAGAATTTTGACTTTCGAACTACCGTCCGCCGTCCAACCAAAAACTTGGAAAAATTTTGAGACTCGAGCTATATATGAAAGGAGGGGGGACTTGGAAGAATTTCGAGTCTTGAGATATATATGATAGGAGGGGGACTTGGAAGAATTGTGACTTTCGAGCTATTTACGATAGGAGGGGGACTTGGAAGAATTTCAAGTCTTGAGATATATATGATAGGAGGGGGACTTGGAAGAATTGTGACTTTCGAGCTATATATGATAGGAGGGGGACTTGGAAGAATTGTGACTTTCGAGCTATTTATGATAGGAGGGGGACTTGGAAGAATTTCAAGTCTCGAGCTATATATAATAGGGGGGGGGGACTTGGAAGAATTTTGACTTTCGAACTACCGTCCGCCGTCCAACCAAAAACTTGGAAAAATTTTGAGACTCGAGCTATATATGAAAGGAGGGGGGACTTGGAAGAATTTCGAGTCTTGAGATATATATGATAGGAGGGGGACTTGGAAGAATTGTGACTTTCGAGCTATATATGATAGGAGGGGGACTTGGAAGAATTGTGACTTTCGAGCTATTTATGATAGGAGGGGGACTTGGAAGAATTTCAAGTCTTGAGATATATATGATAGGAGGGGGACTTGGAAGAATTGTGACTTTCGAGCTATATATGATAGGAAGGGGACTTGGAAGAATTGTGACTTTCGAGCTATTTATGATAGGAGGGGGACTTGGAAGAATTTCAAGTCTCGAGCTATATATAATAGGGGGGGGGGGACTTGGAAGAATTTTGACTTTCGAACTACCGTCCGCCGTCCAACCAAAAACTTGGAAAAATTTTGAGACTCGAGCTATATATGAAAGGAGGGGGGACTTGGAAGAATTTCGAGTCTTGAGATATATATGATAGGAGGGGGACTTGGAAGAATTGTGACTTTCGAGCTATATATGATAGGAGGGGGACTTGGAAGAATTGTGACTTTCGAGCTATTTATGATAGGAGGGGGACTTGGAAGAATTGTGACTTTCGAGCTATATATGATAAGAGGGGGATTTGGAAGAATTGTGACTTTCGAGCTATTTATGATAGGAGGGGGACTTGGAAGAATTTCAAGTCTCGAGCTATATATAATAGGGGGGGGGGGGGACTTGGAAGAATTTTGACTTTCGAACTACCGTCCGCCGTCCAACCAAAAACTTGGAAAAATTTTGAGACTCGAGCTATATATGAAAGGAGGGGGGACTTGGAAGAATTTCGAGTCTTGAGATATATATGATAGAAGGGGGACTTGGAAGAATTGTGACTTTCGAGCTATATATGATAGGAGGGGGACTTAGAAGATTTAGAAGAATTTCGAGTCTTGAGCTATATATGATAGAAGGGGGACTTGGAAGAATTTCAAGTCTCGAGCTATATATGATAGGAGGGGGACTTGAAAGAATTTCAAGTCTCGAGCTATATATGATAGAAGGGGGACTTAGAAGAATTTCGACTCTCGAGCTATATATGATAGGAGGGAATGTAGAATGATAATTTCGATTTGAATTATATGACAAGATTATCAACTCAGTTCCACACCACCTGAGAGGTCGAGTTGAGGAATTGCGGGTTCCCCGCTGCCATTGCAATGTCTGCAATGGCTTCTAATTTTTTTGGAAAAATATCCGCTGTGAACCACCCATCGTCCCTCCGACAAACTGTAGTACTGAGAGGGTGCATACTGCACTGCACAGACCTCTGAACTTCTTTGAGGACTCTGGAGATGAAACGATGTTCATAAGTGCGGATGTTTACAAGGAATCATATCGATAAGGATAGGAGAGGAAACACCGATCTACTGGCATCCAGAAACTTGGGAAGGTTTTGACATTCGAGCTACATCTGAAGACTGTGGTTTCGAAGAAACAGGGACTAACCGAGGGAATATCCGGAAACCTTTATTATCGAGAAAGTTTTGACCCTCGAGCAATATCAGGAAACCTGGAGATTTTTACCTTCAAGTTACTGGGCCTCCAAAGAAGGCGGGCATTCGCTAAAATGCACTTTGATGACCTTTAAATAAGATAGAGTCCTCAACAGTACGAGTCATCAACCATCCTATGTAATTGATGACCTTTGAGCTGTGTACATACGGGGGGGGGGGGGGGGTGGAAGAAATTTCGACCAAATAATCGATCCTGGTCGATTATCGAAATTAAAACAGAAAAATCCCCTCCAACAACTAGTTTTCTTACACGGCTGATTAATTTGGTTGATGAAAGGGGCCGCGAACGAAAGAAGTGGCGAGTTATTTTTTTCTCGTGTTAAATAAATGTTTATTAACAATAATTTAGTAGACATTTTCATCGAGCTGAATTCTTAGATTTTCTGTTCTTAACTGTGCAAGTTTTTTTCTTCAATATTAATAGCAATTACTATACTACTATTCTTCAGAGCTGAGTGTGTAGATACTCGTAAATAAATTAGGGTAGTAAATTAGGGCAGAAAACAATAATTATGAACAAAAAACTTAAGTCACGATTGCAGCATCTAGCGTAAACATCATTACAAGTATTTTAATGAGTACTTGAACTATGTTTCTTTTTTTTCTTCTCTCTTTCGTAGTCTATTGGGAAAATATTTGTGAAAAGTACAAAAGAAAGCTACACGAGTTTGTGTTTTTGAGGCTAAAATTTTGTAATTCTATTTGTCGTAGTAAAGAGAATTCGCAAAGCGCGTACGTCAATTATATTATGTGAACTACGCACAATAAAACACGCGCAAGTAAGTAGATTTGAAATAATATCATATCGCGGGTCAACCTTAATCTTCCACGATTATAACGTTTGACGACACTCAAGGTTACTGACCACTGCACCGTGTGATTACAACAGAACATCATTTTCTCAGATTATCATTGCTATTCCGGATACGAGGAACTTGGGAAGGAAATTTTATTTCGAATTTGTCTAAGCTGTGTACACGTGATATATTAGGTATAATGTATGTTTACGAGCAATTAGATATTCAATTAAAAAAAAACGAATTATACGTGTCATCAAGAATACAAGACGGATTCATTTTCACCTTGTTTGACATCATAATAGGCCTGAAGCAGAGGTAGGCAAAAAATATGCCACTGGTTTTGATCGTATGAACTTGCAACTGTCAACTGAAGAGAATTGTACCCTCGTGTATAATCAATACGAAGGTGAAATTTTAGTTCTCGTATATGACGTCATATTTCACATTAATGCATACGAGAATAAGCTTTTATCGTGTGTGAAACTTTCAATTCAAGCCGAAATGGACAAATTTTTCGTGGAAAAACAAAAAAAAAAAAATCTGGTTGATTTACTTTTCAAAGCGGCAATCAAATTGATTCAAAGAAGTTGGTTGAATTGCCATTATATCGAGAAATGAATTGAAGTTCACAAAATTCCGATATTTATTTATTTCTTATATAACCGAGCTATTGCATTGCTCAAACGGGTCATCAGCAGAGCCTGATCGGACAATTGAAATAATGGGGAGAAGTAGGTAGAGCGCTTGTGGTTAAGGGATTGGGATACTATTTCCGAGTTATTGCTCAAGGCGACTGTAGGATATGGAAGACGATAATACTGTAGAAGGTTAAAGTTACTTAAAGGGCAGTAATAAGGCATTTAGTTCTGTGCTATGTAAGCTAATATACATTGCGCTTATGGGACATTCTCCCTTCTCAATAAACTCACGAATTTCTTAACGAAATTAAACAAGGAGGTGCAGGGAACCTATCTTATGGAAACTGTATAAGTACATTGTGAGAGGGAGACTTGAAAAAAATTTAAACGCTCCAGCTAGGTGCGAATGTCGATTCTCGAAGATTTTTCTAATGTTCCCTTTCCTCAAACCTCGGAAGTCGACATTTTTCAAGTCTCCTCAGTCCCCAAAGGTTAGGTTGGAAAGCGGACACCAGACATTTTTCGCGAAATAACCCAACGTAAAACAGGTTCACTATCAAAACTATAATATGTATTCAAATGAAAAAGCAGACAGAAGATAATTTCAGCCTTCGTGACTTCCTTACGCGTTACGTAAATCTAAATGCCCCAATACAGGAAAGAGAAGAGCGGAGACTGAGGAGGAGATGGGAATGGTTGATGCGGGTATGGGCGCAGTTTTTCAAACAGCCATTTGGGACACAAGAAAGTACACTGAGCCTAATTGTTTTTCTTTTTCAGATATTTATGTGCCACCCTAGAAGGAATTGTGCGTTGGTAACTATTGGAAAAGTGGTCTAGAGTAGGCAGGGCCGGATGCATTTCAGGAGTCCTCAAAGTTGCAGTTCACGAACCATCAATGAATGATGAAAAATTATATACGTATTACAAAACACAGATAGGGTTGGGACCCGCATATGTTGGAAGACTTTTCTTTTGCGGAGACGTGTGAGGTCAAGTTCGTGACGGTCTTGGTGAGACGAGGGTTGTGAGAAGGATAATGGTTTGATTTGCGTTAATTTATCTGCGAGACTTGTTTTTGCCCATGGGCAATTCACTGGTACGTTATTTGGAGTTGGATATAGTGGGTGAGATCAGATATGGTGAGGAAAATACATAGTCTCGTGACTGAGGACGTAGATGATGATTACGGAGTAAGAGATGGATTAGAGGCTTATAAGGAGAGTGGTGAGTGGAGTAAACGTTGGAAATTGCTGTTGAGGTAAATAGGGGGATTAGAAGCACTAAGAAAGGTCGGTGATGAAAGAGGCGGGAGAGCTAGGATTGATCCTCGGCATTGGAACGTAGCATGGATCTCGGTGTTAGAATTGTAACGGAGTTGCGGTGACAGTGAGAAAAAAATTTGTTCCTAATTGAATATGCAAAACCATCAATGAATTTCAAACTTTCTGCGAAGCAAAAAAAGACGATGGCGGTGGTATGTGAGCTTGATACTTTTAGGAAGTAGGAGTGGTAAACAAAAATATTGGTCGATTTTTTCGATAATTGATATAGTTTGAAAATTATTTTTGGCTTGGGTATGAGTCGTGGAGGGGAGGCAAGGAAAATAGGGAGGAATTCGATACTTTTAGATGGGGAATGGTTAAATAGTAGGTAAGTTGAAGCCAGCTGGATTTGATAAGGACGTATTTTTTTTCAGATATGGAGAGCTTTCCCAAAAATTTGAAAGTTATATCCGGCCCTGAGAACTTGCATTAGGATTTGGATACGTATAGAAGGATTGAAAGGCTGAAAATTATGGGAGAGAAAATATTGAAATTTCGCAGTCCACCACATGGGAAAGAAAAATAACGTAATACAATATTGTACTTGCGAAGTGTGTAAAGACAACCAAATTGAAAAAATATGAAGTCGAAGAACTTTGAATTTTGGCTTTTTAGTTTTTGAATTGATCATTTCCCCCTCTATTCTTTTCTTCTACTGATTATAAGGCGATTTTCAAGCAGAAAAAAATATGACAGAGTAAAAGAGGGGGAAAGATGTTGAAAATAATATAGGGTAATCAGAAGTATCAGAAAATATTAATGTATAAAATCAGCCACTATCATCGGGCTTTTCCAGAATCATTCGCTGGTATCCTGGACGATATTAATGAATTTTCATGATATCTGCTGCGATGTAAAATTTTTATAAGGAGATGTAATGAATTTCACTATTCTGTCGGTCATTTCTAGACAAGGTCTGCTACATTGAATTCAAAATCTAAAAAGTAAAGCGTTTCTTCTTATTGATGCCCGTGAAGAATAAACTTCAACTGTGAACTATCTATTTTTACTTTTGCAGTGCCTGAGGGTACATCCATTTAGGGAGTGTTTCGTTGGTTTTTTTTTCTCTCCTCTTTTTTGGAGACGAGAGTAAAGATAAAGAGAAGTCAAGGTTCATTTATAGAAATTTGGCTGGCAAAAACCTTATATACGTTTTTATGTAGACAAACCTTTGTTTTTCTAAGTGTGGACTTCAGACAAGATGGAATATTAACGATCTAAGCATTAAAGGGAAATATGAAGATTTTTGTATCTGTATGAGACGGATTAACTGCTATTTGAGGCAGTAAATTCACCTCAGTTTCTTTCAATTCAAGACAAAAATCCTACAAGTTTTTTCTTTCTTTTCTCTCAGTTTAATGATCTACTTTAAATTCCGACCCTTCGTATCCACCGCTCCAGCAGTATTCTTCCTGAATCTGTTTCCTATGATAACGCGCTTTCTAATCACGACTTTTGATTGTCTTATATTCGATTTGCCGTCTACACCCCGCCCCCTTCAACCTCAAATTCTTGAACACGCCTGACCAATCCCCTCTCCGGAACCCGGCTAGATCCTAGTTATGCAAGACCCCTTCTCAGCCAAACTGACCGTCCAACGCAGCAATCACACTAATTATTATCATCGATCAGAATATCTTTTTCGAACCACCCCGGAATGCAAAAAAGTTGACCGCGCTTCACCAAAACTTTATTCCTACGTACGGCCTCAAAAGTTTTCACCTTCATCGGGTTCTGGCTTTTTGACTTGGCTTTTGGAAAGAACGAATCCCGATGAACTTGGATCATTCAAAAAGGAATTGATCCTCTGAGTTTCCAACATCGCTTCATTCCTCCCAATTTTTTCTCATGCCTCTCTCACTCCCGACCCTTCTCTTAACCCAGCCCTGCTTCCTCCGATCTTCGTTCTTAACCTCACCCTGTTTCCTTTGTTCTCCGGTTAGATATGGTCGCGTCTTATTTGTTGAGTTTTAAATTTCATAACTTACCTTTTATGTACTTCAAATAGAACCAACTGAACAGTACCATATTTGAGTGATGGTAAACGTGTAAAAATGTGATATGCGTCTGTTTCTTCCTCAAAATGAAAAAGACCTGCAATGCATACAGAAAAAAATGAAGATTACACATTACGTCGAATTTAGAGGTAAGTAAAAGAATGTTTTCTCAACAAGTGGTCGATCGGTTCCGCAATGTTTTTCTCACGCGAACAAAGTTGGTGAAACTTACCGTATCGAGTAAATCCATGACTTTGGAGAAGAAGAAAAACCACGCGGTTTCATTCAACTGAAATAAAATTTTTTTAATATTATTACTATTATACGTCGTTGCTTTAAATGTAAAAGAAAATAATTAAAATTATCGTGTGAATCTTACAAATTACTACCTATCAAGAATCCAATCAATTTTAATATTTTTTTATTGCCTACCTACGCGTGTGAAATAAAAAATATAAGATCTCAAAATTTCGTAGTCATTGGAATTTTGTTTATGAAATTAGGCAAGTTTGATTGTAAAGTTCGATAAAAAAGCTTACGCCGTTCAGGGCCCAATTTCTGTCTTATTCTCAAGCTCTCTTGATGGGGAGAAAACTTGTTCCTGAAAGTGATCTACGGTATTAAAGTATGTTTCCTACCGAATATTTCACTATTACTACCCGTAGACATCCGTCCGAATGCCTACGTCAATGCAATCATTGGTATTTCCTGCACTATCTTATAACTAAATAATTTAGGTCTTAATTCGTACATGATGATATTATGAGCACTTTTCAGGCACAATTAAAACTATTGAAAATATTTGGTAAAAAAATCATTTCCTTGGATAAGAATTTGAAGGATATAATAGAATCGAAAAATCTCCTCCCCCAGACTCTTCTTCGTATTTTTTCTTCGTATTCAGAATGTTCATTTTTGATGCAGCAACTCTCAACTTCTGCACAGCAAAAATGTTAACAACCACCATTTTGTCTTTTCTCTACGAATAGACCTTAAAATTTTGATAGAAGTTTTGATTTTTGTCAAAATTGACACCTTCTATTTTACGGTTTACAGACATATGGCATGACACTTTTTTTGACACGTCTTCACGGGGTAGATCCTGGATACTAGAGCAATACTTGATTTTCTCCTCCTGTAATGGTAGTGGCCCTTACCGTACATTAGCAAAGGGTGTAGCAAGTCAATCTGCCTCCAGAAGGTGCGTCTAGTAAACTTGGTGTACCTTCTTTGCGATGTCAAAAAAAAAATTTCAGAATTTTTTCGCCATGAGTAGAATGAGGGTTCAATGTACAGTTTTTTCCCGGGCCCTGTAACGAAACAACGTGATTGCAACACCGTCGAACTTTCTCACAGTCGCGTTGTTCTATCACAGTGCCCGGCAGAAAACTCTACGTAAAACCTCCTTTCCGTCCATGGTACACTACTCAAAAAGTTCAGAAGAAAATATGTATTTTATTTTATTAAGTCACAAAAAAGAGCATCTTTTGGCGATTTCCTGTTACGTTCTGGGTAGGACGTCATCAATTTTCTCTCTCTCTCAAAAAAAAAGAAGAAAAAAAATTGTTATTCATAAGAAATATTGAATACGTCTGCACTCACATGTTTGTACAACGGATTGTAAGCTGGATCTATCGGATGACAACAATGTTTCCATAAATACTGAATAGCTCCTGGAGTTGTGAACATCTATTCGAAGAATACGATTATAATTTCTTCTGTAAGAGTTTCGTAATGTGGTTTTGAAATTTACGGATATACTTACTTTCGATACAATATAAAAATTGAACACCGTTTGATATAAATTATAAACAGTAATTATAGGTTTAATATTGAGCGGTTTTCTGTCTTTCATGAGTTCTGGACCAACTTTGCAAACGAATAACAAATACGTGGCTACTATCGCTATCACTGCAAATGGATTGCTCATTAGGAACCATTTATCCACTTCTTTACCTGCAAGAGTTAATTAATGAGTCAGGTAAGTCTTGATCATAATAATACAAGAAATTGCTACCTAAGATACACATGTACTTTGAGACCTATTCTGAATAAATTTGTCTTGTAACAGATTTGAAGGTCGATAGTCCTAAGTTCCGATGTCTTCAGGCAAAGTGATTGATTTCTACATTTTGAGTGGACAGAAAGGTGATGTCAGCATTACCTTTTGGATGCTTGGGAGAGGACATCCAAATCCACCTGCCTTCACTATCAAAGTCAATTATCATGGAATCTCTCAGGTAACTCTTTCTCCAGCGGCAGACCTTCAATAACCCTTATTAAGGCAGCTTAATAGATATCTACACCTAAAATAGTGGTGGTTCTAAGACTTTGCTTCTGGGGGTACAAGGAAATATGAGTACCGACTGTATCAAGCATTACGTTTCTTTTTCGAATTCTTACATTACTTTAAAAAATTAGCTGCCCCAGAAAATATTGCGTAAAACCGCTACCTCTAAAATTGAGAACCCTGTCTTACCTCCAATAAGCTCTCTAACTGCTCAAAGCTCATCAGCTTGGGACAAGATGAATTAACCCAAAGTTCGTAATTAATACGTGTAGTAAAGAATGTTGAAACAGCGAATAAAGATGAGTGAAATATCCTCTTTCGAATTTCCCTCCTTTTCTCAAGAAGGGGGACAGAAGTGAATCTTTTGATTTGAGAGGAGAATTTGAAGTTTTCAGTAAAGAGAAATCTAGTGAATCTGAGATTGTTTTAAAAACAGGCCAACAACTATGAAGAGTGTTTGCAATGTAGATTATATCAGACGAGGCCCAAGGAAATACGTCGGACTGATACATTTTTAGATTCATAATTGAGCTCTTCTTTTCAAGAAGGGCGTAACTCGCAAAAACGTATTTTGAGAAAAACGCATTTGAAAGTTTAGGAAAGCATTAACACACCGAAAAAGAAGTCGGATCGGGATGGGACTTCACCAGTACCTAGCGACATACCTCCCCTTCCGTCTTCCCTAACGAGGCAGCCTCTCGTGTTTACATCGATTCGCGCATAAGTCCAATTACGCCGTTCTTGCAGAGACTCGCTCTTTTTGAAAAAATGGTTTTTATGTCATTGGTAATTCCCATAGGAGATACGCTATTCTTGAAAAGACCCCATTTTTCGACAATTTTGAGAATTTTGGTAAACAACGGCGGGGAAGGTGAGGAACACGATTCTGATATTTTTTCAAAAAGGGCGTACGTCGATTTTCGCCCTTCTTGAAAAGAAGAGCTCAATGATTAAATGTGAGAAAAGAAAAGAAATCTGAAAAATTGAGTATGTTATGCCAATTTTCAGACCATAGGATCTTTTTCCTGTTATGAGTTTAAGATTAGAAAGTACAGAGGAATATCATATGCTTCTTCGATTTCTTTGAATTTGTTAGAGACTTGATTTTTTCAACAACATCTTTGAGGTAAAAAATAACGATGTTTTTGTTTTAATGGAACACGATGAGGTTGATGATCTCTTGGTCAGTACAAATTTTTTCGAAAAAAAAACGCTATATCTTTTTTACCATCGTGTTTATATTAATATTTGATCGAGGTAGAACAAACCCGAACCACCCTCGTCTGAACGGTCATGATCTGAAGGAATCAGCATTTCTCAAATTCTCTTCTTTCGAAGCATGTTTTCGATCGGATTTCCCATAATTTCCCATTAATTCATAGCGTTCTTATCGCATCACATAGGTGTACAAAAATTTCTCGTAGATAATTTTGAATGATCTATGACGCACGAAGACTCAAATCCTCCTCCTATCCCTCATTCTCAAACATCTCGGAATTTCCCAGAACAAAAGAAAAATGTGTGAGTGTGAATGCAGCATCCCATAAAGATTCGTCCAAATTCTTTAGAAAAGTTTCACGTGTGATAATTAGCATATAGGTAAATAAATTATAAATTTAAAATGAATAGACGAGAAAGAAAAAAAAAATAAAAATAATGCGTCACGTTAAAAATCATTCTACATACGTGATTACGAAAGAGAATAAATCCCTCGCGGTGTCTACAAATTTGAATCGCGTTTTTGATTTTTCGAAACAAAAAATGATGAAATAATGAGATCGAATGTTGCATAGCCTAACCTAAGAGTGGTATAGTAAAGGTTTATGAAAAAAGAAAAAAATACTAGAGACGAGAAAAAACTGGTTTAAATTAAAATTGAAAGTTTGATCGATAAATATTAGACAATTCTGGTAGCGATATATTATACATAAATATTGCCGAAACGATGTTATTAACGCAGAACTTCTTGTCTTAGGTTCAACACACGTGTTTGTTATCACCTTGAAAAAACACGTGGTCACCAACAACAAAATACATCCTGACCTACGTGAAAGTACACGGTTTATTAGCGTGGGCTACGTAACTGGATCATATTCATTGAGAAATAACTTTTTTAAACAGAATATTTATTTATACTTCAGTAAAAATTATTTAGATCGTCCATTGAGATTTTCAACTTACTTAATTTTATAAACAAGTTTTCCGATTCGGGCACAGTCCCAGCTACAACAAATAAATAGACGTCAGCTTAATTTAGACATTGAATTTAGATAGGAAACACGCGAAAAATACTTACTCGAAGATCCCAATTCATAAGCTGGAACCGTCATTTTGATTACCTAGTATTTTATTTCCTCCAAATTCTGTAACAATAAACCAACCGTCTTATGTTAACTTCTCATCTTCATGACATGAAAGTCAGTAGGGATATGATGACTACTTTATACGTTGAAAATACCGGATGGGGAAATGGGTGCAATCATATGGGAAACTGAACCTATCGAACAAAGTACTCGAACCGATAAGATGCACGTAGTCTATCAAAAGATTATACAAATCATGTATTTTATTCATGGAAAATTGTCTCGAGAATAAGAAACTCTAGTTTATCGTAAGATTGTATAAGTCACGTACGATGCAATCAAAAATGACAAAGAATTTATCTTCGTAAAATTAGGTGAAGAATTTATTATCACGTATGGTTAGAAGCGTACAGAGCATCAGCCTGCATTTTCTCCTACCGAGTAAGTACGAGTATAGTCTAATTAATTCGAAAAATTGTAATTTCGAACACTTCGAAAACCTTGAAATTACAATTGAACTATCATTTTACCCTCTTAATCAGGTACTTACGATAAAGAAATGTTTATTTAGTCCCTCTTACAAGACAATGACGTGAGAAAACTTTTCCTAGAAAAATTTCAATGACCGAGAGCCTCATCTCATTTGAATAAATTACTTGTAATGCGAACTTGTACTGCGAATCTATTGTAATCTCGCGATAAATGACCTATAAAATCAGCTATCCTTTCCAAATGCAACTACTATCCGGTCTTTCTAATTGACAAGGGATTTTTCAAGGAGTCTGGCTTTTTTAAATTTGCTCAAAAACACTCTCCATAGGTCTCAATAGTGATTTTTTTTTCTTTCTTTCTTTTACGAGCTATAATTTCTTACATTCTATCCTTCCTTATCGGAAAATCATTATTCTTCCCTCTACCAAATTCTAATTGGAACTTGACTGAATGTCCAACTATTCCTACCAGCGCACCCGAAACAAAGCTTAAAGATTTCTCTTGGAAAGCCCCAACACCACCATGAAAATTTAATGGACCACGGGCTTCACTTCTCGCTCATATTCCAAAAGAAGGAAATCAGTTTCTCTTCCTTTCAGCTCTTGAAACACAAAATTTTACTATGGAACACCAAAACCGCACGAATCCCTAGGAATTGATATATTTGATCGAAGACGACCTGGATACTTCTATTCCCATTTTACGTCGAACTCTTTTGGATCCATTGCCTGAACTCCATCTTATCTTGTCCACGCGCTGGCGGAAATCGAAAATATTGTCAGTCAAGATTTGACTTGATTACATACCCTCGCTACCTAATCCTGTCTTGACCTTTTAGAGTCAACAATACATTCTTCTACTCTCTTGCAGTTTCTTTCTTCAATTCATTTCCTATCTCTATAAACTCTTTCTGTGCCAAACAGGCCTACTTTTTGCATATTTTCGTAGGCTGACCCCAAGAGAGACCGCGTTTTTTGTTAGATTTGAAGTCACAGCTCAAAATTTTACCAAGCCATATCTCTACTTAAAGTCAGCATTTATCCAAGTCCCTACTGATAACGTATGCAGATTTTTACATGGAAAAGTACGCTTCTCCATTCCTCCCCATAAATTCAAGTTTTTGATGACGTCACGATCCAGATGGAGACGGCTTGTTTTTCTCTTTAAGTCACCTCTTCACTACGAAATTTTTCTCAATCCCTTTCTATAGAAGGATTTAAATAGCAATTTTTAAAATTCTTTTAATTCTTAAAGCTAAATTCTGGTCTTTCCACTCTTTAGGAATCACCGCTAAAAATTTTTCTGAATTCCTTCTTGGTAAAGAAATTCAAGCAAAGCAATTTTAACAGGGATCTTGTTCTATTTTTTTTTAGAGAAATTCGCCGTGCGCCGTCCGGCGAAAAAGTTGGAGAAATTTCAACTCTCGAGCTATATATGATAGGAGAGGGGCTTCGAAAAATTTCGTCCTGCGAAGTATATACTGTGGGAGGGGGACCTGCAAAAAATTTCGACTCTCGAGGTATGTACCTTTCGAAGTCCCTAAAATAGGTCAAGGTCACTGATGACGTCCTATTTTATACCAGGCTCGTTCTCGCTATTGAGATTTGAATTCAGAATTGGAGTCTCGATAAGTCCACATGTTTTCGAATCCCTCTCCTATCATATATTCTGGCTCCAAAGTCGTAATGTCTCTCATTCTAACTCCTTTATTAGAGTAGGTCAGTTTTTGCTAGACGGCAAACGGTGAGACGCTAAAATATTCAACCTTTCTCTTTCCCATAGGAAATTTCCCCTATTAAAAATTTTTGATGTCCCAAGTGACCTTGGCCTAATTCGCGAGGATAATTATGCATGTATAATATAATCTATAGACTTACATGGGTACAACCCCCCGTAGAACATTTCCCTTAATTAAAAATTTCACCCGGGGCATTTTAAGACGTCATCAGTGACTTTGGCCTAATTCAAAGATATGTACTATAGACTCATATACGAGGGTAAAAGCAGAAGAGTGTGACGTCATCAGGGTATTATTTTTGATTTGATCCTCATAGAAGATATAATTACAAAAACAACAGCGCTGCTAGCGAAAAAAAATTAAGGCAGTTTTGTAGAGGAACAGAACATTCAAGTCTTTCAACAAATTCAACTGAACTACGACGAAAAGAAAGAGAAGTAAGTAATAACTCATGAAAGATGATTAAGAACAGCGGAGATTGCGGATTCCCTGTTTCCATTGCACAAGATGCAATGACTGCTAAATTTTTTAGGAATGTCCCCTTAAAAAAGTAATACTAAGTTCTCTGCAATTCATATGTGTGTGCCAAAAAGTACTGTCTAAATATTTGAACTGAACTGAAAGAAAATGATAGGTACGGCACAGGCATTCTAGTATACAGTTTCATATCTATTTTGTTTGGCAAAAAGATTAATATACCGAGGCACACCCAGCCTTTTGCGAGTCCCCCACTGTTTTCGAGTTTCTACACATACGCTCTTTTTAGGACCGAAATCCGTAACTTCTGAAGCACACTTCGCATCGATTTCACACTTCATTCTCAATCAAAACTTTTTGAGAGCCTATATTGAAAGTAGACCACGTCTCTTTCTTTTCAACTAAAAGCTTTTTTTTCACTGACTTGATTCGAAAATAACTCAACTAGGCCTACATTTATCCTGTTTGTTGTTAGAGTCTGGATTTTTGGATTGGCTCCCAAGGTACACATAACTCGTTCCCATAGTATACAAAATATGCAATTCAAAGAGAGGTACAAATTCGCAAAATTTTTCTAATAGGGTACACTTAAAAAAAAATTTACAAATAACTCCCTCCTGTAGGTTAATTCCACGTGTGAGTATTATTATGTCGACTAAAGATCGCGTTTTTTTTATTTTAGTAACTCGTACTGTGCTAATCAAGTTTCCTAGAAATATTTTTTCTCTATATATGTATATAAACGCGTTTTATAGACATTGATTACTTCTGGCTTTTTTTCTACGACGATAAGATCTCGGGTCATGAGCTCTTCTAGCATTTTTAGAATTGCAAAATTTATCTCATTTTTTGTGTTTCCGTAGTCTGAGGAGGAAGAGGGGATCTCTCTTAGTTTGACGCGAGAGATCAGCACTGACAGTATGCGAACGTAGAACCAGTTTGACCGTGAATGTTTTTCTTGTGCACAGTAGCCAGCGAGTTATCTTTCCGAAAATATGGACATTTATAGATCCACTCGTATTACGAGTAGGTAAATTCCGCGGAAGTTTTTTTTCTCACATCTTTATTTTTCTCTAAATGAAGTAACAATTGGTTTTTATATAAATAGAGTCGACGCATATATACGCAGTACATCGGAATATTAATTTACGTTCTCAAAGTGTCGGAAATGAAGTAACGAACTCTCGCCTCACTAAACACCTTGAAAACGCCCTTAACTCAGTAGCAGTGGGTAGTTTGAGCGTATTTATTTCCCCCTGTTTGTGTATTTATATCTTCAAAAGTGGCGTAAAATATGGTCTTTAATTGAGGTGAAAAGATAAGAAGAAAACTATACGAATTTGAAAATTTTGTGCGAAAGATTTTGTTATTTCTACGGGGTACGGAAAATTTTTACTTTCGATTTTAAACTCCACCCATACTTAGAACGATATCTCTCTATCACTTGAATCATTTTTACTTGTCATCATTAATAAAACGCGAAAATATCAAGTATATAATGTATAATTATGATGAATTTTCTTTCTCTGCGTTATAAAAATGGAAAACCCAGCCCGTGCTCTAATGAATACATTATAGAAACAAAAAAAGGAATCGATTAAGATACCTATATTATTTAAAAATTTTTTCATTATAGAGCGATTGAAATGTAATCCCGTGAAAAGAGGATTGGTATACAAGACTAGTTTTGAGAACCAATTTTTCTTCGTGAGGGGTCATAAAAAAAGAGTTATTAAAAAAAGTTTAAAAGTCATATGAAAGAGAGACACAAATAGAAGATTGTTGATCCTGATGCTTATCTTAAGAGCAAGATATTTTCCAACTATGACGAGCTACAAAATAACAATTTGTTTCCTTCTCAATCGATGTACGGATAGACTCATAGTCGTAGAAACCCAAACGAAGCTATAAAATATTTTCGTCCCATGAAATGTATGTGTAGTTCTCATATTGGAAGAAGTATGCATTTGTGAAGTAAAGAAATATGATGTGGACCTGAATCATCGCACTGTTCTCACATTAGGTACTAAGGCTGGGTATGGAGCGAGGAGAGAACTGCACCGAACTTACAAATATCTGAGTCGGGGAGGCAGAGAACCGGCACTATAAACACGATACTTAAAAACAGGCTGTGACTAATAGGATGAAAATATGAAATAAAATGTTGAACAAATAAATTTAATTTATCTTTATCGGGTGGGTTCAAGAGATGGCAGAGAGAGTCCGTTAACACTGTATTTTTTTTTTTTTTTTTTAGCGGTTCAAAAATCATTACAGATATTATGATCAATCACATAAATCGTTCTTTTTCTTCCTTATAGACAATTAAAGTTATACACTCATAAAGACTGCACGAAAATAAAATAAAGCAAAGGTAGAATGATTAAGATGGTATTCCTCCTGTAATCTTCAGATGCATAATAAGATGATAAGTGCTTCTCTTTTAACAAAGAACCTATCGCAAAAAAGTCCGTCGTCCTGTAATCTATCTAGATTCGAGACTTGGAAGACGAAGGAGGGGGGGGGACTTAAAAAATTCGTCTTCAAGCTATAAAATGGATTTGAGAAAATTCGACTTTTCCTATCCCAAATAGCTCAAGAATCGAAATTTTTTCCAAGTTCCCCTCCCATTATGTAGGCTAAGGTGTTTCCCATAAAATATGTCCCCTGCACTCTTCGTTTGACTTCGTAAAAGTACCCGTAAGTTTTTCTTATTTTTTTCCCTCTTCAGCTGCCTTAAAGGTACTGTGACTGATCGCAAACGAAAATTCCGGTTGCCCCTAACACTCGAAGAAGTTTTTCCAACAATAGTTCTGGAAATTGACAAAGTATAAGTGCCCTGCTTAGTCAAAATGTGTTTTAAATGTTCCTGTTCATCGAGCGAATTAATCGTTTATTCGTGGACGGATTGAAAGAAGCTATGGCCCATAGGCAGAGTCAATTCATAGTGGAGGCTCTCCTCTCCATACAAGTTTAAGGAGCCAAATTCTCCCCACCTTTTTTACTTTGTACACGGTAGTCGTGATATCTTCTCACCAGAATTGTACCTTCGGTTAGAGAGCCCGGAAGCTGAGTCACTCCCCACCCTACTAATGGGCCTGTAAAAAAGTGAGATGAAATATCGAAATTATTTTCAAATAAACATGGAATTTCCTATGCAATATTTATCCAGATTTGTATTAAAATTATATTTTCTGTAGCAAAAATTATTGATGAAACAAGTAAGTAAAAATATTAAATTTATTCGAATAAAATCGACTGATGTACGATGGGAGCTGTCAAAAAGTCGAAGTCACTGATATGGTCGTCTTATTTTTTCAATTATTGATGTACTGATGGATTTCACATCATTATTGTCAGCTCATTTTTCATATTTTCGTAGGTTTTCTAAAAATAAGTTGAACAGTTTTTTTTTTTTTTTTTTTTTTCTATTTTTTTTTTTTCATAGGTAACATTCAAATTTTTCGATTACGAAAATGATTAACATCTTTCTAAATTGTAAGTTTTTCTACGAATTCTCCACAAAACAGTCGTTATCGTGATCGTGTAAAAGTTACCATAACATACGGCACGTGTATTAGAATGTAAATAGAATTAATGAGCCTAATGGAAACAGAAGAGAAATGAAATTAAAATTCGATTATTTCTCAGTATAATATCTATCGTAATGAATTATAGATGTATTTACGGAAATGGTTTCGCCGAAAATAGAAAATAGATAGAAAACAATAAGGCTCGCGGCTCATCACAATTAGATTATGGACCACCGAATTACTCATCACGAAATAAAAATCTGTCTAACTGTGTCGTCATTCTTTACCAGTCATGAATTTCAGTATACACTTTTTCAAGTGTAATAATCTTTGGAATGGGAAATACCATCCTGAATTATAAATGGCCAACAATTCTGAACGCTTTATACATTTTTGAAAAATTTTTAGGTGCGTCAAAAAATTCCTTATATCATGTCCGGATGTTGATAATCTATTCGGTAAAAATACAAGAGAATCGTGTGAAGATCTCGTAATAATTTTTTTTTTTTTTTTGCTCGCATTTTTAACACCTGATCGGAATACCTATCGTGAGTCGGATTTAATAACGCGAGTATTCACGTATAATGTCTTACGATTTTCAAAATATCTGCGTATTTCCCTGATCGTAGATTTGAATAATACGAAAATATACACGGTAGACTATACGTATAAATTTGCATGGTTTAATAAACTCTATTCGGAAGCAGATAAAACTATAATCTAACGGATGAGGTGCAAAGATCGTATTTACTCATGCGCATATGATGTTCGACAAACTAGAACTTTAATAACAGGTGTTGAACTTGAACGAAGGCAAACCTGTTCTGAATCGGTAACCAAACGCGAAGTGCGTCCTTTTTCTCTTATTACACGGAGTGTCAATTTTGTTTCCTTTTCCTAATGAAATCTACGTTTATATAGAGAGCGATAGAAAAAGAAAATTGTAGTTTTCTTGTCCGTTCCATGGTAAGTCTACTATACCATACCATAATTCAAGTGCTACAGCAGAAATTGGTTGAGTAGATGATTACAGTCTATAATTTTTCAACATTTTCAAAGGACAAATATTCGTATTTCACCCCTGCTCTGTGATTTAGATCAACGTTCCATGAAGAACACGAAGTGAGGTCACAAACATGGTATGAACCCAGAAGAAGATATTAATTTGTCTTACAGTTCTAAGGGGTTTAAAGGAGGGCTCTAACTTCTATGGAGAAAAGAAACATAGAACTCAGAAAAGAGCCGACCATTCATCACAATAGGGCTATATTCTTCAGGAGACCGAAAAAGCTCGAGCTTTAGGCGCCGTAAAGGGAAAAAGATCTGAAAAGTTGGAGTTTCCGAAGATTGAAATGGATTCAGGAAAAATTGTCGCAGGCAAAGAGGACTTAAAAGTTTATTGATTTAGTTATTAAATTTTACGAACTGAGAATCGTACCAGCTTTTTAATTAATTTATTCATTTTTTCTGGGAGGGATTGCACTTTACGGATCAACATTCGTAACTATCTGGATCACGATGGCATTGGCAACTTGGAAATATTTTGAGGTTCAGCTTCTACCATTTACGAACAATATACATCAATTCGACCAAGTGACCGCAAAAACGTTCACGTTAAGCCAGTGCCAATATTGTGATAATCTATAATATAATATTTGATGAACGTCTAAGATTAAGAGAAATAGTCTTACATCACTAATTTGTATTTTGACGGACTTTTTGCATAAGTAATTCCTTGCGCTTTTGTTAGACGTCATTCGCGAAATATATCGACTGATGCGTTACCTGGTAGCATGCTCTCTGCTTGGTGGATTTAGGCGAGAAGATGACGCTGATAAGAGAAATTCTTCAAAAATTCAAAATTGGGTTCAACTGGAAAGCAGACTTTGACAACTCTCTACACTTTTTAGAAAAATTCATGTTGAAAACATAGACTGATGGTCAGCCATTACTCGTTATTGGGAAGGAAATTTTATGGAGAATAAATTATATTTTCTTTGAGTTTTTGCCAGAAGGTTGAAAAATGAGAAGGTATAGAAGCATCATTTTTGGAGTAATCAATAAAAGGCAGCTAAGATAGGGACACGGTTTTTCAAAACAAACGCCCTCGATTATTCCGCTTGTTGCAGGACTGAGAACGATGACATTTGGTCAAGAAAACGCGTTTCAATCGACCGTTTTTTTCATTACTTATTGCTCCACACTGATACCCAACAGCTTATCCCTAAGGCCCTATCTTACTGATATACACTCAAAACAAAAGTGTTTCACATGTTATTTCCTACAAGAGAAAAGAAACCCTCTAATATATCAAGAACAAAGAAAAAATATTGTGAACTATAAGCTTCTTTAATTTTTTTTGAGCTTTTGTTATTATAATTATTGTTTGAATAATTAACTGACAAGATCTTTCAGCCACATGTAGAAGATATCTTTCTACAGATCGTGTTTGTGTGATATTGAAAAGGATGTGAGGTGGGCTACTGGCCTTAAAGGGCTTGGGGGTCTCCTACAAAAAATTGGACCAATGGTATTTGAGATCTGATCAATGGATTGCCCGTGTGACCGTGTTGCATGGTGCTTGTTGCAGCGTTGCCAACTTTTGTTCACTTCACTATAGCGCTGTAGGATGGGCCCTATGCTGTTATCAGAAATCAGACTAAGGCGCTTTAATCAGACTAATCAGAGAAAATTGGTCGTGTAAGAAAATATTAATAATATAGATGGTCAATTATTTGATTGATTTTCCAAAAGTAAAATTTCCTCTCCAATGAGTGAGGGAAATTCATTGAGCCAATCTCGAGTTATTACTTATTTGGGTGGATATTTTAACTTTCAGTTTTAGTTTTAAGCCTCCAGAACCAAAATAGCAAACGGACGTATCCATCGTCTACAATGCCATTCAGCATTATTTAGGATTGAGGGAATGAGTATTCCTAATTGAATATTAATGCGGCCGTCAGTGGCTTGCTGGCATTAAGTTAAGAAGCCTCGTTTTGATATTGTAGACAGACGGAGGTATCTTAGATTCTATACTATTACTCTGAGCACGTCAAGAAAGGATAGAAAGTAGTACAAAGTACGTAACCTACCGTTCTGTTCTCGAAATACGTACTTCGTACTACTTTCTATGCTTTTTTAGCGTGAACGGAGTAAAGTTCTAGTTTTCTGGCTATAGTCTGTTCCAAATAAGACCAGCAAAAACCTCCGGGCAAACCACACCGAAAAATCTTCCACGCGTCGTTCTTACAACCAATCACAGACGCCTGCGCTAAGCGTTCCGTGTGAATTTCGGACTTCCCTCTTCCCCTGTGATACCGCATCGTCCATAGGTTTTTGCTGGTCTTATTTGGAACAGACTATAGTTGGGTTTGGTTTGGAGTGGCAAAAATTTCAGATAGGTAGTCAACTTTACTGATGTATGTACCCGTTGCAAACCATGAAAAACAAATTGAATTCGCATCGATCGGTCCAGAACGTGTTGAAAAGATGAGAAAGAACAGAAGAGAACTAAATCTGTAGGTAACGCAATGGAAGGTAGAAATAAAAGAATATAATTTGCTTAGGTTGAGAATCGGAGAGGTCTACGCCCTGGAAGAACAAGTCAAAGACTCGTCGTTTGTTATCTATGAACCAAAAGAAACCGGTAATACACTTTAGGTGTAGACAAAATTACATTAAAGAGATACATACGAGATTATGTTGATACAAATTCTCAATAATTTTCGTCAAAATTTACAGAAAATGAAGCTGGTGTTCGAACAATACGATTAATTCATATGTTTGAATCATCGATGTTGCTTAGTAGCCGTGCGAATAAACCTGTTCATTGGATGGCGAGCGATGACTGGAATATTATAGTATTGGCGTAATGAAGATTGCCGGAACTTGTTCGTATCCGTATATCTAGAAATTGTTTTGCAAGGTGATTTATCGTAATTTTTACTCATTTTTAGATGTAACCTGTACCAACGTCTGCGTATACGCAGTGCTTGATGCTCCTAAACTATAAAATGCTGATTACAAAAATATTCTGTACAAGGACAAAGGGAACTTGTAGGTACGTAAAGTTGGAGGATGATGTAGAAAAGCTAGAAAGTCAAGTCTAGATTCTCTATGCTACGATTTAGAGGGCACTCAAGTATGCTACAGCCCCGAAAACCCTATTGAGAAATTTCCATATTAGAAGTTAGATTTGAAACAAAAGATGGTAGAACTCAGTGATTCCTAAGGTAAATAACCTCTAGCATCGGGCAGCATAAGGGTTAATACTCGAAATCATAATGAAGAAGAAAATGAAGAAATGGATTCATTTAAATTTGTTATACATGTAATCTAACCAATGTTCATATGTCTCATATGATGGCTTCTTGCTGTAGAAAAATTCTTCAATTGTGAGCAATCAGAAAATTCAGTGTTACTGTAGATGCTTTTGGACTAATCTGGGGCCGTCATGATGGTGACAAAATACGCGAGTAAAATACTAACTGGAAGCCTATTTCTAGAGAGTATTCAAGTGAAAATTGTATTTGCACATCTCCCTCAAACAAGAAGGTTTTGAAGAATTTTAAATAATTTGGCGGACTTGGAAATTTATGAATGGTATAGAGTAACTGAGAAAATTCTGCAATTTCATTGCTAAATCAATTATGTACCTAATACACTTTGAAGTCCGTGACGTCCAAATGTTTTTAAGTCGATGAGACTTGTTCATTTTGTTAGATGGTATTGTTTTTCAAAGTAGCAAAAGAAAGCGAGAATCCAGTTCATGACTAACAATATTTAGCTCAACTTTGAGATCGACGTGTGGTAGAATTGGTTCATTTCATCAAATTTTTCTCTCGGTGTTTGCAGGAAATTTTCCAGTATCGCGCATGCATACCTATTGACACTGGATCCAATAATGTTTGAGTAAGTACTGATTTTCTTGTCAATTTAAAGAGTATCCGGTTGATCCATCATAATATACCTAATACATTGATTACATCACAAGTAGAGAAACATTTCCAAGAATATAAGGGATACCCATCAATAGGCGGTACATTTTAGTTCGAGTTGACATGATTACATTTATAGTAATATTGATAGGAATTTCATGGTAAATTATACGCAAATCCTCATATCGACTAGTTCTTCAATATTCTAAAATCACGGAAAACAATTAACATAATTGGCCATAAGGAGCCAATATTTTCGGAAATTCTGTGTAATTTTTGTATTTTAATTCATCAACAGTGCGACTCAATTAATGATGTGGTTGATGAGGAAGCGAAGAGAATTTAATGTCTTTGCTTTTAATTCAAGAACAAGTTGACATTATACAGTGGTATGAATGATCTCATTTACGTAAAATAGGCGTATAGGCTCATACGTGTTTTTAGAAGCTGTAAAAAAAAAAAAAAAAAAAATAGTACCTAAGAAAACGTAAGTATACTCGTGCAAAATTAGAGAAATATCTTTTTGATTTTTCACGATTCAAAAATCTTTTCTATAGTTATTAGGTATGTTTTTTCGCGTTCAGTATTTTTTTTTTTTCTCACGCAATAAATGCATAATATATTTTCCTGTACATCAACCCTGACATAAATTTCAATACAAATTGATGCGATCTATTCGCGAAAGAAATTGAACACTGTCCGGCATAAAAACTCGTCCATCGAATTTGCAAGTTTGAATGATAATGTGAAACCGTTCTTCTTTGTCCAGGTTTTCGTGATCTTAGAAAATTTTCATCTTTAAAATATTTTGAGACAACACATTTTGTCTCTCGCCTGTCTTCTATCGCGCATTCATATATAATAGGTATTGACAGAGAGGATGACTGTTCGCTGTCATAGGTATTGCGATTGTGTCATTGTTCTGAACTTAGGCGAACGACCCTATCGTATTCTAAAATTGCATCACTATTGATATCTAACTTTTCAATTCATTATGAAGATTGAAAACAAAAAATTAACTTAGGTATGTAATTCAGAAAGGGGTGAATGGAATTTTTTCATATCTTCCGTCGTATTTGTTCTCAAGTGCGTAAAGAATTTTCAGCTCATTATCATGCATTAAAAACATAAACAATTTAGTAGCTCGAATACAACTACCTTCTGTTAGTAGTTAAATTATAGAGGTAAAATAAACGGTACAAGCGAGTGACGAAGAAAATTCGTACGCAAGTCGCATAACGAAAAAACATGGTCCGCAATTTTGCAGATGTTTTTACGTCGGAAAATTCCCATTAAAAAAACCTACTGATTTTTTAAATGCTTCCACTTCGAAATATCATACGTCTATATACCTTGTTAGGTGAATTCTTCGTCAAATATCGAAAAATTTTAGAAAAAGACATTTTTAATCATAAGGGAGGTATAATGAGATTGAATGAAATCCGTTTTTTTTTTTTTTTTTTTTTTTCGTTAGATATAATTACGCTTCATTACCCTTGGTTGTACCTCAAATTCTTTACAGAATATCAATAGATCATTTCCGATCGCAAGAATCTCTTCTTGTATCTATTATTATTATTATTTTTTTATTGAAAACTAAGAGTTGTGTGCTACGAATTACTAACATACCGGAACTATGATAATCTCATGTCTTTAAGTTAATGAAAAGAATTTTGTTGACAATTTTATGCTAAAAAATTATTACCTACTTTGTATGTCTGTTTTTGTTTTCATTTTGACGAGTTCACTGAACAGAACTTTTTCGGGAAAAATGTAAATGCGGAATGAAAGATGAGCCAAACTAAAAAACCTTTTTCTTGTAGGTCAGTAACCATAATGGTGACAAATGACGTACGTGAGTTAATGAATTTTAATTTATACCATATATCGACAAATTATCGTATGGGTACGAGTTTATTAATGAAAATGCTATAGATTTTGTTTTAATAAGACGTTGAATGTATAAAAAATTCAGGACAATAATTATTAGTTCATTTACTTCTTATTATTATTTATTAATATAGGTACTTGGAGTCTTTTATTTTGAATTATTTTCGCGTGATAAATAATGAATATTAGGTGAGCAAACGTTTTCTACCCAAGACGAAATTTTTAAAGTCAAGGTTGGATTAAGGTTAGGTACAAGAGCTCATCGTTTCATTCATTAAAGTACGCTGTACTTTTACTCACGGCAAAAATTGTGGTTTCATATATTCAAATTTTATGTGGTGTGATCGAGTTCTATGGGAGACATGAAATATTTTTGCCAGGTATCTAAATTTAAGAGCATAGCGACGTTTTTAGTGAAGATTTCTCCGAATCCTCTGTTATGATAAATTGGCACTGTTTATCTTCAGTGTGGTGATGATTTATTACAATCGTAAAATGGGTATGAAGAATTTGATTTGCCTAAGCGAGAAAGTTGCGGACAACAAAATTATAAGGGAATAAGTCTTATCAGTAATTTTCATTTAGAAGTAATTGAATTTTCTCGAGAATTTCCTCCTCATTTCGTTCACAATAAATTTTTATACGTCATTAAATTCGCATACGAGAAATGAGATTACCATGTGCAGTTTTATATCGAGTCAATGAAAGATTCAGTTGCACGAGCACCTACACCTATTGCAGTAGTGTATTTCAGTATTACTCTCTTTTCTGTTTAATCTGTACCGGCACGTAATTGCTTTGTACCGTGCTGCAGATAGAACCAAAAGTTGAAAAAATTCTACACGTAAGGTCACCGTCGAAATCGCAACTTTTCAATTACGCAATCTTGCATTTTTCTTGATCGACAATTAATATCGACTAACGTTCGAATTTTATTTTTTTCCTATTCTTTTCAGTCGTTAGTCTTACGTAAAGTTCGTAAATTTCAACTAATATTTTCGCTTCGATTTCAAATACAACGCTGAAATAATTATCGGCTTTCATTTTTAGTTAATACTCGCGAGTCGCGTATAATAGCTTCACATATCTGCACCAGACAAAACAAGGTTTCAAAAAAGTCGTAAAAATATCAAAAATTCATTGCACTCGCGAAAATTCGAAATTTCGCTTGATCTTGGGTACATACGTATTCACCGTAGTCTACACGCGCCTGTCGACTTTTCGAAGTTTCCTCCCTTTTCACCAGACAGAAGAAACGATCGGTCAATTGAGACTTTTTTATGACATTCACTACAAGATATATTGACCAGATTTAGATATCTTGGACCAGTGATATTTGTAACGTGCTTGATGTATTCTAATTTAGAAAAGGTTAAACTGCGTGCTGACGTTTTCGAAGTCTTCTTGCATTACAAAATGATTGATTTTGACGAATTATAGGTACATCAACAGTTCCCTTTTCTCGATTACCTGGTCTATTTCTTACTCTACTCGTTGAATGAGGTCAAGTTCGCATATTAATACATATAAATCAAGGGGAGGAATTTAATTAGGAAACAATGTTCCTTTCCAGTCAAGTTTGTACCCGAGTTTTCTCGTGCCATTTCTCGAACATTAAGCTTTACGTCCCCCTGCAAGATTGGAAGATAGAAGAAAGAAATAAAGACGCGGAGTTACTTTTTCAAGGTCAAGGAGCGGGTATACAGGAAACGGAGGAAGACAAATACCGATCGATGTCGTCCTATACATATAATTTTGCCCGAGTCGAGAATGAAATAAGCACAATCTAGATACATAAAGGAAATCTGGTGGCAGTGAAACCCGCTTGATTTTTGCTGAGAGTTTTGAAGAGAAAATGTTTTTACTTTCATTATAAAGCACTTCCAATTGTCTGAGAACAGTTGCGCAAAAATTTGCAACATTACAATAAATGGGAACTGGTTAAAAACGAGATCAGGATCACAAATTTGTTTTCACACCTTGAAATACGTGATATGTTCGGAGAGACACGAGTGATGAAGATAAAAGTAAATCTATATCGGCAAAAAATTTGTGCCATGAGTCATGTATTAATCGACATTGGTACATGGGCAGATTCAAGGGATGTAGAGAAGAGAGGTAGGGAGGAAGGGAACTAAAAGTAAGTTCAAACTAGAATAATATGAGAAATGTTCTGGCAGAAAAATCGTACGGTGGATGACGTCACTTATATTTCAAGATGTGACGTCATCAACAAGATAAAATCTTAGCCTAGCTTGTGTATTTTTCTCTGTAATGTTTCAAATTTACCCGTTTTTATGTTAGGCTAACTATGTGACGGGTAACAGACAAGCTCAATCGTACTGCACGTTCACCCCTTCCTTCTTAGCCTCGTATACTGTATGGTAGGTCAACTAACGAGTAGCAAACGGCCATTTAGTATGCTAGGCTAATTAGCTGACAAATAACTGACTCACCCCTCTTCTTTGTCAGGCCAGTACACGATATTGCACTTTAATAGACGTGAAGTCCCTCACCTATCATATTATATAGCTTAGGAGTCGAAATTTTTTTGTCGCCCAAGACTTATGCTAGGCTACCTAGCTGGCGGGCCGAACTTCTTAGGCTAATCTAGTATACTGTATGTTATATTTGAGAATCCCATGTACATTATGCTAGGCTCATGGTTCCGAGGTCTAATTTTTACTGGGAACCTCTTTTACGGGTGGATTTTTTGGAAAAACGTCCAACGTCCAGCTGGCCGGCAAAGCTCCAAGTCCTCCTCCGATCATATAATAGCTTGGTAGTTGGTGTATATAGCCTGAAAGATAGCCCCTACGAGTAACTAGATATGTAATACTTCATACACCAATTGACTTAGTCCCTTCAATGAGCCGGATACGCTTCAAATACCATAAGACTCAGAACGTAACTAGGAGGTCGAATCATATTATAGCTTGGAGGTCGGAATTTTTCCATGTCTCCTCCTGTTAACTTCGGGCCTGTGACGTCACAATTTGATGACGTCATAGATCTGATACATCAACATTTTTCAAATCCCACTTGCTCCTTTTAACTTCTTGGTGAAGTGCCGCAGGATCGGACACTCCACTCCTGAAAAGGAATGCTGCAAATCGATAAAGGTTGGGAACCACTGATCTATAGGATATAAGTTGAAATTTTACTAAGCCCTCTTCTATAGAAACTCGATGGTCATCATTTTTAACAGGAAACCTGTTCCAGGGGGGTTTATTTTGAAAAATTTGCTTCGTGCCGTATGGTGTCTAACCGATACAAAAATGGTTCAAGTCCAACATCATTTTAGTCCTCCTCCTATCATATATGTATAGCTCAGATTGGACTTGGAAAATTCCATTCTCGAGTCATTAGGTATACGATAGGAGAGGGACTTGGAAAAATTTTCACTCTCGAGTCATGATTTAAAATAGGAGCGGAACCCGAAAAAATTTCGACCTTCGAGCTGTATATGATAGGAGAAGGACTTAGAAAAAAAAAACTCGTGGATTCTTTAACGGAGTTGAACGTGGGGTGGTAGAGAACTTGTTTTTTGTGGGCCACGTAAGATTTGAATAATGGTCGCGTACCTGGTCTATGACGGGGGGGGGGGGGGGACGTGAAAAAAATGAAAATTTTCTGGTGCAGCCAAATAAATAAAGATCATGTTTCATGTCTCTTATATTTTATCACTCATCTTGAAATATTTTAATCTAGGCTTCTACTAGGTGAAGCGCTCGTGGGATATTACTTCACTTTTGCCCCTACTTTCATTGAACTACACGCCTTTTATGATGCTTTTGAGAAAGCCTATGGAGCAGTTATCTACACTTTTGGGAAAAATATTTTGACCTATCTTTGTGGAACGAAATTCTGATATGATATATTTTGGGCTATCACCTTTCGTGGGGCTCATTCGCGTGTTAGCCGTTGACCACACACGTACCAGAAAAATATTCGCATTATTAAAAAAGTTTTCATTTCGCTGGGTACTGCCATAAGAGCGTCCTGCATGTTAAGACGTGGGTGTAAGAGAGAGGGAAAGATGTCGAAAGAAGAATGGAAAGTAAAGAGAGTATCGGAAATAATATGAGTATTGTTATGTCGAGACATGAAACACGAGGAAAAGCTTAGAGTATAGATGGCATAGAACGAAGTGTTCGATGGAGGAGGCATACGAGCCTGTGCTGTTCCCTATACTTGCATTCTTACCGCATTCCTCTTTCACTGTTGAATATAAATCACACCTCTTTTACTTTTTCAGTACAAATTAAACTTCACTCCCAACTCAGTAACTGAAAGAAAGTAAGCCTCGACTTCATATAGGGAGGTATGGACCTACTTTAAGCCCAGTATAACATTAGTATACTGCACTCTTGGTATACAGACATGCATAGAGCAAACAATATTCGACAAGGGGGATAGGAAGTCTAGACCTAGTTTAAAGCAAGGTCTGGAAAGACCCCTCTGTAAAGGAGGCTACCTACCACCTCCTTGGTCTAAATGCGCCCTTGAGGGCTGTACTCGCAAATTTTTGAATCACCAACGGGATGTACATTTGCACGCATACGCGCACGTTCAATCTGGGGGGGGTATGGGGGAGGGGGGGGTACTCGCGAATTTTCAAACTAGCGGTACAGTGAGACAAAAGACATGAAACATGTCAAAATATTTTGAGTCAACAGCTTTCGTGGGGCTCTTTCGCAGATCTTGTCGGTCTACGTGCGCCGTGAGGGATGGACTCGCAAATTTCTAAATCACCCACGGGGTATACATTTACACGCACAGCGCACGTTTAATTCGGGTGGAGAGGGGGGGTGTAATCGCGAATTTTCAAATTAGGGGTACAGTGAGACAAAAGACATGAAACATGGGCTCGTGGGATCTCAAAACTCTAGATTGTGATGTCACAAGGCTGATCTACGACGTCATCAAAATGTAACGTAACACCCCTCAAACTATAGTATATGATAGGGGAGGACTTGGAAAATTTTTGAGGTGTGAGCTTTGCTGGCGGACGTATTTTCCGAACCCTCCAAACTATGACGTCATAAAACTGCGACGTCACAGGCTCCACCCCCAGCTATATATGGTAGGAGGGAGACTTGGAAAAATGTTGACCTCCGAGATGTATAATATGGTAGGAGGGGGACTTGGGAAATTTTCGAGCTCCGAGCTTTGCCGACCGACCGGCCGGCGGACGTTTTTGCCGAAAAAGCGCCCAATAAAGCAGCCTCCCTGTTTAAATTTCGACCTATATATGATAGGAAAAGGACTTATAGAGATTTTGACCTCTGAGCTAATATGAGAGGCGAGAAACCAAGTCCAACATTATTGACAGAAATGGTTCAAGTCTCCCTCCTATCATGTGTGTGGGTGTAGGGCTCTTCCTCTATATCATATTGCATACTTGTTTGCCTGATTCTTATCGAAATCGTACTTCGTTTACATTGATCTTATTGCATATTCAATTCCCCTGCCATAAGACCAATGTAAAAGAATCAGGCAAACGAGTATGCAATGTCATATAGGGGAAGAGCCCTATATAGCACGGATTGGACTTGGAAAAATTTTGACTCTCGAGCTATATATGATAGGAAAAGGACGTAAGAAAATGTCGACCTTCGAAGGTCATACGAAGATTACAAAAATTGATAACTTCAAATAATAAAAAGTTTAACTAGGAAAAAGACCAACCGACACAAACACGACACATTTTCTCAGTATTAAAAAAAAATAAGACTCGTGATACAGAAAAAACTTGAAAGAATTTTCACTTTCAGACAACAGGCATATATTATACATTGATACAGATTTTGAATTAAATTTTCAACACCACCACCAATTCGTTCTATAGAACAGGTTTCTTCGTTAAGGAAGTCGTCCGGTGGTTGGAGTTTTCTCGTATTCATCTTTCAACCTAAATAGATCCGAGGTTGAGATTTTTCCGAGTCCTTGAAGTAGGTGAGAGTCCCCGCTCCCCTCGGAGCCATCATTCATCCCTACCTCCCCTCTTTTTAGGCAACTCGATGGTCAACATTTTTCCTTACCCTTCCATCCCCCCGCTCATTCTGATTTCTTCGTTCCTCCTTCTCTGAAATTATTTCGGTTTATTATTGAACACTCGTTCCCACTATTTAAAAAAATTGGTTGAAAAAATTTTGTAATTTTGTGGGGAGGTCACGCGCTTCCCTCCAATCAACAGAAATTTGTTATAAAAATTCGTTTGTAAATTGAGTATTTTTCGAGGCTATTGAAACGAGGTATGCAGGATAGAAATCAGTAAACTTCTATAAACATACTCTGAAATTATTTGATTATGACATCATCTTGCGAACCCTGTCGTGTTTTCGACTTCGAGGGAAAAAATGAAGAAAGTACATACAAAATTTTTTTGGAAATTAAAAAAGAAATCACATTTCTTTTGAAAATTTTTCTGTTATGAAATTTCGTGGTTTTTAATCCAAATCTTCTTTCTAGAGTCCATCAATGATTTTTTTGGCAACTTTCGCTTAAATTCTCTTTTAATTACGTACCTTGCTATCGCATCGAAAAATAACACTCGACTTATGTAAGTACCGCAGAAAATTAACTCACACGTTGGCTTTTCAATTTTTCAATTGCGGACACATCGCGAACTTTTTCGAAGATACTTTGTATACGATGACGAGACGTCGCCACTCGGTAAAGTCGAGTTTCGGCTCTTTATACTAAACCATTTCTTTCGAAAAAATATATCCTGACTCACAGGATGCTACTTTTGTAGATAAATTATGGATTGGATTTCGAAAAATATTTTCATCGAAAATAAGTAACCTCTGATCCTTGTAGAAAATTGAATCACATTTTTGGAGTTGATTAACTTTCAGTGACGGGCCTATCTTTTCAAGAATACGATCTTCCCTTGAACTTCTGACTTATAATTTAAGAAAACCACGTAGACCTAGTCAATCTCGCATTTAAATGGAAAAATATTTGAATTTACAAAGTATGTTATAGGTCCACTAGGAATAATTGAATGTAATGAGTACCACGAACATGCTCTTCTCTGGCGAAATTTTCATTAACCCATATTTTACCTTTCTCAACGTAGGTCTGAATACGTCCATAAATTTATGAAATGCCCGACGAACGAATAGAAAAGAGTCTTCGATTGAGTCAAATTTGAAACTGCAACTCTCTCCAGCGCTATGGTGGGGCTAGAGGAGGGGAGGGATCTGTCCTTCTCAAGGTAGGGCTGAATACGCCCGTAAATTTTGTGAAATGCCCGATAAGAGCCTCCGATTGAATCAAATTTGGAACCTCAACAATCTCCAGCGCTATGAAGGGGGGCTAGAGGAAGAGGGTCAGCTCCTTGATGTCGTTACACATCAATAGTACAGTACAGACTATATAGAGTTCGATCTGAATCTATTTTAAACGTCTGATCACGACGAAAAACAAGAAAATGTTGATATTTTCCTCTTAAAAATAGAACTTCTATGTTATTGGTTACCGTAGTAAAATTCGGAATAAACATCATCTTCGTATTGAACGAAAAATTGCTGCGTTGACGTGTAGGTTAATGAAGAAAAAATATTCGGATACCGACGTACAAAAAAGATCGCTTCATAAACAAGCGATGAATATTCATTAAAAACTAAAATTTTGCTATCGCGATCGTAAACGATCATCTCTTTTATACCCCTCTGATGAGAAATGAAGAGCTATAAAAGTTTGTTGGGGAAAAATGCCAGAGTCTCCCCTCTGAGAAATCTATTTTACACATAGATAACAGTTCAAACAAAAAACTCACCTCTAAGTCATATACACTGGAAAAATATGCAAATTAACTCTTACGACTTCGGCACGTATCTGGAGATCGCGTAATTCTCTAATCGAACCACGCGAACATACGAAATATGTGAGAAGTGTAGTAGACCGGAGTTCACGAACTGAGCGCCACAACTCGAAATGATGGATATAAAACTATGCGTTTTTCTCGCAAGAAAAATCGGTTTTTGACGATAATAATTATCAAATTTTTACAATCTATAGTCGATTATCTCACATAAAGTAAACAGAAACGGCAAGGTAGAGAGAGAGAGAGAGAAAAAAAGGAGCTTATTCTCGTAAAACTTTACACGGCGGACTCGAAACCAGATTTTAGACAAAAGGCTCGTAAACTTGATTCAGCTGCACGCGGCCGTTCAGGGCTGAGGATTGGCGGCGTGAGTGCACAAAAAGGCGCGCACAACTAACGTGATTCCTCCGATTGTATACAGAATTTCTTTCGAAAAATTTTGTAGAACGAAGTTAGAAAACTCCGTTGCAACTGGTTAATCGAGTATCAATCGGTTTTCTGTCGCATAACGCGGATGATCGAACGCAAGGTCACGAACGTTTTGTATTTGACCGAAGTTGCGAAAAAAAAAAAAAAGGTCAAATTAACGAAGTCGCGATAATGCTATCGCCTTTTGAGAATTAAACAAACCGTATGATCTAGTCGAACCTCTGCGATCATTCCAGCTTTCGTAAAGGATCGCAGACGATCGAATTCGGTAAAACTACGGCGATTATGAAGCTAAGAAAAAATCGATCCGAACGTTGCAGCAGTCGTAGACTTAATGTCGGTACGGTTTGCAGAAGATAAGCTTTAAGGCGCGTATTTCCATCTCCTCCTCGCAAGGTGGACGAACGTGCTCATCAATGCCGACAACTTTGTTTTGCCAGTGATATGCGCTTGAACTTGTTTCTTCTTCCAACTACTAGTAAACGTTCGCAGGCTGATAAAGAAAAAAAAAAAACGTAATCGCCTATATATGATTTTGCATGCGCGCTAGTCCTCGCGCAATCAATCGTAAAAGGATTTTCCCCTTTTCAAAAAGACAACGAACCGTTGCATGTGTAATTGAGCTATGTAAGTACACTATCTATCCGAAAGCAGAATACAAAATACCGAATTGGAATTAATTACTTTCTCGTTTACCACAATTACTTAAATTTATATTCATCGAACTGGATAAAATATGCCGAACGTACGATCAACTTTTTTTTGTAATTTTTCCTTTTGACGTCTGGAATGAAAAAAATATCCGCTAAAACATCCTCGAACTAGAAAGTACTTTTTTGAAAGTTAATTACGGACTAAACTTGCGGGTAGCGAATTTGGGCACCGACCTGGAACGAGCAATTGATGAATATGAAAGAGGATAGAAAGACATTGCTGTGAGTGCGTTGACAGGGGAGAAACCCGCAATGTCTGCTCTCGCTAAGAATTTTCCCAAGTTCAACAATTCATATGTATGTGCATAATTCTTCAGCAGAAATTTCATTCAGCCTCCTTCTTTCGTGTAGTTTGTAATTTGAGATTTTTCCTAATCTCTTGAATTGACCCCATTTTAATCTAAGTAAAATATTGTCTTCTTGTGTACGTGTTTTCATCATGATTAAGAAAGGACGCAGAGATCGCTCACGTAAATGATTATATATAGTCCAGGCAAATTAGCCATTTAAATGGTCGAGAAAGGAATTAATTCCGGCAGAAATGAAATTTGGTACAAATGTTGGGGATATGTCTCCGAATAACCTCCCAAAAGTCCCCTCCTCTCCGATCGATGCTAGCTCCACTAGGGGGTCAAATGTGGAGAAAAATCGAGTTTTTTCGCTATAAGTCAAAAATTATACATTTTACAGAAAAATATTTCAGATAAAAAATATTCTTCATCAAATTTTCAACAAAAATTGTTCCCTTACATTTTTCGATAGGACACATAGTAACGTTGCTACGCGGTGTCGAAGTTGCTGCTGTAGGCATACAAATGCAATTGACGTCGCGTTGTCTTCGTGTGACGTGACGCGTCGCTAAATACGTAGCATCGTTAGTTACTTCCATAATATGTTTCCCGTTGTTTTATTTTTAATTTTATAATTTTTTCTTCTATCATATTTCTCATCATTTTTACTTTTTTCTTATTTATAATTTATCGTTTTATCATTAATTTTTGTCATCGCTCATGTAACACGCCTGTAATTGAAAAAATTATCCTATTTCCTCAACAAAATTAACGAAAAAGTACAGAGAACCTGTTCTATAAATAAGAGATGAAATTTTTCACCAAACGGACAGCAGGTACTGAAAATTATTTCAAAAAAACTAATTCCTCTTCATTTGATTCAAAGCGAATTTGAGGCAAGATGGGCCACGGACAGACAAGAAAGCATGGGAGGCCATCAGCTTCCACATGCTGGGCCACAAGCTTTTTTGCAAGAACACGAAATGAGCTGCAGCACTTAAGACGGTGCAAGTGACAATGTTGTTTCTATTGGCAGAAACCATTTATTCCTAGCTTTCAGCCCCATTCGGTAGATGGTAGATCATTTCCAAGCCACGTTGGAATTTGGAGATAAACTCGGTCAGAATGTTGATTTACTGCAGCTCTGCTTGGAGGGATATTGAGCAGTGTCTACGATCAATTCTTAGCGACTGACTTCAGAAAACATTTATATCGGACGGTGCATTATACAACGCCAAAATAATTTCTTCACCAATTGATGCAATACTCTCGGTATTTGAATGACTTTTGTAGAAGTTGCAGATCGTCACGATCCTCTAAGATTTTGACGATTTTTCTTACCTAAACAAATAAAGTAAAAGAAAAATGGATTGTGCAGCCCCTATATTTGCTAACATGCGCTATACACTATAAAGAGTATGAATCATTTACACGAATCCGTTCCTTTAAGTTACGGCTATCCATACTAAACAATAAAGAGGAATACTCCGACGTGGAGTAAAAAAAATGCAAACCGCAGAAAAAATGAAAATACGACGAGCGCTTTCGGTTAAACAACCATCTTCGAGCCTGAAATGAAAGCAACTGACGAACAAAAGAGAAGAACGAGGTATTAAGATCGTCCAAACGAGAAATCACGGTGTGAGTCATAAACAAGTTCGATCAGGCCATCTTCCGGAATATACGAATTAAGAACAGTGATACCGTCAGTGTTGAGATGACGAATTATCTCTATATTCTCGAGGGCGATACGCTTACGGTAGGAATTCTCCTTATGGAGGAGCTTTTCGGATCCCTCACGGAAGCTGTGGCCACTGTTTATTAAGTGATCGGCGAAAGCTGACTCCCCCAAGTGTCCCTTCTTCCAAGACTTCAGGTGCTCAGCTACTCGAACTTTCATTTGGCGGCTGGTCTCACCAATATAAAAGCCTCCACAATCCTCACACTCCAACTTATACACACCACTCCTCTCATCAACAGGTATGGGGTCCTTCATTCTCACAAACAACCTCTTGACTGTGGTAGGGTTGTAAAACGCGGGTCTGAAGCCAAACGGGCGAAGGGCCCGACCCAATTGCTGGGAGAACTTCCCCAAGAAAGGGAGACTGATCCAACGCAAACGGCGATCACGGATCGTGTCTCGGGGGAGGGAGGTGGTGGAATCCAGGAGGCCCCTCGTAACTTTCCTCCGAACCATCACGTCAACATCAACATTGACCCCATTCACTCTGGCCAGGTGTTTTATTGTGATTAACTCTTTCTTGAAGGCAGACTGACTCAAAGGAATACGAGTCAGTCTGTGAACTAGGCTATGAAAAGCAGCCATCTTGTGAGCAACAGGACCGAACGAACCACCAAGGACTAAAACATCGGTCGTAGTATCTTTCCTGTAAATTCCAAACTTATGGATACCGTCTATTATAGAGATCGATAAATCCAAAAAGTTAATGGAAAATACCCCTATTTCCAACGTAAATTTGATGGAAGGCTACCAGGAATTGAGATACCTCAGAAACTCTCCAAGGAGATCTGGGTGACCAGTCCAGGTACATAGAACGTCATCAACGTACCTGTGCCATTAATTAATATGATTAAGTAACACCTGGTTCGAGGAAAAGAGGTCAAGTTCAAACTTAGACATGAAGATTTCGGATATGAGAGAGCCTAGTGGTGATCCAATGGGGATCCCTACTTCGTCAGGGAACTCGAAAAATTTCCCTTCAAATTTACAATAGTTAGGGGACCAGCAAGTATTAAGAAGATCGAAGAATTCATGAAGCTCATTATGAGGAATGTTGGCTTTGACGAGTAGCTCACCCATACGCTGGATAGTAGCAGCCTTAGGAATATTCGGGAACAAACCAACAACATCAAACGAGCAGATGGTCGTTCCCGGGGGAAGGCTTACATCCTTGAGGACGTCAGTTAAAGAGGCCGAATTCAAGACCGAATGAGGGGATTCAAAATCAATACGATTTTTGAACCAACGGTCAAGGAATTTAGCAAGGAGGTAGGTAGGAGAGGAGACGAAAGAAACAACGGGTCGCATCGGGGTATTGTTCTTATGCACTTTAGGCAGCCCGTACAAGAGGGGGGGGTGTGGGGTTAGGAACGAGGAGGGCTTTTTTCAAAGCAGGAGTTTTGATAAGAGCCTCACTCCTGTTGATGACACACCTAACTTCTTTGACGTGCTTGGGAAAGCTGAAATCCTCACTCTCTTTAGCACCACACTGCTGTAGGACTTCATGGACCTTAGAAGAATAGGCCGATCTCTCCATCACTACAACAGCGTTGCCCTTGTCAGCCTTAGTGACGATCAAATCTCCCTCTTTCATCTTCCTCCTTAGACCCTGAATCACTCCTCCCAATTTATTACTCATGCGAGGGAGGGGGTTATTACGGACTAATTCGGCACAGACTTTCTGGGTATTAAAACCAGGACCAATCTTAACCGCAAGATCCGCAACAACATTCGCCAAGGTTTCATCATTCTTGAGGGGAGGCATACTGAACTTCAAACCTTTCTCAAGGAGGGATGTTTCGTCACTATTGAACACTACCTGACTATTATTTATGAGGGGAGGATGGAATTTATGAGTATGAATCATGTTCACCTTCCTGGTATAATGCCGAAGTGGTGTCGCATCCATAAAATGTGTGCACAAATAATATTGCGTTACTCCACTTGAATTTTTGTGTCTCGACAGAAGAAAATAGTTGAGATTCTGCTTTTCCTCGCGCAGGTTTCACAAAATAAATGTTTGCAGTAGGTGGTGTAAGAACTATCATTAGCCCAACAAGATGGATATCCTCGCCAAAAATAGTGACAGGTACCCCTTTATCTGCCATACAATTGTATCCGTACTTCTCTATAGCAGTTGTGACTGTAGTTCTATCGGCACCATCTTTGCACTCAATAACATACCCCTGCATCAGATAGTTTTTCTCAAAGACGATGTAGTATAATAACAGCCTTCATTTATTTATAAATTTATAATAAATAATACATGTACATTATTTTGATTATAAGTAATCAGCCCATTGCCGGGCATAGGCCTCTTCCATCCTCCGCCACCTGTCTCCGTCATGGGTAGCGCTTTTCCACGACGTCCCTACCCTTTTTCTTATTTCATCCTCCATCGGGTCTTGGGTCTCCCCCTCCCTCTTGTCGCTTCGTATAAGTTCCAGTCAGTTGTAATTCTATTCCATCTCGCTTCCTTTTCTCTGTACATGTGTCCCACATATTTGAATTTTAGTTTTTTGATCGTCATTCCGATATCCTTACATTCTGTACCTCTCCTTATCTCCCTGTTACTGAATTTATCCTTGAGTCTTATCCCTAGAATCTTCCTTTCCATCGCTCTCTGCGTTGTTTGCAGTTTTTGTGTTTGAATTACCCTTGTTAGTGCCCATGTTTGGGAACCGTAACTAAGCACCGGGAGAATGCAGCTTTCCAATATTTTCAACTTTAATTTTAATCCAAGCTTTCTATTTCTAAAGATCTTGTTTAGAGCCCAAAATTTCCCCCAGGCCTTACCCCTCCTTATTTTCGATGTATTAGGCGACTTTTATTTCTTGAATTAGATAGAAACTCTTCTTGCTTGGTCGTCACTAAAGTTTGTTCATCAAATACAACGTCAATTGAGTGCCTCGGCTTTGACCTCCAAATTCATTCAGCAGTTTTGGTAGACATTGATTCGCATTTGTAACCATCAAAAACTACCGAGCAATTCTCACCAAAATGCTCTTTAACATAGCGCGTGTAGCTTTTACAGAATTCAAGAAAAGTTTTGCAGGATTCCCACATAACTAACACTTGCACAAGCAGCATTAACGCGACGCGACGAGAAGATTAATGTTGCTAACCCTCACATGAACAAGAACATACAAAGTACAATAACGAAACTTTGACACCGCGTAGCGACGTTACTATGTGTCCTGCCGAAAAATGTAAGAGAACAATTTTTGTTGAAAATTTGACGAAGAATATTTTTTATCTGAAATATTTTTCTGTGAAATGTATAATTTTCGACTTATAGCGATAAAACTCGTTTTCTCTCCACATTTGACCCCCTAGTGGAGCTAGCACCGATCGGAGGGGAGGGGACTTTTGGGAGGTTATTCGGGGACATATCCCCAACATTTGTACCAAGTTTCATTTCTGCCGGAATTAATTCCTTTCAAATGGCTAATTTGCCTGGACTAATATTAAAGATAATAAACTGTCCTCTTTCCTCCCTCCTCTCCGATGTCTTCATGGACCGTTTGGAGCGTTGGGGGTTGAAGTTTTCTCGCCATGCTGCTCATGTTGTTCTCTGGTACCGGTTTGTAGATGATATCTTCCGTATTTGGAATGGCTCAGATGCTGAACTTTCGCTATTTCACCGCGACCTTGACTCTTATCATAAAAATATCTCTTTCACCGTGGAAATGGGAGATAAAGAACTTAATTTTCTAGACCTAACTATTCGTCTTGTGCCTGATAATATTGACGACGACTTACTGGTTCCTGAGTTTTCCGTCTTCCGTAAACCTACATTCACTGGTTTATCCATCCATAATCGTTCGTTGCACCCGATATCCCATAAGCTCGCGCTGTTATTCATACTTCCATCAATCGCCCAGTTTACAACCTGATGATGGACACAACGCGTTATGAGTTTATTATCTTTGATATACAGGGTGGACCAGAAAGATGTTGCCAGTTAAATGGGAGTTTGCGCGAAGTCTGTCGTAGCGCGAAAACGCAAAACGATAGACGTATAGTTTGAATGTACAAATTTTGTATCTCAATTTTATCTTTAATTTGAGCTATATCCGAAGTTTCTACGACTTTTCTGAGCCGAGTTATGGACCAAAATGTGCCGAAAACTCATCAAATCGCCAGGGTTCCCAAAATAGGGCTTAAAAATTAATTAACTTACAGTATTGAGCTGAATTTCGAAAGTTTTAATAATCAGATTATTGTTTCTTAAGTGAATTTGGACGGGGAAAACGAAAAAAAAATAGTAACAAAATCCTAAGAAGCGCCAAAATGGGTTAATGGGCCCAAAAAGGGTCAAAATTTTCCCAAGTTGGAAAATCGTTCAAACTTTTGAATTGTAATTTGATTTTTAAAAGTGAGAATTCGCGCTAAGATGTTTAAAAAATTCTTCGGAAGTATCGAAATGGGTTAATGGGCCCAAAAAGGGTCAAAATTTCTCCAAATTGGAAAATTGTTCAAACTTTCAAATTTTAATTTGATTTTCAAGTGGTCATTCGCGCTGAGTCCGAAAAAAACATTCAAAAATTACTTCGGAGCACCAAAATGGGTTGATGGGCTCAAAATTCCTCCAAGATGAAAAATTTGCGTAATCTTCAAAAGCTGTTTTCAATTCTGAAGTAAAACGATAAAAATACTGAAATGGCCCTAGATGATCTCCAAAATGAAAAATCAAAAATTTTTTTCATTCTGTAGTAAAATTGTTGATTCAGGGGATGGAAGGAACGTCGACAAGTTCGTCTGCCGTTGAGAGCCCGCGAAGTGAGAGATTGACCAGCGTCGGGTGACAGATCCGAAAAGGAAATCGCGGAAATTCTCCTCATTTGGGGATCGGAGGGAGACGACACACATTGATCTTCCGTTGAAGGTTCGCAGTGAGAGATCGACTAGGGCTCTGCGTATGATCAAAGCGGGAAAAAGTGCGAAAAACTCGTTGTTTTGGTCAAAGAACGCAAAGTTGGTGTTCTGTTGTGTGATTGCGATGAGAGATCAACTGACGCCCCACCTATGAACGAAGCGGGCCAAAGTGCAAAAACTCCTTGATTCAATCAGGCAATGGGAGGATACCACAAATTCGGTTTTGTTCGTGATGAGCGATCAGCTACAGCTCAGTCTTCGATTGAGGCAGACGAACGCCCGGAATTTCTCGGGGTTTCACCCGGAGGAGGGAATGATACCGTCAAGCTCGACTTTCGTCATGAGCTCACGGTAAGAGAACGATCAAGACCCCGTGTATGACAGAGGCAGGCGAATGATCCCTGGGTTCAACATAGATCGACTGAGGCACCGTGTATGATCAGGGCGGGTGCTTCCGCAAGAACTCCTGCTGTTTCGGACGGAAGAGAGAATGATACCGGCGACTTCGTTACCCATTACATGCTCGCGGTAAAAGATCGACTGAGGCGGGTGAATGCACGGAAATACTCGTGGTTTATCTCAAAAGAGAGAACTTCACGGCATCATTTGCGCCTCTGTAAGAAACCACCAGAATTTTTGAGCATTTGTTTGATTCCGTGGTATCGGGGACCCTATCCAGTCTCTCACCGCGAGCTGACAACGGAAGACAAGCTTCCCAGAAACGTCACTCTCTCGGCTGACGCTATGAGAAAATGATCGCACTGTTACCTGCATTCATTGCAGAGGCAATATGGCCAATCAATCACTGCGAGTTCACAATGTAAGACGAGCATCTTAATACCATGCTCTCCATCGCGTGATGAAACAATGTGAGTTTTCACGCTGTTACCAGCTTCGATCATACGCAGGGCCTCAGTCGATCCCCGGGAGCAATCTTTATTCTCGCGAAGCTCGATTTCTTTAAGAACAAAATGAAATTTGAAAGACTACGCGATTTTCCAAATTGGTAAAATTATGATCATTTTTAGGCACTTCCACACATTTTGATACTTCGCATTCAACAGTTTTTTTTTTCAACTCAGCACACAATCTTACCCTAGGATCAAGAAAAACTTTGAAAGTTGGGCGATTTTATCATTTTGGGGAAATTTCGACCCTTTTTGGGCTCATAAACCTATTTTGGTGCTATGCAGAATTTTTTAGATTCAGCGCTAAATTTTGCCTCAGAATCGAGAAAATCTTTGAAGGTTGGGCGATTTTATCATTTTGGGGAAATTTTGACCCTTTTTGGGCTCATAAACCTATTTTGGTGCTTTGCAGAATTTTTTAGATTCAGCGCTAAATTTTATCTCAGATTAGAGAAAATCTTTCAAGGTTGGGCGATTTTATCATTTTGGGGAAATTTTGATCCTTTTTGGGCTCATAAACCTATTTTGGTGCTTTGCAGAATTTTTTAGATTCAGCGCTAAATTTTATCTCAGATTAGAGAAAATCTTTCAAGGTTGGGCGATTTTATCATTTTGGGGAAATTTTGATCCTTTTTGGGTCCATTAACCTATTTTCGTGCTTTGCAGAATTTTTTAGATTCAGCGCTAAATTTTGCCTCAGAATCGAGAAAATCTTTGAAGGTTGGGCGATTTCATCATTTTGGGGAAATTTTGACCCTTTTTGGGCTCATAAACCTATTTTGGTGCTTTGCAGAATTTTTTAGATTCAGCGCTAAATTTTATCTCAGATTAGAGAAAAACTTTCAAGGTTGGGCGATCTTATCATTTTGGGGAAATTTTGATCGTTTTTGGGTCCATTAACCCATTTTGGTGCTTCGTAGAATTTTTTAACAATTTTATTTAGATTGAGTGCTATATTTTATCTCAGAATCGAGAAAAACTTCGAAGGTTGGGCGATTTTATCATTTTGGGGAAATTTTGACCTTTTTTGGGCCCATTAACCCATTTTGGTGCTTCGCAGGATTTTTTAACAATCTTATTCGGATTCAGCGCTAAATTTTACTGCAAGATCGGGGAACAATTTAAGATTACGCGATTCTTTCAATCATGGAAAATTGTTTTTCGCTAATTCACAACTTTGGGAACCCCTGCCGTAAAATTTCGGCATATTTTGGTCCATAACTCGGCTCAGAAAAGTCGTAGAAACTTCGGATGTGGCTCAAATGAAAGATAAAATTGAGATACAAAGTTCGTACATTCAAACTATACGTTTAACGTTTTGCTTTTTCGCGCTACGACAGATTTAGCGCAAACTCCCATTTAACTGGTAACATCTTTCTGGTCCACCCTGTACTATATCATTTACCTGAGCGATCTCTGCGTCCTTTCTTGACCATTTTAATCTGCCCTTGAGTCGAGAAATCTTCAAGTCCCTTCCTTTACGTAACTCATGACTTGAAAATACTACCCTTTCTGCCCTTATGGATAGTATTTTAAAATTTAGCCTTTCAACGCCCCGCCGTCCCCCTTTTGAGTCGAGATATGAACAGGCAATCTCTTTTGAGAAAAATTATCTGAAAGTTTTCACCGTCTACTGTCCAAATAATCTTTCATATTTTTTTAGCCTTGAGACTTGGGAAAGATTTCACTTTTCAAGTTGTCAACGTTAAGTAAGGGCACTTTGAAGAAAGACAGCAGTTGAACGAGGAACGCAGGGAACCTGTTCTATGGGTCGAATATTGAGAATTCAAAGTCCCTCTACTGTCTTATATTATGGCTGTTGAGTCAAAATCTTTTATGTCGAAATTTTTCTAAATCCCTTTCTTGTCTTATATTATGGCCGAAAACGAAATTTTCTTTCAAGTCTTTTCCCTTTCATACATTGTGACTTGAAATTGGAAATTTTTTCAAGTCTCCCTTCTATCATATATTATGGCTCGAAAATCAAAAATTATTCAAGTCAAAGTCCTTTATGTCGAAATTTTTCTATGTCCTTTTCCTGTCATATATTGTGGCTTGAAGGACGAAATTTTCTTCTAAGTCCCTTCCCTTTCATATATTATGGCTCAAAAGTTGAGATTTTCTATAGTCCAAATCCTCGGCGTCAAGATTTTTCTATGTCTCTTTCTTATCTTATATTATGGCTCGAACAACAAAATTTTCTTCCAAGTCTCTCCCTTCTTATTATATTGTAGCTTGAAAGTCGAAATTTTTCCGAATCCAAATACTGTATGTCGAGATTTTTCTAGTCCCCTTCCTATCGTAAATAGTGGCTTAAAAGTCTAAATTTTTGTAAGTCCCCCTTCTATCATATATTATGGCTCAAAAGTGGAAATCTTTTCAAGTCCAATTTCTTTATGTCGAAATTTTTCTATGTTTCCTTCTTTCCATATATCATAATTCCATGACTAGAAGGACGAATTTTTCTTCCAGGTCCCTTCCCTTTCATCTATTGTGGTTTGAAAGTCGAAATTTTTCCAAGTCCCCTGATGAATTTTATCTATTTTAGCTTGGACGTTACGAGCCATTATCTATAAGAACGCGAGATAAATGTTACAGAATTGTATAAAATATGGTTTACTGCGACCGGTTTCAATCAGTAAGCGATCATCTTCAGATGAGCACAGTTTCTGTTCTTATCTGAAGATGATCGCTTACTGATCGAAACCGGTCGCAATAAACTATATTTTATACGATTTCGTGGCATTTATCTCGCATTCCGCTGGTGATTCGAAAGTGGAAATTCTTCCGAGTCCCCTGGCTTAGTATTTTATGGTGTGGGAGACTCGAGAAAAAATTGAAATTTTTCTAAATTTCCCTCCTATCATGGATTATAGTTCGGAAGTCGAAATTTTTCCATGTCCGAATCCTTTATTAGGGTAGGTCACGCTACAAGGGGAACGGCAAATTTTTCGGAATAACCCCCATAAGAGGAGGTTCCATGTTAAAATGTTGAAGGAGAACTTATGAGAAATTTTGAGTTGCAGGAGAGAGTCGGAAAAATTTTAGGGATTTTAAAACAATTTGAATTTTTGACTACGATAGAGGGAAAGAACCGCGGTCTGCCGTCAGTTGGAGGATTTAAAAAAATTCGAATTTCGATTCGAGTGGAGCGAAACGGACTCGCCTTTGCGCTGTGATGTCTTTAGAAGGTGAAGCGAAATTTAGACACAAGATCCAACAAGAACGTATTCTTCTGAAATAAGGATCGCCAGACCTTGTTTACATTTTTTGGGCATAGCGGGTGAACGCGCGGTGGAGTGAGACACACTGTACAGCGTCTCCTTCTCCCCAGTCAACCGCGCGGCCTACATAAGGTCCAATGATCCTTATAGAATAACAAGACTACGGTTTTTAGAGAGGAGTTACCTACGGTTTGGGTGGTAGTTCAATGTAAGTCGTGCACGCGAGGAAGGAAAGTTCGCATTTCAAAGATTTACTCGGCAATATAGGAATTGGATTTGCCGTATAATATGAAACCTTGAGTCAATCTCGTACTTACGACCTCGCCAAAAATAAGTGAAACATTGTTTACTTTTGTTCCCAACTTGTTGAGGTTAAAGGCCAGCATTAGATGTTCCGCTTTTATTTAGATTTTTAGATATTCGTTGAAAAATTTTGCCCGGAAGTATTTATCCGCATTCTTGTTTACAATTACGATATTGTTGTCGATTTTGAAGTTAATGATTTGCGCGGAAAAAACCGATGCGTGTAAATTTATTGATCGAAATTGCGAGTTCTGTGAATCGCTTCGCATTGAACAAAATTTGTTTGCTGGAATTTCAAAATTTCCGTGCAATCGTAGCATTGGGAATCTTCCTATTTGTTTGTAATTTTTTAATATTGTTTTTGGGTAAATTCATAAAAAACGCAGATCTAAAAATACGCGACTAGGTTGAAGTGCACATTAAACTGGTAAGCAATTTCTTAAAGGCAGGTTGCAAACTGATGCGAAAAATTGTCCAGTGTACTAATGTGTAGCATTTTCATTGTGGATAAAATGATGGCGCCCAGCTTTACAGAGAGTAACTTATTAATTTATTGCTCTCACGCCGTTACGTAAGAAACTCATCTTTAATGTATTTAGGTAGAAAATTCGTAATACTTGGTGCGTTCATTTCTTTTTCTAATTAACATATTGCAGCGATGTTGCGATAGTAAGAGTATTTGTACGAAGTAATTGTCGCGTTATGAGTGAGGATCATCGATACATAAAGCATTGCAGCCACATATGCAACGTGGTCGTAATATTCTGTAGTTTATACATATATGTATTAAAAAGTGCATAATAATATTCTGTTGATTTATTCCCTACTTGTATACATATCTTGCCGGAGAACGGCAGGTATGCGTGTTGAGTTAGTTGAACGGCGGTTAGTCACATTTTCTAAACGTTCCTTCCAAAGGTTAGTTTTATATTTTGAAATTTTCAATGTATATGAAATAATTATAAGGTTGAAAAACTCGCCTGCTTTACATAATATACAGACGACGAATAACGGGGTAACGACCAGGGGATTGGATGAGTTGAACTTGGGCGAAACTTGTAAACGTGGTCTGAATTGAAGGGAATTTTAACCTCTATCACTTTCACTCTCATGATTTTTTCAGAGAAAATCCTATTCGATTAGTTGGTTGAAAAAAAAATCGTCGAATATTTAAGTATATGTGCATTGATAACAACACCATCCTGCTAAGTGACCTTGCGTTCCCGAAATATGTTCGTATGACAAATCAGAAGAGCCTGTGGATATAAGAAAGCTACAAAAATGCTCCTGAGACAATTACATGTGTTCCAAAATCTGCTTAAGATAAAAAATAGTAAGGAAATTAGGAGAATTCGTGGTCGGAAAAAATTGCTATAAAGTTGAAACTTGGTGCGACTGTCAAATACGTACTGTATGCTAATAAAGATACAAAAATCTCAGCCTCTCTAGTGTGCACTACTTCATTCAGCTAGGAGCTAAAAACTACATTGAGTGGTATGGAAGAGGGAAAGTGACTGCGGTGGTCCATATTAATGACGCAGTCGCTGTAAATATTTTGAGTCAGACGAGTCAAATCCGCTTTAGATCGTTTGAAATTGTGTTTTTTTTTCTTGGAAAAAGCCTCATTATAAGGAGGACATGATTACCCTTGATCGTTCCGTCCATGACGGATGACGCGATTGGCATTCACATCTTGTGAGAAGTGCCTTGTCCCGTTCTCTGAAGGGATTGCTGTAGACATTAGAGGGCAGATGTATATTATGTATCACCTTTAAGAAGAAGGTGATTTTGCGAGATCACTAGTGGCAGATGCGTTATACCAAAAGAATACGCAATGACCTCAGATCATTTGGGGCTTATGTGTTATCCACGTGATGACGTCTTTTGGGAAGAAGGACCTAGAAAAATTTCGAGTTTTATTAGCACTTCAAAATCGATAATATTATAGATTATCTAGTCCCCCAAACATAGTGAGCTGTAGCAGAACAAACTTCTTGAGTGAAGGTTAGTTTGCGGTGGTTTGTCGCCTTCTTTTCTTACAATGAACTGCTGAATGTGGTTCGGATGAATAATAACAAGTCTTCTGCAGTTTGCTACTTTCTTTTTTTTTGCTGAATGCGGCATAAAAGATTTATGGAGAACGCGCGGCGGTCTACCACTCACTTTGTACAGAAAAAATCTGCTCCTGAACGTAAAATAAAAAAAAAAAAAAAAAAAAAAAAAAAAAAGTCATCTGCCGCAGTTTGCCGCCATCTTCTTTGTGAATAAATATGTTTTTTGAAGACGATATGGAGAACTAACGCAGAGAGCGGTGGTTTCGACTTACTTTTTTCAAAATAAACCGCGGTAAAGAGAAATAAGGAAGAGCTTGTAATGGTTAGCTACCAGGGATGGTTACGTTCATGAACTTGAACTGAAGTTCACGTTCACGTTCATTCTTTTCCGTGAACGTGAACGTCCAAAAAGTTCGCGTTCATTTTTTTCCGTGAACGTGAACGTCTAAAAAATGCACGTTCATTTTATGAACGTGTTTTTTTAGGTTCATTTTCAAATTTCTATTTTTTTTTCACTTTTTCACATAATTACTTCTTCAAATGTTAACAGTTGAGTTTCTACTTTCTACTAGGGTACCTGCAGTCCTACTACAAAGACTTTTCTTATCGTTTATGTATTGATTTAAACTATCAAAAGCGCAGGATTAAAACAAGTGAAATGAACGCGTTCATTCCGTTCAGTTCTTTTTTTCATGCCGTTCATTCCGTTCACGTTCACTTTTTTCAATGAACGTGAACGAGTGAACGCGTTCATGAACGTAACCATCCCTGTTAGCTACTCATTTTCTTCAATAAGAAATCGGCTGAACGCGGTATTAGATCATTTTCACTGCCACTGAACGCAGGAAAGAAAAACAATGAAGAGTCTGCGGTAGATGACTACTCATTAAAAAAAAAAAGCTGAACGCAGCCTTAAAAACTTTTTATTGTTGCGTTCAGTCTTTTTTTTTTTTTCAAATGATTATCCATCCACCACAGACTATTCATCATTTTTCCTTCCCTCGTTGAGCAGCAGATTTATTCATTAAAAAGTGAGCAAACTTCTATGTACCTATCGTTTTTTGATGCCAAAAGAAATAGTCGGTAGACCGTTGTGGATTTGATACCATAAACTTCAATGTCGCGTTCAGGAATTTATATCGAAAAAAACGAACGATGAACCACTACAGATCCTGTATTACTTTTTTATACCGCGTTCAGGAGCAGATTTAAGCAGCAAACTGCGGCAGACTTGTTAATGATTTTAACATTGCCGCGGTTGGCTGATTACATTTTTGCGAGTATATCTTGTACTGAACACGGTATAGAAAAATAATGCAGGGTGTGTGGTGGTTCATCGCTCAATTTTTTCAATGTAAATCGGCTGAACGCGACGTTAATAACAAAATAACGAATAGTCTGTTGAGCTTTGCTGTTGACTTTTTCAAAAATAAATCTGCTGCTGAACGCGGTGTAAAAAAGTGGTCTGTGGTGATTCATCGATCAATTCTTTGAGCATAAATCTGCTGAACGCAGTATTAAAAATTATTAGCATAATATATCTGCTGGGGCCTGCCGGGAATAATTTTGCCAATGGCGTAGAATGCCATTTTTGCATCAAATGGGAATATAATTGCCAATTTTAAACCGTTCTGATCGATCAAATTTCAAAAAGTGGTCGTGCGGTCAGTTGTCCTGTCAAGAATTCGGCAAAATGTCAGCCATATGGCATAAATTTTTCTCGAACGCGTTTGATGTTTACACTTTTCAGACTAAACCCGCCACTGAACGGGCTATATAAAAATGATACAGGATCTGTGGTGGTTCATCGCTCAATTTTTTCAATATAAATGTGCTGAACGTGGCATTAGAAATTATCAAATAGTCTGTTGGGTTTGCTGCTTACTTTCAGAGTAAATCTACGTCTGAACGCGACAAAGAAATGTAATGAAGAGTCTGTAGTGGATTGTTACTCAGTTTCTTTAGAACAAAATTGATAGAACTTGGCATTAAAAATTATTTATTATCGCATTCAGCTGATTTCTCGTTGAGAGAAGGGAGTAAGTAGCAATCCACCATAGAATTTTCATTATTTTTTCTTTGTCGCGTTCAGCAGTTTTATATTGAAAAAATTAAGCCATAAACCACCGCATACTTTGTCCTGTATTATTTTTCTATATCGCGTTCAGTAGCGTATCTACTCCCTAAAATATGAATAGCAAATCGCGGCCGTTTTTAAGAAGTCTCATTTTTTAGAGTAAATCTGCTTTACTGAACGCGTAGTAAAAAAATAATACAGAGTCCGTCGTGCTTCATCATTCATACCTTTTTTTTTTTTGAACGTAAATCTGCTGAACGCGGCGTTAAAAATATACATCAACAAGTCTGATGCGGTTTGCTGTTTACTTTTCTGAGAATAAATCTGCTGCTAAACACGGTTTGAAAGAATGAAACAAATTCTGTGTTGATTTGTCATTCTATAGTTAATTTTTTCAATATAAATCTGCTCAACGCGACATTAAAAATAATTATTAAATTGTCTGTTGGGTTTGCTGCTTACTTTCAGAATAAATCTATGTATGATTGAACGCGGCAAATAAATGTAATGAAGAGTCTGTAGTGGATTGCTACTCAGTTTCTTCAAAACAAAATCGACGGAACGTGGCATTAAAAATTATTTATTATCACGTTCAACTTATTCCTTATTGAAGAAAGTGAGTAAGTAGCAATCCACTATAGAATCTTCATTATCTTTCTTTGTCGCGTTCAATAGATTCATATTGGAAAAATTATGTGATAAACCACCGCATCCATACCCTGTCCTATATTATTTTTGTATATTGCGTTCAGTAGCGTATCTACTCCTTCAATTGTAAGTAGCAAACCGCTATTAAGTCTGCCGCAGTTTGCTGCTTACATTTTGTAGAGAAAATCTTCTGTACTGAACGCGGAGAAAAATAATACAAGGTGTGTAGTGGATAATCGTTCACCTTTTTTTTTTTTTAAAACGTAAATCTGCTGAACGCGGCCTTAAAAATATGCATCAACACGGTTTGCTGTTTACTTTTCTGAGAATAAATCTGCTGCTGAACGCGGTTTGAAAGAATGAAACAAATTCTGTGTTGATTCGTCATTCTATAGTTAATTTTTTCAATATAAATCTGCTCAACGCGACATTAAAAATTATTAAATTGTCTGTTGGGTTTGCTGGTTACTTTCAGAATAAATCTATGTAGGATTGAACGCGGCAAATAAATGTAATGAAGAGTCTGTAGTGGATTGCTACTCAGTTTCTTCAAAACAAAATCGACGGAACGTGGCATTAAAAATTATTTATTATCGCGTTCAACTTATTCCTTATTGAAGAAAGTGAGTAAGTAGCAATCCACTATAGAATCTTCATTATTTTTCTTTGTCGCGTTCAATAGATTCATATTGGAAAAATTATGTGATAAACCACCGCATACCCTGTCCTATATTATTTTTGTATATTGCGTTCAGTAGCGTATCTACTCCTTCAATTGTAAGTAGCAAACCGCTAACAAGTCTGCCGCAGTTTGCTGCTTACATTTTGTAGAGAAAATCTTCTGTACTGAACGCGGAGAAAAATAATACAGGGTGTGTAGTAGTTAATCGTTCACCTTTTTTTTTTTTTTTTCAACGTAAATCTGCTGAACGCGGCCTTAAAAATATACATCAATACGGTTTTCTGTTTATTTTTCTGAGAATAAATTTGCTGCCGAACACGGTTTAAAAGAATGAAAGAAATTCTGCGTTCATTCATCGTTCAATAGTTAATTTTTCCAATATAAATCTGCTGAACGCGGCATTACAAATTATTAGCAAATCTGCTGTGGTTTGCTGCTTACATTTTTGAGAGTAAATCTGCTACTGAACGCGGTATAGAGAAATAATTCAGTGTCTATGGTGGTTCATCACTTCTTTCAATGTAAATCTGCTGAATGTGGCATTGAAACTTATTAGCAAATCTGTCGTGGTTTGCTGCTTACATTTTTGAGAGTAAATCGGCTGCTTAACGCGGTGTAAAAAATGATACAAGGTCTGTGGTGATTCATTGTTTGATAGTTAATTTTTTCAATATAAATCTGCTGAACGCTGTTTTAAAAATTATTAGCAGAGTTCCCGCGGTTTGCTGTTTACTTTTTTGAGAATAAATCTGCTACTGAATGGGGTATAGAAAAATAATACAACGCGTTCTGTGGTGGTTCATCAATTTTCTCAATGTAAATCTACTGAACGCGTCATTAAAAAATGTAGTATAGGCAGTTTGCCGCGATTTGCTGCTTACTTTTTTGAGAAAAAATCTGCTGCTGAAGACGGCAAAGATCAAAAATGAAGGATCTGTTACAGTTTTTGGTTTACTTTTTTGAAATAAATCGGCGGAACGCAATATTGAAATATGTTGAAGTGTGTGCTGCGATTTGTTGCTTATTTTTTTGAGAATAAATCCGCTGAAAACGTAGAATTGACTGATAATAACAAATGTACTGTGTTTTACGCTCCAAAAAATTGCCGCTGGGAGCCTGTCTCACTCAACCCCTCTCGAGATCCGTCATTGCTGATTTTGACATTAAATCTGTTTCATGAGGGAGAGGGGGTGGGTAAATTGAAGAAAAGTGGCGAGAACCGCGCCGTCTGGCAAAACGTGAGACTTGAAAAAATGTTGACTCCCGAGCTATAGGTGATTGGAGGGAGACTTGGAAACATGTCGACTTTCAAGCTATGTATATATTATGATGGGAAAGGGACTTGGTAAAATTTCGACCGGCGAGCTATAGGTGATAGGAGAATGAGCTCGAATAAGTCGATTCAGTTATTCTAATTACTTTTTGATTCTGGAATGTGAAAAAGAAAAAATCAACGTATCAGTATCGGAGAAATTAAATTTCATCAGAATAACAAAATGATAAAACTGGTATAATTTGTTTCTATATAATATGTATCTTCATGACGCATGGCGTGAAAAAGAAAAAGTTTCGCCGTAGGATCATCGGAGACTAATTTGATGGGCGAGAAATAATTCAGTACCTATAGATTTATGAACACGAAATTTACTATTCCTTATTTTGAAGAACTGAACGAATATAAATAAATCAAATTAGAATGAACGTGTGGAAAGTACAGGTTTTGAAATTTATTCTTAATAAACTTTTTTTTTTTATAAACGCGTTCACCAAATATGAAACTCGTACTTCATAACATACAAAAATTATTTCGTTGCAAAAAATTTGAGAAAACTCGAAGAGCTAAAAAAAATATATCAAAAACACGAAATTACTCGAACGAGGTGGCGCATGGCGTGAATTAGAAGAATTTTAAAATTTTAATCGTTTTTCCATATCAACCGTAGGCCTTACATGGAAGTTGATGTAGAGTTCCTTGGGTTTGAAGTACCTACTCACTAGGTACCTATTCAAGTATAAAATAGAGTAGAGTACCAACAATGATATGAAGGATTTGTAGTCTCAATCTTGAGAAGTGCGATGATTCCCTTTACCGCTGCATCATTTCGACTACACAGTTCGGATAAAACCTAAATATCCCTACAATAAAAAACCAAAAAGTGAGTGGATCAATAATACAAAATATTTCATAATACAGTACCTATGCTCATAGAGAAAAAAAGAAGTACTTACGTACAAATATGTATCTAGTCTTTTTTGATTTCAATTTGAAAACTTGATAGCCCAGATTTCATATGTCGTCTGTGTTCGTTCCTCATAATTACTTTTTGTCATTCAATTTATCCGTAGCCTAAGGTACCTATGACACAAGTTTAAAAATCAATCCTGAATTTAGAAGAAGAAGAAAAAAAAATGTCTAATTAAATCACCTATCAGACATTGGAACCATAATGTGAAGTTCAGAATTTTTTTAAATAATAAATCTACGAGTATTTATTGAAAACGGATGAAGAATAATGGTAACAAGTGCCCTCGAACCAGAATAATTTTGCAAATATACATGAGTCTTTCTTTCGAGTAATTTTGAGTTATTTTATCATATCTATTTGACTCATCTTTCGTGCTCGTCTTGAATGACGAGCACTAAATATGTAATTATTATCAAAATATTGTCGTAGATAGCTGTATAATATTCAACATTTTGAGTAGAGTGTTAGGTATCTACTATTCAAGTATTTGTAGAACGCTAATGTCTCTTTGTATTGTAGTAAAGAAGTACCTACAGCATTTACATTATCATTATTTATGATTTGAATTTGAATTTCTATTACAAATAATTGAGAATACTCTCAGTTGAATATAACGTAGGCTAGATCCATAGAGAAAGACAATTGTGAGAAAATAAAATAGGCCTTATAATTAGGTAGGTAGGTATCTTTAAAAATATGGGAAACTCACTCTTATAATTTGTTAAAAACTGATCAAATTCGAAGCTTCTATGATAGGTACCGGTATCGAACTTGTAGGCAGATACACCTCTGCTAGTAAACTCGATTTCCATTTCCGTGAGCTGTAAAATCACCATTTCGTTCATATTAAAGTAAACCTAAAAATGTAAACGTTTTCTTTGTCTGCGAAATTTAAAATTTAGAATATTGTATAGGTACCTACTTACGAATAACGTCTAATACAATTTTACTCGAGTTTTTATGAAACTCACATCAATGAAACGGGCAATCACTATTTCTACGAACCACTTTTCCCCCGTTCCATTCGTGTACAACTGGATAGAATTGTTGGTCGAGTTCATGAATTTCATAACCCGTTACGAACGGATCAGTGTGACCATTTGGAAATTGTAGCTGGACGAGTAATTAAACTCGAAAATTAATCTACACATTGTTGAATAGGGTATGAATTTATTTTTTCGAAGTTCTAAAAAATCACAACAAATTATTCGAAGTTTTTTTCGAGTTTTAATCATCTCTGTACGACTTTGCAACGAGAAATACTTTTTTCTATATTTTCTCCGATTCAATTCAAATTAGGTGTCATACATAATTTGTAAGTTGAAAAAGAAGGAAAAAAAATGTCATGAATTAATTCAAAACGAAAATTGTATTCACTGAATTGAGAACGTTTTTTAATGTATTCTTTTGATAATGTTTCGCCCTTAGAATATATATTTATTTATTTATTTTTTTTCATAAGATAGTTTTTGATTTGTGAAAATGGATTTCATTCCTATCGGTTGTGTAGTCAGTTAGAACGGAAAAGAAGAATGAGAAAAAAAACTCCAAATCTGGATTCGTTACTTTGAAATTGGCCACTCAACCAAATTAAATTAGGGAGGATTTCTACTAATGAAACTCTGGAGACTGAATCGAATCCGTAATTTTGCAGAAAAATGGAATTCCTTCGTACATTCAAGATACACCGTGTATTACGAAATCTATGTTGTGCAACAGGCTATAATCACGATTTTTTTCATATCCTTGTATAATTGATTTTGTAGCATTTTTTTTCGAAAATTCATCTGTGCTACGATCGGGTGCTGCGGAAAAGGCCTATGAATGTTTCCATTGAAAAATATTTTTTGCGTTTACAAATGAATTTTTTAGCTTTGTAGTTTTCCGACATTATTAATGTTTTTTTATGCCTCCACATCAGTAAACACATAGGTATGACCTGCATCGCGTGTAATTAGCTGTTGCACAATACGTGACTGAAATTATACATGGTAATGTAGAAAAACGCTCAAGGTTTTTTTTTTTTTTTTTTGGTCTATAAAGTTTATCTTCTTGTTATATGCGCTACTAAAGGGAAAAATTCATTGAGTAGTAGCGGTACACTAAACCCGAAGAAGTATCGAGTATTATCGACCGAGACTATAGCCAGGTTTTAACGGTGGGTCGAGCCGCAGGATTTTCTCAGGAACGGCCAAACGTATTTCAGGTCTTTGCTGAACCCTACCCCTAATTCGGAAATTTCGAGTTACCTACTTCCCTTTTCTATTGATGGACTTGAAAATTTTCGGCTGGTACTCCAGACGCCATTACTTGTATGTTAACTTTATACTACACTCATAATAAGGAACTATTTAAGATAGGTATGCGCAAGTGATAAGAATAGGACCGTCACCGTGTTGATAAAGTAGTATCCTAAGAGAATTTTCAACATCAAACATCAAATACGAGGATTCTAGCGACAAAAAATAAACGAGAAGTCATTTATTTTTTCATTTCAACTAATTAGTGTCTAGGCGAACTAGACACTCAAAAAAGACAATCTTGGTAGAAAGTAGGAGTTTGTTGGAATGTGTCAGAATTATAGTACTAGCGGTTACTGACAAAACATGATGGAATACTGCAAAATTTAGTTATACATTGATATTTAGTATTGTAATACTTATGACTGTAGAGAACATTTTCAAAAAGCGTGCCACTCAAAATTTCCCTTAGGGGGCTGGAGGTGGGCAAAATGGCGCTGAAAAATCAGGATTTTGCTAATATCTCAAGAACGGTTGTGAATAGGAGAAAAATACCTCAGTAAAAAAATAACCTCCGTAGAATTTTACACGAAGAAGGTTCTCTTTATTTTTTCACTGAGACTGACCGTTAAACCACAATCAACGCAACCAAGTGAAATCATATAAAATAACATGTAAGTCGGGTACATACACGGTTACGCGTCGCGCCACGCGGTGCACAGTATACCAGCGTATCGCGGTACCATACAATTATTTTTGTTTCCTCAAGTTTGCTTTCTCCGTGTCTTGGAGGACGAGTCGAACTGAGAATTAAACATAATTTTTTTCCCCTTATATTTATGAATAATATTTTCCTATGCTGTACTTTGTCTAATTTTACCGACTTCTCTCGTCGGAAAATGGAAGTATTCTTAATTTTTTTTTTTTTTTTTTTAATATAGTTTTTTATTAGCACTGTTATTTACAATTATATAACATTTTCCAATATTTTTCACATTATTTGATGACGAGAGGGGAGACGACCAGCGTCGTGGTCCCCGTATAAGAAAATTAAACATGCTAATTTTACATTGAGAAAAAGAAAAATGTTGGGTGCTTCTGCACTACGTTAAGTCGCCCGGCTTGAGGCGTTCAAGTCTTCTTACATCATCTGTGGTGTCTAGTAGTATGATTTCTTCGGTGTTGGGGTGATTGTGCAACCTCCTTTCATGTCGTACGGCTGACGATTGAATACACTCGTCTATTGTCTTGATGCATAGTTCTTGGTGGAGTGTCTTGTTACGTACAAGCCAAGGCGCGTTGGTTATGATCCTCAAGACCTTATTCTGGAATCGTTGAATTCTCTCACGGTTGCTTCGCTTGCAGCAACCCCAGATCTGGACTCCATAGTGCCAAACCGGTTGAAGGAACATTAGATATAATAAGCGTTTGTTGCTTAGGCTGAGTGGGGCCGAGCGTCCCATTAGCCAGTACATGTTTCTAAGGCGGAGCTCTAACTCTCTTCTCTTGACTTTTAGGTGGTGACTCCACGTTAACCGGCTGTCGAGGTGGAGTCCAAGATATTTTGCCACTTCCGCTCTGGGGATTAAATTTCCATTCAACGTGATCGGATGGAAGTCGTATTGACGGAGAGAAAATGTGACCTGGACCGACTTGGTCTCATTTAGCTTTACTCTCCACTTTTTAGTCCAGCGGGCTATTTGGTTTACTGCGGATTGTAGATTCCTAACAGCCTCCTCTTGGTTTGTTGAAACTGAGAGAACGGCTGTGTCGTCGGCGAAAGATGCTATTGTAGTACCGTTGAGGTTGGGTATGTCAGCTGTGAACAAGGTGTATAGAAGAGGCCCCAAGACACTGCCTTGGGGAACTCCGGCTGAAATGGAGTACTCATATGATTTTGCTGTTCTGTAGTGGACCTGAAATTTACGTTCCGAGAGGTAGGATTCGATGATATCGCACCAGTTACCTGGAAGCAGGGAACTCAGTTTGGCCATTAATCCCTGATGCCAAACCCGATCAAAAGCTTGGGAGACATCTAGAAACGCAGCTACTTAATACTGCTTTTCCTCAAAGGCTCGTTCAATTACGCTGGTGACTCGGTGTAGTTGATCGACTGCCGCGTGCTTTGCTCTGATCCTGAAGACTTCATTCTTAATTTATTATTGATTTGTAGATCATTTTTTTGTGTACATGTACATAATTGTCAGTAGTTTTGATTTCAGGTGTCTCAGGACATGGGAATATTATTTTTAATTTGGAATGGTTTCTTTGAGTGAGATTTGAGGTCAGACTTATGAGTAAACCAGGCTCGAGCGGTGTATTATTAATTTTTTAATGTTTGGAAAGGTCGGAACGTGAGGGAAAGAATGAAGAGTTGACTGATGGGTCATTGGTTGCTTGTTTGGCTTCAATATAGATTTTGTCCATTTTTTTCTTCCGGATGCCCTTGTAACTAGATTCCCAGTTAAAGAATATTGGGATGGTATTTGCATAGAAGGTGGTGATGAGAGCGTGACTACAATTTATGAGCGGATGAAAAGAAGAGCGCCTGGTGATAGCAATAAGAGATGCCGGGAATTGGAGATGATAAAGAATTGAGCCTTTCAGACGAATATACAGTATACTAGACCAATATTAGACTAATATCAACGTTTAGGGAGAAGTAATTATTAAGCTCTTTTAGAAGTGCTTGAATACAAAGACGCAAATCTAATTTCGAGACCACAGTGTGCGCGTTTTTTTGTCGACTTTTCTCATTGAAAAAGGCAGGTATTACACCCGGTGTCTGTTTAGAAATTTATAAAATTTGATAATCAATAAACCTATTAGTTAATAAGAAATTCACTGTTTATTTTATTGCTGTAGGTGGAAAGATGAAGATGAAGTTTTATTGATTTTTCTAGATCAAAAAAAGGTCCATTTCATCAGCCCCGCCTTTTTGAAATTTTCAATTTTTTTTTGGCAAAATGAATTGTGTTCGATTTGTGCTGAATTGTGCTGCAAGAATTATGTTTTGTGCTTGTCCCCTTCCGAAGATATACAAAAAAGTCTCAAGGGGGGCCGGTGAAACGATAGCCCCCCCTTTTTAAAATTTTGAATTTTTTTGGCAAAATGAATTGTGCTCGATTTGTGCTGAATTGTGCTGCAAAAATTATATTTTGTGCTTGCTCCCTTGCAAAGATATACGAAAAAGTCTCGGGGGGGAGCCCCCCCTTTCTTGAAATTTTGAATTTTTTTGGCAAAATGAATTGTGCTTGATTTGTGCTGAATTGTGCTGCAAGAATTATGTTTTGTACTTGTCCCCTTCCGAAGATATACAAAAAAGTTTATGCGGGGGCTGTTGAGGAGCCGTTGTCTCGCATATTTACTCTCATTATGGAGATGAGGTGAAAGTACAAAACGTAAAATATACAAAATAATTCAGCACAAATCGAGTAAAGTGTATTTTGACAGATAGACATCCAAAATTTGAGTATTAAAAAAAAAGGGAAAAAAAAAGAAAAAACAAAGGGTATTTACAGTTTTACAATTTCACCTCAAGACTTTTGTGGATATCTTTAAAATGGGATGGGAACGAAATCTAATATTTTTAGCACAATTCAGCACAAATGTAGCACAATTCATTAGGCCAGATGAAGATTCTTCATGTAATAAAGGAGGGAGGGGTACGTGAGATTGATCCCGATTGTAGAGAAGGGCTGGAAGTACGAAACGTCAAAAATTTTCAAAGCAGTAGACCAAAAGTCGAGCTTAATTCATTTAGCCGGATAATAATTCAAAACTTGTAACAAAAAAAGGAGTTCTCTACAGTTTCACAAGGTCACCTTCTAAGATCTTTGTGGATATTTTGAGTCGGGAGAAGAACAAAACATAATATTTGAAGCACAAATCGAGCACAATTCATAGAGGTCATTTCAAATTTAAAATTAGAAAAAGGAGAGGTTGTCGTTTCAGCAGCGCCCAGAGACTTCTTTGAGAATCTTGAGGAGGCAGCAAGCACAAAACATATTTTTTGCAGCACGTTTCAGCACAAATCGAGCACAATTCATTTTACCAAAATTGAAAATTTCAAAAAGGGGGGCTATCATTTCAACAGCCCCTGCATAAACTTTTTTGTATAACTTCGGAAGGGGACAAGCACAAAACATAATTCTCGAAGCACAATTCAGCACAAATCAAGCACAATTCATTTTGCCAAAAAATTCAAAATTTAAAAAAAAAAAAGGGGGGGCTATCGTTTCACCAGCCCCCCCAGAGACTTTTGTGTATATCTTTGGAAGGGGACAAGCACAAAACATAATTTTTGCAGCACAATTCAGCACAAATCGAGCACAATTCATTTTGCTAAAAAAAAATTCAAAATTTCAAAAAGGGGGGCTATCGTGTCACTAGCCCCCCCCCCCTTGAGATATTTTTGTATATCTTCGGAAGGGGACAAGCACAAAACATAATTCTTGCAGCACAATTATGCACAAATCGAGCACAATTCATTTTGCCAAAAAAAAATTGAAAATTTCAAAAAGGGGGGGGGGCTGGTGAAATGGACCAATAAAAAAAGGAGGTGTTACACCGATTTCAGGTATCTCGGGAGGTGGGAGTATTATTTTCAATTGGGACAGCTTTTTGAGGTGTCTCAGGAGATAGAAATATTATTTTCAATTGCTATTTTTCAATTTAATTTTTATTTCTTTTTTATTTGAATTAAAAGTTGTTTTTTCTCGTCTTAGAAACAAACGTATTGCCGTTAAGGCACGTTTTTCCGTTTGCGGTCGCATACTTGGATGGTCATTATTGATGACGATTCTTAACATCGTTCCAAATAATACTAAATAAAAACCGTTGAAAAAATTCCTTATTTTTGATTAAATAAAATAAATTTAGGTTTCCCTATTCTGTTATGAGATGATGTGACGTCATGATGATAGGCTTCATCAACTGAGTTTTACTATTGATTCTATACAAATATCTGACTTAATTGATAGGTAATCAGTATTTAGTATAAAGAGTGGGAGTTACTCTCGTAATGAGTTATGAGTATGTAAGAAGAAAAGTCGTGTACTACTCAGTGTTTTTAGCGGGGAACCCGCTATCCATTTTGTTAGGAGATTACACCCTCAGAAAACGTCCGCGTCTGCGTCCGCGAAGTTAGTAAACTAAGGTTAGGTTAGGTTACGGGACATAAAAGAATTTCGAGTCTCGAGCTATGTATGATAGGAGGGGGACTTGGAAGAATTTCGAGTCTCGAGCTATATATAATGGGGGGGGGGGAACTTGGAAGAATTTTGACTTTCGAGCTACCGTCCGCCGTCCAACCAAAAACTTGGAAAAATTTTGAGACTCGAGCTATATATGATAGGAGGGGGACTTAGAAGAATTTCGAGTCTTGAGCTATATATGATAGAAGGGGGACTTAGAAGAATTTCAAGTCTTGAGATATATATGATAGGAGGGGGACTTAGAAGATTTAGAAGAATTTTGAGTCTTGAGCTATATACATATGATAGGAGGGGGACTTGGAAGAATTTCGAGCCTCGAACTATATATGATAGAAGGGAGACTTAGAAGAATTTCAACTCTCGAGCTATATATGATAGGAGGGAATGTAGAATGATAATTTCGATTTGAATTATATGACAAGATTATCAACTCAGTTCCACACCACCTCAGAGGTCGAGTTAAGAAATTGCGGGTTCCCCGCTGCCATTGCAACGTCTGCAATGGCTTCTAATTTTTTTTTTGTATTTTTTTGAAAAATTTTCGATCTCGTACTTTCTCTTCTTTAATGTTGAAAACGATGGTAACATGGCGTAGTGTAGCTGGTAAACCGAGTCACGGCGTAACCGTGCACCGTGTGGCGTCGCGCGTAACTATGTACATACTCCCGACTATGTGTTTTTTCACGCGCTTCGATTTTGTTGCGTCGATTGTGGTTTAACGGTGAGTCGTAGCGAAAAAATGAAAGGAACGTTTTTTACGTAAAATTATACGGGGATTATTTTTTTACTGAGGTATTTTTGTCCTATACCCAACTGTTCTTGAGATATTAGCAAAATCGTGGTTTTTGAGAGATGTTTTGGCCCCACTCGAGCCCCTTAAGGGAATTTTGAGTGGCACGCCTTCTGAAAATGTTCTTTATGGTCATAACTACTACAATACCAAGTATCATTGTATAACTAAATTTTGCAGTATCACCTCACTAACCGCTAGTACTATTAATGTCAGAAACAAAAAAAAAAAAAAAAACACTCTCAAAGTGGATGGGAAAATTTTCTACAATTTCTGACCATAAAGGAAGATACGTAGTAGCGCGGCTTGGATTAAATTTCTTGCAACCAATAAATCTACAAAGGTAGTCGTTCCTGCGCTTATTCAAGCCGGTCAGCGCTGGCATCTCGCTGAAGAGGGGAGAAATTGTACAAAGTATCAAAACTATAGTCGTATACGGGAGAAAATGGGAAAAAATGAAATAATGCTTGTATGATGCAGATTTGGCTTCTTGATATTCTATGAAAGATATTCATGAACGCGCGTTCTACAAATTAGATGAAATGATAAAACCTTCAATTCCGCCTCATTCATAAGTTATTCCAGATTTTTAATTTTTCTACTAGTCTTGAAACCTCTTACAATTTCGAAAAAAGCACCATTATAATTGTTGAACGAATCGCGCACGTTGTTAGCGATCCTGGCGGAAGCCCGGTTCAAATTGGCACTGTATGCTTGTTGTCAGCTGACTTTTCTTTTGAGGGGTGTTTAACTGTTCGGTCTGCTGAGCAATGTTTTCCAAGCATGCTTGACTAGGCGACAACGACCCTCAAAGTTTGTCACTCTCTGCGCATCTTTATGGGAGTCTTGCATTCCTAGAGCGTGATTGTTGATGATTCAGATATTCCAGTAAGGTTGTTGGGTAATTTTGCTTCATGTTGGATATGGGTAAACTGACAGACAGATGAAAGCGGAGTTACAGGTAACCATAAGTAAACCTTGACCAGGGTGTCGATTCTACAAATCCATTCTTCTTTATCGGGCTTTCCAAAACCAAATAAATGCATTAGCTCAGGGGTGGTACGTCACAGACAATACAGGATTATTTTGTAGATGCAGCTGTAGGCCGTTGGGTACAATGGCTCAGCGAAAGTTCGATTTTTTTTCGTTGGCAAAATGGCAAAGAAATCACTGAATGTCCCCTCAGCCGTCGTGTATGAATTCGTATAAACAATAATAATGAATTTGAATTTGCAACCGTTTCTGCTGCTGGCGTTCGAATTCCTTTAATTCTTCATTGAGAAGATCTTGACCGGTGTCCGAGGATCCCACTTTCGATGTAAATCAGAAGATCAGAGAGCGGCTTCGAGAGGTATTTACTGTTCCGTATCTTACAACATAATCATAGGTATAGTAAAGATAATACAGACTGCTAAGCATATAAATACTCACTCAAAGAGATGCTGTATATTCCATAGTTCCAAAGTCCGGGCCTGTAACGTCACAATTTGATGAAGTCATACGTCAGCCTTATGACGGCACAAACTACATTTTCAGATCCCTTACGCCCCATAAAACAGGTTCCCTGCCACCCTTTGTTTAACTCCGTTTCAGAACCCGTGAGCTTTCAAAATTTAGGAGCATAAAAGTACGAAAAACATTGTGAAATTTGCCCCTGGTGTTTCTTGGGAAGTTGGAAGGCAAATTAGTCAGGCACGCACGCGCATATCACGTTCCAATATGGCTTCAGTCATTGTCCGTCTTTTTTTTTGCATTCACATTCAGCAATGTTGAAAAACCGTGCCCACCCAATCAGACGTGAAAAATTGAAATAAAATTTTCAACACGTTCTTATGAAGGACTGGGTACTCGCTTAAAAATTTTTCTCGTCTTTGATTACTGTCTAAATTTATCAGTTTTTGTACATTTTTATTCAAGTTCAGTTATGAAAAATTTCTTCTGCCTCTTCTTCTTCCGTTCAAACCGCTTATGTGCTTTTCATTACTCCCTATTCTATTGCAATAAGAATAATTTGTGACGTACGATGACTGAAAAATATTGAGGAATTCGAGTAGTCTTCCGCTCCCTTCTTCGTATCCTGGCTATGCCACTGTAGGTCTACTCGGTGTTCATTTGAGACGAATAACCTAGAAATTGGTATTGGTAAAAACTGACAATATGATTTCAATTGGCTAATCTTGTATGAATACGCAGCTTGCGATAACATGCTAACATACTGCAATAGTACGCATGTAATTATTATACTAACCGGCTTTGAGAAAAATATTGGTAAAGTGCGCACGTGTCCTTTTTATTAAACTGCGGAAAAATATTAGTTGCGTCAATGCTGCCACATATTCAATCTTTAATATCACCCTTCTTTAGCGTGCGCCTTAGCAACCCCTTGTTTTGGTAACGCAATCACTCGACTCTCGTTATCAACTTCATATATAGAAGAGTGGACGAAATATTATGCGACTGTAATTCACTCTCTTATTTCAATCATGACTATGTACTTCGATTTTAAAGTGAATACGAAACCGGGAGCTTTCTTAGTTTCTGTAGAATGGCATCAACAGCTTCCACTGCTGGCTGTTGGCTCTTGCATAATCGAGCCTATTACCCAAACGCACGTGAATATCTTCAACCACATGGTAATAATGTCTTTTGAAAGTACGACTTGACGGTATATATTCGTGTTTATAAAATCAACTGAGATTAATATTAATCGCGTATGCACGCCAATTCTTCGACTCGTTGTATTAAATTACATTTTTCGTACCCTTCAGGGCGAGTTGATATCTGATGTTAATGAACTTTACCTAGAAAATAACGAAAATACGGTTGTATCGTGGCATCCAAACAAGAAAATATTGGTAGCCGGTTTTCTGTCTGGAGACATTCAATTATGGAACGGACAACCCGACTTCATCAGTATACCCTCTCCACATTCGTCGCCTATAAAATTTCTTAAATGGTCTCATTTGGGAACGAGACTGATATCAATTGATGAAGTAAGTTTATGATAAAGCGTACGAGTACCTTTCGAAACTCGTTGCCTGTTTTTCGAACGTAATAGTCAAATATTATACCTAGCAAACAGAAAAATATTTTAAGATTGACCGACACTAAAATCTTGTCATCGTTAATTAATTGCTAATAGCGAATTTTAATACTTATTTCATAGGTCAGTTCCATAAATAAGCAAAATTTTCTAGGAGCAGAAAGGTCGAGTTAAAATTAAAAAAACAAAGATTTCTTACATTGGAATTCTTCTTTGACGAAAATAAAGGCGAAAAAGGAGATCTAAGTAAAATCGTGGTTTGCGTTTTACCTTTGTAAAATTTCAACCCAGTCGAGTCTATCCACAATAAGCGCTGAGAATCCTAACACTCCAAGTCGTCTGATTGATACGTGGAACGTGATATGATTGTCCAGAACAGTTTTATGAACTTTTTTCGATAACGTTATTAGAAATTTTCTCTAGATTTCGTCATCAACGCCGTAGTGAAATGTGTAATTGAGAATTGACAGGCGGTACGACTGAAGTTGCACCGAGTCTCGTGAGGCTCTATAACCCAAATTTTCAACACAGGGTCTACTTTATGGGGTGAAAATCAAGGTTGAAGTGAATCAGTTGACTTCAGACCATGTTGCTACGTTTATTTGGAAAGTAAAACCTAAGAAATTTTTCCGTCCTTCCGGATCCAGGAACATAATCTGATAATATATGACCTAGACTAATGTAGAAGAAAGACATGACGTCATCAGGGAGTTCGATGAAAGTAGAAGACGAAGATGCTTACCTAATCTGAAAGAGGAAGAGAGAAGCGTGTCGTCATGAGGGGACTCAAGAGCAGAGGGGGATGGCTGATTAGAAGGATTCATACTCAAGTAAAAAACGAGTACAGTGTGAGGCTCGCATTGTACTCGTTTTTTTACTCGTTTGAGTATGAATCCTTCTAATGAATTTGCCCATAACATAAAAAATCGTGTTGATTCGGAGTTCTTTGAAAGACGATTGATGGTTTCCAAAATTTTACGAGACATGGTACCTCGTGGGTTCCAATTTGCAGCTGCTCGTAATTTTAAATTGGCACTCACGTAGTTCTTTGAGAGACTCGGGAAGATTTCAACTTCCAAATTAGGGTATTGTGGCAGAAGGAAGGTCGCTCGATAGTCGACGGGTTTGTCCTGGTTCAGAAGATTTTCTAAGTGCTTGCGCCATCGCTCATTTATCTCCGCTCAGCTTTTTAGCACCTGCCCGTCACGACTCTTAATCGGACAGTCTGTCTTTTTTTCAGTGCGATAGAGCTCCTTCACAGCCCGGTAAAAGTTTCTCATGTCGTGATAGTTTGCAAATTTCTAGATTTCAGCAGCTTCCTCTTGGAACCAGGCGTTTTTAGCCCCTCTGAATGCTCTCTGCAGTATTTGTTTGGTTTCAGCTGCACACTCTTTCAGGAGTTTGCATTTGGATTAGCCAAGAGATCGTTCAATCTCTTTCGTCATTTTTCAATGAGGGGCTGAACTGCCGGCTCAGATTCATTGAACCAGTCCGGTTGCCGTCTGCGCGCGAGCCCAAGCACTCTTTGACTAACCTCCAGCACACATACACAGTTAACTAATTTATGTTATGTGAGGATTTTACCGGTCTATTCAAAATATCAAGCGCACAACTTATAATCGGAGCGTGAATTAGACTCTTTGACCAACCTCCAGCACACACACACACAGTTAACTAATTTATGTTATGTGAGGATTCTACCCGTCTATTCAAAATATCAAGCGCTCATCTTACCACCAGAGTGCGGATTACACTTTTTGACCAACCTCCAGCACACACACACAGTTACCTAATTTATGTTATGTGAGGATTCTACTTGTCTATTCAAAATATCAAACACACAACTTATCATCAGAGCGCGGATTAGACTTCTTGACCAACCTCCAGCACACACACACACAGTTAACTAATTTATGTTATGTGAGGATTCTACCCGTCTATTCAAAATATCAAGCGCACAACTTATAATCGGAGCGTGAATTAGACTCTTTGACCAACCTCCAGCACACACACACAGTTAACTAATTTACGTTATGTGAGGATTCTACCCGTCTATTCAAGATATCAAGCGCACAACTTATAATCGGAGCGTGAATTAGACTCTTTGACCAACCTCCAGCACACACACAGTTACCTAATGTATGTTATGTGAGGATTCTACCCGTCTATTCAAAATATCAAGCGCATAACTTATCATCGGAGCACGGATTACACTTTTTGACCAACCTCCAGCACACATATGTACACAGGTACCTAATTTATTTTATGTGAGGATTCTACTCTTCTATTCAAAATATCAAGCGCTCAACTTACCACCAGAGTGCGGATTACATTTTTTGACCAACCTCCAGCACATATACACAGTTACCTAATTTATGTTATGTGAGGATTCCACTTGTCTATTCAAAATATCAAGCGCACAACTTATCATCGGAGCACGGATTACACTTTTTGACCAACCTCCAGCACACACAGACACACACACACAGGTACCTAATTTATGTTATGTGAGGATTCTACCCGTCTATTCAAAATATCAAGCGCACAACTTGTAATCGCGAAGCATGAATTAGACTCTTTGACCAACCTCCAGCAATGTTATGTGAAGATTCTACCTGTGTATTCAAAATATCACGCGCACAACTTATCGTCAGAGCGCGATTACACTTTTTGACCAACCTCCAGCTCATACAGTTACCTAGTTTATGTTATGTGAGGATTCTACCTGTCTATTCAAAATATCAAGTGCACAACTTTTCATTAGAGCGCGAATTAGACTTTCTGACCAACCTCCAGCCGCACACACAGTTACCTAATTTAAGTTATGTGAGGAGAGGACTCTACCCATTAAAATATCAAGCGCACAACTTATCATCGGAGCGCGGATTTTTGGCGTTAAAAATGGAAATTTTCGGTATTTAAATGTTTTAAGTACGAGGTTTGTCACATTATCAACAGATTCAAAATAGCTCCCCTAATCGAATCGTAAAAATTTTTACCTGAATAAGAATCTATGAGGAAAATGATGACGTAACGACTAAATATGGCGGCTCATATCTTACTTCTAGGGCTACAAGTTGGGTATCCTGACTAAGGATGAGAGCACTAGACTCGAGTTTGGAATCTTTGTGAACCTCGAACCGAGGTAGTTTTGGTCGATTGCTCTCGAGGAATTTTGTCGTCCCGGGATGATGTGGATGGAGAAAGTTTTCAAGATGAAAATCTGCTAGCATTGACTTTGATGTGTTTTTGTTGTTTGCGCGAGCGAAGGGTGCAGTTGTCGAAAAAATAGCGGTGTCATATAGACTTAACTTTACGAGCATTTGCACAGTGGAGTGAATACAGAATTGGTGACAGAAACCAGCGAAAGAGATTTTACTGCCGTGAGGTATTCGGGGAGATTGAATCAGCCGGCACGAAGCTGTACCCACCATGAATTGGCTTCCCAGCTTTGGAAGTAGAATCATGGCTTAATATTTTGTCTTCTGTTGCAGAAAAAGCCGAAGTCTTTTAGGACTTCATCAAGTAGTAGAAGGTACGCAGATTGAAAATTTTCAGCTTCAGAGATAGCAGAGCCAGCAAGAACTTATTTTCATGCCGATTTGTAAATTCAAAAAAATTAATAGGTGTTCACTGACTCGGGTTCTGTTTTGCCTCCGAATTCTTCCGAAGACGACCAAAAATTTTTCAAGTTTTAATTCTTGACCACTTATATTTTTTAGCAGGGAACCCACCGTATCTGTTTTGTACGGAAGTATCTCCAGAAAGAGTCCATGCCCGATCTTTGTAACGTCATTGATGGCTTTGGAGCTTGAATCAGAAATCGAGCTCCGATCATCTATAGAAGGTACTTGAAAGAAGTTCCAGCTATGAACCTCTAAATCGAAAGAACTTGAAAAATTTTCGGGTCTGAACTTCTGTAATGGTGGAAAAATTTCAAGCTGCTAAACTCTTTATAGAGTCTAAGGCTCAATATAAGCTCGGCTCAGAAGAGCATTCTAGGCCTCTTACGTTCAGAATTCCAAGGTATGGGGGTAAGATTCTCGGAAAACACCCGCAACCGACCTTATCGACGTCATTAATGGACTCGACTCAATTTAAAAACTTCCAAAAGTTTTGAATTACCATCTTTTTTCGAGGCTGAGAAGGGGTCTTGTAATATCTGTAGAGGTGGGACTGATTGAGCTCCCAACCTTTAAATTAGTCTGTAACTATAGAGTTTGGAGCTAGATTTGTTCTATGGGTGTAAAATCTAGGCTACAATTAACATACGAGTAACCTAGGCCCTCAGGAAGTTCTTGTGCGAAGGCGTTTCGAGTTGGGAATTTCTTACTTACCATGAATTGAGTTCAAGCTTGGTTGATTGACTGTCAAGAAAGAGGAGAAGTTGATGAAGGAATCTTTGTTGGCTAAAAGGAAATAAGAGAGGGACTTCATAACATGCTGAGGCCCGAAACCAAGAGTATTACGGCCAGTTGAAAGCCAAAAGCCGAAAGCCATATTCAGCCGAAGTTTCATTGATTTGAGCAAAGCTGAATGGCAGCTTTCAGTTTTTTTTTTTTTTTTTTAGCTTTTAAAACCACGTTGAAACTCAAATAAAGTAACAAAGATAAGAAATAATATTGATTTTTGTTGAGTCCAGCTGTCCAGTATAGAAGTTTGCTGCAGTGTAGATGAACATAAACTGGCAAAAGGCGCAATGGCCTCTCAATTTTTCCTTTTTCACCTGCGCGCAGCGTAGTTGACGATAATTTCTTCTTCTATTGTGGTTTAGACTGGAGAAGTGGTTGGCTGGAAGACGGAAGATCGTGGATCTACAGTAAAATTATTTCGAACAAAGGTGGAAGGCGCTCCAGTTGGTGTAGCTTTCTGTCGCGATAAACCCGGCCTGGATGTTGGTAATTTAGCCAAAAAAGCTGTAGCCGGGGATGAAAGAGCTTTAGATATATTTAGCGCGTGGCGCCCCAAAACCAGTACCGCTCGACCGACTTTCAGCAGTGATAATGGTAGTTGTTTTGTCGCTGTCCAGCCTAGTAAGTGACCGATTATCAGTTAAGCTTTACACAATCCTATTTTCTTGATTCATCAAGTTTTATTGTCTCTATTCTGGTGCAGGTAAAATTTACCATATTTCTGAGACCGGAAGTGCGCTAAATGTTGCAACCATCGATTTTGCTGTGAAGTCGATCCTGCATCATTCTAAAAAGGATTTGCTCGTTGTAATTCTGAGTAATGGATCGATAAACCAATTTACGGTTAATGCGGATGGCCAATTGCAAAATATTAGCGAGGTAATACGTGAATCATTTCTGTAGATCAAAAATCAATCATTATTGCTCGATTCTTTGTGATTTGAGCTAGGTAATGAATTATTCTCGTTTTTAAAGAAATACATAATTTAATAATAAGAGAGAGAAAAAAAGTGTTGCAACAGAGGGAGCGAGTTACTGGTTCAGCGTGCATGTGCCGCGCTCACAATACTACTATAGTACAGTACATTGCTAGCGATCGTAAATGCGTTTATCTTAATAAGGTCTTCGACCAGTTGAAGGTCTTTTCTTGTTAGATTGATCGCCATTTTATAATCCTACCTTATTTTTTCTCGCTTTATATTGTCGAGTTCCGCATATATGCACACATTCCTTTCGGTTATTCTGATGTGATCGCTTATGAGCGGTGACCCCTCCCCGATAAACCAAATCGACCATCTTTAAATGGTTGATATTGGTTGGTTTTTGGTCCTACGACTGAAAAGAGACCAAATATTATGGAACCATCAGAAAGTGGTTGATTTTTAGTAAATTTTTGAGATAAATCCACCAAATTTTGCCTATTCATTTCATTTGATTGTTGGTCTGATATTATTCCTACTAAATTTTGACCATAATTTTTGGTCATTTTTGATCACTATGCGGAATACACATTTCGACCCATTTTTGGTCGTGATATTGTCAATACAGAATGAAATTTTTCCTCGTTTCTTAGTCTAAAATTGATATTGTATTTATTACTCAATTTTGACTAAGATTTCTAGTTGATTTCTGGGCAGATATTTTGGGAGATACCTTGATCCATTTTGAGTAGATTTTTCTTCAACATCCATCAATAAATTATTTTTACTCCCTTTTTTGGTTTAAAATGGGTATTATGGGGCGAGCCGCGTAATCACCTACACAATTTTCACCAAAATTTCCAGTCAACTTTTCGACGGATATCTCTAGGACATATCTTGATCCATTTTCAGTCGACTTGTCCTCAACATCTACCAATATTTTACTCTTTTTTTTGGTCTATTCTCATGCAAACCGTAGTCACTCAATTTTGCCCGAAATTTCCGGTCAATTTCTTTGAAATGAATCAATTGCAGGCCAGGATTAAGGGGGGGTCCCTGGGGTCCCAGGGACCCGGGCCTCCACAAATAGGGGGCCTCCACATTTTCCTAAAAATTTAAAATATTTGCTATTTTTTAAGCCTATAATGAGCGGAGGCGACGCTCTGAAAACCTTGATTACAAATGGAAGACTTTATTCTGTTGCATATTTGCATTGCATGTTTGTTGCTTATCAGTTATGCAGGAAGAAACGTTCCCTTCACAATTTTTTCTCCAAAAATGACATTGACATTCGTGATTGTCGTAGTCAGTCATACGATAATGCTTCAAATGTGAGTGGAAAATACGAGGGCATGAGGGCGCAAATACAGAAAGACAATCGTTTCGCGGATTTCATCGCGTGCTGTGGTCATTCTTTCAATTTAGTCGGACAAGATGCTGCGTCTAGTTGTTCAGAGGCAGTTCAGTTTTTCTGTTTCATTCAAGGGTTATACGTATTTTTCACAAGCTCTCTAGCACGCTACGCGGTTCTGGAAAATACATTGTCACAACTGGGATGCAGGCATTCATCGTTGAAAAATGTCAGTGATACACGGTGGTCATGTCGAGCGGATGCGACAAAAGCACTCGTTAGCGGTTACAAATTTATAATGGAAGCTTTGCTTGAGATATCCACAAATCCCGAAGAAAAGAGTATTGTACGAAATGAAGCCAGTGGTTTTCACCAAAAAATGAGTCGGCTGGAGACAGCGATTTACGCAAAATTTTGGGATGATGTCCTTCAGAGATTCAATGCTGTGAGCCAACAATTGCTGAGTACGGGCATGAATCTCAATACTGCTGTCAATTTACTCAAGTCTCTACAATTGTTCGTGATTTCTAAACGAGATCAATTCGGTGAATATGAAGCAGCGGGTAAAGAATTGTCAGATACACAAGAATATGAAACAGTGCGCGCGAGACGAAGAAATATACGACTGGAATCGTTGGGTGGCGGTGCGCCTGAAACAGAAATGACCGCACGAGAAAAATTTCGAACTCAGGCTTTCATCCAAGTGATTGATCAGTTTAGTACCTCTTTCTGTCACAGAATTGATATGTACACAGCTGTTTGCGACAAATTTGGTTTCCTTTCGGAACTTGGCACTTGTGAACCAGATACTTTGCGGGAAAGAAGCAGAAATTTATTAAATTCATATCCAGAAGATTTTGATGAAAGCTTGTTGGGTGAGTTGCCTCAATTTGCGAAATTCATTAAGAATTATGAAAAGGAAAATGATGAGTCTGCAGAGATGTTCCAATATAGAATTTCACTAAACTGCAACTTGAAAGATGTTTTTCCGAACGTGGAGATCATGCTCCGTATTTTTTTATTGCTAATGGTCTCTAACTGCAGTGGTGAATGTTCTTTTTCTAAGTTGAAATTGCTTAAAAATAGATTGCGCACGAGCATGTCTGAAACCCGACTCGTGAATTTAACACGACTAAGTTTAGAGTGGGATATTGCGCGTCAATTAGATTTCAATGATGTGATAGCTGACTTTGCCTACCAAAAATCGAGAAAGAAAGTATTCAGTCAGAATCTTACATAAAAAAACAGTCGTTGAAGTTCCTGTTTTTTATACTTTATACATTATACATTACACAGTCTATATAAGACCAATAAAATGAATGTAAAATAGGTACTTTTTATTGTAACTCCTCCCTCCCCTATTGTTTTCTTCTTTGAGAGTTAGGGGCCTCCACAAGTTTGGGACCCCTACATAGAAATTCCTTAGTCCGGCCCTGATCAATTGTCATATTGCTTGCAAACTCGCGATATATATGTGTAAAATTTAGGTACTTACACCACCTAATTTCACGAACAATCGTGTGTACGATTGTTCACTCTCTTATCTGTCTATTCGGCTGGTCTCGTACATTGAAGGAACCTTTTCTAATCAGTCGAATAGCTGTACTCTCTGATGAACAAGTTCGTTTATATTACAACAAATTATTCGTTTTTAGACTCGGTGATATTAATCCTTAATTTAACGATTCACACGCATGTTATTTTGTACATCGTTATATTAATAAAGAAAAATTTACGAATCAAGTAAATTGATTTTACAAATCGTTAAATTTTTCGTGTATCGTCGTGTCGAGAAACGTGAACACAATTAGAATGTCGGTGAAGATTCAATTCTTGTTGGCCTGTGAGGCGTCGCTATCAGATTCGAAATCAAATGTTCGTAATGTGAAATCTATTCAGATAGTTGGTGAATCAACCGCATACAGTTTTCCGGTCGAATCTCAACCAATTTCGATGCATCCAGAATTAGCCAAGCACCCTTCAATCGAGCAAGCGCTGAAGCAGCTGGACAAGCGCGGGAAAACCCGGAAGATAAAAATTACACCAAATGAAGATCTGCTTAAAATCTACCTTGATGAAGACGAAAATGTAATATTTCGAAAAATATTTCTCGATGAAACAGCGCCACTCACGCCGAATCCACAACTTCGGACGAACGAGAAACCCGAACCTATCGTTCCTCAAAAATCGTTCACTTCATTAACAAAGGAAATGGTTTGTACAAAATTTTCGGGAAAAAAACAGAACGCCACGGTATGGCTTAATATTTTTCAGAAAGAGGCAACTCGAATGTCTCTTCCGGAACATCGTTTTTCCGAAGCATTAAGATTATTCCTCGATGGTCCGGCGTCCGATTGGTACGATATTTGCTACCGGACGGTTGGCTTGGAGGGTACATGGGGTAGTTGGAGAGTCAGCTTTCTCGAAAATTTTGAAAATAAAGGGTGGTCGGACATTGTATACGCGTATTCGTTTTCATATCTCGCGGGCGCCTTTACCGATTACGCCCTTAAAAAAATTAAATTACTCCTAGATGTAGAGCCGTCTCTCCCAGAGATCGCTAGGATTAATCTTGTAATCGTAGGTCTTCCTAGCAATGTACGTGACCGGCTGGATAGACCCGATATCCAAAATCAGGGTGACCTAATGGCCGCTCTAGGTAGTCTTGAAAATATGGTGACAACAGTCTCTGATAAGGAAAAGACGGGTAAGTCAACAGTTAATAAGAAACAAAATAAAGTAAATTACAAACCTTGCTCTATTTGTGAAAAATTAGGTCAGCGTAATCGTTTTCATCCGGAAGCTAAATGCTGGAGCAACCCTAATAACCCAGAAAATAAATTAGAGCCATTTAAAAAGGCACACCGGGATCTTGAAAAACCCATACGTGTTGCAAACAATGCAGAACTGCAGGACGTATTAAATTCTATCCCTAATCAAAAAAACTAACTTTGACTCCTCTCATCGTTCTACAGATATTAGCAGAGGACTGCCCCGCTCAAGCTCTCTATGACGGCGGTGCAAACGTATCAATGATAAATTCTAAGTTCGTAAACGAACTAAAAAAATATATAATTCCTCTAAAACCCTATTCCTGTAGAACGCTGGGTGGAGTACGACTCCTAACTGGAGTAATAAAACTAAAAACAAAAATAATGAATATAGAAAAAGAAATTTGGTTTTTTGTTATACAAGATGAAGATTTTCATTATGATGTTCTCCTCGGATTAGATTGCATCCAAATATTCCGTCTAAATCAGGACTATAAATTAAATATTACGCAGACTATAGACGAGGATGAATTCAAAAATAATACAAATAAACCCAAAGAAATAATAAACACCCCAATAATCACAGTCAATTGGAATGAATTTATGCCAATCGAGCAGTTCCAAGCTGAAACTGAACATTTAGATCCTATTAAAAAAAATAAAATAGAAGGTTTAATTGATAAATACGAAACCCTATTTGCTCGAAATCGCTACGACGTAGGCAACTTTTCAGAGCAGGAAGCTCATATAAAACTTTTTGAAAATAAATTTATTGCAAGGAAGCCTTATCGTTGTTCACTAGAAGATCAGCTTGAGATTGAACAGCAGGTAGCTGAACTTCTAAAAGCCGGTCTGATAGAGGAATCCTGCTCCCCTTTTGCGGCCCCTGTGACCATGGCCTTTCGAAAGGCAGAGGGAAAAAAGAATAGGATGTGCTGCGATTTCCGTGCACTAAACAAGTTGATTGTTCCTGAGACTTTTCCTTTCCCTACAATCGACGACGTAATTGTACAAACAGCTGAATGCGAATGGTTTAGTGTCATTGATATGAATTCGGCCTTTTGGTCAATTCCAGTAAGAACAAAAGATAGGTATAAAACGGGTTTCGTGACCCAAGAGGGTCATTACCAATGGACTTGTTTACCCTTCGGTATAAAAATCGCATCACCTACTTATCAAAGAATTCTTTCTGGTATCATACGTAGGAACAACTTATCAAAGTTTTGTACCAATTATATCGATGATATACTCATTTTTTCTAAATCATTCGATGAGCATGTACAGCACATTGAACAGGTCTTTAAGGCAATACAAAATGAGGGATTCAAAATAAAATTTACTAAATGCTCATTTGCTGTAAAGAAAGTAAAATACCTGGGACACGAATTGTCCAAAAATACCATAAAACCTATGTATGATAATGTTATTTCCATACAAAATTTTCCAACACCTAAAAATAAAAAAAACATTCGGCAGCTGTTAGGTAAAATTAATTTTTATCACAAATATATAAAAGATGCTGCTAAGATATTGGAGCCTTTCCATAATCTCCTTCGCAAGAATGTAGATTTTAAATGGAGTCAAGAATGTGAAAACTCATTTATAAAAATAAAAAAGTATCTAACATCCCAACCGATATTGGCGATCTTTGATCGATTAAAACCAATTCTGATATACACTGACGCTAGTATAGAGGGTATCGGTGCCGTTCTAAAACAAATACAAAAAGACGGGTCAATAAAACCTGTCGCGTATTTTTCAAAAAAACTTACGGAGGGGCAGAAAAAGAAAAAAGCCGTATTTCTAGAGTGTCTAGCCATCAAAGAAGCCGTGAAATTTTGGCAGTATTGGCTGCTGGGCAATCATTTCACTGTCTATTCAGACCACAAACCCCTGGAAAACCTGGGAGTGAATGTTAGAACAGATGAGGAGTTGGGGGATATGATGAATTTTCTTTCACAATTTGATTTCAATATAATTTATAACCCTGGTAAATCAAATGAGGAAGCAGACTGTCTTTCCAGAAATCCGTTTTTTGACTCGGGGGAAGTTACTGGCGATGATATTTTGTGTACGGTGAATCTGTTCACCATAAATGAGATCTTAAGTGATCAAAAGCAAGTAATAAAAAATAAAGACCACTTTGTAGAAAATGGGATAGTTTACAAAAAAAGTAATAATAAAAAACAAATCATCCTTTCGGAAGAGGGTGCAAGAGTATTAATAACCAGAATACATAATCAGTTAGGACATGTAGGAACTGATTGTCTGATAAGAATGATAACGCCGCTTTACTGTGCTAAAAATATTTATAAAACAATAAAACAGATAACTAAAAACTGCGAGATATGCATAAAAAATAAAACTCGAAAAGGCAAGAGTTTCGGTTTTTTAGGCCACTTAGGCCCACCAACCAAACCCTTCCAAATAATGTCACTGGACACTATAGGAGGTTTTGGGGGAAGAAGGTCAACTAAGAAGTATCTACATCTCTTAGTGGACCACTTCACTCGTTTCGCCTACATACTTACGTCAAAAACTCAAAGCACAGAAGATTTTATAAAAATAATTCATTCGGTTCAGGCTAATAACAAAATAGATATTCTTCTCACTGATCAATACGGTGGTTTGACGTCTGATAATTTTGATCAATATCTAAAAGATAACCAGATAAATCACATATTTACAGCAGTTGATGCGGCATTTTCACTCGGTCTTAATGAACGCCTCAACCAAACCTTGGTGAATAGGATAAGATGCCGAATAAATGAGGAAAATAATGATAGAGCTTGGACTACGGTCGCTAAACAATGCGCAGAAGAATACAATAAAACAGTGCATTCAGTAACCAAATTTGCTCCTGAATATCTATTAAAAGGGACAAAATTTCCAATATTGCCTCCTACACTCGAACCTTTTTCAGATCTAGACACGGATCGATTAAAAGCCTACCACAACACACTAAAACATCATCAAAAAAATAAAAGTAGGTATGATCTTAACAAAATCGACCACGAATTCAAGTTGGGCGATCTTGTCTACGTTGAAAATGGCAATAAACTAAATAGGCAAAAATTGGATCCCATCCGAATTGGTCCATTCCCAATAATTGAATGTCTATCAAAATCTGTGTACAGGTTAGCATGCGGCTCATCTGAGCGCGAAAAAAGGCTTTTCCATGTATCCAAATTTATACCAGTAAATAGCCTTTAAAAACATGGATCTTGTCGTCCTATTGCATTTAAATTTTTCTTTGTCCCTTGGTGGGGGGATGTAAAATTTAGGTACTTACACCACCTAATTTCACGAACAATCGTGTGTACGATTGTTCACTCTCTTATCTGTCTATTCGGCTGGTCTCGTACATTGAAGGAACCTTTTCTAATCAGTCGAATAGCTGTACTCTCTGATGAACAAGTTCGTTTATATTACAACAAATTATTCGTTTTTAGACTCGGTGATATTAATCCTTAATTTAACGATTCACACGCATGTTATTTTGTACATCGTTATATTAATAAAGAAAAATTTACGAATCAAGTAAATTGATTTTACATATGTTACGCCGAATCCGTGAAATTCCGATTTCATAAAATCGGCAACAAATTTTGCCGAATTCATGAAATCGGTAACCGCTTGCTTAATTTATGAAATCGGCAACAAGTTCTACTTGATCTGAAGTACCTAGATGATAAACGTTGAGAATTTTTGCAAACCAATTTATATGAACACATCTGAAGCCAATTAACGTTAATTAATCATGATAGGTAACATTTTATTACTTGTCCATGGTGAAATAATGATATGCACAAATGAAATACCTTTTGTAGAGCAAATAATCACAATAATATCTCCAATATTAAGAAAGTAGAAAATGATGATTGAAAAGATTCCAGTCATGAAATAAATTTTGCAGAACAAATAATCAGAATAACATATGTTACGGATGGAAAAATTCAAAGAAAAAGTTGATCATCGTCATATCGAAGAAATGAATAATTTAATCTTCGTCATCATCGAAGTCAAAGAGAAAAAAACAATCAACCCTCGTGATTTTGACATGTACGCCCCGGATGGCAGGCCGAATTGCATCCCAATCCCTGCTTGTTACAGGCACATCTTTTGGAGGTACAATTTGTGCGACACGAGCACTTTCGGTAACCCTGACCAGTGCCCACTGAGTCCAGACGGACGTGCTCGCGCAAAGAATATATTATGATTACACTTACACCAAGGGTGAGTGTCGCTCCTGTGACGGATGCGTAACGGTGCCTGTACAGCAGCGAACGTGTTCCAAGAAGAATTCAAACGTACGGTATTACTTTCATGATTTCATTTTACCCGCATGAACTTGTTTAATTCTTCCCTCATAATTGCGATGATTCAGTTTCGTACCGGTAAGAAAAAAAAAGTTCGAAGAGAAAGGAATATTATACATAGACTTAGGTACATTCAATTACAATATTTCAGTTGCGGATCTTATAAAATCGGCAACTGTCTGCCAATTTTATAAAACCAGCAGAATTTTTTGCCGATTTTATAAAATCAGCAAAATTAGCGTTTACATTGCCGATTTTATAAATTCGGCAAAATTTCTGCCGATTTTGTAAACTAGGCAATTTCACGGATTCGGCGTAACATATATGTTACAGTTAAAACCTGAAATCAGTAAATTCTAAAATTCACTAGTCAAAACTAGTTGCCACAAATGACTTTAGTCAGAACTAGTTTTGACTAGTTAATTCTAGAATAAAAAAATTGTTTGAATTCATCAGTAAATTCTAGTTATAACTGAAATGAATTGAAATTGTTCGAGTTCAAAAGGTGATGGTATTTCCAGACATACTTCGGCCAAATTGATAGATATTTGGTAGTTCTGCTCAACTTTGAGGATAAGTAGCTCACACTGGAATAAAATATACGAAAAAGTTCTAAATTTTTCTTCCTTAATTCACACATTAAACCGTACATCATACGAATTCGTCGGTCTATAAACGTTACAAGAGCAAATCTAACAATGACTAAGTGACGCACACCATTCAAGTACAAACAAGCTTTGTGAAAAATAAAAATTCAAGGGTGTTGGAGGCTGGAGGCATTTTGTCTCTGGAGGTACCTTGCTTCCACCTAGAGGCTTGGAGGTGCTTCCAAAGATCCTTTAGGAAGCACTTTTTTCAACAGTATTCTATTCCTCGAACCCTCATTCAGCCACTTTGATGCTAGCGCTGCTCGGTTCGAAGAAAAGCCAAAGTTTTAAATACACCTTGTGAGTATCAGCTGTCATCTGGCAACACTGGTAGGCCAATATGCTACATCTGGTCACACTGATCAATGTTACAAGTGCCTTCGGAGGCGTCTCCAAAGACGTCTTCGGTTTCTTCGACAGTGCCTCCGGAGGCATTTTCTCCAATCTCAGTAATTGCGCTGGAGGCATTTTGAGGTACTTCCAGAGACATACTTTGGAGGTCAGAAGACGCCTCCAAACGTGTCCACTGGAGGCAACCGGAGTCGGAGAGTCATTTTCTGTATTCGTTCCGGAGGCCTCTAAAAAAAATATGCCTCCAACACCCTTGATAAAAATGCAATTACATTTGTACTAGGGAAGAAATTCACTTTACTGATTGGATTCACCCTTCTTGTTTTCACTAGTTAAAACTAGTGTTCCTCGACAATCATAATTTCTTCTCTATTTCACTTTTTACTAGTCAATTCTAGTTTTCACTAGTAAAAACTAGTTTTACCTGAAATTATTTGAGTTAAAACTAGCTCCAACGCTGAGGGTCACGGTAAATTCTAGAGTTAACTAGTCGAAACTAGTTCTGACTAAAGTCATTTGTGGCAACTAGTTTTGACTAGGGAATTTTAGAATTTACTGATTTCGGGTTTCAACTGTAACATATATATTCAATTTAAGGAATTCCATCAGGATTGATTACTAAATGATATTTTTTTAAATTCAATTTTATATCAATTTTATTTTTTGAAATTAAATTCTAAATTTATTTTAAAAGTTTATAATATCTAATATAATATCATTTTGAAAAAATAAGGATCTTATTTAAATTTTCTTGATCTAATTTATTTAATTAAAATCATTAATTTTGTTTTTTAGAATTATTTATTTGATAAAAATATTTATATTCATTTCTAATAATTTATATAAAAATTATTATAAAAAAAGTAAAAAAATTGAAACTAAATAACTTTTATATCTCATTTAATTTATTTAATGAATATATTTGATCCTCTAAAAAAGAATTGATAAAAATTATTTAATAATTTCAATGATTTTAAATAATATTCAAAACTTGTAATCATATTGAACATATTCATTTTTTTGTTCAATTTTACATTCAATTAATTGAAAATTATTAGGTTTATTTATGACAAATAAAAAAAATCATTATTAAAGAATAATTTTTTAATTAATTTAAATAATAAATTAACACAAATTAAATTGATAAAGAATAATAATAATAATTATTATTATTATTAATAGATCGATTAAATTATAATAAGTAAATTTAAATAAATAAATAATGAATTTAGATTCATTTTAAGAAATTATTTAAATTAATTGATTCAATGTGAATTGATATGAATCCATGATAAAGTCCACAAATTTCTCAACATTGTCCATAAATAATTGAAGGTATAATAATTAATATTGTAATTTTAGACCAAAATCGCACTCCTCTCAATATAATCCCGCTAAAAAGATTGCTATCTTCATTCTTTTCTTCTCTCACTTGAGGGAGATTTAGATATAGACTGGTTTTTCCCGTCAAGAATGGTGATCTATTAGTATCACTTAACTATAGATCGTTTTATGGCGTCTCTATTGCCCAAACTCGATTATTCTGCTTTGTCAAAAGTGATCTATTTGTAGTGGTCCGTTAATATCGCTTGAATGTAGGCTACAACAGACTATTTTAATATCGTCTACATTGCTCAGAAATCGACCAATCTTTTTCGTCAGAAGAATAAAAAAAAAAAATCCGCTTTTTCTAATTATGGTGGTCTGTTGACACTGATTGAATGTTGACTATGAGAAACTATTTTATATCGTCTGGGTTCCCTAGAAATCGACTGTTGTTTTGGTCAAAAATGGTCAAAATATAGTCAATTGCAGAGGAAGTATGGACAATGACTGAGGATAGACCATTTTATGGTACCTACATCACCTGCAGATCGACTAATTTTTTCCATCAAAATTTTGTCCAAGTGGTATAAATGTGGTCTACATATGGTAGGGAAGAGCGGAAGTAAATCGACCAAAAAAGTTGGTCTATTATTAGTCACTCATCAGAGCGCCCGCTCAGTCTATTTTTGTTCAACATCTACTCAAAATCAACTGAGATATTTGGTCTATCTGGTTTATCGGGTCACTGCCATTGAATGTATTTGATGAACTAGAATTTTTTCACTTTCATTCGTTTCATCATTTACGATATTATTCTGATGGTTCAACAAGCATTAAAAGCTATACATTCAAATATTATATTTAATCAACAATCTACTAGCTGTCAGTTATCGATGGGCTCGGTGGCGGCCAAATTTAGATGCGGGAGAGGAAATCGAGAATTGTTGTAAGGAGATGAAGGGTTATTTTGAAGTATCAGCCATAAGCTGCCAGTATTACATTGTGTTTTAAGACTCTAGAACGCGAAATACAAGGCAAAATAATAACTATTATTTTCACCAATACACATAATTAATTGTACTTACATAAAAAATCGAATATTTATATATTTTTTTTGTAAACAAAGAATTTATCTCACGTCGTGTAGCCAGAGAATATTATTGTATTCACGAATAGAACCCTGCTATTTTTCTGTAAACAGGAGGGCGGATCTAGTCCTACTTACCGACACATGAAATTAAATGATTTGAAAAAGAATAGGTTTCTTCAGAGATGGTAATTATTACCGCATGGAAATTCGTATTCGTTGCAAGTTACTTCAAACAAATATGCGCCGCAATTAATAATTCGAATGAAAGTTGAGTTGTTGACCGCGCATTATGAGTTACCTACGCGGTGGGATATGCAATGTGATGTAGGTACCTACACGAGAAGTACTTTGTAGCATACAAGGTAACTCGTGAGAAAGCCTTACACTATAATACTACTTATCTTTCATTGTTTGAACTGGGAACTAAACGATGATCCATAACTAATTTCTATAAGGTAAGGTTATTAATGAATGCAAAATACTGCTATAATAACTAGTATATAGGTATTCTGTACAAAGCTCAACAATTAAATGGGCAGTATTTGGACTATTATATTTATCTATCGCGAAATGGCAATATCTTTGAACGCATTTAAATATAATATAGACTTTTTTCATCATTCAAGATGACTGATTCTGTTAGCTTCAAATCAAACTTGTGTATACCAGCCCAGGCAGATTAGGTTTTGAAATGGAAATAAATGCCGGCATATGTTTTTTTCGTGGATTATGTTTAAAATGGTCTCCTGATAAACATACTAAAAATCCACAGCGATCAGAGAGCGGGCCCTCCTCCGAAGGGGGTCAAAGTACCACAAAAATTAGGTTTCTAAGAATAAATCGAAAACTGAGCACCAGATAAAAAAGAGTTTCAAACAAAAGTTGTTCCCCATCAAATTTCCTACCAATTTCACAATATATATGTCAACTTAGCCCAAAAACTCAAGCTGTATGGTAACTATTCCAATGTAATGAATGAAGATATTCAATAAAATATTCCTTATTCCAAAGTGTATTGTAGCTACCTATTCCAATATTTGTATAGAACTGGCTCAAATAATTATTAGAATGATTAACATTCATCAGTGGAATTTTTACCAGAAATCGTTTGCATTCTAGTTTTCCAAGAAAGTTTGGGTCTCATTCCAATATTTTTTCTCTCAGTGTACCTTTTGCCTGCAAGGTGTGGAAATCAAGAGCAAGAACGTAATGAAGTACCTAGGCATCTGGTTTGATTGAAAGCCGAGTTTTAGGCACCATTTCTTGATGACAGCGGAAAAGGCGATCAGGATAGCTGCATATACCTAAACCGCCTGCAATGAGAAACCTAGGAGGGCCTAGAGAAGCAAGTAGAAGGATCATGATGAGCACCGCCTTGTCGATCCTCCTATATGGTATCCCAGTATGGACCGATTCAATGAAAATATCAAGATGGCAAAGATCCAACAAAAAGAATGTGTTTTAGTGCCTACTGCACTGTCTCGAGGAAGCCTCTTATCGTACTAGCACGTTCACCACCGCACTTGAGCTCCTGGCTGAGGACAGAGCGGTGGTGTTCAAAGCGAAAAAAGAAGGACAATCGACCGATCAAGAGAGTTGACTGGTCAAGTAGGAGGCCAGGCGCTCCTTGATTGAGAAATGGAAAGCAAGAATTGCTCAGCTTTCTATACCTTGAGATATAAGAAAGTACACAAACAAGGTGATATGTGTAGAAGCCTTCAACGGCTATGATGTGAATGTGGGCACCCATAATAACCCACCCGTGGTGAAGAGAACTAGCCAATGACCAGATGAAAGAAAAGGACTAGAAAGCTTCAACGGAGTGTACTCGCTCAGTTGTGAGCATTGCGAAGGTACGAGATCTAAATTGGTGAGATTGGGAGAAAGTTTAAGATCAGGAAGAAGAAGCACAAAACATTGCGGGAGAAAGAGGATGGGAAATCAGAAATTGTTGAATAGTGTAACAAAGAACAGCATAATGGAGAAGGAATATTCAGAGTCATACATGTAGAGAATCGCACAAAGAGAAGAAAACTCTGGGAACAGATGGAGATTACAAAGGCAATAAAGAGGGAGAAAGACAGCCTCTTGAACAATGTAATCAAGTTTGACAGCGAAAAATTATTCAACCTGGTGATTGTACAAGAGAAGAAGAACGTAACCAACCAATAAGATGGCAACAAACCTGGTAGCCAATAGAAACGCAGCACATTGTTCAACAGAGTGAAGCAATCACAAAGCATAGTAATTTCATACCTAATAAGACATGGTGTCATATTGTAAGAATTCATATTACGTTCTAAGAGTGAGCCGATCACAACACAGCATTATAGTCAATAGGTACACTTGAGAACTATCTACTCTTGATAACGGCTTGTTGGATTTCATACCTAGGTATTAGAAAATTGTGCTTCATTTTCATTCTGTGCTCTTGAATGTTCTGCCACAAAACGCTAACAAATATTGATTATTTTGTGCGCCCCGACATTGGCTGCGATGATAGATCCGCTAGTAGAAATCCGTAAGTTCGAGTTCATAGCTTTGTTGTCAAACCCTTCAATACCCATTTCTTTGTATCTCTCAACATTATTTATATTTGTTATTTTTTTCCACTGGTTTCAAAATAGAGCTATTTTTAAAATATTCAAATATTATATTCTTCTCTCTTGATCACCATCCGATTTATATTTTTTTTATTTTCTGTTAAAGTCATCATATTTTCTATGGATATAATTTCTGAATAATAATTATTCGTTGGAAATCTCGACTCTTGTCTCGATGATATTTTTCTTTTCATATACTGCGAATACAGGCCTTCGGTATGATTGATATGTACCTACCGAAATTTATTATTCCGAAATCGCTGTACGATAAAAATACTTTCCGCGCGCACGAGCAATAAATCCAATAAGCTACAATCATTCATGGAATTTTTTTTTTTGCGAGTATTTAAGGTCCTTCTTAATTCTCGCGAGATTGCAATCAATTAATGATTGGAGCACGTGATTTTACGAGTGCAATAAATCGAATTTTATATGCAAAATAAACTATAATAATGATTAGCTTGTTCTTTTATTGTTAGGTTCGCGGTAAGACGCCTATTTTGCTGGGAAAATCGATTTTTGCGCAATCCTTGAAAATGTATCGGTAAATGGTAACCTATTCATCATTACCGTATAGCGTAAAAAGAGAAACAAGATTCATTATCGTAAAGATAAGAACACGAGATCGGTATAAAATTGAGAATTTTTCTCGTGAGAAAAAGGTTGTTGACCGATCCATTTTTCAACCACTTGTATCAATATGAAGATAGTGTGAAAAGTTTTGTTATTTGTACAACTGAAGAAAAGAACTAAGTTAGAACCTGAGAAAGGCATCAGCTTTTTGGTAAACTTTCCCATTGCCTTGGAGAACCATAATAATAATGGTGTTCTGTCTTTGCTTTGTCTATTTCCTTTGCATGCCAAGACTTGATATATCAATGGGCGTAGCCCCATCAATGACTCAGATATGGAACGCTTCAAACACCATCACTTCCCCTAACATCATATATTACGGCTAGCGAGTCGTAATTGTCCCAAAAGCCGCTCATTCCCTCTCTCCTATCATAAATAACTCGAGATTCGAGGACGGCGTACGGCAAATTTCTTATGAAAGCCATCTCACAGGAACAACGCCCATGGTTTTTAAACGCACTTCTTGCTTCAGAAACTGATATAAGACGCGAAATATGATCTTTATTTCTTAACTTCCAGCAGGAAATTGCTTCTTCTTTAGTTCCCCTATTGATCAGATTTCCCATTTAAAGAAGGAAATGGGCTTCTTCCTTTATTTTACCTCTTCGCGAATTGAAGAGTTAAATCTTTTTATATCAAGTTCGTTGTCAACGATTTTTTATCATAGTTTTCAAGTCGAAATTATTATTAATCGCAATCATTATTACAAATTCGAAATATCTAGTTAATTAGTTGAATGAATTTAATATTTCTAGGTAAGGTTAAACGATGCAGTTGTAGATGTACCTTTTGTATGGGCAGGAGATGATTTACTAGTATGTGTTACTCGCGAGTACGCGATCCGGATTCTGGACGTCAACACGGGAAACACGTATTTACTCTATGGCACCTTGCAGGGAGAGAAATCGACGTTCACGACAATTTCTTACTTGCCAGCGAATAGTAAATTTTTATTCTTTCAATTAATTAGTATAAGTTACTTACTGAAATTTTCTATGAAGAGAAATGGGTTACAGTTTACAGGATTTGAAAAAAATATACATACTGTAAATAATATTAAAAAACAGTAGCCGTTATTGCACTCCAAACTCGAAATCTTTGCTGTTTTCAATCATCTTTCCTCTTTCATTTCTACATTGTTGAAACTTCTCTTATTCTATCTAATTATCGTAATTTTTCCCGACATCATGGTCTGATTTTTGTAAGTCCCAAACTTGGAATCATTCCTGATCTTGTCACACTCTCTTGCTTGAATTTTTACTCGTATCCGAGTAGGTGCTTCAAGTGATATTCGGCCCTCATGGTGTGCTTGTAGACCTTTCCAATTGTTGTGTCGTGTAATGAAACGCTGATACCAACGCACCTGAATACTTTTTCTCAATTTAGCCTATCACAAGACAGACAACAGCTCCATTCTGCTTTCTCACGGTTTTTCTGACACAGGGTACTCTGCCGTCTATTCAGCTTGTTCTTTAACCCTTTGTATATTGTCTTCACGTCAAAAGGACTCCAAAACAAGACATTCGCGCAAAGAATCCTGCAGAAAAGTTAAACAGCTGTTCTGAAGAAGAAATTGGCTGAGAAATATCAACCTAAATGCGAAAGGACGAATATTCCGAAGAGAGAGTAAACTATGCAAACCGCAGACAAAATTGAAACGACGAACGGAAGATGGTTTATTAACCAAAAGCGCTCGTCGTTTCAATTTTTTCTGCGGTTTGCATAGTTTACTCTCCCTTTGGAGTGTTCATCCTTCCGCGTTTATTATGGATAGCCGTAACTTGGAGGAACGGATTCGTTTAAATATCAACCTCTTCATCAATGACAAAGCGTCAAATTTCATTAGTTTTTGTAATTCTCATTTCTTCGATTACTACTAAACGCGGTGAAGAATGATTAGTACTGGTTAATTGTACCAAGCATTTTATATTTTCCATGGTGTAGACATTGAGAGTGGGCTTGAGATGAAGTCCAGTGATTGATTCCGCCAACTCATGAAACTTACCCTAAACAAAGAAATTGATCACTAAATTTCCGACGCAGAATATCTTCATGACCAATGATATCAGTACCTTGTACACTGTGGGCAATTTCTGTTCTGCAGTCCTTGTTTCCTTTGAGAACTTCGCTGATTGTTGAATCTACTGAATCCATCATACTGTTTCTACACAATTGCAGTTCTTTGCATGTTTCTCTGTCTCGAATTTGAGGAGGTTTCCTGTTTCTCGGCAGTCGAGGAACACAAGACGGAATGCACTCTGGGAAGATAGATGGAACTGCACCCACTGCTAATTTTGGTCTCAAAAACTTTACCTGAAAATTCCATCATCAGAATTGTGATCACGATACGAGTTGAGAAAATGAACTAACTTATGTAATCATAAACCAGAAGAACAAATTAAGCAAGAAAAATTACATACTCGGATTTGCGATTTGCCTTCGCCATGAATTGAATACCATATCACTTCTTCCGGCTCAAAATGTCTAGAACATATTCGCGAGTTTGCATTCAGTTGTCTTTCTCTCTTTGGTATAGCTTTTACCCATTTCTTAAATTCTTCGTCGTCCTTAGGTACTTTGAATAGCGAAATCTGAAGAAAAGTATTTGATGAGACTAAGTACTTTCTATAGTCACATTTCTAACTTGCGTTTATTTTACACATACCTTCTCCTTACAAGATTCATATCCAGAATTGCAAAACACAACAAAACACTTCATACTCAACAATGAATAAATTAAATAGACAATGATAACATTGGAAATCGTTTTTATTCTACATTAAGAATAATGAAGCGCCCGATAAAAGCAATTCGAATAGATTCAATGCCATTATCATTTCATTGGCTCATTGTAAAATACGCCAAATTAACACCATAGTCGATTTATTTTGTGAGTATAAAATTACTGCAGTTGTAGTTTTGAACTAATAAAGTTTCAATTTTCATCAACCTCTCAATTTTTTTACAAATAATTCTCAAGAACCGGCTGAAAAACAAGAGAACGCTGTAACTTAGTAAAATGTAAATTTTCTATGCGACTGATAATTATCCTCATAACCGAGGAATTGATCCTTGGCGCTACGTAGCGGCAAATTAGTGAATTATATCATTTAACTACGGACCGATTTTCCGTTACGTCACAGTACCGATAAATCGCAAAATGCTGCTTGCTGAAGTTCCCTCAAGTCTTTGTCTACTTTTTTATCAATGGAATTTCCTATATTGTATGAAAGTCAAAGTAACATTCTAAAAATTGATGAATAATTTGAAAATAGAACATAAGTGAGGGATGAAAGTATTTCTTTTATAATCTAGAAGCTTTATACTTCTAAGAAATTGACCTCTCCTACCTTATTAACGTTCTGTTTTTGAAATATTGATCTGTTTTCAGAACATTAGTTTTGCTAGTAATTACATTGAAAGAGGAAAAGTAAACAAAGACTGAAGGAACTTCAGCAAGTAACGTTTTGCGATATTTTCTTATTTTGCAATCTAACATTATTGTGACGTAGTTAGGAAATTAGTAGTATTTCTTTTGGATCTACAGTATAGTTTTTCAATTTACTAATATCGCATTATTTGTTGTCATCAGGTACACTATGTGCTGGCTCAAGCAACGGTAAAGTAATCATGTGGAAGAAGGGCAATTTGCAGGAAAATGCGGACGATTGGACCGAACTATCCGTTTGTGATATGAAAGCTAAAGTGGCACTCTGCGCCTGGGGTTTCCAACATGCCATTGTTGTGACAGGGGAGGAACTTTTCATATTACAAGAGCACGAATTATGTTGGTGTTACAATAAAAAGGTTACCTATCAAATTAAAATTGATATAAGCTCCAAAAATTTCTATAAAGTGGGCAGGTTGTTCGTACACATGAAAATAACGCTAATTATAATGGAGATAAGAAACCCTCCCTTTCAAAATACTTGTTGAAATGGTTCAGAGCCCCTCCCACCACAACACATTATAGTATCTACTTGGCCAAGTTTAATGACAATTGCCTCATGATGTCATTCTTTTGACCTCTCTGGGGTCGTAGACGAAGTTTTTCCGTCTCCAAGCATGATCAGGTCATCGTAAGGTACATACAACCACTTATGAAAATTGTTACCAACCCAGAACTAGGTCATTATATCTCTTCTTCTTGGAACAACAATCGCCTCATGACGTCATCATGGTGACGTCACACCAGAATCGGACCAATTTTTCGGAATAACTTTCATCAGAAAAAAAATATACTTAGGCGAACTTATTGTCAGCATTGGATAGGAGTTTTTGATAAAAATCATAGATAGGTAACTCTCCTTCAACATTCTCTAGAAAATATGTATTTTGCGCTCAATTTTTAGGTTTGCGTCGTTCAGAAAACAGCTAATGAAGTAATGATCATTCGGGAGGACCAGTCTTTTAAACTGAACACCGACCTAAAGATCGTTGGCGTTTCTGTGTCCGATGAGCATCTGGCAGTATGGAGTGGAAAGACTGTTGCTGTTTACAAATTGAGTGATTCAACGGCACTCAACGTTATCGGTATTCAAACTTTCGACTTCTTTACGGTATACATATAAACCCAGAGCCTTCGCCCTGGGTCTAACTTGTTAACAACCATCAGAACGTCTTCATAATATTTGAAATTGCCGATATTTACGTCGTCTAATTCGGAGAGTAAGGAATTACCTAGCATTCGAGTGAATTCAAATGCTCGAGTGTTTTTCAAATGTCCAGTTGAAGCTGGGAATTCTGAACAGATAGTGGACAATGATTTTTCACGCTACTGTGGAGCATTATTAGTTATTATCCTTAACTTTGCCAAATCCTTTAATTTTCTCTCTTCTGACTTCCAGCCATCAGTATTCTAGACAGACGAAAGTATAGTTTCATTGTAGGTATAATAGATAATTCTCTCCATTTCTTCTCATCATTTGACTTCATCCAGTATCACGTAGTTATTTTGTGTAAGACTCTTCTGGGATATGGTGTGCAAATTGACACTGCCAACTCGACATTTCATTCATATCGTCTTGGTAGAACGAAAATCAATTGACAATTTTTTCCTAGACCAAATAAAAAAAAAAAATATCAAAGCTGCTAACTCCATTTCCTGATTTCTCCTTTAAATTTTTTGCAACGTCACGTTGTTCTAATTTTGGTTCACTTTCAGGAACATTCAACTGCGAATGCGAATCTGTGATTGTTTACGAACAAAGTCTCGTTATTCTACCAAACGCGCCCTTTCAAAATGGTAAATTACTTCTTAGTACTTTTCAAGGCACTATTAAACAGAATCTGGATTCCGATGGTCAACCTATAGTCATGCATTTGAATCAATGTTATCTGGTCATGGCGACTATTATTGGAATGCTACAAATTTGGGATCTATCTCGTAGGTTAGTACACCAGGGACCTCAAACCCATCTTGGTGAGGAAGGAGGTCTTATATTGCCTCCTTCCTGTCCATCACAAGAATTTAGCGCGAGCTTCACCTTGCTGCGCAGAAACAGATTTTTCTAAAACCCAGGGATGGTTAGCTAGCTCAAGCTGTTTGCTTTTAGCTGTTAGGCGTTAGCCGAGTGATTTTTGCACAGTTTTAGCTAGCCATTAGCTAGCCGATCAGGAAAAATATTAGTAGTAACCAGCTGTTGGCCACTTAGCCATTCAAAATCAAACTTCTAGTTCTAATGGCTAATAAAAGAGACTATTTTCTTCCTATTCTAGGTTTTTAATTCTTATTAGTATTTAAAAAAACCACTGTTCAAACTTTTAAAAAAATAAGGAATTTAATAATCTTAGCTTACTACGAGTAATTTCAAGAAAACTTGGAAATAAAATATAGCAAAAAGTATGACTCCTATTTAAATATGGTCTTATTTGTCATTTTAGCGCAAAATTTTAATATAATTTGACTTACATGAGAGAAAAAATTCGATTAGCCGTTAGTCAGTTGTCAACTAGCTCTTAAAAAGCTGTCAGCCATTAGCTCTTAGCGGAAGCTATTGCAAAATTTTTTTTAGCTTTAGCCATTTGCGTAAGCTGTTGGGAACGGCACCATCCTTGCACTAAAACCGGAACCTTCCCAGATTTGAAATTTTTGAAAAAGAACAAATTAAAGCAGGGCTGCTTAGCCAATCATATTGGCTAAAATCCTAAAAACTTGGCTAAAAGCTAACCCTTCAAATTGATTGGCTTTGGCTATCAGCTAATAGCTAACCTACTCTCATTGACTAGCTGACAGCTAGCTAATTCTGGGCCAAAATAGAATGGCTGACGGCTAAGAGCTGAAAGCTAACGGCTGAGAGTAGGGGAGCGGTCACTTGAATGTGGAGAGTGAAGTGTGGGGAAGAGACAATATTAGCCGCTAGCGAATCCAATTTGAATGGCTAACGGTTAAACTAATGGCTAAGGTAATAGCTAATGTGATTTCATTAGCTAGCTTGCGGCTAGCTAATTGCGATTCCGTCTACAGAAACCGCCTTAACGTTGAATATCGATCAGGAGAAAAGGATCTTTTATAGAGGAAGGAAGATCCCTTTTCTCCTGATTGTAATCAAACACTAAGGCGGGTTTCTGTAGACGAGGTCACAATTTTGGATGAAAATTGCTAGGCTGATGGCCAACAGCTAATGGCTTGGCCTTAGTTTAGCAGCCCTGAATTCAAGTAACTATTTGAGTCAGCCATCCGCTAGGATCGCCAACCATCCGCCGAATTCGTTCAACAGTAATGGATTTTCACCAACAGGACCCGAACTATGGCGGTATATATGGGAGGAAAATGAAGAATTTCAAAAAGCCAAATCTGCGTTCTTTATATCGCCATAGCACGGTTCCACTTTTCAATCTTTCCTCGCTCATTAGAAATGCAGCGCGACACTAACGCTGTCCGGCCCAAATAGTGCTTGAATTTTTTAAATGTGAGGTTGATTAGAAAATTTCATGTTCCAGAGAGGCAAAACCCTTTGTTCATCCGAAAGATTTGGTGGGTTCGATTTCAGAATTCGGTGAGGTTGTCATGATTCGGGTGAATTGCACAGGAATGCGCGTATCATTGACGATCGCCAATACCAATCTGATCCCAGCACCTTGTATTTATGTTTGGGAGGTAGAAACAGACAATATGATCAATTATCGATTTGAATATTTGGACGAATGTTTGTCAGAGTAAGTGGAAAATTTGTATGTAGATATATTCCTAAGAATGTGTATTGCCCCCACCTCATATATACGTAAGCTCGATGGATTTCGGATATTTATCCGAAGAACTTACCAAATAAGGGACAGAGTCCTGACAAAAATTCTCGAATAACTTCCCACCTGCCCGTAGAATAGGTCTACTTTTTTTTGTCGTCAGGAACTATCGAAATTGGGGGCCGGTGGGTTAGAGACAATGGTATTCTCCTTGATGTCCAACAGTACTTTCTCAATTCTGGTTCGGGCTTCTGATCTCACGTTGTATTCCATGCGGTTTAGATTACTTGTTCGCAGCTAATGTTCGATTGCCATCATAATGATTGAAAAATTTTGGATTGAGAATAAAATTGAAGTCATAGTGATTTTCAGAAATTCGAAAAATCTTGATCGATTTCAGGGATAGAAGATATATTACTGCACATTATTGGGATTCTGAAGAAGAGAACTTGTTGGCCTGTGAGACTAAGACGTGTGATGACGAACCTGTAAAGAACGAAGAACAAGAAGAGACGCCCATTCACGACGATATAGTTTTATCTGTAAAAAAAACTACAAACGAAATCAGGAACGCAGTAAGTGTTTACCTACTTCTAGAGCTGCAAAGGTCGGCGTTGGCTACACTGGCTGAATTTAGAAAAAGCCATGGAATTGGAGATCCAGTTTGAATTTCTCTTCCGTATGCAGAAGTTCTCCTTCCTCCGAGTCGAGAGAAACGAAATTTCGAAAGGAGATTAAGGTTCAGTCCAGACTCAAAACTTGAATAGAGATTGAGGAAGACAGTATGTACCGGTATATATTTTTTGAAGGACACGAAGAGAAGCATGAAGCACAACAGCGCGATGCCCAGATTAATGAGAATTTTTTGTTTAAGATTTCATAAAATAAGAGACAAGGGAACAATATTTCGAGAGCTACTCGTCAAATAAAAAGAGGAAAATATAAAATATGGAAGAGATTTTACGTACATTGGAGTCTATCCAGAAACCAAAAGAACAATGTCCTATTTTTGTGGGGGATGGAGGGGGGTATGAAAGTGAGCACGCCCTCTTTGTAATACAACATTCTTGAACCTCGTTTCATTTTTAAAATTAATTTTTGAAGGGCTAACGATTTTGTCCGGCCCACTTACATTTTTGATATTTCAGAAACGGGAACAGCGCAAATTGTGAGAATTGTGGGTCAATCGGGAATAACTTGAGTACAAACTATTGAACTACTTTTCATTTTCCAAAATCACATTAAGGGTGTTTCCTGAATTGCAGTCGGAATATCAAAAATCTTGAGTTGCTAAAATAATGAAATGTTTAAATTCTCTTTTTATTGATATAGGTATTAAGTATTATATTCAAGACTTATGTCCATAGGTGTACTTAATTAATGAATATTTATTTTCAAAACTCATTTTAGAAACTAGTAACGTTGTTCGTGTCAAAAGAAATGGGTATTATCGTACAGGATGAGCAACGAATGTCGTCCACTTATTTCAACTTACTGGGTGTTGACGTGCCGTATTTCATCGTTCTGAAAAAATCGACACTCAATTCGGTAATTCGTTAGTTTTTTGCGTTTTGAAACGGTTGTAGGCTATATATGTAGAACGTTCGGTTTTTTACAGGAAATTAGTATGCACCGTCTGCTTATGAACTACTTCGACGAGAAGTCCGCAAATAACGAGAGCATACGAAAAGCTATAATCAAGTTCAGTTTTAGCCTGAGTGTTGGCAATCTGGACGACGCGCATAAAACCATCAGCAGATTAAATAAGTAAAATTTCTTTCATATATTATAGGTATATACACCTATGCTCGAGAATAATGTGAATTTCGATCACTTGTTCTCAGCGTGAACGTGTGGAGTAATTTGACCAAGATGTGTATCAAGAAGAAGCGCTTAGACGTAGCGCAAATTTGTTTGGGAAATATGAACGATGCTCGAGGCGTAGCGACGTTAAGAAATTTAGGTTCGGAAACTCAGTTAGAGGTGAAATTAGCGGCTTTGGCCATCCACATGGGAATGCTGGTACAACTTATTTCATATCAAAGAAAAGAATTCTTAATTGAAGGTGTCACTCGTAATTCACGATTGCAGGAGGACGCTGAAATGCTGTATAAAAGTGTAGGGAGATACGATTTGTTGAATAAAATGTACCAGAGTTTGAATCGTTGGGACGAAGCTCTACGTATAGCCGAAAAACACGATCGTATCCATCTGCGTAACACGTACGATTCGTATGGAAGACATTTGAACCAACAAAATGATATTCAAGGAGCGATAAAGATGTTCGAGATGGCGAATACACATCATAAACATGTACCGAAACTCTTATTGCACAATCCTGCGGCGTTGGACAAATATGTTCAAATGTCCGAAGATCCGTGAGTGTATATTTTCAGTCTAGCTCGTTGACGTGACCCAAGCTCGCGGTTACGTTTCAGTCGAATTTTCTCTTAAGAGCCTCTGCGTGATCAGGTGCGGGCAGTAGGTCGTGAAGTTCGAGTCTTGATGGTTTTTCCAAATCGAGTCACATAATTATATCCAACAGTTTTGGAGAAAATTGTACCTTTAAATTAGGACTCGATTCGTCGTCTTCATTTTAGTAACATTTTAGTCCGCTCGAATGAAATGTAAAAGAGGTATACCTGATAAAAATCTCTAGCATTTGTTGAAAATGTTCTACCAATCAATACTCATCTAAAAGTTTTTCACTTAGTACACCCCCCCCATTTCAAGGGACAAAAATACCAAGATAAAAACAAATGAAAGTACGAAGAAAATGTTTGACTGGATCAGGAATGGTTAGCTAGCCGTTATAGCTTTTAGCTGTTAGCCGAGTGATTTTTACACAATTTTAGCTAGCCGATCAGGAAAAATATTAGAAGTAGGCATTTAGCCTTAGCCATTCAAAATCAAACTTCTAAGGGCTAACAAAGGGGACTATTTTCCTCCTAATCCAAGTTTCTAATTTCTATTAGTAAGTATTAGGAAAGCCACAGTTCAAACTTTGAAAAAAAATAAGGAATTTAATAATCTTAGCTTACTACAAGTAGTTTCAAAAAAACTTGGGAAATAAAATAGCAAAATAGTAAAAAGTATGACTAATATTCAAATACGGTCTTTATTTCTCATTGTAGCGCAAAATTTTAATATGATTTGACATACATGAGAAAATTTGTTCCTCACCACCTTATTGAGACGATTAGAATATTGTCCTCGTAAGTACGTGGTCCTTGTTTAGACTTTTCTCATTATACCTCACTGAGAGTTTAGACTCGAAAGTCGATATTTTTCCAAGTTTCTCCTTATCAGATACAGCTTAATATTCAAATTTTTTCAAAGTCCTTCTCACATCATATACAGCTTGAAAGTCAAATTGATATGTATATGTCTTTGGGCTGAGGGGGGGGGGGGTAAGTCTGAAATCTGCGTCACGCGGCGTTACGACATTTTTATGAGGTCATCAATGACCTTGACCTACATTAGGGACTTGGAATTTCGAAGCCTTCATTATAGTAGGCCTAATATAATATACTAGGCCTCTAATAATTAGATCAAACTTTGGCCTTAATGATACTAAGCCTATGCTAGCCTTATAATAACTAGCCTAGAAAATTTCAAACTTAGCCTTCATTACACTGGGCCTAATATACTACACTAAGCCCATAATGACTAGCCTGAAAAATTTCCAACTTCAGCCTTAGCCTTCATAATACTAGGCCCAATATACTATCCTAGGCCTATGATAAGTAGCTTGGAAAATGTCAAACTTTAACCTTCATTATACTAAGCCTAATATACCATACTAGGCCCATAATAACTAGCCTAAAAAATTTCGTACTCTAGCCTTCATTATACTGGGCCTAATTTACTACATTTAGGCTAGCCTGAAAAATTTTGTTGGGTAATTCTGCTTTGTGTTGAGTGTGGACGATTTCTGTTGACTAGGGGGTCAATTCTACTTCTTATAGGTTTTTCCAGCATCAATAATGCGATCGACTTTATTACGTATGTATATTATGTTTTTCATAATCGAAGAGGCCTGTTGAAATGGTGGGGTCAGTATGTTGAGAGCAACCATAAACCAGAGCTGGCACTGAAATATTACGAGGAAGCTAAAGACCACTGGTCAATAATTAAAATATTGTGTTGTCTCGAGCGTCTTGAACAGGCGGCTTCTGTGGCTAATTCGAGCAACGACCCGGCAGCGTATCACTATTTAGCACGACATTACGAAAGTATTGGTCAAATGGAGGATGCGGTCCACTTCTTCATCAAATCAAACGTATACACTAGTGCAATTCGTATTTGTAAGGTACGTAGATAATTCGAATGAAATACCTATACATGTCGAATTTTAATGCTTAGAGAAGATTGAATTTGTATGCAATATTGGACTATACTTTTTAGGAGAATGGTTTCGATGATAAATTGTGGCAGATATCGTCGTTTGGTGGACCGAGGGAGAAATTGGAAATAGCGAAATATTTTGAAAATGGCGACCCGCACAGATCAGTAACGCTCTATCACAAGGCTAAAAATTATCATCGGGCGCTGAATTTAGCATTCAGGTAGAGTCTAGACGTGCATCCCTTGAGACTAATCTCTAATTTTCTCAATTTGTTTTTTCTAAATTGATACAGGTTTGATTTATACGATTCTGTGGAATTAATATCAGCAGAACTAGATCCTTCCGCTCATTCGGATTTGCTTGAGAAATGCGCTGAATACTTTATGACGAAAGGAATTTTTGAAAGTGCAATAAAATTACTGGCAAATGCGAAGAAGGTGATAATTTGCAATCTAGGTTCTTCCTAACCACCCCGACCAATGTTTATTAATAAATTTTTCTTTGTGTTTTTTTATCATTATTATTTATTTTTTTAGTTCGAAGAAGCCATTGAAATCTGTACAAAGCACCGGGTGCTGTTATCGGAAGACACAGCTGATTCATTAATTCCACCAGCAGATCATCCAAACCGTATTCGAATTTTGAATAACCTGGGTGACTACACATTCTTTCTCGGGAGCTATCATTTATCCGCCAAAATGTTCACTCAAGCAGGAAATAAGGTGAGTACTGACTCACGATACGCATGATTATTTTGTACTTGTACCTGGTTGTTGACAATCATATTCATATCATACACTAAGTGTATTTATCCTTCCTTTATATAGACAAAAGCTATGAAAGCGTTATTGAAATCGGGTGATACTGAAAAAATCATATTTTTCGCCAACGTATCCCGTGAGAAAGAAATTTACATCATGGCGGCTAATTATTTACAAACGCTCGATTGGCACGCTGAACCAGATTTATTGAAATATATTATTAATTTTTATACGAAAGGCAAAGCGCCACATTTATTGGCCAATTTTTATATCGCTTGTGCTCAGGTGATTCCTTTTCTAATGTTCTCCGTAATCACTTATTCATTTTGTCTTACGTTGATCACCTTACGTGCTGAATATCGATTTTCAGATAGAAATAGATGAATATGGGAATTACGAGAAGAGTGTGGGTGCGTTGAATGAAGCTTCTCGATGCCTGAGTAAGGATCCTGACCAATATGGACAAGCGCTGGAATACATTGTCAAAAAAATTGCGACCGTGAAGAAGTTTTTAGAGATGAGAAGGTAATAAGTGGTAGTGAAAAAGAAAACAAAACTATCAGCTAATACTAGGTAGTTATGACACCTAAACTTTGATTTCTAGAAAAATGAAAAAAATTATTTCTGTGCGCAAACTTTATACTTGTTCAAATGATATTTTTTTTCCTTCTTCTCGTCTTTAGGCAGTTTGTGAAAGGAGAAAGTGAAATCGCGATGACGCAAGCTCGACAACTTCTAAATACTGAAATGGACTTAGTTCGTCATGGAGATGTGTATTCTTTGATGATTGAGAATTTGACGAAACGAAACGATTGGAATGCAGCCGCTCAGTTGGCCGTAGAAATGAAGAAACATTTACCGGACGATAATTTACTATACTACATCCCAAAAGGTAAATATTTTTCCAGATATATTTTTCGTAAAGTAAATATTTATTATTGTCTTCGGACATTTCTTTCTGGATGACACTTTTTTACATCTTCCGCGAAATGTTCAATATAAACCCGTAAGATGGTCTTGAAAAATCGCTCTATTAGTCGTGCGAACATCAATCAATATCATGTAATAAATATAAAGCATAAAAATCTTATAATCCCGATTCGCGATAATGGTAAACGTTTCGAAGTTTCAAGAATCTTTTTTTTTTTTTTTTTTTCTCGTAAATTGTGAATTATGATATGGATGATCATTTATACGATTTTTTAAATTTTATTTACTACGTAGGACTCACTTGAGAGAATACATCAATATATGAACAGTCAATAAATTTCATTTTTCAAATTTTGTTCCTATATCTGTTTTTTTCTTTTTGAAGGTATTCACAAGTTCATACTGAAATCCGTTTTTTTTTTTTAAATTTTATTTTAGACCTGTTATTTTATTCTATTCTCTGAAACTGATTTCTACTATGAGATCTTGTGCTTTCATCAATTTCTAATAGGTACTGCAAGATATCTTAGAGAATGACTCGCTATAGAAATTCTTAGCTTGTATAGGTGATCTTCCAAATTTGTATGAGTAGGCATCTTTTTGAATTTAATGAAACATTCTGGTTTAGTTACCAGCAATAAGTCTTGCGAAAATTATTACAATTTTCAGTCATTAACATTCTTACAGAAACTTTGCATAAACTTGGAATTGAATGCGCAGAAGATGCGAACGCAGCGCAAGATGAAGGTGTTGTTGGGAAAAGACCGAGTACAGCTTATGTCGAAGATGTTGAAGATCTCTCGATGAATACCTATATATAAATGTGGATTTTTAATAAACGCGTGCAATTATTTCTATCTTGGATAGTTTATAGGTACACCTTATTACGCACCGCTGTGTAAAAATATTTGTCATACAAGTACCATCAAGTATAGTTGTACTTACCATTTGTCCGCCTTTCACGAGGCTGTTGTATTGACAGAGGCTATGTCATTACGGTTTTCAAGAGAATTAGGCAGACGCATTCAATTTAATGTTCCTGATTTAAAAGATCAGCGTTTGACTTTCAGATTGCCTATGAAATACTTTCTGGTATCGGCCAAATCTATGATTATCAACTACTTTTCTTAACCATAAAAGTATTCTTTTATGTACTTTTTACTTTTTTTCGCATCTCGTTTCTAAGAAATTTTTTTATCTTTGAGTAGGTGCTCTTTTATTTTTGTTCTTCAAATACCGGTAACAAAAATTGTGAATCAATCAATCAAGTACTTTTTCTACTCCAAGTATGTTACCTATTATTATTCATTCCGGGCCTAATAACTGCTTCGTGTAAAATCTTGATGACTTTGCTCAACATTAAAACAACAGTAAATAAAAATTCGATGAAGAAGCGTATAGCGCGGAACGTTTTCTTGCCCGAGAGCATCTATACGTAGTCGCTAAGGATTCGTTTCAACTCTCAAAGACCTAAATTTGTTCAGCTCTGTATAGTAATACGAAGGAATTGAGTTTGTTTTTTCGAAATCATAGTCTGTACTGAGCGCTAGGTGACTCTCTTTCATTTGCCGTAGAACCGTTATTGAGCCTCAAAGTAATGATTACCTAATATCGGCATTGTAAGGCTTAGTTAAGTTTAGTCGCTGGAATAATTGTAATTTGAATCTTTAAATCTAAAAAATAACAATCGTTATTGTTCTTCAGACGGCATACCTTTTCACCTTAGCTTTTTACAGATTCGATCTAATTCGTTTCGTTATTCGGAAATTAATTAGGAATCAAAGGAAAGTTCCGAATAGGAAAGAAAGAACTACCGTATTATGGAAAGAACGTTAGTAAGGTATCGATATTATTGATAGTGTAATATCGATCTCGAACATGACGTCATCGAAAAACGGAGAGCTCATTAGTCACTTAACATTCGCCATATTTACAACACTGATTCATAATTGATCAATAATATCGTTGTGTGTAATTACCATACACGAAAGTACTACAAAACAATGTTTATAATATCGTGAAATTATAATATTATCGACATTTTCAAATTTATTATTTGTACGTTTCGAATTTCGAATTTGGACAAAATTCATCTCAAATTCTTTTTTAACTATACCCTACCGTATTGGAAATTCTAGTATTTTCGTACAATGAAGTATTTATCGAGATCGTTCACTTCAGTTATTTATCAGTTTCCTATCGCGGAGTTTCGCGTTGATTTAATTATATGAGAACGACAGTATCTGAAATCAGTTGCATCGGTTATCTTGCTTATTTTGCATGGTGAATGATGTCATTCATTTTCAGCATATCCACTGATACGATAATGTTTAAGTCTCGGTATATGGACGATGTAGCTTATGTTGATCGAATTTTATTACGGTCACTACGGTGAAATCGTATTTTATCCGTGATTGTGAAGTCTCGAACGCAATACCACCACCGATGAATCTGTTCACCTTGTATTGTATAACAATCGTACTCTGATAATACTCCGAGTTCGTTATCAGACGACTTCTCCGTATTTTCTTTTTTTTTCTGTTTGTTTACGATGGATTTGTGAGATGAAAAACTTCTTAGAACGTTCATGTTCATGTGCGTACAGTAATCGTTAATTATAGTGTATTTCGAATGAAAAACCAGCCTTTGACCATGTCTCGGAGCCAAAATGTCAAGAGTTATGGTCGAGGAAAACATTCCAACCATCCAGGAACGGTAGTAAATTCTAGCATACAATTTGATAAGCTTTTCTTCGCCAACAGTAATAAGCCGACGGCCTCGAAATCCGCTGGTACGATCGGGAAATGGGGAATGACCTCGTTTACCTCGTTAAGGAGTTCTTCCTTTACTGTCGGTAAGTATGATAATTAAATGAAAATAATCATATAGGTTATCAAAAGGTTATTATTTTGTGACGATTTTATTTCATTCATACTGCACAGGGTCAGAAAAATCTTCTCGGTTTAGCAGTCTGGGAAGAAAAAGAACTCAACCAGAGCCCGTTCCTGAGATTCAAACTAAACGACCGGTTCTAACGAATAACTCTAAACGAGATAGCAGCTCTCCTATGTTGGCAAATAGAAAATTTTTCAAGAGTCGTAACGCTGTCGAAGCAGGAAATCAAAAAACGTACAAATCATCCGATAGAAAATCGAGCAAACATGCAAGGTTTGTTTGTTATTATTCCAATTAAATGACCCGTACTGTTCGTCCCTCTTATCGCTATTTGATTAATTTTTATAGGTCATTGGACGAGAACAAGAAGCAGAAAAATAACATTGTGGAACAGAGTAAAGTCGTCGCGCCCAGTTTCGAGAAACCCGTCCGAGCGAGTTCAAGAAAAGCTGCGATCGTTGCTAATTTAAAAATTGCTGACGAATCTGACCCTTTACCCGATGACTCGTATGAAAAGCTTGCAAGTCTCCCCTCTCCAACGAAAGATCGCGACAAACCGCCGATTGTATTGCGTATTTTTAAAGGTACTTCTCAGCTGGTATCGGAAACCGGCAATAAAACCGAACCATCAGATGATGAAAGAGGTAGTCCAACGAAGTCGACGAGTACAGAACTTTTCAATGAAAATATCAAAGAGAATATTGATGCGGACTCTGTACCCGAACCAATAGCCGCCTCTGTTTCAACTCGTAGCCTGAGACGGCGTAGTCCGGACAAAACTTCGCCCCCTCCGGAACCAGAAGTTCCTCCTCTCGTTGTTCCTGTGGTCAAGTCTTCGAGTCGTCGATTGAAATCACCTTCCCCTGCTGTCGCGCCAATTCCTGTGCCAGAACCACAACCAGCGAAAATAAGAAATTCTCGGAAGCGTAGTCCGATCGTCAAGTCTAAATCTCCATCCCCTGAACCTGCCATTACTACGCGCAGCTTACGTAGACGAGCTGCTCCCGCAGTGACTGCCACTACCGACTCGACTACAGCTTCCGAACCGCTACCTCACACATCTCCAAAACGTGCCCTTCGAAGTACGAGAAATGCTCCGGCGCCTCCTCCTCCTCCTCCTCCCGGTAAAATTGTTATTACAAATTTGCATTCCGACCATCCGTCGGTAGTTCTGTCTAATGATAATAGTGTTACAATTCCACCCTTGGTTCCTTCTCCACCTCGCAAAGAGCCGAAGGAACATCGCAGTTACTCAAATAAGCATAGGCATAGGGTAAAAAGTGAGAAACAGGAGCCTGTAGTGCCAGTTCCAGTCGCCGAGGAGAAGGTAGAAGACTTATTGGCCAATATTACTGCTGCAGACATAGATATGGACGGAAAATCGAGCGAACCCGTTATACCGCCCGTGGTTTCAACTGACACGTCTCTGGATGATGATCGTGCGGAGTTGTTGCATTTATTAGAGGACGATGAAGACACGCAACAGCCAATGCCAGCGAACGAAGAGAAACCCGTTCCAAACAATACTGGAGAGTCGCAGCTGAAAATCAAAATAAAACTTCCAAAGCCACCTGTAAAAGAAGAGCCTGCTGCGGCGGAATCTACACCGCCCGTATCCTCCACTGTTGCCGCGCCTGATACACAAGATTCAGGTATTGACGTGAAATCCGATTTAGAATCGAATTCAGAGAATCTTTCACTCTCGGAAACAAAAGCGATTGTGTCTGAGTCTTCTGTTGAAGACAGACTCGATAATGTTGCTAGTTCTGAGAGCGAAGCATTCAGTGATAGCGCTAGCGCTCCTGTAACTTCGATACCAGCTGCGACCGTAGCAAGTAAAAAAGGAAGTTTCTTCAAACATCGCACCTCGAATGACGGCAATAAAAAACGGTTAGGTATGGCTTTGTACAAACATAAATGGGTGGACGATAAAGACGCAACAAACAACGTTGATGATGAAAAAAATAGTAGTACAGGCTTAAAATCGAAAACTTTGGATTCGGTCCTCGATTTGGACCTCGATGACGATCTTCCTCTCACGAAATTTATTCGACAACCGGCGGCCGAGAAATTCGATTTCGACGATACTCCTCCTGTCACGGGTGTTAAATGTTCCAAGAAAAATAAAGATGTAAGTAATCGACGCTATAAAGTTCAACTGCAATCGTATTCTTAGTAATGTCGTAATATTTGTTCGACAGTTCTATACAGTTGTACGCAATGTGAAGAAAGCTCATCAGATACAAGAGTCCGGCGAATTCCAAGAATTCAACGACGACGTCGATTATATTTTGGATGCGTTGCAGGACAATAATCCAATAGGAACGAGATGCCTCTCTGCCATAACACTAGCTACTAAATGTACAGAACCAGCGTTCAGAATGCACGTTAGAGCGCATGGCACTGTTACCAAGTTTTTCAGGGCATTGCACGATGCCACCAAAGACCAAGTAAGTATCAACATAATTTTATTTTTTGTACAGAAATTGTAGTATTCCACTATCAAATTTTCTGTTCGTTTTTAGAGTCTCGGATTGTGTACGGCTACCGTTATGTTTGTACTAAGTCAAGATCGGCTGAACATGGATTTGGATAGAGATTCATTAGAGCTGATGTTGAACCTTCTTGAAAGCGATACCAGTCATACAAAGGCGTTAGAGGATTGCGGTTTGACGGATTCGCAATTAACTAAAACGAAAGATCGAGTGAGACAAATTTGCGCCGACATACAAGCTCAAGGACACGCTAAACATTTGAATATAGAAAATATAACGGTGAGCAACTCTGTTCAAAGTTCATTTTATTCGAGTTTGTATTCCAAGACAGATTGACCTATGTTGTGTTCGGTTTTTTATTCTAGGTTGGTCATCTTTCTATGGAGACTTTGCTTAGTTTAACCTCAAAACGAGCTGGTGAATGGTTTACAGAAGAGCTTAGAGAATTGGGTGGCCTAGAGCACATTATCAAGACAGTCGTCGAGTGTTGTAAACATGTAGACGATACAGCGAACGCGTGGTCCGCTACATCGCTAGAAAAGATACGTAAAGTTGATCGTTGTCTCAGAGTATTAGAAAATGTAGGTGTCGCTCATTTAGCTCTTTTATGGACCATAAAAGAGCAAAAAAATCATCCGTTGATCGTGTTTTAGGTTACAATGTTGAATGAACAAAACAATGAGTATTTGTTGGAGTATCAAAAGGGAATATTGATCGATACGTTGGTTCGTATGTTCAAAGTTTGTGACTACGAAATACCGTTATATCCTACTTACAGTATAACGGACAAAGAGTCGACAGGAGCAGTGCTGCGAGAATGTTTAATTGCCAATTTGAAAGTGTTGATAAATATCACGCATGATTATCGTAATAAATGTAAGGAATGGTTTCCGAATCAAAAGTAGTATTTTTTTTCAGCAGTTTCGTTAATAATTGAATATTTGCAGCTAATGGATCCAGTGTTATTGGAAGCAGACCAGGAGTCATTGAGTCTAGTCTACATGTATTGCTGCAAGTTCCACAATACATACCCAAAGAAGAGAAATTCGATTTGATGTTACTGGTTCGTTGAAATTATCCCTAATTAATTATTTTATTGTATCTTTAGGTGTGAGAAATACGACGCGTTACACCTCTTTACATTTTCAGACACTGATAATGCTCATCAATCTAGTGGAGCACTGCGATTCAAACCGGAAGGCTATAGTTGAAGCGAAGGCTCCATGCGATGAAGAAAGTATTTTTGAAAGTAAGTACTCGATTCATAAGTTATAACCTACGGTCCTATGATATTGTTTCGAAAGCTTGGTATTTTATCTGTTATTTTGTACATTTATTCAAACAGCAAAAGAAAGAGAACCAGCTGTGAAAGCGCTTATTTCTATGTTTTACAATTACGAAGAGCTCGCGAGGAATGAAGAAAAAAAGACTGATGCCATATTGGAAGGCGAAAATACCGAAAAACCACCCACTAATGCGCCTCAAAAAGTGCATGAAGACTTTATAGAAGAAACCATATCTCAGCGTGAGTACAGTTTTGACGATGTATTCTTAGGAAAGAAATGAAGTGAAACTTTTTCCAATCCTTTTTTTTTTCTCCTTTAGTGGTTCAGAAAGCGGGTCAAAATATGGAACATACTCTTATTGCAGCTTATGTTGCCATGCTAATCGGTTATTTGATCATTGATAATGAGGTAAGTGTCGCGAATTGTTAATTATAGTCCCCTTTCAAAGTGTGTATAATATGCTATAAATCGTGTGAGTAATAATAAGAAGTTTTGTTAGATGGTCATAGCGCAAATGGTGCGCGTTGTCATATAGTAGTCCTGTTTTTAATAAATTCAATGTTTTATTCGTAGGATTACGAAAAATTCGTAAGGAATCATTTGCCCGAGAAGAATTTCCAATTCATGGTCACAGTTCTGCAAAAATTCTACAGTTTCATGACTTTAACAGCTTCGGTACCGTCGAGTTTAAATTACAATCTCGTATATCCTTTGATTTTTTTCGACATAATCACTCTTATTTTTCATCTGTAGGGTGGAACCGTCAGTAACCGAGATATGAAATCTATTCAAATGGTTATTCAAAAGCTCATCGAAAGCGACCGTCGACATGGTTTTGATTCACTTCCGCCTCAAAGTTCTTCCGGCGTTGATAGCCTGAAGAGTGGTGACTCTCACGGAGAATCTCTGAAGACTTCCGACAAGATGATGCCAGAAAATGGTCATTCAACGTTTTGAGACTAATTGAGGTGCTCAGGTGCTCGATGTTCACTTTGATTTATTTTTGTTAGCTGAAGGATTCTTCTAATGGAGGAATACGATAAATCGTGAGAAAACGTACTTCGAGACAAGAATGAGAAGAGCGACTTTCCCGACATTATTGAGTCTTCAAAATGTCGAGCTCATTTTTTTTTTTTCTTTTTCTTTTTCGATGAACTAAATTCGTGATTTTTAATTATCTATTGTTTCTTTATTTATCTATTTTGTTGATCAAGTTTTTTTTTTTTTCTTCCAAAGAAAATCATGGACTATTGTAATAATTTTGTGCGTTTGTATATACTTTGAAATTTTCATCGTTACCACTTGTAATTAGCGTAATCAAGTTTTAGGTCTGTCGCCTGTTCAATTTATTTAGAATTTCATTAAGTATATCACCGCTTATAGTCGAATATTTCGTGTATTCTCATTGTTAATTTTATCTATTGTTCGAGGGATGTATCTCTATTCGAGATCTTGATTTAAATATTCTGCTGTAAACTAAACACAAGATGACTGTGTATGAAATTTTTTCCAAAGAAATTACGTAGATTCTCTGTATTGTATATTGAGATATAAAATTTGGTAATTAGTATCGAATTTTAAATGTTGTAAAATGGACGGATACATGTACTGTTTGTGATAAACGTGGAATGTTGACTAACAAATAATTTTAATGATACTGACGTTATTTTGATGCACTCTGACTTTAGAGAAGAGCTTTCAAAATTTTCAATGTTCAAATCAAATCGTACCCGTGGATATTTTATTGATGTATCATCTCACATTCTCGAGAATAGAGTTCAACTCTCGTGGGAATACTATTTAAAGAAGTGAATATGTAGTACATATAACACGAGATGAATTTTCTCGTTTATAGTCCTGTATGTACATACCTTGAAAATTTGTTTGTCTTCATTATATCGTCTCAGAAATCTTTTTTTTTTATTAAATATTTATTCTTGATCTTCATCTCGTAATGTTATTTTTGTTTACATTGTAAAATTTGAAAATAAATATTTATAATACCAAACGTTTTTTGTCTAGCTTTAATAAATCAAGGTACCATACCGTGCGAAATGGGATTGACGTGAATTTGAAGTGCAAATCTTGAGAAATAGGATTTTCGTATGATTCACCTGTAAGTGTCTGCAAGTTCGCTCTGTTCATGAAATCAGAAGTGTGGTTCGAAATATCAAGATGTTTTTATCTGAAGAAACTCAACACGTCTTTTAAGCTAGATGAGCTGAACGAAAAACGTCTCGCCTCTAAGTGAGTAAGTAATTCAATTAGGCGAATAAAAAATTGTTTCCCTTGATGCTTATTTATACGGCCTCTAAAACTTGAACTTGACACCCATGCATTCGATTCCTCGTTGAAAACTGTTATTGAATATTTTTTTTTCTCCTTTAAACCTAAGGGCCCTATCCAGTTAGAAATTCACGAGGAATAACGAAAATAATCGTATTTTATATTTTGTGGCTATGGCTACATAGGGATGCTATGGCTACATAGGGATGAAGATGTATTGATAAATGATGATCATTTTGTAGGTCTATGGGCGATGTGTGAAATAACTGTTTTAGCTGATTTACTTATTTTTCAAGTTCACCTCATTAGATATTTCCTTGCTCGTGGGTTTTCCTCCTTTGCTTCGTTTCGTCAAACTGAAATCGATCTTGCTGGTTTCAAATTCTGCAATCGTGATTTGAAATATAAGATTCGCCTTTATCTATATTTTATTAATCAAACGAATACTCCGTCACAAAAATTTTCAAAGTATCTCCATTGGATAAAAAAATTGTAGAAGAAATGAAAATTTTTATATTCTCAATAAATTCTAAATGAAATAGGAAAAATACCAATAAAAATTGAAAGAAATTTTGGCTTTACTACCACTCTAAATACTCGTATATTACAAAGCTCGACGTTTCGCATTTTTACCTGGTCGAGCGCAGGCTTTGCTCTGAAAATATTAGAACAAATGAAGGATGTAGATGTTACGTACTGCGATAGATATTTTTAATTCTACTGTATAATATTGAAAGGCTTAAATTCCGAACTCGCGACAAAATTAGGCCGATTTCATTGGAGAACATTTTTTGACTTCAAAAATGTAGCCTAGCACATTTTGCGACACTAGCGTTATTACTTACAAAATATGGATATAACTATATAAGTTTGTGAGAAGGAATCATCCACACTCCACAGTGTTAATTATTATGGCAACGACGAAGTGTTATCAAATATGTATCTGCAGAAAAGGTATTCGTCGTTGGAGAAACATCATGAAGAAACGCCCTTTTCCGCAGATCATCTTATAACCAATGTTATCAAGTCGTTTCGAGATAGTTGGCGCCAGTTTCTCGTATCGTCTAAACACTCAAAACTCAAAATCCGCTCAAAATAACTCGTCTGCTACTTCATCGAATAATTAGACTTTAATACTTTAAACTTTTGAGCCGATCTCAAGAATTGCATTTTGTGGCGATGGATTTTGAATTGATAGAAGTTGAAAAATCTATTGAAGATCGACATGAAGAATATACGAATATTTTCAATCTTTATGGTTACGACGAGGCGGATGATTTCAGTAAGATGTGGTCCGCCTATTTGATTGCTTCTACGATGGAAACTACAGGTTGGCTCGCCCTTTGGAAATTATCGAAAGCGTCCTGCTTCGAATACGATGTTAATTTTGCCAGTTCGTTTCTCGTAATGGTAAAGTCACAAAATATATCATCATATTTTAATAACTAATCCCTATTCGTATTGATCTGTTATGTGTTTCTCTCTGTCTATAGGTTGATCAGGTAGATTTCACATCACTATCAGCAGAAGTTGAATTGTATAATGAAGAAGAAAGCAAAAGGTTCAATCTTCCGCAAAAATTGTCTGTTCCTCTCGTTGATTTATACATCTTGAAAGAGCAAGATAGCAGTATTCTCTTTGCTACCGGTACGGCTGAATGTTTGGATCAATTGAGGTGAATACTAACGCCATAACGTAAGTAGTCTTTCGAAATTATTTTAAACGTTATTTTTGTTTCGACCGCAGAATATTTTACAAATTTTTATGGTGGCCTTGGGACACGTACAGCCGCGAGTCAACAAATTGGTTTTCTACGCATTTACAGCGTAGACTCAAATTGTGAGTGTTATTTGTGACGATGTCAATCTGTTAAGTGTGAAACATTCGATTAAAATTTTTGTATTTTCAGATACAACGACATAAAATTGTGGAACTATCCTGAACCGATCGTCAAATACATCACGACTTTGATAGAGAAAGGAAAACTTTTCCTTCATGATTACTTGGAAGAGTCAGAATCCTTTCCTTCGGATGATAAATCAGATATAGAATCGCAGAAAAAAATAATGAAATCCTTCGGAAATTTGGAATTGATCAAAATGTCACTCAGAATGTTCTTGAATGACGATCGGTGGAAGTAAGACTTTCTTCTGGTATTCAAAATTAAGCATTACTTGTGACCAATATTTATCGAACTGTTTCCCATAGAACTTCCTTATTTTTTGGAGTAAAAGAAAATAAATTGGATCCTAAAGCATTCCTTACTGTCAAGAAATTTGATCTGAAAGATATACTTCGCTATACGCACGAAATTGGCAAATTATACCCTACCACAAAACTTCGGTATATATTTTTTTCGAAGTGATTATTTGTCGTAATATTCTGTACATGTGTATTGAAATTGTCTTTACTTTATTCTAGGAAAATAGAGAAAGATCTGGAAGTTGTTCTTGATCACTACGAAAACAACGACATGATCTTCTTATCTCCGGAAGAACATTCTTTGGACTACGGATGTCTGAATGCAAATGTCACGTTGAGAAATTCAACGGCAGAAACTACTACCATCAAAGGGAATTCATCTTACCAGTATCTTTTGAAAACGACTGCCGATAACATATGTCTACAAAACTTGCTCATTGTTTCTGAAGAAAATCTCGTCATCATATACATAAAAGAAGGCGTAACATTGATGGACTCGATTACGATGATGGGTTCTGCATCAAAACGACAAAAAGCCGTCGTCGTCGGACAAAATGCAACCTTGGTAGCAAGTAAATGTAAATTTATTGGTTTCTCGTCAGCCATCCTATGTTTATCCGGATCAGCAGTGCAATTGGCCGATTGTGTCTTTCAAAATAACTGTGTAGCTATTGAGGTAAGCTTTGTTTTTTATTCTATAACGGTTTCTTTTCAAAGTACGTATAACTTATATTTTATCGTAGGCGATCGGTGATGCCCAGTTATGTTTGACTAATGTAACCGCCTCACAATCCAAAAAAGTTTTCATCAGATATGAAGGGGATACCCCGTCAAATGATCTGAAGCCTTTGGAAGAGCTTTCGAAGTAAGTGATCCAATTTTTTTATTTAAGAGTAAAAAATGGGCTCTGGGAGTAGAACTACAATAATGCTATTTAAAGTACTTTCCGTCGCACCCAAAGGAAAAACAAAATTGCTATTTTTCAATACGCAGGTACTTCAGACAAAATAGTATGTACCAATTCGCATGGTACCTAATTTGGTTAGTCATATCGAGTTTGGCCTCGTGCGAGTATCGGAATACTTCAGTTTGAGTTCACTTTCTGCTTTGCATTTCATTGAAGATTGCTTTGAATGTTTTGAATTAATATCCCTCCATTATCTTCCTGCTTAGACAAGATATACCCATCGATAATTTTTGTGCAGTATTGTATGTTATTAGAACGCTTTGTAAAGTTTTGAAATTTTCTTCGAGCATCTCTCGATTTAGAAGAAAATCAACTCATGATGTTTATCTCTTTTTACAGCATACCGTCGATAAATTTGGATTCCGTCGAAGTCGATAACGAGGATTCTGCTGTTGAATTTGTCTAGACTAGAAGAAATTGTACTCTTTCGTTTTTTTTTTTTTTTTTTTCTCTACCTTGTACCTACTGTTATTTCAATTACGTATGATATTGTTTTGTTATCATTATCTATTTTATTATTAAGTGTTATTTATTTATTTTTTTTCTTTTTTTCATCAAACTTTTTTACGAGAAGTTGAATGAAATTATTGTTATCGAAAGTAGCAAAAGATTTAAGATACTCGCGGGTAGCAATGATGAATGACGGGGTACTCGAGTAGTTGAATGAAGAATTTTGATGCCGAAAATAAATTTTTTTAATTCTCTAAATCCGGGGTCTAAATTTATAAACAGCTTAATCTTTAGTCTGGTAATCAAAGACAAGCAACGCTCGGTTAAAATTCAATAAAATTGCGTATGAAACTTGATATGATCTTGGATGAACGTTTTTACGAAAAAGTAATGATGGTTGTAACCGTCTTGCGAATTATAGGTAACCTTTATTGATGGTGATTTTTTGCAAACGTCTATAAAATCCTTCGTACTCAAGTGTTCAAGAAGTTCATCGACAGTTCCCTGTTAGACAGACATAGAATAACAGCAACGCGTTGTATTATCATCTATCGTTAAATTAATACCGGTATTTAAAACTTTACCTGATCAATACGAAAATGTAGAGGGGGTCCCTTGTAATTCTCGGCCAAACGAATGATGCTCCACTCATCCCACTTGGTTTTATCCTTTCCCAAATACCGTTCAAGAGCTTCTATCGATACAGAATGCGGATTACAAAGCGGAGCTAGGGCAGAAGTGCTCAGAAACATGTTCGGATTTCTTAGCGTTAATAGAAGCGCTCCGTAACCACCAAGACTAAACAAAAATTACAAAGCTGATATATTTACGATAAATGAGACATTTTCCCTAGGTAATTTTAATGAGTGAACAAACCTATGGCCAATGATACTCTGTTTGTGAGGCAATACGGGGAAATTTTCATTAATAATATTAGGTAACTCCTTTGACAAGTACGAAAACATTTTGTAATGATTACTCCACGGTTCTTCTGTAGCATCGATATAATGAGACGCTTTACGTCCATAATACCACTTCTCGTTTTCGCCAGGGATACCAAGATCAGCTGACGATTGGAAGAATTCGCTGAGATTATCCTAAACTTTCATTTGAGACAAACGGATCGGTAATTCTTCTGGTACTTACGAGGACTGCTATCGGGGGCAACGAGTATCACAGCTTCTTCGCAGGCATATCTTTGAGAGCCTGACTTGTCAATGAACGTTATATGATCCGTCGATGCTCCAGAAAGGAAATAGATAACAGGTAACTTTTTGATGGTTGCTTGCGGCGGTAAAAATATCGCAAATCGCATCTCACATTTCGTTGTTTCACTGTAATGGGAAGATGAAATTTTTTAATACAGGCCAATTTGAAGAAAAAACAATTTATTTGAAGCTAATTACCTCCAATGAGTGAACACCTTCTGGTAACCGTCAAAACATTTCGCGCTGGATTTCTCCGTTAATTCACTCATGTTTCTATAAAACGAAGAAGGGAAAAAAAAGAGATCAGAAAAATTGTTGTAACCTAGGTCAGTCGAGGTAATATTTAAAAAATAAATCAAAACAAAACCTAAATTTTGTTTAGAAATACTACGTTTCTGATTCACACGTATCAAAATTAAGAAAACAAAACTCAAATTTCGCTGGGAAGTTAGGTTATGTTTCTAATTTAGGTACTCAAATACCTATTAGGTACCTACGTTTTAAAATTATGGAAATGTATTCTCGAGGTCTCTCAAACGGATACTGATTTCAGGTTATTAATTAGGTACCGGTATAATAGCCTACCATACACGGGCGGATTTTTCGATGGATTTCTGATCCGCGGAACGGCGATCTTCCAGATCTTACTGAAAGATATACGTTTCATCAACAGTAACGGATAAGCGAGCGGAGCGAACGAAATCCGCTAAAAAAATATCCGCTCGTGTATGGCAGGCTAATGAAACCGAGTGAGAAATGATTCTGAATGTGATAAAACTTCACACATGCGTTCGCGGTCAATATCAGTGGCGAGGTGCACTTTGATCTTTCTTAGAACTTGTTAGGCCTATATACCTACACGCAGAATTTCATGATTCATCTTCTTCTCACTCTTGAACGGTGATAAAAAACATGATGAACATTGATATGTTCTATAAAAACATTATACTTTCTCACCTGAAATCGAGTTTTGGTAACTTTTCAAATTCCTATGTATTTTTGAGAAATGATTTCGCTATATCACAGATAGGTACGAGAACGAATTACACAGCCCATTTCTTCACACTCAGAATTATGAAATTAAAAACATAATAAAAATACAATTAGAATCTTTTTTTTTTTTTTTTTAATTTATTTATTAACGAGCTATATGAACTACACTGAGGGTTATTAGCATCGGCGGTTCATTAATATAATTATTGATACTACATCTTATAAATTAGGAAGGGGTAATTTAGTTTATTGAGAGATTGTTAGAAAATGGTAGTGAGTTGGAGAAAGTTTTTTTTTTTTTTTTTTTTTTTATATAGGTATTGGAACAGTAGTAAGTACGGCGTAAATAATCGAGAAAGAGGGTTAGGTATTGTATCCGAGTTGTTTCCCAGAGCTCGCGCGAGGGCGGGAGGGACATTCCCGGTAGAGCGGAGAGGAGCGAGCATAGGACAAGAAGAGACGTGTTCAACTGTTAGAGTTTCTCTCTGACAGTAGGATCAAGATGGGGGAGCCAGAAGGTCAGGATTGATAAGGTAGGAGTGAGTGATTTTTATGTGGCTGACTCGTAGTCGAGTGAGGATTACTTCTTCTCTTCTATGATTTCTAATAGAGGTCGACCAATGTGTAGGACTTTGTTCGATATTGAGGAGCTTATTGGGAGTTTGATTTTTCCAGAGATTTGTCCATTTTTCTAGGATGAGTGCGCGGTAATAGTTTTTGTAAACTGAAACAGGTATGGGTGAGTTGTCAGTCATTTTGGGAAAGGGTGTTGCTTGTTTGATGGCTAGTTCAACTGAGTCGTAGTCAGGTAGATTTATGTGACCGGGGGTCCATCTGAAGGTGATGCAGAAGATTTCAGTGAGTGTAATATAAAGTGGATTCGTTGAATGAGAGAGAATGGAGTGAAGAAATGAGAGTCTGTGCAGAGGAGGAATTTGTTGTTTGGTTGTACGAGGTGGGATAGACAGGAGAATATGCATAGGCGCCGACTTCGGGGGGGCATGACACTTTTTGCCCCCCCCCAATAATTTAGTCGAAAAAAAAATTATCTAGTGAATTGTACCAGAAATTTGGAGGGGCGGGGGCAAAAAAATTTTTTCCGCGCTCACGCGCGGATAATTGCGCGCTTCGCACGCTTTGATGCCCCCCCCAATAATTTTTCGAAGTCGGCGCCTCTGAGAATATGGCCATTAATTCTGCTGTGAAGAGAGAGGCTATATTGAAAATTCGGTGGGAACTTGAATGCCCATCTATGAAGTGTGCTTAGGCAGCTGATTTGTATCCTCATCGATTTCTTTCGTACAGTTTCAAAATCATAGCATAATATTATGGAGATTAAATTTGTAAGCTACCTATTGTTGAAAGTTTCGAACCGTATACGTAAAGAAAATTCTAAGGGTAGGTATCTATAATTAAAAATTATTGAATAGAAATGGTCGCGAAAATAATTACCTATATCTTTCTACTGCGGTCTCATAACTTCGTAAAAATGAAATTTTTAGAATCCCATGATGAAGTTATAATACCTATAACAAATGGCGAAACTTCGTACTTTAGGCTAATCGATAATATAACACTAAAATTTTCCAAAACACTCAATTTTCGGCCTAAATCTTTGTGAACTATTTATGTATTATAAAGATTGAGTTTGGTTTTTGATGAAAAGGAAAAATCAAAAATGATTATAATTTTTATGCATGAGAAAAAAATGAATGTTAGGTAGCATTTTAGGTGTCAATGTTTCTTTTGCAATATGCAATAACAGTAGGTAACAAATGCAATTATAAATTCGTAATAGAAGAAAAAGATTACAACAATAACAAAAAAGAAAAAAAAAAGGATAACGATTGCTATGAATGACTTCTACAATTAACTCTCTTTGTGCTTCATTCGTTCTCCTCATTGCTATACAATATTCTTCACTATAGCCATTACATTTTCACGCCTCTTTACCACAGAAGACATTTTTTCACATAATTCTTCACTAACAGGAAATTCTACTTTTTGCTTTCGTGCTTCCTCGTCTTCATTAATTTCTTGACATAATGTCTTGCAAAATTCCATTGTTTTTTTAATATACCGGTATATCAGATTCAAATTCTTTACGACTTTCTAAAATTAATTTTTCATTCTCATTGTAAATTTTCAAGAATTTATTGCGATCCAAAATATCAATCAGGTAATTCATTTCTGAAAGGAATATATAAGGTCACCACTTCACATTTATGATTTACTGTATCACTTGTATCATAATTGCGATATAATAATTGGTTTTTTGCGTTATTTATACCTATTTTTCATCGGAGTAGGAATATCAGGATGTAGATTTATAGATTTTTCCGAACATCTGTCAACCAAACATAAATCTCAACTATTCCTTTTTTCCATGTATCAGTTAAATAATCTTCCAACTCTTCTTCCATTTTTTTTTTTTTTTTTTCTGTCTCAAAGGACAGAATTATTGGAATACACAAGATAACTTTCATCTGGATGTTCCTGCTTCAATTTCATCAGTTCATTATCATTTATTTACACATAAATAATTTCTGTATGATCAGCAAAAACAGATGAATTGGATAATTTTTGAACACACTCCTGAACAATCATTTCACCAAGAAATGCTTTGAAATATTTCGCATTTTCTAAAATATACAATACACATTTCCTTCGTATTTCAAAATAACCCTCTTCAATAAAATATGAAACAGAGTGAAAAAACAACTTCCTTCTCCAAACACCGGTAAAGCTTTGAAAAATTAATTTATTAAACTCTGTATAATATAGCCTACACTTTATCAAAATCAATTTTACTCATTTTTCAACATTGAATTACGAATTGCGTTCCGCAAATACAAAATCATAAATAGAATTACAAATTGCATTGATACAGAAACTCAAAGAGTTGGTGAACTTGCTCCTCCTAGTCTACTGCCCCTCCTTTTGCAAAAATCTTACAAAAAATTTCATCAGGTATACAGATGCACTCTTCATCAACCTTTTTTCCCGGTTTTCTTTAAAGGAAATTCTATTATTATTATTTTTTTTTATATTATGCTCTAAAAAAGAAGTGCATGTCGTTCTAAATTTGTCGTTTTTCAGAAGTATATACCCCAATCTACAAGATGTGTATCACGTCAAAAAACAATAAAAATGAATAAGTATCGCTTAATATGAAAATATGTAATGAAATCAATACATTTTATATGTTTACAAGCTCTTTCACTAGTTACAGACATAGGGTATTCAACTCTATACCTAGTTATTTAAGAAATGAATATTGGTAATTAATTATATAGTCGGAGTTTACTGCAGAAGAGGGTAAAAGTTTTGAAAAACATGAGTAGGTTACCTATATTTACCTGCCAACCTAGATATAAATTAAAGGTTGGTATCGACAAGACGAATCGTTTCTGAAATGGACCAAAGATTGTTATTTACTGTGAATAATTGCATGATTTCAAAACTTGAATTTTCAACCCATGAGTGAATGATTTATTCAGGTCAAGAGTTCTTTTTAAAGATATGCAAGAAAAAATAAAAAAGAAATGAACGTGTCTTTTTTTTTGTGATGGTTCAGGTATTTTGTTCTAGAAATGAAAGAAAATGTATCTTTTAGGTAAACCTTAGAATAAAGAAAACTTGTATCAAAATAATATTGTAGAAAATTTGGGAGAAATGGTCAAAATTACTTTAGGAAATTGTCTATATTGATGAAGAAAATTTGGAACTTTTTCTGGATTTCTACATCCTCGTCGTTGGGACGCTGGATCAAGGGGAGTGAACCCCACAATTTTCATGAATCAGGAAACATCGTAGCTATTAAAAATTTTGCGATTGACTGTCGCTTTGTCAACATTTTGTAAAGTGCAACACCGTAATATCGTACATAGCCGTCAGGCATTAAGTACTTTACCAAAAAAAAAAAAAAAAGTGATCTAAAAAGAAAAAAGCTTTTGCTTCATTTCTTATTTTTTAACATCACTACTTCTTATTCCCATTTTGTTCATTATTGGCTACATCCTTCAACAAGTTCAAAGGCTACATCAGTAATCGCGTTTTTGTTTCCAATAGCAAAATAACTTCGTTTTCCAGAACAAGCGCATCTCCAAAGCTTGCTAAGCATTATTTTTATTCACTCTTCTAGAACCGTAATCCACACTCGAATACCTCCTCCCTCGCCCGCTTCAATAAATGGAATATCTGTCAAAAATTTTCAATCATCGAACATGAAAGAACTATAAATTACTCACACTGAAAGAAAAAAAAACACTTCTCATTTCCCATAGCATCATTCATTTTTTGGATGGTTAACGAACTGACGTTCGACTTACGGCGCTCCAAATTTTTCTAATTTAAAATAGAAAAATCTCAAAAACTATTAATCCGATTTTCAAAAAAAAAAAAAAGACTCTATATTCTAGTTTTACACATAAAACTTCAATAATTCTCAATTTCATATAAATCGACCCAATACCAACAGAGAACATTATTTTGTGTACAAAAATATTGATGATACATTATATATTTAAAAAAAGATACTTTTTTTTTTTTTTACTACATTTAATCAAAAAATAATTATTAAAAAAATGAAAAAAAAAAGAAAATAAATAATGAAAAAATATAAAAAAATATGTACGTATATAAATGTAAAAAATACAAAAAAAAAAAAAAGTGAAAACAATAATTCTCCGACATAGCCACCCGTTGTGAGGGCTGGAACTGAGTTTGAATTCATGTATTTTAAAGGGAGTATGATTTAAACGCTCTGAGTATATTTGTCTAATGTTGGGTATTTCTGAACATTCGAAAAGATAATATTATTGATTTGATGTTGCCTTTAGAAGGATTGTCTGGATGAAGGGGACATAGATCAGATTTGGAAGGATTTAAACGTTTTAAGTGAGCAGGGAGTCGATTGTGTCCAAAACGAAGACGGCTGAGTTTAACTAAAAGAGAGCGGGGAATATCGTTAAAAGGTTTACGTCCTGGGAATGTTGGAAGTAGAGGTTGAACGTGGAAATAATGAGATTTCAGATTTTTGGCGGAATTCGAGTAAGATAATTGCCCAGTCATCTTGCGTGGAGCATCGAATGAGAGAAAATAGTTCTGACATAGGGAGCAGATTTGGTGTGGTGATGAGCGTCAAGTCGTGATCCTTAGGGCTTTTCCAAGTCGGCGCATTGCATACGTATTCTCCTACGTGTTATTGAAATGGTAGTACAGTATTTCTAACATTGCTCTTATGGCAAACTACTCCACAATGAAAATGAGTATGCAATCCAGCAACACCCATAAGAGCAATGTTAGAAATACTACCATTTCGATAACACGTAGGAGAATACGTATGCAATGAGCCGACATGGAAAAGCCCTATACCCTCTGAAACGCCAAGAAATGGAGAAAACATACCACACACCAGGGCTTGCGACCGAAATTTTTTTAACGGTTAACGGTTATCGGTCAAATGACCTCACAAATTTTTTCGGTTATAGGTTATCGGTCAAAATGATCCTCCCAATTTTTTCAGTTATCGGTTATCGGTCAAGCTGTTTGACCAATAACTGTTAAATGTTGAAAAATATTTCGGTCGAAGTCCTAAAATTTTCGGTTAACGTTGTCAGAAGACCTAGAATTTTCGGTCAAATAACAGTTATAACCGAAAAAATAACGGTAAACGGTCAATCGATCAAGATCGATCGTCAATTATAACGGTTAACGGTCAATCGGTCAAAATTGATATTTTCATTTCGGTTATCAGTTAACCGAAAAATAACTGTTATTGTGCAAGCCCTGCCACACACCAAAAATTCCACCGCGCGCAAGACTTCTATAATCGGTAAAGGAAAGCTTAGTAAGTGAACTTAAAACTGTATCGTATCAACCTGTAATAGGTAATGTAAAAGAAGGACCATATCGTTTATTATTCTTTATCCTTTATCTTTTTCGGAGTGTATTTGAGAACAGCAGACGACTGATATTTAAGAGGGGTTTCACCGTTTCAAGAGAGAACCTTAGAACATTTAAGAAAATTCGCTTTCTCCCCCCGATAAATCATTGTCAGCTGTAACTCCGTCATCGCAGTCTTTCTCCAAAATTATTGATCCTGAATAAAGAAAAAATCTTATTTTCTAGTTTTCTACCCCCTACCTCAGCTAGCGAATGTACCGCCCTGCCTTCCTCGCTGCCCCATCGTGTTCGTAGAATCGTAGTAACGTTGCTTTATGCGCGCTATCTATCCTGAATTTCATTTCATTGTTGAATTACCTTCAGTACGTTTTGTAGATAAGAATCAGCTGTGTTGTGTATTATTTTCTATTTTTGTAGAAGACGGAAGATTCAAAATATTTAATTCGTTAAAATATCGTATTATTATTAAAAGAAATAATTTGTTTGAATAATGCTAACGTCTCGAGCTCATTCTGGGTCAGAAAGATGAACGTTGGACCCAGTAATGCATACTTGTGACTCCAATCAGCCTCGTGCGAACTTCTGTACGTGTGTACTTTGAATCGTTACGTAAAATTAGACGCAACAATGCGTCATACTGTTTGATCTTTGTACTCTTCAGGTACTCTTCTCCCGAGGAAATGTGTTCGTGATGCTTTTGAATTATTTATAGTAGAAATTAGTCAATCAATTGGCTCAAGAATATTTTTTTTTTCTTCTGGACATGAACGTCAGCTCAAATCATATCCACCATGGCATCGGATTCTCCAAATATCCCTGTTTTTGTGTTCCCAAGTTGCATAAAATTTGTATTAGAAGACAGATCGTCGCACAAGCAGGTTTTGTCTATTGTAAACCCGTACGAATATCCAATTCGCTTCCGAAGTAAGTACTCGCGATCACATGTTTTTATCCAATTTGTGACAATAATTTCAATGGACATTTCATTTGCAGTTTTGAGTACAGCTCCGGATAAGTACGACGTTAACACTGCAGAAGGTGTGATTTCGTCGCAACATAAAGCGGATATTGTGGTGCGTCTGAAAGATGCCAAAATTTCGAACTGTGATATCCCTGATAAGTTTCGGATACAGATGCTAGACAAAGTTAATCGTAGGGTAAGTACGACGAAGCTACCTTTAATCACCCTACAAGACCGTTACTCCGAAGTAAAAAAGTCAATTTTTCATACACGTGGTTATTCAGGTGATCGGGAAACAGGACATATCCGCTGTTTTGAGAAGTGAAGTTCGTAATTCGAGAAACTCTATTTCGGATAGAGATGATTTTCAGACGTTACCTCTCGTCCAAAATTTATCTGGTCATGGTACGACTGTGTCTGATATTCAACCACATCAAGGTAAGTTCATTTCCTTAAATATTAATTTAATGTTCCGAAATGTGATTCAAAATTGCAAAACTTTTGGATTTCAGATATTGAGAATTCTCCCAGTTATGTGATTTTGGTCATAGCGATCGTATGCATATTAGGTTTACTTTTTCCTTCGGAAAAAGTATGCGAGACCCAAGACCGTTTTTATATATCGAATAGTCTAAAGATTATTTTTGCTTTTGTTTTGGGTGAGTGAAGTAAATTCATCTAAAATGCGCACGATTAAGCCTAAAATTTCTTCTGTTCGAAAATGTGGAAGGATTGCTGTTGTTTGCTAACGTAAAGTTTCTCGTTACAGGTCTCGTGACGTATAAGATTTTAAAAACTCATTGATGGAGTTTCATTTCTCTGGTGAAAGATCGAGTTATCTTCAGTCATTTAAACTCTATGATCTTCGTGTACCATCGATTTCAATGGTAGCTTTAAGAATTTTGTGATCTTACATATTAAGAAATTTCCTAACATATTTAAGTGATTCTTGTGTATGTATTTTACACGGATTTCAGTTTAAGTATTGTGATGTGTACACTTCAATATCTGAAAATATTTCGGTAAGTTTCCGTATGGTTTCTAAACTAATACGCTTTCAGTATATTGAAAGTAGGGCTTGAACTTGCTGTACCATGCCCTCTACCAAAAACAAATTTCATTGTATTTGCGTTTTTGTATTATGATAATTTCTTCCTTGACTTTTTGAAATATCTAGCTGTATTTTTGTCTGTATATAAAATACTGCCGAATTTTTATATTAAGATTTTTCAGTTGTATATCGATGATTTTTGTTGAATTTTGCTTGAATCATGTAAGTTTTTTTCTCAAACTCGTACACAGATGGGAAAGTTTTTAATTTCTGTAAGAATAAAATATTGAAAAATATTCTCATATTTATTCTCCTTCTTTTTTTTTTTTCTTTTTTTCAATTTTTTATAGACAATATTAAAAAAAAAAGTATATAAAAACTTAATTATGCGGCACTGGTAAATGTTTTAAAATATCGTTATGAGTTTTGTATTCGAGGACAGTATTTGGCGGTAGATTTATAATGCGGCGTATTGTATCTCGTATACGTGTCGTTGTTGAATAATCTGATGCAGTTCGATTCCACACGGTAATTATATCTTCCTGTAATCGAATAATAACTACTTAATTAAGCCATTTATCGCTTCAATGACCAGTTGCTCAGAAAGCGACTTATTTCAATTGACAGTTCAAACATAGATTTCAGAAATTTGTCTTTTAATGATAGTTGATTGTGAAATCGATCTTTCGGGTTATTTCCAAAAACTTTCGAATTCTTCTACAACTTTAGTCCATTGAAAAGGTTTTCCGTGATAAATACAGATATTCGGGAACAATTTTTAAAAACGTGGAAAAATTACTCAAATGATTGAACTGCCATTTAGGCGATTAGAATAAGAATAAAAATTACCTTAATTCGCGTCGAAACAACGCACCCACATAATTCATCACCAACCATGAATTGCTCTCCAAGCATGGCTAAAATTAAATTCTCCCAACTACGCGAAACTAATCCTTTCTTCAATCTTATTATCCACTGGCCACCTTTTATATTGGCTTCATCCTATACAAGGTGAGAAGAAGTGTTTCATTTAAGGAACGTACTCTTACGTTTTCGAATGATACAACTTCAAATAATTTCTTCACTTACTTCCCACATAGGCTTTACACCAAGTTTAAACAAATGGAAATCACATTGACTAGGTAATTCTGACGGTCTCACTAAGTGACTATACAATGCCCAGAATTGTTCCACAGATCCAAATTTACCGATAAGTTTCAAATTCTGACCGTACGTCACAGTCGATTGTTTAGCCTTCCAACGTTTACTGAACCACAACCAATATTGATATTGAAGTTTATGGTGATCACTTGGTACTTCTATCGGAGTCTGTAATGCAAATTTCAGGACTCTTACTATATGTTAATGAGGTGAAAAATTGGTCACGAAATTAATATACTAACAGCGACAACTTTATCGGCGGACTGAATATCACCCAGATCCATAACGTCGTCTTTGTGACCATTATCTTCATTTTTAGAACTTCTACAACAACGAAAATAATATTCAAATAGACAAGTCATCATAAATTTATCGAAGAAATAGAAGCATTCTTGAAAACTTGGAAGCGAGATAACGGCGATTCGACATTATCGTAGCGTCAGATCTTTACCTGTATAATACAGCCCCTTTCATCCTCTATACTAAAGGTAGAACCTCCTTGGTTCAAGACATATTATAAAAAAATAATTGTTATTAATCCAATTATTGATTATGGAGAATCAAACGTAAGAAAACACGTGTTATGAAGAAAAAATGTATTCATTTCGCACTCTATTTACATGTACTTACAGCTCGTGTTTAATGGAATTCATTCTACGGGTTGATAATACTGTATCTATTAGTTAAGTTAAAATCAGAGGAAAAATATAAAACAAATATACTTCGTCGGGTAAAAAAATCGATTTACCAAGAATTTATTTTATTTTCATAATTTTTTAATCAGTTTCTACCGAAAAATTCGTGACTACGTTTGAACTTTAAAGTCGATTGTTCGTCTCAGGTCTCAGGATTCTTGCAACTTTGCAAGTTCGGGACTCGTGTGATAATTTTTTGCTGTTTATTCCAAAGTACAGAGTGCATTCTGTAGATGGCGTCATCTTCTCCAAGTCTGACCCTGGCCAATGAAATTCTTCCAAATTTCAGCCATGGTTCACATTGGTCGAATGACGTCACGATATAACCTACCTGGCTTAACTCGCCATGTACAAAACCTGAAAAGTTGAATTTTTATTCTATCTTTGTATGTGAATTGAATATCCCGAATATCCTATAATGGTACAAACGACTAGTAGGTACAATTTTTCATTTCTATTCGTTTATAGAATTTCCCGACCTCGACTAGTTGAACTGAATTAGTTTCTTAGTGAATTCGTTACTTCGCTTATTACACGTTTCTGTGATGAGTTTCCTCTGAGATGACATCGAACCAGCCCCGATAGTCCGCGTTGATTCGTGTTACAATCAAAGGTAAGCGGTAAACTGAATTAGCAGATCGAGATATTAAAAGTAATCATTTGTAATGTTAAAATTGAACGAATAAGTTACCAAGTTATTCTTCTGCAGATGACTGATCCGGCCGGATTACCTACTACATTGGCTGCGTCCTATCCAACGACGTCTGCTGGAAGGTAAATTTATATCTTCGTTCAGCACTAGTGTTTTTTCGATTACCCTCCTTCAAATTCTTTAACTAACACTCTTTTTCAGTGTTAGCTATATGATGATGTACCAGAACCGGCCTCCCATGGTTCCTATGCAGCCAACAGTAGGAATGCCGTACATGCCAATCGGAAGTAAGCATTCTAACTGAATTATTGTATCTCATTTCTATCAAGATGGTGATGATTAACCTTTGTTTTCGGTTCCGTAGCCACAGCTGGACCTCCAATAATGCCTACCATGATGCCAATGTCATCCGTAAGTGATAATTGTTTCGATATTCAATAATCTGACTATTGTGAATTACGTATATTATGCTTTTCGTATTCTAGATTATGGGACCAGCTCCAGGCATGGTAGCTACTACACCTTTGCAACAACAATTTAATCGCAACCAGCGTAATAGGAAACCAAATGTCGTCACTACCAGTAAACCTCCTATCATCGTGAGACAACCTTCTCCAGCTACTATATCAGCACCACCGAACATGACGACACCAGCAGCTGCAGTGAGTGCTGCCGAAATTCCTAAAGGTCCCCCCGTTACCGTGTTTGTTGGTAATATTACCGAGAAAGCACCCGATCTCATGATCAGGCAAATATTATCCACTTGTGGACACGTAGCATCTTGGAAACGAGTTCAAGGTATGTTACTACAAACTATTATTGAAGAATGACTTGATCGTTGATAAAACGATGTAATCCTCGTTCGGTTATGTTTCACAGCTTTCGGTTTTTGTGAATTCGGTAATCCTGATGCAGCTTTGAGAGCTATACGATTACTGCACGATATGGAAATTGGAACTAGAAAGCTAGTGGTTAAAGTTGATGCTAAAGCTCAAGCTGTACTCGAAGAATATAAAGGTGATTGTTTTTGCTTGTGAAATTCTTTTCATTTTTTGTCTCTACTTATACGAATCTCCGTTCAACAGAAAAAAAGAAAAGTAAGAAGAAATCTGACAGCAAAGAAGAAGAATCTAATGATACGAACGATGATAACGATTACATGGATGCCGATTTACGTACAATCGACGAGATCGCGCGCAAACGTATAAACGATATTCTTCGAGATCATGAAGAGCGTATGCAAAATTATAATCCGCCTGATCAGGCCGAAGACAAACCAAAAACTGGTGCAGAAGTGATGGAAGAAAGAGTTCACCAGACACAGCAACGTCTTTTACAACTGACTAAATCATCACCTAGTACAAATAGTATTAATATGGTGAGTTCTATTAATTAGTGTAATTGTACGAAAGAAAGATAGAAAGGAGAAAAGGAGTGTCTAGATTTTATCTCCTGAGTACTTTGAATGTTTTGAAAAATGAATTGAAATTGTGGGAAGATGTAATAACATAATTTGTTGTATATTAATACCTTGAGTTTCTTCTAAATGAGCTTGGTTTTTCCAGAAAATTGATTTGGATACCGTGGACTACGCTGAAGACGGCAAACGCGATTTGATCTCGAGAGAAATTGGAAAGTTCAGAGAAATTATGAAAGTAGGTATTATGCAATATTATTAAATTTTTTTCCAACATCAATTACCGAAGCGTTTTCTTCATTTAAATCATCCTCGATGGACTTGATTCTATAAAATATTACTAGTTCAAAAATGAAAAGACTCTGTCAGCTAAATGACTCGATCTGAGAAATTTAAAGTCATGAAAGCTGAAAGTTCTTTGCTCGGTAAAGAACTAGATCTTGGGATATTAAATAGAATTTTTTCCAATTCATCATTAAGATTGAACATAAAATAAACTAGTAAAGAAAAAGGTATAGTGTTTTTTTTCCGTCATTGTTATATCCTTAGTAACCCTAACTTTTTCATAACGATCGTGTAGTAATTCATTCTTTCGATGATTTATACAGAAACAAGAGGAAGAAAAAGAGCTGGAGCGAAAGAAACGTGAAGAACGTGAAAAAGAGCGCGAAAGATTTCGTTCTGCTCGGTCTCCTAGTGCAAATGGTCGTCGCTCCCAAAGCTACCAGTCCATATCAAGTACACGTAGTACGTCACCAGAAGTGCGATCACCTCGACAACGCTCTAGACTGCGATCCAGGTAACCATTTTCCTGGTGCATTTAAAACTTCTTTAGTGATCATTTCTCATCTATTTTTTCCTCTTCCGTTCCCATTTAGGTCACGAGACAGAGACCGAGACAGAGATCGCAAGGCTCGAGAGCGATCTCGTGATCGAGATCGAGATAGATCACGTGAGCGCGGTAGCGACCGTGATAAAGAGCGCGATCGCGATAGAGATCGGGACCGTGATCGAGACCGCGACAGGGATCGAGAACGTGATCGTGATCGTGACCACGATCGATTAGATTCGGATCGGGACCGAGATAGAGACCGCGACAGGGATCGCGACCGTGATCGTGACCGGGATCGAGACCGTGACCGCTTGCGGGACCGTGAAAGATCACCGCGATTACGCGAAGATCGTGACCGCCAAAATAAAGATTTGGAACGTGAAAAAGAAGAAGAAGAGGAAATTCAGGAGCAGCGTAAGCGCGAACGAGCTGCTCGTGAGCGTGAAGCTAGTTACCAAGTGAGAAAATGTCTGCTTTTTATTTTTCTCAGATCTGTTGCCTAGTACTTTCACATTTCTCGTATTACTGTCCACAAATTTAGTGTGGTGATTTCTTCTCTATCTTCTAATGTCAATTTACTTTTAAAATTTAAAGGACCGTTTGAAAGATTGGGAAGCTCGAGAGAAGCGTAAAGCTCGAGACGCAGCCAAAGAGAAAGAGAAACGACGAATTAAGGAAGAAGAACGACAAAAAGAGGCGAAAAGGTTGAAAGAATTTCTAGAAGATTACGATGACGAGAGAGACGATGTCAAGTATTATAAGTATGTGTTGGAACTATTTTATTCGTTATTTTGATTGTCAAGATTGGTTTGTTAATTGTACTTTTGTTTTCTATTCAGGAATCGTGAGATGCAAAAAAGGTTGGCTGAACGTGAAATTGAAATAGATATGGACAATCGTGATAGACAGAAAGAAAGAGAAGAAATTGATGATCTGAAGAAAAAGATTTATTCGGGCGATTCCAGTAATCCAGACTACGAATTTGCCAAGGTAACGTCGGCACTTTTCTTTTTCTTTCATCTAGTTTTTATATATCGCCTGGATTTTATTTGACGATGATATTTTCAACAGGTGATGAAAGCACGCGATGAAATGTATAAACCAAAATTGCTGATTGACGTCACCGAAGAACAGCGTAAAGAAAAGCAATATGAAAAAGATAAAGACGCAGATAAAGATAAACGAAGTCGTAACGGTGGTGGCGATCGAGAACGGGAAATTGATGAACACGATTCTAAGCGAGACGGAGAGGACTTCAATCACAATGAAGGTTCATCGTCCGCTAAGCGTCGGAAATCAGCCGTTTCTGGTATGAATTTCTTTTTTAAAACTTGGGCTCAGGTTGTAGAACAATAAAATAAAATGTGTCTCGTCCTTCAGAGTATAACGATGATGACGATGACGACGACATGGATGATAGAACAGAAATGGAAGAGCCACACGACGAAAAACGTAAACACCCGAAGGTAGATAAAAATTCGTCAGAAAAATCTGCGTTGTTCAAATCAGCTGGAGACTGGTCGTCTGGAGATAATGTAAGTATACGAAATGAATGACGGACGAGCTTTTTTTGGTTCTCTTTTCACGGGTTCATATTGCAGAACGCAAAAACACGTGATGAAACGTATAAGCCAAAATTGTTGAGTGATATTACCGAAGAAAAACAAAAAGAAAGGCTACAAGATAAAGACAAGGATTCGGACAAAGAGAAGCGGGGTCATAGTAGTGATGACCGCGACCGAGATCTCAAAAGGAGTAAAGACGTGTTCAATAACGACGACGATGATGATGAATCACCGACGAGCAATAAACGAAGAAAATTAGTTCCTCCAGGTTGGTACTTTATCCTTCTACATTTTTTTCCGTTACGGAGTTTCGAGTCTATTCAACCGATTTTTTTTTTAGGTTCAGATTTCAATGACGATAAGAAGTCGAAAGACGGTAAAGCAGAGACGCCTAAATCACAAGAAGAGAAACGTAAACACATAAAGACCTTAATTGATAAAATACCTACTGAGAAAGCCTCCTTGTTTAGCTACGCCTTGGACTGGTCATCTGTAGATAATGTGAGTGGGATTTCGAAAATGATCTTACGTGTGAATAATTCATTTTTGAAACATTTCGTTCATTTTTTGCGCTTTCTCCTCTTTTCAATCGTATTCCTTTATTTCTTTCTTCTCTATTTTCATTTGCTAATTCTGTAAAATTCAATGCCTACACTGGTTACTGTCGTCGTCCTCAGGAATTTAAGTGCCTTCTTTTCTTTTGACATCTCGACGGTATGCTTCGCTTGTGAATATATGCACTTAAAACATGGTATCAAAAAAAGTTTCTTACTGCTCTAATTTTCAGCAGATTTTTCTGATTGTTTCAAATATTTTTTAGAAAGGTTTAATTAGAGGCACTTTAGGAGCGACAAACGTCGCGTAATGACCGCTAGTGTACCAAATTTCGCAGGGTATTTGGGGAGTGTATATGCAACCCATGCATCATCATTCAACGAGCGAAGCACACCCTCAACTATTTCTTTGAGAGAGAAGAATTTGAACAACGTTAACAAATCATAGAGAACAGCAATTTAACTTCATTTCTTGTTATAGAATCTTATGGAAAAGAGAATAAGGCCGTGGATCAACAAGAAAATCATCGAATATATTGGTGAACCCGAACCGACCTTGGTCGATTTTATTTGTTCTAAAGTACTGGCGGGGAGCGCTCCTCAACGTATTTTGGATGACGTTCAAATGGTTTGTATTGCAACCGCGCATCGTGAAAAAAGAAAAGAATCCAATTTTAACAACTACAATGTTTTTTTCTTTTCTTTACCTTGCGCAGGTTCTGGACGAAGAAGCTGAAGTATTCGTAGTGAAAATGTGGAGACTATTAATCTACGAAGTCGAAGCTAAAAAGTTGGGTCTGATGAAATAGGGACGTAGACAAAGCTCTGTTCAACGTTTCTTGCTCTTTCCTGCGCTTGCTAGGTAATTTATAAGATTTTTTTTTTTAAATAAACAACTATACTATGTTTTTACGTTCGATTTCGAATTGTTTGTACAATTTTTCTTTGTAAATATGCTCGTATTCACTGTCGAAAATATGTTCGTGAAATAAGGTGATAAAGCGAGAGTATAAAAAAGAATTTAAGCATAACGGCTGTACAAGCTTTGACATGTACGTAGTTTTGTGTGGTTAGACCTTTTTTTTTCTCTTTTTACACGACTTGATGTAGTGTCTAAATTAGAAACTATTTTCTCTCATTAGGTCGTACAACTATTCTTATTTTATTATCACTTTTTTTTTTTGTAATATTTCTTTTTTTTCTACTCCGTGTTATCTTATTTGTTCCTGGTTTGATCTTGATATTAGACATGCTCTCACCAGTCTCGTTTATGTCTTTGTTTAGCTAAAACTGAGAATAAATTCATTGTTTCATAATAGTTTCAGTAATCTTCATGATTTGTCATGAAGAGGAAAAGGATCAATTATTCATCGACTTTTTGTATGAGTTCGAGTATTATAATTATTGGCACTAGTGTGCGACTATTGATCTCATAAAATACTCGACAATTCTTCTATCTTAATTCATGTCCTACGAGAAATCCACTACTATATTCTCTCCCCAGCTGAATTCTCATCAAGACCCCATGAATGCGGAAAAATATAATTCCTCCCGAAATTAGGGGGTATTTTTGAAAATTTGGTCGTTTCGCTGTCTGGTGAAAACGATGGTTGTAATTCCCTCAAGTCTTGCTCCTATCTTATAGAGCTCGAAAGTCGAAATTTTTTCAAGCTTCCCTCCTAGCACATTTTGCTCAAAAGACGAAAATTTTTCTAGTTCATCTTCTGTCATGAATAATGGCTGGATATTCGAAATTTTCTCAAGTTTAACTTCTTTGATGCTTGAAATTTTTCTTAGTTCCCTTCCTATCATAATAACATGATTCAATATCCAACATTTTACGTAATCCTGCTCTCCTTTGATGTTTGAAATTTTTCTGAATCGCCCTATTGTATATAGCTCGATATTCAGAAATTTTCGAAGTCCAACTCCTTTGATAGGTAATTGAACTTTTCGGGACTTCAATCTCTATTATCAGAACCAATACAGGTTCACTGAATTCTTGATTTTAAGCTGTCGTTTTGTGAGGAGTTCGATGTTGATTCAAAGAAACAATTCCTCAAGTTTCAACCTCATCGATCAAAGAGTGGGAATCGAGTTCAAGAAACGACCAAGTATTTAACGAATTAGATCTTTCAACAACCAACTGATAATAATATTATATTCTGAAGATACCGCATAAGCAGCTCAGTTAAAGATTGGTTTTGTTCTTCTTCAACGCATCTAGGAATCTGAAAGATTGTTTCTGGAAATTCGAAAGGCAAAGTTGAAAGCCTTTGACGAAATTTCTGTCATTATCGTTGTAGTCCATATTTAGCTGGTTTTTACTGCAAGGCGTCGATCAACCCAATGAAGAGTTACTCTCAAGTTTGAACGTGAATTTCTTTTATGAGTTTGATCGTGTTACGAAGGACATAATATGCAATTAGTATTTTCACTCTACTTGAATTGATAACGTATCAGCGAGAATTGAAGAATTCAATGAAAGTGTTATTTAGCTATAGGTTGATTATTATCTTCATTTTAATATGAACAATCATTCTAATATTGCTTTTTGATGGATATAACATTGCAGATATCAGCCTTGATTTGTCAAAAGAATTTGGTGCGATATTCAGGAACAGTAATTGCCGTGTTCAACATCGTTCACGATTCGTTTAGAGGCATTCGGAAGCTGTACCCACTGCTCTTGATTTTTACTCGTGAAGGGACTCGCATCACGGCATCAGAAAGTATGATAACAACGAGAAAAATAAGTTTTAATGTTCTTGTGATATGTTATGCCTTAGTACTGTTAGCAGAGGGTCAATCATTAATTTTTGTTTGATTTTTCACATGTTTATTATGTACTTGTTAATGAATCGAAAGACTTGAGATTATTAATATCAAAGTTTTTTTATTCCGTTTCAAAAGATTTTTATATCAATTTTTATAGCTTTCTTTTTTTCTCTCTTTTGTTTTACGACGACGCGAGAATTTTCGAAATGATTGAAACAAAACCTAAAAATTTGTTACTCTGGAACGTCATTACTCACGGGCCCTACATACATTATTACATTCCGTTTGAAGATTTGCTTTGGATTCATTTCTGAACTTGAGAACTACCTATCAACAGTCGACTGAGTTTGACATTGTCAGAAAACTTACTCTAAATCACACAAAGTTGCCTTCTTCAACGCCGTGGCCTAAGGCCCATTGCATCGTCTGAAGATGAATTTGAAGAAGAGATTTCGGATGAAATGCGCACCCTAAAGATATCAGTGTGAGTATCACCGGTATGCTGTACCTGTACGTTTTTAGTCAATGCAGTGCTGCCAGATCTGGTCCTAAAGGACCAGATTGGGTCCTTTGTGCCGGGCTTTCCGAAAATCCAGTCTTTTCTGGTCCTTTTTGCAACTATCCGGGCTTTTCTCTGGTCCTTTCTGTAAATATCTCTTTGGATCCGTTCCGGAGCCGGTCCGGAGCAGTTCCGGAACTTTTTGGTGTCGTTCCGGAACTGCTCCGGATAAAAGTTCGGTCCTTTTCTGGTCCTTTTTGAAAATTTCTGGTCCTTTTTGAAAATTTCTGGTCCTTTTCCGGGCTTTTTGCTGAAAGAAGCGGCTGGTCCTTTTCATTTTTTTAGGACCAGATTTTTTAAAAAATCTGGTACATTCTTACACTACTCATCTGGCAGCACTGTCAATGGCTATCAATGGGGCTTTACAAAGACGGACTATACCTATTGTAGGTATTCAGAATTCGCGAGTATCTAAAATCACATTTATCTGATAGAAGATTGAAAGGATAACAAGTTTTGTTCTGTGCATTTTTCATGAACAACATTTATTTGAAATTGTGGAATTACGATTTTATTAGTATGTTGTTTTATGATAGAAAATACCACGATCACTTTTTTTGTAGAACCAGTAGCGCTCCTAGCGGGACCTTTATCCGCAAATTAAGCATGATCGATTTTAGCGGCGAGGCACGTCCTACTCTATACAAGGTCGGAAGGTAGCGATGTCACAACGTTGCATTTTAGAATCAGTGGATACAGATTTACATGGACGCTTATGGGAAAAAACAAAAAAATTCGAATACCTATTTTGATTTGGAGGCAAATATAAAACGCGGTTTTTGCTTGGAAAAAATGAAGAGAATATAATATGAAGATCAAACAATTTTCTATTTTTTAGGCCCCATGTTAGTAAAGTTGGTGCAGTACAAAAGGAGTTATCATCGATTGAAAATAAAAAATCAGATCCGGTACAAAGTGTGCGGTACAGTTCACCTACAGTTACACCCCACCAACAAACATAAACCGCCTCAAATCGTTACTGATAAGAATCCAGTGCGCGCTGTTGTCATTTTCTACATTCCAGCCAATCCTCTTTGTTCACGCCTACGTCGCAGCATCGTTGTAATCAAAATAATTTCGAGATTTGTGATGATGGTGTTTAGGAAAAGTAAACAAACTTTTTTTACACGGACTTTTCCATAAGAAGAAAAATTGAATTCCATCATTTGCTCATATAATTCGATCATTTGCTCATATTTGAATAGAAGAATAAAGTGAGAAACGAAAAATACATTCTCAAATACTTGAGATCTTCCAGATCTTGATTATCAACGTTGAATTCCTTATTTATTTCTCATTTTGAAATACTAACACATGATCAAAATGTTCCCTGTATATTCTTATGGGAGTCGATACTGTTCTAAGCACCATCGCATGATACTATCGCAAAATTTTGCGATACTATCGCAGAATATCGCGCACTTTGCTCGATGTTAGCAGTTAGTGACGTCACCTGAACGAAGAGGATAGGTATATGTGACCTGCGATGAGAAAAGGATGCTCATTGCCCACTGATAGGAACACCATTTCTCTCTGATTAGGCGTCCAATCAGAGAGAAATAGTGGTCCAATCACTGCAACCACAGAGAAAAGATGGTCCAATCAGAGAGAAATGGTGTTCCTGCCAATGGGCAATGAGCATCCTTTTCTCATCGCAGCTCGTATGTAGATGAGGAAACCTGAACGAGTGGGTGTAACACCTCCCCCCCCCCCTCGAAGGATAATTTCGCTTCCATTTAAGCCTTGCGTTCTCTTTCTACCAAGATTTTACCAAACAATTTCAATTGGTTTTGTACATCTCACCGACTTATGTAAAGAAAACAAAAATGAGACAAGCTGTTTTCATCTTGCGGGTTCCCCAGAGCCACAGCCTCTAAATTGTTTTTTGACTTCCAACCAACTGACTCACATCTCGTTGGTGCAAGTATGTTGGTGACGTGTTGAGCCAATGGTCCGTTCCTTCTTCTTCAAAACTTTTCTACTCACCTCAACTATTTTTATCCGTTTATGACAAGCTGGTGATTAGATAGGAAATTTGTAGTTACGGGGTGCATACCGGTCAAGTAAGTCAATCAAGAATCGTGAATACGTGTCAAATAAAAATCAAGGAGAGGGGAATATCACTTGTATCTAAAACCAGGAATAAGACGACTGATATTTCCTCAACCGGGGAAGGAGGGGAGGTTCACTTTCGAGATTTCTGATCTGGTAGACCCTCTCCATTGACGTCAGAAGACTGAGATCGAAATCTGGAGCTCCGAAAAAATATGTTTATCTCAATTTTCTCTTTTAATATAATTATTACTTGTACACGTATCGTTTGTAATTAAAATAGAAATAAGTTTACTGTGAACCGATACACTCTAGAAATACTTAATGCTATTATGTATTTAAAAAAGGCGACATATGGACGGACCACGTTTCAACAATTTTATTTTTCTTCTTTGTAGCATACAGATTAGCTTGCACGAGTGCATTTATAGAAGAATTGTACGTATCACACCGGGCACTTCCGCATAAAAACGAAGGTTAACGAGAAAATGGTAAGTACATACCTAATATTTCAAAAAAAAATTTACTACGGGTTCGTCTCCTCTTTCTTTCGATAATTAATGAAATTTTATTGTTTACGACTTTTAATATCTGTCTGATTGACCAAATATTGTCTTTATCAGTAAGTATTTGTATTTGTTTTTTGTTTTGTTTTTTTTTGTATTCAATACTTCTAAGTCGTTTGTGATCGTTGATATGTACAGAAGTTTTTGTTGTCATCGAGAAAAATGGGGAAAAAATTAAAAAGAGGCAGAAGAAAAAAAGGAAAGAAAGCGTAAAAAGAAGCAACATCGCAAATGAAATCATGGCAGTGGTGGTGGCTATCAATGTCAACAAGGTCTGCAACATGACCAGTAATCGTCTGCCTTCCTGTACATTTGGGTTTACGAGAGTAAGTTGACTTTTCACATTAGCGATGACCGTTTCGTGTTCGCTCTTCACTGACCGCTCTCATCGTGATCCGTACTTTGTCGATCTTTCGTTCGTTAATTTTCATTTATCATTTTTTTTAGATTTGAAAAAATTGTAAGCGATTCTTTTTTTCAACAAAATAAAGGACTTGTTTTTTGCTCAATTAGTAAATCTGTTTTAATCTAAAGTAATGACAGAATAATTTGGAGTCTCCTTATCTTCATCATTAATTTTTTTTTTTTTTTTTTTTTTAATGGAATGTTGAGTGAAAAATTATCGAAATAATTACTCATACTCTAATTGTGAAGTTTACGTTTCTTATTTGTTGTGCTGAGACCGTGAAGTGTTGTTCGACTGGAACGAGATTTCAATTTCATTGGACAAGAATCCAGTTTTTTTTGTCGTAAGTAATTCTAGACTTAAATTTTCGGTATTATTCGTTGCATTACTTTAAACTCAGGGAACGTATGCCTTTGCTCTACTGTCGGTCGCTAAAATTAAATTTGTTGCTAGGCTAGCCCCAGTTTCCCTCTACTCTCATAACCTTCAGTTAGCTAGCCTTCATAGCTCGTGGTTCGAAATTTTTTTGAAGTCCCAAAACTAGGTCGCAGTCCTCAAATCTTGAAAACCCTAATTTGAATAAATTTCCGAGTCCCTTATGTCGCTTAAATGTGAGTTGATCTAAATTTCAAAATTCACTGTTCAACATTTTTCAAAATCCGAAAACTAGGTCAAAACTCTTGACTCCTGAAAACCACACCAATTTTTCCCCGACCCCCAGCCCAAAGACATATTCTTATCTGAAAATGCAAGATACTGAAAGAATCAAGACGTATAATTTGAGAAATTGCATAATCTGATATAGAGCTATTTTCAAGGAGACAAGAATGGTATTTTATCTTCATCGAACAAATTTCGAGCGACTCTACACGCAAACGCTTGCATGACTTCCGTTCCCAGGCCCTGGCCTCTCTAAGGGCCTTCTTAAAGCTCAGAATTTTCAAATTCCCCTGGGGAATGTACCCTCCAACTAGAGTGGTAGTGGTCTTTTCTGACGGGGGGGGGGGGAGGAGATATACCTGCTAAATATTTTCATATAAATTATGTGACGCAGTGATGACATCACAAAAGAGTATAGTTTTAGGGATGATGATGTCACGCGGAGGTGACGTCATGGGTTGATGATATCTTCAAGGTTGGGGGTGAGGATGACTCAAGAAAAAAGTATACGTGTATCATAGAAGTCTTTTACCTAATGGCATCTCAGAACTCCTCACACTACATAACAACTTACCCTCGTATTGGCTCATGATCTTTCTTCTATTGTGAATTCTTCTTCATCTACAATCGTTACTACCATAAATAATGTCGAACCTCCCCTTTGTATTTTTGGAGGCAATAGTGGAGGTCAGTTTCTAGGCAGTCACCAGATTATTACGGCGAGAAGCCGTATTTATTCTCCTCTGTGATGTTTGCCTTCCTTAGTAGTATATAATTAGTATGATACAGACACACGATGTACATATCACACTAATTATATACTACATCCACATCTATTTACTCTAATTTAACGTTTTTTCAACATGCTCAACAAATCTCAATGAATGTAAAATCAATTCAAGAACCGATTTTTAACACACTCAATGAACTTTCAACAAACTCAAAATCGGTTTCAAGAATCAATAATCAGCTGCTTTAAAAAAATTAGAAGCCATTGCAGACGTTGCAATGGCAGCGGGGAATCCGCAATTCCTTAACTCGACCTCTCAGGTGGTGTGGAACTGAGTTGATAATCTTGTCATATAATTCAAATCGAAATTATCATTCTACATTCCCTCCTGTCATATATAGCTCGAGAGTCGAAATTCTTCTAAGTCCCCCTTCTATCATATATAGCTCGGAAGTCACAATTCTTCCAAGTCCCCCTCCTATCATATATAGTTCGAGGCTCGAAATTCTTCTAAGTCCCCCTCCTATCATATATAGCTCGAGACTCGAAATTCTTCTAAATCTTCTAAGTCCCCCTCCTATCATATATAGCTCGAAAGTCACGATTCTTCCAAGTCCCCCTCCTATCATATATATCTCAAGACTTGAAATTCTTCTAAGTCCCCCTTCTATCATATATAGCTCAAGACTCAAAATTTTTTAAGTCCCCCTCCTATCATATATAGCTCGAGTCTCAAAATTTTTCCGAGTTTTTGGTTGAACGGCGGACGGTAGCTCGAAAGTCAAAATTCTTCCAAGTCCCTCCCCCCTATTATATATAGCTCGAGACTTGAAATTCTTCCAAGTCCCCCTCCTATCATATATAGCTCGAGAATCGAAATTCTTCTAAGCCCCCCTCCTTTCATATATAGCTCGAGACTCGAAATTCTTCTAAGTCCCCCTCCCATCATATATAGCTCGAGTCTCAAAATTTTTCCAAGTTTTTGGTTGAACGGCGGACGGCGGACGGTAGCTCGAAAGTCACGATTCTTCCAAGTCCCCCCCCCCTATTATATATAGCTCGAGACTCGAAGTCCCCCTTCTATCATATATAGCTCGGAAGTCACAATTCTTCCAAGTCCCTCTCCTATCATATATAGCTCGAGACTCGAAATTCTTCTAAGTCCCGTAACCTAACCTAACCTTAAGTTACTAACTTCGCGGACGCGGACGTTTTCTGAGGATGTAATCTCCTAACAAAATGGATAGCGGGTTCCCCGCTAAAAAATCTGGCTCACATTTAATTTTACTACTATTCAACCAAAAAACCTGTATCATATTTAGTTTACTATTACTCAACCAAAATTCCAGTATCACATTCTTCAAGGTTTCAAGTCCTCAAGTCCGTAGATCCAGACTCACCTTTTTTCGGTACGTTCACCGAGCTTCAATGGAGCCTATTTCAACAATTAGATCAGAGCGAGAACCGATAAAATAAATACGCTTATAAATCCAATGAACTCAATATGGTAACAAATTTGTAATTTTTCCAAGCTCATATTCTCAACAGGTTCAACAAATTTCAATGTCTATAATTTCGGTAATAAATGCGTAATTTTCCCAAGCTCACATTTCTTTTTTTTGTACAAGGTCACCAAACAGCAGTTTGGTGCATAAGATTAATGTGTATAAGAGAGGAGAGAAAGAAAATTACGTATTCCTAATTCATTCATAGTTCATCAAGGTCACCAAACTTCTGTTTGGTCCATAAGACTCAATGCATTATAGAGAAAAACATACTGTATACAGACCAAACGGCTGTTGCTTCCATAAGACCAATGTAACTGGGAGAGAAAGAACTCTTAATTTATTCATACTGTATCAAGGTCACCCAACTCCTGTTCATAAGACTCAATGTGTTATAGTTGGACCATAAGACTTATCGAGTTATAGAGAGATGTGTACATCTGAGAGAGAACAAGAGTGTTGGAAAGAGAGAAAAAATTTAATATTTAGAATCCTGTTTTCTTAAAATCCCCACATATTGTACACTGATTGTACCAATTTCCTTTGAAATTTCTGGTTTCTTCTTTGCATTTAAATAACAAAGAAGTATGATTTTATCTTTGGTACTTACCACTCTAGAGAAAGTGATTTTACATTAAGTGCATGTTCTGACTTCTATTTTTTAATGTGGATTTAATTTCTTCCTCTGTAATTGAATATTTGGTTGTTTTATTACAAGTTCTACAATATCTCATTGAAGTTTTCATCATGTTTGTTAATTAATATATATCTAATAATTCATACTATTATTTCAATTTCTTTAGATTTTATTCATAAACTTGAAAATTGCCACATTACTAATTTTTAATTTTTAAAAATTCTTTATAAATTTTTTCTTTATAAATAATAGCTTACAATCAGCAAAATGGATTTAATCACAAAACTTCAAAATGAATTCTCTAGAGAAGAATCGAATCAAGGCATCATTGAAAGCATTGTGGATCCGATGGAGGGCAACGATTGGCACATTGTCTGGTTATTCTTGGAGAAGTACCCTGGCGATCCTCTTTCAATTCGATTTCAACAAATTTTTCCAAAAAAATGGACCCATAAATTCATTGTCGACGTATGCAGAAGCAGTTTTCAGAAATTGCAGGCCATATCCTCTGCGACCAAGATGAAAATGCGGGCTGATACTGGCGAGTTTGTTTCTCCATCTACACAGTGCAGTGCTTATCTACGTCAGAAAAAAAGTGCGTTATCAACGTCGCAAATTTTGTCAACCCAAGTCTACCACTAACAGATTTTATCTGAGACGTGTTTATGTCCGAAGGTTGGGCGTGATGACGTCACTAGCGACGAGAGGATGATGTCCTAGGGTCAGGAATGCATGTCCGTATCAATGTATTGAGATCAGCGATGGTGACGTCACTAAGGTTTGAGAGTGACGACATCACGAGTTGATGTCGAAAATGTGTTTATGTTCCAATATTGGGAGTGATGACGTCACTAAGGCTGGGAAGAGGATGTCACGAGTCAGGAATACATGTCCATGTCAATGTGTCGAGGTCAGCGGTGATGACGTCACTAAGGTTTGAAAGTGACGAAGTTAGAAGTTGATGTTGCAATTTTAATAAACTAATTTCATTGTCAAAAACGTGTTTATGTTCCAAGGTTGAGGGTGATGACGTCACGAGTTGATGTCACGAACGTGTTCATATCCCAAGGTTGGGAGTGATAATGTCATCAAGGACAAGAGGATGGTGTTCTAGGTCAGTATTGCACGACCATACGAGTACTAATGTCTCGAGGTCAGTGGTGATGACGTCATAAAGGTTTGAGAGTGACGAGAATACTCGTTGGTGTTGAAAATGTGTCCATGTCCCAAGGTTGAGGGTGATGACGTCACTAAGGCTAGAAGATGATGTTCTAGGTAAGTAGTGCACGTCCATAATAATGTCTCAAAGTCAGTGGTGATGACGTCACTAAGTTTGAGTGTGATGATTTCACCAAGGGTAGAGATGACGTCGCGAGTTCAAAGGTTAAGGTTGAGGATGAGGATGTCACGTTTGGATGAGGTTACAAAAGTGTTTACTTATATGTCTTAGATTGATAAAATTCTAGTACATATGAATATTACACGTGATTAACATCAAATAATAGAAATCGAAAGACATATGACAACATCGACGTAAAATAATAAAGAGCAAGTGAGGCGGAATGAAGGCGAGACATATCCATGATTTGAGTTCTACCCAAAAGGGGGGTATTTAATTTGGATGAAAATACTTCTTCTATGAAGGTGGAAGCTAAGTTCTTTATTCTTTGCGTAGAAGTTGGAGCTCAACATTTTTTCAAAACTCTCGTTTACAGAATTTGAGCAAAGTGGTTCAGCCTCGTGAATGCGGATACGAACTTCAGAATAGATAGGGGAGAGGGTGCTCGAAACCAGTCGCAGAGGACTTGATAAATTAGGAAAATAATTTCACGATATCCGCAAAATAGAGGGTAATAGTCATGGTATCTGGAGAATTGAAGTATTGAAAGATGGCGACCCGCATAACTTGGAATGAGTGCGGAACTATTCGATGATCGATGACTTTCAAGTTCTGTTCTTAGTCCATCTATGGCCTGCCCCCTTATTGAAATTATTTCTATTTTTACGTTTCTCGCCGTTAAAAATGTTGTGTGTTTACAGTTTCTAATTTACTAGTGTAAAAAAAGGACTCGGTTGCTTCTGGGTTCCTTAAATACCTGCGACTACATTTCTTAATAATATTGATAAATCATATGTTGTGACTCTACGACATAGGAGCCCTCAATAACTCTTGTAGCTGTAACAAGAAGGCTCCTTAACACAAGAGTATTTATCATAAGGTGCGCACTGGCTAAGAGACTGATTCTTGTACTTGACAATTTGCATACTCGAGAAAGTGAAATCCTGTCCAGCAATAATTTCTCAATTCCTCCTGGCAAAAACAAACTCCCGATTTCGCATTGACCTAGATTTTCAACTAATATTCTAGGAATATTTTTGACAACAACTAATCAAATTCGAAATATTTGGCGTATGATGTAGAGTATCAATAATAGATTAGGCGGTACACGTTCGTATAAAGATGGTTGACATTCAAACTTGGTAAATGATTAACATGTGCATCTTAAAGCATTAGCACCTTCGAGAGTTTCATTAGTTGGTTTGCTTTTGTATTATGTAGCGATTTTTTTCTCTCTTTTTTCTCGTCGTTGTCTCTGTTTGCCCCAACTTGAGCTATACGAGTATTATGTGGTTTGAGTTTACTCTCGCACTACTCTCTCTGTCTTTCCGTCATTGAATGCTCTTACCATCTTTACTTCGTATTTTTGTTTAGAATCCTCGCGCTATAAAAATCGCAGACGTATACCTGTATTGTCCGTGCTAACGAACTTACGAATTTTGTAATTACGTAAGAATGAAATAACTTTTATGCACGGTTGTAAGTTCGTCTTTGCAGTACATATGTGTGGCCTCTTGTTTGTTATAGCCGCACACAAGCTCAGCTAACAAGTTTTACGATTCCATAATTTTCAGTTTTCGTATTCATTCTTTTTCGAGAGTATTATTTGATTTTTGTGCACGGTATGCGAACGAAGCAAAATTGAAATATGAATGAAGAGGAAAAAAAAAAAAAAAAAGAAATACCGAATGAAAATATTCTTTTACGTAGTATCAACTGGCACATAGTCGGTACCGTGTATTCCGCTGTAAATACAATGACTAAACGATAAAAGTCGATGCTTATAATAATTCTCGTGTATCTTACCATGAATTACTCCAATTCACATCATTGTGTAAAATAATGGTGCGATATTTATAACGTGTTTTTCGTTTTCTTTAGCTCAATGAATTATTACCATCATTCCCTTTGAATAAACTGTGTGTCCGTTGTTGCGTCTTCTCTCTTTTTCTATCGGTAAATTGTAGGTCAATAAATCTGTGTACCGCCATATCGGTATGAATTAACCTGTACATTCTGCAAAAATGTTACTGTTTTGGTTTTTTATGCGTAGAAAGAATTATGTATAATATGCGGTGTCTCGATAAATGATAATCAAAAAGGGAGAATGTAAATGATTGACTGCGACTTCGATGTACTTCCTCCTTGAAGACGATATACCCATTTTATAAGAACGCAAAAGTAGGATGATGATGACTTCACATACTATTTTTCATTTTCATAAAATACGCTAATAACCAGGAGAATCTTCTCCGTTGTAGAGGCGTCTAAATAACGACCCCTTTCTCCCGTGTCTCGAACTTATCCGGAGGGTGTCACAAAGGCTGCTCTATTGGAGAGATATTCTTTTTCCTCGTCAATGGTGACAATTTTTGCTTGCTCAACTCTCCCGCTGGTTTAATTTTTTCCTATCATCCTCGTGAAAGAAAAACGAAATGGAGTAGAGGAAATGAGAATTAGCCAATGTACTTTTTTTTCTTAATCAACTCGTGACAATTCTTGCGCAATCCACCCTCTCTATCGTCTTCGTCTTACATGGAAAGGGGACTGGAGGTCGCCAACTCGTATAACTTTTTTCCAGACAACTTATCATAATTACTGCTTAATAAGTACTCATTCTATGAACTAGCTCTAAAACAATTCGTTCAATCTTTACCTAATTTCCAAAATCCGGCGCGGTCGTCTCATATAATGGAAACCTCCCGGTTGGTCGCTACGCCTTTGATTTTATGATAAAAAACTCTCAGCCTGTTTCGTTATAGCTGTTCAGGGTTGCCTTCATAACGTTAAGCGAATGGGACTCTCTTTTTAACAGGGAACCTGTTTTATGAAGGAGTAATTTGAAGACCAGTTGCCGTCCGGAAAAACGTAGGATTTGACTTTCAAGCTGTATATCAGGCCTATTCGAGTTTTTAACAGGTTATCTCTTTTATCGGAAAGGGTTTTCAGAAAAAAACAAGGTTGTTCAGAGGTCGATCTTCTTGTATCATATATAGCTCGGAGGTCGAAATTTTTCCTAACTCTCTCTCCTACCCCTCCCCCATCGTATATAGCTTGGAGGTCGTATCATAATTATATGTATAGCATCTAAGTCACAATTTTTCCAAGTCCTTTTTATAGCAGCTTGGAGATCAATATTTTTTCAGGCCCCCTCTTATCATATGTATGGACAAAGATGGTTCTTGAGGTAGATCCTAGGAGTCTCAAGTAAACGTGAAAGACGAATACTCCGACGTGGAGTAAAACATGCAAACCGCAGAAAAATAAAAGACGACGAGCGCTTTCGGTTAAATAACCATCTTCAAGCCTGAAATGAAAGCAACTGACGAACAAAAGAGAAGAACGAGGTATTAAGATCGTCCAAACGAGAAATCACGGTGTGAGTCATAAACCAGTTCGATCAGGCCATCTTCCGGAAAGTACGAATTGAGAACAGTGATACCGTCAGTGTTGAGATGACGAATTATCTCTATATTCTCGAGGGCGATACGCTTACGGTAGGAATTCTCCTTATGGAGGAGCTTTTCGGATCCCTCGCGGAAGCTGTGGCCACTGTTTATTAAGTGATCGGCGAAAGCTGACTCCCCTAAGTGTCCCTTCTTCCAAGACTTCAGGTGCTCAGCTACTCTAACTTTCATTTGGCGGCTGGTCTCACCAATATAAAAGCCTCCACAATCCTCACACTCCAACTTATACACACCACTCCTCTCATCAACAGGTATGGGGTTCTTCAGTCTCACAAACAACCTCTTGACTGTGGTAGAGTTGTAAAACGCGGGTCTGAAGCCAAACGGGCGAAGGGCCCGACCCAATTGCAGGAAGAACTTCCCCAGGAAAGGGAGACTGATCCAACGCAAACGGTGATCGGCTCGGGGGAGGGAGGTCGTGGAATCCAGGAGGCTCCTCGTAACTTTCCTCCGAACCATCACGTCAACATCGACATTGACCCCATTCACTCTGGCCAGGTGTTTTATTGTGATTAACTCTTTCTTCAAGGCAGACTGACTCAAAGGAATACGAGTCAGTCTGTGAACTAGGCTATGAAAAGCAGCCATCTTGTGGGCAACAGGACCGAACGAACCACCGTGGACTAAAACATCGGTCGTAGTATCTTTCCTGTAAATTCCAAACTTATGGATACCGTCTATTATAGAGATCGATAAATCCAAAAAGTTAATGGAAAATACCCCTATTTCCAACGTAAATTTGATGGAAGGGTACCAGGAATTGAGATACCTCAGAAACTCACCAAGGAGATCTGAGTGACCAGTCCAGGTACATAGAACTTCATCAACGTACCTGTGCCACTAATGAATATGATTAAGTAACACCTGGTTCGAGGAAAAGAGGTCAAGTTCAAACTTAGACATGAAAATTTCGGATATGAGAGAGCCTAGTGGTGATCCAATGGGGATTCCTACTTCGCCAGGGAACTCGAAAAATTTCCCTTCAAATTTACAGTAGTTGGGGGACCAGCAAGTATTTAGAAGATCGAAGAATCGTGAAGCTCATTATGAGGAATGTTGGCTTTGACGAGTAGCTCACCCATACGCTGGATAGTAGCAGCCTTAGGAATATTCGGGAACAAACCAACAACGTCAAACGAGCAGATGGTCGTTCCCGGGGGAAAACTTACATCCTTGAGGACGTCAGTTAAAGAGGCCGAATTCAAGACCGAATGAGGGGATTCAAAATCAATTCGATTTTGAACCAACGGTCAAGGAATTTGGCAAGGAGGTAGGTAGGAGAGGAGACGAAAGAAACTACGGGTCGCATCGGGGTATTGTTCTTATGCACTTTAGGCAGCCAGAACTATGTTAAACTTGTCGAAGATACTTATTCTCCAGTTTGTGTTCATCTCCACCGGATGACTGCACCACAGCCTTCTATGCTAAACCGCTGAACAGCTGAACTGAACCGAAACCAATCCCCGGGCGGACAGGAGGGAGGGGTGGATTAAACTTCCTTCCTTGAGCATTGAACTCGGTCGTTTTCCTCGCCCATTTGATTTTCAAGCCGTTTATTACAACACCACCACTTTGAATCAACTGCTCGTCCTCATGAATCTTCGTGCATGAAAAGAGTCGCGTATACAAATTAGACTGTCGTGATTGCTGTGCAATATATATCGGTGAGACTGACCGACAATTGAAGATGAGAGTAGAAGAGCACTACAATGCTTGGCGATCTTCTTCAAGAAATCTTTCCACTATCGCAGACCAACTCATCTCACCAAGACTCATTCTTTGCAAAGATTTCGCCCTTCTCCTCCATCATGGGAATTCGTATTTTAACAGGGATTTATGGGGGGCTATTTGAGAAATCTGGCGTGCGCCGTGCGCCGTCCAGCGAAAAACTTGGAAAAATTTCGACTCTCGAGAATATATGATAGGAGGGGTACTTAGAAAAAATTTCGACCCTCGAGCCATATATGATAGGAGAGGGACTTAGAAAAATTTCGAATCTGAAGCTATATGTATATGATAGAAGAGGGACTTGGAAAACTTTTGACTCTCGAGCTATATATGATAGGGGACAAATTTTTCCAAGTCTCTCTCCTATCATAAATAGCTCGAGATTTGAGAAAAACTTGGACTTTCAAACTACATTATACTAGGCTTATTTTACGTCTAGGCCTTCTTTATACTAGCTTTATCTAGGTCTAGGCTTCCTTGAATTTTCAATACCAAATCCTATTTGACTCATAAAACAGGTTCCCTGCGTTCCTCGTTTAACTTCGTTAAGGAAGCCGTCGTTTTATACGATTAGCGTTAGAACACCTCCTAATCATTCGTCATCTTTCTCTCGTCAACAAGAATTTACCGGACAAGGGTTTGGATGACTTGTGACTTTCTTCTTCTGCTCTTGTCGTTGTTTTCGTTTCCAAGCAGTTGTTTTTTGGCAGCTGAATTTCATTTTTAGTAAAGGCCTATCTATAGACGGTGCTCTCGTCTGAATATCTTTTTCAGAAAGTCATTCTAATATCCGCTGCAGAAGTTAGCTGCAGCAGAACAGACGTTTTCTACACAGATACAGACGATATAAGAGTATGATATCTGCAGCAGAAGGTTTTTAAGATTGTATATATTCTACAATTATACCGACGGTAGTCAAATAATGTACCTATGTCGTTGAAAGGGACTGCATATTAAATTAACCTATGTCCCTATTGACAATTTTTAAAACAATTTGTAACCTCCTGCGTCCGCTTCTCTGCTGAATTTCACCTCTTCAACTTCTTATATGCTTTATCTTTCGATGCTCTCCTTCTCTTTCTTCCCGTTTATTTAATTTTGATCGGGTTTTCATCAGTATGGTCGCAAACTCACTGTTCTCATTTTTTGACGTCAACTTTTTTCATCTTCTTTCTTTCCAGTAAATGAAAAACTGTTGATTATACGACAAAACTCAATATCGTAAACTCCTTTCACCTAGACGAAGAAATGAGGATAATACCCAGTTCAAAGGTCACCTTAAGAAAATTTATCAAAAACAGTCGAGCAATGACATAGGTCGGGATAAGATGATGTAACCTACATGTCTGCCTGATCGAATAATAAATATGAAAGACCAACGACTTAATCGTCTCATGATAATTCTTCATGGAACGTGTCTTCGCTCGTGTACTCTTCGTTTGTTAACTTCAATTGATGTAAAATCAGCATTTACAGGCATAAGTACAGAACTCTACTCAGATAATTTTTAGTCTGAAAAAAAAAAAAAAAAAAAATGTTATGCTAAATATGAATTAACAGGAAATTAGCATACTGTTTGTAATTCCGTTTAACAAAGATGTTTCTATTACATACAGCTCTCACCTTGATTCCTAATCATGACGAATTCAACATTGCTTTAAAATGCAATACTTTTAGTACTCGTAGTTTGGTAATTGTAGTCATGAATAAGGATGCGCTGCAATGAAACAAAATTTGTAGAAAAAAATGTCGAAAAGAATTGCAGCAACTTAGCAAGTAGGTTGACCTACGAATTTGAACTCGAGAAAATTATGAATATTATAATATATTTATGAAGAGAAGGTGTGTAAAAGAAAATACCGTCAAAGCGAATCGCAAGGAGATATAGGAGATTATCTCAATGCTGAAAAAACTGGTGTTTTTTTCCGTCATTGACTTTTTCTGTGAAAATAAAGTCTCTTGTAATCTCGTTAAAAAAGAAAAATTCGTTTATCGAATTCGTTTTACGCGGTGAGTGAACTATTTGGATATAAAACAGATCGGTCTTCTATCAATGACAATAACCTGAAAAAATTATAATCTTCTTTTCTTTTTAACCATTTTTAGTGACCACTTTCGATCTCAACACCGTTCATTTTCATTTTTCACGCCTATCGCTCTATATTCTCGAAGTCTTCACTTTCTTACTCTCCTCGTCCCCGAACATATTTCAGACGAATATAATTTCAATTATGGCGCCTCATTTTAGAATTCATTTCACTTAATAAGCTTGAGAATAGTATGGAGTGGGAGAGAATATTTAAAATCTCTTTCAACTTCTGGACCCACCAACAAATAGAGAAGTTAGAAAAGTGAAATAATAAATTTTGGGATTCAAGAGAAAAAGTGAAACTAATTCAAAATGATTGCCTGCTATTCTTAAAAGAAAACGCGTCCTACTTCTTTTTCTGCTTCTGCAAAGTTCAGGTACGACGTGGCAGCGAAATCTAATTAGAAACTGAGAGACTTGAAAGGAAAGCTCTACATGATAGTAGAGGAACTTGAAAAAATTTTAATTATCAACGAAGTTGGACTTCTGAAAAATTTAAATATCGAGCTATTATATAGGCTGGGTTGAAATTACGTCACCGTTTTCCCGTAAAAGCTAGTGGAAAATTGGTAACATCATTCTGGTCCACCTATGACAAGAGAAGGACCTGGGGAAATTTCGAATTTTTAGTTATATGTATGAAGGGAGGTGGACATTGAGCGTTACATGACAGGAAGGGAACTCACGAAAATTTAAAACTTTTCGGGACTCTGATTTTTGATTCAATTTTCAATCTCGAAATCAAATAGGTCCCACGATGGAGGTGCCTTGAATTTCTCGTTTAACTTCGTTAAGGAAGGCTTCGTTTTTCTCATCTCCTCTAATCGATTGAGAAAAAACGGGGGAAAAAACGATTGCTAAACCTCCAAAAAGTTTTGTGTTTTCCATATACAAATAGACAAAACGGATAAAGAGCAATTAGAACGAAGTCAGAAAAATTATTTCAGATTTTTCTATATTTCAAGATCTAATTTCGAAAAGGCAAAGTCAAAAAGAAACACCACTTCGAAAATTTCATTCAGGTAAGCCATAGAACAGGTTCCTGGCTCGAAAAATTAGGTCATATTCATTTTATTGAAGAAATGAAAATAATTTTGAACCTTTCTCCAAATAGTTTAATTTAGATAGGCGTGTGCACACCCCTTGCCACAAGCTTCTCTTCTAACAGGGAACCTGTTTTATCGAGGGGTTGAAAAAAATGGCCGCCGTCCAGCCAGCTGGCAACCTCAAGGTCGTTTAGAGGTTGATCTCTTATGGTATATAGCTCGGAGGTCAACAATTTTTTCCAAGTCCCTCTCCTATGATATATAGCTCGGAGATCGACATTTCTCTAAGTCCTTCTCCTACCATATGCAGCTTCAAAGTCCAATCCTGTGACGTCACAATTCGATGACGTCATAAGTCAACCTTACAACATCACAATCTAAATTTTTCAGATCGTACGTGCCCCATATTTCCAAGTCCCGCTCCTATTATATAGCTTGGAGGAAGGGACCTATTGCATCACTATTCGATTACGTCATTGAGCAGGTTTCTTAGGGGTGAACCCGCTATCTCTTTTGTTGAGGGGGTGTTTACAGAAATTGGTACAAATTCTTGTCACCCCACTGTATCGCAACTCTTTGTAGTATTCATCTAGACCCCCAAGATGAAGTGTGTATACTTCGAAACGTCGGTCGCTTCGTAAAAAATAAAAGTTTTGACGGAAGTGGCGTGAAGTTTTTTATTAAAAAATTGTTTACAGAAAAGCTAGCGCATGTGACGTCATTATTTTCGGGACAAGGAAAATTTTCAGCCTCCAAGCTTTATAATATAATGACAGAGGATTTGAAAAAATTTCGACTCTCCAGCTATATATGATATAGGAGTTTAGAAAATATATCCTTTGTTGAGGGGGTCCTCTCTCGAGCTATATATGGTAGAAGGCGGCGGGCGTAACGTAAAAAATCGTTGTCTTTTGGGTTATACTAGGTTCAAGCTTATAAATATTAGGCCTATACCCCGTGAGTGATTGAAAATCTGTGACTTTATATATACACCCCCCCCCCCTCCATTGTTATCCTACACTAGGCCTGGTATAATAAAGCTAGCTTAAAGTAGGCTTCGACCTCCGAATTTCAATAGCTTGAGGCAGGCCTATACCTTGTGGGTGAGTGAGAAATCTGCGAGTTATTTCAGCCTATACTAGGCTTAATATAGACCTGTAGTAGGCTAAAGCCTCTTTACTAGGCTAGATCCTACTACATAGTTCAAGTCCTAGTATTATAGAGCTAGTATAAAGTAGGCTTGGACCCCCGCATTAGCATAGCTAGTATAAAGTAGGCTTCGACCTCTGAATTAGCATAGCTTGAAGCAGGCTTGTGGGTGAGTGAGAAAGCGAGTCTCCCCCTCCCCTGATTTCAGCCTATACTAGGCTTAATATAGACCTGTAGTAGGCATCTTCAAGGGGGTGAGGAACAAGGTTCAAGACCCGCCAATCAATTGGGCCTAGTGGAAAAACCTCAATATAGCCAAATGAATAAAGATCATGATTCATGTCCTTCTTAGTAACTAATGCCTTTACAGGGGCTCACTCGGAGACCCTCGTTCGCCCCCCTCCTTTAACTACAATATAATACCGGTATAATTAAACCTGCTATATGTATTATTATGTCTTTATAATTAAAGCAAAGTCTTGTGGTAAAGTAAGCTTGAGCCTAGTATAACCCTACTCCAAAGAAGTTCAAGCTCGACTAGTAAATACCACAACAGGTTCCCTGTTTGCCTCAATTAACAAAGTTAATGAAGGCAATTCCGAGCAGCTAGTCATGACTGCTGCGAGTTTTTTTAAATGTTTTGTACGTAATTCAAGTTTCGATACTTATGGTTCATTTTGTATTACTATTGTTAATTTTGCTCCATGTTGGTACTTTATTCTATTTATTTTCTCTTCGTCCAGTTTTCTTCCTTTTTCTTCATCTTCTCTCCTTGTATGTCTTACTTATCAAAATTATTCTGGGTCCTCCTGATTTAAAGTAGGTTGATAATATCACAAAATTTGGACGCAGCAGGACCCAGGTCGAAATTTTCCTTAGTTCTATTCCCATCATCTCAGATGATGAATTCTTTTAAAGTTGAACTCAGCTCGAGAGTCGACCTTTTTCTGAGTTTCGTCCTATTATATATACTCGGATGAAGATTTTCCTGAGTTCCCTTCTCCATCATTATATACGAGTAAAGCTTGAGGGTCTACATTTCAAGTTCCACTCCTATAAACGTCCCTTTCCTACCATGTGTTAGTAGGTCGGAAGTCAAAATTCTTCCAAGTACCTTTCTTATCATATACAGCTCGAGAGTGGAAATTTTACCAAGTCCCTCTATTACCATACGAACGCGCTGATATGTAGCTCGAGAGTCAAAATTCTTCCAAGTCCCCTTCCTATCATATAAAGCTTAGAGCCTGAAGTTTCTCCAAGTTCCCTTCTGTCATATATAGCTCAACAGTGGAAATTTTTTCAAGTCCATTTTCTATCATATAAGCATAGCTCGAGAGTGGAAATTTTCGGAAGTCCCCCTTCTATCATATATAGCTCGAGAGTGGACATGTTTGGAAGTCCTTCACCTATCATATAAAGCTTACGGGCTGAAATATTTTCAAGTCCCACCAATCATATATAGCTCAGAAGATGAAACTTCTTCAAGTTTCTATCATATAAAGCTGGAGAGTCGAAATTTTTCTGAATCCGCCTTCCACCATATATAGCTCGAGAAAGGACCCCCTCAACAAAGGATATATTTTCTAAACTCCTATATCATATATAGCTGGAGAGTCGAAATTTTTTCAAATCCTCTGTCATTATATTATAAAGCTTGGAGGCTGAAATTTTTCCAAGTCCCGAAAATAATGACGTCACAATTTGAATGCGCTCGCTTTTCTGTGAACAATTTTTTAATAAAAAACTTCACGCCACTTCCGTCAAAACTTTTATTTTTTACGAGGCGACCGACGTTTCGAAGTATACAATACTTCATCTTCGGGGTCTAGATGAATACTACAAAGAGTTGCGATACAGTGGGGTGACAAGAATTTGTATCAATTTCTGTAAACACCCCCTCAACAAAAGAGATAGCGGGTTCCCCCCTAAAAAACCTGCTCAATGACGTAATCAAATTTCCTCCAAGCTATATAATAGGAGTGGGACTTGGAAATATGGGGCACTTACGGTCTGAAAAATTTAGATTGTGATGTCGTAAGGCTGACTTATGACGTCATCGAATTGTGACGTCACAGGATTGGACTTTGAAGCTGCATATGGTAGGAGAAGGACTTGGAGAAATGTCGATCTCCGAGCTATATATCATAGGAGAGGGACTTGGAAAAAATTGTTGACCTATACCATAAGAGATCAACCTCTAAACGACCTTGAGGTTGCCAGCTGGCTGGACGGCGGCCATTTTTTTCAACCCCTCGATAAAACAGGTTCCCTGTTAGAAGAGAAGCTTGTGGCAAGCAGTGTGTACACGCCTATCTAAATTAAACTATTTGGAGAGAGGTCAAAATTATTTTCATTTCTTCAATACAATAAATATGACCTAATTTTTCGAGCCAGGAACCTGTTCTATCGCTTACCTGAAGGAAATTTTCGAAGTGGTGTGTTTTTTTGACTTTGCCTTTTCGAAATTAGATCTTGAAATATAGAAAAATCTGAAATAATTTTTCTGACTTCGTTCTAATTGCTCTTTATACTCTTTGTCTATTTGTACATATATGGAAAACACAAGACTTTTTGGAGGTTTAGCAATCGTTTTTTCTCAATCGATTAGAGGAGATGAGAAAAACGAAGCCTTCCTTAACGAAGTTAAACGAGAAATTCAGGGCACCTCCATTGTGGGACCTATTTGATTTTGAGATTGAAAATTGAATCAAAAATCAGAGTCCCGAAAAGTTTTAAATTTTCGTGAGTTCCCTTCCTGTCATGTAACGCTCAATGTCCACCTCCCTTCATACATATAGCTAAAAATTCGAAATTTCCCCAGGTCCTTCTCTTGTCATAGGTGGACCAGAATGATGTTACTAATTTTCCACTAGCTTTTACGGGAAAACGGTGACGTAATTTCAACCCAGCCTATATAATAGCTCGATATTTAAATTTTTCAGAAGTCCAACTTCGTTGATAATTAAAATTCTTTCAAGTTCCTCTACTATCATGTAGAGCTTTCGCCTTTCAAGTCTCTCAGTTTCTAATTAGATTTCGCTGCCACGTCGTACCTGAACTTTGCAGAAGCAGAAAAAGAAGTAGGACGCGTTTTCTTTTAAGAATAGCAGGCAATCATTTTGAATTAGTTCCACTTTTTCTCTTGAATCCCAAAATTTATTATTTCACTTTTCTAACTTCTCTATTTGTTGGTTGGTCTGTGGGTCCAGACGTTGAAAGAGATTTTAAATATTCTCTCCCACTCCATACTGCACTCAACCTGTTTTATGAGGCACGTGGAATGTAGATTGTGACGTCACAAGGCTGACCTATGACCACAGGCCCAAACTTTGGAGCTATATATGGGGGACTTAAACCCTCTTTTGCCAAGGTGTAACTTGGACCATTTCGACGTCATCAGATCATGACGTCAAAGGGTCGAAAAACGATCACAGGGTCAGAGTCCAAATTTTTTCAAGTCTCATCTCTGAGCTACATGGTAGGAAGGGAACGTGGAACTGAGTCCCTACCCTATCATATAATATAGCTCAAAAGTCGAAATTTTAACGGTAACCTGTCGTATGTTTCTTTTTTTTTTGAGAAATTCGCCGTACGCCGTGCGCCAAAACTTGGAAAAATTTCGATTCTCGAGCTATATGTATATTCAAAGCTCCTAAAATATGTTCAGGTCACTGATGACGTTCTATTTTATACTAGGCCTTTAGAAGGTCTAGGCCACCTTTATGCTGCAAAGTAGCTTCGTGAACTCTCAATACTAAAACCAATTTGACTCGTAGAACAGGTTCCCTGCGATCCTCGTTTAACCATCGTTAAGGAAGTCGTCGTTTTTCCAAGTCCCTTGCCGTAATATATGATTCAAGGGGGAATTGAAAAAATTTCCCCGCTCATCATATAATATCATTATTCAAAAGTCAAAATTTTTCCAAGTTCAACTTGGAGTTATGTATGATAGGGGGGGACTTCGGAAAATTTCAACCTCCGAGCTTTATATGATAGGAAGGAGACTTGGACTTAATAAACATGAAAGAGAAATACTCCGACGTGGAGTAAAACATGCAAACCGCAGAAAACATGAAAAGACGACGAGCACTTTCATCTTTAAGCCTGAAATGAAAGCAACTGACCAACAAAAGAGAAGAACGAGGTATTAAGATCGTCCAAACGAGAAATCACGGTGTGAGTCATAAACCAGTTCGATCAGGCCATCTTCCGGAATGTACGAATTGAGTACAGTGATACCGTCAGTGTTGAGATGACGAATTATCTCTATATTCTCGAGGGCGATACGCTTACGGTAGGAATTCTCCTTATGGAGGAGCTTTTCGGATCCCTCGCGGAAGCTGTGGCCACTGTTTATTAAGTGATCGGCGAAAGCTGACTCCCCTAAGTGTCCCTTCTTCCAAGACTTCAGGTGCTCAGCTACTCTAACTTTCATTTGGGGGCTGGTCTCACCAATATAAAAGCCTCCACAATCCTCACACTCCAACTTATACACACCACTCCTCTCATCAACAGGTATGGGGTCCTTCAGTCTCACAAACAACCTCTTGACTGTGGTAGGGTTGTAAAACGCGGGTCTGAAGCCAAACGGGCGAAGGGCCCGACCCAATTGCAGGAAGAACTTCCCCAGGAAAGGGAGACTGATCCAACGCAAACGGCGATCACGGATCGTGTCTCGGGGGAGGGAGGTGGTGGAATCCAGGAGGCTCCTCGTAACTTTCCTCCGAACCATCACGTCAACATCGACATTGACCCCATTCACTCTGGCCAGGTGTTTTATTGTGATTAACTCTTTCTTCAAGGCAGACTGACTCAAAGGAATACGAGTCAGTCTGTGAACTAGGCTATGAAAAGCAGCCATCTTGTGGGCAACAGGACCGAACGAACCACCGTGGACTAAAACATCGGTCGTAGTATCTTTCCTGTAAATTCCAAACTTATGGATACCGTCTATTATAGGGATCGATAAATCCAAAAAGTTAATGGAAAATACCCCTATTTCCAACGTAAATTTGATGGAAGGGTACCAGGAATTGAGATACCTCAGAAACTCACCAAGGAGATCTGAGTGACCAGTCCAGGTACATAGAACTTCATCAACGTACCTGTGCCAATAATGAATATGATTAAGTAACATCTGGTTCGAGGAAAAGAGGTCAAGTTCAAACTTAGACATGAAAATTTCGGATATGAGAGAGCCTAGTGGTGATCCAATGGGGATTCCTACTTCGTCAGGGAACTCGAAAAATTTCCCTTCAAATTTACAGTAGTTGGGGGACCAGCAAGTATTTAGAAGATCGAAGAATTCGTGAAGCTCATTATGAGGAATGTTGGCTTTGACGAGTAGCTCACCCATACGCTGGATAGTAGCAGCCTTAGGAATATTCGGGAACAAACCAACAACATCAAACGAGCACACGGTCGTTCCCGGGGGAAGGCTTACATCCTTGAGGACGTCAGTTAAAGAGGCCGAATTCAAGACCGAATGAGGGGATTCAAAATCAATACGATTTTTGAACCAACGGTCAAGGAATTTTGCAAGGAGGTAGGTAGGAGAGGAGAAGAAAGAAACAACGGGTCGCATCGGGGTATTGTTCTTATGCACTTTAGGCAGCCCGTACAATAGGGGGGGGGGTGTGGGGTTAGGAACAAGGAGGACTTTTTTCAAAGCAGGAGTTTTGATAACAGCCTCACTCCTGTTGATGACACACCTAACTTCTTTGACGTGCTTGGGAAATCTGAAATCCTCACTCTCTTTAGCATCACACTGCTGTAGGACTTCATGGACCTTAGAAGAATAGGCCGATCTCTCCATCACTACAACAGCGTTGCCCTTGTCAGCCTTAGTGACGATCAAATCTCCCTCTTTCATCTTCCTCCGTAAACCCTGAATCACTCCTCCCAATTTATTAATCATGCGAGGGAGGGGTTTATTACGGACTAATTCGGCACAGACTTTCTGGGTATTAAAACCAGGACCAATCTTAACCGCAAGATCCGCAACGACATTCGCCAAGGTTTCATCATTCTTGAGGGGAGGCATACTGAACTTCAAACCTTTCTCAAGGAGGGATGTTTCGTCACTATTGAACACTACCTGACTATTATTTATGAGGGGGAGGATGGAATTTATGAACGACAACACCATCACTCACCCCCTCCTCAACCACCTCCTCATTAACCGTCATTAGGGAGGACAGCTTCTTATTTTTCCTCTCCTTCAACTTCGCCTCAAACTTCCGACACTTTTCATTGACGTCCCGCATAAAGTAATCAAACTCAAGGGGGGGGGGAGCATGCCGGAGAGTCTCGAATAGACCATAAGGTTTAATCTGGTCGTGATATTAAATTTACCATACCATCTTCGCAACTCTGTTCTGATCCACTTCTCCCTCATATAATTTTCTAGTTTCTTAGTCGTAACCTTACAATCGGAATAAAACCGGAATTTAACGAACTTGGGTCTCAAATACAACACTAAACACCGACGAAGAAACCAAATATGAGAGGAAAACGAAGCGCGTTGCTTCCGAAATTTCAGAAAAAGAACTGTAAATACGCCGCAGAAGCGTCGTTTAATTGAGACTTGGACTATTTTTGTTTTGGCCGGATTTCACACGGCGCGCGAAGTACAGAAAATTTTTCGAAAAAACCCACATAAAACAGGTTCCTTGTTAAAAATGTCACAAGTTCAAAATTATTCTCAAAATTTAAAGACTCGAATGTTGAAAAAGAAGAGGCGAGGAATTGGAAGAAAAGAAAATATGAAGTATCATGGTATGTGGGCACATAAACTTTATCTCTTCATATTCTGGAAAGTACGAGGGATCAAGTCAACTTTTCCAAAGAGTTGAACCCTCAGGAAAAATTTTCATCACCCCTTAATCGATCGAAAAATATCGTCAACATTCAAAAAAAGTTCAACATATTTGTCAAAATTCGAGGACACAAAATATTGAGGAAGAAAGAAAGAACAAAATGCGAAGTATCGTGATATATGGGCACATTAACAGGTTGTCTCTATCGTACTTATTCATCATAGAGTTTATTAATTTGGCGACCCCCTCCCATTTCGCGCGTGGATTTTTCATCGTTCGCTTTATTTCATTCAACAGCATACTTTCAAAATAATATTCGTTCGTGATTCATACACGATTTTGGAATTTCATTAAATTTAGGAGATAGATTTACGCTGTCACATCTCCGTCGTCGAAATTCGCGGTGGAAATTTATTTTCAAAAGCCCGATTAAAAATCTACTTTGTACGATACCGTCTTCTCGTTAACCCTGATGAATGATCTGATTCAAACTTGGGTTACATCTATTAATTTTCGCGGACGAATTTCGCCAGCAAACCGCAAACCTGTTTGCGGTTGTTCATAATAATATACGATATTAGGCATAATCCTTTTAAAAAATTCAATTTTCATACTTGATACATTCCAAACGTTGAATTTGAAATCGGACGAAAGAAAACAATTCCTTTGGTGATGGTAATGAAATTTTTTTTCGACTCACTCTCGGAGGCTCTCAGCATCGTGGTAATTACTGTTATTATTCCAGCAGGATATCACATCGGCGTCATTGACCGAATACAATATTATAGCGATGAGATAACTACTCTGCATGGTGATCTGGTCGATCCGGTCTTTGATTTAGAGGTTTAACTGTAGGAATATAATTCAAATAGCGAAAAAATGCGTTTACAACAGCCGAACTTATTCGTAGAATTGTGTGCACAGCACACGATTTGTATACTCTCAAAGTCTTTGTGATGAGAAGAACTTAAGCGAAAAGGAGCAGGGGTCATTTCGTATGGAGCCTAGTTCATCATTTGCAGCTTATTTGAAGGCTTTTTACGTATCAATTATTTTTAAAAACAGCGATTATTAGATTCTCATAAATATGCAGGTTTCTATGATTTTAAACGGGATAAGTTCAAAATTTCGATCGTCTCAAATTTCCATCTCCTTAGCCGTTAGCTGGCCATACCCATGCAGCTGATGATGTTGAGAATGGGCCAGATTTCGAGCTAGCAGCTGTGAACTGCACGATGACGCGTCAATCTCGAAGATATTGCAAATCCTCTTATTTGTTTTCTTGCACTTTTAAATACTCATTCTACAATTTTCATTCAATAAAATTGAAGTAGATGACGCTAATATCGGGTCAATTGAGTCCGTCTTGTATTATGAATACAGACTCTTAAAAACTCAAGATCGCCAAATCGCCATCTTTGCTATGTTAAATTTTGGTACCCGAAAACGTTGAGTTAATTTATCCCGCCAGATGTCGCAGAGTCGCGCACTCGATATATTCTTATGCACTGAGAAAAATTTTGGTGGTACTTTCAACTAAAAAACATAGTAAAGCTGGTCCAGTCGAAGATTATGGTTACAACGACTAAAAAATATAGTTATACTTACGAGAAAAAGTAGTGAATAAAACTAAATATTACTGAAATTGTTCAGTTGTTTTTACTAAAAAATCGTGACTGGACCGGCTTTACTATGTTCTTAGTCAAATTTACTATAGTTTTTTCTCTGTGTGGGGAAAAGAAAATTCACGGATTCACTCGAAGTTAGACGCCTCTGAAAGAAAATTTTATGCGGAATAAATTCACATAGTCTCTTCATTTTTTTGAAGAACTGAATTTTTACAGAGAAAAATGAATTTGAGTGTCAACTCCTGTCTTGAAGTGCTAAAGATTGACCGCAGCGATTTCATGCGTGCGACACAACCAACGAACTAGTGAAGTTAGCGATCTTTGTAGTTACGAACAATTATGAAAAATTTTAGCGATCTCAAAGTAGAGGCAAGTAACGATAATAAGATGATTGATATTGCAGGGTCACCAATTTCCGAAAACTAGAAAAAGTCGATGAATTTTCTGAGACTCGTCACATTCACGAATAAAAAATTTTGGATGTGAACTGAAAATTTTATTTACTCATTTATTAATTTGGACCCTTTTTAGCCAAACCCAACCAAGCAACATGATAACGACCTGGGGAAAAGGAGAATCTCCGCTTAGAGTAAAGGAACATTTTCTTCATTTCTGTAGATTGTTATCATGTCGCTTGGTAGGGTTTGGCTAAAAAGGATCCATTTGGTCATTGTTCTGATGGGAAAAGGGTTGGAGATTGTAGTCTGGAAAAACCTGGAAAAGTCTGTCAATTTTTTTTTTTTTTTTGGGGGGGGAGGGGAGGGGGAATTTTGATCACCAGAAATTGACGTTCAATTTGTCAAAATTTAAGATCATTTCAGTGAACGTAATCCTGAAATCAGCTATAATGAAGATATTTTGTGAAGTTGAGTAAGGTGGAAAAGGCTCCGGCATATTTTTTATTGTATCTACCTATTAGTGCGTCGATTCGTATAATGAATTACATCATTCTGTATAGAAATAATATACGAGTAAATTATACAAAATTAATTCAATCCTAAAACTTCAGTGTTGCGTTGTGTCTTTCTATCAGTGGAGCACACTCCCAATATATCTTTCGCGCTAATCTCCTTTCTTATACTTTTGCTAATTACTAAAGTCATCACTGTTACTGTTATTTCGTATTTCGAAAAGAAAATTTAATAAATTAGATGGGTTTTGGGTTGAACAGATAATTTATTAAAGGGAAACTCCCATGATATTATTGTTAGAATGGAAAAAATGTTTTAGGTATTTCTCGTACAAGTTGCGAAAATCAAAACGATCGAAAAAGAATCGTAAATTATAATTATAAAGTGATCTTCTTACTTCGGTTCTTAGTCTAAGAGTGCGAGACAAAAAAAAAGGGGTATGCCTAGAAGCTTAATTCCTACGCGGGAGAAGCAGATTGCGGCCAGAAGAAAAGTTGGTAGTACGCAACCGAATTGCAACCGAATAGACGTACACTGCGACCGCTGAAAAATGAAACACATTACGACGGTGTGGAATAAAAACCACGTAAGTCCAGAAATCCAAAAATTACAGGAGAAGAAAAAAATGTTTTAAAAATTCAGTTCTGTTCTTATGGGTATGAAATTTTTGTTCTGTATTTTGTGGGTGGTACTCAACTAATTTATCCATTTAGTGGACCCTTAGGACAACATGGGGGGAGTAATAACGGTTGAAATGGACTTACGTGCATTTCTTTCTTAGTGTTCACGGAGTTACGTGCTTTTCTTTTTAGTGTAACTCGGATTTCTCACTTACATGATTTTTAAATGTCTACTAGGGGCGGTTTTGTGCATTTTAGAATTACGGGATTTCATATTTAGATTATTCGATTTTTTTTTTCTATAAGAAACAACCACAAACGCACTTCCGATAAAAAGTGGACTTACGGGGTTTTTATTCCACACCGTTTTAGTGTCTTTTCACGCAACTGTTGGTAGTGCATGGCGCAAAAAAAAAAAAAAAAGAACATCCATATACCTCCTTCTCACCAACAACCACACAAAAGATGATCAAGGGGCTTACAAAGATTGAAAACGTCCTTGCCTGCCTCGTATTTGCCTCCATTGGTGTACAGGGTGGACCAGAAAGATGTTACCAGTTAAATGGGAGTTTGCGCTAAATCTGTCGTAGCGCGAAAACGCGAAACTTTAGATGTATACTTCAAATATACGAAATTTGTATCTCAACTTTATCTTTAATATGCGCCATATCTGAAGTTTCTACGACTTTTCTGAGCCGAGTTATGGACCAAAATGTGCCGAAAATTCACCAAATCGCCAGGGTTCCCAAAATAGGGCTCGAAAATTAGTTAATTTACAGTATTAAGCTGAATTTCGAAAATTTTAATGATCAAATTACTGTTTTTTAAGTAAATTTGGACGGGGAAAACGAAAAAAATAGTAACAAAACCGTAAGAAGCACCAAAATGGGTTAATGGGCCTAAAAAGGGCCAAAATTTCCCAAAGTTGGAAAATCGATCATACTTTTGAATTGTAATTTGATTTTTAAGTGGAATTTTGCGCTGAATCCGAAAAAAATTCTTTAAAAGTTCTTCGAAGCACCAAAAAGGGGTTAATGGGCCTAAAAAGGGTCAAAATTTCCCAAAATTGGAAAATCGTTCAAACTTTCAAATTTCAATTTTATTTTCAAGCGGACTTTCGCGCTGAGTCCGAAAAAAATGTTTAAAAAATTCTTTGAAGCACCGAAATGGGTTAATGGGCTCAAAAAGGGTCAAAATTTCCCCAAATTGGAAAATCGTCCAAACTTTCAAATTTTAATTCATTTTCCAGTGGAATTTCGCGCTGAGTCCGAAGAAAATGCTTTAAAAATACTTCAAAGCACCAAAATGGGTCGACGGGCGCAAAGAGAATCAAAATTCCTCCGAGATGAAAAATTTGCGTAATCTTCAAGAGTGGTTTTCAATTCTGAAGTAAAATTTAGCGCCGAGTCCGAGAAAAATACTGAAATAGCCCTTGATGATCTCCAAAATGAAAAATGAAAAATTTTTCTCATTCTGCTGTAAAATGGTTGATTCAGGGGATGGAAGGAATGTCGACAAGTTCGTCTGTTAAGTGCTCGCAGAGTGAGAGAACGACTAGCGTCGGGTGACAGATCCGAAAGAGGGAATTGTAGAAATTCTCCACACTTGGGGATTGGAGGGAGACGACAAATGCATCTTCTGTTGAAGGTTCGCAGTGAGAGGTCGACTTGGGCTCTGCGTATGATCCAAGCGGGAAAAAGTGCGAAAACTCTCGTTGTTTCAGTCAAAGAACGCAAAGTTGGTCTTCTGTTGCGTGCTTGCGATGAGAGATCAACTGACGCCCTACCTATAAACGAAGCGGGCTAAAGTGCAAAAACTCCTAGATTCAGGCAATGGGAGGATATACCGCAAAATTGGTCTCGCTCGTGATAAGCGATCAGCTACAGCATAGTCTTTGATTGAGGCAAACGAACGCCCGGATTTTCTCGGGGTTTCACCCGGAGGAGGGAATGATACCGGCAAGCTCGACTTTCGTCATGAGCTCGCGGTAAGAGAACGATGAAGACCCCGTGCATGACAGAGGCAGGCGAATGATCCCTGGTTTCAACATAGATCAACTGAGGCCCCGTGTATGATCGAGGCGGGTGCTTCCGCAAAAACTCTTCATTTTAGAGAAATTGTGATGATCTCTGGGGCCCGTGGTTTCACGCAAAGGAGGCCATGATGCCGTGAAGCTCGTCTCCCGGTGTCAGCTCGCGATGAGAGAATGGATAGGGCCCCAGATACCATGAAGGCAAACGAATGCGCGGATATTCTCGTGGTTTCTCAGAAAGGCGCGAATGATACCGTGAAGCTCGTCTTCTGTTGGTAGCTCGAGGTTAGAGAACAGTCAGGGTCCCACTTTTGATAGGGCCGGGTGAATGCACAGAAATATTCGTGGTTTATCACAAAAGAGAGAACTTCACGGCTTCATTTGCGCCTTTGTGAGAAACCACGAGAGTTTTTGAGCATTCGTTTGATTCCGTGGTATCGGCGGCCCTATCCAATCTCTCACCGCGAGCTGACAACGGAAGACAAGCTTCCTTGAAATGTCACTCTCTCGGCTGGCGCTACAAGAAAATGATTGCACTCTTACCCGCATTCAGTGTTAGAGGAATATGGCCAATTAATCACTGCGAGTTCACAATGTAAGACGAGCATCTCAGTACCATGCTCTCCATCGCCTGATGGAACAATGTGAATTTCACACTGTTACCAGCTTCGATCATACGCAAGGCCTCAAACGATCACCGCGAGCAATCTTTGTTCTCACGAAGCTCAATTTCTTTGAGAACCAAATGAAATTTGAAAGACTAAGCGATTTTCCAAATTGGTAAAATTGTGATCATTTTTGAGCACTTTCACACATTTTAATGCTTCGCATTCAACAGTTTTTTTTTTCAACTCAGCACACAATTCTACCCTAGAATCAAGAAAAACTTTGAAGGTCAGGCAGAAATATTGACCCTTTTTGGTCTCATCAACCCATTTTGGTGCTTCGCAAAATTTCTTAGGTAACAATTTTATTCAGATTCAGCGCTAAATTTTATCTCAGAATCGAGAAAAACTTTGAAGGTTGGGAGATTGGGGAAATTTTGACCCTTTTTGGGCTCATAAACCTATTTTGGTACTTCGCAGAATTTTTCAACAATTTTATTCAGATTATGCCTAAATTTTATCTCAGAATCGAGAAAAACTTTGAAGGTTTCGATTTTATCATTTTGGGGATTTTTGACCCTTTTTGGGTCCATTCACCCATTTTGGTGCTTCGCAAGAATTTTTCAACAATTTTATTCAGATTCAGCACTGAATTTCATCTCAGAATCGAAAAAAACTTCGAAGATTAGGCGGTTTTATTATTTTGGGGAAATTTTGACCCTTTTTGGACCATTAACCCATTTTGGTGCTTCGCAGAATTTTTTAACAATTTTATTCAGATTCAGCGCTAAATTTTACTACAGGATTGGGGAACACTTTGAAGATTACGCGATTCTTTCAATCATGGAAAATTGTTTTTCGATAATTCACAACTTTGGGAACCCCTGCTCTAAAATTTCGGCACATTTTGGTCCATAACTCGGCTCAGAAGAGTCGTAGAAACTTCGGATATGGCGCAAATTAAAGATAAAGTTGAGATACAAATTTCGTAGATTTGAAGTATACATCTAAAGTTTTGCGTTTTCGCGCTACATCAGATTTAGCGCAAACTTCCATTCAACTGGTAAAATCTTTCTGGTCCACCCTGTATATTGATTTTGAGAGCATTCGATCAGGAAGTTTCCCGGAAAGTGTAGCCCTTCATGACAATATTGGGCTGCCGTTGAGATTTCTAGTATGTTGTTCAGGACCACATGCCAAACCATTTTCAGCAAATAAACGTTTGCCCCAATTGATTTTTTTTGCTCAAATTTGCCAACACTATAGGTAGAATCGAATCGGTTCCATGCTACACTACGTGTCTCTGGAGAGACATGTCAGCTTCTGTGCTGTGTCACTTTTTTTTATTTTGTTTTTCAAATATCTCTACGCGGACATCATATTGAACAAACTAATTGTCTGCAGCCATATTGCTAGCGCTTCTTGACAGGGTATGCCCTCTTCGCAAGTTTCACGTAGATCAGTTTTACGCTCAGGTATTTTCTTTGTAGGTAGCGCGGTCGGCGAGGAAAATCCCAAAAAATCGTATTGAGGGTTTAGCACGCATTTTCATCATATAATAACTGCTGCAAGAGCTCAACTTTGGAGGCGATTTGCTCGATTTTTATCGCGTCAGTGGTGAAATTGCTAGAATACTTTTTTATTTTGAATTTGGCGAGGATTATTTTTGTACTGAGGTATTTTCATCGTAGGTTGCGCGATTCGCGAGAAAAAACTAATTTTCATGGAACATTTGCCTCCTCCTCGGGGCCATTTTCTCTCTCAAGTTCATATCTTAGTACGACTGGACTGTAATTTAAAAAGTGTACTTCGCCGAGTACAATTCTTGAAAGAGAGATAAGGTACCTACAAGGATGTTCATTTGTCCTTATCTTTCTTAGTGGGCTGAGTACAGCAAGTCCGAAACTTCAGACTATGTTACAGAAAATTGAACATCCCGGGTCTAAAACTTCGCGGATCGTTCAAGAAAGACTGTCTCGATTGAGGTTTTACGTCAACTGAACATGGAAAACCGGTACATATATACACTCTAAAACAAACAATTCAACATCTTCATTGTCATTTTCGTCTCTTTTTTTGTATTCATGTCAATGTCCACGAGTTACGTTATTGTTCGTTGATTAAACACGTGGTCAGACATGTCTTCTTCTTATTTTTGTCTTTTTTTCTTCTCTCCTCCGTCACTCGTACACGCAGTAGGTGTACATTATGTATTATTTTTTTAAAATTTTTACGCGCAGTATATTTTAATAATATAAAATCTATACGATGAAAATATTTTGTTGCTGTAAGACGAGCGCGCACGACAATAATACTGTATTGCATAACATATTATTCTGTATTTAAACGTATACGGTACGGTATTAAATACGATACGGTAGTGAGAGAATTTTTCTTCATACACGATATGCACGCGTTAACCAAAGCGAAGATCAGTATTCAAGTTTACGAACTTAGAAACCTTGATTCATGATCAATATTTCGAACTTCGGAATCGTTTCTGATGCGATGAAAGGCAAATTACACATTATTAGAGTTGTACCAACGAGAGAAGAAAAAAATTGACAAAATGCTATTTAGTGGCTTCCGAGGTACTGCATGTAATTGCGATTCACGTTTACGCGAAATTTCCAAGTCTACCAGCCTCTCAGAATCTTTCTACACATAGCAATCATCGCAGTCAACCTCTCTTTTTGTTAGCAGGCCCGCAAAGGTTTTCATGGAGCCTGCGAAAAACTTCTTGAAAATTTGACCATGAGAGTTTTCGGGAGCCCTACACGCTGATTACCTGGCTCCCGGGCAAAAAATGTTAGCCAACAGGACTTTGTTTGTTACAGCTTGTAAACAAGTGATTACAAAAATTTTATAGATTATTCCAGAATGTCTTTAGAAATTCTGCACATTGGACTTGATAAGGATTCGGGTTGGCCTCCATTAGGGTGCAATCGTTTTATATTCTATAAAATTTCTCGAAGAAAAATTAGGATACTTTTTCAATATCAAAAATAGCTGTAAAGAGAAATCACCGGAAGACGGAGAGTAACTAGTGGTAAAGATGAAAATCGTTGTTCTCCGCAGTCGCGTTGAAAATTTCGTTTGAGCTAACCCGAAAAAAAACTTGTCCTTTAAATAAGTTGTAAACCTACATCGACCTAGATAATTAATTCTGTGAGGGACCTATCTACTAGGCACAGAAACCTGGACAGGGATTGCCGTGTCTTTCAAGAATAAGAGGGAAGCCAATGAATCCCAAGCTGTACAAAAAAAATACGCCAACCAAGAATATGCGTAGGCGTGCAATGTGTGGAGAACGTATAATTTGCGAAAAAAAAAATTATTTATCATTAGAGTATCGCGGAGTTATTTTCCTTCAAAATATAGCACACCATATCATCAACTCTGACAAGAAGGTTGCTCTGGATCGTCAGGGCAATTTAAACTAACGCAATAAGCACTCGAATACCAAAACAAAACGATTTTAAACGAAATTTTGAGAAGAATAATATCGCTATTATCGAATCGTCTCATAATTCTCTTTAAATTTCCGCAAGATGGCTTCTTTTGGCCAGTCTGAAGTTTGTTTTTTGCTTTGGTTTTCTCTCAAATAGGTCAGCCACCGTTCTCCTTAAAGGATAAAAAAAAAATTCAAAATTCTGAACGGCATGCAGAAACTCAAGAGAAACCACTCTTGAACGTTCGTTCGCGAGTAGAGATTTGCTAACTCAAGATGGCCGTCCTACAAAATCATCAATTAATAGGGGACCTTTCTTATGGAGGGTTGCCCAGTGTTCGCCGCCCTTTTGGAAAATTGCAGTTTGATTAAGATTCACTGCCAAGTAGCATTGAGAAACCTATTTCATGGAAAATTGAGCTTCTTCTAGACACCTCAAGTTCTTTTTCTTTTTTTGTCAACGTTCGTTTACAATTCAGAACTCCCTCATCTCCTAACCAGAAAATTCTGATTTGCTAGCCTAGACATCCACACCGTAGCTAAAGAGTCGACTTCAACTTTTTCAAGTCTCTGTCCTCAGGCTCTTTATTTCTTCTCCTCTCGTAGGTTCACAAATATCTAGGATCACCTTGGAACATATTTTCAAGCCCCTGAAGTACTCTGGCTGACTTGAAGCCCAGTGGCTTTGCCTCTTCCTGTAAGCTCCTATATCTCGCATAAACGACATTATGAGGAAAAAGTCTGCCTTTAGTTTGTAGCAAACACTAAAATTGTAGTAGAAACATGTTACTATTGTAAATCTTGTCAACAGACAGGTTATTCGATGGGGGCTTAGACATAAACACACTGTGTGAATACCGCTCCGCGGCATACTTAGATGTAAAAGAAATGTAATATAGTGTAGAAAAAAAATCGGGATGCCGTTGCAAGTTTTGCAACGGCGAACGGGCTAAATTCTTCCATTTTCTTACAAAGTCCAGGAAATTTTTCAAATTTTCCGTGACTTCATCCTTCATGCCCACCTTCAAGGAAACTCCTAAAGGCGTTTGGTTGAAGACCTTCAACTTGAATTTCGTTAAAATTTTCTGTGTCAAGATAATTAAAATCTCTTATAATATCTTCGCGCTTTTCTCGACTCTCTTCATCGTTATCATAAAACTTGGACCTCATTACTGTTGATACAGTATCCATTACTCTACGATATACTTCAACGGGAAATTTTTGAAGGGGATCCGACAGTGGTTCATCGTTTGCCATCTTACCTGGCATTTTTTTCTTTCGTCGACGACGAATTTCAGGCAAAGAGCCTTTCAGGAATAAAGTCTCTGGGGAGCCCAAGTCTTCTAATTTTTAAGAGGATAGACCCGAGGCAATAAAGAAATACACTTTGATAATTTGTTTTTTTTTTTTCTCCTTCGACCGACCGGTCGCGGCCCACCGGGAAGTTCCCGACTCCCGACCCACCGATCCAAGCCTGAACGGGGAACCCGCAAGACACGTATTCCACTACGGAAGGTCTTTCGAAAAGTAGAATTTACAGAAAATCTTATCATATATAGCTCGAGAGTCAACATTTTTCCAAGTCCCTCTCCTGTCGTGTATAGCTCGAGTATCTCCAAGTCCCCTCCTATTATATATAGCTTAGAGGTCGAAATTATTCCAACTCTCCATCTCTCCGTGACGTCATCAACCTCGAACCGCTCGAGCTCGTGGACGAAAAATTCCTGACAGTACCCCCAAGAATTTTTCCGGAGAATTTTTTCAAGTCCCCCTCCGATCATATAGAGCTTAGAGCCTGAAGTTTTTTTAAGTCCCAAAAATGATGACGTGACAACTTGGACGCGCTGCAATTTCAAGGAAGCTGTCGTTTCTAAGTTCCCCTCTTATCATATATAGCTCAACAGGGGAAATTTTTCCAAGTCCCGCACCTATCATATAAAGCTTAGTGGCTGAAATGTTTCCAAGTCCCCCCCCCCCCCACCAATCATAATAACTCAGAAGATGAAATAACTTTTCTAAGCTCCTATCATATATAGCTGAAGAGTTGAAATTTTTCTAAGTCTCCCTCTTTCATATATAGCTCGAGAGAGGAAATTTTTCTAAGTCTCCCTCCTGTCATATACAGCTCAGAAGCTGAAACTTTCTCAAGTCCTCCGCCTATCATATAAGGCTTACGGGCTGAAATTTTTTCGAGTCCCGAAAATAATGACGTCACAATGTGAATGCGCTCGCGCTTGTATTCTATAAATACTCCCTCAACAAAAGAGATAGCGGGTTTTCCGCTAAAAAAATAGGCCATAGTCCTCGCGCTCACGAAATTTTCCAAGTACCTCCCACTTAGCCTCATTCATCTTAATTATCTAACCTGGACATCCCACTCCAATTTTTTCTCCAAGTCTCTCTTCTTAATTTGTACAAAAAAGCCTCTGTTAAAAATTTGAAACTGGAAGCCATTCAGCCTTCTTATTATTCTATTCCAGTGTTATTAATTATATCAGTACATGTATATAATTGGAGTACGCAAAGATCCATTCCATGTCTATGGAGTCAAGAAATAGCTTTACACCACAATCATGAAACAATGTCAAAATTGCCAGGAGGAGTAGAACTCTTGTTTTTCGTGAAATATTATGGAAAGAGGATAGGTTCTCCGAATCCTGGCTACGTCATACTGGTCCATTAAACTCCGCCGAGATTATAAAAACTGAAATAGATTTAATTAGGAAATAATAAAGTATAATGAGAAAATAATTGCTGACATCAAACTCTCAATAACCCTCACTGCGACAGAGTCAATGACCTCCAATTACAAAAGAAAGAAAAAAAGGTCTACAAGAAGTCGAAAAAAATTGTGTACATCGCTTACAGGTATAGAAGGATGACGCAAATACGTAAAAGAAGGGTAACAAGTTTCTAGTGTATTTACGTATTATGAACTGCGTGCATGTGCACGTCAGAGATCGAGAAATTATCTTCCGCAATTGAACTTGTAAATAGGTACAGGACATAATGAATTCCAATCATATGCCCAAGTATCTCTGTCGTAAGACTGTAAATGACTAACCATGATCGTCAGCATTAGGAATTGAATATTTCGATTGTTTCCCTCTACTAAAGAAAATTGCAATATAGAACAAGAGTCTGTAACGATTTAATTTATAAAAAAATATACGATCCGTATTAATTTTAAAAGGTGAGCCAGGGATTTCCTCTCAATTCCTACGTCTAATTACAAAATTGGAAGATAATAATTTCAGAAGTTTACTTTTGATGTAAGAATTGGACAATGTGTACAAGAGAACAGGTTTTTTGGTAGTCTGTCACTGACCTTCCTTCGTTCGCATTAGCGGCACCACAATCATAATCAAGCCACCGCGCTACGGTGCATCGACATAATGTCGTACTTATGCTTTATACCACGATTTTTGACCATAGATTTTCAATACATTCGAGCGAAAGTAATTTCACTTTCTGTGTCGATGTAAAAAACTATGAATTATTTGTTCTTTTTTCTTGAATATTTGTTTATTGAAATAATTAAATATTAGGTACGCTTCGATGTAATGCCGCCAGTGTCACTTATGCAAGTTCCTCTTGAAGCCGGTAACAAAGGAAGTCCATCCCATCTCTTACGAAATATTAAATAAAATTTTATTTATTTTTGTTTCGTAATCGAATTTGGTGTTAAAAGACCTTTAGTAGGTAGTATGGAGTTGGTATAAAGTTTATAGCGTTGTATCCCTTGAGCTTAGAATGCAATAAATCGTTATCAAATACTTACAAGTAATGATTTTGTAAATTGCAATAGTATTTTATCGTCCGGTCGTCTAGGTTTGTGAGGTCCGAAATCAAACAATCAACCGGAAGGACTTAAAGTCATATGATGAAAACTGTGAAGTGTGGATGCAAATTTATCTAAAGTCTGGGCCATTCAACTGATACAGAAGTGTTGAGATGAAACGAATCTCACGTAGAAAATCAAGCTCGTACTGAAAACTTGATGACCTTCGGTTTTTTGGAATTTGGGGTACCCCCAAAATGATCTACGATGCTCTTCGACTTTTCCCTGTAGGGCTATCTGCATATTGTCATAATAGGGATGGTATTTGAATTTGATTTTCTGTCCACAATTTTCGATTTCTGATGATTAACTTCGAAGTTTCGGATGATCATCTACCGTATCAAAGGCAATCCGTCTTGACGATCTTGACTCAGAAGTCAACTGACGATCGTTGTGCTCAGCGAGGCATGTCTAGACAAAAAAAACGTGACATCACCGACCACTTCTTGGATGGCCTAAACATGGGGAACCTCCTTTTCTCATTAGTGACCGATTTGTATATGAACGGTTTCGAGGAGGATCTATTCACCTACCAGCCAAATCCGTCCATCCTAACTTAGATGAAATATGTGGATGATATCTTCCTTGTTTGGAGTGGCCCGAACACATTCCATCAGCAATTTTTCATCCTTTTGAACTCGATTCACTCTCGCGAACGGCAATCACCTTTAAAACTCCCTTGACCTCACCATCCCTCTTGACAATCATTCCAGTATCTCATTCATTCTTTGGAAATCTTCCACAGATCTTCTCACACTGGCATTAATATTCACGGCTATTTGTCGCATCCTCAAGCTCGCAAACTCGCTTCTGTTCTATTATGATTCACGGCTGTAGTTCTGTCCTTCTCTCTACTCAAGACTCTTAGCAAGAGGTTCGTTCAAAAAAATCGTATTTGTATTGACATCTGTAAAGCCTCGCTCACCCGCATTCTCTAACTCAGTGGTGCTCGAAGTTTTTAGGAATATGCGGCACAGTAAACCTTAAACGAAAATTTGGCGACATAATACCTAAATAAAAATTTAATGAAATGATGATGTACGAAGATGGATAGTTCCGCCTGTTTAAACAGGTATTTACTTGCCTGTACCTTTTATGGTTTATTATTTAATAAATTCGTTTCATTTCATTGATGGCTGATAACATAGAAGAACGTTTGGATTTCATTAAAAAATTTTTCAAGTCCCTAACTAGGTCAAAGCCGTAGTCTTTTTGGGCACAACAATTATCCGGAGGGATGACGAAAATTTTTCAATTCCCTCCCTCCCTGTCTCCCATAAAATAGCAGCTTCCCTAGGTTGAAGAGAGAGGGACTCGAAAAAATCTCGACCTCTTGATCGATCCTAATCGATTATCAAGATGGTTGGTTAATGAAAGCGTCATTGCAATTCTCTTGGTCGAGATCTTCATGAATGAACTTAGGTACGTAATAATAATATGTAAATTTCTCGATCATCCGCTCATGATTCTGCGCATAAAATTAGAAATCTATTACAGATTATTTGTGATTTACGGTTTCATAAATATAAGATCAAAACTGTTCTCCGCAATAAGTATTACTAATGAGGTGTTCAATTTGACAAATCGAATTCATATAAATCTTGCCTCGTGAGAAGTGACGATGAGCGCTCCATGTCGCGCGACATTGATCCGAGACCTCAAATGTCTTCACAAAATTTAGGATCTTCCTCTTCAGAATTTATAATACTCATATGCTCGAAACTCGATCGATTAATTCAAACGTACGTATTTCCTGAAAATTTCCGTCGGTCGCGGAAGTACCTGTAATCAAATTTTTAATCATTCTTTATTCGATTTGACTTTCCTATCCGAATGTTATAAAAGTGGACCTATATATTATTTTCTTTACGGTGTAAATATTTCTCTCGCGAAACAGTAAACAACTGATGCTCGTCCTTATGTTTATTAATTTTCTATACTTTACATGGAAATTTAGAACGTCTTCATTGTATACATTATTAAATCTAGATTTTTTATCTGATGGAAGAATTTTTAAGAAGTAACCTGAGCTATATGAGATTGTGGATAATATTGGAAAATTCCGAGAAAAAGTTTTCTCGATCAACAAAATACCAGAGATTAGACGCATTAGTTTTCTTCAGCGTATCGTAATTTTTTTTATTAATAACCATCATTAGTGGTACCTAACTACGTTTTTCTTTTTTTTCCCTTGTCATTCTCATATGGGTGCTCGAGTCTGATGTGGCAAAGATGGTCAATGTGTGAGAAAAGTCTATAATGGGAGGTTTGACGTGTTTCAAATTATTGTGAGAAATTGTATGTGAAGTACGATGTATCCCTGATAGGCTTCTGAAGTAACGTATATACTTATAAGAAAAGAAAGAAAGAAATAATTCAATTGTAAACGCGAATTCAGAATCACGCGATGTAGTTTCGAGGTTAATTTAAATAAAAGAAAATTCCTATTTTAATTCATGAAAAAAGTGCGAGAAATTATAGAACTCCAGTACGTCGAGTAATCCGATTTTATGGAGAAATTACAAAGAAGAATTTTTGACAATGCACAAATATTTATTTTATACCAACTTTACTCTTGTTGATCGACAATTGTACAACAAATCGCTAGCTTTATCCCCCCCTCTCTCCCATCTTGAATGGTTCACTGTAATATACCGATTTCAGTCGAAAAGCTTGCGCTCATGGCGCTCTTCTACTTTGGATCCTTGTCTCAATTCCATGGACATGACCATTCACACCTCACATTATGACACATATGCTGCTTTCTAAGTTGCTGTTAAGAATATTCACAGAAGGTCGCAATATATTTATCACAATTAGGATCTAAAATTACATTTTTCAGCCCAAGTATAGATTATGTTAACCTATTATTTTACTTTTTTATTTCAGAATCAAATTCCCTGGAAACATGGCGAATACCGTGCGTGAAAGTAAGTATATTTTCGAAATTGACATAACCATGACTAACTCATTCTTTTCACGCTTCATAATTAGGCGCATTCGACCAAGCTGAGTCAATTTAGTTCCGCCCGATATGTCGAAATTATATAGATTTGAAGGGCATAATTTCAATATTCTTATATATCTATCTTACCCCCGTCTAGGATGCAACCGGAAACTACTCCTCCAATTATATAAAAATCTCAAACACTTCCAACTGGAATCTGGATTCTCGATGTACCCCCAGTCGAGCAAATTCACCGTTCAATCAAGAGGGCTCAGAATAGCCTCAGTGGCATTCTGTCTTAGTTCTAATCTCAGCCTCTGAGCTGAAGCAGCTGTACCTCCACTCAAAGTTTGTACACTAATGTGAACTCCCAACTTTCTCATGTCCTCAGCTCGATTTCCGGAACTCCCTACTCACAGTGCTGTCTCCTCCCTTCATAATACTAGACTACATTTTTTAAAGCCTTATTTTGGCTCCCTTCCCAAAGTCAGCCTTCTTCTCCCCATTCGATCATCCATCGGCTATTCATTCCTCCAACTATCAGACTTGATCTCACAAATATTATTCCTAAATCAAACAACAATCACTGTCTCCCCAATCACATAATATATTACATTGATGGCTTTAAAACAGATAATAAAACAGGCTATATACATATTTCATTCAGGACAGAATTATGGCCTATTGCATAAGGGACTCAACTGTATACAAAAACATATCCAAAAACTGTTTCCAACTCCCTATTTTTTCAAACTGCTTTGATTATAAATTAACCCGAGGTATAATTATTGTGCCAACAAATTAACGTAAGCTGGTGACCCATTTTGAGCAGTTGCATAGCTTGTAATTAAAAAAGAAAATTGGGTAGGGTCTTAGAATCAAGGTCAAAAATGAGTTGACTCGACTTGATATTTCAATGGGTTTTTTATCAATAAACTCAGTCTTATCAATTGATGATACAGAAACTGAAATTGATAGAAATAATATCCTCTTTGTAAATCATATTACGTCAATAAATAGATTTATAGATGGTTTTGCAACAATAAAATAGTTGCATCATGAGCAACTGTAGAACAGTTGTATTGTTAGATAAGACAAAAATAAGATAATGTGCGCAGTTTTACTATTACAGAGCATTTGCTTCTATTATAATGGAGCAATTGTATCATTAGACAAAATAATGTGCGTGGTTGTGCAACTACAGATTGGTTGCATCATTGGACGAGACGGAGATAAAATACCATAGCCGGTTTTGCAACTATAGAACATTTAACATTGCAACTACAAATTGTTGCATAATCAGACAAGGCAGAAACAAAATACATTGCATAGTTTCATAACCACGGAGTATTTGGTTTTGCAACTACAGAACAATTGCATCATTAGACAGAACAGAAACAAAAAATGTGCGCAGTTGTGCAACTACAAATCAATTGCATCATTAGACAAGACAGAGATAAACTACTACATATAACTTTACAACTATAGACCAGGCAGGAACAAAATACCATAGCCGGTTTTGCAACTATAGAACATTTAATATTGCAACTACCAAATGGTTGCATCATCAGATAAGACAAACAGAATAATTATAATGAATGGTTTTACAACTACAGAGCATTTGGTTTTGCAACTATAAAACAATTGTATCATTAGAAAAAACAGAAATAAAATACTGTGTACAGTTTTGCCACTACAGTAAAACTTGTGTAATCCAAAACGTGTATAACACAAAAACTTGCTCAAGACAAAAATATTTCAAAGTACCGGCAGCTCTTATGGGGTTTATGCAAAAAATATTCTGTATAAAACAAAATCTGTCTAACGCAAAAACAAAATGTAAAATGGCAAGTTCAAACGTGTATAAGGCAAAATTACAGATCTGTTTGCTCGTTATAGCCCATTTTGCCGCAAGTTCAAGTTGGAGTGATCTCCTCTCCCTTCTTTACCAAGTAAAAAATAATTTAGAAAATTCGATTGCCGCAGAAAAAAGTCGTCAAATGACTTTAGATGAAATGTGGCATCATTAGCTAATTTTAATTTGTACATAATGTACCCAACTTTTTTTATACATTGGTAGTATAATGAAGTCAATACATACAATGTGGTGGGAATACATTTTCAAAAATTCTTTCTTTGTGTAAAACAAAAAAATGTTTAGGTTCCCTCGCATTTTGGCTTACACAAGTTTTACTGTATAGAACAATTGTATCATTAGACAAAACAGAAACAAAATAATGTGCGCAGTTGTGCAACTACAGATCAATTGCATCATTAGACAACATGGAAATAAAATACTGTGCATGGTTTTGCAACTACAGAATATTTGATATTGCAACTACAGAACAGTTGCATCATTAGACAAGGCAGAAACAAAATACTGTCCGCACTTTCACAACTGCAGGGCATTTGGTTTTGTAACTATGGAACAATTCTGCGCAAAAAAATAATACGTAGATGTATGTCAACAAAATTTTTCTGATAACAATTCTGAGAAAATGGTCTAATGTCAATGAGATTATTTGTGTATGATCACAATTATGGTTGCATTGAACATACATCAAATCTTTTCTCTGGATTGTTGTTCTTGGTATCAGAGCTCACCGATGTCAATTATTTTTTATACAGCAGAATTGCATCATTGGACAAAACGGAAAGAAACTACTACAGTCACAATAAATAAGACACTTTTTATTAACCTTGTCTGTCTACAAAGCTATTTATTGAAAGTGAAGTTCTTGCCCAAATTGATTAGCTTAGAAACAGATTGAAACAGGTCTGGAAGCTTAGACCATACAACAGATAGACCGAGCATAGTAATGAATCTTTGAACGGAGAACATGATAAGAATACACATAAGAAAATAAGGGAGACTGGACCTTGTTTACAAGTTTGATGAGCGGCGCGGGTGTACGGTGCGTTTCACTGCTCCGCGCGTTCACCCGCGTTGCCTTCATTGAGGTCCAGTCCCCCTTATTTTCTTCGTTCGACGCCTTGTACGAGCTTATATGGCCGATGCTCGGTCTATCTGTTGTATGGTCTAAGTCTGGAAGTTTTTAGAATGATGAAAAATATATTGAATATTCTTTTCAATTGATAAAAATGAGAGAAAATCATTATGTTGGTCTCAATAGACTGATTCCCTGGTGATGTCAATTAATCAAATACACACAAATCAGTTGCAAGCAGATCAGGTTGCATTCTGCAGCTGTCTCCCTTCAAAATATAAACAAACTTTTTGTTTGTTGCTTCCCACAAAAATAACACATTTTTTGCAAAAACGCTAAAAAAGAAATGTGTGTCAAAGTAGGTAAAGTGTTTGTATTTTATAGAACAAGACCACTTATTATCAACATAATTATCATTCATTTTTGAAATATTTTCATTTTTGCAAACGCTGCGTGATCTTTGTGGGAATTAACATGGGAAAGTTTGTGTACATTTTGAAAAGAGGTAGCTGAAGCAAACAGATCTGCTTTTAGTCCAGATTCAACAGAAAAGCTGTCGTCTGTTTGGAATTGAGTATGTATCTGGCAGAAAGGCGTCCGACGCCCTTTTGTCAGAACCCTTCTCAATCACGTCGTCACAGGGAATTGGTCTACTAGGGTCAGGCGGGGCTAAAAGTGAACAGTCAAATCTTGGGGTAAAAAGTGAACTAGGGTCTATCTCTCTTCCAAATAAAATTTAGAAAGAATGTCCAATACCAATGTGTAGGAAAACACTTTTACTTTCATTCTGAATGATGATGCGCGCCCTTGTCATTTTAAATAGAAGAGAAAAATGATTTTTCAAACTTCCTTTTTTTTTTTTTTTCAAGAAAAAAACAGTTGCGCAACTCAGAGAAAAAGAGTCAATTTCTTGTGATATAATCATTATTTATCAAATGTTTTTATGTTTTTGAATAGGAAAATTAATGAGCTTTCTTCCTGTCTCTCGAAATCAAATGAAATCCTGACATGTGAGAAGCTCGGAGATATGAAACAAATGGGGCAATGAATGAACTATCCATGGGGTAAAAAGTACACGGGTTATTCTTATGTGGGATTTTTCCAGGGGCAAAAAGTGAACATTTTTTTTGAGAACATTTTTCATGGGGTAAAAAGTGGACGTAAGAAATATACGTCCATTTTTTACCCCATGGGGTTCCCTATCAGCCTCATTTTGCGGGGTAATTAGTGAACGGATATATTGGTCAATACCTGCTACTATAATTTGTTTTTTCAATTTTTAAAACGATGAAAATTTAGGAAAAGATTGGGGGAGTTGACAGAATGCACTTTCGAAGAGAAAAAGAAGCTAAAGACCAAAAAATTTTCAAAAAAACGGCTTTTTGTTCACTTTTTGCCCCACCTGACCATATAAACATTCTGTCTGCATGAAGCAAAGTCGCCAAACGGACAGAATGCCTCAAGGGAGTGAATGTGCACTGACTCTGGATCAACATTAATTTGTGGTTGATTTGAAGTCAACTAGTATGAAAATCTACTGTTAATTAACGCAATGGAGCAATCAATTTTAAATTGACAGAAAATTTGGAGAAACCGACTGACTTGAAATCTTAAAATGGAGGCCTGTAACATTTGTCGACCTCATATTGACCTGATTTTGACGTGAAGGTACAGAGTTGATTTCAACAATATATTGACGTCATTTTGGCCAAAATGTCGAATAAAGTAAATTTTCAGTAAATTTTGAATCGACTTTCGGGCAAACTTCATTAACTTGACTGGCCTCTAATTTGATCAACGACTAAAAATCAACGTCAAATCGACCTTCTGATGATTACGTCACGTTCTGATCTCTTCCAAGCCTCTGATGACGTAACACTCCTTCTCAGAAATTGTTTTCAGAGGATTAAATTAGGTTTGTTCTAATGACTCCGCGGACGGACGAACGTAGACATATGTGTACACGCAGACGAAATACCCCCCTAAACAAAAATTATAGAGGTTTATTTTGAAAATTTCATAAAATTCTGGAAACAAAATCCTATATAAATAACTTTGGAAAATGGTGCCACGGATTTAGGGAAGAAAATTTTCCATATCGATTTACGCGGAATATGATATTTTTTGAACGGGTATGTACGGATGGAATTTTTTTTTCTCTCCATTTCTCGAAGGTGATCGATACTAGCTAACGTGGTCGAGTATTTGAATTGCGAAAATGAAAAGTAAAATGAGATGCTAAGCGCATGTGACAGGAAATGTTCAAAGATAGGAAATATTTACCTACAATTATTGTCGTCGCTTCGCAGAAGTAAAACACAATTCTTTTTTTTTATTTTTTTTGACCTACATCGAAAATGAATTCTGTACGGGCATCTGTACATCGTATTTCTTTCTACACATTATTAATTAAACACGAAATACAGCCTTCATTTACTTTACTATACGACTATGTCGGTCTTGCACAACTAGTCACCTGTAATTTACAGCAACTTGGTAAATGAACCATGTTTATGAATATGGCGATCAAAGTATATCCGAATTTGCGGCTGGACTTTTTTCCTCTTTCCCTCGAGCTCTAGACGGACGATATTCGGCCATTTTCAAGTCTTACTCAATAATTTTCGATAGCCTAATTTCCTTGTCTTTGTAACGGTTTTTTTTTTGCAAAAAAAAAAAAAGTAAGCTACTTGTCTTCTTCCAAAACCTGTAGGCCCTGTTCGTGCAATGAGTTGTATTGGGCGAGTATTGAACTTGATCAAACGTAGAGTTCACGACTCGTTATTCCACTCGTTATAAGAATTGAGAACTACGTTTATGCGTAATTAATATTGGTATTTACAGTAGGTACTATATTTTTATTTTTTTTATCTAATCGTCCGCTATACTCCGGCTGTCCTAAACATTCCTCGTAATAAATTTGCATCTCCGTTCCACCTATTTGGGAGAGACAAAAAAAAAATAAATAAACTTCGGCAACGTTTGTTCCACCTTGACATTGCAACTCATCAGCAATATTTACAAAATCAACGTGTCCTTCGTGGAGGAGAGTCGAGTGGCCCACGGAAGTACTGTTAGAATGGAGTACCTATACGAAACAATTGATGGCGATGGAAAATGCCATTTTCGAGTCGTAGGTAAAGTTGTCGGTTTGCGCGTACTGAACTCGTTATAAAGTTACCGATATGCCGAGTTTCAAAAGAAGTGGATATGGTTTATGTCATAGAAATTTTCTCTTAATTTTGAAGGAGAGTTTAAATTTTTATTCTGCGTGATTGCGCGTATTTTCGAAATTCAATTCTCGTTTCATTCGATAACGTTGAGCTTTCGTAAGAAAAATTGTGGAGAGAAACTTTCTACATAAATTGTGAGATAATGAGTAACTTTGTTTTATATGAGATGTTATGACCTGGTTTTAGGATGAAACAAGTGGGCTTTATTTGCTAGCCCGAAAATTTCCATTACCAGCCACATTGTTCACCTCCAATTAGCCGTACGATATAATCTCGGTTATTCTAACTCCAGATTGACTTACGTATCGATCCAGAAAAATCAAAATGTTGCTTATGTGATTGTCAGAAAAAGTATACTAAGACTACTTGGCAAAAACTCTTCCTCGACTGATCCGATAAATGACAAATAAAGACATTGCAACGCTCCTACAGGATAATCCAAATAGTTGTGAGAGATACTCAGTAAGAGCCCTCTTTCTACTGATCTAATTAATGACAAACCAAGTCATTGGTCAGTAATACCAATAGACTAAATCGTTCTGACGTCATTTATTGCCAACTCTCTACCAACAAGCCACAAAGACACTTGAAAACTAAGGACTGCAGGTATGCGCATCTTAAATGTAAGCAAACCAAAGTTGGAGGATGCATACTTTATTAAAAATTTTTTGTTCGACAAAGGACTGGAATTAATTGCATCTGAATGCATTTTTCACGCTGAAAAAGATGCCGTTTTTCATTTTTCGATTGGAGTTCGCATTCTCCTGTGATAATAATATTTGCAGTGGTCTACTTTACTTTTCTTGCGCATGCAAACCATTGCAAGTGGTAACATTACAAGAGAATGCGAACTCCAATCGAAAAATGAAAAACGGCATCGTTTTCAGCGTGAAAAATGCATTCAGATGCAATTAATTCCAGTCCTTTGTCGAACAAAAAATTTTTAATAAAGTAAGGCATCCTCCAATTTTGGTTTGTTTACATTTAGGATGAGCATACCTGCAGTCGCAGTCCTTATTAAAAACCCGTAAATGTGATCGATAGTATCGTTTTGGGTTCAATCACATTATCGATTCCCATAAGAGGACCTATCTGTAAAAAGGGCGTCCGTGAAGAAAAATTCATTACAGAAAAATCAGTTTGAAGTTTCAGTTCAAAATATCTCCGCAACAACGAGTTCAATCAAAAAAATGGTAAGGATGAAAATTAAAGAGCAACTCTTCTTCTATAAGAAACGATAATCACATTTTGAATACATCCAGAAACGAACAAAGTAGAGATCATTGAAAATATGACAACGGACGCCCTTCTTGCTAAGATGGAAAAAATTGTGGGTTAAAAAAAAAAAAAAAAATTATAAAAGATAGTTCATGATCTGAAACGCACAAAAATCGAGGTCTCGGCAAAAAGGGCGTCTGTCCGACGGACGCCCTTTATACAGATAGGTCCTCATAAGAAATACACTGGAACGTTTCGATCATACGTTCAATAAATTAAAAAATTGGAAATAAATAAGCAATTATACGTGTTTATATTCAGAATTAGGAAGTTTTCAAGTGTTTGAAAATGTATGCGTCGTTCTTTATTTAGGTACCTGTTTCTTGTTTTCAAATCTGATTGTGAAGTCGAACATTTCTAGCTGCGTATTTATCATAGAGCATGTTCTTTGTTTTGAACCAACGAGTAAGTTGGGGTAAGTTATTGGGGAGCTAATAATTATTGCTTTGTGACGTCACAACGATTTAGTCTATTCAGGATAATCTAAACAGCAGGAGGACTATCATGCCTACGCAGTCGTCTCCTCTCTACTGATCCAATAAATATCCGTAATGCCAAACTGAGATATTGTTCAGTAATGATAATGCAGGATGATATAATCAGTTTCGAGGTATACTGAGCAAGAGCCCTCTTTTTACTGTTTCAATACTGAGATCTAATTCATTACATGCAAGAACCACTGAGCAAAAGCCTTCTTTCTCCTGATTCAATGAATGACCAACCGAGACATTGGTCAGTAATACGGTAAATGTTCAGAAGTGGTAAGTTGGCTTTTGGCTAGCTTTTTGCTACCAAGTCTTTGATACTGACGGCCTAAGCTTTCTATCAGCTTTTTTGTTCTTTCATTAGCTTTTCTATGATTGGCTTCTGCTGCTAAAAAAAATTAAAAATTATGAAAAAATCGGGAAAATATCGAAAAATATCGAAAGAAATTGAAAATATTCAAGAAAAGTCAGCGAAAAAGCAGCTCTCATTCATTGACATTTGGCTGATTTTTAGCCAGGGCTGCTTAGCTAAGACAAAGCCAATAGCCGTTAGCCGAGCAATTTTTATCCAAAATTAGCTAGCCGTTAGCTAGCTAACAAAATCACGTTAGCCATTTAAATTGGAATTGCTAACGGCTAATATTTTCTCTTCCACACACCTCACCCTTCCGCATTGGAGTGACCCCGCCTCCACTTTCAGCCATTAGCTTTTAGCTCTTAGCTGTTGGCCATTCCATTTTGGTGCGAAATTAGCCAACTGTTACCTAGCCAATGAGACTAGGTTGGCCGTTAGCTGATAGCCAAAGCCAATCAATTTGAAGTGTTTACTTTTAGCCAAGTTTTCAGCCGATACAATTGGCTAAGTAGCCCTGCTTTTATTTAATTCTTAATTTCATAGGCTGGTATTCAGTCTGGCTTAAAAGTTGATCAAGGAATGGCTTTTAGCAATTTTCTTATCTTTAGCTGCCTAAACTTATCACCCCCAGTAATACTAATTCATGAGAATTTAGATAGTAGGGAGGACTACTGCGCCAATGCCCCCTTTCTAATGATTCAATAAATGGCAAAGCGAGTTATTGGTCAGTAATACTAATACAAGATAATAGAGGTGTTGCTCAAAATTCTTTGAATTTCGTTTCGGTATTTATTTTCGTTAAATTTTCTGTTATACCTAATGAAATTACTTTCGTTTTCGTTACTGAATTTCGTTTCCCTATTTCAGCCTAAAAAATTTCGTTATTCGTTTTCATTTTCGTGCAAAATGCATTGATTTCGCTCGACGTCTCCAATTTCGTTTTGGTATTTCCTTTTTCCAAAATTTTCTGTTGGAAGGGAATAATTTTCGATTTCGTTACTGCATTTTGTTTCGTTATTTCAGCCCAAAAAATTTCGTTAATTTCGTGATTCGTTTTCATTTTTCGTGCAAAATCTCTGCAAGATGATGTAAACAGCTGCAAGGACTTCAGTACCAACACCCCTTTTCTACTGATCCAATCACGGTACACTAAAGAGGTATTGACACTTGCCTATATTCACCATTACTAATACCACGGTATATTATAGAGGTATTGACACTATGCAAAAATTGTGTCTCACAAAATCTGGTAGTGAACAAGGAATTCCGCTAGGTTTGCAACGATCTTGGTCTCCGGTTAGCGCATCCTTCCTCACCCCGCTAGTAGCACGGCTTTACGGTAGGTACCCTAGTATTGATGAATTTTTCAAAAATTATAGAACATCGAGAAATGTACCTAGAAAAATGAATATTTTTGAATATTATAGAGTTTATTAAAATTTAATTTTTCGGCCAAGTCCGAGCTCTCTGCGTTAATTCCTGATTTTTTTACAATTTTTTGAAAAGCAGTGAGTTGCCATAAGACTCTGTATACTATCAAAACCAGACTGACAACGCGCTCTACAAATACGTTGCGGAACAACCAGAGAACGACGGACAGTTGTTTTTATGGTGAAGATATGCGAGTGTCAATACCTCTATAATGTACCGTGCTAATGCTGTCACGAGAAATGATGTACTTGAGTGTTTTGCCACTATGTAGCGCCAATGATCCGTTCCCCGGTTATACATAGAGTCTTATGTAAATTCACCGTTTTTAAAAAAATTGTAGAAGAGTCAGAAATTAACCAAAAAATCTGAAACTTGATGCGAATAGACTACTCATTATGCTCTACATATTTCAAAAAAAATTATTCTCATGTGTAAATTTCTTGATTTTTTATAGCTCTTGGAAAGTTGTCAGTATTAGGGTACCTCCGGTAAGGTAACAACGCTGGTGGGGTGCGGAAGGCATTCACAACGGCGCAGCAAACGCAGCGGGATTATGTATGAACTACATTATTTTGTGTGAAAAGAGTTTTGTATAGTGTCAATACCTCTTTAGTGTACCGTGGATTCAATGAACATAAACGGCAAACCGAGTTTTTTTTTTTTTTTTTTTTTTTATATATAAACCGTTCTAGTACAATCTTAAAATTCATGAAAGTTTTAAATTAGTACTTGTAGTAATTGAGTGTTAAGCATCGGCTTCATCAAGCTGTGCTTTTTTATTTTAGCAAAGAGAAAGTACTAGTAATCTAATCTATACTAAATCGCCGGGTTTTGTTCTATGGAGTCTTCTAATTTCAGCATTCAGCAACAGCTCGAGTGCCTCTGGATTCGGGTGGTTGTGCAGCCTCTTTTCGTGGTTGCCAGCATATGTTTTTATTGTTTGGTTGACATCGGGAATTTGGAGATCTCGGTGAAGGTCCTCCATTCGGGTGTACCGACGGGCATTGGTCATTGCTTTCAGAAATTTGTTTTGTGTTCGCTGGATGATCAGCCGATTTGAGGGCTTTGTGCAGCCCCAGACCGGTATAGCATACGTACACACTGGCCTCACCACCTGCATGTATAGTAGTCGTTTGCAATACAGACTAAGCTTGGAATGTCTGCATATCAGCCAGTATATTTGTTTAAATTTGATAGCAAGTTGCTCTTTCTTCATCTTTACATGAGTTTTGTAGTTCAATCTCGAATCAAGGTGGACACCGAGATATTTGGCTGAGTCTTCTTAGCGCGATTGGTGTTCCATTGAGGTAGACCCTGTATTTCGCATCTGAGTTGCGGAGAGCGTAGGTGACGTGTCCTGTTTTCTGCGAGTTTATCTTAATTCTCCAGTCCCTTGCCCATTGACTGATTTTGTTAACTGCCAGCTGGAGCTTAGCGGTTGCGTTTTCCTGCGATTTGCTGACAGACAGGATAGAAGTGTCATCTGCAAAAGTTGCCACGGTAGTTTCATCCGAAATCGGTAGGTCTGCGGTATATAGTAAATAAAGAGTAGGCCCCAGGACACTCCCCTGGGGCAGGCAAACCGAGTTACTGGCCAGTAATGCTATTACAGGATGATCTAAACAGTTGCAAGGACTACTGAGCAAAAGTCCTGGTTCTACTGACTTAATAAATGACAAACCAAGATATTGCTCAGTAATGCTAATTCATACAAATAATAATTCAAACATTTGCTAGGATTAATGTTTTAATGTCCTCTTTCTACTGATTCAGTAAATGAAAATCCGAGATATCGATCAGTAATACTAACACAGGATAATCTTGATCCGAATGAGAAAAAATTTAAGAAAAGTCACCATGTCTCAGCTTAATAGTGGAAAATGTTACTTAAATTCTGCTCGTCAAACGTATATATAGCTCCGAGGTCGCCCATCCTCTCACTTTCTCTACTTTTTCCTAAAAGTTTTTTCAAGTCCAACACCCTCTCCTTCAGAACATCCATCTTCTTTGTCCTTCAATCAACATTTTTTTCATGTGCGGTCTTAATGATATCACATCGTATTTTGTGTGGTGATTTAGATCAAACATTTTTCCAAGCCCCAGTCATCTCTCAAGGTCAGCCACATTCCTCCCTGCCAATATTATTCTAATACCTCCGATAATGTCCGCTAAAAGATTTCAACCACCCCTACTCGTAGCTCAAGACCTCCTTCTCTATTCCAGACAGTGAAACTTTTCTGAATTCCTCAAGTAGACAAAGGTGGGACGTCTTCGCCCCGTGTTCTTCTGTCGAAAAAAAAGATCAAAATTATCATTCGTCAATATCCAATGGTGAAGATTTTCCAACTCATCAGTGGTTGGGACCCAAGAGTAGGTACATTTGAAACCCATCTGTTGCCATCGAACGAATCCTCAATATGACACGAAAGTGAGCCTTTTTGAAGGTCTACACTTTCGAGTTGAATATCTCAAGAAACGATGAGTAATCCATAGTTGAAAATTTGGGATGACTTTGACCTAAAATTTCATTCTTCTTGGTCATCCACGCGAAAATTTATACTCGCTAATTAATCCAAAATTAATACGTAGCTGGCAGCTGAGCACCGGTAAATTTCTTATACTCGCGAAAATATTAAATATAAATTAATCACATCTTGCGGAGCATACGAATCGCGTGACAGTAAAAAGGTTTTTCCTAGTCTGAAATTCGCAACTGTAAAATTTATTGCGCGTCGTCGAAACTCACTTGTACTCGTATTATCTATACACGGATTACGAGAGTTTACGACACATATTTTTTCGAATGTCAGGAAATTCCGGCTGGATGATGAATGAAAAGAAAGATGAGTCAATATCCGAATAAACTCACAGAACGGAGGTATATTCACAGTGGTTCGATGCGTGAATTCCAAATTTTTTAGGCGGCAGCTACAAATAATTTACCAACGACAATCTTTACTAGCTAATTTAAACTATAGTTATGACATTATTTGCAAATTTCGGCAAAAAGGGTCTCCTCTCTAGCGGCAAAACGAATACTGATTTACTGATTGGTGCAATTTGGTCGAAAATGTGGAAAAGTGCTGCAAAAATCTGAAGTTGAACTCATTTCGAAGATAATTATGAGAGCTACAATTTTCATTCTCTACATTTTTTCTGCATAAAACAATGATATTTAGGGCAGTAGAGTTGATTAGATGTATCAAAGACCCATACTCATTTTTTAATGTATTCCAGATATCGCTATACTACCGCTACTACATTTAGAATTCGCGAATTTACTTTGCTGTATCAAGATTAATTTTTTCAAATGTAAATTCAAAATTGATGTCTCGGTTGATCTGTATAGTACGTTATATTTGAAAAAAAAAACAAAAAATTAGAAGCCATTGCAGACGTTGCAATGGCAGCGGGGAACCCGCAATTCCTTAACTCAACCTCTCAGGTGGTGTGGAACTGAGTTGATAATCTTGTCATATAATTCAAATCGAAATTATCATTCTTCATTCCCTCCTATCATAATAGCTCGAGACTTGAAATTCTTCCAAGTCCCCCTCCTATCATAATATATAGCTCGAAAGTCACGATTCTTCCAAGTCCCCCTCCTATCATATATATCTCAAGACTCGAAATTCTTCCAAGTCCCCCTCCTATCATATATATAGCTCGAGTCTCAAAATTTTTCCAAGTTTTTGGTTGGACGGCGGACGGTAGCTCGAAAGTCAAAATTCTTCCAAGTCCCCCCCCCCCTATTATATATAGCTCGAGACTCGAAATTCTTCCAAGTCCCCCTCCTTTCACATATAGCTCGAGACTCGAAATTCTTCTAAGTCCCCCTCCTATCATATATAGCTCGAGAATCGAAATTCTTCCAAGTCCCGTAACCTAACCTAACCTTAGGTTACTAACTTCGCGGACGCGGACGTTTTCTGAGGATGTAATCTCCTAACAAAATGGATAGCGGGTTCCCCGCTAAAAAAAACAGAGTCATTGTTCCAGCCCTAAACAAAGATCATCAAAATTTCTGTCCTTCTTGATGACGTCACACCCAGCCTGAGTCAGGAGTCGAAATTTTTAACAGTAACCTGTTTTATCGGGAGGATTTTTCGGAAAAAACTACCACCGTCCGGCCAGCAAAGCTCGGAGCTCGAAAATTTTCTAAACCACTCTTCTATCATATATACCTCGGAGATCAAAATTTTTTCAAGTTCCCGTCTTATCATACAAAGCTTGGGGGCGGCGCCTGTGACGTCACAATTTGATGACGTGATAGGTCAGACGAGTCGGTATTTCACGCCACATTGCGAGGGAAGTTGATTCCGCGAGTCTTCGAAGTTCTTGCGTTTGCACGCTCGCATTGCGCGGTATTGCGTCTTGTATTCATACTTTGGACTGTGGGTCCTTAGGTCTGTATGGACTTTGAATATGTGATTTGCGATGAAAAAAGGATGCTCATTGCCCATTGACGCAGGAATACCATTTCTCTCTAATTGGTCATCTAATCAGAGAGAAATGGCGTTCCTGTCAGTGGGCAATGAGCATCCTTTTCTCATCGCAGGTCACATATTTTCCAAAATGTTTTACTTGAAAAAAGACGAAGTGACTTGAAAATTTTTTTCGAAATATTTTACACTCCAAAAAACGACCGACGTACCAAAATATGTTTGGAGTTCGAAAATCAAAAATTCTTTGAGATATCCTACTTGAAAAAACGATCAAGTCCGAGAATATTATTGGACTTCGAATATTTTTGAAGGTAATTCACTTGAAAAAAGGACAAAGTACCAGAATATTATTGGACTGATAATATGGACCCTATTTAGCCAAACCCAACCAAGCGACATGATAACAATCTAGAGAAATGTTCCTTTACTATAAGCGAAGGTTCTCCTTTTTGCCAGATTGTTATCATGTCGCTTGGTTGGGTTTGGCTAAAAAAGGTTCATTTTTTCCTGGATGATTTACTCAAAAAAACAACAGAGTCCGAGATTAATACTGGACTTGAAATATGTTTTGAGGTATTTAACTCGAGAAAACGACGAAGTACAAGAATATTTTTAGACTTGGAAAATTTTTTTGGTATTTTACTTGAAGGAAACAACAAAGTCCGAAAATATTATTGGACTTGAATTATTTTTTGAAGTATCTTACTTTAAAAAAGGACAAAGTACCAGAATATCATTAGACTTGGAATATTTTCCTGAATGATTTACTCAAAGAAACGACTGAGTCCGAGATTAATACTGGACTTGGAATATTTTTCGAGATATTTTACTCGAGGAAACGTCAGAGTAAGAGAATGTTTTTGGACTTGGGATGTTTTCCTGGATGATTTACTCAAAAAACAACTGAGTGTGAGAATAATTTTGTACTTGGAGTATTTTTTTTTAATATTTTAAAAACAACCCAAGTACAAGAACATTTTGGACTTGGAAAATTGTTTTACAATCAGTTATATCTCAGAAAATATTATAAGTCAAAAAATGTTCCAAAACTTAATTCTTTTTTGAGAGATCACGAGAAATATTCCAAGCCCAAAAATATATTCTGGTACTTTCTTGTTTTTGTCATTTTCTCGCGTAAAATATCTCGAAGAATATTCCGAGTCTAATATTATTCTTGGACTTTGTCATTTTTCAAGTAGAATATCCTGGAAAATATTCTCATACTTTGTTGTTTTTCTAAGTCAAATATCTTGAAACTAAAAAAATTTTCCAAGCCCAAAAATATTCTTGTACTTTGTCGGTTTCTCGAGTCAAATACCTCAAAAAATATTCCAAGTCCAATATTAATCTCGGACTCCGTCGTTTTTTTGAGTAAATCGTCCAGGAAAATATCATGTCCAATAATATTCTGGTACTTTGTCTTTTTTTCAAGTGAATTACCTTGAAAAATATTTGAAGTCAAATAATATTCTCGGACTTGATCGTTTTTTCAAGTAGAATATCTCAAAGAATTTTTGAAGTCCAAAAATATTCTTGTACTTCGTCTTTTTTTCGAGTAAAAATGTTGGAAAATATTCAAAGTCCATACAGGTTCAAGGACCCACAGTCCAAAGCATAAATACAAGACGCAATACCGCGCAACGCGAGCGTGCAAACGCAAAAACTTCGAAGACTTGTGGAATCAATTTCCCTCCCAATGTGGCGTGAAATACCGACTCATATAGGACAGCCTTGTGACGTAACAATCTGATGACGTCATCGATCAGTTTTTCTTCCAAGTCCTCCTCCTAGCATATATAACTTGGGGCGGGGTCTGTGACGTCACAATCCACATTTTTCAAATCCAACGTGGCCCATAAAACAGCTTCCCTGCCACCCCTCGTTTAACTCTGTTAAACGACCCGTCAGTTTTTCAAATTCCCAAAGTAGGTTACAACCGCGCCTACTTCTAGACAAGACCGAAAATTTCTCCAATCGCGTCACAAACTGACCGCCTCATGACGCTATCACTCAGCATAAAGACCTTCTCTTCCTTCTATTGTTGACATTTCCCCTATTACGCATGAATAAGGGCGGAAAGAATGCGTGTGTAGAATAGTCTATATTTGAAATATTATGACGTGTATTCTAGAACACTACGTTTGCAGAGTTTCAGCATAGTCTGTGTTTTTGTGCTGCTCAAGCTTGCAGAATTTCAGCCTGGCTTGTGTGCTCATAGAGTCTTCTCATCTTGTTAGTGTTTTGCTAAGGTAATGATGCTCTCAAAACTCGAAATTCTTCCAAGTAGCTCTGTAGTAGGTCAAGGTCACGTCTATTCTTGATAAGAAAATTTTCATCTTCAAGCGATGAATGTATAAGGACGACCACCTAGGGAAAAAACTTGCGGGTTCTTCAATAGAGTTAAACGAGGGGAATCAAGAAACCTGTCTTAAGGGGCAGGTATATGATACAAGGGGACTTCGGATAACTTAGATGGACATCCTGAGTCTTATAGTGTTGGAAACGTCGCATATCTGGCTCATTGAAGGAGCTAATCTGACTGGTGTATGAAGTATTGCATATCTAGTTACTTGAGGGGACTATCTTTCACACTACATACACCGATCTCCGAGCTTTGTATGATATGATACAAGGGAGACTTGGAATACCTTGGAAGGACGTATTGAGTTTTGTGGTGCTTGATGGCTCATTGAAGGGGCTAGATCAAGCATTGCATATCTAGTTACTGGAAGGGACTATCTTTTAGGCTACATCACTGACCACCGAGCTATATATCAAGCCTGGGCAAAGTGTGTTCCGCGGGCCATTTGTAGCCCTCGAAGGAATGAAATGTGGCCCCTAAAACAGTTTCAGAAAATGAGAAAATTTATCAAAATTTTAAATTTTTTCACATAATGTGAAGCGATTGTACTCTCGATTAACGTAAGTGATTTATTGGACCACGCTCTAGCTGATGAAAGTTATGATTTTTCAACTTCCATAATTTTTATTAAGACGGTAACTGTGACGTCAGTACGTCAAAATAAATAGTATAGCTGAATTTTCAACTTTCATTTCCATTCTGTTTTGTTACAGGTACGGTACCGGATGAAGAAAATCTGTTTCTCCTGGCATGTAAGTTCTCCACCCTTAATTAGCGCTAATCTTAAATATATAGAACGTACCACACCCTATAAATTCTTTTCTCGTCGAAAAACAATGACTTGGTTTCTTCGCAATAAATATATTTGTACAATGCGTTCTCTTTTCACGTCCTAGGTATGTGAGAATTCTCGTCGCGAGCACACACCGTCTAACTTATCGTACCGCGCTCAGAGAATTCGCGTTGTGGTTTCATGACAGTCTACTTTTCTTACCCCTTGAGCGTCATATATACGGGACAATTAAAAACTTTTTCTCTTCGCGAAATACGCTCCAAAATTTTTGTAAACAATGAGTCGCTGCTACAGTACCCTCGATAAATACGATTTGATTCGTGCTTCGAATTTATTTCCTCTTCGAAAATTTCATAAAATAGGTAATGACTCGTGATTGCGCTCGCTGATTATTAAGAAACCTCTTCTGAAAAGAAAAAGAAGAAGCCAAAAGTCTTCTAACGTGAGAATGAAAAATTAGAATTAAGAGCAATTGCCCATCGATCTTTATAATATTATATATCATGTTATTCCTTCATTAAAATGCAGCTGTACCTTCTTCTACCGGTTGTACGCACACACGCGAGCTTATTACGATATGCGGGTAACTGGCGTGTAATCTACCGGAATTTGTTATTGGAATAAATAATTATGAAGAAACATTCATTTACTTACATACACGTATTAATCCGAACGTCGGACCAGGAATCGACCTCGACGTCGAGAAAATGATGAGACATAAATTATCTGTCGAATAATTTTTCTTCTCCGTACGTAAATTTTGCATTGTCGTTCGAATGATACGTTTTTTGTTTTTGTCTTCATTTTTCTCAAACTACCACTCCATTGCAGCTAAGTAGGCATGTCTTCATTAATTGCCACTCTACTTCAATGTTTGAAAAATACATCTGGTACAAATGTCAAGAAGTTGGTTTTTAATGGATTTCTTCCAATTCTTACAGTAATTGAAACGCGATAGTGTCTCCGGTCCGGAAAAATTTTAATAGGGAACCTGTTTTGCGGAAAAAGGTTTGCCTAGGATGTTCGATCGATCGTCAAGTCATCAAGGTGGAGCATTATCAAGAGACCGGGACTTTGACCTACTTCAGGGACTTTTTAGAGTCCTCAGCCTGTACAAACACCGCCTCTTCCTTATTTGAGATAGTTTGACCTTGGGGTTCGTAGAGCACTGACCTTCGAACTATATCCTATATGAGGTCCAGTTCTCCAGATGACCTCCTTCCCTACTTTTCACGGTTCTGGTCCGGAACCAGCTGGATCGCTAGTGCACGTAATTATCAACAAAGAACCTCTTCTGAGGGAGGGTTGAAAAATTTTGGCATTCCGTCATGCGCCGTCCGGCAAAAACTGACCTATTATTTTTTAAATTATTTATTTAAATTTTCATTAAAAATTTCATCTGAAAATAATAAAATTTATATTTTTTATATTTTATTAATAAATTTATTAATATAAATACCTATATTATTTTTTCATTACACATTAATGGAATATCATCAATTTTAAGATCAATAAATTTTACTTTATCAATAATTTATTTAAAATCATTCAATTCAAATTTGATTAATTTAAGGAATCTCTTTATTAAGTAGAAAATACACGTTTAATTTTATTTATTTTAAATTTTATTTATGTATGGTTATTAAAAATATTAATGAAAAATTATTTCATTATTTAAAAATTTAATTAATAATAAATCAATATTTAATTAATAGACCTAGATAAATTTTAATTTGAATAAATTATTTTAAAAAAATAATTTTATTATTAATAAAATGATTATTATTAATGTCCGTAATGATAAAATTTTTAAAATTGAGTAATTATAATTGCTCAACATTATAAATTTAAATTAATTAAATTTGAATTGAATGATTTTAAATAAATTATTGACAAAATAAAATTTATTGATCTTAAAATTGATGATATTCCATTAATAATGTGAATAAAGGAGTTTTTAAAGCGACGGATTCCTTAACGAAGTTGAATTAGAAACGCAGAGAACCTGTTCTACGGATCAAATTGGTTTTATTCAAAATAAGAGTCGGTCCCGAAGTGTGGAAATTCTTCTGAGTCCCTTCCTATCATATTTATATAGTTCGGAAGTCGAAATTTTCTCAATACGAAAAAAAGTACGGTGTCCGTGGTCGGTCGTCCGGCAACTGAATCTAACTTGATATAGGAGGATGACCAATAGAAGCTTGAAATAAATTTTTATCCTGCCAAATAATCGTTCTTAATCGCTTATTGAAATAGGAAAAATTACCCATAAAATAGATTTCCTGTTCGCCTTAATTAACGTAGGTAATGACAGCTTCCATTGCAACTTTTGACATGTTCCATGTCTTTTCTCACGCCGGACCCCGATTTTGAAACTAGCGAGTACACCCCCCTCCCCCCCCCCCCCGTCAAGAGAAATCACTACCCCGTGGGTGATTCAGAAATTCGCGAGTACACCCCGCGTAATAATAATAATTAATAATAAATAAATAAATAAATAAATAAATAAATAAATAAATAAATAAATAAATAAATAAATATTAAATTATTAAATAATTAAATTATTAAATAATTAATATAATTAATAATTAGAGTCGAAATTTTTCCAAGTCCCCTAGACTTTAATTGTCTCATACCATTCCAATACAACAGCGAGATCGCTCGTTCGCCCCACGAAAGTTGATACCTCAAAATATAGAACACCCACAATTACCTCAAAATATTTCTCATACAAGACTGATACGACGCCAAGATAGGTAAAGGGGTAAACGAATAATATCTCACGAACACTTGACCTAGTAGAAGAATTAATAATAAATAAATAAATAAATAAATAAATAAATAAATAAATAAATGAATAATAATAAATAATTAAATAATTAAATAATAAAATAATTAAATTAATAAATAAATAAATAATTAAATAATTAAATAAATAAAGGCTGGATAGTCGAAATTTTTCCAAGTCCCCTAGACTTGAATTGTCTCATACCATTCCAATACAACAGCGAGACAGGGGGCGAACGAGCGGAGCGAGTTTCATAGAAGACTTATACGAGTCCAAGATAGGTAAAGGGGTAAACGAATAATATCTCACGAACACTTGACCTAGTAGAAGCCTAGACTGAAATATTTCAAGATGACTGATAAAATATAAAAGATATGGAACATGATTTTCATTTATTTGGCTATGCCAGAAAATTTTTTTTTTCTTCTTCTCTACTGTCTCTTTCACCGAGTTTTTGTATGAATAAAAAATCAATGATCTTGAAAACAAAAATTTTCTTCCCTTCCCTGTCGAAACATTGTATCAACGCTACTGACGGAGACCCCATAAAACAAATGAAGTAAACTGCGAGTTATTATTTTTCTTATTTTGGGGGAGTATAAGATACTTTATCCTTCGAAGGTCGGTCGACTATTTCTCGCTGCAATTTTCACTTAATTTCTGTTTTTTTTTTTCCTTTAAAGTTTGGAATCCCTCCCCCCTGCCATTTAATAATTTAGCGAACCGAATAAATAGGTACACATAACCCGTCCGGCTTTGAAATGAAAAATTTTAATGATTTTCAAATTACCGGCAAAATATTGATCACCTGTATTTGTTTACAGGTAAAGAGGCGGATAAGTATCCTTTAATGGGAAACCCGTGGCCAGTTCTCACTATAGTATCCATATACTTGTTGTTCGTATTGAAGCTCGGAAAATTGTACATGAGGGATCGGAAACCATTCAACATAAAATATATCATGCTCGTTTACAATTTATATCAGGCACTGTCAAACGCTTATCTCGTTTCAACAGTAAGTATTATTACGATTACTATTTTATTTTCTTGGCAACACTGCACGTGCATGAATATCGAGCGACAAAAAGGACAGTCTGGAGATTGAATTTCAGAGAAAATTTGAAAGGTGAATAAAGAAACTCTTGGAGTTCATACGTATAGTAAAAATTGCTAAAAATAACAAAATTTTTCTTATGACTTGATGCGCGTCTTTCAACTGGGAAACGAGAGTTATTCACTTGAAATACAGTTGAAAATGTTTTTTCCCTACACAAATAAAACTTGCAAAAATTAGAATCTCAGGAAATATTGCGACATAGGAATTGTGTTGACGAACATCATCGTCTTGTGAATACTGGCGAAGTCGTAAAAGTTTATGTTACGTACTTGTGATGGTTTTAAAAAGAGATTTTATTCGCCTCAAAATTTTCTTCGTATCTTTGAAAAAACGTAACTTACGCAAGAAAAAAGACGATGTAGATAGGCCTACATTATAGTGCCTATCAAAAGATATCCGCACATGGAACACGTTTTTACCTACCGATTCCTAGTTAATCTTAGTATGAATAAATCTATTTTCACAAAGGGGGCGTGTTTGCTCATCAATGCTGGGAATACGGCTCTAAATTTCGTTTTCATTCGTCAATTATTTTCTGTCTCTCTCGAGGTTAGATCTATTATACGGAATTACGCGAATCCAATATTCTCATCGGTTTATTGACATTGTGCAGCAAACTTTACCATCTAATTATAATATTTATCTCTAAGAATTCAAAGTGTGATGCATTGTTTGTAATTTCTTACGTACAAGCTTGAGGAGAGTGTCTTCACTACCTATCTCACATGCAATTTTCGGTTGTCGCAATAAATAATTTTTAGTTCATTGTGTCCAGTGGTAGTAAAAATGAACGAGAGGATCTTTTACATACGAGTACCTACACCAAGGAGTTGATTAGGCTCAATTTATTATGATAACTCCTACAGTCCGCGTACAGAATTTGGGTCAGCGTGTTCGTGGAATTTATGCAACTCTCTCGCTTTCCTCTAAAACTTATCATGAATGTTTGCGCTGACTTACCATCGTATTCGTATGTTATCGATATCTGAAGCTCAGTACGAAATATTGAGTAACAGTTTATCTGTACCTAAAGAAATTCTTTTCGTTTTTGTCTCTGACCCCATATAACTATGAGTTATCTCTTGTTTTCAGCTATTTACAACCAAAGGTGCTCTAAGTTACTTGTGGAAGCATTGTTGTCATCCCATGGATCCAGGTCGGAATCCGTTTTGGTTTGTGGTAAATAATTTCATATTTTTGACTCAATTTAAGGAGCTGACTACTAAATCTAGAGAAAAAAATTTCATAAAAATGACACCGTACAACCGAATCAATACGTTTTTGTAAGTCGCGGTTATCCATAATTAGAGGGTATACTCCGAAAAGTAAATGAAAGAAACACTGCAATAAACACAGCAAAAATTTGAAAATACACGAGCGCTTTCGGCTAAACAGCCATTCTCAAGAGACGGAAAGCAACTGAACCCAACACCAACAAGAACAAGTTATATCAAATGAGATCATGACTGAACCAGCGAGTCATCAAAATGTGAATCAGTCCCTCCTCAGGAATATACCTGTTCAACACGGTGACGTCTTTATTATTTCGGTGTCTAAAAATTTCAATTTCCTCCAGAGCCATTCGTTTGAAGTACAAATTTTCCCTATGGAGGAGGGCTTCGATGGCCTTTTTCGATTAAATGGTCAGCGAAGGCCGACTCACCCTCTTTTCTTTTAACCCACACCGTTTTGTGTTCATCGACTCTAATTTGGAGTTGACGGTAGTCATACCTATATAAACACTCGGGCAATCACCACAGGCTACCCTATAAACACCCCCCTCAAAGATGGGAATTGGGTCTTTTAATTTGACAAATAGGCTTTTGACCGTATTTGAAGGCCGGTCTTTTACAATACACCTTACAAGTTAAGTAAATTGAATTAAACCCAATATCATAAATATTTTGTAAATCCAATAATTACAAAGCTTTTAAGGCTGAGGATCCTGAAGGGAAGGATGGGCTATATCAAACGGAGGTACATTACATTGCGCAAACGAAATCTGACCGATCTCCTTCACATAAAACCTCGATTCATATAATAGACTCACTGGAAGGAAGAGAGGGATGGAGCGTCCACACACATAGATCGAGTTCAAAAGTGAAAATTTTTTCAAGTATCTGATGTAGTCAAGGTCATTTGGGGTCTGGTAATAGCCACCATCTGTGTTGTTGGTAGTCATTTTAGATATTATTGGCTATCTTTGATGCGGTTATCATTTGTGATACGTGCTGCGAAAATCCACATCTGATGCTGATGCCCATTTCTGCTGATTGGAAACTATCCTTGATTCTGAAAACATCGCACTCGTGGTATTGGTAGTTATCTCTGATACCTGTAATTATTTCTGCTATCACTCACTAGTAAACTTATACTCCAATTTTATTTTGTTTTCTTAATTAGACTCCTTTAAATTTTGTTTGCGATATTTTTAAATTTTTCACCCCTCTCGGACTTTATTCAAAATCTTGTGTTTAGTGGTTCAAATTAAGTTATTTGTCGGTTGTTATCATTTGATCGTTTGTTCCTGTTACGTGCCTATGTAAAAATAAACCCGTTTCCTGATTCGATGGCTCGTACGTTTGAGGAAAATATCGAACATATCAATTATGCCAGTACAGCAACTCTCCTCTCGCTCTACACAAAACTCTCGAAAAAACTCACAAGGATCAAGTACCATATATTCTTCGTGACGACATGCCTCCGTTTCAACCTGAAACCAAACTTCGTCTCCTTTAAAATAAACTCTTCCTCTCCATCCCAACGAACGAGACTGGAGCGATGGCTTCTGAGAAAATGGCTCGACTCCGAAAAGCGAGTGTGGTTTGGTAAGAAGACCCTCACTGCCAATTTGATCGACAGGATTCTTGAACGCCTTAATAACTCTCTCCCACCTCCTGATTACCAACACGTTCTCTCTTCGGTTCAGGAAAAGGTTGTTCGCCTTAGTCACCTGCTACACACTCAAAAATTATCAAAACTCGAGAAGTTGGCCTCAAAACGGAATCTTAACATTAACGCTCCTTAATCTCCACGTATCTTGTCATAATATTAGCCATCGCTGATACTGGAAGCTATTTTTTTTATGTGGCGGTAATCTCTGATTCCAGTTGTTTTATCTCATGCTGGCAACCATCTTTGATACTATAGACTATGCTAGTGGCAATCTCTGATACCAGAAGCCAAATCCGATGCTACTAATTACCTTCAATTCCAGGGCCATTTCGCATATTAGTAAATTAGTTGACATATCCAATACCAGTGACCATCTCTATTGCGGCAGTAATTTCTGATGTGGCAGTGACCACTGATCCCAAAATTTAGGTATCTCTGATACTTGCAACCATCTCTGATAATCTGTTACCATCTGCCCGATAAACCAAATCGACCATCACTAAATGGTTGACATTGGTTGGTTTTTGGTCCTACGACTGAAAAGAGACCAAATATTATGGAACCATCAGAAAGTGGTTGATTTTTAGTAAATTTTTGAGTTAAATCCACCAAATTTTACCTATTTATTTCAGTTGATTGTTGGTCTGATATTATTCTTACTAAATTTTGACCATAATTTTTGGTCATTTTTGATCACTATGCGGAATACACATTTCGACCCATTTTTGGTCGTGATATTGTCAATACAGAATGAAATTTTTCCTCGTTTCTTAGTCTAAAATTGATATTGTATTTATTACTCAATTTTGACTAAGATTTCTAGTTGATTTCTGGGCAGATATTTTGGGAGATACCTTGATCCATTTTGAGTAGATTTTTCTTCAACATCCATCAATAAATTATTTTTACTCCCTTTTTTGGTTTAGAATGAGTATTATAGGGCGAGCCGCATAATCACCTACACAATTTTCACCAAAATTTCCAGTCAACTTTTCGACGGATATCTCTAGGACATATCTTGGTCCATTTTTAGTCGACTTGTCCTCAACATCTACCAATATTTTACTCTTTTTTTTGGTCTATTCTCATGCAAACCGTAGTCACTCAATTTTGCCCAAAATTTCCGGTCAATTTCTTTGAAATGAATCAATTGTCATATTGCTTGCAAACTCGCAGATAAATAAAGATATTTAAAATAAAATCTAAAATAAAATTTAATTTAAAAATCAATATTCCTAATAATCAAATATTAGATTTATCTATATTATCTATATTGTATATATTATATAATTCAATTTAAGGAATTCCATCAGGATTGATTACTAAATGATATTTTTTTAAATTCAATTTTATATCAATTTTATTTTTTAAAATCAAATTCTAAATTTATTTTAAAAGTTTATAATATCTAATATAATATCATTTTGAAAAAATAAGGATCTTATTTAAATTTTCTTGGTATAAATTATTTAATTAAAATCATTAATTTTGTTTTTTAGAATTATTTATTTGATAAAAATATTTATATTCATTTCTAATAATTTATATAAAAATCATTATAAAAAAAGTAAAAAAAATTTAAAATTAATAACATTTATATCTCATTTAATTTATTTAATGAATATATTTGATCCTCTAAAAAAGAATTGATAAAAATTATTTAATAATTTCAATGATTTTAAATAATATTCAAAACTTGTAATCATATTGAACATATTCATTTTTTTGTTCAATTTTACATTCAATTAATTGAAAATTATTAGGTTTATTTATGACAAATAAAAAAAATAATTATTAAAGAATAATTTTTTAATTAATTTAAATAATAAATTAACACAAATTAAATTGATAAAGAATAATAATAATAATTATTATTATTATTAATAGATCAATTAAATTATAATAAGTAAATTTAAATAAATAAATAATGAATTTAGATTCATTTTAGGAAATTATTTAAATTAATTGATTCAATGTGAATTGATATGAATCAATGATAAAGTCCACAAATTTCTCAACATTGTCCATGAATAATTGAAGGTATAATAATTAATATTGTAATTTTAGACCAAAATCACACTCCTCTCAATATAATCCCGCTAAAAAGATTGCTAGGTATCTTCATTCTTCTCTTCTCTCACTTGAGGAAGGCTTAGATATAGACTGGTTTTTCCCGTCAAGAATGGTGGTCTATAAGTATCACTTAACTATAGATCGTTTTATGGCGTCTCTATTGCCCAAACTTGATTATTCTGCTTTGTCAAAAGTGGTCTATTTGTAGTGGTCCGTTAATATCGCTTGAATGTAGGCTATAACAGACTATTTTAATATCGTCTACATTGCTCAGAAATCGACCAATCTTTTTCGTCAGAAGAATAATAAAAAAAAAAAAAAAAATCCGCTTTTTCTAATTATGGTGGTCTGTTGACACTGATTGAATGTTGACTATGAGAAACTATTTTATATCGTCAGGGTTCCCTAAAAATCGACTGTTTTTTTGGTCAAAAATGGTCAAAATATATAGTCAATTGTAGAGGAAGTATGGACAATGACTGAGGAGGATAGACCATTTTATGGTACCTACATCACCTGCAGATCGACTAATTTTTTCCATCAAAATTTTGTCCAAGTGGTATAAATGTGGTCTACATATGGTAGGGAAGAGCGGAAGTAAATCGACCGAAAAAGTTGGTCTATTATTAGTCACTCATCAAAGCGCCCGCTCAGTCTATTTTTGGTCAACATCTACTCAAAATCAACTGAGATATTTGGTCGATCTGGTTTATCGGGTGGACCAACTCCAGAGCCAATAGCCATCACTGATGCTACCATTGATACCAGCAGCTTTTCTTATATTAGTGAATATCTCTGATGATGTTGGTCACCATGTCTAATGTCAAAAACTGTATCGCCCTGGTCAACTACATTGTGATACTAGCACCAATTTCTCATATCAGAAGCCAAATCTGATACCATTCGTCTTCAATTCCAATAACCATTTCTGATATTAGTTACCATGGTAGATATCGGTGATAATCTATTTCATTGCAGTAATCTTTGATTCTAGTGGCTATTTCTGATGCTTGTAGGCATGTCTGATACCATTAGTAATTTCCAGAGGTTGAAAGCTGTCTGAAAGCTGAAAGTTTTAAGCCGAAAGCCGGAGAATTTTGACTCTAAAAAGCCGAAAGTCATCAGTTGAAAACATTTTTTTGATAGGGAGCAAAAAGCCAAAAGTTTTATTATTTATTTAGCTCTTTCTTTCAGCCTTTTCCTGGCTTTTTCGTCTTCTGCTTTTTTCCCCCATTCTCTTTTCAACTTCTTTTTTTTTCTCTGTGTTTGACGTATCATTCATTTTTTTTTTTTTTTTTTTTTGGAAAAGTTGAAACCTGAAAGTTTTAAGCCAATAGCCGGAGAATTTTGACGGGAAAAAGTCGAAAAATATTTTTTTTGGGAAGCGATAAGCCAAAAGTTTTTCAGGTTAAAATTGAAAGCTAAAGTCAAAAGCTAAAGTTTTATCTTACGGCTTTCAACCTCTGGTAATTTCTTGTACTGTCAACCGTATTCTATACCAGTGGCTCTCTATCCCTGATGTGGCAGTAATCTTTGATTTCAAACAGTATCTCTGATACTTGCAACCGTCTTTGGTACTATGCCCAATTCTAGGACCAATAGCTATGACTGATGCTGGTATATACCTCTAATACCAGCAGATTTTCTTATATTAGTGCCCATCTCTGATGTTGGTTACCATTTCTAATGCCAAAAACTGTATCTGATTCTAGTCATCTATAAGATTGAATCCTCAAAGGTACGAGCCATTATATAATTGAGGGTTGGATGGGACACAGGCACATAACAAAAATCCTATGTACCATCCAACCCTTAATTATCTAGTCATCTAGTTTGATACTATCAGCCATTCCTGATACCAGAAGCCAAATCTGATGCCACTGATCATCTTCAATTCCGATAGCCATTTCTGATATCAGTAGAGTTTTTGACCGAAATAATTATATAAGTGGGTAACGGTTATTGGTCCAGTCAGCTTCAAAATTAAACGGATGGCGGTTAATGGTTATCACTCACATAAAAGATTTTTCTGAAACGGTCAAATAGTCATAAAGGTCAAGACTATTATTGAAACATGATTCAGTCATAATGGTTAATAACAGTCAAAATAGAGAAAAACATTTTTTGGTGGAAACATCATAAGTTTATTTTTAAACTAAAAAAAATATTTTTTCAAACTGAAAAAACATGTTTTTGAGCTAAAAAACGTTTTTGAACTAAAAATATGTTTTTAAGGTAAAAAATACTGAAAAGATAACTGTTAACATGACCGCTATGACCGTTTTAACTAAAACATCTATTGGTCAAACGGTCACGGTCAATGTAGTAGTTTTCTTTTGACCGGTTATTGGTCAATTGGTCAACAAACATTTTTTTTCTTTTGGTCATCGTTTATAACAGTTATAAGTTATAACTGTTATTTTGAAAACCCTAGATATCAGTTATTATACCTGATACCAGTGTTCATCTGTATTGTTGCCGTAATCATTTGATTCTGGGTAGCCATGTCTGATACCATTAACTATTTCTGATGCTGGTAAATGTATTCTATACCTGTAGCTCTATAATCTCTGATTCCAAAATTTATCTCTGATATTGGCAGTCATCTCTGATACCATGGACCAACTCTAGGGCCAGCAGCCATCACTGACGCTGGTAGCTACCTCTGATACCAGCTGCTTTTCATATATTATTAGGGAATATCTCTAACGCTGGCCACCATTTCTAGTGCCAAAAACTGTATTGCTCTGGTTATATCTATTGTGTTACTAGCAGCCATTTCTGATACCAGAAGCCAAATCTGGTGCCACTGATCATCTTCAATTCGAGTAGCCATTTCTGATATCAGTTACCATATTTGATACCGGTGTTCATCTCTGTTGTTGCATCTTTGATTCTGGTGGCTATTTCTGATGCCGATAGCCATATCTGATACGATTAACCATTTCTGATGCTGGTGAATGTATTCTATACCAGTAGCTCTACGATCTCTGATGTGGCAGTAATCTTTGATTCATCTCTAATACTTGCAGCCACCTCTGGTTCCATGGACCAACTCTAGGGCCAATAGCCACCCCTGATACAGGGGGCTATCTCTGATACCACTGGTCATTACTGATACTAATAGACTCTGATACTGGAATATATTTTTGATACCAGAAACCATCTCTGATATAGAATAATCTCTTGATTCCTCTCGCTATATCTTTTGAAGGGTGATTGATTTTTGAAATTTCCATTAGAAGCCATAAAAATAAGGTCGGTAAGAGAATTTTGTCCACCAAGTGAACTTATCCAAGGTGATGAGTCTCCGACCTCCCATTTATCCAAGAAATTGTGGTTTCGGAAGTGGTTGGGTTCTGATCCTTGGATGTATTTTTGGACTCAGGTTGCAAGGCCCTGCCCGCTATTGGATAGATATAGGTACTACGCAATTTGAAACAATTTCAGCTTACGAGCTACAGGGCCGGGGACCGATATGAGTTTTACTCGGGCTGTTTGACCGCATTTGGAGACGTAGATAATTTCCAGAGATGACCATCTGACCTTATCGGTATTCAAAGAAATATGGCTTGCTTTCATCTAGTTCTGACAATTAGGAACATGTTGAGGGAAAATTCTGACGTACGAGCTGTATGGTACGTAGAATTGAAAGCGGAAATCCCCCCTTCGCCCCCCCCCCCAAAAAAAAAAATTAGTTTCCTTACTCGCCTGAATTAACGTAGTTAATGAAAGGACTCCAAGAGGAATAAATTAAATAAAGTCAGTGCTTTCATTTTTAGTTAGGCCTACTTCTGTCGTGGTGTAGGCCAAGAGTCGAGTACAGGAGGGCGGTTGTGTAGAGTTCGAAGTCTGGTACTGGAGAAGAACAGCAGTCGGTAATTTTGAGAAGGAGTATTAAATTTAGAAGGTGAATGACATCAGTGTAAGATCCATAAACCTCTTTTCTTTACGCTAAGACAAGTTATATTAGTTGAAAAATAGATGAAAAAAATATATATTTGAAAAAATCTTGATTTCTTCCATGAGCTTCAACCCTTATTTTCAATTACTCTTTGACCGCACCATTGCTTGATCGTAGATCAGCTTCTGAAGATGTAGAAACCGATCCCGTTCTGGACTAAATTTTCAACTTTGCTACAAAGACAGAATTTGTTGAAGAATAATCTCTACAAGTTATTTATATCAGTAGTTATAGGCTATATTGTATTTCAGTTCCCCCCCCCCCGCCCTCCCGTCGGGAAAAAAATAATAAAAATAAAGGATATTTTTATCGAGAAGGTTTTTAACCTTTAAAGTACGAAAATGACAAAAGGTTGAGGCAGACGATCTTTATCTTGAAATATTATCATTTAAAGTTTCTATCGCTTGGCCTACATTTTCTTACTATTTTGGCCTTTACGGCTTGTACGTGTCTTGCTAGTATGGTACAGTAATTATCATTTTCCTCTTATTTTCAGCTAAATCACGTCGGGTGGCTGTATTTCTTAACAAAAATAGCTGATTTATTGGACACAGTGAGTTTAATTATGCTTCTCCGCACAAATTCGAACGTAAGATGAATTCGGATTCCGACACTTGCGAACGATACGAAAGACCCTTTCGTAATCGGATCGAGCGACCGTCGCAAATCTATTCATTGCACATACTAAATTTTGATTTGATTATGCTGAGATAATCAAGCAATTTGAATAATATAATTTACATACAATCAGTCGGCGTTATAGACAGACTAATGTAAATTAATTCGAACGCGTTAAATTCGGGTCATCGATACACTTTCGTTCAACATTGTTTTATCCATCTTTAACATCATGTTTTGAATATTTTTTTCAGGTATTTTTTATTCTCCGAAAGAAACAATCTCACGTGACATTCTTGCATGTTTATCACCACGCTAACATGGTTCTAAGCACGTGGATCTATTTGAAGTATATCAAAGGTAAAAACGACCTTCTGTAATATTATTGTCACTGTACATCCTATTTGCTCAAATACTGAGTGTGATAGTGCATCCATTCAGACATTTTCTTGACTAGGGCTAGGAGTGAAACAGTACTCCATTAATTCCCTATACCTTTCAAGCAATGACCGCATGGGCTAGAATCTTTTTACGTGGCCCGATGTCCGTATTTGGAGACTCTATTGGTCCTATTATATAAGAGTTTTCTACTCTTTTGGGTGCTTTTAGTGCAGAATACTTATTTTTGTTCTTACTAGTCAGGATTATTTCTCTTTATATCTGATCAGAAATGGAAGAAGAAATATTATCAGTTTATCACCTTAAAAAATACTCAAACTTATAATCTTGTCATTGATATTTTTCGCTAGAGGAGTTATATTCACAATTCATTTTCCACTCGCATGTATTTCTTCTTCGAATCTAAATTCTTGATTTTTTTGCAGGAGAACAAGGCGTGATAATTGGAATAATAAACTCTTCGGTGCATGTAGTGATGTACACGTATTATTTCCTATCCGCACTGGGACCAGAAATGCAAAAATATTTATGGTGGAAAAAATACATAACAAAAATGCAAATGGTAAGGTAATTTCATCATAAACAGATGGTCAAAGAAGTCTCTCAAAAAAATCAGCTACATTCCAATCTTTACTCCTTAATCGATATTTATATGAATCTTACTAATGATAATTTAATGACGTAATGAACTGGCACTATCAACCACATATAAACACATTTTATTTTTCGCGACGTTTCAATCGCATAGCGGGATGATCACTATGCGATTGAAACGTCGCAAAAAATAAAATGTGTTTATATGTGGTTGATAGTGCCAGTTCATTACGTCATTAAATTATAATTTAAATTTTTAACCACGGTTAATCCTACGTTCAAATCTTACTAATGATGTTGAATCCTAATAGACGTCACGCCTCCATTTCTATGAGTCCTATTTCTAAAGAAAATCGAGTCGAAAGTTATCCTCTGATGACGTCACCACTTGATATGTCAAGTCCTTCTTCGGCTTGAAATCTCTATATTAGACGAAACTCTCTTATATTGTCTTGCTTCCATATCTCAGGCTCAGATTGATTTTCTGTGGTACTGGAGGCCCAATTGTTTTAGAGACCTCCATACCCCCGGGGAAGAAGGTGGGGAGGGGAAAAATGACTAGGGGTTTTCTCTTTCGGGGAAAAGTAATGATATGTCTGTCTTGTCTTCAATGATCTTTTTGATTTACACATAAGCTAGGTTGGGATTTGGAAGGGACCGAAAAAGCTTTTGGATTTTATCAATCATGATAATATAAATTACATCGATTTATCGACTGAATATCGATATATCAATTTATAGACCAGTATGCAAACGCCCGACGTCCTCCTCCCCTCTTTCTTAGCCTGACATACGCGTTTATGGTCCAAGGTAGGTCAGTGGTTTTCAAACTGGGGGCCGCGGCCCCCTAGCTCTTGAAAAGTAGTGGTTTTTAATAAATCAACTTATATTACAGTCATTTTCTTTCTTAGAGGGCCGCGGGAAAGGAAGAATGCTTCAAAAGTTTGAAAATTACTGGATAGGTCATTTAGGTTATTTTCTAGTCAGAGCAAGTCAGAAGTCAGTATATTGTCAGACCTAAATATAATGGAGGCTATAGCTGTAAAGCATAGTATACTGTATATTAGGGCTAGTTAGTATAGTAAAGGCTGAGGATACAAATCCGAAAACGGCGGAGGTTGAAGTTTTTTCAAGTTCCAAAAATAGGTCAAGGTCACTCATGACGTCATCAGCTCTTGACACAACTTTGTGAGGAAAATTTCAGGGAGTCCCCCAGTCTTCAGACATATCCATATCAAAGAAAATTTTCACTTCCGGATAGACATTGAATCATGGATCTGTCTTAAGAGTCGTAGCTTACTTAGCTTACGTATTGAAACAAAGGGCTCGAAATTTTTTCAACTCCTCAAAGTATAGGTCGAGGTTACGAAAAACTTCGACTTTTGATCCATGATATATGATAGAAAGGCGACTTGAAGAAATTTCGATAATGTATTTGTATGATAGGAAAAGAACATGAAAAAATTTTGATTTTCAAGCTAGTGTATGGAAACTCGGGAAATTTTAGCCATGATAGGAAAGGGTCTTGGAATACTCACGAGTTCTTTAACGGAGTTGAACGAAGGGTTAGGGGCACGTGGTATCTAAAAAACTTTTGCGTACCAGAACAACGAGTATCAAATTGTGACGTCACAAGCCCTGATTTTGGAGCTACATATAATAGGAGGGGGACTTGGAAAAACTTACGGGTTTTTTAACGGAGTTAAATGAGGGATTGCAGGGAATCAGCTTTATGGGGCACGAGAGATTTGAAAAATAGAAAGCTGTATATGATACGACCTCCAAGTTAATATTATGAGAGGGATAGGAGGGGGACTTGGAAAAAACATTGCTATCTAAGTACTTGAAGGGGCTATCATTCAGGTTATATACATTGATCTCCGAGCTATATAATATGATATGATACGAGGGGGACTTAGAATACCTTAGGAGGACGTTCTGGGCCTTATGGTGCTTGATTTGTTGTATTACTGGCTCATTGAAGGGGCTCGGTAAATTGTTATATGAAACATTGCATGTATAGTTACTTGAAGGGACTATCTTTCAGGCTATATACACCGACCACCGAGCTATATATGATAGGATGGGAACTTACAAAAATTGAGGCTTCCTTAACAATGTTAGAATAGGAACGCAGGAACCTGTTCTATGGGTCGAATTTGTTTTAATAATGAGGTTTATAGGACTATAGGGGAAACCACTATGAAAAAGACGGCGGCTGATTTTTCAAAAAACCCCCCAATAAAGAAAGCAAGAAAGAGAGAGAGAAACTAAATCAGTAAATAAATAAGTAAGTAAATTAAATAAATAAATAAATAAATTGAATTAATTAATTAATTAATTAATTATTTGATTAATTAAATAAATGAATAAATGAATAAAAATAAACAAAATTTTTTTGTGTCCATTTTGGTGGATGGCGGACGGCAAATTAAAAAAAAAACACCCAATAGAACTTTTCGAGCTCCGAGTTTTGTCAGCCGGACGGCGCGGCGGACGTTATTTCCGACCCCCCGCCCAATAAAACAGGTTCCCTGTTAAAATTTTTGACTTTCGAGCTATAGTATATGAAAGGAGTAGAACTCGGTAGAATTTGGACATGGAAGAAAATTTTGATTTCTGAGCTATGATATAATTAATAGGAGAAGGTCTAAAGTATAGGAAAGGGATTGGACAAATTTTCACTTTCGGGTTATAAATATGATACAGGGCACTTGGAAAAACTTGAGACTCTTCATCCAAGATTTCAATTTGAATTCTCAATACGAAAACCAATTCGACTCGTAGATAAGGTTTCCTGCGTTCCTCGTTTAACTTCGGCAGCCGTCGTTTTTGAAACTCACTACTATAGAGGTTAAAAACGATGGCTTCTTTAACGAAGTTAGACGAGGATCTTAAAGAACCTGATCTAAGGATCAAATTGATTTTAGTATTGAGAATTCAAAGTCTGTCGGCTATCACATATTACGACCTAAAAGTCGAAATTTCCCTTAGTCCTTTTTCTCACATATATTGTGACTTGAAAATTGAAATTTTCCGTCGCCCCCTTCCATCATGTATTGTGGCTCGAAAGTCGACATTTTTCTGAGTCCAAATCCTTTATTAGGGTTGGTCAGTTTCCGCCGGACGTCGCACGGCGCACGGCAAATTTTTCGAAAAAACACCCACAGAACAGGTTCCTTGTTAAAAATGCATTCAGAAGCGACTCAGAGGAAGGCCCACTTTCATAAGGGTCGGGAGCATGAAAATATCTTCAAACACGCTTTATTACGTACTTATATGGTTTGGAGGTAATAATTTTCAAAATCTCATATATTATGAAGGCGCAAAATTTTTAACAAGGAACCTGTTTTAACGTTTTTTTTTTGGTTCGGAAAAAATGTCCGCCATTGGCAAAACTCCGAGCTCGAAAATTTTTCAAGTGCCCCACGTATCGAATCGCTGTGTTTTTGCAATTTATTCTAGTGTGGTTCAATATAATTTATTACACCTTCGGGTTGTACAGTCTTCTTTGCCCGACCTATCATATATAGCTCGGTGGTCGGTGTACATAGCCTAAAAGGTAGCTCCTTTGAGTAACTAGATATGCAATGCTTCATACACCAATTGACTTGACCCCGTCAATGAGCCAGTATGCAACGCTTCAAACACCACAAGCCTCAGAACGTCCTTCTCAGGTAGTTGAATAAAAGAAAATACAGTCACGTAAAGAAATTTATTTCACGACCGGTTTTGTATTGACGAGGCAACACATCATCAGGTAGTAACATACAACACAAACTACCAATATGTGCAGATAAAGAAGAAGGAAGTTCAGAATGAATTACGTTATCAACAGATGAATCATTATAAAACTTGAAAATAAAAGGATTCGTGAAAACAAAACGAGTACCATTCAAGAGAAATTCGGTAGGAAAAAGAAAAAGACGCAACAATTTTGACTTCTTCTGAGCGATTTAATAGGCCCTTTGAGTAACTAAATATGCAATGCTTCATACACCAATAGCCCCTTCAATGAGCTAGATACGCAACGCTTCAAACACCATGAAACTCAGAACGTCCTTCTAAGGTATTCTGGGTCCCCTTCGTATCATAACCCGTCTCCCCTTGTTTAACCCCATTATAAACCCGCAAGTTGGGTCTAGTTCAATGCTTCATACACCAATAGCCCCTTCAATGAGCTAGATACGCAACGCTTCAAACACCATGAAACTCAGAACGTCCTTCTAAGGTATTCTGGGTCCCCTTCGTATCATAACCTGTCTCCCCTTGTTTAACCCCATTATAAACCCGCAAGTTGGGTCTAGTTCAAGTTGAATTGAGCTTGGGGGCAATGAGATAGCAACTCTATAAATCAGTTTCCTTTGAAAACAATTTACCCAAAATTGTGGTGCGTGCTCAGGGCCACGACTCTCTGTACTTCCTCATCCAGGCCTACATTATGTTTAAGATAGCTGCACTACAATACAGTAACTCCCGCTTAATGTGATCGCATCGGGACGGAGTGTAATCTATAATAATAAGCGGTCTATGCTAATATCCGAACACACCAAAAAAAAATTTTTTCATGAAAATGTAAATGTGTACTGTATTTTTGCTTTTTTATAATGGGTAACATTACTGTCATACTTATACATACATGAAAACAAATTATTTTTTTTTTAGAAAAAAAAATCGCTTATTAAACTTTGTTTTTTATTCTCTTGAATCACATGATTCAAGAAGTCGACATACTTATGGTGTAAATCAAAATTGGTCGCGTAATGTTGAACACCTCTGTCAATTATTTCCATCGCCTTCAACATTTCTCCATGGGAGGGGGGCTTCACTAAATCTTCATCCGGGTCATCTATATCATACTCTTCAGTATCTTCTTCTTTATCATTCATAATTTTGAAAATTATGGTGTCTTCGGTCGGAGCCTCTGCAGTTTGCAGGTTGTCATCTACAGTAAGCCATTCTTCGTAATTCTTCGGTTCAAGGTCGAGGGGGACGGGTGCAAACGCGACTTCATCTTCCAATTTTGTATCGCATGTGAAACCACCTTTTCGATAGCAATTTCGAATTGTAACATCTGTCACTGAATGCTACGCTTTAGCGATCATATGTAATCCCTCCAAGAGAGAATTTTTTTTTAGCAAAATCATTTGCTTGAAAGTCCTTATCGTCATACTCCAACATATCATCGATTAAACGTAAGATCCTGGCCCGCATGTCATATCTATAGTAAGCCTTCAAAGTACGGATAATACCTTGATTACAAGGTTGCAATAGTGATGTTGTATTGGCCGGTAGGTAAATAAGTTCGATGTTTCTAAGCTTCACCTGAAGGCGGTGGGCGGTGCAATTATCGACTAAGAGTGCAATCTTTCGGGTGAGTTCTTTATCCCATATCTGTAGCCAATCTGAGAAAATGTCAATGGTCATCCATGCGTTTGCATTCGAACAATATCGAACCGGTAACTTCTTCACGCCTTTAAAACATCTAGGATTTCTGCTCTTTCCTATGACCAACAATTCTCTTTTTTCACCGGACATGCTCGCGCAACATAAGATAGTGATTCGTTCTTTACAAACTTTCACACCTTTGGCATTTTCATCTTTGCAAATGTAAGTGTGTTCGGGCAGCGCTCGAAAATACAAACCAGTTTCATCTGCATTGTACACATCAGCCGGTGAATATTCAGCAATGATCTGAAGCCACACGTCACGAATCCACGACTCGGCAGCCACACTATCAGCTTCGCCAGCCTCCCCTTGAGGTTTAGCATACGTCACATTCTCGCGTTTCCTCCATCACTAAAAGGAATTTTTATACGTGCAAGGAATAATTGAAACGAAGAAAAACAAGGCTTTACCCGCACAATTTTTATTTTTAAGACGACGTTTCGACCAACTGGTGGTCTTTTTCAAGTAACTACAAAATGTAACTGAATAGAAACTAATACCCTAAAAAATCACAAATTTTTTTCTATACCTTATGTAGGCCAGAGCAGTATGATCATTCAAAAATTCTTAAGATCTTTGGATCCAAAAATTTGCATCGCTTTCGCTAACCACAACACCCTCCACGATCAAAAAATTTTCTCTCGAATTAAAGATCCTACCCCCCTCAATAAAAGAGCTGGTGTTGTTTATTCTATTCCGTGTTCCGATTGTCCCCAAGTTTATGTTGGTGAGACCAAACAGTTTTTATCTGCCAGAATCTCCCAACATAAATATGATGAAAGATTACAGAATGATCACACTGCTCTCGCTAGTCACTCTAAAGAAATGGGCCACAGCTTCAATTTTAAGAACATAAAAATTTTGGCCAATGAATGTAACAGCAAAAAACGAAAGCTCAGGGAGGTTATCGAGATTATAAAACGCGCCAACACCGTAAACTACAAGAGCGATACTGCAAACTTCGCCTCGCTATACACTCCCGTAATCAAGAATATCAAATAATTTCTTGTTTTTACTCTTACTTTTTTTCTGAATCATCGTTCACATTAGCTGTACTTCTTAGTTTAGTTTCTATTCAGTTACATTTTGTAGTTACTTGAAAAAGACCACCAGTTGGTCGAAACGTCGTCTTAAAAATAAAAATTGTGCGGGTAAAGCCTTGTTTTTCTTCGTTTCCTCCATCGTAAAAACCATCCGTTTGTGGCGCGAAAATCCTCCTTACCCATTTTCTTCGCTAGCTCTTCAGCTTTTTGCATCATGAGAGGTCCACTTACGCGCGCATCTTTCTGACGAACTGAAAGAAACCATTGTTTTAGCGCCTCTTCCACGTCAGCATCTTTGCCACATCTTCTTCGTTTTCGAGTAAGCGGTTCATTATTGTTGACAGATGACTCGATATCGGACCTGTTTTTCAAAAGTTTGTTCAAGAAGGGCTGAGAAATTTGCAATTCTTTGGTTGCAGCAACTTGACTCATCTGTGGTAGACTGTCATATTTTTTCAACAAATCAAATTTTTCGGTTGCACTAAAATCACATCTCTTACGTTTACTCATCTTTGCGAGAGAGAACAGTTATCACAAATACGTTCCCAGTAACAATGAATACACTCTGAGTATCGATCCTACAAAAAAACTGCGAGAGGCGAATAAAACTGCAAGTCTAAGTTGGTTTCGTACATATTTTATCTCGTTTTCACGATTTTTCTTGTCAATCCTAGTCTTTTCAGCGATTTTTTCGTCAAATATTTATAACATTAAGCGGTCTGTTTATTACATTATGCGGTCAAATTCATGTACATTATTGTACAAACGTTCCGTCCCAAGCATTTTCTATAATATAAAGCGATTTATGCTATTAGGCGCAATCTCATTAAGCGGGAGTTACTGTACAACTAAAATCTAAGCCTAGGTTCTTCTTTCAATTACACAGATGAACAGCCATTAATGAATATAAACAGGCAAAGGTGTTTCTAAAAGTACTTTTTTGCGTCGGAACACGATAGCGTAGGCTACTTTTCTGATCTCCTCTGAGTTTTTCGGAATTTTGTTTCAAAGTTTAAGAAGAGCTTGACTACTTAGAAGTGAATCATACTTTGGTGATGAAATTCGTTCACTTGATGTCAACATTTTATTTAGGTCTTCCTCAGCATACCACATTATTATCAAACAAATTGAATAAGAATCGAGGGCTTATTCTCGCTTTTCATGCATCAACTTTTTCCACTTCGAAGTTCAACCTGAAAAACACTTCAATTTTGCTCAAATTACTTGGTTTTACATTACCTCTGCGGACTGATACAAAATAAAGAAGTATTTTTATAATATAATATTCCTAACTGTTCCCTTGTCTTAAACCTAGGCCTACTAGACGCCCAATAATAAATTTTGTCCTCTTCATTTTTTTGCAAAAGTCAATAGTTCTTGAGAGGAATCGATTTTTATGAAAAAGCGTCATCACTCATATTGTCAAGTTGACCAACGTGTATGAGGCGTAAGTTATACTATCGTTTTCCGTTCCATTTTAACAAGTGCCTTATGGAGAGGTTGGCCATCTACTTTCTTTACGTAGGAAACCTATTATTAGATGCAACTGGAATTCTCTCAATTCCTTCACACGTTTTTTAGAGTGGTAACACTGATTACGTCTTGATGGGAACGTAGATTGCTCGACTGGGCGCACAATTCTCTGCGTGAATAACGTGCAGGCGCGCGCATCTTGTCAATCAGTGTGATCAGAATGACTCTCATTAATTTTCCCTTTCAAACATCTGTATTTGATTATGAAATGACTTTCAGAAAAATGAGTAGAGAACTCCAACTACACATATGAGAGCTAATCAAGGGAACTTTCTATATCTTGTGGTTTGTACAGTAAAAAGTGTCAGTTTCAAGTAATTTCCAAGCATTGAAACGTAATTTATGAGAAATCTATAATAGAGAAGACGGCAAACGGTATTGTATTCAGCGTGAAAAATACTTCTAGAAATACGTTCACCCCAAAAGTTTGAAATTTGTTCATATGACTGTGTTATTATTAGTTATCTGTAAACCTGTTAAAGTTATGAATAAATTTCTCAACACGGATATATAATTTGCTTACAGGCACAGTTCGTTATTATAATAATCTACATGGGTACTCTACTGATGGCCAAATGCGAACTACCCAGATTTCTGTCATGGTACACGATCGCACAAGCCTTTGTATTCTTCTTGCTGTTCGCCAATTTCTACGTTAGGACCTACATCGTCGGCACGAAGAAAACTCCAACGGAGAAGAGCAACGTCACCGCCAACCCATGTTCCTCTTTATCGTCGTCGCCAATAAGACGTAAGGCCGCGAACGGAAGATCGTTGAACGGCTCAATATCCAAGCTGAAAGAAAATTAAGTAAAGATCTCCTCTATTCAGCACCCCCTCTGTTACCTAACAAAAAGTTCTTTCCTTCCATTTGGTATCCTCTCCATATTCCTGATGCTATACAGACAGTATTATTCTTGATACCGTGCGAAAGCGATCGGATTCGCGGCACGTTGTGATATTTGAAACGCAGCGACCGGAAAACTCGTGTTTATAAACTCTTTGATCGGAGGTGCTGAGTACGTGCGGTAAAACAGGGTACGGTGGTGCTGTGAATAGCCAAATTAACGCGAGAGAACGTCACTCATCAACCCGCGTGGTACGCGAATTTAAATTTATTCGAATTTGATTTGGCCAGACGCGTCATTTGCTCACATTTTCGAGTTTCGTGCAATACGACTCATAAAATAATTACGGATATTATACATACAAAGGGGTGCGCACTGTATCTTCGCGGGTAGATTGACCCTAAACATATGAATTGATTTTCGCGTTCTCGCGTTATTAAAGTACCTAGAAGAGTGACGACGTTTGTGGTGATTTTCGACGTGATATTTTCAGTCTGTTTAAATTGTGTCTCTTTTGGCGTAGATTTTGCTCTCAGAAAACCTTTAGACTAGATAAGTATATTGTTATAGTGTATATTTTTGTCAAATTGTACAAGAGATGCGCTACATCAGAAGTCAGGGTATAAATTACCCGCTTCAGAGTATTTTCATCATTTTAGCAAATATTCTGTTGTTCGAAGCGTTAGGTAATTAATACGAAAGTATTTCCTTCGCACGAGCCGCGTGAGTGAAGATTATATGTGGCGAGAAGAATTTCACGAATTTCGTGTCTGCTCAAGGTTAACCGTGCTATACATTGAGAACCGCTCTGGACCGAAAAGTTATTCGAAAAAAGGAAAAGAAAGAAAAAAGAGTTATTGAAATTCTTCTCTTTTAGGAATTTAATACTTACTCAGTATAACGAGTACTTCTTACTTAGTTCTGGAAAATTCGCGCACCAGTACGACCTTTTCTCTTTCGCAAATTTCAAACGGACTTAGATCAAGGGAGCTTTTTGAAATAATAATCGTAGGTCCGAGTATGTACAGATAAACGTCGTCGTAATTTTTGAATCTTCGTCGTGGCCCCGAAAGCTTCGAACCCTTTGTACCCTTTCGACATGATAAAAGATGAACGAATGCATAGTAGGCATTTTTCTTCGTACTATACTATTTCACGCGAGAAAAATTTAAGAAGGGATGTACACCGATTGAAAATTACTGTGCGGAGAAGAAGGTTGTATCCATTTGACCCGTAGGGAGAAAATTATGAGGCCGAAATTAGAAACTCATTTTTTGCTGATCGAATATTAACGACCTACCTACCTAATTTTGAACTTGGCCAAACTTCACTGAGTATGTAGGCTACTTTACGTTTATGAAGTGTCCGCGCTCTCTTTAATTTGGAATCTAAAAAGGAGAGTCTCTCTTATTATTGCCATGTGATTTCAAACTCTTTGAAATACAAAGAAGAAGAATCCCTCTCTCTGTCATCTCACTAATTTTAGAATTTCTAATTGTCGCGTAAAAAACTGCGATTATTAAATCATAAATCATTTTCACATTATCGTCTACGAGCGATCAATTTGCTACAAAACAGGTAAAAATAGTGTCGATTTATGAAGGGGAAAAAAAAAATTTATTCGATTTGTCTTACCTAATTAGGTAGGCGTGGCAATCGGGGATATTCCAGAATTTCTCAGACAATGATTATCATAATTCACGACGAATAAAACAGTCTAAAATAAAAACAATCCGTTTTGAAGAACGCCTCATAAACGTGAAAATATTGCGATCTCGATGAAGGTAAAGTTTTGTAAGAGGAAATTTATCACTTAATTGCCTAATATAGGCCTACACTTGAGTCCACTGCGTCAGGGAGTACTTTCACGAGGATAGTAAGCTATACAATCGCAAACTACCATTATAGACCGTGACAATAAAAGTATATTATAAGTTTATTAATTATCTAATTACGTTGTTTACTAATTTTTTAATTTTTAACGATCATATATCAATACGCTCAATCATTTCTAATAACTAGGATTAGTTGTGTTGGACTGTTAAAAATTTTGATCATGATTTTGTGTAACTATCATTTCATATTGTTATACTCGTAGACGTATATTTCGCGTTGTACAGAAATATTTATTAAACGGATTTTCAAAACTTTGTTCGCATTCTTCATCACCTCATTTTGTATGTTTGGTGCCGAAAAATGGTAATTTGCAGCTAGGAAAACAGTCTAGATAGGCTATACCGTGGTTGTCATTTCGGTACCCCAACTAATATATTGTCTAAATTATGAACAAAAACAACTAAATAAATTATGAATATTAGTGGAGGCTCTTTCGATACTTCTGTCACAGGTAAGCGGTGAAATTATTCTAAGATGAAATTTTTGAACAAATGCCAGCTCGAAGAAACGAGCCAACGTTAGGTACAATATGAAGACAAGATCAGTCAACTCAGTTCCATTCACTTCCTTTCGGGCTAAGCTTACGTTCAATGTTTGGCTCAGCACGGGATCAGGGCTTCGCACGTATCGATCTGCCCAATTTTCTGATCGTAGACGGGAGATTAGCCCGGAGAGTCGCTTTACAGGCTTGTTAGTAAATATTGATGGTGTATTGATGTCGATGATTTTCTTTACAACCTCATAAATTAAATTTCTGGATCCAAATTCTGCAGCACGGATGCGTTCCTCACCGCTGCGACACATTATAAATACGTTCTGCATGTTAATTTTATTCAATTCTCTCTACCACACCACTCTACATTTCAGCTTAATCGATTTTGCTAAAAAGTTGTGGAGAGGGCGAAAAAGATCACTCCACCACTTTCCACGGGTTATCGGTAGTGGCAATTTGAAGAAGAAAAGTAACACAAAAATTGATTTTAGCGATCATAATGAATCGATTGACTTTTAATGCGATCGTATCGACTTTTGGTACGTCTATCTCGATCGTGATGACGTCGTGTGGGCACGTCCCATCCAACAAACCGTATTCTATAATTTAGTAGTCCAGGAAAAATATTTGTAGATGAAAAAATTAGATGCCATTGGGAGTACAATGGCAGTTGGGAACACGCTGTCGTCCCAATTATTAAATATGGCTTCAGGGTCAACATTATTCGAACCGCAGTAATCTAATTCAAATTTCTCCAACATTATATAAAGCTTGAGGGTCAACATTTTAAGTTCCACTCCTATATACGTCCCTTTCACACCATGTATAGGGCTTGGAGGCTGAAATTCTTCCAAACCCCACCCCCCCAGCATATATAGCTCAGAAGCTAAAACTTTTCTGAACTCCTATCATATAGGTATAGCTGGAGAGTTGGAATTTTTTCAAGTCCCCCCTCTATCATTATAGCTCGAGAGAGGAAATTTTAATAAGTCCTTCTCCTGTCATAGCTCGAGAGTCAAAACTTTTCAAGTCCCCCTCTTATTATATAAGGCTTGGAGAATGAAATTCTTCCAAGCCTCCGCCTCCCCCTATCATATACAGCTCAAAAGCTCAAACATTTCTAAGCCTCTATCATATAGCTTGGGATAAGAAATTTTTGTGAGTCATATATGAATGTATTATATGTTTTTTTTTTATTTAAATTTGCCGGCGCCGTACGCTGTCCGGCAAAAAACTTCCGGAAAGTAGCCCGGATCGCAGCCCGAAACATAGCCCGGAATACAGACCGCATCGCAACCCGGATCAGAGCACGGATTGTAGACCAAATCGCAGCTCGGATCGAGGCCCGGAATGTAGCCTGGAACGTAGCTCGGATCGCAGCGCATATCGGAGACCAAAACGTAGCCCAGAACATAGCTTGCGATGCAGCCCGGATTGCAACCCGGTTCGCAGCCTGGAATGTAGCCCTGGTTGCAGCCCAGAACATGATCCAAAACATAGCCCGGAACGTAGCTCGGATTGCAGCCCAAAACGTAGCCCAGAATGCAGCCTACATCGCAGCCTGGATTGGAGCCCGGAACGCAGGCTGGAACGTGGCCCGGAACGTAGCCCGGAACGCAGCCCGGCATGCAGCCTGAATTATAGCCCTGGTTGCAGCCCAGAACATGACCCAAAACGTAACCCAGAACATAGCTTGCAATGCAGCCCGGATTGCAGCCTGGAATGTAGCCCGGATCGCAGCTCGGAACGCAGCCCTGAACACAATGATGAGGTGTATAATCAATGAAGTATGAGTTTTATTTTAGTAGTAGTATGGACCCCTTTGGGTACACCCCCCCTGGAGGCCTATGTGACACTTATTTTATTGAAATCCAACAAATTTTCTTTGTAATTCAACTTCACTCCTATGAAATAATCAACATTTACCAATTAAGCATTTAGATAATGAGGTGTATAATCAATGAAGTATGAGTTTTATTTTAGTAGTAGTAATGGACCCCTTTGGGTACACCCCCCTGGAGGCCTATGTGACACTTATTTTATTGAAATCCAACGACTTTTTTTCTTTGTAATTCAACTTCACTCCTATGAAATAATCAACATTTACCAATTAAGCATTTAGATAATAAGGTGTATAATTGATGAAGGATGAGTTTTATTTTAGTAGTAGTAATGGACCCCTTTGGGTACACCCCCGAGGCCTATGTGACATTTATTTTATTAAAATTCAGCTTTGCGGGTTTCTTCTCTATGATTTGACTTGTGCATAGTACATCAGAGAATTACTAAATACATTTTTTCATCTCATCAATTAACCTTTTAATTATATTATTCAAGAAATTTTATTATTTTTTTCATTTCAGTCAAATAAAAAAAAATTATAATATTTATAGAAAACTTTTTAAATCAAAAAGCGGGTTTTTCTCTGATTCAGATACTTTTTTAGCGCAAAAGAATTTCAGAATGTGATATGGAATAATGGCAGCGGCCGGTACCTGACATCTGTAATACTTCTTTTCCACTTGGTACACCACACTCATACTGGTAGAAAATTCTGTGCATTCGTTTAATGCGTAGCTTACGGCTTGTAGATAATGTAATATATCTCTTTTCTGAGGTTTAACAAACATATGCGACTGTTTTGCCAACAACAACTTATCCAAGTCATCAAGTTTTTCATATATCACAATTTTTACATCAGCACATGCGTTGTTGAATATGTTCTGGTTACAGGTGACGTTTATGTTATTGTGCCCTAACACTAGATGTCTACATACATAGTTTTGAATCAGACTATAGACTTTCGATTCAGGTTTCTTCGTTAAGTCTTCCAATTTCTTGTTTTTCGCTTCATCTCTGCATTCATCAAATACATTATCAATTAAAACTAGACCTATATGTTTTGCTATTTTTTGAATTATTTCTATACAATTTTCAGTAAAAAAAATAAGAATTTTTAGTTTAGTTTGAGGCAATTCATTGCTATATGTCAATTTTGTATGATTGTCCACATGCTTATCCAACATATTTTCGCAGGGTTGTCGTATTTTTATTTGACACAATTTCAGCAGTTTCTTCATCTCAATTTTTTCTTCCATTGTCATTGGATCTCTCACTAATGAAGAATCCGAGCTCAGAGATTCATCCGAGCTGTCATCTGTGTTTGACTTTTCGAAGTCAATCATTTTATGTGACGCAGTAGGTTGGAATCCGATTTCAGATAACGTTGATCCTGCTGCATTTCGGCGATAACGCTCTAGAATAGCCTGGGAAATCTCTATTGGCTTGTGGATACATGTGTCAATAATCTCTACTAGCGGAGCAGGGATTTCAATTATAGTATATGAATCGTCTAGAATTTCGACGTTTATTTCGTTGGTGAAAGATAGTAGTATATCGTCGAATCCGATCAAACAATATTTTTGGAAGAATCTCGCCATGTTTGATAACACATGATTATAGGTATTACTTGCGTCCTCACTATTAGCCATCGCGCCATAAAATAACCGCCGAACTTGTACATCAGTTTTTGACCGAAAATTTATCTGAAAACCCTGAAGAAAAAAAAGAAGAAAATATAAAATCATAGATTTTCCCAAAGGAAATGTCTCTTAGACGAAGAAAAAATTAAATACAATCGAACTAGGAGTACGATTTACCAAGCATCATGATACCTAAAAATTTTGCTGATTGCAGCACATAATACATTACAATTGTAGTATAAAAATGATGCATCGAATCTGAAGAAGTTAATCAACGACAGTACCCTTTCAGGTTGAAAAAAAAAAAAAAGAAATTACAGGAACTCGAAAGCACAGGATTTTCAAGGGGAAAATTGAGTAAGACAGATTTTTTCAACTAGATGATCGATTTTCAAGAAATTTAACTCGTAGGTAGAACGAAAGCAGTAAAGCATTTCCCATGGCTTAACACTCCATACAATATCATGAAAGTTTCGTAAAGAGATCATGTAAATTTAGATGAAAGAGAAAAAAAATAACACACGTACCAGATTAACAACAGTATCTCTGGGCCGCTTATACGCTCCTGCCGTCGGTTGATCCGCTTCACGTTTCTTCGCACGAAAATCATCAACGTCAATACGATCCAAACTATTTGCTTGATTGTTCTAATAAATGAAAGATGAAAAAGTTTTAGATTTTAGTTTGATAAACAATTCAAAGAAAAATGAAGGTCGGCTCTAATTTAGATCACGTTCCCGTATAATCACGGAAATTCGAAATGCGTAATTTGAAAAAAACAATCTCGTCATTACAGGAATGTTACTCATCAATAAAAGAAACCAAGAAAATGAAGGTGTACTCGTCAATTTAGATCGCGTTCCCCTATAATCACGAAAATGATGAATTTCAATACTCGTCTTCGAAACTCGGAAGAAAAAAAACAATCTCTTCATAGAACCGTTACTCATTTCAAAAAGATCCCCTACATTTAATGATAACGACTCAGCCTTGATTTTCACCCCATTCGTAGTCCAAGATAGTTATCACCGAGTCAAAAATGATTTCGTTACAGCTCAAAAATACCTTGTTTCAGAAAATCACTAAACTTTTTATTTCATATCGTATTTCGTAGATTCTGATCATCAAAAATAAAATTCGATTGTTCCTCCAAACAGATTTTACGTACAAGATTTGATACAGAATCTCAACCGATAATTCGAATGATTTTACTCGAATACTGAATAATTTACGAACGCCAGAGGGTCTGTAAAATGTGAAGAACAAGAAGCTAACACGAACGATTCAGTCATGACAACTAAGCATTTCTTCATCGTCGATCACGATACCTACGATATAAACGCAGCTAGTAAGAATGGATGAAAATATTTTCGTCACAAAAGAAAAAGGTTGCACCAAATTGGACTATAGTATCGTTCAAGTTTGTAATTCGAAGACTGATCGAATACGAAAATCTGATCCTCTAATAATCATAAACTCTGATGTGAATCCAAAAAAGATCCCTACATTCACGTTGAGAAGTGATACAAAACTGTCTATATTCTTGAAGAGAACAACGGTTTCGTACGAACAAGAATGTTTTTTCGTCATGACAGCTAAAAATTTTGATTGATAACCTTCTACACCGAGCACGTCGCGTCGGTTAAGGGAGAAGTTCTTCTACAAACGTACCAACTAAAAGTATCTACCCATCAAATCAGAATTAGTCTTTCCTTTGAAAAATTGTAATTATCACGAAATGAAAATGTCGTTCCGGTGCAGGTCTCTCCAGCTAGATGGTCGATTCAACTCAAAGAAGAATTTTCTACAACTCAACACAACAGTATCAGGGGAAACAGAGATGTACTCGTCGGAAATTCGACTTAGTACACGGATGGCAAACGAAATTCGATCGTTCTTCGAAACAGATATGCATAAATAATTTGGAACAAAATCTCAACAGTCGATGATTCAGATTTTTATCTCTAAAAAAAATGTTTTCTTTGCAAAAATAAGAAAAACCTACTTGTTGAATTGATCAAAATGCGGAAATTCGTCGCAGCATTAATTGCATTTCATTTGCTAATATGAGTGGTCTCACAAGTCGTCCACGCATCGAAATAACAGAGTCAAATTGTCGAAGTTCTTTTCATCTACGAAGACCTATTAATTCCCTTAATAAACTCGAAAATTCTCGCACAATTTCATCAGTGACGACCACTATGTTCTTCTCTCGACTACATCGTAGACAGACAGAATAATCAGTTTTAGTTCCTTTCCAGATCTTCTCCGAGTAACTCGCCTTCTCTCCAGACCGCTTTCGTAATTCAAATCGCTGTCGAATAAAATTATTTCAAACACTCGAACATTATAATTGTGATTTCCACGCTTTTCGAGCTCAAACCTAACAGTACGTGCATCCACACATCAACGATCGTTCAAAAACGACTGTGACAAAAATGTTCTTGAGGATAAAAAAGGGAACATAATTTAAATCCAAAAATTATTGTTTCTCGTTAATTTCGATTCATACATCAAACCTTTTCTTTCTAATCAAATTTTCACGTTCATCGAAATCGCTAAATTCGCTTGACATACTCGATCATAAAATTCGCGAATAATCGAAGATTGTTGAAAATCAAGAATTATTAGGCCGAAAAAACGTTACTAAACTTTCTATTTCATGATATCGTAGGTCTAAGAACGAATGAAAAATCACAAATAAAAATTATGCATGAGATCTGATGCAACTCTCCTACACGAAAATTCGAACGTAGAAAGATCATTCAAAAACAACTGAATATTCTCCTTACGAAAACTCAAGAATTAGATATAGGATAAAAAGAGGAATAGGCCTATCATTTAAATCGATTGGCAAGTACGATCATGGAAGTTCACGAAAGAAATCTCACATGCTTCAATACACTTTATCAAAGATATTGAAAATTCTCGCGTTTGAACATCGAAGCTTGTTCTACCTACAGCTTTATCGTCAAGTTCTAAATCAAAACAACTCTGAAAGATATCCTATCGTAATATGTTCTCATCGTGAGAACTCAAGAATTAGATCAGATGTAAAACTCTAATTCGTAATCAAAAATCACACATCACAGAAAATAATCTTCATCTTGTTTGTCAAGATCCAGATTCAACTCATTTTTTTTCGACCATACCTTACAATACGAATAAAACCTCATCACTGCAGATTTGGAAATTATTTACTTACATTTATCGATGCGTCAGGTACCATTATCTCACCACTTTTCTTCTGCCTCTAAAGTGAAATAAAAACATTCACAAACAGATACAAAAACAAATTCTACTTTTTCATAAACGTATATTTACATACAATCTGCCGTATGTGCATCATGATTTTTCTACGCGTAAATAGAGCCATAATACAAATTTTTTCCAAATAAAGATAGTTCTTATGCTATGAGTTTAGATGTTGATGATTTATCAATTGGCGAGCGTAATTGAAAGCGAATGCAACAGTATTATTCCGGTAGAGATAGTTGAAAAGAAGATTGTAGTGAAATTTGATTGAATTAGGCAGTGATCAGTTTCGTTCTCGTTTTCGTTATGGAAGGTTTTTAAGAAAAATGGGGTGAAATGGGGTGACTTTGTTCAAAATCTTGACTTTTGTTTTTCGGTTTTAGAATTTTCTCAGTACACGCATCAAGAATGAGAGAATTTTCACTTACGTCCACGTAAACTTGTTTCGCGTGTCTCAAAATGGCGATGACATCGCCCATTATGGTAAAGCCCATTTTCTCGAGATAATTTATGTTAAGATCTGCCAACATATCTGTTTGAATTCGGTTTTGATCAAATTTTAATGCGTAAGTGGCTGCATACGAAGCGGGAACTCCAGCGTCGTTGAAGAACTTTTCCCAGTTTCCTAGAATAGAATATATTTCTTGTTCTGATGAAACAATGCATTAAGCGGATGTATAAGAACGAACGTTCAACTTACCCACATTCATGATGATTGAAGAATCTAAGGTAATCTCTTGAAACTAAACAGAACGTCCTGGAACGGAATCGATACTGATATCGTGGTTCGTGGAACCAGAGAAGCGTGGAACTGAATCAAATAGATAAATATGATCGCGTCGTTACCGACAAAATACGAAATTTCACAATTGTAATGAGTTTCGCGTGTTCTCTTCCAACTTCCGATTTCGAACTAAAACATCCGAGTGATAATAATGACAGAATGATGATGATAATAAAACTTTTCTAGACCAATAAGAATAAAGCATCAACTACGGCGATGGCTGGCTGATAGCACCCCTTATGTTCCCACATTGAAGATTACTGATTACACCGACCGATCGCTTGAATGTTTACAAAGCATGCTTTATTATACAGGATTATACAGGATTATATAGGATTATTTCGAATTTCATTCCTTGAATTGCCTATCAAAATGTCTTCTCAATCGTATCAATGTTAAATCGCCTTGAGTCGTAAGTTCTTTTGGATCAAAAATCATTTCGAATTTCATTTCTTGAACTTGTTCCTATCGAAATTCTACCTCCATCGTTAAGATAGTCTAAATTCTTTTGAGTTTATTTACTATACCAGTGACATTATGAAATTGAGAAGTATTTTCAATTTTCAAATACCTACAGTGATCGAATAAAAAATTCACATGAAAGTGGTTCGATTTGACCATCAGTATATCATCGCGTATATAAAAAAATTCATAATGACAGAAGTCGACTCGCGTATACCGTTGTGGAAGTACACTTCCTCGTCAAGGACAACTTCCACAATTTTCATGCTTTGAATTCTGTGCACACTCAACTAGTTCTCGAGACAATTTGACATAGTAGCCAACTCGCGTATACCGTTGTGGAAGTGCACTTCCTCGTCAAGGACAAATGATGTTCTACGTGAAAATCTCATACGCGTTGGAGTTGGTGTTAACTTGAGGATCGATGAAAAGTGAAGAAAAATGAGTAAAAAAGTGAGAAATCTGGCTGCTTGTAGCTCATATCCATAACTGTCTTAGAAATCCAGAACTGTCCTAGAAAGCCATAAAATCCAGAACTGTCCTAGAAATCCAGAAATGTCTTAGAAATCCAGAACTGCCCTACAAATCTAGAACTGTCCTAGAAATCCAGAAATGTCTTAGAAATCCAGAAATATCTTAGAAATCCAGAACTGTCCTAGAACATACATTACCCCTCTACTCAGAGCACAGATTGTAGACCAAATCGCAGCTCGGATCGAGGCCCGGAACGTAGCCTGGAACGTAGCTCGGATCGCAGCCCATATCGGAGCCCAAAATGTAGCCCGGAACGCAGCCCGGCATGGAGCCTGGTTTGTAGCCCAGATTGCAGCCCAGAACGTAGCCCGATTTGCAGCCCGGAACGTATCCCAGGTCGGAGCCCAAAACGTAGCCCGGAACGCAGCCCGCATCTTGACCCGCACCGTAGCCCGCATTGTGGCCCGCATTGTAGACTGGAACGCAGCCCGGGTCGGAGCCCGGAACGTAGCTCGGATCGGAGCCCGGAACGTAGCTCGGATCGGAGATCGGAACGTAGCTCGGATCAGAGATTGGAATGTAGCCCAAAACGTAGCCCAAAACACAGAACCTAGCCTGGAACGCAGCCCAGCATGCAGCCTGGATTGTAGCCCGGATTGCAGCCCAGAACATGACCCAAAACGTAGCCCAGAACATAGCTTGCAATGTAGCCTGGAATGTAGCCTGGATCGCAGCTCGGAACGCAGCCCACATTGTAGCCCCCGTCGTGGCCTGCATTGTGGCCCAGATTGTAGCCCGAATCGCAGTCCGGAACGTAGCCCAGAACGCAGCCCGGCATGAAGCCTGGTTTGTAGCCTGGATTACAGCACAGAACATGATCCAAAACATAGCCCGGAACGTAGCTTGGATTGCAGCCCAAAACGTAGCCCAGCCAGAATGCAGCCTACATCGCAGCCCGGATTGGAGCCCGGAACGCAGACTGGAACGTGGCCCGGAACGTAGCCCGAATCGCAGTCCGGAACGTAGCCCGGAACGCAGCCCGGCATGAAGCCTGGTTTGTAGCCTGGATTACAGCACAGAACATGATCCAAAACATAGCCCGGAACATAGCTCGGATTGCAGCCCAAAATGTAGCCCAGAATGCAGCCTACATCGCAGCCCGGATTGGAGCCCGGAACGCAAACTGGAACGTGGCCCGGAACGTAGCCGCCCGGATTGGAACCCGGATTGGAGCCCGGAACGCAGCCCAGATCGTAGCCCGGATCGCGGCCCGCATTGTAGCCTGGAATGCAGCCCGGATCGTGTCCCGCATTGTAGCCCGCATTGTGGCCCGGAACGTAGCTCAGAACATAGCCTGGAACGCAGCCCGGCATGCAGCCTGGATTGTAGCCCGGCATGCAGCCCAGAACATAAACCAAAACGTAGCCCGGAACATAGCTCGCTATGCAGCCCGGATCGCAGCCCGGAACGTAGCCCGGAACGTAGCCTGAACATTTTCAGTTTTCAATTTTTATTTTTATTTTTCTCAGTGGTCGTGGTGTCCGCGTGCGAGCTCTGCCCGTGCGTGCCTGTGGGCGCCCGTATTTGTAACAAACAACAATCTGCAGGAAAGTATGTCTCATTCATCTTAAAGAAATACTTTTCTGCAGATTGTTGTCTCATATAAAGATGCTATATCAAACAACGATCTGCAGAAAAGTATGATGTCTCATCCATCTTAGTATGATGTCTCATCCATCTTAAAGAAATACTTTTTTGCAGATCGTTGTTTGATAGATTTGCTCGTGTGGCGTGCGCCCGCATGTTGTGAACTTTTGATGAAATATTGACTAAAATTTGAAAAAGTACGGAAATACAGCCCGCAGGTGATGGGCGCCGCTATTTGACACTCGCTGGCGCGGGCACAGGCGCCTGCGATTTCACGGGTGACAGCTTTCGCCCGAATTGCAGCAGTTAGTTCACAGTAGGTATCTGCGCATTTTGCTCAATTAGTTTTTCCCTAGCCTTTTCGAAGTGCAGTAGACTGGCTCTTCAGCTCCTGTTCTGTGTTAGATATGATGACAAGTTCTTTAGGAAGTTGATGTGGGCCGAGATCGAAAGGATAGTGTTTGCAGGAGTAAGTGAATGCGTTCAATTATGGGCTTAGTTGGGTGACGCTTTTGCATAACCAGGAGAAATGAAAATAAAGGGTGTGATTTAATGGCCCTTCATCATAATGGATTAGAACGACAGGAATCAATACAAATACGACAACTGCATGGATTCACCAACATTATTTTTAATGAACGACAAATAATTGGATAAGCGACAAAAAGATTGGGGAGACAGGAAAAATTAATGAAACTACGAAAAAGACGCAGCACACGACACTATAAACTTTGCTCCTTTTACAATCACTTTCCCTACAACAGGAGTAATCACTAATTTTTATTTAAGTATAAGAGCCTTTCCGGCCTTTGATGGTCGTCCGCGCTTCCGCTTATTTCTCCAGCGTCAAAATGAAACCGGCGCAAAGTTTAGTTTTGGGCCACACTATCCACATCAAATCAAGTGGTCATGTGTCACTCCACCCAGTATACGAGTAAGATTAGGTCTACAGCTAATGGCTTAATGTCATCATTCTACGCCAAAAACGCAGAACTTGAATGCAGCCACCAACTGGAGACTCAATCCTGCACAAGACGGAGTCCGATTATATCTTCCGTCCCAGTGACCTCACAGTGGAATATTATTTGTATTTGCGTAAATATCCGTTGTCTTGTTCGCCTGTTACGTTTCGTCCTCAGTACACATCTTACAATAATAAGAGTTTTTCCTACTCGCTTTTGAGCTTTCAAACTGACCTGAGAGGAGACCGGAAATTTTTTCCTTTCATCCCGAAATTGAAATGAGAAGGGCTAGGGGTCTTCTAATGAGCCAAGAAATTAAGCATAAATTCTAGAACTTAGAAGTACGAAATCAACTTCCACATCGTTTGGGAGGCATTGCTATGCATGTTATAGTACATAATCATAGGTACCTTTCGCCGTTCAATATGATACTTTTTGAAGGATCATATGAAATGAAACATGTACCTACTGTATTACAATACCTTGTCAGTAAAATGGGTCGTTTTTCTACCGCGTTTCACAGCGTACCTTGGAAAAATTCGTGGCAGAAGAGAGCTGACCGAAGAAACTGCCACCGTTCGCGGTAGAATAAAGTCGCTGTTTCAGTTGTGCAACAGATGAATAGGGCAGAATCTTGTCGCAGCTGAACGCGATTCCGCCGTAGAATTTGACATTCTGCTACCCAGCAGAAACTGCAGATTCAAGTATCTGCTTCGTATCGTGGTGAAATGAATACCGCTGCTGAACGCACTAGGATGGAATCTGCATTGTTCTGGTGCGAATTTTTCCTCCGTCGCTAAATGCGGGATTTTTTAAACGCTACGTTCTACAGCTGAAAAAAAATTCGCTAACACGCCGTGTAACAAAATTAGCAGCGTTATGGTACCGAATTTGTATTCTGTTGCTGAACGCTAGATTTTTTAAACGCTGCGTTTCGCAGCTGGGAAAAATCCCTTAATACGCTGTGATATAATCTCTAGCGTTCTGGCGCCGAGTTTGCATTCTGTTGCTGAACGCAACCGAAGAGCAAGTCGCGAATACGCCTTACAATTCACAGCGTTTAGGTAAGTACAGAATTCCGATTCTGTTTCTGACCGCGTCGATTATTTTAACCGTTACGTCTTACTGCTGAAGAAAAATTCTGCTTCACCTCTACACTGCCTCAAGTGAAGGACAATTTTGAGTAGGGATAATTTGGAGGAACCAATGAGTACCTTTCAGGGAGGGCGGGATACCAACAGGGCATCTATTACCAGCTTAGTGATGAACGACCAAGTTTTCTCAACGTACGATAGTGAATAATGTAATGCAATTCTTCCTGATACAATATGCAAGCCATTTTACTGTTACATTTTTGATTTTATGTTAGGGACGTGAAAATCTGATCGCGACATGGAAACATATGCATTACTCTCTAAGTGGATCTTGCCGATGGCTGTCCTGGGAAGGCTTTCTCGTATACGTATACAAATAGGCTTTGGTCAACGTCTTGTTGTAGGTAACAGCTACCTATCGTACTAAAGTGTCTCTACTAGCTCGCGTGATACACTTACTGTTTCTGCAATTTACAATGTTACTCGTAACTTCCTATGCGGTGTCTTCAGATTTTTGGAAGGGCTGTGTACAAACTTTTCAAAAGCGTAAAGTATACGCCATATTTGAACTTGTAACTGCTCAACCGCTATGAATGTTCAAGAAGAATGACAGAATCGCGCTTAGCATGGGTACCTGAGATACGGCAACCCCGGCAACCGAAGAAGCTCTAATTAGCGTAATTACGTTGACCGCAGATTTGTTTCGTAGTCAGCTGGCCAGCGAAAGAAGTGAAAAAGGGTGGGCAAGAAGGTGTTCAAATGATAGAAGCAGTATGAGTCACTATCCCTAACTCTACAATAGTCTTATAGATTTCTGTTCAGTTCACACCTACCAACCCCAAAGCACAAATTCTCAAAAACTTGATTCCCTTATTTTCTCTCTCCTCTCCCTTCGTATGGGAACTAACTGCCGATAAAAAATTCCATATTAATGCCAGTGAAAACATTGTAAACCAAATCTGGTATGGATAACCTGAATCACATTGACATCTCCTGCATACCAACCTACCTCAATTCCTCAAACATCACTTTCTTTGTAATCGATTGAACCTTCTGCTCTAGTAACCAATTTCCCAAATTATTGTGGACCCAGTACGATGACTCCTCTTTTGACAGTGACCATTATTGTCATCTCCAGATCCTCTTTCCGCCCAAAAAAGCTTAAATCACCTTGGCGAATGAAGATAATTAACGCTAACTGAGAATTCAAGCCGCCGGACGAAGCCTCCATCTCTCGCTCCTCACTCATCCGGTTTCCTAAAGGGCCGGTGACGTTCACTGCGCAAATTTTAAAAACGGAGGAATCTTCAAGAAGAACTGCTCCTATACAAAAAGCATCGAGCAGAGCAAGAATTCAGGTCCGTTTTACCAACCCGCGTCTGTCATTGTAATGTGAAGAGGTATTGTGACAATTTTTCAACGTAGGTATACATTTTCCAAATTTTCTCAAACAACATGAAATTTTCCGTTCAATTTCTATCTCCTCCATGACAGAACTATGTATGGTCTATATAACAGTCACAATCCAGATGAACTATCTCTCTCTCTCTCTCTCTCTCTCTCTCTCTCTCTCTCTCTCTCTCTCTCTCTCTCTCTCTCTCTCTCTCTCGTCATTGAAACGGACTCACCATAATATTTTTTTTTATGCCCATCAACGCACGCTTTTCTTCTTATTGAAACTCTTTCTTCCAACTTCTATTTGCAGACGACTGTAATATTCCAGCTTGATTTAAACCCGCAGAAAAAATCTCTACACGTACGCTATCTCTCCATGGGCTTCTAAACACGGATTCAATTTTTAACATCAAAAAACCCATCTTGTTATGTTGAAATATAATCCAATCCTGTTCCTCTCTTACTCGTATGACAGTTCTAAATTATAAGTTCAAAGTATACGCCAAATTCCCAGGTCTTCTTTTTGATTAAAAATTCGTATGGACTCCTGATACACACAAAGACGCTTCAAGGCAAAAGTCACAAAACAGCCAACGTTCTAGAAGACGTCTCCCATCCCACAATTGGAGACTACCAAAAAACTCGACTCCAATTCTACAGATTCTCAATCTTTTCCGATTTTGATTATGAAGCCCTTGTATAAGTATAACTCGGCTTGCAAAACTTCCCTGTTTTCGTTTGATCCAATCCAAACTATGTGTCTTCAATTAGTTATCGGTATTTTATGAACAAGGCCAAGGACAAGGTTTTACGTCGAAGCTGCAAAACCTTCGCTGACTTACAAAATACTTCTTCTACCGCAAGTTTCTTAGCAACATCCTCTCAATTTCCGAATTTCTCCCCCTACCCTCATCTATTCAATATCAATAAGTCAACCTCACAAAACCAAAACAATCGGCATATCCGGTATCACCTCTAGAAAACATTTTAACAGGGAACCTGTTGTATGGGGGGCTTTTTGAGAAATTTGACGTGCGCCGTCCAGCAAAAAACTTGGAAAAATTTCGACTCTCGAGCCATGATATGATAGGAGGGGATTTGAAAAAATTTCGACTCTCGAGCCATATATGATAGGTGAAGGACTTGGGAAAATTTAGACTCTCAAACTACATTAAACTAAGCTTATAGTAGGTCTAGGCCTTCCTTATACTATCTTTATCTAGGTGTAGGCTTCCTTGAATTTTCAATACCAAATCCCATTCAACTCATAAAACAGGTTCCTGCGTTCCTCGTTTAACTTCGTTAAGGAAGCCGTCGTTTTTTTCCCCTCTTTTTTTTCTCATTATTCTGGGTGAACATTTAATTTTTAAATTAAATTTGAAGCATTTTATGAATTAATTCGTAATTAATTCGAAATTATTTCATAAAATTATTCTGACCGCGGCAGAATACGGCGTTTAGCTTGTTCAACAATACGCAGCACACAGCAGCCGAAAACATCAAATTTCTACCGCAGTTAGTAGCAGACAACAGCGGAAAATTCTTACATCGTCTGCCGCGCAAAAAGCAGAAAACGATCAGCGGCGTCATGATTTACCCTTCTGAACACCACACAACGCAACGCACATAAATCTGCGGCAGAATTTTAGGGGGTCATCTGCCACAGCGAATCGCAACAGAAATCTCGTTGAATTTCTGCGGCAGAATTTCTATTGAAATCTGCTTGACAGGGTACTGTCGGGAGAGGAGGTTAATTACTCGTACTTGAGGAAAGAAATTTAAAAAAAAATAATTGTGTCGTTTGTTCTATTTAAATTATCGTCACTGATTTTGTCGTTGCCTATCAATATTTAGTAGGCGAAATGCCTGTAGTGTAAACCATTTTGTCTGTCGTGCCGTTTAATATTCCTCGCAAATAAACAAATTAACATTAGGAATTTGAGCGTAGGGGCGAGGGGAGAGTTGAGTGACGGTTTTGCATAACCAGGGGAGATGAAAATAAACAAATCAACATTAGGAATTTGAGCGTAGGGGCGAGCAGAAGGAAATGTGAAAGAATAGTATTAGGGCGTTTAATTAGGAGGTTATAAGGGAGGCAAAATTTCTCATTCGAGACGGATAACTTAGTGCGATCGAGAATCTATATCATGGATATTGGAGTAGGAACATGCGATCTGCCTTTCCTGCATTCATTGGGCCCGGAACGCAGCCCGAAACGTACCCCGGATCGCAGCCCGGAACACAGCCCGGATCGGAGTCCGGATAGTCCCGTAACAATAGTAAAAATAAAGAAAATATCGCATCAATCAAATTTCGTTCGCAATTAGACATCCAGTGAGATGACTGGTATACTGATATAAGTATCTTGCACGATAAAAATTTTCTACTTCACATACCGGAAAAAAAATACGTAGGTACGTTTAAAATTTGATTCCGATTCGGTCTTCTGGCCTCACTCTCAAGTATCGAATGAATAATTACGGTATGGTTATATTTTTGCTAGATAACTAATGATTTATCTTACCACAGTGCTATTATTTATGGCGCTCCTGTTATCGGAATACGGCATGAACTTCGAACGACGTTCGTGTTCATAAGCAATGTGATTTCATGACGAGAAGCGCTCCAAAATATTTTGTATGAGATCGAATACCGTATTGAGTTCAGGATATAAAACAAATTTTACCGCGTTATTTCTTTCAGAACTTGTTTTCTATTTGTTTTTCAAGATGAAGTTATTCTATACAGATGCAAGTCCGCCGTGCCGAACTATCTTGCTATTGGCAGACCTGTTAGATATCCAACTTGAATTAGTGGTCACCAGTCCAAAGAAAGGAGAGACGAACGCACCAAAATTTCTAGAGGTAAAGGCAAGAGCTAAATTTTTGCTTTTAATTCTACCTTTCAGGAAAACATCAAAGTACCTAACTATTTTGACTTTGGCGATATTTTCTGGTGAAAGGCGAGGAGAATCGAATAATAATTCCTATCTTCTCTCTTGAAAAACTTTTCTTTCACGTTTATTCCGTAACGATCATTATCTGGAATTACCATTCTAAGTTTTCTATATTATTTGATCAATGTTATTCAGATGAATCCACAACATGTGGTGCCAACATTGGTCGATGATGATGGATTTGTTATTTGGGAAAGGTGAGTGGTCGAATCGATATGTATTCGCGAATCAAAATTCGCACTAAATACGATCCCTATCAGAAGCTTTCTAGATGCCTTTGTTCCTCGCCTAACACAACACCGAATTATTTTTCCACCCTCCAACTTATTGTCAAGAAGAGTGTATTATAGAGCTCTGCACGGAAAGCTAGGGGCTGATGATGGAGGAGGAAAGTTACCATTCCAATTACTCTTCGTATTTTTACTCTCAAGATAAACAGACTTCAGGTATCAGCAGAAAAAGAGGAAGACTAATCCCTCCTCAAGGTAGTCATTCCTTAGATCTCGAATTAATACAATATTAGTACAGTAGTGGGTTACAACACAGTCAGAAAAAGAAGACGAATGACAGACTATGGACTTGAAAAATATAAATAAAAAAAAGAATTTATGAGAGAGGAAAATTAGAAGAGTCAGAGTATCTGAAAGTACGGATACAAATACTTTAATAAGTACTTGTTACAATAATTTTCTTATCTCAGGCACTTACAATTACAACACTATGATTTTGGTGCCATGTCGGATAACGTTATTTATGATTGTCATGTCTCTCGCATGAACCTGAGGGCTTTTTTTTTTTTTTTTTTTTTTAATATTTTATTCCACTGCCGCGAGGCATTCACAAATACATATGATAATTTGAGAAATGACAGGATGACGTGGTTGCCAATGCTCCCACAATCACGATTTTAGTTGTAGCTAATTAGGCCTACTGATAGCATAAGTTAGGTTAAATCAAATCAAGCGGTCTAATGTCGTTAGTCGTGTCGAGCAACTGGATTGCAGCAGCGTTCGGATGGATATGGAGACGTGTTTCGTGGTTTGCTGCGAAGAGGGATATTACCTCATTTACACTCTGAACCTTGAGGTCGCGATGGAGAACCGTGTTAGGTACGAACCATGGGGCTTTGGTGATGAGACCGAGAACTTTGTTCTGGAACCGCTGAATTACAAGTCTATTCGATTGCTTGGTTACTCCCCATATTTGCAGCCCGTATGTCCATACTGGCTTGAGGATTGCTTGGTGGATTAGGCGTTTGTTAGCGAGGCTGAGTGTTGAGCCATATCCGATTAACCAATATAGCTTACGTAATTTGACGTTTAGTTCCTCTCTTTTTTTCTTAACGTGGACCTTCCAATTGAGACGACGGTCTAGATGCATGCCAAGATACTTCGCGGAATCGGCTCTTGGAATGAACTTGTCATTAATCGCTGTCGGGATGTAGTTGCAAGGCCTAAGACTGTAGTCCACCCTACAGGATTTTTCCTCGTTTAGTTTATTTTGGAGTCTCTCGCCCACGAGCATACTTGATCGGTTGCTGCCTGCAGGTTGGTTACTGCCTGGTCATATGAGTCACTGATCGATAGAATGGCAGTGTCATCAGCAAAAATTGCTATCTCGGCATTTGGGTTAAGTGGAATATCTGCTGAATAGAGTAAATAGAGAATCGGCCCTAAGGTGCTACCTTGAGGAACACCTGTTAATATTTTCCCTTGACTTGAAACTGCTTCATTGTACTGTACTTTGTAGCTTCTACTGTATAAGTACGATTTTATAATTTCGCAGTAGTTCTCCGGAAGTAGGTGACTGATTTTGTGCAGTAGGCCCTCGTGCCAGACGCGATCGAAAGCTTTTTCCACATCGAGAAAGACAGACGCACAGAATTTCTTCTCCTCGAGCGCTCTTTCTATTATCTGCGTGACACGGTGAACTTGATCTATGGTGGAGTGAGCAGATCGAAATCCAAACTGGAAATCAGGGCTAGCTTATTTTCCACAATTAACTTCAATCTTTTCAGAAACAATTTCTCGAACAATTTTACCGGTACTGGAAGCAATGAAATCGGACAATAGGATGACAACTCGGTGCGTGGCTTACCCGGTTTCGGAATAACGATAATTCTTGCCTGCTTCCATAGGTCTGGAACGTGCTGTAACCTCAAGATACCATTGAAGATATATACGAGCAAAACTATCGCTTTTTTCGGCAGTTCTTTTAAGATTTTTGCTGAGATTCCGTCCATGCCCGGAGCTTTCTTCACGTTCAGGTCATCAATCGCTCTAGCTATTTCCTTTGGAGTGAAGAGAGCGATCGGTTCTGGAGTAGATTTACGGATTTTTACTTCCATTTTCGACTCTATATTGTTCGGCTGGAATGTACCTCCGAGGTAGGATGCGAAGGCGTTTGACTTCTCTTGGTCCGTTCTGATCCACTGTCCGCATGAATCGCGTATTGGAGAATCGTTGGATTTAAGCCTGCAAGTCGCTTTCCATAAAGAGTAATCTGACTCTTTATTTGGGGAGAGATCAAGTAGATAATCTTCCAGAGATCTTTGATTGACTTTTCTTATCATTTCTGTAGTTTCTTTGCTCAGTTTGTTGAACAAGGACTTGTCTTCAGGATTACAAGTTTGCTGCCACCTCTTGCGGGCTACACGCCTTTTTTAAACCATGTCACGAATCTCTCTAGGAAACAGGATTTCTCTATTGATTGTCACTTCCTTTTTAGGAGTAGCATCTGAGGCTGCTTGGACAACGACCGATGTGAACATCTGTACTGCGTGGTCTAGCTCTGAAGAAGTTTTTATACTCATACGGAGGTCAATAGACAAGTTTATAGCTTGCCGCATTTTATCCCAGTCCGTATTTTTGCTGGTCAATTTGGGAGTTCTTTTCTTAAATAGAACCTGTTCACTAAGGCTCATAACCACTGGGGAATGGTCCGACGAGAGGTCTGGATAGCTGCGAACGTCCATGTATCTTGATGAAACATTTCTGGTTATGAAAAAGTCGATTACATCTGGAATCTTGGTCGAGTCGGAAGGCCAATATGTGGGTTGGTCTCCCGATACGAACAAACCATTGAATTTTTGAACAGATTTGTGGAGTTTGCGTTTTCTTGGGTTTGTGAAACAAGAGCTCCATAGTTCATGTTTAGCGTTGTAATCCCCCCCAGCTATCCATTTGGAGCCTAGACTGGAGAACAGCTGGTCGAAGTCTGACTTGGCAATTTTCGTATTCGGGGGGCAGTAAACAGCGGCCAATACCGTTGTTGTACCGTGTAACTGGATACTGACGCATGCTGCCTGAGCAAAGTTGGAAGTGAAGTTTGGCTCTTCTGTGAAGCGTAAGCTATTCTTCAGTATCACGGCGCTTCCTCCTTGTGCTTTACCACTCGGGTGATTACAGGAGTGGATTGTATACCCTTTCAACCTTCTCAAGTTGTATCTGCTTGTGAAGTGGGTTTCGGTAACTAGTGCTATGTCAATATTTTCTAGGATCAGAAAAGTTTCAAATTCGATTTTTTTCGAGATAAGACCGTTCGCATTATTCCATAGAAGGATACAAGTGGAATGATTCATAGTCTTTTTTGTGACTTACGCTTTGGCGAAGGACTAGTTCCATTCTCTAGTACTTCAACTCGTTTGACAAGGCGTTCTATCTTGCTATCAAGGGATTCGATTAGCCGTTAGATCTTTGACAGGGCAGAAGCTGCAGGATCGGTCTGAGTAGGTTGTTGCATCAGGGTTTCGGCCTGATGCTGAGAATCACGGATTTCATTGCGGCTGACTGCTGACGAATATGTTGCTCCTTGCTTCAACTTGGAGTTGGTGAAGATTAGGGGGGGGGGTGGCTCTGGAGACTTTCAGCCGCTCAGTAGCGGAGGATGATGGACTTTTCTCTTTGAGCTGAAATATTGGGCAGCCTCGGTAGTTCGCTGTGTGGTCACCGCCACAATTGGCGCATTTACACTTAGCCGATTTTGGTTTTGAGCATTCTGTTGTTAGATGATTACCTGCGCATTTGACGCATTTTGGGGATTTTGAGCAATAGTTCTTGGCGTGGCCTACCGCTTGGCACCTTTTACATTGAGGAACCTCATTGATTCTTCGGGGAGGCTCCACTTTAACTTTACAGTACAAGATGTGCGTTATATCTAGCGCGTCGTTATTATTTTTTTTTTGGCTCAAGTTCTACCTTGAACAGCGGAAGATTTACTACGGTGGAACTGTCCCCAATTTTTCTTTTGATTTGGACATTATTAATACGTCTCGCACAGTGACCGAGATTTGAAAGTTCCGCTACTATTTCTTCTATATCGGTTGAATGGTGAAGATGACGAATAAATATTATATAGGGTTTATCGTCTTTCAATTGATAAGTGTGGTATTGCAGCTTACCGAGTTGCGGCGTGCTGTTGGTTTCCGTTGTCGATGATAGCTTATCAAGCATTGACCTGAATGAACGGTATTCATCAGCTGTTTTCGGCTGTACTTTTACTTCACTACTTGCTAGCGCTTTACGTTCACAGCCGGTTAACGAGTGTTTCTCTAATACCTGGTCAAAAGCTGCAATATTCTCTATGCTGCTGATGAATATGGGAGGTGGTTTGGGTGGTTTGGTCGACTGTTCATTATTGACGGAGCTATCCTTGCTCGATTGAGAAGAAGGATTTGCGATCACTGATTGCCCCTTTGAAACCGTGGTGGCAGGTGAAGACCGACTTTTCAAACGGAGAACCGAATTCTCTTTTGTTAATTTAGCGTTGACGCTACGAAGGTCGGCGACCTCTTTAGTAAGGAAATCAATTTTTTTCGAGAGCTCCTCAAAGGAGCCCATGGTTCCTCGCCTTGGAACGGACTGGAAGGAAACTACAGTGCGATGACGAGAGAACAACGATAGTTAGAAGGAATAAACTGTATTCACGAACTTACGTGATCACATACAACGCGCGGAGCTCGTTATCGCAAGTTCACGGTTCGAACACAACTGAGGGCTTTGTGAATAACTTTTTGCAAAATTAATAAAATACTATAGAACGAAATTATTGGCATTCAGAATAATTTTAATCTAACATGCACTCTTCTGGAATGCAGCCGAGCTATTGCGAAATATTTGGCAGGCAAATACGGAAAGAATGACGAACTTTATCCCTCTGAATTCCATAAGCGTTTGGAGGTCGATAAAATTTTGGACTTTGATTTAGGGACGATTTTCCGACGGTCAACCGATTATTTTGTAAGTAGGTGGAATCGCGATGATTTTTATTTCTTCTTCTGTTCCGAGTATAATTGTCATCCTACTTATTATAGGTTACCGTCTTATTGACAGGGAAATTCGATCCGGCTAAAAAACCAAAAGTAGACGACGCCATGAAAGTACTGAACACAATTCTTGAACGTAGTACTTCAGGTTTTGTAGCTGGTGACACGTTGACCATTGCCGATATTTCAATTATCGCTACGACGAGTAGCTTGAAAGTAAGTACTGTTTTAAAAATCAATCTTCCGTCATAATCGAATTTTAGTATCAGGTCTAATCTACAATTCGATAACGAATACTTCGTAAACCACAAAAAAAAAATCGACATAACTGCCATTTTAAACGTTTCTCGTACTCCGCAATCCAAAACTGACAAAAAAAAAATGTCAATTTCTTGCGGCTTACGAGGTATTTGTTCCACGGTATCGAATTGCATTATTATCATTTTAGGTAACTGGATACGATTTCAGTAATTCTCCTTGTATCGGTGAATGGATGGAAAAAGTCAAATTGTCATTGCCATCTTACAAGAGTTTAGGAGAAGCTGGAGAAAATGCTTTCAGAAAGATGTTCGACGAGTACATGAAATAAAAGAGAATCAATTATTGGGAAATTAATCAGCTGGCACATTAGCGAATAATCCACTTAAACACACAATTTCTGTAAAATACATCTTCGGTCTTGATTATTTTTTAAATTTAAATATTGTTTCAATAATTGTCCATTAAAAGACAATTTTTCTTTTATTCATGGACATTTTTTTTCTAATTTAAATTTGTACCCTATAGACCGAAAAATGGAGACATCTACCTGGACACGAGGAATACAGAGCTTATTTTTGGGACCCTCTCCTGAATTTAAATACCGGTGGATCCACCATGGGATTATCCTTTGACAGGGGGGCAGAGAAGGTGAAATTTAGTTTTTCGTCAATTACTCAATAACAAGTGATCCTACACAAATAAGTTTCAAATAAACTATTCTACATTAAATTTCTACTAAAAATGTTCCATGAGAAAACACTTCAAGTTCAGCCACTAGGGTAGGTCACACATCCTCGCCTTCTTGTCATATAGCTATGCGCAATAGCCATTGTAACGGTAGGACGTATTTGGAACAAATTGATCTTGAGTGTCATTTGTTTTGGTCCCTCGCCTTTGCAGGAATCGCCCTAATTTTATTAAAATAATAAATGAAGATCATGTTTCATGTCTCTTATATTTTATCAGTCATCTTGAAATATTTTAGTCTAGGCTTCTACTAGGTCAAGTGTTTGTGAAATATTACTCGTTTGCCTCCTTACCTTTCTTGACGCCGCATAAGTCTAGAATGAAAAATATTTTGAAGTATTGCCTTTTGGGGGACGCCCGGGAGCAAATTTTAAATTAGGGTAGCGGGTAGAGAAAAGACATGAAACATGTCAATTGCATATATTTTCACTGCTATCAGTTTTACAGAACAATTTTCCAAAAAAAAAGTTGTTCTACAAAAGTTTCTCTACATTTTTCTTACTAAAAAGCCATTCGAGGTATTCCCTGAGGCCTAAAATTGAAAAAAAAAAGTTTAAATTCACATTCTTTGTACCTATTTGTAGCGAAAACTATTGATGATAGACGAAAAGTGTTTAGAATATGATTTTACATCTAGAGGATTCATCTCGACTCTGTCTCCCACCCCAAACCCTTTACCTCTCAAGAAAATTTTTCCCATTATACATATTGAGGATTAATACACACTATTCTAAGTAAATAACATGCATAACTTTTTCATCTCAATGATGGATATTTTTGTACATCCTCACTCTCCTTCTACCTCCACCAGTGGGTGACCCGATCCAGAAATATGTTGCTGGGGTCCATGAATTTACTTCTATCAACTTCTTGTGAAGTGCCTAAAGGCAAAAATGTACTATTTTCAACTGAAGAGGGTGACACTGAAATTACTGAACACCAATGAAACAACCACTCTTACTCATGTTTGAAAATGTTGAAAATGTTCAAACATGTTCAAACGCGTTCAAATCTGTTCAAACATGGTCAAACCTGTTCAAACCTGAACAAACTCGTTCAAACCTGTTCAAACATGTTCAAACAAGTTCCAATTCAAACTTGTTCAAACATCTTCAAACTTGTTCCAACCTGTTCAAACATGTTCCAACCTGTTCAAACATGTTCAAACCTGTTTAGATGCGTTAAAACATGTTCAAACATGTTCAAACATGTTCAAACCTGTTTAGATGCGTTTAAACATGTTCAAAACTGTTTAATCATGTTCAAACCTGTTGAAATGTGTTCAAACATGTTCAAACTTGTTCAAACATATTCAAACTTGTTCAAACTTGTTAAACTTGTTCAAACTTGTTCAAACATGTTCAAACCTATTCAAATGCAAACTTGTTCAAACATGTTCAAACATGTCCAAACTTGTTCAAACATGTTCAAACATGTTCGAACCTGTTCAAACATGCTCAAACCTGTTCAAACTTGTTCAAACATGTTCAAACCTGTTCAAACTTGTTCAAAAATGTTCAAACATGTTCAAACTTGTTCAAAAATGTTCAAAAATGTTCAAACATGTTCAAACTTGTTCAAAAATGTTCAAACATGTTCCAACTTGTTCAAACATGTTCAAACCTGTTCAAATATGTTCAAATTTGAACTTGTTCAAACATGTTCAAACTTATTCAAACCTGTTCAAACATGTTCAAAACTGGTCAATCATATTCAAACCTCTTTAAACATGTTGCGGTCATAAGACTTAATGAGAAAAGAAATTATAACGTTTTTATTATGTTGACATTCTCTGTGAATGAATGAGAAGCTCCATAGACGTACGCGTGTGGAATAGTTGAGCTCAAAAAAATTCATGACGATTCACTATAACATTTGGTATAGGTTGAAAAGGGAAGAAATTCAAGACATACCTAGATATATGAAATTCATGCCGGTATACGGACTCAACTAAAAGGAGAGTGACGCTATTGGTGAGACAGGTAAGGAATTATAATGTTTTGGTATGTGCCCCACTCATCACTTATAATGATAACTTTGACGCGTGAATTGCAGTCGAATCTGTATTGATATCTTTCGCAGTTTGCGATTTAATAACTCTTTTCTTTCAAACGGTTTTATCTTGATAATTATCGAGATAGTGTTGATTTCAATGACTAAAATGTGATAGAACTCTCGACCGTTACTGCAGTTGTTAGGTCTATATCGGGAATATTTGAGTACGGTATTGTGTAAGGTATCTTACATGTATGTGGCAAACTTTTGTTTCTTTTTCCGGAAAAATGTTGTTCGTGATTCTCTTGGGTAAGATATTCATCAACTAATAACTTCCTGTGAGAATATTATTTACTTTCATTCAATCCTACATTTATAGTTTATTTTCCTGTCGGAATATTTTCCTTATCATGTACTACCTCTGCTTCATATTCCGATCCATCTACAATTACTTTAAATCGGATAAATGAGAATAATGATGGAGAATCCTCCTCGTCTACCGGTACCACTAATGTAAGTACAATAGGTACATTTCTGTTGACTTTAAAATTAATTTCTCTCACACATTAAAATTCTGTGGAAGAAGATGGTTCGTGCCCCGCCAAGGTAGTTAAATTTTTCGTGTGTTTTCGTCCATCTAATTTCCTATCAGTACCTATCTCATTTCAGGATATGCAACAGTCTCTGGCATTGAAACTAAGATTAGAAGTACCTATTTTTACGCTCATTCTAATTTTTGTAGAAAAGACATATTGAAATTCCTTTGTTCGATACTTTTGAAAGAAAAGTGGCAAAGATAAAGATGAATAATTTTTTCAGATTTACATACAACTGGAGAAAGCGAAAAACGAACATCCGAATGATATGGGATACCAAGCTGGTCTTAATATAGCAAAAGCAATTCTCTTACCGAAAATTGTCGATTTAGAGAAAGATTTAGTGAGTACTTGGAGTAATTTTCATGGTATCGATAAATTAGTTCACAAATGGTTTAAATTTGAGAACGACGTTGTTGTGCGTTGCCCTACTCTTTGAACCAATGAAGGCTGGAAGTCTTGTTTCGAATCCTTTTGTATTTAGAAAAAAATTTAAATAATGCAAAATTGAAATTCATATTGTTAGGATCGCGACGCACGTACCAGCGACGTTCGCCACGATCATAGCCGACGCTAGCCGATGATATAGAAGGAGCTGCTCCAATGCCCTATACTGCGCGCGCAACGCGAGGAGTACATTCGTGGACGACGGTGGCGCGCACCGGATCCGCGACGTGTCCTTTTCGCGCGGCGCGATCCCCTATAAATACGGTTACGCTAGCTTAGTTTAGTCACTTTACGTTTATTGCTCGCTTTCGTTTATACTTAATCTTACGGCTATCGTTATTACTCTCTCGTTTGGTGGTGATGAACTGAATGTCCGATCGGATTATTTCCGTCAGCATTCGTCTCTGAGCCGAGTCATAACAATTCAGAAGTGGGATCACTTCCCGAAAAACCGCTCAACAAATCGTCCGCTGTTGTTGAAAAAAAAAAAAAAAACGACTCTTTTTTTTCAAGAAGAGAAATAATTTTTCTCTATTACCCTCGCTTTCATTCGTACAATTGTTGACATCGTAAACCGATACTCCGCCTAGCACTTGGTTTCTCAAATGGCCGCCCGTACGAGACAACAAGCGCATAAGCTACTTCACGATTTTCCAAGCTCGTCGAGCGAGGAAGAAAACACGAATGCAATGCCGCCGAAAATTGCAAAAACCAAACCGCCCGTTGCGGGAAATAAAAAATCGAATAAACCTGAATCCTCGAACCCGCAAACCTCGCAAAACCAAAAACCGAACCGAAAACCGAACCGGAAACCGAACCGAAAAATCGAAATGTCCAAACGAGGGCAGACTGAGGAACTTCGAATTCCCAGAAAAAGACCAGCTAACGACCTTGAAATCGACGATCCTCCTACCAAACGTGGGAGATCAAATAAAATAAATTCTCGTACTCGTAAAACAAATAAAACCCGTAGTGACTCGACTCGTATTGCCAAAAAACGGAATAAAATTGCGCTTGACACTGTGGATAACACAAACGAAAATCTACCTCTAGAGGATCACGTCGACAATCTTTACCGGTCAGACCCCGCGGTCGACAAAAATCTGAATGATAATTTTCCAGAAAATAATTTTTCTAGCGAAAATTTGTCTGACGAAAATGAAACTTACGCACCATCGCCAAAACGAAAAAAACGTACGCATGTACCTGTACAACCGCTTGTACAAACACCCATACAACCGATCGTCACTGTACAACAAGGGATTAAACTGGAAAGCGTTCCAATCTTTGATCCTAAAGAAAGAAAATATCGTATAGACCAATGGATTAATCTGTTGGAACAACTGCAAAACATATATATGTGGAATGAACCTTCCATTATGTATCATATGCAGGCCCGTTTGAAAGGCTCCGCTCGATTATGGTATGAATCACTGTACGACTTTCCAACCACGTGGGAGGAATGGAAAATTTTGTTAAAAGATACGTTCTTTGAGCCTGATCACTTAGTAACCGATATCGAACGAATGCGTCAACGAATAAAATTGAAAACCGAATCATATGAAGAATATTTTTTCGCAAAACTAAACCTACTACGGCCATGCCGGCTTGGGCCCGAAGCTCAAGTTAGCTACATAATTGATGGCATTACCGACCGAACCGTTCGAATCACTGCAAATAGCCATTGGTTTACAACAACTGAAGAGCTACGAAAATACCTAATAATTATCGGAAAAGGTTTTAGGCCGAAAAACCTCACTCAAGAGTCTTCCGAAATGACCACTCAAAAACATAAAAATAATTTTAATATTCGTCACAACTATAATCGCATACCATTCTGTAAACAAAACTCTGAACGGACACAACAGGTGTGTTTCTATTGTGGTCGAAAAAACCATATCAAACGATTTTGCCGCCTTCGACTCGCGGAAGAAAACGGAGGAAAACAGGGCTATACAGGCCAAAACACCGGCAGCTACCATCAACGCAACGATGGAAATCGTAATAATGGGAGTCATAATTATGGCAACCGTGAAAAACAAAATTTTGAAAATCGCGACACGAAAAATAATTTTAAAAACAATAATCCTAACTTTGACCGTACTCGCCGCGAACCAGAACGCATAGATAACCGCGAAAAAGGACGAGCCAATGCTGTTTGTTTCATCTGCCACCAGCAAAATCATATGGCACGGGATTGCCCAATCCGTGTCAAGGTGACAAACGTGACCACCACTGATTCCGAGAAAACGCCACAAGCGTCCACTTAACAACCAATACAGGTGCGGAAAATCGCAAACTCGCCCGCACCTGATGCAAAGTACACCGAGTGCTTTATAAATGATAACTTCGCAATAGGATTTGTTGACTCTGGTGCTGATAACACCCTTATGCGCGAAACCATGGCAAAATTATTAGATATTGAAATCACAAAAATAACACGATCCATTGTTGGATATGGAAATATACGTAGCGGAACCACCGTGGGTACTGCAAAAATAAAATTAACGCTAGGACAATACGTAACGAATCACGAAGTCTGGATCGTTCCGGACAACCTACAAGATGAAGATATTTTGATAGGCCGTGACATACTAACAAAACCAGACATCCTTGGAATGATTTCTGAGGGAAAATGGTGGTTTCATTTTCGGACGTCGGAAAAACAAGAAAATTTCTCAAATAAAGTTACACTTTACGCCGACAAAAAACTCGTAATCTCACCAAACTCGTTTCGTTATTGTAAGATATATGTCCCACCCGAATTAAGAGATAACCGTTACAACGATCCGGTGTTTGTGGAAAGAGGTCCCCGCGGTCCGCAAATTTTCATACCTAACGCCGTAACATTACAACATGGGTTCCTACCGATAGTGAACCATTCAACAACTGACCTAGTAATAAAAAAACATCAAATCATTGCAAGGGGAACTTATGCAAAAATGGAAGAAACCATTGAAGATCCTCTCCGCATCAATAAATTATCTACCGAAAATCGAAGACCATTTACGTTTGATGACATAGAAAAAGTTGTGGAGCCAAATCTCTCGACAGAACTCAAAGATAAGCTCTTGAAACTAATTAATGAATACCGTGATTGTTTCGCTCAAGATACTCATGAACTCGGAAAAGCTCGACAAGGGGCCATCGAAATTCGTCTTACCGACGACGAACCGGTGGTATACCGACCCTACCGTTTATCGCACGCCGAAAGAGAATTTGTCCGCAAGCAAATTGAGGAATTAAAAGAACATGGTTTAATCCGAAACTCGTCGTCACCTTACGCAACACCAATCTTGTTAACAAAAAAGAAGGATGGAACAACACGAATGTGTTGCGATTTTCGAAGACTAAATGCCAAAACAATAAAAGATCAATACCCGTTACCGCGAATTGACGACCTAATAGATCGCTTAAAAAACGCACGTTGGATCTCAACGTTAGATTTAACATGGGGTTATTGGCAATTACCGGTACACCCAAATTCAATTGAAAAAACCGCTTTTGTGACCCCTGATGGCCACTATGAATGGCTTCGAATGCCATTTGGACTAACAAACGGACCGCCTGTCTACCAACGCTTAATGAATTCACTTATAGGCCCACTCGCAGACTCAAGCATATTCGCATATCTTGATGATGTAATGATTGGTGCTGAGACCGCTAAAGAAAATCTAGAAAAATTACAAACGGTTTTTGAAGTCCTTCGCGACGCGGGACTCACACTCCGACTCGAAAAATGTACGTTTTTAAAAACCAAAGTTCATTATCTCGGACACGAAATAGAAAATGGAGAAATTCGTCCAGGCGTTGAAAAAATGCCCGCGATAGAAAAACTACCTACACCGAAAAATGTACATGACGTACGCCGTTTCCTAGGCCTTACAGGCTACTTTCGTAAGTTTATCAGAAATTACAGTACAATCGCCGCGCCAATATCCAAACTTACGCGAAAGGATACCCCTTTTGTCTGGGGTCAAGAGCAAGAAACGGCTGCAAATAAACTTAAACAACTTCTTCAAAGTCAACCAGTTCTCGCGATATACGATCCGGAAGCTGAAACAGAGTTACACACCGATGCTAGCTCTGAGGGAATTGGTGCCATACTCCTACAACGACAAAAGTCGGGGAAAATGAAACCAGTAATATACTTTAGTCAGAAAACAACTCCCGAAGAGCAAAAATACCATTCTTATGAACTCGAAACGCTAGCAATTGTCCGTGCACTACAGCGAATGCGTGTCTACCTCTATGGTAAACAATTTAAGGTAATAACCGACTGCGCGTCATTACGATTTACTCTAACTAAAAAAGACATTAACCCCAGGATCGCACGCTGGTGGTTAGTGATTCAAGAATTTGATTTTGAAGTTCAATATCGACCGGGAACTCAAATGCGCCATGTCGACACATTGAGCCGAACTGCCGTTGAAAGTCCAACAAATGAAGACCTAAAAACGGTAGCGGACCACGTACCAATCTCAGTAAAAAGAACCGACATGCTGTTCAGCGATTGGATTTCAATCGCTCAACACAACGACGTGCGGTGTAAAGAAATTCGACAAATCTTTTATAATGGAACAAAAAAAGAAAAAGAAGCAATATCAAAAGAATTTACTGTAAAAAATAATCGTGTTTATCGAAAGTTACCCGAAGGTTTAAGATGGGTAGTACCTCGTAATGCCCGTGCCCAAGTCGTTCGAATGTGGCACGAGGATATCGGACACCCTGGAATTGAAAAAACAATCCACGGTCTCAAACAACGAGTTTGGTTTCCCAAAATGAAAAAATACGTCAAAGATTATATTAGGGCATGCCTCACATGCCTTTACGTCAAGAAAAACCGTAATGCGTCGTCTGGAGAACTTCATATACACCAAAAACCTCAACAACCAATGGATACTCTACATATGGACCATCTAGGTCCATTCGTAACTACATCTCGTCGTAATACTCATATTCTTGTTACTGTAGATGCTTTTACAAAATACGTCTGGTTACATCCAACTCGCCAAACAGGGTCAACGGCCTGTATCAAATTTCTCGAATCGTTGATTAATACTTATGGCGTTCCAAGACGCGTAATAGCAGACCGTGGAAAAGCTTTTGATTGTGCTCCGTTCCGCTCATTTTGCAAAGAAATGGGCATCAAATTAATCCTCACGGCAGTCGCGAGCCCAAGAGCAAATGGTCAAGTTGAACGTGTAAATTCTGTTGTCCTTGACCGCTTAATTTCCACAATAATGGAAGAAGAAAAATGGGACAAATCCCTAGATAAAATACGTATGTATATAAACTCAATGAAATCAGAAGCAACTGGAAAAACACCAAACGAACTCTTTTTTGGATATAAATTACGCTACCCGTCAAACGCATTCTTTGCGCACGAAATAGATGAAGACCTCGAACCACAAAAATCTTCAAACGAAATTGAAGATTTTGAAAACAACCGAACACAAAATCGTCAAGCAGCGATTAATAAAAACCTTCTTCAACAGGCAAAAGTTGCCGCTCAAAATCAAGGAAAGAGACCAGCCTCTAAATTCAAAATCGGTGACTACGTGACAATACCAAATGCAAACCCGGGATTAAAACTAAAACTGAGAAATAAAGGACCATATCTAATTACTCGTATATTGCCCAACGACCGCTATCTTGTCGAAAACGCCAACGCACGTCATCAAAAATATAAAAATGTTCACGCGCCAGAACACTTGAAAAAGATTGTCGCTGCAATTGAATAACAAGCAAGATAGGAACGCAGCTGACGACGCGTGGCTGATGAAACGCTATCTCTCAATTATCACGAGATCACACACCTCGTCTATGATCGGAAAAAACGAGAGCGGCCGACGAACTTCGAAAAACAACCGCTACAGAAACCGTTCAACGCATGAGCAACACCGACTAACGGTCTCTGCCTCCTACACGCTATCTTCACTCGTCGATTCACGAATCCTTCCGAAACATCACGACTACTACCAGCTGCGCCGTGCTGTCTACGAATTTAACGCGTGGCATACGCGTGGGTCAGACCAGCTGGCGACTAATGAAATGAATTATACATAGTCTTATCCCGTTCGCCTGTGTGTCCGATGAATCACGATTACTTCCGGAGAAATATGAACACGCGAGCGAGACCGACTGGCGACTGTTAGACTAATTATGCGGCCTACATATTTTGCTTACGAATTCGTCCGAAAAAATTACGATTATTTCCGGAAAAAAGGAAAATCACCTCTGCCTCACGGACCAATCAAATAAGAGAAATTGCGCGATTCGCGCGATAGAAAATATTAATTTCATATAAATAGAGGTCTGTAACACGGGATATTCACAGTTTTCAGAATTATTGACCAGTACAGTTATCTATTTCCGTTACCCGTTTTCGTTAACCGTTTCAAAACAAAAAAACAGTAAAGTGTGAATTTTTTTCCGTTGACCGTTCAGTACCAGCGTCCAGCACCGTTCGTACCAGCCAGCATGGAGCATAACAGCAAAATTTTCGATAACATCATTGCTGCGTACCGTGCAGCTACCGAGATGTTATGTACGACCTTAACCGCCATCGAAGCCCAGCGAAACCGCGAAATCACACCGCGAGAGATCACGGCGCCTTATCGTTTTTACTCAAATCATCCAGAAGTATTGGCGTCATTCGGCCTAACGGCGCAACTCACTGCATTATACCCTCAACTGGTGGAACGAGAGAATCGACTTCGCAAAAATCTTGCTTGCACCCCCAACCACGAGGCAAGAGCATTCATCCAACCATTCGAGAATATGCCACCGCTGAGACCGATCGAAAATAAACCGCTACCGGCCAAGAGAAAGATTGAAAAACCGAGCCCAAATCCTAAACCAGTGAAAAATCAAAAAGCGACCAGCACAAATCAGCCCGTGACCGTGGAAACAGTCTGCCAATCAAAAAAGACTTCGCCGAAACGTATTGAAGTATTGAAACCAAAAGTAAAGCAGCCTACACCTGTCGTCCAAGAAAACGAAGCGGAAAATGAAATCGAGCTATTCAACGACGAATATGAAGAAGAAGAGGAAACACCCCATGAAAACATAGCAGCACAAGATTGTGAAATATCAGACGAAACCGAATCCGAAGATGAGACAGCCCGTGCAGTCGAATCAATCATACCCAGAAACAAAGCGGCCGAAAATCGAACACCAGTACCAGTACCGAGAAAGAAAATTGCCGAACGAACGGACAAGTTTGGGAAAGAGAATACTCTTCAAACGCAACCTCCAACAATCATACCGCCGAAAACAATGAAGAAGAAGATAATTCGTCAATAATCGCCTCAGTTTGTTCCTTGTATGTTGAAAAAAATAAAGATGAAAAAAAAAAAAAAAAAAAAAAAAAATATATATATATAAAAAAAATAATAATAGAAGTTAGGGTGGTGGCTTGGTGGTGGCGGAGGGACAAGTCGGTAAACATACAAAGTATGTGACCCCGACACCAAACCACTGATTATATTACCAACTGTCTTCTCTGCGATCGATAGAATGAAATGTTCGCTTGATATTGTGTGGCATCCCGAGATGACCAGTAAAAGACTTATGAAAATGAAAAATTTTGGTTGCTCTATGAAAGAAATGTGGTCTAGCACGTCGTATATACGCCGATATCTCTTGACGATCAAATAAAAACATTGCTATGAGTTTTGTATTTTTGTTTCTTCTCTTAATTAGAGGGCATCCCGAGATGGCCCAAATATTGGATCCGTGGTACAAGTATGTGCCAGATGTCTAGACAGAATTGCCCGTATCGTATGGCAACTGGATCGGGGTACACGAACCGTACCGGAAGGCATGCCTAGAAAATTGTAAATACAGATCGCCGAGTGAGGCAGTATTTGAGTACAGACGCCGATTGAGGCAGTACTTGACTTTTTCACCAATTGATTTTAAATACAGATCGCCGATTGAGGCAGTATTTAAGTACAGATCGCCGACTGAGGCAGTACTTGACCTTTTCATCACTTGCACACAGCCTCGGCTGAAACAATGACTAAGAGCTCTCCCTCCAAACTTTCGTCCCAAGTTCTGTCCTCAACCGAGGCCGGTTGAATTGTCGGATGGCCGAATGTTACGATCGCGACGCACGTACCAGCGACGTTCGCCACGATCATAGCCGACGCTAGCCGATGATATAGAAGGAGCTGCTCCAATGCCCTATACTGCGCGCGCAACGCGAGGAGTACATTCGTGGACGACGGTGGCGCGCACCGGATCCGCGACGTGTCCTTTTCGCGCGGCGCGATCCCCTATAAATACGGTTACGCTAGCTTAGTTTAGTCACTTTACGTTTATTGCTCGCTTTCGTTTATACTTAATCTTACGGCTATCGTTATTACTCTCTCGTTCGGTGGTGATGAACTGAATGTCCGATCGGATTATTTCCGTCAGCATTCGTCTCTGAGCCGAGTCATAACAATATAGAGAAGGTGAAATGAGTGTGAGCTTGAGTTGATGTTTTCTACTCTGTGGGAATACGCACGCATTAAATATTTCAGATTCAGTTTTTGACTTGGGAGCTTGTTAGAGGAGACAAGAATGGACGTTCGCTTTAATTTAGATACAAAAGGCACAGATTGGGTAGAAAGAGAGAAATTTAGAGTTGAACCGACTCTAGATTTACAGCTGAATGGTGAATGGGGGCGTAAATTTTCTAAATCAGTCAGCTTAAACGAATATTTTACCTCTCCGTTTCGTTTCTCGTGAAAATTTTGTCCCTGTGTTCACCATTTACTAATATTCTCTGAATGTATTGTTTTCTTTTTGTAGCTGTGTTTTACTTTTACGCATCATAGTTTAGTTTTCAAGGCGTTTTATACTTACAATAAGCTGTGTATTTTGAGGAAAAAAAGTTAAGATTGAAGTTGAAAGTTGGATATACTGGTATCCTCTCGTGTAGAATATCCCCGCGTGTTCTACTTATTTCTTTCATTACCTACACTATTTTATTTTACATATAGCCTATTTTTTATTCGAAGAGATCTGTACAGGAGAGGCTGATGTCGAAGGTGAAAAAATAAATTATCCAAAAAGAACAAATTTATTAATTCAAATGAATTTACAACCGCATGAACATTAAATAATACAGGCTGAGCCAGCTTTCGGCTAAAAAGCCATTATCAAAGCAATACGAAGCACAGACTGAAGTAATTACAAGTACAACACGAACAGGAAACCGAAAACGCGTGAGGGAGGGAAGGAAGAAGATGACGGAATTATGGTGATTCATGACTAGAACAATAAACCTTCTCGATAAACTCATCTTCTGGAATAAACTGGTTAAGAAGAGTAACTTTAGTAAAGAATTTTTAGTAATACTAAGGATCGCATCCCGAAGAATGAGTCGAGTGGTGTTTATAAAATTAAATGTCAGGATTGTGAGGGTGTTTATATAGGTGAAACTAGTCGCCAACTTAAAATAAGGGAGAAAGAACATATGAAGGCTTGGAAGTCCAATTCTGTAGGTGAGTCTGCTTTTGCTGACCACCTTATATCGCAAAATCATAAGTTCGAAGAGGGCTCTATTACCTTGCTTCATAATGAGAGTTCCTATAGGAAACGTATTGCTCTTGAAAATATTGAAATCGTCAGCCATAAACATGATACTGAAGTTACTCTTCTTAACCAGTTTATTCCAGAAGATGAGTTTATCGAGAAGGTTTATTGTTCTAGTCATGAATCACCATAATTCCGTCATCTTCTTCCTTCCCTCCCTCACGCGTTTTCGGTTTCCTGTTCGTGTTGTACTTGTAATTACTTCAGTCTGTGCTTCGTATTGCTTTGATAATGGCTTTTTAGCCGAAAGCTGGCTCAGCCTGTATTATTTAATGTTCATGCGGTTGTAAATTCATTTGAATTAATAAATTTGTTCTTTTTGGATAATTTATTTTTTCACCTTCGTTATCAGTATGTGCCGTAATTTAGAAGGAAGGATTAATCTATCGAGGCTGATGTATAGAAGAAAGAAGGTGTGTTTCTAACGTAATGAGAAAAGGGAGCGAACAGATTTTTGTCAATATAGGTACTTATTTAAGATCGATCAATCTTGTTGGAGCGATGTCACCAAAAATTTCAAAGCATCATCATAAAATAAGAAACAGAGCAGAAAACCTGAAACAAATAAAAACATTGGACGAATGAAACTGTTGTCGAATAAGGTAGGTACCTACTCAGGTACTAATGCGGCATAAACTGATATTTTTCAGAATTCCGAACAAATTATACGAAAAATCTTTCAATCATTGATCGACTTCCGAGTGATTGTTCTCAAATTTTTGGACGAATGTTACCCGAAATGGGCTCCTAGAAGAAAAGAAAGAGAATGTACAGATGAAATGTTACGTTTAACATTTCTAAATGTAGAACATCCAAAAGTTAATGCGCTAATAATTGATCTACACCGAGCTAAATTGACTGTAGATGATCTGATAAAAATAGTAATAAAAGGAATAATCCCAGTAAGACACGATGTTGCCCACTGTATGCTGACTGATGAGGAAAGAGTAACAGCGTACGCCATTCTAATGACAACATTGCCTCATGCTGAAAAATCTATTGTACAGTCATTCTTGAACTATTGTAGACCTACTGCTGCCTCAACTCTCAATATTCAACCGGAAGATGAAAAATTAGTACAAGACATTGAAAGTAAGAATCATTTGCAGTAACCTTCTCACCTACAGGTTCCATAGGTACTGTAAGATACAAAACTAATTTTTGTTTGATTAGGAAACCGCCAATCACTTAGATTAATCAGGATTCCAAATTTAAACTACCCCTTCCACGACGAAGCTATTCTCCGAGAGGTAATATACCACATTATTTTCCTATGTTAGCAAAATTGTAATCTTTTACGTACCTATCAATATTAGGTTTGTTCCGAGTATGCTGAAACAGCTAAACTAGTTAACCCGATTGCATTTATTGTTGGCGATCAAACTAATGGCGCATATCTTCTCTTCGATGATTTCAAAAACACACTCGCATTTTTCCTGGCGTTTCGGACGGACAGGGTTAGTTAAAGCCCACCATAAATACTGATGGGTATTTGAAAAATATAAAGAAAGAACGTAAATTTGGACAATTGATCATAATATATGGTGTACCTACGTATCCATTTCAGAAATTGTTTAGCAAATTTAGTCCTGTTGAGTTGAACCCGATATTGATTGCGGATATACAAAAAGACGCGTTATGGGGAGGAATTTGTTACCTCCAAATAAAAGTAATTCAGACAAATGAGACCAGCACCGACACCCTGGATAAGGTATTGCATAAAGCAATAAATTCTCATTAGATTATTTATTATTATTAGCGACAAATTACTATTGTGGTTAATTGATTGTAATGTAGGCCGTCATTGAGGGAAAGTACCCTCCAAGGTCCCTGAAAATGACGAATAACAATGATACAGCTGTATTTCAATATGACACTTTCGAAGAAACGCTGAAAGCCTATGAATACTTTGTATGTACTGATGTAACATTTAAGATTTTATTTTCTTAAAGATGTTGAAACTATACCTTATAATATGGTGTAATTCTATTTCAGAAGAAAGAATTTGAATCAGTAAGCTTGCTGAAATCAATATACCGAAGTACTTGAAAAATATACCGAAAATACAGTTGATGCAGTGACTGAGTTGATGGTGCAAATTTCACGTTTTATGAGTAAATTAATCTTTGATTTGTTTTAGAGACTGATTGAATGCATAGTCTATACTCTTGTTTAACCCATTATACTCGTACCGTAATTATAATGTTCCCTTTAATGTTTTTAGAAGACTCTGTGTCATACTTATTTCATTTTTGTATGTAATGCTTCTCTTTTTTAGGGGTCTGTTGAGAAGATATACGTAACCTAGACATGGGTGACGACTTGTTGGTTCCCTTTTTCTTCAATTTTGGGGTTGAAATAAGCAATAAACTCATTCGTTGTATTATGTTTGTTGTAGGTTTCATGGTAATTTCTCCATTTTTTACCGCACTCATTGTAGGAAATAATCGCAGAAAGAAGGTTGAGTCAAAATAAAGTGTACCTATCCCATGAGCATAAATCTAATAATTAATGATGAACCATAAATTTTATTAGGAGGGGGGTAGTTAGTAGATGATCAAGCGAAAAATTTGGTCACCTCGTCGGGATCCGAACCCGAGACCTTTCGCTTGCCGGGCGACTGCTCTAACCACTGAGCTACGAGGAGATCAAACGATTTCGCTTTAATTCTCAAATACCAACGACGAGAACAAGTACGTCACTGCCCGCAACGGCGATAAACACTCATAGAGTGTATTTTTGAGGGAGCAAGAACTGAGGTGACCAAATTTTTCGCTTGTATTCTCATCTACTAACTGCCCCCCTCCTGATATAATTTCCCGTAACGTAAAAAAATCGTTGTCTTTCGTTATAAATTTTATTGTAATCAATAATCGACTCAAGGCGCACCAGTTATGAGCATGTGATTGTATTTCATATCGAGTAGCCCCAGCTCTTCTTTTTGAAATTTTTAAAATTGAATGGAAGAATAAGAGAAATTATATTCCTGTGCTTCTTTTTTAGATTTTTGAAATTCAATGAAAAATTGGGAGAAATTGGTCCCAGCACTTTCTTTTCTTTTTTAAGATTTTTAAAATCGATTGAAAAAATGAAATAGATCCATGTGCTTCTTAAATATTTAGTGAGAAGAATTAGAGGATTTTTAAGATTTCTTTGGGATAGTTGGAAATGTTGAAAAAAATCTCTGACGCATTGAAAAACATTAGTGGTGCACTACAAATATACAACTGCAGGAAGCTTTGAAAATTAGAGATTTTGAGTAGATAAAGATTAATTTTGTGTGGTTGTAAAGTTCGTCTACAATGAGGGTTAAAAAAAAGAGAAAAACGATGGAAATTTGATACAAAGTTCTAAAATTTTTGAACCATTAGAGAAGAAAATGAAACAGAGTAAAATGAGCCACATTTGCTTTAAAAATATCTAAATATTCAATACTGAAAACTAGACGATTTTCAGAACTTTTTGAGTTAGTCAGAAATGCTGAAAATGTCTCTTGCGTCAGGTGAATAAGTGCAGTGCGCTGAAATGAAAAATTTAAATGTATTTTAGGAGTGTTGGAATGTAGCTCTCATTTACTTATGCTAATAATACAGAAAATTGATGCATATTATTATTACAAAAACTCAAATTTTCGAACTAGCAAGGAAGAAAAATGGTGAAATGATTCATATTTGCTTCAAAAACAAACAAATAACCAGTATAAAAATTGAGGAAATTTGATGACTGGAGAGGTTGCAAAATGAGAAAATTGTGCTCTGCGTTAGAGAAATCAGTAAGTACATCAGAATGAAAAATTTGAATTTCTTACATTTTTATGAGTATTGGAAAGTAGCTCTCACGAGAGAGATTTATTTTTAGTAAAATGATAGAAAATTGATGTAGAAATGATACAAAAATATTGAAATTTTCGAACTAACAAGGAAAAAAAATAGGATGAATTTAGCTCAAAAATAGTCAAATATACTGATGAAAAATTTAAGAAATTTGATGACTTTTGTGAGGTTGAAAAATAAGCAAATTGTGCTCTGCGCTAGAGAAACAGATCCTTGTACTTCTTTTTGAGATTTTCAAAATTCAATGAAAAATGAGAAAAATTTGCCTCAAAATGAGAGAAATGGGTCGTTGCGCTTCTGTTTAGGATTTCTAAAATTATATGAAAAATGCAAAAAAAAATAGCCTCAAAATGTTGAAAGTTAGCCCTCTGCGCTTCTTCTTAGGACTTTTCAAATTGAATGAAAAATGACAGAAATTGACAGAAATTAGTCTCTGCGCTTGACTGGGCCAGAAGGAAGATGTCTTATCTACTCCTGTTCAAACTTGTTCAAACCTGCTCAGACATGTTCAAACATGTTCAAACCTGTTGAAACGTGTTCAAAAATATGTTCAGACCTGTTAAAATATTTTCAAACCTATTCAAACATGTTTAAATTCAAGCATGTTCAAACCTGTTTCAACATGTTCAAATGTGTTCAAACATGATCAAACATGTTCAAACCTATTCAAACCTGTTCAAAAGTGTTCAAACATGTTCAAACCTATTTAAACAGGTTCAAATTCAAACTTGTTCCAACATGTTAAAACCTGTTCAAACATGTTCAAACCTGTGGTTCAAGCCTGTTTAAACTCGTTCAAACATGTTCAAACCTGTTCCAACCTGTTCAAACGTGTTCAAACATGTCCAAAACTGTTCAGTCAAGTTTAAACTTGTTCAAACGTGCTCAACTATGTTCAAACCTGTTCAACCGTGTTTAAACATGTTCAAACATACAAGTTCAAACATTGTTGAACAAATTTGAATTTGAACAGGTTTGAACATGTTTGGACACATTTAAACAAGTTTGGATCGAAACATGTTTCAATAGGTTTGAACATGTTTTAATAGTTTTGAACATGTTTGAACATGTTTGAACAAATTTGAACATGTTTGAAGAAGTTTGAATTTAAACTTGTTTGAACTCATTTGAACAGGTTTAAAAAGCCTTGAGCAGGTCTGAACAGGTTTGAACATGTTTGAACATTTTTTATCATGTTGAAAAAGTTTGAACATAGGTGATCAAGTTTGAAGATGTTTGAACAAGTTTGAATATGTTTGAACAAGTTTGAACATGCTCGAACAAGTTTGAACAGGTTTGAAAAAGTTTGAATTTGAACAGGTTTGAACAGGTTTTTACCAGTGTGAATAGGTGTTCACCGGTTTGAACAGGTTGGAACACATTTAAACACATTTCAATAGGTTAATCATGATTGAACAATTTTGAACATGTTTGAACAAGTTTGAATTTAAACTTGTTTGAACAGGTATGAACATGTTTGAACATGTTTAAACATATTTAAACAGGTTTGAACATGTTTAAATAGATTTGCACAGGCTTGAACAGGTTTGAACAAGTTAGAACAGGTTTGAACAGGTTAGAACATGTTTGAACAGGTTAGAACATGTTTGAACAGGTTTGATTGGGTTTGAACATGTTTGAACAGGCTTGAACAGGTTTGATTGGGTTTGAACATGTTTGAACATGTTTGAACATATTTGAAAATGTTCGATTGGGTTTGAACATGTTTGAACATGTTTCAACATGTTTCAACATGTTTGTACAGGTTTGATCAGGCTTAAATATGTTTGAACATGTTTGTACATGTTGGAACACATTTTGACATTTTTCAACACTTTTGTTTGGCCAGAGCCCGACGTTGGACGGCCGAGCATCTCCCCTCAATAAAACAGATTCCTCTTTAAAAGTGATGTTGTGGCGCACAAAAACACAAGTCTTTTTTTTTGTGGCAAATCTCTTAATTGAATCTGGAGTAGAATACATCCAGCATCTAAGATAGACTATGTGACCTCCAGTCCATAGAAGCAGACTTAAAGTTTATTTGAAACAGCTTAAATTTGTGTACTTCTCCCGCGGTCTTGAGAAGATCCTTCAAATTTACATATCTCAACAAAACTTGATCATTATTATATCTGTTTTACATTCAGGTGGTGGTTAGGAGTCCACTCGATAAGCGGAAATTTTTTACAATTTCTATTCAACTTCAAATCAGCAAAATGTGGTGGTAAAAAAATTTTAGCAGGTGGTTGTAATCGAGGCCCTATTGAAAAAATTGTCTTAAGATACCATCTAAATTATAGGAAAGGGTTATAGCATAGAATTTTGTTCAAACTCCCCCTTCTCATACATTTTTTGGTCACACCACTAGACTCGAGCAAACTTCCCCTTTTTTCGAAGTTTCGAAAAATGATATTTATTGATCTGAGTAACTCTTGAGACATCATTACTCTTCGTTCTGGCAATCTTCCAGATGCAGGAAATAAAAGTTAATTGGTTGTAACCTAGCGAAATAATTAAGAAAATCACTCATATTATTGACGATTCTTTCAAATTCAAATACAACATAACTTAACAAAAATTTCAGTACAATAGGTTTTCACATACAAAACAAAAGAAAAAGTTTTTCAAAAAGAGGGCTGAAAATGAACTAGAAAATAAGCTCTAATTATAATTACAGTCTTTCGATTTCCGCTTCATCAAGAGGAATTCAGATGAGTGAAAGAAGGAAATACCCATCGTTTAACGCCGAATATCTGAGGAGGGGTTGAGAAAAAAAAAAATGATAATACGTTGAGTATTTAACGAACGGAAAAGAACGATTTCGACGACACGGTATTATTTTTACATTTTTCCACCGTATACAACAGAAGTTGGCGAAGGTTATGAGAAAAGTTTAATATGATCGTAAATCAGTTCGCACCATTTCTCTGATTCAAGGTAGAGGCGGCGGCGGCGGAAATTCAGCTATAGCTAAATTCAATTAAGGAATAATTTTGAATTATCGCGGATATAAATCGTTAAGAAAAGACGTGATTTTACAGTGCAGAATACTTCATCTAGCGTGAGTTCGCCGAACACCACAATCTGCACCGCACCACGCGGCCAATCATCTCCAGCATCTTCGCGTCGCGTCGGATTAGCCTTAAAATACTTTTGTACAAGAAGTATCGACGTTAAAAGTTTTATCAACAGTTTTGAAGGCGACGGTGTATTGTTGAAATTTTGCTCGAAAGAGATAGGAAACTGTCGCCCCTTTTCTTGCTTTTTTCGTTTGCATGAATAAGCTTATCATCGATGATTAATTCGCCCCTAATCGGATTTCGCTCGCATATGATCACTGGTTGAGGCGTCCGTATCTGCGGCAAAGTTGGTGACTGATTTTTGTACTTTCTTGTTCTGGTAAGCTTTGCGATAGAAGTTAAGAAACATGGCTATGAAGATGATAGTGTGCATAGACATGTACATGGACAAGCCACGGTGTACCTTACAGTCAATGACTAGTAATAATGATAGGTATCCCAATATAATTCCAAACTGACCCTGTAACAGATGAATAGAATTCTTGAAGTATGAAGTAATAAACAATAAGAAAAAAGAACGCTTTTTTAGAATATTAGGATTGGCTTTGGGAAAGCAAAAAGCTGTGAGAAACATGCTTAAAAATGAAAAGAGTAAGCGATTCGTACGATTACAAAACACGAGAGGCGTTTGCAAGTCAATAAGGCGTAAAAAGGTCGTAGGTGGACACCTTTAAATGTGATTTCTTCTCACCTCAAGATTTGGTGGGAGGAAGTGAAGTTTCTACAACCCTGCAGTACACAAACCAAATCTAACTTTGACCTAATTTACGAATGTGAAAATTTCGAGCTTTGTGCCTCCGTGGATAGGAGAATATGGAATATTTTGAATGCGGAATTCTTGTCGATGTGGGATATCAGACAAATTTCGGAGCTGGGAACCTCTTGGAAAGAAGTCTTTGTTCAAGCCATGTAGATGAGGAGTGGTACTTGAAAAATATCGGCTTTGACTCTCTAAAAAAGACTGCGTAATTTCATTATCTACCTACGAGGTGGAACTCAAGCAGTAAAAAAAAGATCCTGAACCTCATATCAAGTTAAAGCTAACTGTACAAGTGCCAAGAATATCTTTGCATATTTATCCCAGAAACCATCGATTACTTCAATTATTGAAAGTCAGGTCCATGTTCCCAGCAGTCCATTCCGATTCTTGGTGCTGAATCGTTTGGGCTGGATTATGCCGTCGAAATTTTTGTTCGTACCGGTCTCCCTCTCCTTCAACTGTTGGGCACTTCTGAGGACCAATACGGATGGAATCGTTTTTGCTGGATCGTACCGTTGTTTTTACGTTTATGCGAGAGAAGTGTAGACATGTGAGATCATCGCCTAAAACAACGCGGATTTCCGTAGATTCGCCCACACTGATCAAACACGATGCCTTGGCCAAACCCTCGCTGCGAACTCACAAAAGAGGTTACAACGATTGCACGGCCAAGGTACCAGAACAGACCTAGAACGAACAATTCCCGAAAATACACAAATTGTTCAAATAGGGTCCAGAATATTTCCAGCCCTTAAGAATTGAAGAGTGGTGGGTCATAAACATTCTGAACGGCATCCAGCCCATTTTTACATACCAGAAATTGAACAAGAGGATACCTCACACATCTACAGCTCTCCCCACTGGTTGGGGGAGAAGAAAATCAGCGCAAACATGAAACTCAACGGCATATTCCCACACAAACATAGCACAAACGATTCTATCCGTGTTGATCTTGAAAGTCTTTGTTATTTGCCAAATTTTTCTCTTGCATGTTCACATCCCCTCCCCCAGCGACCAGCACGACGAAAATTTCGATGACGCAATCCAGCACAAACGTAGTACAAACGATACAGCCCATTACAAGGCCAAAAATCGGAATGAGGGGATTCATGTTCACAGCCCCTTCCAACGGTTGGATAGGAAAGAGACCAGCACTAACGATTTCGACGGTACAATCTAGCACAAATGTAGCCCAAACGATTAAGCCCAGTTTCGGACAAAAATCGGAATGGAAGGCTGGTGACTTGGATCTGCACACAACCCCGCCTTTCATAAAGAATAATAATATAATATTTCGTTAAATATCAATCTTACCAATTGCATTACTGTTATGTATCTCTTCCACCATAAATATTTTTGTACATCTGGTCCTAAGGCGGCCAGAAAATAATACATGTACATAACAATATGAACAAAGGTATTAATCATGCCAACTACTATGCCTTGCTCAGCTGTAATGAGAAAAAATTGAAACGATCATTATACCATGCGAATTTGGATCTTCAGAATAATAATATTTTGGGCATACCAACATTTCAAGTACTTCAAATACAACCACGTGTTCAATACCATAAATGAGTGATGGTAGACATGCAATATCGTTACTTGAGATCGTTTTTTCCGAAGCACAAAAAATACCTGAAAGCAAGTTTGAGTATTGATCTGCTCCGCAAATAGCAATAATTCTTGAGTAAAAATTTCTCTTTCTTAACTCTCCTCAAGTCCTATTTTGCTTCACCTTCCGGATCATAAATTTGGTTATCTGCTAATAATTTTATAAATCTTATTTAATCATTTTTAAAAAATAAAGTTGTGATTTGCCTCTTCTTTTAAGGTACGAAATTGGAAATCGTGTAGTCTACATCTTAGTCTTATTTCATTCTTAGCTTAGTCCAAAAGAATTAGGAATAGTCAGTTCAAAATTGTGTCCATACTTCTTTTGGCCCACGGTTAACTCTGGAGGTTTTTTTTTTTGTTCGAGCTTCTCGATGACTTGTTTCATTTTTCCCATATTGGAAGCTTTGCTGTGAACGTTCCTAAGATTCGATTCTTACAAACTACAGCAAGATGGCTTTCAGGCGAAAAAAAATTCAAAGAATGTAAACTTTAGCTCAGACTTACGGTGTCCAATAATTCTATGATTTTTGATATGAAGAAGAACCAACACGATCTATACATCTGCACAAACATTAATCACCGAATAAATTATCTTGAGAATGAATTTTATATCATCAGTAAGTTAACGCTATAAGTAACTTACTATTCGTGTTACCGGTAACGAATTTTTATTCGGATGCGGAACGCAAAGATATTTGATTGGATATCCATTTGCTACAAAAAACTAAGATCATAGTCTGTTAGTATCGAATAATACATAATTTTTTACGCCATACAAAATCGAGGATTCTACAAAAATAAATGACATAATTATCTCAAGATACCATTAGGCAATGATTTGAACCGACCGAGGAATTCAAAAATCGATTCATTACTCGTTTCTTATTTCCAGTGACCTGTCAAAGATATCATTGTACGGTAGTAACTCAAGTAAATAAGAAGAAATCGCGTACCATTCATGTTCGCCGCTCTTTGATGGCTATTTAGCCGATACGCCTTCAGCGAAATTATATTATTCATCTTATGGGGTCCAATGGGGTCAGTAGTGGGGATCTCATCGAGATCAATAGGGCCACCAGAGGTACCGCTATATCATTAGCTGACGCTCAAGCCCAATCCATAACCTTCGCGCGGCGACCCTGCGAGCCAAGTGATATAGTCGGGCGGCGACCAATATGGATAGATGTAGGAGAAAGAAAACTCCCATTAACAAAACCCAACCAAAGTTAGTATCAAGAAAGGTCCCTGCTACCCCTCGCTTGCAAGAAGCAGAAGAGCGGAGGTATAGTAATGGAGTTAGTAGGTCAATCAACCGCTGCCTTGTGGTCAAGGAAAAGAAAGTCAGGCCTTCGAAAATTTTCCAGCTAAATCCTCTCTCTCTCTTACCACGTCTTTTCTCTCACGTAATCTATTCAATTACAATGATTCAAAAGCAGAATAATGAACATAAATATATCTTCCAATATCCACGAAGCACTAAACAACAACTCCGAAACCATCGACTCAACCCTAACTTATTTACGCATCACTCAATTCTACAAATTCATTTAATACACCAACAAATTCCATTCGATCGCTATTTAATTCCTACCAATACCATACCTAACTTCATCTAATTTAAGTTTTAACAATAAGATTGTAACGCCTAGCAAATAACCCTTGTGCAGTTTATAGTGCTCGTAAAATAAATAAATAAAAAAAATACCTCCCGATTTTTTCTCAAAAAACACTACCGTACCCTGAACGATCAAAAATAGAAAACTGACTCATACTTCTTGTTAAACTTTTTTGGTCTCCCTTTCTAAAAAGCTGTTATTCATATCATTTTAGGCCTGGACCTCCAAAGTCTTCGCAATTCCTTCCCTGTTCCTTCACCAATTAATTCCATTTTTTCTGATAATTGTGAATCCTCCTCAAACTCTCCCCCCTATCCTCTTTTTCTCTAATTGTTAAACCTCTCGTCGAACTGATAACAATCCATAAAGAAATAGTAAAAAAAAGAGTCCAAACTCTATCTGTAGAAAAAAAAAAAAAAAAAAAGGGTCCAGAAGTACATACGAGTATTGAGTTGAAATTCCAATTTTCAACTCCTTCAATTGTACAGACTCGCAAATACTTTTCAATGAATGCAAAATAAGAAGTAATAGATTTTATGTGAGGAGATCGCAGCAGTAAGTCTTTGTGAAACAGAAGAAAATATTGAGTGAAGCTAATGAACTTCCCCTCAGAATTTTATCGTGTTCAAAAATGTAGCAAGTGATTGTTTGAAGGGAGAATACTCAAACGAGTACAAAGGTAAAAAAAAACATGGAATCGAAGATAGAACTGCTGAGCGCTTTTGGTTAAACAACCATTTCCAAGAAAAGTACAATAAACAAATTAAAGCATGGAAGAAAGTGACTGAACCTAACACCAACAAGAACCAATAACCTCAGACGAGAGACTAGAATGGAAAATACGTTCCTACGCAATAATTTTGTGGATGGCATTTAGACTCCTTTCTTTGTCAAGGCTTCAATTGTTCTTGAAAAGAGAAGAGTCCCATAGAGTACTCTCTATCAAATTAATCGGATCAAATTCTTTTCAGCTGGAGACATGTTTTTCAAATACAATATTACTCATAATTACCGTGCTGAATATGTAGCCGTTGAGAAGAGAAATACCCAAATTATATAAGAGAAGAACGTTTTTCAACGCGAACGGCTTCCGATTTTTCATGAAATGTGGCCCAGCTTTCAATATGAATAACAAATACAAGGTTATTATCGTTATCACCGGCTTGGGGTTGTCCATTAGAAACCAAGAATCTACCTCCGCATCTGTTCTCAGAAAATTTGACAAAGTAAAGTGAGTATAAAGAAATTCCAAACACTCATACTCGTAGTAGAGTACGTACCGTATACGTTATCCTTTATAGTCAGCTCGTATTGGTGAGTCAACCATTTTGCAAGGTATGACATTTTGGTCTATGAAAAAAGAAAAAAAAAAAAACACAATTTTAGATTACATTAAATGTAAGTTGAGACACGAATCTGAGATTAAGAGTTGAATCATGAAAGAAACGAAAAATACATTTCTATGACTTTTTTAAGTGAGAGATCCTAGGATCAAATTTCACAGAAAAGGTGCAGAACTTTGCGCTCTTTCTCGCTCTCCCCGTCTCTCTGAAACCCGCAAAGAAGATGTAAGAATAAATTATTTATTAAATTTTTGACTTGACAAATTAATGTTATTATTTAACCAAATAAATTAAAATTATTTTATTAATTTAAATAAAAAAAATATATATATATATATATATATATATATATAATTTTCGATTGAAATTTTTTAAATTTAAATAACTTGAATAATTTTATTATAATTTAAATTATAGATGAGTATTTTAATTTTTTCATAGAAATTTAACATCTACAATTTTTATTTTAATATTCTTTCATATATTGCGGAGATTAAATTATAATAAATTGAGAAATTTGTATAAATAATATTTCTCAATATTTAATAATATTAATGATTATTATAATTATTTTTCATGTTTTGAAAAATAATATTATATTTAGATTTAATATTTATATAATATTCATCATTTATTAAAAATACTAAGTTTTCAATTTATAAATTTTTCATTTTTAATTACATGATTAATAATTTTACCAACAGAATTATTACAACTTTGATTTCATTTTTATGAAAGTGAATCTGAACACTTATTCCTGGATTTAATTTAGAAATAAGATCAAGTAGATTCATAAATTTAATATTTAATTTGATTAGTAAAATAATTATTTTATGAATTTTTTTGATGTCAATGTTAATATTTTTGATTGAATTTTAAATTAGAATTTAAGAAGTTGAAATTAATTTTTATCAATTTAATTTTTAAAATTGTAATAACTAAATTAATTTCATAAAAAAATAAACAAATAAAATAAATTATTACAAAATAATATTTAAAAAAATTTATTGAAATCAAGTACAATAATCAGTTATTAATTTTATTAATATTATTATTAAAAATTAGTATTCAAAATATTGAATTAAGATGAAATAAATTCTTAGAATAATAGTTGGTAAAATAAACTTATTATTAAATATATTATTATCTTTATTTATTTTAATAAAAATAATAAAAGTGGTTCTTGAAGATGTTAAAATGATTGAATTTATTAGAGATAAATTCTAATTCAACGAACTCTATTTATTTTTTGATTTTTTATTCAATAACAATATTTCAAATAACTCACATAATTATAGGGACATTAATAATAGTTATATTGATAATAAAATTAATTTTTAAAATAATTTATTTATTAAAATAATATATGAGAGAAATTGAACTTGGTCTTTGTTTTTCTCACATTAAGCTGATCAAACGTTTTATCATTTGCTTCAGGACGAGTCAATTTTGGAAACAATGGATACTCTGACCTTTTTTTAAAAGCAGTCACATATCACCTCTAGTGACTTGCACTATTAACGCTTCACCAATACTTCTACCGTTTACTCTCTGATCTTTGCATTTTTCCTTTCCCAATTTCCAGTATAACAACGCACTACAGTGACCTACCTCGACGATGATAAACCCTCAATCCTCATGCAGTAAAAAAGAGCCCGTGTAAAATTGGGAAAAAAAAAACTCTTTTCTGGTCAAGTGTTTTCATATATTGCGGCAGAAAATTTAGCTTCACGTGTTCAATCTTTCCAACGTTGTTTCTTGTTAATTCAGAAACAATTCAAAACGTTATTTTCTATAGAATTTAGGAATGTTTTGAGATGAAAAACTTGTAGATGATTACGACAGGTAGGCTAAGTTATACACCGCATTTTCGTATATTTTTCGTACGTATCTTATAATTTTTGCCATATATTTTTTCCTTTTCTTTTTTAAGACCTACATAGTACTCCATCTCCCTCACTTTTAATAAAATATTGACGAAAAGAATTTATTGTTCTGTGTAACGCTTTAGCTTTAACAGCATCTCTTCATCCGATGACGTGTACGAGTACGTGAGATGAAGGGCGCCTACCAATTTTCATTTCCTAAGCCGCTCTCATTTTCGATATCGCGAACTCAGATTTTTCAATGATGACGCAACTCGTTGAATTCATTTTTTACGAGCCCAACGCGAACGAAAAAGAATGTAAACAATATGTCTGAAAAATTTTTCGCCTGTGAAAAATTTTTTAGCTTTTCCAATTTACCGTCGTATACATGCTATTAAGCCTGTATATTTCCTCGGTGGCGTATGATACACAATCTCATAACACGGAGGATTTTTTCCCTCCCTTTTCGAATATCGTATCGTACTTTCGTGGAATTCCTACCGACAAATTGGAAAACGCAGAAAGACGTGAAAGAAAAACTGAAAATAGGCTTCATTTAAAGCTTCCGACATAGAATAGTAAGAAGTTTCTTGCTAATGGGAGTTCATTCACCGATTCTTGAAAATTTATACTCAAATCCTTTTCCGCGCGTAGAACGAAGACGAACTTTGTTAACTCGACTAAATGAGGTGGACAATATGGCTAAAAAAATATATAAAGTTATATCCTTTTCTTGATGGAAAATAACATCGTCGATGAAAAAATTGTATATCGTAATGCACCGTCAAAAAATGCTCATATTATCGATAGACGGGGAAGGAATACAAAAAATTCGAATGAAATTCTTCCCATAATTTCTCTTCTCCGGGTTCGTTTTCTATTAAATCAATCAACAAAATGTCAATACACTGTCTTATCGAGAAAATTTTCCACGGGCGATTCGGAATGATACCAGGGATCCTTTTTTGGAATAGTATATTTCTGAAACTAATTGATCTTGGCTATTCACAGTTGTATTTTTGAACGTACCCTTGGGTTAGCTTCAAGGTAACTTGCGACCTACCTTTAGGATCTCTTGAACCAAGAGGGAGGTTCGAAAAACAAACGTGCAGCTTTCATTTCTATGAGGTCACATATTCAATTTATAAACACAAGATATTTGCAATCTAAAGAGATTTATCCAGCCTAGATTGTCATTCGAGCGTCTTAGAAGAAATAGTTATTTGTGCAACAAGGGAGAAAAATGAGCCATTTCTCATCAAGTGCAAAGTTAGCAACCCGAGCCGAAGGCAAGGGTTGATATTTGCACAGAGTTGAGAAATGCTTTTTCGACCGTGTTGCACATAACGTTTTTCTTTACGCGATGAAAAAGCCTAGTAGTTTTGTTACCCGCGTATATTCATTTCTCACCAAAGGTAGATATGAAAATTCATATCTACCCTTTGCACATGCGCAGTACTGATTTTGACGCTACAACGACGCGCATTCACGGAGTGTCGTCTCGCCTACAAAACAAAGCGCTTTGTTCCCGTAAATCGAGTAGGATAAACGGCGTTATTGTATGTGTGTAAAGAAAATTCGATTATCATGCCTGGATATCTTTTTTTTTTTTCCGTCTGTTTTGGGTTACTACCTACGAGTTTGATTTCTCATTCTGTTGAATTCACAAGAGCATTCTTAGGGCTTCCAGCCTTGAATCACAGATAAGGAAAATGCCTAAGTAGGTCAAGGCCACACTTATCCTATGACTTCAATCAGAGGATTGAAATTCTAGCCTAGTTTATGTGCTTATAGGATTCTTCTCCTATACCATCTGGTTTCCTCGTTCGCCTAATTCTTAGCATGATGGTATTTGCTTCACATTGGTCTCAGGGCAGGGAATTGAATATGCAATATTAGCATATCTATTCCCCTGCCGTAACACCAATGTAAACCAAGCACCAATACGATACAAATCAGGCGAACGATCGAGTATGCAGTATGACATAGAGGCTCTTTCGCTTAATATCTAGCATAGCCCCTAAGTATGAATGTAGTATACAGTAAGTTGGGCTAAAAATAAAAAGAAGTAAAAGGAGTAGACAATTAACCAAAAAATCCTAAAAAGGATACCTTCTCTTCAACTATTTTACCCTTTAATTTTCCTCTTTTTTTCTCGTTTCTTTTTATTTTTCTCTCGTTATGTTTGTACGTTCTCGTTTTGACCACCTAACTTTTAAAAACAATTTTCTGACCTTTTCCAAAATTGTGTTTCTAAAATAGTTATTTACGTTGCAGCGTGGGAAAGCAAACACTTACGTACGAGTTTGCAGAACGAGCCAGGCGAGTGAAGCAAACGCACGAGTACGGAAGCTTGCTGACCACGCTGCAACGTAAGAGAGTTTTTTGGATAGTTGTACAAAAAGTAAATGTGACCCCGTCTACAGAAACCCGGCTTAGTGTTCAATTACAATCAGGAGAAAAGGAATCTTCCTTCCTTGGTAAAAGATCCTTTTCTCCTGATCGATATTCAACGCTAAGCCGGGTTTCTGTACACGGGGTCACGAATTCGGATTAGAGCAGGTAAACGAAGGAAATCAGCCAGCAGCCAAAGTGACAGAGTTCATTACTTTACAGTTCACTGTTCAATTTTTTCATTCGGGCCCTACAACCGCTAGGTTCGCTGTAGTCGCGAAAATGGAACCGGGGTGAAGGAAAAAATTGCATTTGTCTCAATGTAATTTCAATTTGAAATATCTTTGGAAAGAAGCAATTTTTTGAAAAAATTGAAAGAACTAAATTTCCTGATCATAAAATTTCCTTTCAAATGAAATTATCAGTTTTGAAATACATTGAAATTTTATGAAAACAGTTACTACCCGCTCACCTCGATACCCGCAATGTCTATATGTACCCGGTTGCGTTATCAGCGAAGCTAGCGCTGTTGGGCCCGAATTAGGTACGCTTCAGTTTTACAGTGCGTCACTATTTAAAACGAAAAACGCTCACTTTCTCGTTTGGAAACATAAACAAAATGACAGTTTTCCATGCAACTATCCTAAAATTATTACGTGTCCATGTGGTTCTTCCATTTTTTCACAGTTGAAAGTCTACGTAATATTAGTTTATATTGCTTTATATTACATTGTAGGTACATATTAGTATAGAAAATTTCATATTATAAAAAAAAAATTAACAAACAAATTAAAAGAAAATTGAGCATTAAAATTTTAGTAAACACATATCAATAAATAAAAAGTAAAATAATATGTATGTACCAATAAAAATCAAATAAATAAGTCGACTATAGAAAATTATGTTTTTCAAAAATTTTTAATTTGGAAAAGTTATTAATTTCTCGTAATAATTGAATTGAATTTTCAAATTTTATCATTAATTGATATTATCATTTTAATCATCAATTCAATTTCTAAAATTATTTAAATATTATCTAAATTAAAAATTAATTTTTAGAATCAATATTCTTTTTTTTTTTTGCATTACTTGACTGAAAAAAATATATATCATCATGAGGGAATATCTCGAGAGGAAAAGACAATTGTTTATCAATTTAAATTAGTTTGGGATCTTTATGTTAGTTTATTTGTTGTTTTATCATCTATTAATATACCTTTAGGAACACGAAGTAGAATTCAGAATAATTAAAAATCGCATGAGTGCTTGGTTACCTATTTTTGTCATCTAAGTAATACAAAAAAAAAAAAAGAGTCTAAAAATAAATCTTTAATCTAGGTGTTTAAATAAATTTTTAGAAATTGAATTGGTAATTAAATGATAATATTAATAAATAATATTATTGGAAAATAGAATTTGAATATTATTTTCTAATATGAAGTAGAAATTAATTACTTTTCCCAATTTAACATTTTTTTGAAAAATATCATTTTTTCTATATTGACTTATTCATTTGATTTCAGTAGGTATTATGTTTTTCATTTGTTGATATGGGTTTTGACAAAAATTTTAATAGGCACAGTGAGAAGAAGTGTAACATACGGTGTTCCTCAGGGTTCTTTCTTGGGGACTACTTTGTAGAACATCGCATTTAATGGCCTATTCCAGACAAATGCAACGCCAACGACACCTTGGTGGTTGGCTTGGCCAACACTGTGTTGCCGAGGTGGAAACCGAGGTAAACCAGGCCCTACAGGCTGTGACTTGTCGGATCGAGTCGGCTGTATTGCCCGATGATGAACGACTAGCTCGTTCAAAATCGGTCGCAGCTTTCTCCGCGGTTCTTACTCGTATAAAGATAACTGTTTTTTTTTCGTGTTTCTACAGTGAACTTTTGACTTTATTGACTAAATTTTCGACTAATTTTCTTTTTCCTTCATTTATTCGTTTTTCGGCCTTTCTTGGACTAAACTTCTCGATTTTATATTATTTTATTTATTTATTTCATTTATTATTTTTAAACTCAAAATTTGTATACTGACTATTTGGTTCCTTGTTCAAAATTACATCTTCCGTTTCGATCCGTGGAGTTATAATATCATTGTTACGTGCCTTCGTATTCGAAAAAAAAACCCTCTTAGTGGATTAAGCTTGGCTGATAGCAAGACGGAGACCATCGTTTCCACGACCCGACGAATGTTATTCTACCCACCTTTCGCCTGCAAGGCTGGGGCATCAGGACTAAGAAAACACTGAAGTACCTGGAATTTCGGTTCGACGGCAAGCTCAGCTTCCGCCACCAGTTTGAGGGAGTGGCGGAGAAAGCTTCCAGGGCGGTGACACGCTTGTCCGACCTGATGTCCAACCACGGAGGACCAAGAGAAGTTATAAGAAAACTTTACATGAGCGAAGCAATGTCAGTCCTTCTTTATGGAGCGCCAGTGTGGGCCGACTCCACAAAGATTGAGTACAGAAGAAGAGAAATGGAGAGAAGAGCTGCAGTGGCGTTCGAGGCAAAGAAGAAGACATGGACTACTAGACCAGCCTTGCGGGTCAAGCAGGAGGCCATGCGTGCTTCTTGCTTGCCAAGTGGAAAGAGCGATTCTTCCAGACAGAATAGGACGGGGGACCCGCGTGCTAATACGTGCCACAGCATGGTCAGCTGAACTCCCATCTCACATATGAACGGCCATACACAGTAGGTGTTTCAAGAAGCTTCGCGACCCACTTGTGGGTACCACTGTTATAGTGAGTGACGCCATTACTATTTTGTCCCCAAAGTAGGTCAAGGCCCAGTCTATTTCATGTTAACCTAACTAACTGAAGAACTTACTCTGAACTCGTTCGCCTCTCCCCTCAACTAGTGTTTTTTGGCCTGGTATGCTGTATACGACTAACTAAATTATGTCCAGAGGCCCGGTTGCAGAGTTGGCTCAGAAGTATGTTCATCCTTAATCCAGAAATGGGTCAAGTATGAAAGACGTGAGTAAAATTCTATGAAACATGTTCAAACAAAAAATGATATCAAAGTACACCTTCTAGGTAGTTCTTTCCTCTTGAAGTTTAAGCCTTCGAGAGGGAGATAAACTCATTCACGCTGAAAGTATTTAGCTAGATAGCCAGAGAACAGAAGGTTGTGTTGAGTTCAAGATGAGGGAAGAAAATTCTGTCGCTTGATCATACCTGAATTGCACTTCCTTGATCTAGTTGAAAGCAAATCAGACCTTCGATGTTTAACCGTCTGATGACGTCATAGGGTAGACGTAGCCATAATTTTCTTCAAAGGCTTCAAAAAATGTCGAGATCTTACAAGTATAGAGTAAAATAGTCTAGCGTATTATAGATTCTAAGCTAAGAACCTCTATAAGCACGCAAGCGAGCCTCGAATGCTGGAGTTTTGCGTCTCACAAGAACACGGACTATACTATAAAGCTTTATACAGAGCTGACTTGGTCTTATTATTAGTACAGAACCCAGTATGGGAAGGCGCTACGTACCTCGCCTCCGTTCTACCTCAGGTTTGTTTGATATAATAGGGGATATAGCACTATTGATGGAAGAAGAAGGAACGTGGGCAGATGGTGAGGTCATCAGAGAGGCTTTTGACCGCATCGTAGGGTGGGCGTACTCTTGATTTACTCTAGAGATTTTTTCCAAGCGATTTGAGGCTGGAGGCTCTGTTTTTTTTTCTCTTGGTGTTCTTTAAAAAAATGACTTTAGAATATAGCTGGCGTTAGTTTAGTTTCAGTACCCTGGAGATACAAGGAAAGAAGAGAAATCAGCTTATGTGCTTCATTTTTTTCTCTTGAATCATCACAATGAAATGGACTTTGGCAAGACAGAAACAGACACCATAATCTGACGACCATTTGGATATTTCCGAGGCTCTGGTGGAGAAGCTTGTGTGGTCTACGTAGATTAGGTGATTGAAGGGAGATGTTGAGGTTCTTATCGAAAACGTACGCTGAGGGAAAAAAAGATCGTTGATGACTAGTATAAGCGGTAGTGAGATTCTTCGGACTTCTCCTTAAAATTTCATAATTTGAATGTGGTACATATTTCCATCGATAACAACTTCATTAAATTTTAAGGACCTTGTCGACGAAGTGTAGTTCTGAACAGACGTAACGCCAAACATAGAGGACAACTTCTTGAAGATTGAGGAAAACGGAATAGATTTAATACTGAAGGCCATTTAGTGCCTGGAGAGTATTACGACCTTTTCGTTAGACGTATGGGTGGAGGAAGAAAAAATTGATCATTTTTAAAAATATAATACGTTGAAGTTTTCTGGTAACAATTTTCCCTCCTCCACTCCTCCACTAAAGGAACTCCTTGAAGAATTCAATTGATGAAACCGTTAAGCGAGCAGTTTTTTGAGAGGTTCGATTCCTTCACACATACTCTATTGATAAACATAATTATCTCAAGTGCCCAAATTTTCTATCTCAAGAGGCCCCAACGACTTTGCCTGTTTTCAAGTTTAATTTATTTAAGGTCAAGGTATAGAAGTAAAGTAAATTTTAATGAGTGCCCTATTTTTTCCAAATGTCTACAATATTAAAATGAGGGTTCAGGAAAAACTACTCAAACGTTTTCCCATTTTCGAGAACACAGGAAAACGCTGCTTCAGGTCAAACAAGCCTCGTCATCGAAATAATGTAAAATGTGGCTCATATTACATTTTTCGTTACCTTTACAATAATTGAAATTCAGTATGCTTCATTGGTTGACCTATTTCAAAAAGTCATCAATTTGAGCTATACGTGGAGTTCTCCCGCAATGGTCGTATTTTTATGGAATTTCAAAACACATAGGTAGAAAAAAACTTGGTAAAAAGGGTTTTTGCTACTGTAAGTGGTATAGTTAACTCAAAATGAAATGCTCCGATTCGTTTCCAGGGATTCTTATCAAGAGAAATAGGGTAGATTTGGGCCCGTACCGAGGGTTTAGACCTCAGAACAACTCGTCTCCTCGCAGCATATTGGCAAAATCCTCTTCATACGGTCTACAATCTTTACCAACGACGAAAAAATAAACGATAGTTCGACAAAATACAAAATTTGTTTACGTACCAAGGCTTGGAAGAGTCGACGAATTACCTGCGAAGTTCACAACCGCAAATGGCACACGATTTGAGCGAAATTCGAAATCGTACGCGAACAACGATGATGTCGCATTGATGCGTTGCTTTCTACTTGTGACTGCCGATGGTCCAGCTAGTGCACACGAGTGCGTGATATTGCCGACTGGCGTACGATTTGGCCGAAGAATATGGATCAGTCTTCTTCAAGTATATACCATCATTGATCAATCAAATAAATAATATGAATAATAAATAACGCACTTCATCCTCTAATGACCGATAGAAAGAGAAATTTTATTTCTGTATTCAGTGGTGGCAATAATGCCAGAATACAGCAATACTGCAATCCACTGACACGGTTTAATTTGTATTGTAGTGGACCGAAGCCCACTAAATTCGAATGAAATACCGTTACAAAAGAACGAAAACATACTCTATATGTATACGCCTATTAATAATTTTCCATTATTCTTGTTACCATCGCCTTTCGACGTGCACCTACTTATTTTCACGACTTAATGCGCGGATAAATAAAATTTGATCTTCTTCGCTCGTCTTCGAATACAGCAATTTTTTCTTATTTTTTTCGCTAAAAAATTACAGTTCTTCCACTTATTTGCGTCAAATTCTTAATACCTAGTTGACGGCGCGAACGACGAAAGGCTGAAGAAATTTTCACCGACCTATACTTACTCGGTAAATCGTATATATGCGGCGGTAATTGGAACACCGATCTCAAGTTCGGAGAAAAATCTACGATCGCATTGTTCATCGTCGGCAGGCAATACAATCGAAATCGAGAATAAAGGCGGCAATGCTAACCGCAATTTCATTTTCACGTGCACAATTGTTACGGAGTTTCATCTTCTCTGTATATGCTTCATTTCTCAAAAAGTAGGATACAGACGAATTCGAGTCTCGTCGTCGACGTGATCAAATCGTCTGGTCTTGTGTTAGTCGTGAAAAACGAGCGAGTTATTTTCAGCTTAGGAAGTTACCGATAAAAGAATTTCTCGTCCGCGTTCTCAGCTTGGTGACAGCGTTAGCTGTTGGATGTAGCGGGTATGAAGACCGGTCAAGATTCTAGGAGAGGTGAATCAGGTCTTGGAAATCAGAAAGAAGGGAAGTAATCGGTCAAGATTTTTGGAGAGAATTAATAGAAAGTCTGTTAAACTTGAAAAAATCAGACTACAAAAAAAAGTATGAGCAATGCAAGGAAATGAATTTGAAATATAGCGAGGCACATATGAAAACCAGTTGAGATTGTGACAAATAAAAATCAAAGAGAAGCCCATGTATATAAGAAAATCAGGATCTCATTGAGAACTACAGTGAATTGAAACCTGGAGTACATCTGAATTGAGATAGAATGGTTTAGTCAAGATCCTACAATGATAAAGAAGGAAAAAAATTATGAAATAGGACGAGGGAGAGATGCTTCGAAGATTTCTATCAGAGTTTTTTCAAATGGTTCAGACCATAAGTCCAGAACGAATATGATGGTCTGTCGAAATTCACCTGTGCTCATAAAGAGTACCCAAAAATACCTACGTGACAATATAAGAAAAATTTATTGTCGATTTAAAAAAAATTTTACACGTTTAACTGGACTTTTCTTTGATCGATTTATTTTTTATATATGCTCGTCGGTAGAAATCAGCGAACAACATAGCGATAAAAATGAGATTATTCAGGATCGCGTACGAAATACCTCTCGGATAACCACAATTCATCGTGAAGGCGGACACATGATGGATTAGGATTATAACGAATTGAGTCTGCAATAAAATCACGCCAATATGTTAAATATACATAGGTAATATTGTCGACGTTAATCTCGAACAAAGCGAGTATACAAATATTGTGGACACTATCATCATACGTACTAGTTGAAGTTGCGTAATGTGTTTCTTCCACCAGATTGATTTTCGTAATTCTGGATTGACGCTAAGCAATAAGTAATAGACGTACATGATGATGTGTACGAACGAATTTAGAGCGCAAATAGGCATGGTGTGCCCCCCTGTACAAATTCAAAGGGAGAGGTATTAGTGGGAAAAGTTTGAACGAAAACCCGAAACCGAAAAGCGAGTGACTACCGTACGTGTAATTGATGAAAACAAAACGTTCTAGACGACTAGAAATATATTGCAACGATATTTCTCTTGCGATTGATTTCCTCATAATATCTTTATAAGAAAACCCTCATTGAGTCCTCATTACATCCTCATCACATCCTCATAGAAGAACTCTCATTGAATCCACATTATATCCTCATCTCGTCTTCATACAAAAACCCCAATTGTATATTCATTATATTGTCTTCATCACGTCCTCCTACAAGATCCCCCTGGAATCCTCATATATGGTCTGTCACCTTCCACTTTGAGGTCGTACTTTTTCTACAGAACTCAGACTTTTTATCAATATGTGGTTCCTCATTACATCCTCATATGGTCCTCAATATTGTGGACACTTTGAGGATGAAGTTAGGATATCAAAGTCGTCCTCTAGTGAGGACACAATGAGGCTATCACAGTCTTCAATATGTTTCCTCTTAGTATCCTCAATATTGAGGACACCTCGAGGATGAAATTAGGATATCAAAGTCGTCCTCTTTATGCCCTTATAATATCCTCAATAGTGAGGACACTCAACCTGTGTAGTGAGAGACAATTCGGATTTTACAGTCCTTAATAATGCTTCCTCATTACACCATCACAATATCCCTAACATTGAGGACACTTTATGGATAAAATGAGGATATAAAGAAGATTTGCGAAATTGATAATCTGCTTCCTCATTTCACCCCTGTCGAAAATCTGCAATTTTCGACTTCAACTCCTTCCCGGAGTTGAAGTTTCATCGCTGCGGCAATAGCCGACTGATAAACAAATAACGAAATCCATAGCAATGAAAAATCAACCCATTTTCAATATCTCTCTTCAAACTCTCTCATTAATCCTTTTCCACTGTCTACGAATTTCGATTACGAGTTACGTATAAACAATGACAAACATTTGCGATACTATGTCGGATCAGCAGACGCCGACTCAGCAATTCATGATGGTTCCAATCGATGTAAGTACTTATTCTTAGACAATTCGACTCTTCTTATTATTCTGGTTCGACCCGTTAAGGACTTGTACGATCCACGACCTCAATCTTCTTTTATTTCTAATCGACTTACTCTCGTTCGCGAGACTGACGGATAGATGTTTTATTCTCTGTCCGTTAGATTCCCGATGATCAGTCGATGACGACCATGGTACACATTCAGACACGTTTCGGACTTATAATTATTCGATTTATCCTCTTAATTAAATAAATATATTTTATGTCTCTTGTACGTCTCGATATTTCCTCAGATTGAGTTTTCAGCACGTCTTCCACTGCAGCAAAGCCACTCTAGCTATTCCCCCCCTTTCGCATTTCCCACAGAATCTGGTAGCAGAGCTTCAATAAGGACCTAAGGGAAGAACCAGAATAATCTTTATTTTTAACTTAGCTTACTAGAATCGTACTGTCGTGTCCAAACGGGTAAGAATCAGACTTCATCTCAAGGATCTTAGAACTTATTTTCACACGAATATTTGATGCGATGGAGCAAGGACGAAGACGGTTATACATATTATACGGTATTCTTTATTACCTACTTAGAAAAATCTTATACAATACGAGTTCATTATGTTCGATTAGCGAAGATATTATGGCGATAGTTAGACGTGAGTTAGTTCATTTTATTTTATATTTTTGTCTTCTTTTGTCTGGTCTCTTATGCTAGATATCATACGTCGTCGTAAATTCCAACCTATACGGATCATTTTGTCAAATCGCTTGGCCTATGACCGTTCGGGATTACGCACGATAGAATATAGGCTCAATCTGAAAAACATTTAACAATTTTACGAGAAATCATAATCGCCCAAATTCAATAGAATTTGTTGGTTTCTCCTTCATGACCGGTCACATTCTCTTCGCGAACATTAATCTTATTGAACTCAATATTATATGCTTATTCAGAATCAGAGGAGAAGACACGTTTTCAGGAAAATATTATATTAAACTTATTACTTATCCCGACTCTGGCAAACGTCGAATGTCAGGCAATCTTGAGGCTGCTTCTCATCGTTTCCTTAGCTTAGGTTCTTTCTTTGGTCAGCAGCGACACATGAAGAATAGGACAGTTGTTGACACGAATATACTGATTAGTTCATTTATGTAGTGGTAGTATGAGTCGCGATTGCCATATTCTTTTTGGTATGGGACGGAAAGGATAAGGAAATTCTGAACTATATGCTACCCATGTACCACTAATGCGCGATGGTGGTATGGAAGGAATACTCTTATTTATTCCTTCCAGCATATCCGGCTAAACAGGACACCGTTTCCACCCTATCGATGCTTAGGCGTCGACGAAACGTTCTTACTCACATACCTACTTATTTTAATAACAGGCCTTGCGTACTCCGTTATGGGGTCATATTCTAGTCATTATGCATTGCAGCATTCAGTGGTTATAAAACGCGAAAAGCATAATTCCCTATAGCTACGAAGCTCTGGGCATAGTCAGGCACGACTGATCTGACGTATAAGGAAGGATCACTTCGATGATTTCCTTCCGAATTAGCGCAACTAGTGTCAACAACACCGGATCCTACCACTGGGATACATGAGACTCTCTTAGGAGTTGCATTCGGCAGACATTGGGTGTATGGCGGTAACAATGTCACCTTAGTCCGCTACAGATGTCGGTAACTTAGTTAGATAAGAGGCGCCTCGACTTATTACTTATCAGATTGAGCCTCCTGAAAAGAAAGAACGCGATCTCTCTCTCATGATTCACATAAATATCTTATTAACTTCCTTATCTTATTTTATGGAACATGCCGTCAAATTTATCCGATCCTTCAACATCACTATTATCTGATCCAAATGAGAACCCTATTGTTCAACAGGCTCGCATATTATACAGATTGAGTCTCCTGAAGAAACGATGTTGATATTATTTTCTTCACGATTCCCCTAAATATCTTATCAACTCTTATATGACTTATTTTGTAGACCTCGTCGTCAGAACCATCCACTGCATTATTATCCGATCCTCCAACATCACTATTATCTGAATCCAAATGAGAACCCTATTGTTCAACAGGCTCGCATATTATACAGATTGAGTCTCCTGAAGCAACAATGTTGATATTATTCTCTCTCATGAATCACATAAATATCTTAGTAACTTCCTTATATCTTATAAAATACTTTAAATTTTTCAATATCTACAACCTTATCATCCACCTTAAAATCATTATAAATATAGCTAGAAGTAACCAATAAATTCTATCAGTTTCTTTCGTGCGGTGGGGAGTGTCGAAAATCTGCAATTTTCGACTTCAACTCCTTCCCGGAGTTGAAGTTTCATCGCTGCGGCAATAGCCGACTGATAAACAAATAACGAAATCCATAGCAATGAAAAATCAACCCATTTTCAATATCTCTCTTCAAACTCTCTCATTAATCCTTTTCCACTGTCTACGAATTTCGATTACGAGTTACGTATAAACAATGACAAACATTTGCGATACTATGTCGGATCAGCAGACGCCGACTCAGCAATTCATGATGGTTCCAATCGATGTAAGTACTTATTCTTAGACAATTCGACTCTTCTTATTATTCTGGTTCGACCCGTTAAGGACTTGTACGATCCACGACCTCAATCTTCTTTTATTTCTAATCGACTTACTCTCGTTCGCGAGACTGACGGATAGATGTTTTATTCTCTGTCCGTTAGATTCCCGATGATCAGTCGATGACGACCATGGTACACATTCAGACACGTTTCGGACTTATAATTATTCGATTTATCCTCTTAATTAAATAAATATATTTTATGTCTCTTGTACGTCTCGATATTTCCTCAGATTGAGTTTTCAGCACGTCTTCCACTGCAGCAAAGCCACTCTAGCTATTCCCCCCCTTTCGCATTTCCCACAACCCCTCAAGTGTCCTCGATATGAGGACAGATTGAGGACATAATGAGGATAACGATTCTATTTTTCAAAAGGGGCGTGGTCTTCAAACAAATTTTGTTATATCCTCAATACTTCCTCATTGTGTCCTCATCGTGTGAACGTAATGAAGAGTTTTTATTCACCGGGTAGATTCATTACACGCCCAGTCTATGACGTCAACAGAGTAAAATTTAAATAGGTCAAGGTCGATCCGGATCAGGGGTGCGATATCAGATTGATATCATCGAATTTACCGAAAGAATGGGGACGTTACGATTTAACCACCCCGTTATCCATCGATACCCACTTTAGAACTCTTATTATGATATCATATTATAATGATAATAATTAATTGCTCGGTCTATGACGTCATTAGATTTATGTAGGTAAGTAATTCTCAGAAAATCTTCATATCTCTTTTACCAGAATATTTCTCAAGATCTGGAAGTATTTTTGCTCTGTTTTCTTTTGCAGTAGCATTGCCCGTGGAACTTGGGAAAATGTCGTCCTCTGAGCCGTACAGATGAGGAGTGTGATATACGCGAAAAAGACGAATACTCCGAGGAGAGTAAACCTTGCAAACCGCAGAAAATACAAAACGACGAGCGCTTTCGGTTAATCAACCATCTTCAAGCCTGAAATGAAAGCAACTGACGAACGGAGGAGAAGAACAATGTACAAATATTAAGATTGGCTAAACGAGAAATCACGGTGTGAATCATAGACCAGTTCGATCAGGCCATCCTCCGGAATGAACGAGTTGAGTACAGTGATAACGTCAGAGTTGCGATGATGCATTATTTCTATAAAATCGAGGGCGATGCGCTTTCGGTACGAATTCTCCTTATGGAGGAGCTTTTCGGATCCCTCACGGAAGCTGTGGCCACTGTTTATCAAATGATCCGCAGAAGCTGACTCCCCGAAGCGTCCCTTCTCCCAAGACTTCAGGTGCTCAGCTACTCTAACTTTCATTTGGCGGCTGGTCTCACCAATATAAAAGCCTCCACAATCCCCACATTCCAACTTATAAACACCACTCCTCTCATCAACGGGTATGGGGTCCTTCAGTCTCACAAACAACCCCTTAACTGTTGTAGGGTTGTAGAACGCGAGTCTGAAGCCAAACGGGCGAAGGGCCCGACCCAATTGGAGGGAGAACTTCCCCAGAAAAGGGAGACTGATCCAACGCAACCGGCGATCAAGGATCATGTGTCGGGGGAGGGAGGTGGTGGAATCAAGAATGCTCCTTGTAACTATCCTCCGAACCATCACGTCAACGTCGATATTGACCCCATTCACTCTAGCCAGGTATTTTATTGTGCGTACTTCTTTCTTAAAAGCAGACTGACTCAACGGAATACGAGTAAGTCTGTGAACTAGGCTATGAAATGCAGCCATCTTGTGAGCAACAGGACCGAACGAACCACCGTGGGCTAAAACATCGGTCGTAGTATCTTTCCTGTAAATTCCAAACTCATGGATACCGTCTACAATAGAGATCGATAAATCCAAAAAGTTAATGGAAAATATCCCTATTTCCAACGTAAATTTGATGGAAGGGTATTAGGAATTGAGATACCTCAGAAACTCACCAAGGAGATCTGGGTGACCAGTCCAGGTACATAGAACGTCATCAACGTACCTGTGCCAATAGTGAATATGATTGAGTAACACCTGGTTCGAGGAAAAAAGGTCAAGTTCAAACTTAGACATGAAAACTTCGGGGATAAGAGAGCCTAAAGGTGATCCAATAGGGATCCCTACTTCATCAGGGAACTCGAAAAATTTCCCTTCACATTTACAGTAGTTAGGGGACCAGCAGGTATTCAGAAGATCGAAAAATTCCTGAAGCTCATTGTGAGGAATGTTGGCTCTGACGAGTCGCTCACCCATCCGCTGGATAGTAGCAGCCTTGGGAATAAACGGAAGCAAACCAACAACATCAAAAGAGCAGATGATCGTTCCCGGGGGAAGACTTACACCCGTCAGGACATCAGTTAAAGAGGCCGAATTCAAAACCGAATGAGGAGATTCAAAATCGATGCGATTTTTGAACCATCGGTCAAGGAATTTGGCAAGGAGGTAAGTGGGGGAGGAGACGAAAGAAACAACGGGTCGCATCGGGGTATTGTTCGTATGCACTTTAGGCAGCCCGTAGAGGAGGGGAGGGGTTTAATTGAGGAGTGTGACTTGAAAATGTCGCATTTGAGCCTCTGTCGATAAGGAACTTGAGAAAATTTCGAGCTCGGAATCCCTATAGGTGGAATGGGATTTGGAGGAATCTCGAGATCTAAAACTATGCAGACGTGGAACTTGAAAAAAAAAACGTTTTGTACTTTACCTTTGATCCCCTTTGTGAATGGAAGACGGTTTTTGGATGTTTCGCGCTCTGAACTCGTGTCTATATGAAACTTACAAAATATTGGAACTCGGAACCTCTAGCATGAAAATTTGAACTGATTACTTCTTACAATAAGATTCCTCTATATGAAATCTCATAGCCGAAATGAGCGCAATTTATTCCAGCCTTTTTCAGCTCATACAATAGCAGTCCTGACCTCAAAACATAATCGTCAATCAACTCCCAAGCATCTTCAAATCCTCACTTTTTGTACACTTTATCAACATTTAGATAGATTGTCTTTTTCTTTGTGGTCTATGACTTTCGCCACACCTACTCGCACCGAGTTATGTCTTCTGTCATCTCGTTCTCATTTCATAGACTGCCTCTTCGATTTTTTAGCGGAAAACCTGTCATTTGTTTTGTTGGGGGGTGTCTTCAAGAAATTTCCTGGAAAAACTCACGGTTCTTTAATGAAGTTAAACAAGGGGTGGTAGGGAACCTCTTTTATGGTGCACGTGGGATCTGAAAAATGAAGGTTGTGACATCACAATGCTGACCTACGACGTCATCAAATTATGACGTCAAAGGCCCACCTTCCCTCAAACTTTACATGATATGTAGGAGGGTGACTTGGAAAAAACAAATGATTCACGACGTCATCAGATTGAGACGTCACAAGGCTGACTTATGACGTTATCAAAAAGTAACCTTTTACCCTGAAAACCGAAAGCCTGAATAACTTTTCCCTGAAAATTATTTCCTGAAAACTTCTTCCTGAACTTACAATTTTCCTGAAAAAATCATCCTGAAAAAATCATCCTGAAAAAAAAAAAACCTGAACAACAAAGAACCTGAAAGCTGTCCTGACAAAAAAGTTCCTGATTTAACATCAACCTGAAATTAAGAAATAATTGTTTTGGGTATCATAAAAGCCGCTAAATCCATTTACCCAGGCGTGCAAACATCGTGCTGCTTTTTTAATTTGGGGCAAAGCATGTATCGTCGAATACAAGCTAAGGGTCTCGCGACAGCTTACAATGATAAAGATGACAGAACGGTCAAAATATTCACAAATATGCTCTTGGCCTTGGCGTACGTTCCTGTGCGTGACGTAAAAGCCAAATTTCAAGATCTTCGAGACGACAGTCCGGCTGAATTGATACCAATCTTTGATTACTTTGGTGAAACGTATGTCGTTGGTCGAATGAGGCGGAACCGACCTGTCACCCCCCCCCCCACGGTACCTACTCTCTTCGTGGAACCATTATGAGGTAGCGCTACACAAAGAAGCAAAAACAAATAATGTGTCAGAGGGGTGGCACAACAGGTCCCGCCTCCTCGTAGCCAAACACCACCCTGACTTGTATTCGGCAATAGGTGAACTCCAAAAGGAACAGAGTTACACCGAAACATGTACCCTAGATTTGAGATTAGGAAAGCGAATCAAGGCCATGCCTAAAAAAAAGTGGGCTGATCTGCAGGACCGAATCCAAGGTCAAGTGGCATCGTACGCCCGATCACAAAAATGACGATACCGTAAACGAATACCTTCGTACTTTAGCACATTCTATTAAGTTGTCGTAAAACCTAAGTATATTGTACCACCGTTATTGAATGTACTTTGCCAAGAAAATTCATTCAGTAGAACAACCTTTCAAGTTTCTTTTTCAGGATTTTGTCCAGAACTTCAAAGTTTTTTTTTTTTCAGGATATTTCTTCAGAATTTTGTCCGTTCGGGTTCTTTTTTTTTCAGGATAATTTTTTCAGGATAATTGTACGTTCAGGAGAAAATTTTCAGGAAATAATTTTCAGGGAAAAGTCATTCAGGCTTTCGGTTTTCAGGGTAAAAGATTCAGGAAAATGTCCGGGAACGAACGTCACAGGCCTCGCCCTTCCCCAAGTTTTATATGATAGGAGGTGGACTTGGAATATTTTCAAGCTCCGAGCTTTGCTGATTGGCCGGACAGCGGACGTTTTTTCCGAAAAACCCCCCCTATGAAATATGTTCCCTGTTAAAATTTCAATTTCAAGCTACGGAAAAATTTCGACTTTCAAAACAAGTTTCCAAGTGCTTAGGCATCTCTTTTGCCGCGGGGTACGGAACCCGCAAGTTTCGTTCTGTTCTGCTTCCCTGATTACCACTTCTGTCACAACCATCTCTCCAATACTGTGCTTTCTTGTTTTCTCGTCACTCTTCTTGTTTATTGTAAACGAAAGTTCTCATCGACTAATTAGGTAGATAAAAAGATAGAAAGAGAGAGAGAAACAAGAACATAGAATAATATCTTAATGAGGTAAATCTAGCTGACTGGCTGAAGAATTTCTACTAACCAACAGTAGAATTGACGCAGATCTCGTCGATTGCGAAGGACGTAGCCTATTATTGTACTTTGTCAAAACTAGTTCTTTTTCATTCAAAGTATCACGATTACTATTGATATAAATTTCCCTGTCAGGCAAAGCATCGTTCATTGACCCCAATTATGGACATACAAGCCACCCAAAAAATTTATACGTGGACGATTCGTAGGTATAGTATTAGGCTTCTTTCGGAAAATAATGGTTGTAATAAATACCAGACTCGACTTTCTTTTAAAATAATAGTCCTCTGCCTGCTGGCTATTATTTTCAATTAGAAATTTATCGTTCGTTAATGGTATAATAGACTGCTTAAACGAGGCCTGAATGGAAAACGAGGAAAATTTGTTTGGAGCTAAGAAAGCTTCCTTGGTTACGTTCGAATAATGAATTAATAAAGAAATATCGCGGTATTTGAGCGAAAATTTCAACATCTAGGAGATACGAAGGTGAAAAAATTTACTAAAGCCCTTAAATTGTAATTTTTCAACTTCGTAGGTAGAGTTCGCATCTAAAAAGCTTCGACGCCGTTCAATGTGGCACACGAAGCGAAATCGATTATTAGCGATCTCAAAAAACCAAAGAGTAGACCTTTATTTGACGGACTGCCTTCTTACTAACCGTTTCATACTCCGAATGAAAATTTACTGCCCTAGATCCACTCGAATGCGGAAGTTGATTGTACCACGTGGTATGCCTTTGTATACCGGAAATGTTCAATACGTGTTGTGTACATGTACTGAGTAATATATACGTAAGTACATGATTGAATTGATTTTCGAAAATCCAACGCCGACTTTCTTCTCTTATCACCGAGTATACCATTTCAGAATTAAAATTCGGAGAATTTCTTCATAACCGCTTCTACCAACTTGATTCTCTCACAGAACTTCGTTTTTTTGCTCATAAGTTCGTGAACCTCTTATTTGGCATTTTATTAAATTTATGCTGTAATAAAGGCTGTATTTTCGTTACTAAGACTTGGCCCCTTCATTTGGAAGGAAACAAACGATTCAGTTCAAGATATCTAATTTTTTTCGTACTTTATATTTTACAAGTGAACCATTTTCTACAATTTTCCAGGCCCGGAATCAGAAATTTTCCTACGTTCTTGTGTTATACCAAAGTTTCACTTGTGAACTTTTTTCGAATATTACCTCTTCTATTCATTTTCTGGTTTGTAACAGAGGTCGAAAGTTTTGTTTACGACATCTTTAGTGAAAATCATTTCTTGGAGTAAAATAAAGCTTTTTGACAAATTTGAGCATTACATGCGTGATCACGATCACGAGAACCAAGTCTTTCGGCCACTTGAGAACGTTTTTGATGCTGATAGACTAGGAAAAAGTTTGAACCAAATGCATTTACAGAAGGAAAGGAGAACCTGCTCGCAGTGAGTCGCGAGGGCTACATTTCCGGACTATTTTCTATTTTTGGTAGTTTAAGAAAATATCTGCCAGAACTGCGGGACTTTTAACCCTTATGAAGACATCTTATCTTTATTAGCCTACCTCATTAGCTTGATTATACTAGACAAGTGTGGAAGGAGAAATAGATGTCCCCCTGATGTCATGTCCCTGATCTTCATTGACCTTTACTTGCACAGGGACTATTCCTTATGACGCTTTAAGCTGGACAATGATCCAAAGGTATTAGGGAATTTAATCATAAGCTTCTCCTCTCCGGTGAGCTCAATGACCTCGACCTAACGGCGCGCACCAATCCGTATTCATCCATACCTAGGAAAAAATTGTTATATCTTCACTACCAAAATTTTAGAAATTCAGATCATTCTTACAATATGATTGTTTTTACGTGGATATGTTTCAAAGCTGGTGGTCACTCTGAAATTTGCGTCACGAAATCGCGACCTGAAAATTACGTCACGAGCTGATGACGTCATAGGGACTTGGAAAATTTTTTACCATCGTCGCTACTTTGGGACTTGTATCCTTGACCTTCATAAATATTAAGCCCGACATACAGTCCACTAGAATATAGTAGACTGTGATAGTCTCCATTAACATACAGGGCTTCATTTGGATGACGTGGTGGTTAAATCGTAACGCCCCCACCCTTTCGGTAAATTCGATGATATCAATCTGATATCGCACCCCTGATCCGGATTGACCTTGACCTATTTAGGATGTACTCTGTTCACGTCATAGACTGGGCGGGTAAGGGATCTACCCGAACAATAAAATCTCTTCATTACGTTCTCACGATGAGGACATTGAAGATACAACAAAATTGATTCGGAGACCACGCCCCTTTTGAAAAATAGTTTCGTTATCCTCATTATGTTCTCAATGCAATGTTTTTCTTATCCCGAGGAAACTTAAAGAGTGAAATAAGGATGCAGATTATAAGTTCCGCAAGTCTTGTTTATATCCTCATTTTACCTATAAAGTGTCCTCAATGTTGAGGATATTGTGAGGATGTAATGGGGAAACATATTAGAGACTGTAACATCCGCCTCGTGCCCTCACTGCAAAGGTTGAGTGTCCTCACTATTGAGGATATTATAAGGGCATAAAGAGGACGACTTTGATATCTTAATTTCATATTGAAAAAAATAAGAGGAAACATATTGAAGACTCTGATAGCGTCATTGTGTCCTCACTAGGAGTGTCCTCGCTAGAGAGGACGACTTTGATATCCTCTTTATATCCTCATTTCTTCCTCAAAGTGTTTGTTGATAATGCCGCAGTAATACTCGCAGAGAAAGAAGCGAGTGCTATCTATATAAGATAGGATGGGTGTGTGAAGATGATGATTTTTAGAGAGCAGTCAGCTGAACTGCATTCCTATAGGACCATCGACTTTGTGTCGATTCAGTGTCTTCAGTGCAATTATGAGGATTTATCCCCACATATTGATAAAAAGTCTGAGTGGTTCTGTAGAAGAAGTATGATCTCAAAGTGGAAGGTGACAGACCATATAATAGAGGAATCTTATTGTAAGAAGTAATCAGTTCAAATTTTCATGCTAGAGGTTCCGAGTTCCAATATTTTGTAAGTTTCATATAGACACGAGTTCAGAGCGCGAAACTTCCCAAAACCGTCTTCCATTTACAAAGGCTTAGAAGTCAAAATTATCTATCAGGGATTAAAGGTAAAGTACAAAACGGTTTTTTTTCCAAGTTCCACGTCTGCATAGTTTTCGATCTCGAGATTCCTCCAAATCCCATTCCACCTATAGGGATTCTGAGCTCGAAATTTTCCCAAGTTCCTTATCGACAGAGGCTCAAATGCGACATTTTCAAGTTCTGTACCGCTCAGAGGACGACATTTTTCCAAGTTCCACATCCATAGGGGCCACAAGCTCGAAATTTCTTCGTGTTCCACATATAAAATCCTTATAAGTACCTAAACTAAACTGCTAAGACAGATCACTAGGACTACCATTTTTATTTAAAGAACAGAATATGGAGAAGTGATCCTTAAAATAGGATGAAATTCCTAAATCACCTCAATCTAGCAGGAACAGTTTCAACGCACAGGTTAGTAAGAACCATTGTTTTTGGAATGGAAAATTTGAATATCGTAGGTAGTCTTGATAAGAGGTACAACAATTTCTTACCTGGAACGTATTTAACTCCAACCCAGGCGATAAAAACCATACCAGAATGATGCCATACGTGTAGAGGAGATACTTGATTCCATTTCTTACGTAGAATGAAAAAAGCCTACATAGGATGAGAAAAATTCTCTTTAAAAAAGTTGATTTTCCAAATAACGAACGGAAATATTTTCGGCTCACCGTATCTAATAATTCGGTAATCTTGGCTATAAAGTATAAATAGACGAGGAACGCGTGCTGCAAAAAAATGAAAGAAAAAATTTTCGTCACGTACGACCGGCTACAAATCTCGTGTTCGGTATCTGTCTCGCGATTATTGGCGGTTATACATTAAAAGCGAGTATCACTGCTTAAAGAGCACTTACATACATGTATAGAGGGTCAGTAGATTCGTGCACGGGATCGCAAAATAAATTCGGTTTCGCCAGCCAGAAATACGTTCTGAGAATCTGAAAAGAATCGAGCGGATTGCATTAGCACGTAACTTTACTCGTCGCGTTCAAAGGGATGCACCGAAGACTTTCAAAGTACTTTTCCTTTTTATTTTCCTCTGAAATTTGAACCCTGATTTGATTTGCACACACGCTTTTTCATTCCCACTACGCTAACTAATTTCCCGCAAGTTTTTTCTTCCGATCAATATTATTGACAATTTTTTACAAAACTACAAGAAGTATATCCACGGTCTGGTTGGTAAAACTGTACAAGAGCTCAAAACCACACTCTTATACGCCAAATTTCTTCATCTTCAAAACGGCTACTTTGCCAATAACTTACCTGACGAGGAAGGAGATACGGACCATTGTATAAACATCCAGATAGGCAAAATCGGAGGGGGCAAATTCGGACTATATGCGATATCGGTAAAGAGGTTTTAATGTCCGCGAAAAAGACGAATACTCCGAAAGGAGAGTAAACCTTGCAAACCTCAGAAAATACAAAACGACGAGCGCATTCGGTTAATCAACCATCTTCAAGCCTGAAATGAAAGCAACTGACGAACGGAGGAGAAGAACAATGTATCAAGATTGGCTAAACGAGAAATCACGGTGTGAATCATAGACCAGTTCGATCAGGCCATCCTCCGGAATGAACGAGTTGAGTACAGTGATAACGTCAGATTTGCGATGATGCATTATTTCTATATATTCGAGTGCGATGCGCTTTCGGTACGAATTCTCCTTATGGAGGAGCTTTTTGGATCCCTCACAGAAGCTGTGGCCACTGTTTATCAAATGATCTGCAAAAGCTGACTCCCCCAAGCGTCCCTTCTCCCAAGACTTCAGGTGCTCAGCTACTCTAACTTTCATTTGGCGGCTGGTCTCACCAATATAAAAGCCTGCACAATCCCCACATTCCAACTTATAAACACCACTCCTCTCATCAATGGGTATGGGGTCCTTCAGTCTCACAAACAACCCCTTAACTATTGTAGGGTTGTAGAACGCGGGTCTGAAGCCAAACGGGCGGAGGGCCCGACCCAATTGGAGGGAGAACTTCCCCAGAAAAGGGAGACTGATCCAACGCAACCGGCGATCAAGGATCATGTCTCGGGGGAGGGAGGTGGTGGAATCAAGAATGCTCCTTGTAACTATCCTCCGAACCATCACGTCAACGTCGACATTGACCCCATTCACTCTAGCCAGGTATTTTATTGTGCGTACTTCTTTCTTAAAAGCAGACTGACTCAAAGGAATACGAGTAAGTCTGTGAACTAGGCTATGAAATGCAGTCATCTTGTGAGCAACAGGACCGAACGAACCACCGTGGGCTAAAACATCGGTCGTAGTATCTTTCCTGTAAATTCCAAACTCATGGATACCGTCTACAATAGAGATCGATAAATCCAAAAAGTTAATGGAAAATACCCCTATTAACAGAGAACCTGTTTTATGGGGGGCTATTTGAGAAATCTGGCGTGCGCCGTGCGCCGTCCAGCGAAAAACTTGGAAAAATTTCGACTCTCGAGCCATATATGATAGGAGGGGGACTTGGAAAAATTTCGATTCTCGAGCTATATATGATAGGAGGGGGACTTGGAAAAATTTCGACTCTCGAGCCATATATGATAGGAGAGGGACTTAGAAAAAATTTCGACTCTCGAGCTATAGATGATAGGAGGGGGGGACTTGGAAAAAATTTGACTCTCGTGCCATATATGATAGGAGAGGGACTTGGAAAAAATTTCGAATCTGAAGCTATATATGATAGAAGAGGAACTTGGAAAACTTTTGAATCTCGAGCTATATATGATAGGGGACAAATTTTCCCAAGTCTCCCTCCTATCATAAATAGCTCGAGATTTGAGAAAAACTTGGACTTTCAAACTACATTATACTAGGCTTATTTTACGTTTAGGCCTTCTTTATACTAGCTTTATCTCGGTCTAGGCTTCCTTGAATTTTCAATACCAAATTCTATTTGACTCATAAAACAGGTTCCCTGCGTTCCTCGTTCAACTTCGTTAAGGAAACCGTCGTTTTTCCAACGTAAATTTGATGGAAGGGTACCAGGAATTGAGATACCCTAGAAACTCACCAAGGAGATCTGGGTGACCAGTCCAGGTGCATAGAACGTCATCAACGTACCTGTGCCAATAGTGAATATGATTGAGTAAGACCTGGTTCGAGGAAAAAAGGTCAAGTTCAAACTTGAACATGAAAACTTCGGAGATAAGAGAGCCTAAAGATGATCCAATAGGGATCCCTACTTCAACGGGGAACTCGAAGAATTTCCCTTCAAATTTACAGTAGTTAGGGGACCAGCAGGTATTTAGAAGATCGAAAAATTCCTGAAGCTTATTGTGAGGAATGTTGGCTCTGACGAGTAGCTCACCCATCCGCTGGATAGTAGCAGCCTTGGGAATATACGGGAACAAACCAACAACATCAAAAGAGCAGATGGTCGTTCCCGGGGGAAGACTTACACCCGTCAGGACATCAGTTAAAGAGGCCGAATTCAAAACCGAATATATGAGGTGATTCAAAATCGATGCGATTTTTGAACCATCGGTCAAGGAATTTGGCAAGGAGGTAAGTGGGGGTGGAGACGAAAGAAACAACGGGTCGCATCGGGGTATTGTTCTTATGCTCTTTAGGCAGCCCGTAGAGGAGGTGGGGTGTGGGGTTAGGAACAAGGAGGGTTTTTTTCAGAGCATGAGTCTTGATAATAGCCTCACTCCTGTTGATGACACTCCTAACTTCTTTGACGTGCTTCGGGAAGCTGAAATCCTCACTCTCTTTAGCACCACACTGCTGGAGGACCTCGTGGACCTTGGAAGAATAGGCGGATTTCTCCATCACCACAACAGCATTTCCCTTGTCCGCCTTAGTGACGATTAAATGTCCTCTTTAATCTTCCTCTTTACACCTTGAATCACTCCTTCCAATTTATTACTCATGCGGGGGAGGGGGTTATTGCGAACTATCTCGGCACAAACTTTCTGGGTATTAAAACCAGGGCCAATCTTAAAAGCAAGTTTCGCGTATATTATGGATAGCCGTAACTTAGAGGAACGGATTCGTTTAAGGTTTTATTGTGTTGAGAAAATAGGTGTCGGGGCACAATATTCTGTTAGTTCCGCGATTTTCCTTCTCCCGATGAATTTGTCAATGGGTGTTGCCTCGCAAAACGAATAAGAGAGAGGGAGCGCTTTCCTTATTTTCAACTGTTTAAGTCATCTTGGTTGAGTCAACGTTAGTTCAAAAGCAAAAATAAAAACGACAGTGGATTTATAAGTCACCCGAAGACTTTGCATCTTACTGGCGTATAAAATCTACAAAACTTCTACGAGGATATCATCAATAATCAAGCAAGGGCTTAAAAAAAATCGCACGATAACGCAAAAAGGAGCGCGTAAATTGCGATTTTGCCCCGCCATATACGCCGATGGCAGTTCATTAAACCGCAGAAGAACGAGAAGTATGCACATGTAAATTTCAGATTGTCCCGAAATCATCACGTTTTACGTACGGTGTGCGGTCGCGAGATTCACCCAAACCTGTATTCAATCTTAATCTACAAAATTCCAACTAAAGGAATAATTAACGCGTCAAAGTAAGTTAGCATATTCTCGCTCGTATTTCATGCACGCTTATCAGCCAGGGCGGCGATCCTCAAAACAAAACCCACGCTAGATTTCCGAGTGTGTACCTACTCATGTACGTTCTTTCGCGTTTATTAGCGCGTCTCCTTTCAACACCTAAGTATGCAAAACTTTCTACCGCGAACTGCAAATTCACCGGGACGACGAAAATCTCGAGCACACGAAGTATTTCCCAATGGATAGGGATGAGAAAAATAGACAAGATATTTATTCCTGTGGAAAGTATACGGATACTTACTTCGACAACGATAAACGTGGATAGAAAAACTTGTAGGACGTTATATAGCACCATTATAGTGTTCAAATTGTACGGCTTTCGATTGTCCATGATTTTATGACCTAGTTTACGCACGAAATATAAATAAAAACCGATGAGGAAGATAATAGTTAATGGAGAATTGACGAACGGCCATTTATTGGTTCGAAAGTCTGAAAAAGAGACGTGAAAGAAGAGTCAGTTTGTATTTATTATGATAGAGGCGTAATCAAAAGGGGCCTCGAGGAATAGATTCCTTCCTTCACTCCTATTCGAACTTTTTGCTTGCAGTATTCCTTCTCTGAGGGAAAGACTAATCAAAATGTAAGAACGATCTACCCTTATCCAGGAAAACACCGATCTATGAATAAAATCCATCAAAATAAAGTCCTCTGTCTTGTCATCGATACCTTCAACCCAAGCAAAAAACTCTTATCCATTCATCAATTTTATGATTTCCTATATTTCTAAAATTCATGACCAAAATGGCAAATATTGTTCGTGGTATCATCCAGCAAAAGTATTTCTGTTTCAGCTTCTCGGGCCACGAATCTTTCTAAAATATCAAGCTCAAGTCCTACTTGAACTAATATTCATTTTTTTACCCAGGATAAGCAGTCCCACTTCCACCTCGAGTCTCAAAAAATCCATTGTCCATCAACCATCTCTGGTATCTTCCCAGATCCTGCTTCAACAACATTGAGAATATCGTTGCCAAATGTGTGAATACCACTTTCTTCCAATAAATTCAGTGTGTTTTTTATTCTGATTCCCCAAAAGCTTTTCCTCGAAAGAAAAATTATGCCCCGAGAACTATATTTTTCAAAAATAATCCACGGTCTGATCCATAAATAATCAATCATTTTCCATCGTTCTCCATTCAATGACTGCACAGGAAACTCCGCGCCTCTTGACAAAACTCAATTTGTATTGAACTTGTAAGCCATCTCACCTTAACCGCAAACGGGTAGTGAGGCACATTGCACCCCACTACGCCTCCCTCATAGTTTTTGAACGTGTTGTTCCGCATTTTCACCACAACGGCTAATAAAATATCATCACGAGTTAGACGAACGTTCAGGTATACTCGTAACATTCTGCAGAAAGGTAACCAAAACGCACGAGTGATGTAAGACAATTTCTCTCAATTATAGACTCTGCAACTTTGTCAAACTTAATTTTGGTGAAGAATACTAGTGCACCCAATCGTGTGCAGGATTGAGCTAATGGGTGCACTTACATTCACGTTAGGATAAAATGACGTCATCAATATAAAGTAAATATTATCAGAGTACAGAAAAATGAATGTAACGCAGTCATCAGCTGCAGACTTACTTCTTATACAAGATGGCGTCCCATTATATCTCCTCTTCTTAGTGTATTTAATTTGAATTATTATAAATATATGATTAATCTGACTGCTAGCGCTCCTTACAAATGACAGGTCCGAATTGTAAACATTTTACTTTCTGATGGTTTCCACATTTTAATTTTTTATTCTTGTACTTTAGCAAAACTTCTTAAAAGAAGAAGAAAAAAAGTATCATTAGGATAAAAAATTTGGGCCGATCATTTGCGAATTGCCGCAAGGAGCGCTGGCAATATGCGTAATGAAACTTTCGGAAAATCCGAGAACGGGATATGGGCTATGCTAATATGCGAAGATTTGAAATAACACGCGAATGAAACAAAATTCATAATCCTATTTAATTGGTAGAATTTTATGAAGAAGGAAAAAAAGCTCAAATCGGCTTAGTTAAATTTTCCATTTTGTTGTAGGCAATAGCAGAGCTTGTATCTTCTGCCCATTTTCAGAAAGCATCAGCACGCCAGTGCAGTTCAACACTAGCACTGACTGGTACAAATAGAAACAACCCCGGATTTAGGGGGGCCAAGGGAGCCATGGCCCCGGGCCTCCACCAAAGAGGGGCCTCCACCACCCTCACTTTTTTTTGGTGGGGCGGAGGGCAATTGGGTAGAAAAATTTAATAGGGGCCTCCACCGCCGCTGGCCACCGGGCCCAAAAATACTAAATCCGGGGTTGATAGAAACAATAATTTAATTTTTCAGAAATATTGTGTACCACTCCCTATCACTCCTCAGGAGGGGCAGAGAGTTTTAAAAATATCTTTGGGGAACACTCACAAGTCAATTCTTTTAGTTTTAAAATTTTAAGGGTTACAACTTTTGTTCTCTCGAATTTTTCATAAACATTGATATTATAAGAATTCTGTCAAGCCCCCATTTACACCTGTGTTAAGTTTCACCTACAGCGCTGCTGTCAATAATGCGAATCACTAGTGAGGGCTGAAATTTGGACCGGGCAACGCTAGAATCGCACTTTTAGAGAAACTAATTCTACACACAGACCTATTGATTCTACCTAGAACACATTCTAAATTCCTGTTTGCCTTATCAAATTCTCGGTTTTCCTTATCAAACGATGCTAGCGACCCTATAATTCGCCTGGTCCGAATTGAAGTCGGCTGTGCCATGCAGGGTTGCGACGTTCCCGGGAATTCAATTTTAGACTGGGAATTCCCCGCCATTTTGCGGGAATTGGAATCCCGTTGGGAGATCCCAGTGAATTCACATTCTACCTTGTTTTCTCATTATTTTGGGCCAACTGTCTCTCTTTTTTTTGGTAGGAGTAGAATGACGATGTTTTTAACAAAATAATCTTAAACATTGTTTAAAACATTAATTTACGACATTAGTAAAAAAAATCAGCAAAAATATACATTTTCATTTTAGAAAAAACATGTTTTTTCTTCATAATCGGGACTTTGGAAATATTTTAGAGCCGGGAACGGGAATGTCAATTCCCAGGAATTCGTTCCCGGAAGTTGGGAACGGGAATTCCCCATCCAAACACCAGTGCCATGAGCACCTGCGACATTTCAACAAACAATATTCAAAACGTGTTTTTTTCTTGTTATTTTTTTTTCAAGTATATTAAAGAACATTGAAAACCTTGTTTTTTCTTTCCTATTTTCATTATTATGCTTCACTAAAATTAAAAATAAATATAAATTTATTAAATAAAAATTTCTAATTTAATAATTATAATAATAAATATATTCAAAAAATTAAAATTATTAATAATTAAATATATTAAAACTTTATAATTAAATCTTGAATTAATAAAAAAAACTATTGTACAAATTAATAAAATAAATAATTTTTATTTTTCGAGGGTTGAAAAAGTACAAATAAATAAAAAATAAAACTAGAAAAGAAAAGAAAAGAAAAACCAGGTTATTCCCACACAGAATTTATTTGAATACTTTTTCAACGTTTTGGCCAATTTATAATGTTCAAAACCAATGTTTGAAACATTTAAAGTATGTTTAAAACAACAGTTGAAACTGCGAAAACGTGTCTCAAACCACATATAAATAATTGTGAACGGTTTTAAACAATGTTTAAAATATTTAGAACATGTTTCAATCTAGGAATTCAAAACCATTACCTATTCAAAGCATGTTTTGAATATAAAATCTGTTTTAGACTAAAAGAAACATGTATTTTCTTTTTCTCGCATCTCTGGCTACAGCCACCTCAAAGAAAGACGAGAACATGCATAATGTTTGTGTGTACTTACACATCCAAAATACTGATAACAGCCTCGTTATCCATGAGGAGCGCCAACTGTCAGATTCGGACTTGACAAGCGAGGTGGCTGATATCTAGCGGATGTTATTCTAAGTAATGCTATTGGTTGTCCCTATCAACTGTAGAATATATGGTGAGTACTATTGGTTGTTCTTATCAACTATAGGATGCATGCGAGGTGGCAACCAAGGGTAATATAGGGAAGGTTAGCCCACTCTGCTAGGCGCAACACTGGGTCTATAGACAAAAACTAGGTTAAAAAAATGTAATTTCAAAATTTGGTAGAAAAATTCTGAAAGATACCACATTTGAAAGAAAATGCGAAATAGAATAAATTTTGTTCTTTTGACGTTTTCGAGAAAATCAATATTTCTCGAGATATTTTGGTTTAAATTTGTATAGATTCACACGTACGGCCCTTGTAGGTGGAGGTCTACAGTGACGTGACGTCATTATTGCGGGTTGCATCGCGAGTGGGCTAACATTTCCTATATTTCCCTTGGGTGGCGACGCTACCGTGCCACTCCTCTGTCAAGTCCAGATACGCCCTGTTTGTAATGTCAAATTGAGTAGCGCTAAAGTATTGAAAAGATGAGTGGTACGCGATAAGAGCGTTACTCCAGTGACTCCCGAAACCAGGAATGATCGCACATTTGGCAAATATTTCAATATATATTTTTTTTTTAATATTTCAAAAACAAACGCAATAACCACAAAAATGAAGTGAACAAATTTTGTAGAGCGTGAAATTTCTTTTTGGCCAATACTTTTTTCATCAATACCATACTATTTTGTTTTTCTCTTCCAAATATTCTTGCTCCTCAGTTTCCTCATCTGTAATCTTAGAATAAGGTTAGACGAAATAGCGATGTAAGCGCTGACCGGCGCAGATGTGGACGCCAAAGAGTCGCTATCAATTGCATTAGTAAAATACTTTATATTGATTGGTATAGCTGAATGAAACCCAGCATCAGTGATAAGAATGTACAAAAAAAAATATAAAATTAATTTAGTTAAAAAGGAAATAATGATGCAGTCATGTGTGGTCATGATAGTTTTGTTCTTTGCAATTTTCATGTGGAATTTGGGAGAGTGCACTAATCCTGGGTTCGTTGACGAGACTAACGTCTGTAGTGGAATCTACATGCAAAGAACTTGAAATTCAAAATTAATTTTTTTCAAAGTCTCTTTTCCCTATCTAGCTCAGAAAGTTTCCTTTTCATTTATACTTAATTTTGAGCTTTTGGTAGTCTTGCTACTCGCAAATGAAATATGTGTTTGCGCCTTTTAGATGATGTCAAGAATCTCCCAGCCTTTAACGTCCTCAAACGTCCTTACCTCCTATCATTGATTCTTTGTTCCACACCACATATATGATCTAAAACTGTACAAACATAATATATTTGTTGTGAGTTGGTATGTATGCCCCTATGGCCTGCTTTTAGAGAAACTTTAAACCCCTCCCAGATCTTTTCTGATGTCCATTCTAGACTCCAAATATTAATATTTGCCCAGCTTATTTCGATGAAGTCATCAGATCCGTTTGCTTAATACTGCTAATTCTAGGACTAGACCAATTCAGGGACTTTTTCGTCTGCCTACGTTTTACTTATGACTTAAGCTAACACAGTTTCGGATTAGCCTCTACTCATCTGAACCCCTCAATCGGTTCAAGGTCACGCTCACCCTATGACGCCATCAGAGTGGCTAAGAATTGTATTTACACGCGTCTATTATACTGCTGTACAAAATAATGTTTGATGAACGTGCAGATGGGATTTTCAGAAAAAATTCAGTTGAAACACAGGTGATGTAAGACCATTTTCTCCTGATTGCACACTGTACACCGTCAAATATTATTTGTACGGCAGTATACGTGAGTGATATTGTGATCCTGACCTTTTATGCATTCTCGACTCATCATTGGTCTACATTTTTTTCATACTATTCCTTGACTAAAATCCTCCTTCTTTTTGAACGTGGAGCTCCTAATTGATCATGTTTCATCCAGAAACTGTTCGTATTACCGCAAGACCTGTCGCATTTTGCCTGCCATTATGAAAATATACCGTAAAAGTGAAAAATCATTTTTCAAGGACCCAAAATTGAATACATAGAGTTAAGATAATTCAATGTTTTCTTGTTCTGTACTATATGATTGTTCGTGAGCACGAATTGTTGAGAAAATTTTACTCGCGTACTATACAGCCAAGTTTTCTTGAGTCTAGAATCGCATTTGTGAACGGTTTTTGTATTTTTTCAAAAAATTCACTTTATTTAGTCAAAGAGAGAGAAATGACAATACCCGAAATCCAGTGAAAAATTTTGACAAGTGATACAACAAGAAAATTATTTTCATCTCACCTGAAGTGCAGTCTTATTCACTTACCCTGACTTCATCACTCTTGTTCAACTTTTTCAAAAACTTTTTCATCTTCAGTTTTTTTTTCTTTTCTTTTTCAGCCATAATGTTATTGACTACTCACACCTACCGTTTTCTTCCCGATGAAAAAAGTAAACAACCATCTGGTACAACTATATTGACACAGGGGGGAGATTATCGGTCCTGGAGATTATAGGTATAACGAAATTCTAGAGATCGAGTGTACTCGTTGAAAAAGTATGAGTAAACAAACAAAAAGTACTCGTGTATTTTAGACAGGTTGCGTACACGTACGTTACTCGAGGTAAATATGACTAAATGAACGAACAAACAAACAAAAATACGCGACGAGGCTGATTAGGTATCTGGAGGAGTATCCATTTTAAGAGATCGATTTACGTTAAATTTTGTCGCAGATACATCGCTATCTTATTCATCTTAAATTACACGTTACTCACCGGCGATGTCTTCGTTAATATATACGTAAGCCCGTTTTAGAAAATTCATCCTCGTTGCTTAGGGGGGGCTATACGATGGCAAATATTATTATCACATATACGTACACGTTTCACGAAACCCTCGCAAAAATTAACGCGAGCGCTTAGCAAACGGTTAACGAGGACTAATTTACTAATGAATCGTAGACTAATAAGAAAATGATTAGCGCGCTCGGATAAAGCATAATTGCCGACTTCAATGTGTTCCGGCCTACCTCAAAACATTCGCGTCTTGATTTCTCCCTACATGAGCAACGCATGGCGCATAGAAGCTGGTGCATATTTAATGAGAGTGTACGTGAACTTTAATATTCGCGCGATATTGTTACCGCAGACAAGTCTACCTACATTTGTAAATCTTTTTATTATTCGTTTAAGAATACATTATAATACTTACGATACATAGGCTTACTCTGTAGTTGAGAAGAAAATACGAAGTGTCTACAAAACATTTCCTAGTATAGTGTGTGGCGGGTCCAGTTGTGATGAAAGCGTCGGCTCGAAACTGTATTAGTTTCGGTGAACTGTTGATGGAAGATTGTTCAATGTTCCTTAGTACGTGGTGGAATTACACGACCTCCTTTTTTGATTGGAAGGAAGAAAAGGGTCACAGGGGTGGGGGGATTGTTTTCATCAACTTCGTTCAATAAGGCGAGTAAGGAATCAGTTTTACGTGGGGATTTTTCGAAATACATTCCGATAATCGACCAGGAATGATTATTTGTTCGAAGTATTTTTGTTTCCCTCTTTCTCTCTTTTCCTATGCCGGATTTTTCTAACCCCCTCCTCTCTCATACGTATAGCTGGATGAATCCCTTCACCTTTGAGGTATAACCTATTTCATAGATTGCTCAATGATCATCATCGTCATCATCATTGAACTCATTACCATAGACAGGACTGTCTGTAGCTGAATCTGTCGCCTGGGAGCCACTATCGGATGTATCGATCAGTTTTCTCATTGGGCATCTTACGCTTCTCTTTCCTGTTGGTGTGTATTCTCAATGATTTTCTTGGTGATCGGTTATCCGGCATTCTCCTCTTGGAATAAGCCTGTATTATAATGGAAGCCCAGACCTAGTATGAAGCTAGTATAAAGGAGGCTTGGACAAGCCTCCTAGTGTAATTGAGCTAGTATAAACCACTACAAACCTCCTCTTGGAATAAGCTTACAGTATGACGGAAGCCTAGATCTAGTATAAAGCAAGTATAAAGGAGGTGGAGCAAGTGAGCTCCCCATAAGATATTAGTTTTAAATATTCCAACTAGATTTTCTAATATCGGAACTCATAATGAGTGAGTGAGGTGTAAGTAGAGCACTAATATTGAAAAAGGGTTTTTCAATTGTACAAATCTACTTTGTTAGTTGCTTATACAAGAGTACTTTCGGGTGTTATCCCATCATCAGTTGTGTCGCAACTGGAGAACAAGGCCTTAAGGGTATGCTCTACCTTCAATGAAATGGTAACTTGGAATACCTCTCAGGAGACTAATATTGCACAGAATGCGATGAAACTTTGGAGATTTATTGTTTAAGGTTACAGAAATACCGCTAATTGGTTCTGAGCGCGTAATATTCAAAATTATTTTTCACAATTTCCAATATACACTACTTGTAAACTAATTAGCGGTATTTCTGTAACCTTGAACAATAAAACTCTGAAGTTTCATCGCATTCTGTGCAATATTAGACTCCTGAGAGGTATTCCAAGTTACCATTTCATCGAAGGTAGAGCATACCCTTAACCATGAGTTTTTATAGTATAACACTGTGATCTTATTGGCTATAACAATGTTATGTTGTGATTGGTTCACTTCTTAGAAACTTATTCTTACAATGATATGACATTGTGTTCTTATTGACTAAAACATACTGCTTTGTGATTGGTTCAATCTATTGTTCTAAATTCTGCGTTTATATTGGCTACCTAGATTCCTGCCGTCTCATTGGTTGGTTTCGTTCTTCTTCTCTCGTCCAATCACCAGGCCGAATAATTTTTCGCTGTCAAATGTGATTACATTGTTCAAGAGGCAGGCTTTCTTCCTCTTGGCTTTTGCAATCTCCATTTGTTCCCAGAGTTTTCTTCTCTTTGTGCGATTCTCTACGTGTATGACTTCAAATATTCCCTCTCCATCGTGGTTTTCTTCGTTACAGTGTTTCCCAAACAGTGACTTGCCATCTTCTTTCTCCCTCGACGTTTTGTGCTCCTTTCTCCTGTTCTCAAACTTTCTCCCAGTCTCACCGATATAGATCCCCTCGCACTGTTCACAACTGACATTGTACACTCCGCTCAAGCTTTCCTTGTCCTTTTGTTCCGTCTGGTCATTGCTGATTCTCTTCACCATGGGTTGGTTATTCTCCCACATTCACATCGTAGCCATTGAACGCCTTTATCATCTTGTTTGTGTACTTTCCTATATATGGTACCGATCCGGAGTACTTTCTCACTATGCTATCATGGGTTCCTTTCGTTGTTTCCATTTTCCCAAAGACTCCCTCCACTACACATCTGGGGCTTCTGTGATCTGCTTTACTATCCGATCTCTTTCCTCTTCTCTTCGTTGTTCTTGAGGATAGAAATTTCCCGATAGCAGTAGTTCTGGATTGCCGCTAACTTGTGCCTGGGGTGGTGGTAGGAGTCATTTGGGATGATGGTGTCAGTATGCGTCGGCTTCCTGTAGATTTTGTATTCTATCCTATTGTTTTCCATTGTGAGTGTAAGGTCCAAATAGTTGATGGTCTCATTGCCTTTTTCCACTGTGAATTTGATGGTCTCATTCATCGCGTTCATTTCTGAAAGGAATAGATCCACCAGTCTATCAGTCCCTGTCCACACAATTAGGATATCATCTACATATCTGGCCCAGTGTTTGATCGAGTTTCTGAACTTGCTGCCCTTCAATATCTTGTTTTCCATATCATTCATGAATATCTCCGCCAGTATTGGTGACAGCGGTGATCCCATCGCAAGTCCCCTTTCCTGACTGTAGAACCTGTTATTGAAGCGGCAGTAATTCTGGCTCAAGATCTCCTCCACTATGTTGGCGTACTTCGACCCATCGGGGTTCCCGTGGTATCTGTTGTTTCTGAGCAGAGTGAGAAGTTCCTCCTTCGGTATGATACCAAACATATTAGTCACATCAAAGGATATCAGCTTATCGTTACTCCTGATTTCCAACTGTTCCAGTTGCTCAATCAGCTCTCCATTGTTTCTCATACTTCGTCTGGGTGCAAACTGGTAGTTTTCTTTTAGGAACGTGGCTACGATCTTGTATTTTCATCTATTAACTACCCTTCCCCTCCTCAGAATTTTAAAACTTTTTCTCATACTTTCTCAATTAAACGTTGAAATTGGTAAAAATTTGTCTATTTTCTGATGAGAGTGAAATTCTTCTGGAGCCAAAATTCAGGATTCTGTTCCGATAGCGCTTTTCGTTGAACCTTCTTGTACAACATTTTCAAAGATCGAAAATTTCGTTGGAAAGCGGAGACCTGAGATGTGATCTTGCAAAATCATTCCTCGTCATTTGTTACGAGGACTACCCACGGACGCCCGACAAGCGTCGCGTAGTGACCGCTGGCTTCCTGAACCTTGCAGGGTTTTTGGGGATGTTTATGCAACTTATCGTGCACTGTTTCAGAGTTTTTGAACAATTAAAGCACACTCTTAAGCTACGATAGACATGAAATAATGATCCTTATTTATTTGGCTACGCCAGAACATTTTTTAAATTTAAATTTTAATAAATAGTTTGTATTTTTGAATATTAATTAATTTTAATTATTGATTATTAAGAAATTATTATTATAATGTTATTCATAATTATGAATTAAATTATTATTTTTAATTTTTTATTTATTAGTACAAAAATCTATAATCAAAAATGTACAAATTAGTTTTATTAGAGTCATTATTCAATTTTTATCTTAGAATATTTTATTAATTTTTATGTAAATTTTTTTTATTGTGATCATATTATTAATTAATATAAAAATTTTCTTTAATCTCCAAAATTAATGTTTAATTCAGACTTTTATATTTAAAATTTAATTAGGTATTAATATAAATTTCCGACACAAAAGTCCTTACTCCACTGAAACCACAGGTTCAAATACTTCTCTAGTTTATGTGTGGGGGAGGGTATAAAAGAGATTATTGGTCTGACCGGAACTTCGTCTCCATATAATCTAGGAGGATGGGATTCATGACCTTGAGAGATTCTTTTTTTTTTCTGGGGGGGGGGGGGGTATTACGAACTTACCTCGCTGATAAAAGAATTAAAATCCTTTTGAAACTTCGCACTATTATTGTTCAAGAACTCGTCTACCTTCTTATCGTACTCTTTTCGATCTAATACAATGACCGAGTTAGCCTTGAACACCACAAGATCATTTGTTTTGATCTTCTTCCGTAGGTTATTCATGGTACGGCGAATTGGGCGGGGAATCGGCTCTATTGGGGTGGATGAGATGACCTCTTTATACTAGATAGCTATTGTCTCAACCTTCGAATACATCGATAAGTCGGTGATCAAATTGGTCAAATCTTTCTCTTCGGAAGGAGGAGGAAAGGCAATCTCCAAGCCTTTCTTTAGTAAATCCTCTTCATCTTCCTGGAACCTGGTTCACCAATCGAGGATAGAACTGCTTCTGGGGAAGTGTTGGAGGGCGAATCTAGTAGTAGTAACCTTTGTGTTTTGTGAATTTTATGATCTTTATTTATTTGGCTCTACCAGAAAATCTTTCTTTTTTCTCACGGAGCCTTCGGTGACCTTGACCGACTTTAGGGATTTTGTGGTTCGCTACTTTGAGACCTGTATCTTTTGCCTTCATTGTAGTAAGCTCAACATGCAATGTACTAGTCCATTCTCGGGCTGACATACAATATACTAGGGGCTTCGGCTAACTACGTCGTCCTACTCCCTTCACTCATCACAGTTTTGCGTCAAAGTCATGACGATCACTTGACCTACTTCAGGGACTTGGAAAAATTTAGATTTTGTAACGGTCGATGATATCATCAATGACCTTGACCTACCTCAGGGAAGGCGAACGAATGCAGCGAGTGAGCCCGTGAGTCACCTAGGCAGTACTCCACCTGTACAAGGCTAAGAATGAGCCCGTCGTCCACTAACCAAGAAATACTGGTGAAGGGGGCCGTTACTATCATGTCACATAGAATCGACTGAGTATATGATCGATAAACTCGACGAAGTGTAGAAAGCAAGTATAAATATAAAATGCTACACTACATGTCTCTGGCGGAAGAGACATCTGTGCTGTTTCGCAGTTTTTATGGGTCCTATACATTTTCCTTGTAGTCCCCGCCCCTCTCGGAACCATTAGCGGACGCGATAACCCGTTTCCCGTGTTCTTCCAAACGTCATCGCGGCCTCCCGGGAACGACCAAACAACCGACTTGAGAGTTTCTTTTACGTAACCGGGATGGGGTAACTCGTCGGTTTACTGCCATACTCGGAGTAAGAGGCGAGTAAGAGCGTTGCCGCGGGACTTTGAAGTATTTTCAACTGTTGGACTTAGAATTATTTTCAAATTGTGGAACTTTGAAATATTTTCAACTGTTGGACTTGGAATTATTTTCCAATTGTTGGACTTTAAAATATTTTCATGAAAATGATTCCAAGTCCAACAGTTGAAAATATTTCAATGTCCAAGAATTGGAAAATAATTCCAAGTCCAAGAAGTATGAAAATATTTCTAAGTCCAAGAACTGAAAATTAAAAATTTTACAAGTCCAAGAAGTACAAAAATATTTCAAAGTCTCGCGGCATCACTCTTACTCGCTAAACCGACGCGTTACCCCATCCCGGTTACATATAAACTCGCGAGTCAAGCTGCCGAGCGACGCGACGGACGAAAGTCAGTCGTTCGGTCGTTCGCGGGAGTCCGCGATGACATTTGGAAGAACACGGGAAACGGGTTACCGCTTAGCGGACACAGGATATGGTGATAACACCCTATCAGAGAGGTCCCATAGTAATAAGAAATGAAAAAAATCTGTTCTGCTGCGAAAAAATGCAAAATTGTGATGACTACAAAACGAAGAGTGTGCTAACAGTGAGTGCAAAATGAAAAACTGTTTTATTTTGCATCCTAAAGTAGAGGATACTCTCTCAATTACTAACTGTGGGTATTTTTATATCTCTCCAGCCTTGAGTAGGAGAAAAAAGGAGGTATTCAATTTATGAAAATTGTATGTCACTTCTAAGATGACTTTCTACTGTACCCCAAAAACAAAGACCATGTTTATTAATTTAAAGGAATATTCCGGGAGCTCTATACCGATTTTGGCCACCTTCCCTCCTTTTTTGTTGACGACTCAGTCCCCTGTGTGTGGCGAGCAAAACAAACAACCGTATTTTTCATCTACACGTCGAAATTTATAGTCGAGACTCATCGAAGTACTTAATGTAGGCGAAGGTCATTTGGATTAGATAATTAGGTTTACTGAGAGGTGGGGGATGGACGGGCTGAAGCGTTGAAAATTAGACAGTTATCAGGCAAAAGTAAAACTATTTGTCGGGAGAGGAAAATGTAAAATAACAGAGCACCTACTTTTCGAATTTGAATAATCTAAGCTGATACGAATTTTTAGCTGTGTAAGTATAGCATGAAAGTTTTGATAATCGATAATATGTGTAGATTCTAGAGTCAAGACGCAATTGAATACTACCTACCTTGAGTTATCCACATATAAGAAATTATAATTGTCCAAGAATAACTAAATACAAGTAGTCACATATTATAAACGTAATAACTTGGATGGGTTTACGTGAAAATGTGTTTGGGTAAAAAATAGCTCTTCGCACGTGATATTCATCATAACTTAGATAATTTATTTCCAAAATTTCGATGTTAAAATCGGTGCCCCCCTAAAATAACCAGGTATTAAATCGTGAAAAGTGATTACCAGTATGGTCAAATTTCAACTTATTCGTATGCATTGTACACCAAGGGAGAGAGAAAGAAAAGATTATCGTTTCACACCAGCATCAGTAAAGTAATCGCTGCAATAATAAATCAAATCAATGATAATGATATAGACTGTAATTTAATTTCCTGAATAGGTATATGAAATTAAACGTGATGACAAAGTGATTTTCCAATACTAATAGGGTTTTGATAACTTAATACCGGTAACCGATTTACATTTGTCGTAATTTTCAAGTATGTACCTATTTGACATCTCACAGATTATTTGATCTAGAAGCCCCTGCGTATTTCAAAATATTTGACTAATTTAAGTGATAATTAGGAAACTTATCTGTACGCTGATTTTCGGTGATCTGCTCGGAACCAACATTGGAATATTTTTCAAATCTTCTATTTCAAAGTGACTTCCATTAAGCAGTGCTTCTGTAAAACGGATTCATTCCTCCAAATTACGGTTGTCCATAACGACGATCAAAGAATACTCCGAATAGGAGTAAAAACTACAAAGACCGCAGAAAATAAAATATAGCCGGGCGCTTTCGGTTAATAAACCATCATCGGGACTGAAATGAAAGCAACTGACAAGAACGGAGAAGAAACCTCTTATTTCTATGCGCTCGAGGGCAATCCGTTTAGAGTATGAATTCTCCTTATGGAGGAGGCTTGCAGATCCCTTACGGAAGCTATGACCGCTGTTGATCAAGTGATCGGCAAATGCTGATTCTCCCAAACGTCCCTTTTTCCAGGCCTTCAGGTATTCGTCCAATCTAACCTTCATCTGGCGGCTGGTTTCACCGATGTAAAAACCTCTACAATCCCTGCATTCCAATTTATGAACACCACTCCTTTCATCCGCAGGTATACGGTCCTGTAACTTAACGAATAACCCTTTGACGGTAGTAAGGTTGTAATACGCCGGTCTGAAACCGAACAGGCGAAGGGCCCGACCCGATTTGGTAGAGAACCTCCCTAGAAAAGGGAGACTGATCCAACGCAATCTCCGATCACGGATCATGTCTCGGGGGAGGGAGGTGGTGGAACCAAGGCTTTTCCTCGTAATTTTCCTCCGAACCATCGACTCCATCAACATCGACACCATTCACTCTAGCCAGGTGTTTTATACTCGCCAACTCTTTTGAAAGCAGCCTGACTCAAAGGAAAGCGAGTCAAGCTGTCAAAAGCTGCTAACTTATGAGCAGAGCCCGGACTCGCCAGTTTTTGCAGAATTAGTTTGTGTGACGAAGAATTACTGAAAAGCAGGTAGAAGTTCGTTTCATAGGTATGGGAGTCTAGGAAAGAATTTTTATTTTACCGAATAATAACGAAAATGGAATAAAAACTGAAAATAAAAATAAACTCTGAATAACACCGAAAACGCTCTTTTCGTCAGAAATTATCAAATTTACAGTAAATTGTACAAACTTCAATCTGTAATACACATGTGAGTAATACATTTTCCACGTCATTCTTCATGAATCCTGAATCATCCTGCGCTGAGATAACGGGACGTTTGAGATAATGCAGTACACGAGAAATTGAAGAGGTGAATAACGGTATTCAAGTCAGTTATTGTTTCCTTATCGTGAAAAGAAGTTGATTTAAAGATGCCGAAAATTAAAACGAGTCTTAGTTCTAAGTTTCCTCCTTGTGACACTTGAGGAACTGCAAACGCGAGGACTTTCCATGAGTAGTCAGCTTGCAGTGGTAGCCAAAGTCCGCTCAAAAATAGCTGAGATTCCAGGTTCACGAGGTTCTGTAATACAATGTAAAGCGGACGATGTGTTCTCAAAAAATAAAGGCCTAAGACTCCTACAGGAAGTTAACGATTCCATCGCAGAGAATATACGTAGTGTCTCCAGCCGTTTCAGTAAAGGTAGAGAGGTCATTTTTATTATTTTAATTAGTTTTATCAGATAGATGACTGTCGTTTACGCAGGATAATTTAGAAAAACATTTAGTTGTGCAGTACAACGCACCATTTCTTTAAATTGACTCTTTTTTTTTCAGAAAATTGACGTGTGTTCTTAACATTATTGTATTATTGTATGCATGGATTTTTTAGAGGGGGGGGGGGAGTGAGGGACATTTTTCATTACTGTATATCTTACATAGATTTTTTCTATTGTGAAAACGCATGATTTTTTTGTTTTTACCGAATATTACTGAAAAATCAATTTTCAGCACTGAATTTATCACTTTATTCCACTGAAAAATCCGGGCTCTGCTTATGAGCAACAGGACAGAATGACGCTCCGCGGACTAAAACATCGGTCGTAGTATCCTTTCTGTATATTCCAAACTCTTGGATCCCGTTTCTAACTGAGACCGAAAAATCCAAAAATTTGGTCGTAGAGCCACGTAGAACCACCAACTTCAAAGATAAATTTTATGGAAAAAAGACCGACATGGTCAATGAAGGAGACAGTGACGTTGGTTCGGTTCAAGTGTTCCAACTCCACCCCACCCCCTTATAAACAACAGTCAGGTATTGTTCAATAGTGAGGAAACAGCCCTCCTGGAGAATGGGTTGAAGTTTAGTTTACCTCCCCCCAAGAATGACGAAACGTTGGCGAATTTGGTCGCGGACCTCGCCGTGAAAATTGGACCTGCGGTTAGTACCCAAAAAGTTTGTGCTGAATTCGTCCGCAATACCTCCCTCCCCCGTATGAATAACGTCATGGGAGGAGTGATCAAGGGTCTACAGAAAAAGATTAAGGAGGAAGATCTGATTTTCGCTCAGGCCGACAAGGGTAATGCCGTCGTGGTGATGGAAAAATCTTCTTACGTTGCCAAGGTTCATGAAATGCTCCAACAATATGGGGCTAAAGAGAATGAGAATTTCAATTTCCCTGGTTATGTCAAAGAAGTCAGGAGTGTCATTAATAATCGTGAGGTTATTATTAGAACCCCAGCTATGAAAAAAGCTCTCCTCGTTCCTAACCCTACGCCTCCTCTTCTTTATGGATTGCCTAAAGTACACAAAACGAACACCCCGATGCGGTCTATGGTCTCTTTTGTTTCCTCCCCGACTTACGTCCTTGTTAAATTGTTAAATTCCTGGACCGTTGGTTCAAAAACCGCATTGAATATGAGTCTCCCCATTCGGTTTTGAATTCGATGTCCTTGGCTGGTGCTCTCAGGGATGTGAAACTGGCTCCGGGCGCGACCCTTTGCTCGTTTGATGTCGTGGGTCTGTTCCCAAAGATCCCTAAAGCTGCCACCAAGCTGCGTATGGGCCAGTTATTGGTTAACTCCAATATCCCTCATAATGAATCCCAAGGATTTTTCAATCTCTTAAATATCTGTTGGTCCTGGAATTTTTGTAAATTCTAAGGGAAATTTTTCGAGTTCCCTGATGAAATAAGGATCTCTATTGGATCACCTTTGGCCTCCCTCACCTCCGAAGTATTCCTGTCGCAGTTTGAACTTGACCTCTTCTCCTCGAACCAGGTGTTACTGAATCATGTCTACTTCTGGCACAGGTACGTTGATGACGTTCTCTGTACGTGGACTAGTCATCCAGATCTCCTTGGTGAGTTTCTGGGGTATCTTAATTCATTATACCCTTCCATAAAATTTACCTTGGAAGTTGGTGGCTCTACGATCAAATTTTTGGATTTGTCGGTCTCAGTTAAAGATGGGATCCATGAGTTTGGAATATACAGAAAGGGTTCTACGACCGATGTTTTAGTCCGCGAAGCGTCATTCTGTCCTGTTGCCCATAAGTTAGCAGCTTTCAACAGTTTAGAACACAGATTGACTCGCTTTCCTTTGAGTCAGGCTGCTTTCAAAAAAGAGTTGGCGACTATAAAACACCTGGCTAGAGTGAATGGTGTCAATGTTGTTGTTGAGGCGATGGTAATGGCTTGATTGAACTCGTCTATGACTCACGTTATAAACCCTCGTTTGATCAACCTTGATGATCCGAGGTTTCTTCTTCGTTCCTGTCAGTTGCTTTCATTTGAGTCTCGATGATGGTTTATTAATCGAAAGCACTCGGCTTTATTTTATTTTCTGCGGTCTTTACTCCTCTTCGGAGTATTCCTTTCTCGTCATCAGTGCTTCTGTCTCGTAAAAGATCGAGTCTCCAGCTGATAAATGCACTTAAATTCAAGTTCTGTGTTTTTGCTGTGGAATGACGTCATTAACGCGTAAAAACGTCATCAAAATGCAGTATTCTCGCTTTCTTGAATCGTGGTTCCCATTTATTATGAACTCATTTATTCACTTTTGAAGATTATATTAATTGTAAAATTAGAAGACTCTAGCTATAAATCCTACTTTTAATATCTTATTAGAATTAAGTACTTACGAGTATGTATTTCTTCTGAGCGATAGACTAGAGTCTCAGCGACATCCAAAGTCTCGAAAAAAAATATCCACAGGATAGGAAAAAATTAATAACGAGTTCAAATTTATCGGCGGATTTTTCATTGAATTCGAGAGATTAATAAAGAGGCTGAATTCGTCGAGCAGATTTATTCGTCTAATTAATAATGCGCGATTTATCTTCCTCTTCAACTTAATTCGTTCTATCCATTAAACTTCTTTGAGCTAGGCTTCGATTTTTTTTTCAGAATATTCTTATGAATAATTTACGATAGGTCGCCGAGTGATATCATTGAACCTATCAATTCCTGAATTTACAACGAGTTTTCTGTTTTCACTTTTTTATAATATTATTATGTTACAAATGATACAATTTTAATTGTTCACATTGAGCAAAAGAATCCGGCTTACAGCGGGAGCACATTTTTTGTAATGCGCTTCATTAATTTATTTTCTCGGCAATTTTTCCATTTTGACTTGAAACTACCGCTCGAGAGTTACGAATGTAGGTGTGAATATAAAATTTTCCGAACAAGTAAATAAAGAAAACCGCTTGAGGCGTAACCAGGAAGAATCCAATGATCGGATATTTACAATTTGGAACGACAAGCGGTAACGTTTGGTGGATCGTGAAAGAGACAAACTGAAGCTGAAAAGTACCAGAAAATATGATTAATTAACGTAAATCTACCATATTATTTTTAAGTGATGAGCTTGCTAGTAATGAATGACCTCGAAAAAATTTCTTCGCAATTTGTTCACATACCGAGAAAATCTTATGAAACACACATGGGTAACATAGAAGCTGCATCATCTTAGTTGACGGGAAATATTTCCCCATATAAATTAACGAATACCCAGGGGTGAGTGAACGCATTCTTTTTTCAAAATTAAAAATACAAAATCATTTCATCTTACCAATTGTAAAATTGTCAAATATTTTTTCCACCATATTTGCCCGTACTTGCTAGGTGGCCTGAGAATGGCTATTAAGTAATAAGTGTACATGATCGTATGGACGAAACAGTTGACAAATCCAACGAACGTTCCGTGACCACCTTTACAAAAGCAAAATTATGAGCTCGGAATCGAGTCGAGAGAGAGAAGCGATTTGGAAAGCTTTTTGTACCTGGAAGATATTTAGTACAGCCCCACGAGATGGGGACCATTCCACAATGATGATACAAATGCAGAAATGTAATATGCGAATTCTTCTTCCTCAGTACCATGAAGACCTAAAAATCGTACACGAAGATTATTACGAACGTCGTACTCATCATCATGACGCTGTTTGCCCTCCGGGCGTCGTAAATAAGCAATACTCGAACGTACCGTATCTAATAAATCTAATATTTTTAACATATAGTACACGTGGACCAGCCTCGTAACCTGAAAAATATCGACAAACGGGAAAAAAGTAATTGAATGTGATCATGCTGAGTGAGCGTAAATACTATCGGAGCGAGCGCTTCTTTCGCCCCATCGTTCTTAACGATATTTCTCTCTTTTGCAATCTCCTATAAAACACCTCAGATACGAGTAGGTCTACCGAAAAATATTATACTACTTACGTATAAGGCGAACGGCGTGTAAGATTCGTCAACTGGTGCACATAATTTGTTGTACGATCGACCCCAACCCCATCCTAATCGATAACCCTGAAAAATTGACAACGATTGTTTACTTAAGGTTGTGGAGTAATAAAGACCGGGAATTAGATTAGAAATTTTTCTACCTCTATGAAAAGAAATGCATTTAGCACAATTTGTATCACATTGTAAACTATCATAATTTTCCGGAGATCGAATGGTTTCCGATTCTCCATTATTCGTGGTCCTAAACGGCTGCAGAAGTAGAAATAAGCGAAAATCAGCATTATAACCTTGAACGGACTTTCAACCATAAAATAGTCTTGAGTTCTCTTATCTGCAAACAATTGAATACAAACTGAAGTATGAAAAACAATTTCTCACAAAAAAGAAAGAATATAACTCAAATGTGACGTGTATACTGTAAGCTGTCAACTCTATGCAACACATTATCATACCTACATTGTAATAGCATGTGTGACCTGAAATAAATGAGATAGGATAAATTGACATTCGTGATTTTGCTGCACCTTTCCTAGGTCACCCCTCCCGCCCTAGTCACATTCACGTTATGCCGAATTCTTATTCGTTGGGACCAAATTTGAAACTAATTAAAATTGCACGCGAAACAATTTTCTTAGTAAATGTAAAATTAAGACTCTCCCACATTAATTTATTTATTTGAAATCTTTTTACAAATATTTATCCAATCAGTCCCGATTGTACTGAAAATAAATAAATAAAAATCACAACTTCCAACATATGTGACCTGCGATGAGAAAAGGATGCTCATTGCCCACTGACAGGAACACCATTTCTCTCTGATTAGATATCCAATTAGAGAGAAATGGTGTTCTTGCGCCAATGGGCAACGAGCATCCTTTTCTCATCGCAGGTCACATATTGTGCTTTTGTTTAACTATTTAATCGTGTAATTCATTGATCATTGCCATCTCTGGTCACGGGCAGAGGAAGAAACATTCTCATATTTTAAAAGTCCTCCAAATTTTCGCGGGGAAAAGTCGTAGAAGGTGGGAACAAAGAAAATGAAGGCTTTGAGACTTCAAAACGTAGGCTGACGATTCTAGCAATGATGGTTTTCAAAAAAAAAACTATCGGTACTGACGATAGTTTTGTTAAAGAAAAAAAACGGCGATAGTATTGTCGATAGTTTGAGAAACTACTGATATGTAGGTAGAAAATTTTTCCTTTTCTTATCGACGTCACAAAATCGTGCGAATTGGCAAGTGAAAATTGAAAATGTGCGTCAGTTCGATGATTAAGATTAGTCAGGCGGTAGCAGTTGTGCAATGGTTATGATATTACGTTTTTATGATTTTTCTCTAGTCTCGTCCAGCATGTGGTAACACTGAAATGCATTCCTTGACGGTCCCCCCCCTCCCACCAAAAAAAGATCAGGAGAAAGGTAACTATTCTACATTTAGTGTAGGCACTTATCTATTGATCGATATTTTCCCACCAAACTATTGATAGTATTGATAGTTTCCAAGGGTGGTAAGTGATTCAATTTTAGGGCTTAAAAAGTTGACCTTTTGAGGCTTAAACTCAAAGTAGAATTTCTTTACCTTAAGCTTATAGCTTAAACTTGAAATAAAATTTATTTTTGTATAAACTCAAAGCTTATTTAAGACTTATGAGTTTTAACCTGAAACTTGAGCTTAAAGCTTGAAGCTCAAAGTACAAAACATGTTTTTGTTGAAAAAAAAAAAAAAAAACATGTTTTGGTAAGAAAAAACATGTTTTCGCCTGTTTCAAATCTTAAGCTTCTGTTTTGCTTATTTAAGCGAATGAAAGCTTATTTACGGATTAAAACTTGGATAAAACTTAAGCTCAACACCCTTGATAGTTTCAAGAAAAACTTTTGTGACTATTGGGAGTCTCGATAGTACCTTGGAAAAAATTTCGGGACTATTGATAGTATGAAACTATCGACTATCGCCCATCACTAGAAGTCAAAGTACAGCTGATTAAACCTAAAAACTAAAGATTTCAGCTGAAGGCCAAAATAGCAGCTGTAGCCATATTTTGATAGGCTTTCAAGCCAGCCAGCAGCTAACCGTTTTTAGCAATTCAGCGGAAGTCAGCTTGCAGCTATAATGAACAAACAGAAACTTTATTCTTTTGCTGACTTTTTTCTTCTTCTTTTTCTTCTTTCTTTTTTTCAGCTTTCCTTTTTTGTTTCGATACTTTTGATTTTTTCGATTTTTTTTTTATAGCTATAATCGCAATTGGTATTCAAGCGAATAAAAATGTAACAAGAAATCATCAAATCATTGAAGAAGTCCAAGGCGATAGCGGCAAAATGCTGGTTCCGAAGCCAATAAATTCAGTCAAAATTGAAGGGCATAGGGGAAAAAGAGTGAATTTCCAAACGAAACGATCTGGAGAAACGGGCCAATCATCCAGATCGTTTTTCTTAAGACATTCACCCCCTGTACCCTTCAATTGGCTATTGGCTTTTCAACCATCATCAAGTGGCTCAGTTTCTCAGTTGATTGCGCTGTTCAAGTTAAGGACCTCGAGAGCCTGACTGATTTTAATTCATTAAACTGGCTCACACAGGGCATTGCAGCAAGCTAAAAGCCAAAAGCTAAATCGCTAGAACTCGCAGTTGGTAAGACAGAAGCCATTGTATTCACAACCCGTCGGAAGTTCAGTCCACCCACTTCCGCTTGCAAGGTGTGGAAATTGAAACCAAGAAGCGGATGAAGTACCTAGGCACCTGGTCTGACTCGACGCTGAGCTTCAGGCCCCATTTCCTGATGACAGCGGAATAGGCAGGACGAGTAGTTGCACACCTAAGCCGCCTGGTGAGGAAACAGGGGGGGACCGAGAGAAACAAGAACAAGGATCATAATGAGCACCGCCTTGTCGATCCGCCTATATGGTGCCCCAGTAGGGGCCGACTGGATAAAGATACCATATAAAAGAGGAGGTTGAGGCTGCCGGCTAGAGCGCTGCTGGAGTTTCGGATGGTGCTCTGTCTGCTGCAGGTTGCGCGAATGTGTAAACCAAAAGATTTTGGATTTCCAAACCTTGAATTTTCATTTGATATCAATTATCAACGAGAACGAAATAACAAAATACTAGTATTACTAATTTACTACAACGTCGTCATGAAATCATCATGGCCCAGTTAGCTCAAGCCAACCCAACTCTACGAGTTACATCTACTCATGGTTGCGGCCTGACAGCGTTATTGGCAGATTTCAGGAACTAAAACTTATGTGCAGTGTGGGTACGACGCGAAATGTTTTAGCGGGGAACCCCGTATCCCTTTTGTTGGGGGTACTTCCGGGAAATTTTCGTCCGCGAACGTCACGAGATTGATGACGTCACGGAGAGGGGAGGGGACGTAGACAAAATTCCTACCTCCGAACTATATATGATAGGAGGGGGGACTTGAAAAAAATTCCGACCTCTGAGCTATATATGAAAGGAGGAAGACTTGAAAAGACGACGGCTTCCTTGAAATTGCAGCGCGTTCAAGTTGTCACATCATGATTTTCAGGACTTGGAAAAACTTCAGGCTCTAGGGGACAGTCCTGCAATGGTATCTAATTTTCCTAAAATCAATCCACTTATTAATTTTTATGAGAGAAGATGCTTGAGATGAACCCGGTTGCACCAAAACTCAAGGGGCTTGTAAAACTCCACAAAGCGAACCGTCCGATGAGACCCCTGGTCAACAGCATTCAATCACCATGCTACAAGATAGCAAAGATCGTAGCCACACTCCTGAAAGAAAACTACCAGTTTGCACCCAGACGAAGTATCAGAAACAACGGAGAGCTGATTGAGCAACTGGAACAGTTGGAAATCAGGAGTAACGACAAGCTGATATCCTTTGATGTGACTAATATGTTTGGTACCATAACGAAGGAGGAACTTCTCACTCTGCTCAAAAACAACAGATACCATGGGAACCCCGATGGGTCGAAGTACGCCAACATAGTGGAGGAGATCTTGAGCCAGAATTACTGCCGCTTCAATAACAGCTTCTACAGTCAGGAAAGGGGACTTGCGATGGGATCACCGCTGTCACCAATACTGGCGGAGATATTCATGAATGATATGGAAAACAAGACATTGAAGGGCAGCAAGTTCAGAAACTCGATCAAACACTGGACCAGATATGTAGATGATATCCTAATTGTGTGGACAGGCACTGATAGACAGGTGGATCTATTCCTTTCAGAAATGAACGCGATGAATGAGAGCATCAAATTTACAGTGGAAAAAGGCAATGAGACCATCAACTATTTGGACCTTACACTCACAATGGAGAACAATAGGATAGAATACAAAATCTACAGGAAGCCGACGCATACTGACACCATCATCCCAAATGACTCCTACCACCACCCCAGGCACAAGTTAGCGGCAATCCAGAACTACTGCTATCGGGAAATTTCTATCCTCAAGAACAACGAAGAGAAGAGGAAAGAGATCGAGATAGTAAAGCAGATCGCAGAAGCCAATGGCTACCGCAGATGTGTAGTGGAGGGAGTCTTTGGGAAAAAGGAAACAAAGAAAGGAACCCATGATAGCATAGTGAGAAAATACTCCGGATCGATACCACATGTAGGAAAGTAGACAAACAAGGTGATAAAGGCATTCAATGGCTACGATGTGAATGTGGGTATTCAGAATAACCAACCCATGGTGAAGAGAATCAGCAATGACCAGACGGAACAAAAGGACAAGGAAAGCCTGAGCGGAGTGTACAAGCTCAGTTGTGAACAGCGCGAGGGGATCTATATCGGTGAGACTGGGAGAAAGTTTGAGATCGGGAGAAAGGATCACAAAACGTCGAGGGAGAAAGAAGATGGCAAGTCACTGTTTGGGAAACACTGTAACGAAGAAAACCACGATGGAGAGGGAATATATGAAGTCATACAAGTAGAGAATCGCACAAAGAGAAGAAAACTCTGGGAACAAATGGAGATTGCAAAAGCCAAGAGGAAGAAAGCCTACCTCTTGAACAATGTAATCACATTTGACAGCGAAAAATTATTCGGCCTGGTGATTGGACGAGAGAAGAAGAACGGAACCAACCAATGAGACGGGAGGAATCTAGGTAGCCAATAGAAACCCAGCATTTAGAACAATAGATTGAACCAATCACAAAGCAGTATGTTTTAGCCAATAAGAACACAATGTCATATTATTGTAAGAATAAGTTTGTAAGAAGTGAACCAATCACAACACAGGATTGTTATAGCCAAAAAGATCACAGTGTTATACTATAAAAACTCATGGTTAAGGCCTTGTTCTCCAGATGCGACACAACTGATGATGGGATAACATCCGAAAGTACTCTTGTAAAAGCAACTAATAAAGTAGATTTGTACAATTGGAAAACCCCTTTTTCAGACAAGTTGAAAAAGCAGTAAGCCAGCCAAAAAAAAGGCTAAAAGCCAGCTATATTTTTACAACATTTGAACGCCAAAAGCTAAAGCTGTACTTTTCAAGGTCATAAGTTCAAGCCGAAAGCTGAAGCTGTATGATACGGTTGCAATACCCTGGCCATATATTTTCAACTTTCACCGATCAGTTTGCACCAATTACGTCATTTTGATAAGAAAAGGGAAAATCTTCGAACTATCAAACTATCGACGATACTATCGCCGTTTTTTTTTTTTTTTTACAAAACTATCGTTAGTCTCATCGATAGTTTACCGATAGTCCCCAACACTGGAGTTTAAACAGAATAGACCTCGAAATAATAACTCGATAATCTAACGACCTGAAATCGAAATCAACGTACTGTCAATTTCAACAATATATCAACGCGTTACTTTGAAAGAAAAGCGAAAAGAAGTCAATTTCCAGTATTTTGAGCAGGGAACTGCAGCTTCTAGCTTCAACTTTCAACTTCTTTGAAAAATAAAGCGTTGGCTTTTAGTTTGAAGAGAAAGAGAAAAGATTAGGTTGCCGCTGCAAAGTTTGCAACGGCGAGCAGGGAACCCGCAACATCTGTATTCAACTGCGGAAGGTCTTTCAAAAAGTAGAAAATCCTATCATATATAGCTCGAGAGTGGAAATTTTTCCAAGTTCCCGCCCCTCTCCGTGACGTCATGAAATCTGAACCGCTCGCGCCTGCGTTCGCGGACGACCCTCTAAAAAGGGGACAGCGAGTTCCCCGCTAAAAGAACGAAAAATCCAGCTTAGTGTCGGGTTCAGCTTTCATTGACTGGCTGTTGTGCCGTGATTTTGAGTCAGTTTTCGGTCGACACTGCACTGCATGATATGTCGGAATCGATCGCAGAACGAACGCCGACAAAGTTCATCGGGCCAGCCTTTTTCATACAGTCATCACGGCACATAACCGCAGTCAGGGAGATAAAAAGTCATCATAACGCTCGTAATTTACTCCAGATTTTCTTCGCATTACATCGATTTTCATCGTTGCAAATCATACTTAATATTTTTACATCTCAGATTTGTTTTGCAACAGTTGGCGCGAAAAAATAGAACGAAGATCGAAATTCTGGTTCTCGCGATGCGTTTCCTGCAGCCAGAAAAAAGTGAAAAATCGTCGTTACATCACAGTGACCCTGAACATCGCGCATAATTTACGCGAACTCGTCGTGTTACTGAACCGAATGGCTAAACGACCTCACGCTGGTCAAAAAATGTACGAATTTCGAATTTTTCGACTAAATATCGCCATTAATTTACACGCCGATCTGGAATATGACAGTGATGAAATTCGTCCAACTTATCGGTTTTTTGTTTGTTTTCGCACGAAGCTACAATCGCGGCTGATACGACGAATTTTTCGAACGTAAAAAATGCTGTTTTTGTTATTGGGAGGAAAAAAAAAAAAAAAAAAGGAAACGTCGTAGGTAACGTTTTGTTGAATCGATCACCGAGATGAAATTTTCCATTCCTATGCAGTATGTATGACGATGTTGAGCAGATGGAAAATTTTTCAACTGTTATTGATTGGTATACAGTTACCCTCTTTGAGGTGTTCCTATTGATGAGAGGGATTTTTCATGTCCAGTACGAACCATTACCTATATTGAACGCTGATAAAATTGCATCAGCTTGACGGAAGATTCAAAACATTGACAGCTGAAGTATTGAAAAATACGGATTCGTGATCGAGGTCGCGGATCTGTACCTAATGAAACTTAAAGTTGTAGATTGGTAGTGCGTGATTTCAGTTGTCCAAAGCTATTACGTAAGAATTAATACAGTATAGGTGAGGTAGTCTCTTTCCTTGACGTCTTAAATTGCAGTTGACACTCGAAATTTAGTATCTATGTAGGTACCAAAAACTAAGATGGGGGAAATTATCTCGCCAAAAATGATCAATGTATCCAAATAAGCAGCAGACAAACAATCATTCAATTTTTGGAGGAGACCATCGACTGAAATTCGGATCCTATCTTACGATAATGAAGATCTAATGAATGTAAATTTGAATATCCCCCTGCGCGTTAAGAGCCTTCAATAAAAATTCAACGACGAACTAGACTCGACTCTAATAATCATCCATTATGGAAGCGAGATTATTATCCGTGATTTACAAAAATTATACGATCGCTTAGCAAAAAAAAAAAAAGTGAATTTATACAAAATTAAAAGATCATAATGTGCATCTAGGATGATTGCGATCCATTACCAAATATCTTTCACGACGTGGTGTTTCATATTCTTCAAGAAAATACGATCATACAGGTATTTAATCTTTCTCGCAGAGTTGTTACCTCCCCATTTTACTGATTTGAGTTACATTTACGCGTTTTAGACCCGTATTACATACCTACAGAAAATATCACGTTGAAATTATCAGCCATTAACTTCGAAGAATTCTCGTTCGTCGACAAAGGGAAAGATAAATTGATGTAGGTACCTACGAACATAAAAAACGCGAAATTGAATCCACGAGTCTCGGCTTCTTAGTCCGCGTTTACCAAAACTCAGGGATATGCACAGAGGGGAAAAAAGTAAAATTTTTGAATGAATATTGTCGTAGGGAACACGTGTACGAATATTCGAATCTACGCGTAATTGGCAATTAAATGAATACCTAAATCGATCATTTATGAAACGATAGGTGAAGTAAATGAAGAATGATAGCCAAGCCATCGAAAAACTCAACACAACAGTGAGCGTAGTACACGTTTATTTTGCATTAATCAATCGACGTCGATCCACTCACTAGTCAGCCACGAACTTTGAATGAGGAAGATACATACCTACGACATTGAAAGAAACTGTTTTGTAAAAATTATGTAATTTTTGCTAGACGTCTTCATAAGTAGCGTTGAAAGATCCTACGGATATCTAAATCTGGGGACGGAGTGATGGAAGAATTATTCCTGAGTACAACATGTCCACGAGTTGGCTACAGCATCAATCACGAGCGGTGATGGAGACGAGTTGTTGTAGATCGTGTTGGTGGAGAAAATAGGTCATGAGCGATCACTAGGCAAATCGAATCACGTCGTTGGCTGTTGGAAAAGGCCACAAGAGTTTTGGAAGCGGCAGTATCAAAGATAATCCATACAGCGGGGGTAGCGCGGTAAGAGGGCAGTCCTTCATTGGTTTGTTACAGTAGGAAATATAAACCTAATCAAGTGCCTGAGACTATAGATAGTCCAGGCATATTGGATTAAAAAATTGTGTAAGTACGGAATAAATAGGGGACAATTGAAATTTGGCATGTATATGTCATTTACCATCTTATAAAACATACTAAAGGTCCCACTCGATATGACATGCGCATTGGCCTCAGGGGGCAAAAAAGTGGAGTCCAGATTGATTTTTTGTAATTTTCAGGGTAAACATTGGTTTTTTGAAAAAAAGTCAAGAGACAAAAATTGTAAAGCGTCAAAAGATACACAAATAACGTTCTATTAAAAATTTCCGTGCAATGCTCCATTTTTGAATAAATGAAGGGTGAAAGTTGGTTAGTTGTGGAAATAACGCATAATATGTGCCTGCCGTGCCACCCACCAAGCGAGTCGACTCAAGCGTCACCTACCCGTTATAATGTGTAATGCTTTAGTTTTGAGTAAATTGATGCAAATGTGAACTTGTGTGCATCTGTTGCAAAGGATACTTTTTTCTATTGATGCCACAACTTTAAATAAATGAATAAATTACAGATTGATAACTAATTGACATAACAATGATTTAGAAATCAGAAAGAAAAGAATCTCAAGTTTGGTGGCCAGCAATGATTTTACAATTAGAAAGAAAAGAATCACTAATTTAGGTGGAAAGTAATAATTATGTCAACTGCACAACTGTGGGCCGACTTTTACATAACTTTATGGGGAAAAACTCTTTGAGCGCCTGTTTTTTAAGAAAATATGGAGTTTTTGAAAAAATTTAGAACAAAAGTTGTAGCTTGTGAAATTTCCTTTAAATAAGGGTCACCTCGATTTTTTCATGAGAAAGGTGTTTTACATGTAAATCCGTGGGCCAAATGCGGTATTGTCTTTCTACGTTCATGGCTTGTGTACATCTTGATTAATTGCGGGTAATGCTCGCGTCGACTTACCTTGTAGGTGACGCGAGCATATCATATGCGTTACTTTTGCAACTATTAAACTTTCATCCTCCATTTATTAAAAATTGGAGCGTCGCACGAAAATTCTTAATAGAAAATTATTTATGTATTTTTTGACGCTCTACAATTTTTGTCTCTTGACTTTTTTTCAAAAAACTGATTTTCACCCTGAAAATCACAAAAAACTAATCTGGACCACACTTTTTTGCCCCCTGGAGACAATGCGCTGAGGGGAAAGAAACTTTAGAATTAAAAAGATCTTATCACCTGAGCAGTAACTATTAATCTCAATCTCCTTCATCTGTTACATTGAGTAAGTTTAGATAATACTAGTGGTGGAAGGGAGGGATGTGAGAGCAACTGTCCCTTTATTCTGTTTTCCTATATGTGAAGCTTAAAACGCTAATCCATCACTTCTCTTTGTCTATAAAGTTTGACACTTACACTTGTCCCAGGTAATAAATTTCAATAAGCATTAATTTGAGCCGGACAGCGCTAGCGCTGCGCTGCATTTCTATTGAGCGGGGAGATGGGAACTTGACTACGGCGATATATGAGAGAAAAATGAAAACACTTGAATGAAGCAGATTTAGCTTCCTGATATGTCATAAATAAAAATTCTACAAATTAGATAGTATGACAAAACCATCGATTTCGCTTTATTCAAGAGTTATTCCAAGTTTTTCATTTTTCTCCCATAGTTAAGCTTTTGTTTTCAAATTTGACAAAAATACCATTTTTGGTGAACGGACTGTGCGTGTACTCAGCGATCCTAGCGGATGGCCGGTCCGAATGAAAGAATAGTAGCGAGTCCTTTTGTGTGAGACATCATTCACAGATTCTTCCCACACAACCTATAAAAAATCAATTCCTCCATGACGGATGATCAATCTCCCTCTCGAGTCAACAGTTTTTGCATAGGGTGTAGTTTTTATTGGTACATATAACACTTGGATCTCATGGAATACAACAATACTGCGTCGCGGTTGGTTCATGTGCCAATATGCTGCTTCCCTATTGGCTACGAGATTGGGCATCATCCTATTGTTCGCTCCTGTTCTTTCTATCTCGTCTAATCACCAAGCTGAATAATCTTTCTCGGTCAAACGTAATTAATCGTTCGAGAAGCTAGCTTTTCTCCTCTTTGCCTTTATGACCACCATCTGTTCCCCGAGTTTTCTTCCCTTCATGCGATTTTCTACATGTATACTTGTATGACTTTCAATATTTGTTGGCCATCTTCTTTTTTCCTTGATGTTTCTCGCTCCTCTCTCAGGAGATGCCGAACTTCCTCCCAGTCTCATTAGCTACAAAGCTTGTACACTCCGCTCAAGTTTCCCTCCTCCTTTTCTTCCGTCTGGACGTTGCCTATTGGGTGAGTTGTTCTGGGTGCCCACATTCACGTCGTAACCACTGAACTCCTTCATAACCTTGTTGTGTACTTTTCTGATCCGCAGTACTTGCTGCCATGGCTTGCCTTCTTTTCTTTCAATCCCTCAACCACGCCTCTAGAGTAGCCATTTTCTGCCGCAAACTTTACCGTCTGGACAAGAATTCGAACTAGTAAATCTCAATTTCTTTCCTCTTCTCCTCATTGTTCTTCAGGAAAGAAATTGCTGACGGTCGTAGTACTTCTGAATCGCCACTAACTTGTGCCCGAGGGGTTGGTAGAAATCGTTTGGCATAATGGTGGCGGTGTGCGTCGGCCTCCTGTAGATTTTGTACGAGTATTCTGTCCTGTTGGCCTCCAGTGTGAATGTCAAGTCGAAATAGAGTTGATAGTCTCATATTTTCTACTTGAATTTGATACTCTCACTCATCACATTTGTTTTCAGAAGGAATTGGCCAACCTGTATATTAGTACCTGACCACACAATTGAGATCAATCCCAGTGTATTGTGGAGTTTCTAAAGTTGCTGCCTTTGTCATCCATATCATTCATGAATATCTTGGTCAGTATCAGTGATTGTCCTACGAAAGAAACACCCGACGAAACAGACTTTATATTATACGTGAAGATATTGAGGAGACAATTGGTCAGACTAGAGCTTGCAGTACAAAAGACAGAGGCCATATTATTCACCACCCATCTGAAGCTCAGTCCACCTCTTTTCTGCCTGTAAAGTATAGAAATCATGATCAAGAATGTGATGAAGCATCTGGGCACACTGGCTCGATTCAAAGCTGAGCTTTTAGCGCTACTTTCTGATGACAGCGGAAAACGCGGACCTTAGTCGCTTGAAGACAAATCTAAGAGGGCCTAGGGAAGCAAGAAGAAGTATCATTATGAGCGACGCATTGTCGATCCTCCTGTATGGTACCCTAGTATGGGCCGGCTCGATGAAGATAGCCTACAATAAAAAGATCCGACAAAGAGTTGCGCTGAGGTATGTTAGTGCCTCTCGTATCTGCGTATTAGCACGTTCAGCGAAGAAAAGAACCTTTACGGGTCAAGCCGGAGGCCAGGCACTTTTTGCTTGAGGAATGGAAAGCAAGAATTGCACAGAATGAGCTGGGTAAATGGATGACCCATCCGAAACCATTGTCAGCTGAATTTTCAACCTGACGCCATGGCTGACCTTTATGAAGACTTAAGGAAAGTAGAGCAGGTAATGTTTTCGCATTTCAATCAAGGGCGGATGATAGACCGTAGCACACCTTGTTTGAGTAAGAGGCGTGGAGGCGTGAGTGGGGCCAACTTATTCGGTCACTGCAAGAGCTTGGAATCGATGAAGCGCTTGCTCCGAGTAGCATGGTTGCCTCCATGAAACGTTCCAAAGAAGCTAGAACCTGGTGCCTGCATTTGTAGCCACTGCCATGAAGAAGAAGGACACAGAGTAGAATACACAAATGCAGAACCACGCTATGCCCTCCTCAACACCTATGTACCATCAACATACAGACTACACTCTGCAGGAAGAAGATCAAACATAAGAACATGAAGACAGAAGAAGAAGAGGCTCCAACAGCAATTTAGCTGCAAGTTGTGTCTGTGCCTGGAAGCATTGCAGCAAGATAAAGGAGGGATTCTTCCAACAATGAAGTTGATAAAATTAATGCATACGCAATCTGCACCCACTCCACTATGGAAGGCGGGTGGCTGCACATGCGACACAAAAGAATGAGAGACGTACTTGAGAGCAAGAAGATGATCCGATATTTCCAACCCTCCGATTTAGAGTGGATATGAAGGATACTTGCGCCTCCTCGAGACTTCAAACAACATGCTCTCATCACAGGAGAAATTTTTCTTGGAACAAAGAGAATATCTTCGCCTCCTCCCTAGATTTTACTTATCGATTTCCCTTATTCTAGCTTTTTTATTGATACAATTTCTGCTTCATCAACAATTCATTTATCGTGCCAAACGAAAAAGCGTTCGCTTGTATGAAATATTGTAATTGCGGTCAATCCTAAAGAAATTTGTTCATTTGAAAACCGAATGACCACAAATACGAATATTCTTTTTTCCGATGAAAATACTGAGGAAAAGATATTAAATTTTTCCGACATCGCAATCCAAATATTTATAGAGGCTGATGATTAAATGGTACGAAGGCTTTGTTCGAGTAGAATGAGAACCTCTGATTTTTCCCTATTTCACTCGAGATCGACTGTCGTCCTGATTTATCTCTTTTTTGGGGAGTTGTGGAAAACTAGGTAACCAACTAAGAAAACCCGTTCACGTCGAAAAAAAAATTGAAATTTCATTTGCGTATTCAAAAAAACAACAACAGAGACATTGTATTTTGACAGAGAAGTTCACAAGGTTGCGTTAAGATGTACTTTTTCGTCGGAATCGTGTCTCGGAGAAGCACGCGTATTCGCGTAAACGAAAATTTGTATTCTTTTTCACGTCCAATTTTTTCACGTGTAAATTATTCGAAGCAGAATTTAAAAAAAAAATGGAATACTAACTTACCGGCTAATTCGTAGACCAAATAATTGTATAATTTCGCGGTCCTTTTGAAAACGGTAGCCATCTCGACAATATTATCGGTTAACGCGATACAAGCTACTTATTCTATCCTCGCACATGTATCACAGTGATCATTTAATTTATCTACAGCTTACGCACGAAGTCGACGAGATTTGAAGACTAGTTCCTGCAGACGCGTTGTCAAATACGTTTTCATTCGAAAAAACTCGCACATATACACGTAATATTCTCGCAAAATTCGCTCGTTTTGGCGAAAATAATCTTGTAGATACACACAGAAATTTTCACGAAGTTATACACGTGTACATCGAAAAAACTAGTAACTATACTTAAGCTGTGATGTTTCTCTCATCCTCTCTGCTTTCGAGATGAGAAAAATTATCGAATTCAAGGGCATCTTATTATTATCTTACGCGTACGACCGTTTACTATACGGTATCGCTTCAATGTCAAGGACCCCTGAAATAAAAGTCTTTGTGCAAAGGGTGTAGCAGGATAAGCATGGCTATCGTGTCTTCAACAGGTGCTTGTGTAAACTTGGTTCATTTCCTTTGTGACGTCACAAAACCATATTAAATATTTTTCAGAAGTTAATGCATAAGCAGGTTTGCGTCCCAATGCAAGAGTCGCATCGTCGAACCCTTTCACGTTCGCGTGGTTTCGCTACAGTGCCCGAGAGAAAACTGGACGTGAATCCCTCATTCCCTCTTGACACTCAAAAAATTTAATTATGAAAAAACATGTATTATTATTATTATTATTATTGTTTTTTAAGCAGATACATCTCTCGTGGACACATCGACCATTCTTATTCTGCCATGAAAAAATCTCGTGAACTTACAATACTGCAGTGTTAAGAAAGAACTGCCGTGCTGAGGATGAACGTTCTTCAGAATGATCACATCCATCTCAGATTTTCTATCTCGAGGAACTATCCATCCAGTATGAGTCGTGAATTACCTCAGCCACCGAACGTTTAACAGGAAAGATGACTAGCATGAATGAAATGGAGAACGGAATCCATCACAAACTTGTCAGAAACCATTCGGCTCACATTTGAACAGTAAGTTGAGAAGAGTCCCACTAGTATATCAACAGCCCCCAATTGGAGACTATCACAAAAGATTCAGCCTATTTTTAAAACGAAAATCGTAATGAAGACTTACAAGAGAGCTTCTCAAGCCTGAAAGAGTTTCGGGTGCGATCTGCAACATAAAGGGAGTGTGTCTCGTTTCAAATTGAATCTTCTGTTATGTGTATCTTATAATGATTACTGAGGCCAATTTCTGATCGCCCCTTCATCATGAATATATCGTAGGAAAATGTATTCGCAAAATATTTCACTTCTCACTGACTGTATCATTGACCATACTTCCTGCTACGTAAGAGGCAAGTGCGTAAGTGTCATGATGGTTCTGCATTCAAGCCGCTATAGGTTTGACAAATATAAAAAAAGTCAGTTAGAAGGGGTAGAGGAACCTGTTTTATGAGACACGTGGCATCTGAAAAATGTAGATCATAACGTCATAAGACTGACTTATGACGTCATCAAATTGTGACGTCACAGGCCCGTGCTCCGAAGCTATATATATAATTAGGAGGGAAACTTCAAAAAAATTGATCTATGACGTCATCAGATTGTGACGTCACAGACTTATACTTTGAAACTATATATAATTAAATATAATAGAATCCAAATCAATTTTTTCGTGCAAGGAGTTTTCATCATTATTCAAAATTTTAAATTATATATACTGAGAGGGAAACTTGAAAAACGACGGCTTCCTTAACGAAGTTAAACGAGGAACGCAGGGAACCTGTTTTATGAGTCAAATGGGATTTGGTATTGAAAATTCAAGAAAGCCTAGACCTCGAATCCCCAGCTATATACGAGTATGATAGCTCGAGAGTTGAAATTTTTCCAAGTCCCTTTCATCTATTATATAAAGAGAAGTTGCAAAATCGCAAATCCATTTAACTTTAATCCTATTTCACCTACAAACTTGGAATTTGTTTCCATTGCTTTAGCTTCCCTAGGAGAAGGTTTATGCGTAATAAATTTGAAGTTACAAAATCAGGCAATTGGCGTATAGTATATATCTTTGTGCTTGGCCGGGGGGGGGGGGGGGTCATGAATGATTCAAGATATAAAAAATCTGTATCATTCATTAATTTATTGATTGAACATGCTAAGCAATCATTTTTGTTGACGTTCATCGAAAATTAATATGTGCTAGGCAATCATTTTTGGAAAATGTTTTTTTTTAACCGGAGAAGTTTTGAATACCCATACTATGAGTAATCGAATAGTGTAGGGTTGCGATAAAGATTTTGCTTAGCAATTATCTGAAGAAGTGGTGGTTGTCTTTCATTATTTCAAATTTAACATGAGGACTAAGAAAAGAAAAACAATTCACGTCAATTTCGAAAATTCAAGATCGAAGTCACGGATGTCTCACTTTATTAATCTAATTGGAATGCCAAAACGCAAGAAAGCAAATCTAGAGCGGTTGACGAAGAAAGGGAAGAGGGCTCGTGTCAATTCCAAAATTTTGACATCAGAAAATAATGTGGAAAATTATTGTCAGAACGATAATAGTCTATTCATTAAGTACATTATTGAGAAAGAATATACCAGTATAAGTTCAATTGGGAATCTGGCAACTACGTGCACATTTTGTGATGGAAAATTATTTGATACTGAAAATCGAAATTTCTGTTGCGGGAGTGGTAAGATTAAGTTACCTGATTTACCCTCAATGCCGGATCTTCTTCAAAAACTATTAGACGGAAGGGATAACAGATCTCATTTTCTTAATAATTTGCGTAAGTACAACAATGCGCTTTCAATGACTTCTTTAGGGTGTAATGAAGTTCCAAACATATTTACGTTCAAAATTTTTGGACAATTATTGTATCCACAAAAAATGACAAATTTTGCAGCATACACCCAGAAAGAAGAATGCGCAAAGGATCTTCTAAAAGGACGGCATCCAACTATCAGAGAAGATATTAAGAACAAGATTGAAAGTGTAAAACAAAGTACCAACCATAAAAAAAATTAAATTGAAAAATTGGAAATTAAAAGGATTAGATTAGAAATTGAACTAAAAGCATTATAATGATAAATAAATATCAAGAATTTTGAAAATAATTTGAAATTTTATAATATCTAGCGGGCTTACGGCTTGTATCATATATAGCTCGAGAGTCAAAATTTTTTCTGAGTCATCCTATCATATATGGCTCGAGAGGCGAAATTTTTCTAAGTCCCTCTCCTATCATATATGGCTCGAGAGTCGAAATTTTTTCTAAGTCTCCCTCCTATCATACATGGCTCGAGAGTCGAAATTTTTCCAAGTCCCCCTCCTATCATGTATGTATAGCTCGAGAGTCGAAATTTTTCCAAGTCCCTTTCATATCATATATAGCTCGAGAGTCGAAATTTTTTCTAAGTCTCCCTCCGATCATATATGGCTTGAGAGTTGAAATTTTTCCAAGTTTTTTGCTGGACGCGGACGGCGGACGGTGGACGCCGCGCGGAAAAGTTCTCAAAAAGCCCCCCATAAAACATGTTCCCTGTTAAAAAAAACTGATCTAAGAGTCATCAGATTGTGACGTCACAAGGCTGATCTACGTCGTTATCAAACTGTGATGTCACAGTCCTCGCCCCCAAGCTATATACAATAGGAATAGGATGTGGAAAACTCACGGATTCTTTAACGGAGTAGCAGGAGACCTGTTTCATGGGGCGCGTGGGATCTTAAAAATGTGACCTGCGATGAGAAAAGGATGTTGATTACCTATTGGCAGGAACACCATTTCTCTCTATTAGATACGGCATCTGATCAGACCGAAAATGTGTTCCTGTCAGCGGGTAATGAGCATCCTTTTTTCATCGCAGGTCACAAATGTTGACGTACCAGATCTACGACGGCATAAGCCCGGACTTTGGAGCTATACATAATAGAGGAGGGGGAGGGAGGTTCGGAAAAATTCGGACCTCCAAGATGACAAAAGGAGGGCTTAGAATATTTTAGAAGAACGTTCCGAGTCTTATGGTGTTTAAAGCGTTACATACCTGGCTCATTGAAGGAGTCAAGTCAATTGGTGTATGAATCATTGCATATCCAGTTACTCGAAGGGACTATCTTTCAGGCCATATACACCGATCATCGAGCTATATATGATAGGAGGGGGAATTAATTCTTCCTTCTAAAATACGGCACATTCTGAGTACGAAAGAAAATAAATAAATCGGTTTGTGAATTGAACTAAATCGAATTGATGAATTTTTTTTGATAATTAATTTATTCTCTTTTGTAGGAGGGGGACTTACAAAATTTTCGAGCTCCGAGCTTTACCGGCCGGCCGGACTTTGGACGGTGGACGTTTTTCAAGAAAAACCGCAAGATAAAATGACGGCTTCCTTAACGAAGTTAAACGAGGAACGCAGGGAACCTGTTTTATGATTCGAATGAGATTTGGTATTGAAAATTCAAGGAAGCCTAGATTTGGAGAAAGGTAGTAAAAAGAAGGCCTAGACCAACTCCAAATTTTTCTAAGTCCCCCTCCTATCATATCTGGCTCGAGAGTCGAAATTTTTTCTAAGTCCCCCTCCTATCATATATGGCTCGAGAGTCGAAATTTTTCCAAGTCCCCCTTCTATCATATATGGCTCGAGAGTCGAAATTCTTCTAAGTCCCCCTCCTATCATATATAGCTCGAGAGTCGAAATTTTTCTAAGTCCCCCTTCTATCATATATAGCTCGAAAGTCGAAATTTTTCTAAGTCCTCCTATCATATATGGCTCGAGAGTCGAAATTTTTCTAAGTCCCCCTTCTATCATATATGGCTCGAGAGTCGAAATTCTTCTAAGTCCCCCTCCTATCGAGAGTCGAAATTTTTCTAAGTCCCCCTTCTATCATATATAGCTCGAAAGTCGAAATTCTTCTAAGTCCCCCTCCTATCGAGAGTCGAAATTTTTCTAAGTCCCCCTTCTATCATATATAGCTCGAAAGTCGAAATTTTTCTAAGTCCTTCTCCTATCATATATGGCTCGAGAGTCGAAATTTTTCTAAGTCTTCCTCCTATCATATATAGCTCGAGAGTCGAAATTTTTCTAAGTCCCTCTCCTATCATATATGGCTCGAGAGTGGAAATTTTTCTAAGTTTTTCGCTGGACGGCGCACGGCGCACGGCGCACGGAAGATTTCTCAAATAGCCCCCCATAAAACAGGTTCCCTGTTAAAATAGATTCCCTGAAATTTGGACTCCAAGTCCGATGTCGAGTTCAAACCCCCCCACCCCCCCAACTTGGTACAGAAATCCGCGAGTTTGAATTCGGGTTCCTCAGGCTTAGAACATAGTATACTAGGCTACACGAGGCTTAAAGTGGACCTGCTCTGCAATAATTATAATAAACTATATTAGTAGCTCTAACTAACAACATAAAAACATTGAAAATTAAATTCAAAGAAAATAAAATAACGAAAAAAGAAATGGTAGAAAGCATAAAAACAATAAGATTAGATACAATTAAAAATTGGCAGGAACAATATGAAAAAGAAAAGACAGGTAGGAGAACGGCTAATTTGATTCCAGACATAGGGATAAGACTTGAAAACAAGAAATTGAAATCAAATTATTTTTTAACACAGTATTTGACGGGACATGGGAATTTTGCAGCTTACCTCAAAAATTTCAATATTATAAATGATAGTCAATGCAGGGAATGCTTAAATTCTGATGATGATCCGGATCACACCTTTATAAAATGCAAAAATTTTGATCGTATCAGGGGGGATGCTAAAATAACCACAGAGGAATTGGGACAGTGCCTGCAGAACGGGGAATGCCACCAAAAATTGGATGGATATATAAGAAAGATATTAAAAACCAAAAAAGAAATCAAATAGACTGAGAGGAGAAGGAAGGAAAAAAAAAAAATAAATAAATAAATAAATAAAATAAATAAATAAATAAAATAAAATAGAATAAAATAAAATTAAATTAAATTAATAAATTAATAAGATAATAAAATAAGTAAAATGAAATAAAAACAGAAGTCATACCCTCTTTCAATAGGTAGAGTTAAGTGCATAATTATACAGTGTATTTCGAACTCGTCATGAGAGGGGTGGAGAAAAACCATGGTAAAACCCACCCAACTCTCATGACTAAATGTAATGTTTAAATTTAAATAAATAAAAAAAAAAAAACTTAGCATACAGTATTCTAGACTCTCTAGGGCCTAAACCATGCCTGCAGTGTCCTAGAGTACATTAGCCCAACACTAAGCCTAGTAAGACTTAGCATATAGTATACTTGGTTAAACTAGGCTAGAATCAGAGGTAGCATGCAACCTGGTCCAGAAATCTGCTAGCCTGAAAGAGAAAAGTTAAGAGAGGAATGTTGATGACGTCACAGGAAAATTATAGCTGATTACGCTAGAAACTCATGACGCCACAAGCTGAGGACGTTAAAGGCGAATTCAAGCTGATGACGTCACAAACTAATGACTTTACGGACGGTGATGACATTACAAGCGGATTTAACGGATGAAGATGACGTCACAAGGAGGTTTAAATTGGTTGATTTTTTTGGGAAGTATATAATTGAACGCAAAAAAATAAAATTTATGCAAGCAAAAATTTTTTACAAAAAGTAAGGAGCTACAACGCAATCAGAATAATAATTCACACAATTATGTTACGCAAAATATTAAAATTTTCTCTCAAAAAATTTAAATTACAATAAAAAAAGAAATTATCAAATAAATTTAATTATCTTGGGTCATCAGAGCTTTTGTAGCTTTTTTCGGTCGGCCTCTTCGCCTCTTCAAGCCCAGTGGTACATCTTTTGCTGCGGGCGGTACGTTCACCAAGTGTAGCCGAATCATCATCCCAAGACGATGTTTGCATTCGCGATTCTTCAGAAATGGGGAACATGAACAACTTGATGCTGAAATATTTATTTTGTCGATAACTACTCTCCAAATTTTGTACCTATATTCCTTGTATTCATCGAATGATCGCCATCGACCTATCTTCTGTAAATACTGCTTTAACAGCTTCTTGGTTAATTTCTTGGGGCCCGGGCATGTGGATGACGTGACGTAATAGCGCATGCAGTCATCTCTGCTGTCGCTCTCTCCCAATACTACTCTTTCGACTGATGCCCACTGATATGCCACTGTCCATGTTTGTAGCGTTCTCGATGGTTCCTCTGCAAAACATGCGCAGTTAACAGATGTAGGATTCCTGCGGTAAGACCATTCTCAACCAAAGAAAGAGCACTCGGAATGAATTGGCTTACTGGGAGTCGCTCACGTAAAGTGTGAGACCTTTTAATCCACGAGTTTGTAGCTTCGAGGCCATTATTCGTACATGAGAAATATATGCACTTATCTGACTCATGTACAATCAGTGCGAAGAAGGATAACTAATTTTGACACGTGCTCTATTGCCAGGTTGCAACAGGTTATATGGTGTATGACGTGCGTCACACGATAATATGCCAATCTATACACTACGTCAATCTACACGATAACATACCAATCCAAGTTTTACTTCTTTTTATATTTTTTTTTGCGTTCACTTTTTCCTTTTTTTGGAGATTTACTTTGCGGAAAATTTTTCTCATTTTTTGTGTGCCACTTAATTACGATTGCGTTCACTTTTTAATTTTTTTGTAAAATTTTTTTGCGGGACATTTTTCTTTTTTTTTTGCGTGCTATTAAATACATGCCGATTTTTTTACTGTGCCTTTTTCCGCTATCGAAAATTCACAAGTTCGGGACCGGATCTCCTCTTTTCAATGTCTTTACCGTCAACCCATCCACCCGTCCATCGAATATCTGCGAGTTCAACTTGAATGGAAATCAGCGAATCCAAGTCCGAGTTGGTCTCCCATCCCCCCGCGAAAATTTGCGAGGGACTCTTGACTCGATCTGGACGACGTATTATATGATAAACTAATTGAATTAGAGCGAGTGAGCGGAGCTAGTGAGTCCCCGAAAGCTAGTCGTCTTAACATGCAGTAGACTAGACTTATACTATTTTAAGAATGGTAACGAACGAGCGGAAGCAGCCTAGTATACAATTGATACATCGATACAATCAAGATTGATGTATTGATAAAACAGTGATTCAATGTTTTTGTATAGGGAGCGGAGAAATTTACTCTTTTTATTTTTACACTAAGAGAGAGCGACCAATTTAATGACTTTACGGACGTCTCGTCGATGACAAGAGGATTAAGCTGTTTGATGTCTTTACTGTACCTTTATATTATTTTGTCTCGAATAGTAAGTAGCTGGATCGAGCACCGAAGAAAAAGAATTAAAAATGATCTTTATTTGGCTCCGCCAGAATATTTTTTAGTCCGAGGGTGTCTATGGACCTCTCCCTCGCCTTGCTACAGCCTTTTGAACATTTTTTTAGCGATTTGTCGTACGTGTAAGATGACCATTTTATGTCCAGTTTTCACTCAGGGAACGTGAACGTACAAGAGTCGCGTTGTTCCGTTACAGCGCCCGGGAGAAAACTGGACGTGGAAACCTCATTCTGCTCATGTTGATGTATGCTGTACTTTAACGTCACAAAAAAATTTGGTTGATGCACCTCTCGCGGGCACAACGGCCACTCTTCCGCTAATTCAGGCTTACCGATCTTCAAGCGATATATTTTGTAGTACAACTTGAAAAATTTTTCATTTCACCAAGTAACTGATCATAATCATAAACCAGAATTAACTATCAAAATCAAATCTCAGAATCGATTATTAAAATCAAAATTGAGTCTTCTCTTCTTCCTCTGCCAATAAATGATCTAGTGTACCTTACTGTATTGACATTACCTCGAAGAAGACTTACCTTGAGGAAGGAGTGGACGGAGCGTAGTATACCAACTCATATTCTTCCTTCTTGATGATCTTAGAAGAACTACAATAGTCCAAAGTTTTACAAAAGCATCCCCCGATTCCCTGCCACAAAAACTTTTGCGTACCAGTAAAAAGTAATTTTTTAATTTCTTAAAATTATTTCTACTTCATGTTCGTTCAAGTGACTCACGATTGCGAGTTCAGATAATTTTTTTTTTTTTTTTCGACGAGCCGATAAATTTTATAAGCCTTGGGTCTTTTGTGGCAAAGTCACTACGAAGAGAACGCCTTGAAATTGTCATTATTGCATTTGCGCGAGTAAAGGAATAAGATGCGAAATGTGCGCTACATGGGTTCCTCTCGTTCGTTGTCGACCAATTATCGGTGGCAATATTTCCTTCACAAGCCTAGGGGAAGATGGAGAGTTGAACGCCCGGGAATTTTTCGATCATTATAATATCGCTAATTCATTTTATTTCTCAACCATGGGTAGAAAGAAGAATAAAAATCGACCTCTCCACCTCCTTCTACGACTTCCGATACATCGGTATCACTGCTATCGGAAGCTATAATTTCTTTACCAAGTCTTCCAATCTAATTCTACGAGATTCGATCAATTGAAATTTCGCACTTGGAATGAGAGAGCTACTATTTTTCCAGGTATCAGACCAATGTTGTTCAACAACTTCGCCAGATCGAGGAAATATAGAAACAGCTCTTGAATGTATGAAGCACGGGTATGAAGTCTTACAGAAATCTAAACTAGCTGACAAACGGTAAATTAGTCTGTGATTTGATTATCTCGCGTATCGCTAACTGAGCTCATTCAAGTTCCTTCGTGCTTTATAACGAAAGAAATTACCAACCGCGAGTTGTTAAATACACACGCTTCCATCGACCCCAAAACTCGAGCACTATAATACTGTATATATAACGTACTTGAAACTTCGAAGTTTCGAAACCCGGAAAATGAAGGAGAGATTTCCTTAAAAAGTCTACCAACGCTCTTTTTCGTTCGAAGTTTTTGTCAACTTGAAAATGTAGACTAGTCCTCGACGGCGGGCGCGATAACAAACAAAATCTACTACAAAAAATAAATTTCGATTTTATTCTAAACGAAGTTTTGAACTCTTTTTGACATGATTCGTGTTCGCAGGCGAATGTTCTTCCGGCTTCGGCTTCTTTTTCCTCACGTACGCTTTGTAGTAGAAATCGCAGAATAAGACAAACATAAATATATTCTGCGGTACGAGGATAAATACCACAAACTTCGGATATGCGCAGTTTGGCTGTAACGCTATCAACGACATGTGTACGGCCACCATTAAAAATTGAACCTGCGAAATAAAGCGCTAAAAGTTCATACATTATTTTCAAACTTTTCTACGGGGAAGATTAGCGCGATAAAAATAGCGGAGTTAGGAAAAGTCGTTACTTTGACGATATTATAAAGGCGAGCGAATGTGCTCGTGTAGTGATACAAGCTTTGTAACAATCATTGAATAGAGGAGAGATCTACATGAGTCAACAGGTACTCATCTTAAAGTTCAAAGATTCATCTGAATTGACTGGTGGAAGCCGAGCTATCTAAGTATAAGATGATTTGGTAGGAAAGACACAAGGTTTAAAAGTTTTTATGCATTCGGAGAGTGGCGAAAAAAAAAAGGGGGGGAAAAAGTCATCTACGTATAAAATATGTTATCGAAAATTTTCACCGGAGAGGTGATATAATAAATTGGAACAAAACACCCGATAAACCAAATCAACCATCACTAAAAATGGTTGACATTAGTTGGTTTTTAGTCGTACGACTGAAAAAAGACCAAATATTATGGTACCGTCAGAAAATGGTTGATTTTTAGTAAATTTTTGAGATAAATTGACCATATTTTGTCTATTCATTTCAGTTGATTGTTGGTCTGATATTATTCCTACTAAATTTTGAATTTTTGGTTGATTTTTGATCATTATGCGGAATACGCATTTCGACCCATTTTTTGGTCGTTTATTGTCAATACAGAATGGGTCTTAGTCTAAAATTGATATTTTATTTATTACTCAATTTTGACTAAGATTTCTTGTCGATTTCTGGGCAGATATTTTGGGAATTACCTTGATCCATTTTGAATAGATTTTTCCTCAACAACTACCAATATTTTTACTCTTTTTTTTTGGTCTATTCTCATGCAAACCGCAGTCATTCATTTTTGCCCAAAATTTCCAGTCGATTTCTTTGGAATGAATCAACTTCATATTGCTAGCAAACTCGCAGATAAATAAAAATATTTAAAATAAAATTTAAAATTTAAAAATTAATATTCTTAATAATAAAATTGTTCAATAAATGAACATATTCTACTAATCATAAAAATATTAGATTTATAGGCTACTATATTCAATTTAAGGAATTGCAACAGAAATAATTAATAAATATATATTTTGACATGTTCCATGTCTTTTCTCTCGCCAGACCCCGTACACCCCCCCCCTCCGTCAAGAGAAATCTCTACCCCGTGGGTGATTCAGAAATTCGCTAGTACACCCGCGTAATAATAATAAATAATTAATTAATTAATTGATAAAAAATTAAATAATTAAATAATTAAATAATTAAATAAATAAATAAATAAATATTTAAATAATTAATATAATTAAATAATTAAATAAATAAATAAATGAATAAATAAATAAATAAATAAATAAATAAATAAATAAATAAATAAATAATTAATATAATTAATAATTAGAAAATCTCTACCCCTTGGATGATTCAGAAATTCGCGAGTACACCCCGCGTAATAATAATATAATTAATTAATCAATTAATAATTAAATAATTAAATAAATAAATAATTAAATAATTAATATAATTGATAATTAGAAAATTTTCCAAGTCCCTCTTCCTATCATATATGGCTGGATAGTCGAAATTTTTCCATGTCCCCTAGACTTGAATTGTCTCATACCATTCCAATACAACAGCGAGACAGGGGACGAACGAGCGGAGCGAGTTCGCGCTACCTCATATTTCTCAAAAAAGACTTGAATTTTCTCATACCATTCCAATACAACAGCGAGATCGCTCGTTCGCCCCACCAAAAGTTGATACCTCAAAATATAGAACACCCACAATTACCTCAAAATATTTCTCATACAAGACTTACACGACGCCAAGATAGGTAAAGGGGTAAACGAATAATATCTCACGAACACTTGACCTAGTAGAAGCCTAGACTGAAATATTTCATGATGACTGATAAAATATAAAAGACATGGAACATGATTTTCATTTATTTGGCTATGCCAGAAAATTTAATAATACTACAATATGACCAAGTTACAAATTTTTTCATATACTAGGTTTATGATACTGGATGAAATCGGCCAACCCATCGCTGACCCGACTATCTCTTGAGACACTCATTCAACTTCAAAGTTTCTTAGTTTTTTTTAAATTTTAATCTTATGTCAATTTTATCTTTTGAAATTAAATTTTAACTTTATTTAAGAAGTTTATAATATAATGATATTTTAAAAAATAAAGATCTTATTTAAATTTTCTTGATATAGTTGATTTAATCAAAATTATTAATTTTGTTTTTCAGAATTATTTATTCAATAAAAATATTTATATTAATTTTCAATAATTATAACAAATTATTATAAAACAACTAAAAAAATTGAAACTAAATAACTTTTTATATCTTATTCAATTTATTTAATATATTTGAACCTTTAAATGAGAATTAATTATTAAATAATTTCAATGATTTTAAATAATATTTAAAACTTCTGATCATATTGAACCAGAATGATATTTTTCATTTTTAGTTCAATTTTACATTTAATTAATAGAAAATTATTAGGTTTATCTATGACAAATAAAAAAATTATTAAGAATAATTTTAAAAAAATTAATTTGAGTAATAAATTAACATAAATTAAATTGATAAAAATTAATTTCATAAAATAATAAATTGATAAAGAATAATAATAATATTAATAATAATAATACATCAGAGCGCCCGCTCAGTCTATTTTTAGTCAACATTTACTCAAAATCAACTGAGATATTTGGTCGATCTGGTTTATCGGGCAGGCGGTTGACCTCTTCTGGAATATGTGTGGAATCTGTGTAACAAATTATCAAAGATTCCACGGCTGAGAAGTGACCTTTCCTATTTTTTCAAGTGCGCAAAATTATTATTGATACTTCTTTTTTAAAACTCGATTCAGGAGTGAGTGTAGAGAGCAGGCAGGATAACCTCTTTCCGATATGAAATAAGAATAGAAAAAAACTCCTTATCTGACAAATTTTACTCACCCTTCCCGTCTCTCAAAATGGATCAGAATAAAATCTGAAGATGCTCAAAACAATGAGGGTTAGAATGATGAGGAATTTCTAAGAAAAACCCATCGAAAATAGAGATAATTCTCTAAAGAGACCACACTTTGATATCACAAAAAAACAAAAAAACAAAATGAAGAATCAATTTCTTTGGAATAATTCATTTTCTATGACGTGTCATGTTACAGTGATTCTTCCAATGAAAAATTTTGTACAAAAAATGAAGAAACAAGAGCTCTCTTTAACTCGAAACGTTCGAACGACTCCTTAATAAGAAAAATTATTTTCAACTGCTGATTTACAACGTAAGATATTTCCCATAAATTATGAGTATGAGTCGCAAGATTGATGAAGTTATTCCAAACGAAAGAGTGACGGATTGCACAGAAAGTAATTCTAAGTAGGAGGCAGTTTACGTATTCGATTTTATTAGTAACCGATCGGGAAATATTACCTCTAAAAATGGCTTCTACCTACAATCTACAATGCATACTTACCATCTGCATTTGAGTTAAGTACTTTTTCCACCATAAACTCTGCGTATATTGAGGTGAAATCGACGTTAACAAGTAGTAACAATACATGACTGAGTGCACAAATGAATTTATAAATCCCACAAAAGTACCATGTCCACCTGTATTCAGATAAAAACCAACTATAAATTAAAATACTCAAAGTTGGTAACAAATTAAGGTGGTTACTTCTATCATCATATATTAGGGGTGCTTAGGTAAGCCGAAACTTTCAGCCAATACCCATTGCCGAACAGCCTAGCTATAATTCTAACATAGCTTCTATCTACGGAAATAGGGAGCTTGAGAGCAGGTAAAAAAGACATCTATTTTGTTTGTAACTTACTTTCTAGCTGATGGCTTCTCTACTGACTTTATTTTTGGTAAGCAAACACTCGACGGTGCGGCGTTTAGTGGCTTGGTGTTAATTATAATGGAAAAATCATACGGAGCCGCTCATCACACTGTCAAGTTTTTGTTTACTAGAAATACAGTCAGTAGAGAAGCCATCAGCTAAAAAGTAAGTTATAAACAAAATGGTTTTCCATTTTATCCGCTCTGGAGCTCCTTAACTGAAACAGGCATTGATTTTTTTAAACCTGAAACCAAAATATAAAAGTACGAGTATTGTCTTGGCTTGTAAAAAATCATTCGGAATAGATGACAATGACGCGAATTAAGAAACCCACCCGTTCACAATAACATCAGAATTTAAAAACAAAATAGGTTTCAATACGTAATAATATAATTACTTGAAAAGAGGAATAGAAAGAGAACTAAAATCACTTTTTCAAATACTTAAGTGGAAATATCTAGCAAGGGGAACTTGGAATGTTTTTTACCATCAAGCTACAAAACAAACATGTAATTGCTACTAATTCTCTTTTTTCTATTTTCGTTAGCCGCTTTCCAATTGTTTACATAACATAATCCATTAGTCGTTAGCCAAAGCCATAATGTTGTACTTGTTAGTTATTTAGCCATTTATTTTATTTTGTTTTGTTTTTCTTTTTTTAATCGTCTCCTTAGGCCTTTCCCCTTGCTGAGAAATATTTTTTCGAGAATCTTTGAAAGAAAATCATGAACTCAAGCTTAATTTTAGTTTTGAAACTTACCTGGCAGATATTTTGCACCTCCCCAGGCCAAAAGACACATGCCAGCATGGTGATAAACATGAAGAAATGATATGTGATCGTCTCGTTTCCTCAAGACCATAAAAATCTAGGAAAGAACATTATATACGAGTTAAAGAAGATTTTTAAAAAATGATGAAGCCGAGCTCGAGTAATTTTTTCACTACGCTCTCAATTTTGCTCATGTTTTGTAAGTTTTTTTGGGGGGTTTCTAATACAAATTAGTTTTTAAAAATTTCAATGTTCTTAATATGTATCTTCTATCGCTGGACATATCTTTCCATGCCTCAGATGTATTACTCGTACTTACAACTACTGTGAGCCGTTTCTTGTAGGGCAGAGACACAAGCATTGTGCGAAAGTTGACTGATACATTTCCGAGAGAATTTTGTTTTCAAAAGTTAAACCTAGCAACCCCCAATCGAAGAGAAAGAAAAAATGGAAACCAGAAGAATGGATGTGTATGTAAAAATAGAAGGTACTTACTGTGTCGAACAAATCAACCAGCTTGATAATGAAGTAGAAGTGACAAATTCGACAAATCTGAAACACAATTAATCCTTTAATTTCCAAGTTTTTACGTCATACAAACCAAACTAATCTGTTTCAAATAATTTTCTTTATTTGTATTTTTTCAATTTTGACTCACTATTTCTATATTATAGCCTTTGATTAATCAAATCAATATTATCAGTGAATTTTATTATTTTTTCACGAGATATTAATTGGTATATCATCAATTTTAAGATCAATTTAATTCTATTTTATCAATAATTTATTTTAAATAATTTAATTCGAATTTAATTAATTTCAACTTATATTATTGAGCCATTATAATTAATTCAATCTTGGGCATTGATTTTATCATCATTATTTGAATAATTAATTTTATTTATTAAATTTTAAATTCATTTAAGAAAATTATTCAATTTAATTGATTCGATTTTAATTAATATAAATCTATGATAAATTATTCCACAAATTTCTGATTAAAAATAAAATTAGAAAAAAAAAAAAAATGATTGAATTTCAAGTTTAAAAATTAATACCTATTTATAATAACAAAAATATTAAATGAATGAATATTATACTCCACTAATAAAAGCATTAGATTTTTATATTTAATATTAGGTATATGGTCAGGAATAATAAGTATCAATAAGAATAATTATTCGAACAGAATTAATTAAAATTAATAATAATTTAAATAATAATATTCATATTATAGAATGTATCGAATCCTTTATTAAGTTGAAATTATTCATTTCAATAAATTTTTATAAATATATTAAAAAATTTCATCTTAAATAATAAAATTTATTATAATATTTCTATATTTTACTAATAATCTTATGAATAGCTCATAATATTGTGAATGGCTCGTCAAAGCTCAGAAAAAAGTCCTTCGTCTCGAAAAATTGGTCTCATCGTCGGGAGACTAGGACACAACAAGAGGTTTATAGAAGCTGTTCGTCGAAATGAGAGCTTGACCAGGTGTTAGAAATAATAAGATATATCGGAGTGATTAATGGAGGTCGCCGTTGAGAACCATAAAAGAACTTGCAAGAACAAGATAGTGGACTTATGATTATGATGATGATGATAAGTGGCTTGTGACGTGGAAGAACTCATTTCCCATATGCCCAGTTGAATCTATCGCTTTGCACTCGTGAAATTTTTTGAGCCAGAGAATTTAAATCTTTACTCTTTAGGAAATATTGCATAATAAGATAGGTACTAAATCGGAATAATCATGAAACGAGAAGAGTAAAGGACCATGTTCAAAAATTGCGTTCAGTAGGTACTAAAAGGAGGCACATATAACTAAGAGGGTTGAGGTGGAGGTTTTCATCATTGGGACGTGGGTGGGATTGAAATGTAGACCATTTTTTATTCCTCTTATATAAATAGGACGAGAAACGTAATCTAATAAGTTGAAACTCACATAATAATTTCTTGGCGTGACGGACCAGTCTATCGGCTCGCAAATCCAATTGTAGGGACCTCCCCACGCCAATCGAAATCCCTGAAACAAAAGAGAAATTTTAGGTGGTAAAATAAGGTGTACATTCGAATATCGGTTTTGAGTAAACCATCCGGTATTTTTACAAAGGAAACGTCGCTGCTCGAAAATAAAGTTTATTAGCACTGACACGATAGAATCATTCTTCAGAGGTAATCATTTGCAACAGAAACCCCGAGGTGTACATCTGACAACTAGGGAACCGTTGGATATTTTGTTACAAGCAGTTCGGGTTCGCGGTTTCTCTATTAACTTGGGTGACTTTTGTCTTCCTTGTTTTCATTGAGTCTACCTCACACTTCCACGAATAAAAAATGAAAACCAGATTTTATGACTGTTGCTCTCACGTAAAACTTCTCTTCTTTGTTTAAATTTTTTCAAGTTGTACTTGTAGGTCAGACTTTTTTAGGTCAAGATGATTAAGCTCGTTCTCCTCCTACCATATATTCTAATCATGGTCAAGGTAACATCAACAGTCGTCTCTTGCCACTATTTATATGTAGGTAGATGAATTGGGATCAGAGTTGCAAATGTAGGTCAAGGTCATTCACTGACAGTAGAAAGTTGGTGAACAAAAGTGATTGACCAATCTCAGAGCCAGTTCACACTATAATAATTCACCAATCACTTCAAAAACCTGTAGCAGGACTCACAAATTTTATATGCAAGTAGCGACATTATGCTATTTGAAACAGTGTTATAAAGCACTCTTATTGATGTGAAGATGTAATTAGCCCCAATTATAAGAAAATGAGTTGCCCAGCTAGCCTACTCGATGCTGTGCGATGATGATTCGATTCAAATATTTTGATAATACATATAAAAAATAATTAATAATAGGTACGAGTACATGTAACACAGGTACCAACCAAAATTATTTGTGTTCTTACCTCGCAAAATATTCCTACATTCATAATAATCTGTACAATATTGTAAATCATCATAGTTGTTCGAAGATCGAATGCTCCGCGATTTCTCATCAATCGAGGTCCCCATTTGGTCACGAAATACACATATCCTGCCAAAATACTGATTAACGTAAGTGGCGAACCAACAAGGAACAAATCTTTACTTCGTGGATCTGAAATGAAAACAGAAAATCGTCACAAACGATAGCTTTATCAATATGATCAAAAGTGTCCTCATTCTTCCGTTTTCCCTCCTTATACCCCTCTCTTTTCCACTCGCCCTTCATTGCTCGTCAAAAAATAAAAATTGTAATTCTCTACGACTTTCATTTCCTATTAGGAGAGAGGCGTCGCGAAGACTATCCATTGGGGAAAAAAGAGGGGAAAATAATTCAAGTGATAGTTTCTTTTTACTGTTAGTACCGTACTTATAACTGTTTAGATTACTCGATTGACCAACTTTTGTGCTAATTTGCCAACGGACCTTGATCTTTCCAACTGTAAAATAAGACCAAGGGGCGCGAGTGTTTCCGTGGCGTTGACCTAGTGTTCGAAATCATTCGAAAAAGCTATTCTATACCACGCGATTTCGAAATCAGAACAGTCTGGCTATTATTCAGAGAAGAAGCGACTTTAAGGAACATTTCTGAACCATTGAGCATCGCTCTATTATTAGTTCTTAATATGAAGCACTCATTGCGTAATTAATTCAGCACTGCAATCATAATAATCATGTTTAACGGGGTCGCCAATGTATTGTATAGTTTGAAGAGTGAAATAGATTCGAATAATGCGATTTCGTCCGTCACTATCCACAAGTTGCATAATTATTCTAAGTAGCTAATTTTTCGGATGTCTGCAGCAGATTCTAATCAAGCTCACGTTTGTGTTCACGATAGGTCCAAATTAAACGGTGGGATGTTGCCTAAATTTTCACTCCAGAACTGGTTCACTCTACCTTGAAGCTATTTTTCCCGCTCCAGAGCCGGTTTCTTCTGCTCCATCTATGTTGGTACCCATGGCACATTTGTTTAGAACAAAATCTATTATCAAGACTTTATTGGCAACACCGATGAGGTACAGCATTGCATTATACAAGTATGTGCTGGCTTACTGCCCCTATTGATAATGGACTGGCGGCACTATATAAAAGCTGTGTGATGTTTTTGCCCACTAGATAAAGGAGCTACACTAAGGTTACTGTGACTACATCTTGGCAGCAGTTACCTGTAAAGTACCTACACTGTTTACATAAGCCTTGGATCGCCGCAAGTAGGAAGGTAAAGTAGCAAATAGCTTGCAGATGCGCAAACGATCCTCCAGAGTTGAACATGTTAACTTTGTAGCGAGCTAGCGTCTTTCAATTCTTGGTCGCTCGTGTAAACAAAGCTTAACGCGTTGCAAATATCACACAAAGAAGAATGCTCGATAACTGGCGGGAAAAAGGCAGTCGTTATGGGCTGGATTTTCGATGTTGAAATACCGGTGTGTCGATAATTTAAGATCGAGATTTCCAATCGCAATTACTCACTCCCATAAAAAATACACGGGGAGCAAAGATCAGTATGGTATTAATCAGAAATGAGAAACAATTCAGAGAAAAAAAGTTTACATTTACAATGCGTGAGATAATCGGTTTCTGAAAATAAACTTCTTCTCCCTATTTTCAATTGATATCATATGATCGGTTGGCTCCCGTGTTTTTCTCATTGGAGCAAATTTGCGACAGGAAATATTTCGGGTACTTCTGTAGCTGCAACCGATATATTTATCGCAGTTATCGATATATTTCTAACATCGAAAATCCGGCTCATTGACTCTGATGATGAATGGTATGCATTCAAAATGTTGATCAGTTGTTTCATTTGTAAAAATATTGTGAAATGCAGTACCAAAAAAAATTTGAAATTTTAAAGCGTGACCTTATTGACATTTTATTAAAAAAAAAAAAAAAACGGCGATAGTATCGTCGTTAGTTAAAGAAACTATCGGTAGTTAAAAAATTTTTCCTTTTCTTACCAACGAAATTGGTGAGAAATGACTGAAAAATAATGTGCGTCAGTTCAATTATTCAAGATCAATCGGACGATACCAGGTGTGTAATGGGAATGGCACCAAGTTTTTATGATTTTTTCCAGCCGCATCCATCACCTAGTAGCGAGATGCATTCCTGGACAGGCTTCTCAAAGAAATAATGATCAGGGGAAAGGTATCTATCCCATGTGTAGCATAGGTACTTTTTCCTTGATCGATATTTTTCATCTAAACTATCAATAGAAAAACAATCGGGACAATAGTAAGTTGGAAAAAATTTTGGGACTATCGATATCATGGAACTGTCGACTATCGCCCATCACCATCATCATTTAGGGTTGCGATGTTTTAAACAAATGATGTTTAAAACGTGTTTAAAACATACATAAAAATCAAATTTGTTTGAAACTTTTTTTTCCAATATATTAAAAACCTTGTTTTTCTTTCCATATTTTCATCATAATTCATCAATAAAAATGAATATTTGACAATTTTTCCGGGCTTGAAAAAGTGAAAAAAAAAAATTGAACGTTGTTTTAAAAGATGTTCAAAACCGATGATTAAACATTCAAATGTGTTTAAAACGATAGTTGAAACTCCAAAAAGTGTCCCAAACAATAATTGAATGATTTAAAACAGTTTCAAACATTGTTTAAATGTTTTAAAACAATGTTTAAATGTTTTAAAACAATGTTGAAATGTTTTAAAACAATGTTTAAATGTTTTAAAACAATGTTTAAATGTTTTAAAACAATGTTTAAATGTTTTAAAACAATGTTTAAATATTTTAAAACAATGTTCAAATGTTTTAAAACAATAAAACAATGTTTAAAACATTTAAAATGTGTTTTCAACATAAAATCAGTTTTAAACAGGAGAAAAAAAAAAAAAAATTGGAAATTATTGTTTTAATTTTATTCTTTCATTAACGAACATTTTTGAAATTTATTCAAACATTAAACAGTATAAAAGTGCCGTAACACGAAAATGAACGTTAACCACGTTAACCAACGTGTTTCTGTGAGAAAAAAACATGTTTTTTGCTTTTTTTTTCTGCAACTCTGCTATTATTGATAGAATCAGCTTGCAGCAAAGTAGGACGTCTACTTCGAACTGGGAATACTGTAGGTGCGCCAGAATTAATTGAAGAAAATTGATAAGGGGAGTATGTTGTAAAGTGATATCCCTAACACGTACATACGCGTAATATGAGTATTTTTAAGTTTTCTTCGAATTTCTTGAAACGTAGCTTTTATATGCGTTTTCCCAGTCCAACACATTACCATAGAAAGCAATTGTTACGCTTATTTTAAATGCATTGTAATTATCTTATTTTTCGGTCTTCATTACGATTTCTATAAAAACTTCGTCAATATCAATTGAAAGGCCTCTTCCTGAGGAAAAACTACAGATAGCGATGAAGGTACTGGAGAAAAATTAGGATTCGCTGTTATAGTAGTCATGCCTTGTTATTGACAACCTTGAGTGGGGAAGGTGGACACTAGCCACAATCATGTTAACGTCGCACTTCTTTTTCCCTCGATTTTGGACAAAAAAACGTCTTAATGTATTGCTTTTTTTGTTGTTCGTACGCTCACTACTTTATTTGTAGTACCTGAATGACCTCGAAAAAAACCCCTGCCTAATGCATAAGACTCTTCCTAAAATAAGTTATAAAGCTCACAAGTTGCTGAATAGATCGCTCCAAGTACAATGTTAGACTCTCGTTTGTGAGGTATAAAATGTTGAGAAAATATTTTTGAGTGAAGGAGAGGGGGCAAGGTGTTCGAAATTTCCCAAATAATGCTCTTCCATTGTTTACTCTCAAAATGACTTCCAGGTAAATTTTTAAGTACTCCCAGAATGGATTGGTGAATTCTCTTGGTTCTTGTAACAACCTTTATTTTGGAGGAATGTTTCAGTGGTGGAGTGGATGAATGCTCAAAACTCCAATCGATAGAAGCAGAAATTTATGAGTTTTCCTCTCCTCCTTAAAAGTTCAACATCTCCTCAATCTTGTTTCCAGTTGAGAAAGAAACAACTTGAAAATTTTTCTTAGTTATTCTCCTTGGAAGGAACAGGATTTACTTCCTGCTCAGCTATCTTACTTTTTCTATGAAAAATTTTTTTCTCAATTTTGTAGTTTTTTATTCAATTTATGTACAAGAAATTTAGCGAAAACAATTATAAGTGTGATTTTTGTTTAGAATTTCATTAGATAAGGGCAGAGCCTCTCTCAAAACGAGCGACGAGGTGAAAAAAATAAAAGTGGCTTTGTTCACAAAAAAATGCATTGAAAAGTAGTGATGTTCAAGTTCGAATTCAACGTGGTAGTGACATAGCTTGCTTTTCATTCTTTTCACAAACATTTAGGGGCATAATGAGAAATCCTTGAGCCTTAAATAGTTTGACTCAGGGAGAATTTGATTCTTATTGTCCGGTATCCCGGTGCAGTTTTCAAATGGATTTTCTAATCTTAATACAAATAGAATCTCGTTAAAGTTTCTGACCCCTATCCGCCTCTACTAGTATACATATCGCAACGACTTTAATGGGTTGCAGTGTTCTTGAAAAAGAAATCTCTTTCACATGTACATCGCTGTAATTTCTATCCTTCTAAAAATCTTGGCTCCCTCTGTGGTGGAAATTCTATCGAAACGACAATCTTCTCAATACGCCTAAGAAATCCGAATTTTCTAACCGCGCGGTCGCGGCCCTCTGTTGAAATAATAGTTTCAAGCAGTCTTCTTCTTGAACACGTCTACTTTATGGATTAAACTGTCACCGTTTCTTGACTCGCATCAGGAGGTGAACCTTATACAACGAGTCCTATCTGGAATGACCATAATACAGATAGAATTCAGTAGTAAGAAATTTATTTGAAACTGTGTCACCGCACATTGCCTTTTGTCGTGGACTATAATATCATATCTGTCGTTTCAATTATTCCGTGAACTATTTAGGCGAGCATTAGCTGTTCTAAGTTCCTATTAGCATTTTAATAACGCCGATAAAATGAATTTCTAATGAATCCACGCCTAACCTATCTTATTGTGTTATACTTCTATTATTCGCGTTTTTACACTATCGTTCTTTTACGCAGCTTTCTTCATCGAGCGGCTTTTCGTAGAAAAAGAAAAAGAGACGACGACCTCGCGTTGCGAAAAACCAACCAGAATTCGAAAGAATGTCGAAAATAGATCTGATGTGGAAAATTCATCGTCGGATATTTTATCTCTACACGAGGAGCGCGTGATTTACGAGTAAAGCGGTTTCCTCCGCTGTATAAATATGTCGAGTATATTTCAATAATTACGCAACGATTCGCCTGATCGACTTCACGACCATTTGATAAATTAAAATATAGGCTGGATATGTGAATCGAGAACAGCGGCGTCGATGCTTTCATATACATCGTGAGTAAGGAAAGAAGGAAAAAGATGGATAACTTTATACTCGTATAATATAGCAGTCAAAGAGGAGAAAACAAAAAAAAAAAATGATACGCGCGAGGTAAGAATCGTCGTCAAATTTCTTCAAATTTAGGACCGATCAATTTCATGTCAAAGACAAATCTATATTCTTAGGGTAAGATATATGGGCGTTTTAATTACACGCCTCGCCATAATTATTCTATAGCCAGAGGGCAGCTGAAAACTTCTCTCAAAATATATACAGAAATATAACCTGAATGACGAGAAAAGTTTTTACTATGATATTCGGAAGGAAAATTGTGTTTCGCTTTCTTCTCTATCTTCTTCTTCTTCTTCTTCTTCTTCTTCTTCTTCTTCTTCTTCTTCTTCTTTTTTTTTTTTTTTTTTTTGCTTCTTTCTTTCGTTAACTATCCGTTCTGACACTCATATATTTATATTCAAACAAACGAGTCGTTTTGCTGTTCGTTGAAAGTTTTCAAGAAAGTTACTGCAAACAATAGCCATGAATTTGAAATTAGAAAACATTTCACAGAAGTGCAAAAGAAACACGAATCGATGTTTTATTGACTATTATTTCGTAAATATACGGCCACCGCACCTCCTTCGTAATGAGGAGTAGAAATAAGTTCCATATTGAAGCTAGTTTTATGTGTGCGAACGACCGTAGAATTCCTAAGAATAAAAATTTATTCTCGCGTATAGAAAAAAAAAAAAATTGCAATTGTTTCGACGCCTCGCCTCTTGAGAAAAGTTTGTCCAAGGAATATATCCATACGGTCTCAATCGGTAGTACGATTTTGTTTATGACATACGTATTATACAAGTTGAATACACTTACAGCGAATGTGCAAAATTAGCGAGTTACCGTTCGAGTTTTTACTTGGGGTAAACTAATTGCAGAATTTTTGGTATAGGTTGAGATTCTACTCATTGGTTCCGATTAAAAAGAGGAGGTTGTGGAGGGAAAGGAAGATTATTCAAAGCGAATTTTGAGCAAACATCGCAGAAAATAAAAACTCACAAAATTTTTCCTTTTCCGTATTCCTTCTTCAACTAGGTTAATTGAAGCGGACAGGAAACTTGTTTCATGGAGTATTTTTCTCCCTCGAAGGTTGAAATTAGAGTAGGTCAGAGCTATTCCCCTCTTATAGATAGCTCAATGGTCGAAGCAATTGGTCTACAGTAGAAATCACGAATAACGATATCGCTTTTAGCGATATACCGTTTATAACAATCAAATTAGCGAGTCCTAGCTGCTATAGAAAAAGGATAATTCCCATCGCATTTAACGATAGACTGGATTTAACTATTCAAATTTTGATCCCCTTGGACATCGTTATATCCAATTCCTACTGTAATACACAGCATACTATGGACCTAAACTGACAGAGGCGAATGAGCGGAACAAGTGAGCCCGTGGGCCACTCAATCCAATACACAATAAACTAAACATAATATTATACTGAGCTAAAAAACTGGGCAAAGGAGTGGAGCGGGTGAGTCAGTCAACATATCAATAAAATAGAAGTTGATATGTTAAATCAGTTATATTTGATATACTAATATTAGTAGATATGTTGAATCGATACCAATATACGTACTTTTAGCTAGGGGTGTGCAACTAAATAGGTAAGATGTTGCCCTAAATGTGGGACAAAATTTAAATCATTTTAAATACTTAGGATATTATATTATGAAGAGAAATTAAAAACAACGGCTTCCTGAACAATGTTAAACAAAGAATGCAGGGAATTTGATCGATATGTTACAGTTAAAACCCGAAATCAGTAAATTCTAAAATTCACTAGTCAAAACTAGTTGCCACAAATGACTTTGGTCAGAACTAGTTTCGATTAGTTAACTCTAGAATTTACCTTGACCCTCAGCGTTGGAGCTAGTTTTAACTTGAATAATTTCAGGTAAAACTAGTTTTTACTAGTGAAAACTAGAATTGACTAGTAAAAAGTGAAATAGAGAAGAAATTATGATTGTCGGGGAACACTAGTTTTAACTAATGAAAACAAGAAGGGTGAATCCAATCAGTAAAATGAATTTCTTCCCTAGTACAAATGTAATTGCATTTTTATCAAGGGTGTTGGAGCAATTTTTTTTAGAGGCCTCCGGAACGAATACAGAAAATGACTCTCCGACTCCGGTTGCCTCCAGTGGACACGTTTGGAGGCGTCTTCTGACCTCCAAAGTAGTGTCTGGAAGTACCTCAAAATGCCTCCAGCGCAATTACTGAGATTGGAGAAAATGCCTCCGGAGGCACTGTCGAAGAAACCGAAGACGTCTTTGGAGACGCCTCCGAAGGCACTTGTAACGTTGATCAGTGTGACCAGATGTAGCATATTGGCCTACCAGTGTTGCCAGATGACAGATGATACTCACAAGGTGTATTTAAAACTTTGGCTTTTCTTTGAACCGAGCAGCGCTAGCATCAAAGTGGCTGAATGAGGGTTCGAGGAATAGAATACTGTTGAAAAAAGTGCCTCCTAAAGGATCTTTGGAAGCACCTCCAAGCCTCTCGGTGGAAGCAAGGTACCTCCGGAGGCAAAATGCTCCAGCCTCCAACATCGTGGTTTAAATCCTCACCATCTTCGCCTCATTGGAGGCGGAGGCAAGGTAGGCCTACCTCCAGAGACAAAATGCTTCCAGCCTCCAACACCCTTGAATTTTTATTTTTCACAAAGCTTGTTTGTACTTGAATGGTGTGCGTCAATTAGTCACTGTTAGATTTGCTCTTGTAACGTTTATAGACCGACGAATTCGTATGATGTATGGTTTAATGTGTGAATTAAGGAAGAAAAATTTAGAACTTTTTCGTATATTTTATTCCAGTGTGAGCTACTTATCCTCAAAGTTGAGCAGAACTACCAAATATCTATCAATTTGACCGAAGTATGTCTGGAAACACCATCACCTTTTGAACTCGAACAATTTCAATTCATTTCAGTCATAACTAGAATTTACTGATGAATTCAAACAATTTTTTTTATTCTAGAATGAACTAGTCAAAACTAGTTCTGACTAAAGTCATTTGTGGCAACTAGTTTTGACTAGTGAATTTTAGAATTTACTGATTTCAGGTTTTAACTGTAACATAATTATATATAATATATTATAATATGACCCACTTTTCTAACTAGACATACAATGCTTTGTACACCCACTGGCTTTCAATGAGCCAGATATGCAATGCATCAAACACCATAAGTACCTCCTATTGTATATAGCTCGAGTCAAAATTGTTCACAATCCCACTCCTATTAATAAGGAACCTGTTCTATATTTATTTTGATTTTTTTAAAGCCATCCAACGTCCAATGTCTAGCCAAAATGGACTTGAAAATTTTTGCTTCTTTATTTAATAAATTAATTTATTAATTAATTTTATGTATTTATTTATTCATTTATGTATTTATTTATTTATTTATTTACTTATTTATTTATTTATTTATTTATTTATTTATTTATTTATTTATTTATTTATTTATTTATTTATTTATTTATTTATTTATTTATGTATTCATTTATCTATTTATTTATTATTTATTCATTTATTTATTAATTATTTATTTATTTATTTATTTATTTATTTATTTATCTATCTATCTATCATTTATTTAGTTTCTTTCTTTCTTTCTTTCTTTCTTACTTTCTTCATTTGATAGGAAGGCGAGTCCCCTATCATAGATATCTTGGAGATTTGATTAATTTTTTAATTATTAAAATTACTTAATTATTAACCAATTGAATTAATCAATTGAATAATTAATTTAGTTTCTTCCTTCCTTCCTTTATTTATTTCTGTTCTTTCTTTCATTTTTCTTTCTTTCTTTATATGATAACAAGGCAAGTCTCTGATCATACATATCTTGGAAGGTCAAAATTTTGATAGGGAACAGGTAAAGGGACTTGGAAAATTTTGAATCAACTTAGTTCCACAATACACTACAGGTTGAATTGATAGTGCGTTTTGTATTTATAGCTCAAGATTAGAAATCTTTTCAAGTGTTTGGCTAGACTTCCAAGGCAAATTTCTAAAAAAAAAAAGAAAACAGAGAACTTGTACTCTGTTAAAATGATCTTCCTTCATTGGCTCTGTCAGAACGTTTTTTAATTTCTTACGGTCATATATTTTTCAAGTCATTTTAAAAATTCAGAGCACTCGCTCTCCTCAAGCCCATCATCAACTGGGAAAGACGGCAAATATTTCCCCAAACAACCTAAAAGGTTTCCTAAGAGTGTGCTTGAGTTAGTTGGGTATGACTTATACGTAGTCAGCAAGAAGGGACTGCTCATGTCACGTTTCTCTAAGATGTCACAGATCTATCTGGATTAAGCGGAATTTCAAACATTTCTGACTTTGTTCTTTTCTCAAAAGTAACAATTGTTTATTGCCTTCCACAAACAAAGATACAAAAATATTCAAATTCTTCTAAGATTTGCTTCTTTTTTAAATTTTTGAAGCATTTCCTTTACTCATAGAGTGTATGATCAAAACTCTTTTTGGCATAAATATAATTTACGTAACAAAAATGACGTGACAAGTTGATGACGTCCTGTACTTGTAAGTGAATTAAAAAATTTTGTGCCTTCCCTTTAACACATAAAGAGGTAGTCTAATATAAATATTGAGATAGTTCACAAGTATAAGTCAGTCTAGCGTACAGAACACTAGGTTAGGATCAATCCCCATACACTAGGCTAAATGACTTTGGAGCAGCTTTTACAGCTGCTTCTACGTCTTCTTTGTTCTGTATACTACACTGGGATGTAGGTCGGCGCTTTGCATACGTATTCTCCTACGTGTTATCGAGTTGGTAGTATTTTTAACATTGCTCTTATGGGTGTTGCTGGATCGAAATTATCATTCTACATTCCCCCCTCCATATATAGCTCGAGAGTCGAAATTCTCCTAAGTCCCCCTCCTATCATATATAGCTCGAGTCTCAAAATTTTTCTAAGTTTTTGGTTGGACGGCGGACGGCGAACGGTAGCTCGAAAGTCAAAATTCTTCCAAGTCCCCCCCCCCCCCTATTATATATAGCTCGAGACTCGAAATTCTTCTAAGTCCCGTAACCTAACCTAACCTGCGGACGGGACGCGGACGCGGACGTTTTCTGAGGATGTAATCTCCTAACAAAATGGATAGCGGGTTCCCCGCTAATAGAACTATGACACTCGTAAGGAATGAGCACAACTTCTTACAGAATCTAGAATGATAGAATTGGGGAAACAACAGGGTGAACATAAGAAGGAATGCATTAACAGTTGTAGGAGTGTACGCCACAGAAGAAGGGCGAGAGGAGGCTCAATGGGGGTTATTTCAAAAAATTTGCGTGCGCCGTGCACTGCGTAGCGTCCGGCGAAAACTGACCTACCTTAATAAAAAATTTTGGCTTGGGAAAATTTCAACTCTTGAGCCATAATGTATTACAATAGGAGGAGGACTTGGAAAAAATTCGACTTTCGAACCATAATATATATATTGATAGGAAAGGGACCCAGAGGGATTTCTGTTTTCGAGCCATAGTATATGCTAGTAGGACTAGAACAAATTTCGACTTTCGAGCCGTATTAAATCATAGGAAAGAGACTTTGGTTTTTCAATACCAAAACCCATTCGGTCCATAGAACAGACTCCCTGCGTTCCTCGTTTAACTTTCAAATCACAACCTAGAAAAGAAACTTGAAAAAAAAAAGAAAAGAGTCAATGCAGCAGTTCGAATTGATGAGACAAGATATCGCGAGTTTTCGTCCAAAATTTTTGGTTTCGATAAAGCTTATTTATGGGAATTGCGGCCTTGAAGAGCTTGAGCCTCAAAATATTTACTACCTTCGTACCGATGTCCAATTTTATCTTTTGCCATAACTACACTTACCAAAGAACATACATATATTTGTACATATATAAAGAATTCTAAATAAGTAATCCATTATGTAAGAAATTACCTGTGAGCTCCTCGTTTAGGTAGTGATAGAATTGTACAATTCTCTCCACCGTCGTTCCCATGTTCAATGACACTTTCTGTAAGTTGAAAGAAAAGAGATGAATGCTGTAATTTTTCAGTGTGAATCATTTTAGAATAAATATACTCATATATTGAGAGACAGAAAAAGCAAAATAAAAAGAAGGGACACTATGATCTAAATCTAAAAATGACATTTTGCCTACTCCTAGATAATGGTGAAACCTTCCCGAATTATACATATAGGGCTCTTCCTCCAGATCATATTGCATACTTGTTTGCCTGATTCTTATCGTAATGATACTTCGTTTACATTGATCTCATGGTAGGGGAATGGATATGCTATTATTGCAGATTCAATTCCCCTGCCATAAGATCAATGTAAAGCAAGTACCATTACGATAAGAATCAGGCAAACGAGTATGCAATATGATGTAGGGGAAGAGCCCTACATTATTCGAAACGATAAATCATCTCGGTGGCTATAAAAATCATTTCGAACTATCTTCTTCATTTTTTTATTTTTTTATTTGAAGACATACTCGTATTGTCAATAAACGGGAGAGAAAAGAGCTTAATTTGTGAAGAAGAAACCAAGGATAAAATCTCAGCTGAATTTCTACAATTTCAACGTATACTAATGTAGATTCATTAAACAACTCGTACGTATCAGAAGTCCGAGTACTTGAGCATGAGAATTACGTGTACATTTTCCTCGTTTGTATAATCTGCTCTCTTTTAGGTCGAAGTAGGTGCGAAGGTATAGAGCTAAACGTCTTGGAAACAAATGTATAGAACTCAAGTTGACGTATATATCTTAATCTGTTACTTGTACTCGATCTCTCACGTTACATTCGGACGTGACTTATGTAGGGTAGCGAATTATATATACGCCTTATACGGGTTGTGCACGTGGTTTATCAGATGACTAATAAGTTCGTGGTTTCCAAAATGGAGAGATATTTAATCTTTTCGCAAGTTCTAATCCTCGATACGTCGTCTTTGGGTTAATGTATAAACTTACTCTTTTCTTTTTTTTTTTTTAGGTGACAAAATTCACAAGTTTACTGAAGAATTAAGAGTTGCAATCTTATAGTAGCACAATGGAGTAGAAGGCCACGGTTCCTTTTTTGATGATGATTTTTCATATTCATTTTATAATTTTATTCGTCCCTTAACTTATTGAGATACGTATGCTTTGTATTTTATGTCTGAATCGTGCATTGCTTGAAGAATGTGCCCCTGATGGTTACAAAATAGAGACACGATAATCGATCTTTGTCAAGAACGCCAGTAAAAAATATGCAACAATTTTGACATTTTAGTCGCAAGGTTGTCGATAGCCGGTAAAGAGTATTCAACAATATTTCTTCAGTCTGCGATAGTCCGAAGTCTACGCTTCACCAAAATACCTCAAAGCCTTCCCCTCTACATAGTAACTTTTCATTCATAACCATCAGAAATCCGGTCAAGTGCTTCTTACCTTTTTGAGAAAAAAGATAAATTGGGTTCGAAGTGATATGATCTTTTAAGTTACAGCTACTCATAATGAAAAGAGGGTTACTCTAACGAGTAAAACTAAAAGATGCAAAATACTGCAGAATGAAAATTGACACGAAGCACTTTCAGTTACAAAACCACCATCATCAGCAAGAAAAAGAACGCAAACGCTGTCACCAACCTCCAGAAAAGAAAAGAAAAATTATTCATCGAGTTGTGACTCATAATCATAAATAAGCTCTCCTGTTCAGCACAACGACACCACCTGTATTCTTATGACGAATTATTGAAATGTGCTTCAAAGTGGTGCGTTTAAGATACAAATTGTTCTTGTGGAGAAGTACTTCTGAAGCCTTCTGGAAGCCGTGCCCGTTAGCAATTAGATGGTCGGCGTATGCCGAATTTTCCATCCTACCCTTCTCCCAGGCTGTCATGTGTTCATCAACTTTTAGTCTTCAGCTGGCGACCAGTCTCTCCCATGTAAACGCCCTACAATCCCTGCATTCTAACCCATACACCCGACTCTTCTCATTTTCAGGAATTCGATCTTTCAACCTGACAAACAACCCTTTGACAGTAACAGGGTTGTAGAACGCAGGCCGAAGGCCGAAAGAGCGACGGGTCCAAACTTCCCCGAGAATGGTAGCCTAATCCATCGCAATTTCTCGCGACTCATAGTACGGGGGAAGGAAGTGGTAGAGTCGAGGAATTTCCTGGTGAGCTTTCTACGCACTATCGCGTCTATGTCCAACTGAATCTCGTGTCCTCTGACTAAATATTTTATGGTCATTAACTCCTCTTCGAAGGCAGTTCGACTAAGAGCAATATCTGTAAGTCTATGGACTAATCTGTCAAACGCAACATATTTATGGGCAACAGAGCAGAATCCCGATAAACCAAATCGACCATCACTAAATTGTTGATATTGGTTGGTTTTTGGTCCTACGACTGAAAAGAGACCAAATATTATGGAACCATCAGAAAGTGGTTGATTTTTAGTAAATTTTTGAGATAAATCCACCAAACTTTGCCTATTCATTTCAGTTGATTGTTGGTCTGATATTATTCCTACTAAATTTTGACCATAATTTTTGGTGCGGAATACACATTTCGACCCATTTTTGGTCGTGATATTGTCAATACAGAATGAAATTTTTCCTCATTTCTTAGTCTAAAATTGATATTGTATTTATTACTCAATTTTGACTAAGATTTCTAGGCAGATATTTTGGGAGATACCTTGATCCATTTTGAGTAGATTTTTCTTCAACATCCATCAATAAATTATTTTTACTCCCTTTTTTGATTTAAAATGAGTATTATGGGGCGAGCCGCATAATCACCTACACAATTTTCACCAAAATTTCCAGTCAACTTTTCGACGGATATCTCTAGGACATATCTTGGTCCATTTTCAGTCAACTTGTCCTCAACATCTACCAATATTTTACTCTTTTTTTTTGGTCTATTCTCATGCAAACCGTAGTCACTCAATTTCGCCCAAAACTTCCGGTCAATTTTTTTTTTTTTTTTTTTTTTTTATTTTATTTTTACGAGCACTAGAGCTTCACGAGGGCTATTGGCTCGGCGTTACAAAAGTTATGAATATTATAAATAACACATGAGAAAGGGAGGTTTTAAGGAAGTTGGTAGAGTAACGGAAAGTGAGGAAGGATAAGAGGATGGAATATAATGTCGAGTGTAACTGTTTCAGGTAATGGTGTGTAAAAGTTTACAATGTGTGTATGTAGAAGGTTGTATAGGTATAGTCGATGTATGTGTTCAGATGTGAGCGTAAAAGTCAGTTTGTCTTAGGTAATGTAGGGTATTCGAAATGATGTCCTGGTTGTTTTTGAGTGCTTGGGTGAGTGAAGAGGGGGTATCCGAAGAAGAGCGAATGGGTAAAAGTCTGGGGCATGAAAAAAAGTGTTCCACTGTTAATTTGTCTTTTTGACAGTGGGGACATGAGGGAGGGGTTAGGATGTAGGGACTAATGAGGTGGGCGTGAGTAATTTTTGTGTGACCAATTCTGAGACGAGAGAGAATTAATTCTTCTCTTCTTGTGTTTTGATCTTGAAATGAATCAATTGTCATATTGCTTGCAAACTCGCATATAAATAAAGATATTTAAAATAAAATCTAAAATAAAATTTGAAATTTAAAAATCAATATTCCTAATAAGCAAATTGTTTAATGAATTAACATATTCTACTAATAATAAAAATATTAGATTTATCTGTATATATATATATATATATATATATATATATATATATATATATATATATATATATATATATATATATATATATAATTTAAATTTTCTTGATATAGTTTATTTAATTAAAATCATTAATTTTGTTTTTTAGAATTATTTATTTGATAAAAATATTTATATTCATTTCTAATGATTTATATAAAAATCATTATAAAAAAAGTAAAAAAATTGAAACTAAATAACTTTTATATCTCATTTAATTTATTTAATGAATATATTTGATCCTCTAAAAAAGAATTGATAAAAATTATTTAATAATTTCAATGATTTTAAATAATATTCAAAACTTGTAATCATATTGAACATATTCATTTTTTTGTTCAATTTTACATTCAATTAATTGAAAATTATTAGGTTTATTTATGACAAATAAAAAAAATAATTATTAAAGAATAATTTTTTAATTAATTTAAATAATAAATTAACACAAATTAAATTGATAAAGAATAATAATAATTATTATTATTATTAATAGATCAATTAAATTATAATAAGTAAATTTAAATACATAAATAAATAATGAATTTAGATTCATTTTAAGAAATTATTTAAATTAATTGATTTAAGGTGAATTGATATGAATCCATGATAAAGTCCACAAATTTCTCAACATTGTCCATAAATAATTGAAGGTATAATAATTAATATTGTAATTTCAGACCAAAATCGCACTCCTCTCAATATAATCCCGCTAAAAAGATTGCTATCTTCATTCTTTTCTTCTCTCACTTGAGGGAGGCTTAGATATAGACTGGTTTTTCCCGTCAAGAATGGTGGTCTATTAGTATCACTTGACTATAGATCGTTTTATGGCGTCTCTATTGCCCAAACTTGATTATTCTGCTTTGTCAAAAGTGGTCTATTTGTAGTGGTCCGTTAATATCGCTTGAATGTAGGCTACAACAGACTATTTTAATATCGCCTACATTGCTCAGAAATCGACCAATCTTTTTCGTCAGAAGAATAAAAAAAAAAAAAAAAAAAAATCCGCTTTTTCTAATTATGGTGGTCTGTTGACACTGATTGAATGTTGACCATGAGAAACTATTTTATATTGTCAGGGTTCCCTTCGACTGTTTTTTTGGTCAAAAATGGTCAAAATATAGTCAATTGCAGAGGAAGTATGGACAATGACTGAGGATAGACCATTTTATGGTACCTACATCACTTGCAGATCGACTAATTTTTTCCATCAAAATTTTGTCCAAGTGGTATAAATGTGGTCTACATATGGTAGGGAAGAGCGGAAGTAAATCGACCGAAAAAGTTGGTCTATTATTAGTCACTCATCAGAGCGCCCGCTCAGTCTATTTTTGGTCAACATCTACTCAAAATCAACTGAGATATTTGGTCGATCTGGTTTATCGGGATGACGACCCGTGGGCTAAAACATCGGTCGACGTATCTTTTCTATAAATCTCAAACTCATGGATCCCGTTTTTTTAAGAGACAGTAAGATCCAAGAAGCTTATTGATGAGCCACCAACTTCCAAAATAATTCTTATGAAAGGGTATTGATTGTTTAGATACGTAAAAAACTCTAAGCTGAGGAGAGAATTTCGAGAAATTTGCCGTGCGCCGTGTGTGTAAAAAATCTACATACGCAAACATTTTCCAAGTCTAATACCCCCTCCCCCAAGTTCCAGCGGTAAAAATAGTCCAAATCCAAGAAAGTTCAAAATTTTTCCAAGTCTCTCTCCTATCACCATCATCAAGAACATTTTTTTTGAAAATTACGGTGTTACAAAAATCGGATGCGGACGCGCTCGCGCTTGCGTGCGCGCCCACTTTTTGCGGATCACCTAGAAAATTTATATGATATTGGCAACATATTTTGTACTGCAAAGCAAATAACTGATAAGCGAGAGTATTTCGATTTAAGGGTTACTTTTTACTCATTGCTTGTATAAAGCACGCGCAATACGTAATCTGAATTAAATATTCGTTCCTAATTTGAATTAACATCATCTCTTGACAAAGTTCATAAATTATGCTATACGTGTCTTCTTAACTGCAAATCATACCTTGTCCAATACAATAATGATGACCGAAAATTCCTAATACCGTGCTATTAAATATGACGAACAAATTTACTATACCATTGTAGTACGCAATAACTTATGAATCATAAAAAAAAAAACAATCCTTAATTTCCATTCCTCGAAATTTTTTCGAGTAAAAAGAATTGAAAGAATTCGGTAGAGCTATATCGTTGCAATAAAGATAGTGCGTCATGTTACAAAACTAATAAATAAATAGAGTTCAAGTGGTGCAATAATAGTTTTTTTAATACCTAGAAAACTCCGAAAAAATTTGTGCGTCTCCAACTGTTTCGTAATCCTTCTTTTTTTCAGGCGATAGTCGGAATATTTTCAAATCCCACTTATAACACAAAGAAAAAGAAAAAAAAAGAAGAGGAGAAAGGGAGAGGGGGAGGGAGAAAAGAGAAAAATTTTTCCTCAAAGCTGAACAATGGGGTAGATCAGTTTCGGCGATTAGTAAGACGCAGAATTCTCACGATTTTCCCTCTTTCAAAGAACAAGTACCCTAGCTGTATAATATTAACGTATGTTATCACACCGCAGCCTAAGAGGAGGAGGGGAAGCTTGGACAGGTTCTACCCTTAGAGCGGAATGACGAATAAGCTCATTAGTGATTTTTTCAAACGTGACGCCACCAACATCTAGACAAAATGTAAGAACACGATTGATTATATTCCTCGACTGGACCAGTGGGACACTGAGCTTTACAGCCACTTCTCTCAAAGAGCAGGTCTATCAAATGAGTGGCCTTGCTAGCCTGATATTAAACATACTAATGGTTATTTGCAATTAAAATTTGACATTTGGATCAACCGGTCAACTTATTGTTGCAATAAAGCTGAGCACTGAGTATAGTTTGATAAAGAACAAAGTTCAGAGAGTGGACCATGAGCCGGGACAACGAAATGTGGGAAAGATTGGAATTCATGAAATAAAAATTTAATCAACAAATTTGAACGATGTGGATCCACTGTGTACATCCAACTTCTGTGCCATGATTCTTGGTTCAATTTTTTTCCGATTTATGCTGCCTGATTGATTTTTGTTCCCGAAAAGCTAGAATATTTTAACAGCACCTGATAGAAGAATTACACTTTTTGCGAGGCCAGTTTAGAATTCGTATAGAATACTTCAAATCCTAAGGGAGCTATCTAAAACTACGGGGCTTCGTTTTTTGAAGATTGTATCCAGTTTTGTTGGCTCTCACATCCGAGAAAATTTATTTTCAATTATGGTGATAATAATCACACACGTTCAAGAAATAGGCTGAGAGATAAATAAAAATTGCGTCATATACAACAGTTAGCTGCGATCAATACTGATGTCAAAATTCCTAAAATTCCCAATCTTATAAATAGGAGTATACGAGTAATTTAATTACTTTTCACTATACTGTATGAGGAATTTTCAAAATTGTGGTCCTCGTCATGCTTTGAATAAATTTTGGATTATGTACGTCTCGAGTATTCCTCTGCAGTGGAACCCTTATTTTTAAAAAAAGTGACCAATATACCTGAACAATTTTATGGTGTCTTTCTTGAAAATCATGTGCCAGTTTCGATAACTAGTTAAACCTAAACGATCCGTTGTTTCAAGTTCACGCGAAGAAATAAAACCTCTCGACAATCCGCGCGTTCATTCTGTCATGTGACTTTGACGCGCAATTGCTGTAATCTAGTCAACTTAGCGTTATCTTGACATCTATAGATACGAGTATAACCCGACTGTTTAGGGCAAGTAAAACGGTATAACAGTCAGTACATGATCACGAATCGTCAGATACAAAATCGTTTCTAAGTTCGAAAGAGTCGTCCAGCAATGTTTCCGAAACAGATTTTCATTGTTTTCTCCTTTTTGACTGTATTAATTTTATTGAAAGCAGAACACAAGTTTGTTGTCCTAATAATGATGAAACTAATTGCTTAGTTCAAGAGTCGGGCTCCAACTGTGATGGTGAGGAAATTTGTTGTAAACTAAACGCAGGAGGTCCTGGAACCCTAATTAATGTAGCACTGTTGAATTGTGTCAAATTAGGATAGAAGACTTGATTTGACCACAAATCAGTTTTCAACAAAATTTACTGTGCTTGTACAATCTTCATTATTACGTTCATGGATTGCTTTCATTACGACCGTGTCTGTATAGAACATCTGAATAAAATAATATTTTATTCCGAGTATTTTTCAGTACAAATTAATTTTTTATTCAATTTAATGAACCAATCTCTAAGGGCAGATACACGTTACTGATATTTTGAATGAATAATGTTGATCAGGAGCGCATTCAAATCTTTCAGTTTTCAGACGTATTCCTTTTTTATAGATGAGGCATGATTGACTTTAAAAATATCCTTTCATATTTTTGAATTGAGGATTCTAATATCTCAATCAATTAAGTTAGAAAGGATTTCACTCATGGCTCGAGCTTTTCCTCTTCTTTTCCCTATTTCACCTCTTACTTAGGGTAAGGTATGCCACGTTGACACAATTTTCACATTTTTGCTCATAACGACTGAAATTTTGTTTTCTAGCTCATTATCAAAATTATCATATCAAATTCACCCTTTTATAATTGTGGTAGAATTTGCCAGGAGATCCACTCACTAGAAGAGTATGAAATTTTCAAAAGAAAAAATTCCTTTTTTGTGTCATAGTGGCAACTCCACTTGCCACAATGACACATTGGGTTGTCACGATGACACCCATTCAAAATGCATACATGTTGAAGTTGCCACGACGACACAGAAAATGATTTTGGTACTGCCACATTGACACACCTTCAGGGCCGTAGTTAGAAATTTTTCTAGGGGGGTCAAGATGGGGCAAGAATGAAATGACAAATATGGGGATAAGGAATGATCACGAAACAGAAAACAAGTGACTTGATGACAATAGAGAAATAATGACAAATTTTTCTGTGTGCACAAGTACGTGTATAATATGTATACAGTACCTATATGAAAAAGACATTCGCGGAAATATTTGACATAAATTATTTAAAATTATTGTAACTTTCTTTTTTTACTAGAGTTGAAAATTCGTAGGAATGCATCGTCCGTGATAGCTTTTAAATAGTTATTTTCGTGTGCTAAAACAGTTAAACGGTCTTCACGATTAAATAGCATACTTCGTCGGTAGGACAACCGATTTTCGAGGGTTGAGCACATTTCTATCATTTTTAATAGGGGGGTCAAAATAAAATGCCAGGGGGGTCATTGACCCATTTGCCCCCCCCCCCCCGTAGCTACGGCCCTGCACACCTTACCCAAATCATTTTCTGTGTCGTCGTGGCAACTTCAACATGTATGCATTTTTATACGTGTCATCGTGGCATCGAGGAGTGTGTGTCATCGAGGCACTAAGACCAAAAAGAAATATATTTGCGATATTGTTCAAAAGAAAGAAGATAATCCTTCGCTAAATGATTCAAATGATAGAGCTCATGAATACACGTAGTTCCATATTTATCTCATTTACGTAGCTCAATAATTTATCCTAAAAGTGAAACGTTGAATAATTCTACTTGCAACAAATTTCATCATCTGAAAATGGTTAATCACAATTTCTGAAAAAAATATACAACTAATACTGCCGACTGACTGGATAGACCATGGCTCAACACTTTTACCGTAACTCTACATCAAGATTTGATAGATAGCGCTCCTTTTTGGACCAAAAATGGCGGGTGAGTCATCGTGGCATACTTTACCCTAATTATGTACTTTTCAAGGTTCCTATAATTTAGGTAAAAGTATGACAACTTCTTATCATTTCTTGATCTTATCTTCAAAAAAGGAACAACAGAAGATATACCGTTCTCAGAAATTAGAGGATTTTATGAAGACATCAGTTAATAGGGAGCCAAAACTGAAGAAGAAAGAATTATGATCAAATTTAAAGAGCATACTAAATTAATTGCGAAAAATAAATGTTTGAAAAAATCAATCGGTCCCACTGTGTTAAACAATACGAAAGCCGCAAAAATAAACACGTAAGGTTCAGAAAGAAGTTCCAGAAGATCACTGTCTCGTATCGCACAACATAATAATCGTATCGGACGTACTTAGGCACAGTACAGGTAATACAGATGGTACTCAAAGATGAGGTACATTTCTTTTATTTCGCACATAAGGAAAATTTAGCCGACGGTCATTATTGCAACCGACCAAGAAAAGAAAGAAGATTGTCATTCACCTGATGATGTGCCGCACAGTCGATACGAAACACGTGTTGTGCGTTTTAAGATTAATTTTTCCATTAAAAATTTTTCACACGTTACGTGATCGTAATTAAATTTATTTCTACATTATTATATAGCGCTCAACATTTTTGTAATACGATTTCGGTAGGTCCTATCATAGCTCTTAACATTTTCGTAATAGGATTTCGTGACCAAACCTGAAAATATCCGCACAGAATTCAACTTTCTCAGAATAAGGAGGGTGGTAAGGCCGTCATAAAGTCTATATTTTTGGAGGGAGGGATTGGAGTGATATTTTGTAACAACAATGCCTTCTTAGTGGGGAGCCCACTACCCCTTTTGTTGTGGGTACTATCAGAAAATTTCGCGAGCGGTCCAAGGTTGATGACGTCACGGAGAGGTTAGAAGAATTTCTACCTCTAAGCTATATATGATAGGAAGGGGACTTGGAATAATTTCTGCCTCGATGATATTGGGAGACTAAGGAAATTTTCGTCCGCGATCGCGAGCGGTCCAAGGTGGTTGATGACGTCACGGAGAGGAGTTGGAAAGATTTCACTCTCGAGCTATTATATATATGATAAGATTTTCTATATGTTCTACTTTTTGAAAGACCTTCCGCAGTGGAATACGGGTCTTGCGGGTTCCCCGCACGCGGCATCCTAATTTTTCTTATTTCTAATTATTTTTTATTTTCAATGATCAGAGTTGTCAACTGAACAAATTTTCGCACAATTTGCTTTTCTCACAAGAAGAGAGCTCGCCATCCGGTTACGAGAGCTTAGAGGGTCCCAGACGAAGTCATACTGAAGCGAGTAATACAATCGGAGTAATTTACAAATTTAGCCACAGAATTTTAACGATGCCGGAGCGCTTTCGATTAAACAATCATTGTCAACGGGGACTGGAAAGCGACTGAACCAACTCCGGCTGTAAACTAGAAACATACGAGGAAAACAGGATTGAACCAGCGAGTCATCACGACGTGAATCATACTCGTAAACTAGTTCAATCAACCCTTCATCAGGTATGTACCTGTTGAGCACATTAAGGTCGTCGTTACTTAAATGACGGATTATTTCGATGTGTTTTAACGCTTTTCGCTTCGAATACGCGTTTTCTCCATAGAGGAGGACCTCGGACCCCTCTTTAATGCTATGGCCGCTAGTGATTAGATGGTCCGTGAACGCCGATTCACCTATATTCTTCTTTTCCCACGCCTTCCTATGTTCAGCGATTTTAATTTTCAACTGACGGCCTGTCTCGCCAATATAAATTCCGTTACAATCCTTACACTTGACTTTATACACACCACTCCTCTCGGCCAGTTGGATGGGGTCTTTTAGCCTAACCAATAAACTTTTTATGGTATTGGGGTTGTAATACACAGGCCGAAATCCGAAGGGGCGTAGGACACGACTCAATTGAGATGAAAACTGCCCCAAGAACGGAAGCCTAGATCCAATGCTCTCTACTGTTTAGGGCCGTATTGCGGGGGAGGGAGGTGGTGGAATCGAGGCATTTCCGAGTAACTTTCCTTTGGATCGTAAGGTCAATGTCTAAGTTCACTTCATTCACTCTGGCCAAGTGCTTGATAGTTGATACCTCTTTTTGGAAGGCTGACTGATTGAGAGGAATACTAGTCAGTCGATGGATTAGGCTGTTAAATCCAGCATATTTATGGGCTACAGGGCAAAAAGATTTTCCGTGGACAGTAATATCGGTCGCAGTATCTTTCCTGTATGTGGCGAATTCATGGATACCGTCTCTATTACAAATCGTCAAATCCAAGTAATTAATAGATGCGCCACCGATTTCTAAAGTACATTTTATAGAAGGATATTGATTATTTAGATACTGGAGAAACTCCAAAAGGAGCTCTCGGGGACCAGTCCACGTACACAACACATCGTCGACATACCTATGCCAATAATAAATCTGATCTAAATACGCACTGCCAGAGGAGAACAAATCGAGCTCAAACTTAGACATAAAGACCTCCGAAATGAGAGAACCCAAAGGAGAACCGATGGGTATTCCAACCTCTTCAGGAAACTCAAAAAACTTGTTATCGAATTTGCAATAATTGGGAGACCAACAAATATTGAGGAGATTGAAAAATTCACCCAATTCTTCATGGCGAACATTTGTTTGAATCAAAAGGTCTCCCATATGTTGCATGGCGGTTGCTCTGGGGATATTGGGGAACAGGCCGACCACATCAAATGAACACAGGGTCGATCCCAGCGGAAGAATATTATCCTTAAGCCTATCAGCCAAGGAGACCGAATTTTTCACCGAGTAAGGTGACTCATGGTCAACTCTCGATTTAAACCATCGGTCCAAAAATTTCGCCAGAGCGTACGTGGGGGAGGACACAAAGGATACGACCGGACGCATCGGGTTATCTTTTTTATGGACTTTTGGTAGCCCGTACAAGAGGGGAGGCACAGGGTTGGGCTCCAGGAGTAATCTTTTTAGCGAGGGCGTTTTAATAATAAATTCACACTCGTTTATCACACGTCTAACTTCTTTTACGTGTTTAGGAAAATTGAAACTGTCGTTTTCCTTAGCACCACACTGGCCGAGAACGTCATAGACCTTGGAGACGTAGGAGGACTTCTCCATCACGACAATGACATTACTTTTGTCAGCCTTCGTGATGATTAAGCCCTCCTCCCTGACCCTCCTCTTTAATCCCTTAATCACCTCAATTGCGTAATTGTTTATACGAGGGAGGGGGGTATTCTGTGGCTAAATTTGTAAATTACTCCGATTGTATTACTGACTTCGTCTGGTATATCTGGTCATAAATTGAGAAACCGCATTGATTCTAGCTTAGAGGGTGTTGGAAAATCTAAACTTAAACGGAAGAAAAAAAAAAAAAAAAAAAATTTGTAACTTGGTCATATTGTAGTATTATTAAATTTTCTGGCATAGCCAAATAAATGAAAATCATGTTCCATGTCTTTTATATTTTATCAGTCATCATGAAATATTTCAGTCTAGGCTTCTACTAGGTCGAGTGTTCGTGAGATATTATTCGTTTACCCCTTTACCTATCTTGGCGTCGTATAAGTCTTGTATGAGAAATATTTTGAGGTATCAACTTTCGGTGGGGCGAACGAGCGATCTCGCTGTTGTATTGGAATGGTATGAGAAAATTCAAGTCTTCTATGAGAAATATGAGGTAGCGCGAACTCGCTCCGCTCGTTCGCCCCCTGTCTCGCTGTTGTATTGGAATGGTATGTGACAATTCAAGTCTAGGGGACTTGGAAAAATTTCGACTATCCAGCCTTTATTATTTAAATATTTAATTATTTAATTATTTAATATTATTTATTTATTTATTTATTTATTTATTTATTTATTTATTATTAATTCTTGTACTAGGTCAAGTGTTCGTGAGATATTATTCGTTTACCCCTTTACCTATCTTGGCGTCGTATAAGTCTTGTATGAGAAATATTTTGAGGTAATTGTGGGTGTTCTATATTTTGAGGTATCAACTTTCGGTGGGGCGAACGAGCGATCTCGCTGTTGTATTGGAATGGTATGAGAAAATTCAAGTCTTTTTTGAGAAATATGAGGTAGCGCGAACTCGCTCCGCTCGTTCGCCCCCTGTCTCGCTGTTGTATTGGAATGGTATGAGACAATTCAAGTCTAGGGGACTTGGAAAAATTTCGACTATTCAGCCTATATTTATTTAATTATTTAATTATTCAATTATTTAATTATTTAATTATTTAATTATTTAATTATTTAATTATTTAATTATTTAATTATTCAATTATTTTATTGTTTAATTATTTAATATTATTTATTTATTTATTTATTTATTTATTTATTTATTTATTTATTTATTTATTTATTTATTTATCTATTTATTTATTTATTTATTTATTTATTTATTTATTTATTTATTTATTTATTTATTCATTTATTTATTTATTAATTATTAATTCTTCTACTAGGTCAAGTGTTCGTGAGATATTATTCGTTTACTCCCTTTACCTATCTTGGCGTCGTATAAGTCTTGTATGAGAAATATTTTGAGGTAATTGTGGGTGTTCTATATTTTGAGGTATCAACTTTCGTGGGGCGAACGAGCGATCTCGCTGTTGTATTGGAATGGTATGAGAAAATTCAAGTCTTCTATGAGAAATATGAGATAGCGCGAACTCGCTCCGCTCGTTCGCCCCCTGTCTCGCTATTGTATTGGAATGGTATGAGACAATTCAAGTCTAGGGGACTTGGAAAAATTTCGACTATCCAGCCATATAAGTAGATATAAGATATTCCTTCTGGCGCACTTTGGCGCATTTATGAATTTCTCTAGCGCAGTGATCATTTTACCATTTTTTAAAGCAAAAACAAACCATTCTCTGATATGTTTTCTTCCTTGTTAGTTTGAAAATTTCAGAAGTTTTGTATCATTTTTGTATCAATTTTTAACATTTATAAGATTCCTTCTGGCGCACTTTAGCGCATTTCCTCATTTCTCTAGCGCAGAGTAAAATTTACCCATTTTCATCCTCTCCTAATGAATAATCTCACTCCCTTTTTATCTCCCCTAGTTCGAAAATTTCAGAAGTTTTGTATCATTTTTGTATCAATTTTTAACATTTAAGAATTGTTCTCTACTTTTTCATCAAATTTAGTAAAAAAAAAAATCAGCAAAACCGGTGCCCTGTGCCAGGTATTTCCTTTTCTTTTTCCATCTTTTTTCCTGGCACAGAGCACTCGGAAAATTCGCACACATATGCGATCATTCATATGCATACGATTTTTTTTTTTTCAATCGAACGCGACGAAACCTCGTAGGTGGGTATTAAACCGCCATCGCTTCGTATATCCGATTACTCATAGCTATAGCTGGGCCCATACTATAGATATGAATAATCGGACATACGTTCGGGTATACAGAACCATCACGTCGCACTTACCATATACCAGAGTACAGGACGACGGGTATACTAATTTTATACGTCATACTTATCGCATACCGGAATAAGCAGACTGGTTGGCGGGGTGCGCACATACTCTACGACAGAGACATTACGATCACTAGATCAACGCTACGAGACGAAGCCATTAATTACGTAAGAGTACCCGCCAACAATTTTATGAAAATTTCAAATTCGTATATATACTAGCAATCTCGACTCGGAATTCTGTCTGCGAGTAGGAAGGTGACATAATTACGCTTTGACTGTGAATTTAAGTAAATTGAGCCAATTTCAAGTACACGAATACATTTAGAAGAGAAGACATTACACCGATATTTTGTAAAATTAAACTGCTTGTCATTATGAGGGAGGTCAACAACGTCAACAAATTGTGGTTGCATGATGACCAAATTTACCTATGAAAAAGTTTTTTAGTTAATTTATAGATGACTTATTTTTCCAAAAGAGAGAAAAAAGTATGTATTATTGTATTTATTGACTTGAATTTTTACATGAATAAGTATACGTACAATGTTATTACACATATTCTGAAATCACCTCACCGAGCTCTATTTCATTCTCTATTTTCTGTACAGCTTTTTCCGCCATATCAGTGGCTATTAGTGAATTATAAAAAACAACCATATGCTCATCTACTACTTTATCGTAGACTCCCATCACATCTAACTTAACCCCACCGCCAGTAAAAAGATGCGCCATATATCTGTTTCCATGTTCTACAGCCTTTACTATGGAATCACAAAACCTGAAAATGTATTTCTCATAAAGCTTCGATCTCTTATTTAAGTTCGTAATGTTCTTTTCTTTCTTAAAATGATCGTCAACATCTTTCATAAGGCAAATTACGTATTCATTATGTCTCCTTAGTCCAACCTTAAAAATTTTCTTAAACCGAAATATTCTATCAACCCGATGCTGACTATGCTTTGGAGTTTGTTTCTTAACACGTTGGGGTGTGTAACTTTTACCCTTCAGCTCACGAAATTCATCTTCAATCATCGTCGCAAACGATCGAATCATCAATGGGATCTTGTATTTTTTTGCTTCCGCTTCTATTCTATCCTGAAAAATAATATTTTTGTTACATCTTAATTACATGATCATGCGTGCTTACTCGGTGAAAATTCATTGAACAGAAAACACTGAGAATCCGAGAAAAATAGGCTCACAGCTATCACGTAAGAAACGCCTAACCATTCTCTTCGAAGATGAAAAATGAGAAAAAAAAAACTCGAATTTCAAAATTTTGAATAACTCATTTCGTGAAATGATTCTGCTCACCAGCTTTTTCCGACAGCCTTTCAGAGTGTGGTTTGACGAAATATAAGAGGATTTTGGCTTACTTTTGAGTCTCAATGGCTCCTTTTTCTACCAAAGTGTCGGTCAAGTTCTTTTCATAACGGTTAGCTCGGTCGCATTCTCGATGCACTCGAGTTTTTCCCTATAACGCTTTCAGACTGCGGTCTGATGAGATAAGAGAGAACGACGAAAAAATTCGACGAACAAAAACAGTCTCAAGAAATGCCTAGGCCTAACCACACCCAAAAATTCTCTTCGTAGACAAAACGCATTATCTTCCTAATCGTTTCTTATGAAAGAAAAAATCTCAAATCCAACTCCACTCGAATGTTTTCCTTGCCCTTTCAGACTACGGATTGACGAAATAAAAGAAAAATGATGCCTTACTCTATCCTTCACGGCGGAATTCTTATCTTCTTTTGTCTTTTCATGATCAACACATTCCATTGCGTATTTTTTGATTAGAACTTCCACTCGGTTCGCTTCTGGGACCTCTTCTAGCTCCAAGCGTACACGAGCGCATTCCTTGAGAACATCCTGAAAAAATTTTAAAAGAACAATACAAACTGGTACCAACTGAATACAATCATTAAATATACTCACTTTTTCATATTCCGGGTCCAAAGAAGCAGGACGCATTCGAACAACAGTAGTCGAAGACGGGCTTGGAGATGGGTTCGAAGACGGATTCGGACAAGATAAAACATTATTGACCAAGAATATCGAAAATAGAAAGAAACATGTAAGACCTGCCATCCTGTCAGATTTTAACTAATATTCAGTGTAGAGTAGCAAGTCACTCTCGTTTGAATTCTCGAGCTTATCTGCATTTCTTCAGATTTCAGTTAGATGATAGCATTCCCGCTGAAGCATTTCTGATTAAGCAATAATATTACGTGGCGTGGATTTAATCAGCATGACTGATTTAATTTTTTCTTCTAAAATTGTGATTGTACTATTTTTTTCCTAGGTTTTCCTTTATAATTTTTAACGACAACTAGGACTTTTACACACTAGTGTCATTCAAATTCAGATTTTTAATGGAGAGAAACATTATTCAGGTTGATACGGACTCGTTCATTAAATTTTATACGTTCACTAAATTCTACCATTCCATTTTCTCTTTTATACCAAGTCTTACCTATAATCTGGAAATTGTTGCTCATCATAGACATATTTAAAAATTATATTGGAACTCTTCTCTGCTACCACTAAAGTCATGAATTCTTTTCTCTCTTTTCAACTCACAGTAAAACATGTCTTACGAGTGCTCCTACTGATAGCACGTATACAGTACGAGTTACATACAATTTCTGTTCTTCTCTTTCTTTTCAACGCATAGCAAAAACGTGATAGTTCCTTCTCTCTCTAACTAATAGTGTCTCATGGACTTTCCTTTTCGGAGCGTCTGTATACAATGAGAATTTCGTCACAATTTTTTTTTTTTTTCAACACACAGCGAAATGTTATAATTCCTTCTCTCTCTTACTAACGCTGTCTTACGTACATATTCTCGTCATCTGTTTTCTGACTAAAATGAGACTATAGATCTCAATGTCTGTTTCCTGATTAAAAACGCTATATAATTTTCTCTTTCTCTTACTAACGTTGTCTTATGAGTGCTCCTGTCGAGAGCGCGGAATGTAATACACAGTAGAAAAATCATCTGATTGTTTAGCGTATGTATTCTCACTAACTAATGCTGTCTTATGGGTGCTCATACCAAGAGCGCGTCTATGTTAACGTACCTATTCTTGTGCAAATTTCATCTCTAGTTGGATGGTTTTATCAAAATGGCATTGACTGGAAATAGCTGACGCTCCTAGTATGAGCACGTTGAAGGTTACTTTGTTGCAAGCATAATTTGACTTAATAATCTTTTTAAGTTAGAAGTATTAAAAAAATGAAATTTTATATGTACATTTAAAAACACTAATATTATCATATTTATTAACCATTTAAATGGAAATCTACAGAGATTCTTTTGTTGGTGAAGATGAATTTGATTTTGAGAATATTATACCATATTTCAAAGTTCCTTTTGATAGAACAAGATCAAATTATGAAACTTTAATGGACCCGCTTTCTGATAAAATTCAACATTTACCTGAAGACAAAAGGAAAAAGTATAGTAAACTAATGATAAATATTATTGCTCACTTAAGTGTTTTATCTAGAATGGTTGAAAAAGAAATAGAAATTCTAAATATTCCTTAGAAAGATTTAGAATCTGATGTGGAAATAAATTATATACATAATTAAATATTATTCACATAATACATAAGTTCTAAGTGTTAATTTTTTAATTTCTTAGGTTTTTGATTTATGACTGATTTTTCAGACTCACTAGTCTTTGCATAAATTCTTTCTATTTTATCTTTAGATGGAATATCTGAATCTTTGACAGCAACTCTTGTAAATTTATTACCAAAATCTATTTTCATTTTATCTACCTTCTTTTGAATTTTTATTAATTCTGAAACTGGTAGTAAATTGAATGATTTTGTTGTTACAGATATATCTAAACCAGAATCATATTTAACAGGTTTGATTTGAGATTTTTCATTATATTTTTTAAGCAATCTATCATTTTCTTCTTTCAATTGTTTTTTCTCTTCTTCCAAATGTTTAGTATTATTTAGAAGATTTATTAAATCATTTGATAAATTTTGATAGAGTATATTATTACATCTCGCTTCACAAGCAGGAACAAAAATTGCATTAACAAGTTTTCTATAATTCTTTTTAGTTTCATCATCAAAATTTTTCTCATTAATTCCTTTATGAAATTCCTTGATCAGGTTCATATATGATTTAGCAATATCTGATGTTGATTGATTCTCATAATAATGTTTTAAATTTTCTAAATTGAAACTTATCATCTCTTTTATATCTGTGCTAAATGAATTAACTATTGAAGTTAATGTAACTAAAGATTTTTCATTTGCCATTTATATATAAAAATTTTCTATTTTTTTTTTTTTTACCATTTACCATTCCACTTTCCATTCTATTTTACCATTTTCCATACCCTTTTCTGTTCCTTTCCAGTTACCATTTTCCATTCTCAAAATTTTTTAGAAATAAATAATAATGGATCATGCAACACTTATCTAATTGATGAGAGAATATGATTTCATAAATAATACAAAAAAATCTTTCAGGGAGGAATATAATATAAGCTTAAAAACTATTAATAAATATCTAATAAAATATGATATCCCTCATAGAAGAAATCTGAATAATATAAAAATTAATCGAGATGAAAATGGACGATTCACCTTTGGTATTTTTGAAACTAAACATAGCAATAATAAAATTGATAAAGATTCTGCAGGAAAAGTTTGTATAAATTTGAATAATAATAACATATTCATAAAAGCAGATGAACAAAAAGAAAATCGAAGTGATAAGAAGTTTGATTATTTATCATTCATTGACAATTTAGAAGGTTTTAAGATAATCTCAATTTCATAAAGATAGTATTTTGGAAAGATTCATGTATATCCATCTTACATAGATTTATATTTATTTTAGGTCTTGGAAGGTTTTAGACATATAAGTTGGTTTCTATAACTTGGAAAGATTTTGAGAAGGTTTTAGACATAATTTGGACAGGTTTTATGTTGGTTTCTATAACTTGGAAGGATTTAGGAAGGTTTTGGGAAGGTTTTTTCCTTATTAAATTTTTATTATAAATTTATTTCTCTTTAAATAGCTAGTTGTATAATAATACTAGTTGCTTTATTAGTTGGAGGTCAAGATGGAAACAGTTAGCTTTGCTGAGCGGGTTGATTATACCAAGACACACATACCAACTAGTGATCATATTATTTTTACATGATACTTATAAGTCTACTTTGTTAAATTCAGAGAATAGTGAAATTTTAATAGAATTCAAAGAATATAGTGTTGATGAATTTCTAAGAGAATTAACATCTAAGTATAATGAATTTGTATGAAAATGGTAAATATTGTACCAAATGTAAAAATAATAAAAATATAGAAGATTTTGGTAGAAATCAAAACTGGTGTAAAGCATGCAAGAATACATCATTTAAAGAATACTATAATAGAAATCAAGAAAAAATGAAAGAAAATTTGAAAAAAGATTATGAAAAAAGAAAGAATCTAATGATATGTGCTTGTGGTAAAGTCATAAATTGTGTATCTTACAAAGCACATTTAAAAACAAAATCTCATTATAATCTTCTCAATGAAAAATAAAAAAATCCTTATTAAATTTTTTTCCTTATTAAATATAATAATAAAAATGAATTCAGAAAATCAAGTCTCAATAAGTGTTATAAGAAATGAGAGTGAAAAAAGAGATATAGATATTGCTCAATGGATTCAGTTTTTTAAAGTACATAATTTCTATGCAAATAAAACAACAAAGCAAATAGAAAACTATTTAAGGAAGTATAGAATTTATATAGCTTTTAGAGAAAGAGAGGTAGTTGAAAAATTGGATGAGTTATATTCTATATTATTACAAAAATTAACTCAATCCAGATTACTTAAGCCACATCAAATGCAAATTACTTTTACATTAACAGAGGAAGAAATAAATAGATGGCTTTCAGGAACTCCATTCAAGTTTGATGATGATATATTTGGGTCAAGTAAGGAGAATGATTTTAAAATTAGACCTAGATTTGTAGATGAGAATTTTGAAAGCAGACATACACAATTTGAAATTCAAAATGAATGGGGAATACAAGACTTGGGAGAGTTTTTAGATTTTATGAAAAAACCTACTTTTGGACTTCTCAAAAAATGGATCCATTTACATAAAGGAATCAGAGCTAATTTCTGTGTAACTGCAACTTATGAAAGAAGAGGATCTACACTTATTGAGACTAATCAAATATATTTACAAACCGAAAATTATACATTTCTTTGTGAAACCAACTTGAATGAGATGTACAATAACATTACTGATCATGTAATAGGAAGACATGAAAATATACAAGATAATTCAGAGGGTACTCAATGGGTTTTATCATCAATTGATAGCTTTAGAATTAATATATATAGGTATGATCCACTCAGAGCTGGTTCTTACATTGAACTCCCCAAAATTCTAGCAAGTAAGAAAACTATCATAAATGTTAAAAATGAGAATGATAATAAATGTTATTTATGGTCTATTTTAGCTGGTCTGTTCCCTGTAGATAAGGATCCACAAAGAGTAGCTAAATATAAAAAATTTGAGCACATATTTGATGAAGCTTTAAAAGGAATTGAATTTCCAATGAAAGCTCAAAATAATAATAAATTTGTAAATAGAGTTAATAATCTTAATTTAATTAAAGGAGGATTATCAATTAATATATATCATCATAATAGTAACTACAAAATTCAACCTTTATCAGACATAACTAAAGATGAAAAAAAGAATCATATTGATTTACTATTTTTAAAGGAAAAAGAAAAGACCCATTATTGTCTTATTAAAGATTTTTGGAAACTAGTTGGAAGACATCAAATGACAAAAGATCACAAGAAGAGATATCTATGTAAAATGTGTTTGAATAGTTTTCCTTGTGAAAAGGTATTATCTGAACATAAAAATTATTGCGGATTAAATAAACCTGCTAAAGTAATTCTACCTAATAAAGCAGATAATATTGTTGAATTTAAAAATTATAATCATTCAATGAAAGTTCCATTTGCTATATATGCTGATTTTGAGAGTCTTATAAGAAAGCTTAATAAAATGAAACAAATTAATGAAAAGATGGAAAAATTATGTAAAAAATTAAATAAGACAAAACAAGAAGTTGAAAAGTATGAATCTTATACAATAAAGCTTCAGAAACATTTTCCAATTAGTTTTGTCTACTATATTAAGTACGCTAATGGAGAAATCAAAGAGAATCTATTTGAATATTTTGGATTAGATGCACCAAAGAAATTGTATGAGAAGTTGAGAGATGTAATTTTAATTGCTAGAGAATATTTAGATAAGAAGATGAAAATGAAAGATTTATCTGAGACACAGAAGATGGAATATAAATTTGCTAAAAAATGTCATATTTGTGAAAGAAAACTTAGAGATATCACACCTCTTGAGGAAAAAGAAATTCGAGTATGTAATAAAAAAATTGATATTATTTGTAGTATTTTATTGAAGATCAAAGATAAAGATAGAAAAAAAGAACTCAATGATGAACTTACAAAATTGAAACTGTTTGTTGATAATGCAAAAGCAAGTGCAGTTTTAAATAAAATAAAAGTTCGAGATCATGATCATTTAACTGGTGAATATAGAGGTGCAGCTCATAGTAATTGTAATCTTAATTATAAAGTTCCTAGGTTTATACCTGTTTATTTTCATAATTTTTTTGGATATGATGCTCATTTATTTGTTAGAGAATTTGGAGAGGATTATGATAACATCAAATTAATACCAAATAATGAAGAAAAATATATATCATTTTCAAAAATTATAAAATATGATTCCGGTTTTAGAGATGAAAAAGATGAAATAATTAACTTTAATGTTGAGTTAAGATTTTTAGATTCATATAAATTTCTATCAAGCTCGTTATCAGAATTGGCTAAGAATTTGAAGAGGTGTCACTTTAAAAATTTGAAGAAATGGTTTAATGAAAAAGCTCCTAAAAGCTTATGTGAAATGGAAAGAAAGTATTTATTTAAATTATTGAGTAAAAAATTAGCATACCCTTATGATTATATGAATTCATTGCAAAAATATGATGAACAACAACTACCTCCAAAGGATAAATTTTATAATCTATTGAATGATGAGCATGTTGATGATGGAGAATATCATTATGCGCAAGAAATTTGGAAATATTTTAACATAAAAAATATGAAAGAATTTACAATGTTATACAATACAATTGATGTACTCTTATTAACTGATATTATGGAAAATTTTAGGGAAACATCTTTTAAAATATATAAATTAGACCCTGTTTGGTACTACACAACTCCAGGATTTGCTTGGGATTCTATGCTGAAAACGACTAAACAAAAGTTGGAATTATTAACTGATGTGGATATTTCATTATTGTTTGAAAGGGCTAAGCGAGGAGGAATTTCTCAAATAGAAAGGCTAATAATTTGATAAAACTATGGATTCCATATTTATTCAATATTTAGATGCAAATAATGTATATGGATGGGCTATGAGTAAGCATTTACCATATGGTGGGTTTGAATGGGGGAATCCCAAATATTTTGATAAAGAAAGAATCATAAAAATGAAAGATGATGAGGAAATTGGATATCTTTTTGAAGTAGATTTGAAATACCCAAAGGAATTACATGATAAACATTCTGATCTACCCTATTGTCCAGAAAATGTAATTGATAATAATCAACTTCCAAAATTATTTACAACATTATATGATAAGAAGAAGTATGTTCTTCATTACTTAAATCTTAAACAAGCTCTTAGAGCTGGATTGAAATTAGAGAAAATACATAGAGTTATAAAATTTGATCAATCCGATTGGATGAAAGTATACATTGAAAAAAATACAGAACTAAGGAAAAAAGCTAAGAATGATTTTGAAAAAGATTTCTTCAAACTAATGAATAATTCTGTTTTTGGTAGAACTATGATGAATGTTAGGAAGCATGTGGATATAAAATTAATTTCAGAAGGTAAAAAATATACTAAGTATGTTTCTAAGCCTAATTTTGAGAAATCAACATTTTTTGGAAAAAATCTTGCAGCTGTACAAATGAAAAGAACAATGATTAAATTTAACCAACCAATTTATGTGAGGGTAGCTATTTTAGATATTTCAAAAACATTAATGTATGATTTCTATTATAGACTAAAAGATAGATATGAATCTAGAATAAAATTATTATATACAGATACAGATTCATTAATTATTTCTATAAAAACAGAAGACTTCTATGAAGATATACGAAAGGTATGATTGATGAATTTGATACATCAGATTATAAAAAAGATAATATTTATGGTTTACCACAAGTTAATAAAAAGGTATTAGGTAAATTTAAAGATGAAATGAATGGAAAAATATTAGAAGAATTTATTGGATTGGCTTCAAAATTATATTCTAATAAAGTTTTTGCATCAAATAATGATGGAATTAAGAAAGCTAAAGGAGTAAAGAAAAATATTGTTAAAAATCAGATAACTCATAATGACTATAAAAAGTGTTTAGAAGAGAAAATAACTAAAACTATTAAACAGAAGATGATAAGGAGTACAAGACATAATATTTATACCATTGAACAGAAGAAAAGAGGATTAAATTCATTTGATGATAAAAGATGTTTAGTTGATGGACAAACTGATACATTACCCTGGGGTTATTATAATATAATACCAAGAGATAAATTTATTCAACATTTGAAGAACCTTAACAATTAATGAAAACATATAAAAATGAATGATTATAATAGTCTTAGTAATTGGTGAGAGTCTTAGTAAAACTAAGCAGCTCAGCTTTGCTGAGAGTATTAATGAAGAAACTATGATTTTTTCAATGAATTACATCAATTTCAAACAGAGCCTGATCTTTGATATAAATCTGGAAGAAAGATGAAAATAAATAAATAGTGATGAGTTTTCATAATTTTTATATTTTTCAGTTCACATTAGATAGATAAAGTACAATGTGGTGTACAAAACATTGATGATAATAATATTAAAGATCTTCTTTTGTCGGCAAAAATAGTTGTTTCTTATTTTTTAATTGTCTTGGTACAAGACCAAGCTAATCCAGCGATTGTATAAATAAAGAGTTAAATATCTTGACTGATTCTTTCAAAATATGCCTTGTCATAAATCAACTTCAAATAAAAATAAACAAAAAGATGTGTTTGAAAAGATAAAATCATGTATAATTGAACACATAAAAAGAAATGATGATTTGATTAAAGAACTTCAATAATTATGATGATTGGGAGAAAGTTATTAAAAAATATTTAGAGTTTAAACATGATGAAAATCTGTTAGTTAATAGAGTAAATAATTTTAAGAAAGAGTTGGAAATGGGATTGAAAGTACCTCCTAAATTGAATGTCAGCTGTAAAAAGTGAAATAATAAGATAAACTATTACTATAGTATGATTCACCAAGTAACAAAGAGCTATTCAATATAACTATGAAGATTCTTTTGTTGAATTAAATAAATTTAATTTTACCAGCATACTTACGTCACAGACTTATATCAGCAACATGGGCAGACTTATCCTGACCATTGATAAAATAAGATAATATTATATTGATCCTTAAATTCAAGATTTACAGGATACCTACTAATAAATATTTACCTGCAAAGCAGGTTTGTCTTATGGATTTGATTTGTTTATCAAGAATTATTGAAATACTAAAGATTATAAAGAAAATTAACCCTCCTCTGAGTCAATATCTGATTCAAAATCATCCTCTCTTATAGGTGATTTATCATAGTTATCAATAGGTCTATCTATCTTCATTCTATCCTTTTCTCTCATTCTCTCTCTTGTTCTATCCTTACATTTTTGAGTAAATTTTTCATATTCTTCTTCATAGTCATTATAATTATCTTGCATGCTGTTTTGATTTTCCATTTTGATCATTATTTATATAAGTAGAAAAGCATATAAAAAGGTTGATTGATTGATATTTCTAGTTTAAAAAAGTAATTAGGTCTACTATTTATTCATTTATTTATTTATTTATTTTCTGTTCCCTTATTTCTCAAGTTATCACAAGATGTGCTAGCTGATAGTAAACTATTATCTGGTTCATTGATTATCTCTATATCTGGTTCATTTATTATATCTATATTTGGTTCATTGATTATCTCTATATCTGGTTCATTTATTATGTCTGTATTTGGTTCATTGATTATCTCTATATCTATATCTGATTCATTCTCTGATTCGTATCCCAGATCAACTTCAGGTTGTGGATCATAAAATTGAATATCATCCCAAAGTGGACTACCACCAAGAAACATGATTTCCGCATTTTTGATTGCTCTTATAACTTCCATATACTACTCAGGATTTTCTTCAAAATGAACTTCATAGACATTGTCTTGGTAGCTGCTCTCACAAGTATCCATATTTTTCTAAGTCAATAAACATTTGTAGACTAGATATTTACTTATAAGTTTTATACTTTCTTTTCAATAACACCATTTTTATTAAGATTTTAAAAGGTAGGTCTCAACTCCTACATGAGAAACACAGAGAGAAAGGTTGAAGTCTTGTAAAATCAATGTTTTTGGTTAAAAATTGACAAAATATTAGTGAATATCATTGATTAACCTACAGAAATCACATGCCTGAACGTTGACTGAATGCTTGTGCGGTAATTTTGTTCATTGAAGTGTATTTCCTTAAGTGAATGGACTAAATGTGCTCAAGTCCCAGGTATACTACTATTGCACTAGGAAAGAATTTTGAGCTCTCCCTGGGAGTTAGAAAAAGAGGAATAATTAATGGAAAATTGTTACAAATTGATGCAAAATGTAAGAAAATTTTTTGAAGCTGTGAAGAAGAAAAATTATTAGAAAAATGGTTTGATTTTGCTTTAAAAAATGGTAAAATGATCCTTGCGTTATAGAAATTCATAAGTGCTCTTCTTAATGACCACTGCGCTAGAGAAATGAGTGAGTGCGCCAGAATTTAGGAGAGTTGGAATGTAGCTCTTATGGTAAAAAGATAGAAAATTGATACATAATGAAAATGAGAGAACTGATCACTGCGCTAGAGAAATGAGTAAGTGTGCTAGAAGGAAATTTCTTATATTTTACGAGTGATGGATGTAGCTCTCACAAGAAGATTTATTTTATGGAAAAAATGATACAAAAACTCTGAAATTTTGAACAATCTTGGAAGAAAAAATATGAGAAAATGGTTTGATTTTGCTATAAAAAATGGTAAAATGATCCTTGCGTTAGAGAAATTCATAAGTGCGTCTGAGTGAGAAAATTTATGCAGAAATGATATAAAAACTCTGAAATTTTCAAACTATCTTGGAAGAAAAATTATGAGAAAATGGTTTGACTTTGCTTTAAAAAATGGTAAAATGATCCTTGCGTTAGAGAAATTCTTAAGTACGCCTAAGTGCGCCAGAAGGAATCTTATAAATGTTAAAAAATGATACAAAAATGATACAAAACTTCTGAAATTTTCGAACTAGTGGAGATAAAAAGAGAGTGAAATTATTCATTAGGAGAGGATGAAAAATAGGTAAATTTTGCTCTGAGCTAGAGAAATTCATAAATGCGCCAAAGTGCGCCAGAAGGAATATCTTATATCTACTCATATATGATAGGAAGAGGGACTTAGAAAATTTTCTAATCATCAATTCTATTAATTATCTAATTATTTATTTATTTAATTATTTAATTATTTAATTATTTAATTATTCAATTATTTATTTATTTATTTGATTATTTAATTATATTATTTATTTAATTATTTAATTATTAATTGATTAATTAATTATTTATTATTATTATGCGGGGTGTACTCGCGAATTTCTGAATCATCCAAGGGGTAGAGATTTTCTAATTTTTAATTATATTAATTATTTATTTATTTAATTATTTAATTATATTAATTCTTTAAATATTTATTTATTTATTTATTTAATTATTCAATTATTTAATTATTTAATTATTCATTTATTTAATTATTTAATTATTTATTTATTTAATCATTTATTTATTTAATTATTTAATTAAATAATTATTTAATCATTTAATTATTTAATTATTTAATCATTCAATTATTTAATTAATTAATTAATTAATTAATTAATTAATTAATTATTTATTATTATTACGCGGGTGTACTCGCGAATTTCTGAATCACCCACGGGGTAGAGATTTTCTAATATTATTAATTATATTAATTATTTAATTATTTATTTATATAATTATTTAATTATTTATTGAATTATTTAATTTTTAATTAATTAATTAATTAATTATTCATTATTATTACGCGGGTGTACTCGCGAATTTCTGAATCACCCACGGGGTAGAGATTTTCTAATTATTAATTATAATAATTATTTAATTATTTATTTATTTCATTATTTAATTATTTATTTATTTATTTAATTATTTATTTATTTAATTATTTATTTATTTATTTATTTATTTATTTATTATTGATTATTATTATTACGCGGGGTGTACTCGCGAATTTCTGAATCACCCACGGGGTAGAGATTTCTCTTGACGGGGGGGAGGGGGGGTGTACTCGCGAGTTTCAAAATCGGGGTCTGGCGAGAGAAAAGACATGGAACATGTCAAAAAAAAAAACAAGAATCCGCAAGCTTTGCAGTTTTGTGAGAAACAGCTGGTCTTATGAGTCGGCGCATTAGGTCTGATCGAAAGTAAGAAATTTTTCAATTCCCTCTCCTATCATATATAATTATGACACCGTATCATCAAGTATAGCTCTACTGTTGAATTTTTTCTACTTCCCTCTCTTATCATACATGTTTAACTCCTACCGGGTGGACCGAAATGATGTCACCAAGTAAATAAAAGTTTGCAATAAATTTGTTCCAGCGTAAAATACGCGAAACGGCTCTTCAAATCTACGAAATTTGTATCTCAACTTCATCTTCAGTTTGTACAAACTTTCTTGCCGAGATACGGACCAGAATGTGCCAAAAATTGACCAATTTGCTAAAATTCTCAAAACTTGAACATCGTTTAAACTTCTGTATTTTACTCAATTAAAAAGTAAAATTTTACGCTGATTCCGAAAAAAATAACCTAAATATTTTGCAAGCTGCGACCCGGTGACGTCATAGATCGGGTCATAGAACAATCCTTAGCTCGGAAATCAAACTTTTAACAGGGAACTTATGTTATGGGGAGGGGGGGGGGATTTTGAAGAATTTGTCACGCGCCGTGTGAGTCAGCAAAAAATCGAAATCGGCAAAAATGGACCATATCCAACATCCCTCCCCCAAAGTTCCAACGGTAAAAATAGTTCAAGTTCAAGAAAGGTCGAAATTCTTTCAAGTTCCTCTCCTATCATATAATATTTGTAGGTCAACATTTTTCCATATCCCCCTCCTATCATCTACAAAATGATGACGTCATAAAGGCCACGCGCGGACACACTCGCGCTTCCGCTCGCGCCCGCATCGCCAAACAAAACAGGTGACGGTTTCCTCCTTAAAAAAAGACTAGAGGAAGTAGAAATAAAAATAAAACGAAAAATTTATCATGAAATGTACTGCACCCGTACAGTTCTGAACAGAATCACTCAACGACAAAAAGAATGTGCGATAGCAAAAATGAGCACAACCTATAACTTCAGTACATTGACGTCATCAACCTCCTAATGGTCTCGCTGGGTTTGAGAAGTACTCAAGTTATAACTTGGAAATTATTGACTAATGATGCACGGATTGCGAGTTATTTCCTTTCTCTGTTTTCTGAAAACAGAGAATCAAGATGAAGGAATCACGCAACCTGTTAACAGAACGCACTTTCAAACGTTCATTGGACTTAAACGGATCATTTGACCCAAATAGAGTAGTTCCTAACAATGGGGAAATAAACAAACAGGGGGTATCAGAAAAACTTCCCCGGCCAATCGTCCAGGCGAAATCGGTTGAGAGGTTTTGGAATAATATCTACCTGAGAGAGAGGGGGAGGGGGAGGCTTGAAACAATTTGGACTTTTAAACTACATAATTATACATGGATCAAATGAGAAGATTTTTTCCAACAAGCGGAGAATGACTTACAACAATTTTGATTTCATGGCTACATAATTATAAGAGGAGTGAAGAAATTTTTCCCTAGGGGGAGAGGACTTGAAAAAATTTCCGTCTATAACAGGCAGGAAACTTGTAAGAATTAAATTCAGAGCTCCATACTAGAAGTAGTACTCGGAGGAACCTCCACTTTCGAGCTGAAAAGCTTTCTCTCAACTCTTCAGCCGAAATTTCCTGATTATGTGACGTCCTGATATCGTCACTTGAACATAAGCGCCGCGAAACAGGCTCCTCCCTCTTCCAATGAACTCTGTTAAAGAACCTCCAAGTGCGATCCAAAATCTTGGAAGATGAACGATTTTCACGATCGATAAAAGGCGAGAGTAAAGAATAACTCTTGGTGAGAATGAGTGCTACTTCTAATTTATCAAATGAAGAATGAGTAGGTATCGAGTTTTTATTCTTCTAATTACAATATTAGGTAGGTGAATAATTCTGTTGGATGGAGCCTTAAATACCTACTCCAATCATATGACGTATCTCAAGCAATTTTAAGACAATACGACGCGGCGTAGCCTTATAATCAAATTTCCGCGACGAGTAGAAATTTTTGATCTTCGATATTTTCTAGATGCCAAAAACAATTGCAACGACAATTTCACGGGGAACTTTACGAGCTATATTGTCTATCTACTGCAATCAAATTCTATCGACTAAGGTACTCTCAAATTAACATATCGAATATTGTTCTAATAATCCCGACCAAGATCGTTGTCTGCATTACAGTACAAGTATAACCCTAATTTCCGATTCGAATACGATAACCTCAGAGTCGACCAGTTAAACAATAACATTTTAGACAATTAACTATACGAACACAGGTTTCATTTCCGTTTAGAGTGCAATGTCCCCTCTACTAACCCAGAATAGATATGAAAGAGAAAAGAAAATTGTAAGAAAGTGCTACGGTATTCGTATTTCGTTTTCTGTCAGTCTCTACAACTGCGAAAGTGAAATACCCGAGGATAAAATGTATGATGAATGCATGAATGAGACAAAAAAATGAGGGAAAAAATCTTTCAATTTTCCTCTGAGAAGTTATGATTGGAAATTCTACAAAATAGACGTCGATAATAAACTGTGTGATTGAGCCTACTTCGGAAAATTTTTCTCGTACAAAATTTATGGAATAGACGAATGCAATACAAAATATATATATATACAATAGGCTTCCATCGAATTTTATGTTTTTGAATAGTAAACTCAATTTTTGTTGAAAACGTAAATACAAAAATCTATTTGTTTCGCTGCCTTATAGGTAGGTACCTATACTGACGACTATGATAATCTGTCTGTGCCGTTTCTAGACTTGATTATGAATTCATCATTATGTTCAATGCACAAAATTCAAATTTATTGAAATATCGAGTGTAGCAGGTCTGCGCCCGTCGTTGACAATCGACATAAAGGTGCTTTTTTTCCTTCGTTTCTATAAGTGGGCGAGGGAAAAGATATTCTATAGATGGGCTGGACTATGTACTAGCAAAGTAAAATACTCCTGCGATTTTACATTTGCAAGAGATGAACGTTAATTTTCTAATTAAAACTTTAAGATGGTACCTACCTCTTTCCTCGCTGAGGGTGGCTTGTATTTCCTTCCTGATCCAGTTCAAATAAACTTTTTTACACACAAAATTCTATCAAAACGTTCGAAACAATCGTAGACATTTACTTTATATTTTTCAATATCACCTTTTTCGCGTCGAACCACCGTATATGATGCGGCATGTCTGAAATGCAGATGCGTCATTCGACGTTTCATCTATCATAACAATTAAAAAGAGACGACACGAAACACGAGGTACGTCTTCGTTTCGAATTAACAGATTACCTGAATAATAATGAATGAAAACATTAGAGTGTAATTGGATCGCCATGTGAACAATATGCGCCGTTGCAAATTCATGACGGGTGCAAAACATGATTGTGCTCATTTAGAGACCTGAAGACTTTCTGTTGAAATGTATGTACTGTATGCTGAAACAGTTTCGCTCAAGATATTTGGAATATATTCTGACAAGAATTCGTCGTACATACTATAACTTATGTTGTTAACTTTTCCAACGAACAATGATGACTAATTTTAGGCATGATCCTGTTTCCAACCTGGAATTTGTATCGGAGCTCAGTAAACTTATCAATATCAATCCGAGGGTTCTTGGCTGAAAGAGTTGGGCTCGATATCCTTATTATGTGGTAAGAACCCATCATCCGCACCCTTGTTGAAATATTGAACAGAAAGGTCCGACAAAAGGCGATATAGGATCAGAAATCCAAATTTTTGCCCCAAAACATTTTACAACGTCGACAAAAATTGAACAAATTTTTGATGATTTTGAAGTGAAAGAAAAAGCTTATGGAAGAAAATTTTTCAATTTTGCTTCTATACCGTCTCTAATTGAACATTTCTGAAGAATATATTATCAGAAAATTATAAAGATCCATTGAAAACTCGAGTATTAAGAAACTTTTTCCGGTACCATGTTTCTAATGCTCGTTTCCATAAGCAAAGTACACTATTCAATAGTATCGAGAGAGAGAGAGAGAGAGAGAGAGAGAGAGAGAGAGAGAGAGAGAGAGAGAGAGAGAGAGAGAGAGAGAGAGAGAGAGAGAGAGAGAGAGAGAGAGAGAGAGAGAGAGAGAGAGTCAATGGCAAGTGACAATAGTGCTGCTTTACGAGAACATTGTAACAAATAAGAGAAAAATTTGGCTGAGAAAGTTTGCCTTGCGAAAATTTGCAGGAGGAAATTATTCTGAGAAAATATCTCATCAGATACAAAACTCACAGGTTCCTTAACGGAACAATAAAGAGGAATACTCCGACGTGGAGTAAAAAAATGCAAACCGCAGAAAAAATGAAAATACGACGAGCGCTTTCGGTTAAACAACCATCTTCGAGCCTGAAATGAAAGCAACTGACGAACAAAAGAGAAGAACGAGGTATTAAGATCGTCCAAACGAGAAATCACGGTGTGAGTCATAAACAAGTTCGATCAGGCCATCTTCCGGAATATATGAATTAAGAACGGTGATACCGTCAGTGTTGAGATGACGAATTATCTCTATATTCTCGAGGGCGATACGCTTACGGTAGGAATTCTCCTTATGGAGGAGCTTTTCGGATCCCTCACGGAAGCTGTGGCCACTGTTTATTAAGTGATCGGCGAAAGCTGACTCCCCCAAGTGTCCCTTCTTCCAAGACTTCAGGTGCTCAGCTACTCGAACTTTCATTTGGCGGCTGGTCTCACCAATATAAAAGCCTCCACAATCCTCACACTCCAACTTATACACACCACTCCTCTCATCAACAGGTATGGGGTCCTTCAGTCTCACAAACAACCTCTTGACTGTGGTAGGGTTGTAAAACGCGGGTCTGAAGCCAAACGGGTGAAGGGCCCGACCCAATTGCTGGGAGAACTTCCCCAAGAAAGGGAGACTGATCCAACGCAAACGGCGATCACGGATCGTGTCTCGGGGGAGGGAGGTGGTGGAATCCAGGAGGCCCCTCGTAACTTTCCTCCGAACCATCACGTCAACATCAACATTGACCCCATTCACTCTGGCCAGGTGTTTTATTGTGATTAACTCTTTCTTGAAGGCAGACTGACTCAAAGGAATGCGAGTCAGTCTGTGAACTAGGCTATGAAAAGCAGCCATCTGGTGAGCAACAGGACCGAACGAACCACCGTGGACTAAAACATCGGTCGTAGTATCTTTCCTGTAAATTCCAAACTTATGGATACCGTCTATTATAGAGATCGATAAATCCAAAAAGTTAATGGAAAATACCCCTATTTCCAACGTAAATTTGATGGAAGGGTACCAGGAATTGAGATACCTCAGAAACTCACCAAGGAGATCTGGGTGACCAGTCCAGGTACATAGAACGTCATCAACGTACCTGTGCCAATAATGAATATGATTAAGTAACACCTGGTTCGAGGAAAAGAGGTCAAGTTCAAACTTAGACATGAAGATTTCGGATATGAGAGAGCCTAGTGGTGATCCAATGGGGATCCCTACTTCGTCAGGGAACTCGAAAAATTTCCCTTCAAATTTACAATAGTTAGGGGACCAGCAAGTATTAAGAAGATCGAAGAATTCGTGAAGCTCATTATGAGGAATGTTGGCTTTCACGAGTAGCTCACCCATACGCTGGATAGTAGCAGCCTTAGGAATATTCGGGAACAAACCAACAACATCAAACGAGCAGGTGGTCGTTCCCGGGGGAAGGCTTACATCCTTGAGGACGTCAGTTAAAGAGGCCGAATTCAAGACCGAATGAGGGGATTCAAAATCAATACGATTTTTGAACCAACGGTCAAGGAATTTAGCAAGGAGGTAGGTAGGAGAGGAGACGAAAGAAACAACGGGTCGCATCGGGGTATTGTTCTTATGCACTTTAGGCAGCCCGTACAAGAGGGGGGGGGGGTTTAGGAACGAGGAGGGCTTTTTTCAAAGCAGGAGTTTTGATAACAGCCTCACTCCTGTTGATGACACACCTAACTTCTTTGACGTGCTTGGGAAAGCTGAAATCCTCACTCTCTTTAGCACCACACTGCTGTAGGACTTCATGGACCTTAGAAGAATAGGCCGATCTCTCCATCACCACAACAGCGTTGCCCTTGTCAGCCTTAGTGACGATCAAATCTCCCTCTTTCATCTTCCTCCTTAGACCCTGAATCACTCCTCCCAATTTATTACTCATGCGAGGGAGGGGGTTATTACGGACTAATTCGGCACAGACTTTCTGGGTATTAAAACCAGGACCAATCTTAACCGCAAGATCCGCAACAACATTCGCCAAGGTTTCATCATTCTTGAGGGGAGGCATACTGAACTTCAAACCTTTCTCAAGGAGGGATGTTTCGTCACTATTGAACACTACCTGACTATTATTTATGAGGGGAGGATGGAATTTATGAACGACAACACCATCACTCACCTCCTCCTCAACCACCTCCTCATTAACCGTCATTAGGGAGGACAGCTTCTTATTTTTCCTCTCCTTCAACTTCGCCTCAAACTTCCGACACTTTTCATTGACGTCCCTCATAAAGTAATCCAACTCAAGGGGAAGGAGCATGCCGGAGAGTCTCGAATGGACCATAAGGTTTAATCTGGTCGTGATATTAAATTTACCATACCATCTTCGCAACTCTGTTCTGATCCACTTCTCCCTCATATAATTTTCCAGTTTCTTAGTCGTAACCTTGCAATCGGAATAAAACCGGAATTTAACGAACTTGGGCCTCAAATGTAACACTAAACACCGACGAAGAAACCAAATATGAGAGGAAAACGAAGCGCGTTGCTTCCGAAATTTCAGAAAAAAGAACCGTAACTTAAAGGAACGGATTCGTGTTCCTTAACGGAGTTGAAAAAAGGGGCGGCAGGGAACCTGTTTTATAGGACACGTAGGACCTGAAAGATGTTGACGTACCAGATCTATGATGTCATCAAATTTTGACGTCACAGGCCCGGACTTTGGAGCTATGTGTATACTTATATTAGAAGAATACCGAATCGATGCGTCCTTGCAATTTATGGTTATTCATATTAAAAAGAAGACTATACAACCCGAAGGTGTAACAAATTACAGTATATTGAACCACACTAGAAACAGCCGCTAAACGTTTTCGGTTAAACAACCATCATCGGAGCGTAAATGAAAGCGACTGAATCCAACACCAACAAGGACAGAGGGAGTTGACCAGAAGATCATGATTGTTTAAAACAGTGAAGCCTTCGTTATTCCGGTGCCGCATGATTTCTATATTTTCTAAAGCCAGCTGCTTAAAATATGAGTCCTCCCTATGGAGGAGGTTACCAGAGCCTTCCTTGAATTTATGGCCACTCTCGAGTAGATGATCGGCAAAAGCCGACTCACCTAAATTACCCTTCTCCCACGCTTTTTTATGCTCCTCAATTCTTATTTGGAGCTGACGCCCGGTCATCCCTATATAAGTACCCGGGCAATCGTTGCAAGCTTTGCTGTATTCCCCACTTCTCTCGACTAGAGGAATCGGCTCCTTCAATTTCACAAATAAGCATTTTACCGTATTAATATTATGAAACGCCGGCTGGAACCCAAAAGGACCGAGTATAAGGCCCAACCTCAAAGAAAACCTGCCCAAGTACGGGAGTCTAATCCAACGTTTTCTGCTGTTGTGCAAATCCCTAGGGAGGGAGGTGGTGGAATCGAGGCGTTTTCTCGTAAGCCTCCTTCGGACCATTAAGTCAATGTCCACTCTAACTTGGTTCACTCTGGCCAGGTACTTAATCGTCCCTAGTTCCTTCTGGAAAGCATCCTGACTCAAAGGAATATGAGTCAGTCGATGTATCAAGCTATTGAATGTAGCGACCTTGTGTGCAGCGGGACAAAAAGATGACTCTTGGATTGTTATATCGGTCGAGGTTTCTTTTCTATAAATATCCAATTCATGGACGCCATCTCTAATAAATATGGACAAATCCAAGAAATTTATTAGTAAGCCGCCAACTTCCAGAGTGAATTTTGTGGAAGGATATCGGCCATTTAAGTAAGAAAGGAACTCACTAAGGAGTTCCACTGGGCCAGTCCACGCGCACAATATGTCGTCTACGTACCTATGCCAGTAAAAGACGTAATTTAAAAGTACCTGCCTTGAAGAAAACAATTCGACTTCAAATCTGGACATGAATACCTCCGATATCGATGAGCCCAAAGGGGACCCAATAGGGATTCCCACTTATTTTCCCTCGAATTTACAAAAATTGGGAGTCCAACAAACTCTTAGAAGGTCGAAGAATTCCACCAATTCCTCATGAGGGACCCCAGTTTTTACAAGCAATTCGCCCATATGTTGGATAGCGACAGCCTTCGGGATGTGAGGAAATAATTCCACCACGTCAAAGGAACACAAAGTCGTTTCCTCGGGGAGGCTTATATCCCTCAACCTCTCCGTCAAAGAACCTGAGTTTTTTACTGAATGAGGGGAGGTAAAATCTACTCGCGATTTGAACCATCAAATACCTGTATTTAGAATTTGTCACTGTCTTTGTTTCTTCTTATTTTTTGAATACGGTACGTAACTATAAAAATATATTACCTACTTCTGTTTGCAATAATTCAGGTGCTATCCTAAAGTCTTGTTATACTTATTATTAATATTTTTGACTATTTTTCCATTAATAACATACTGAAAATACGACTTGGTAATTCTTTTGTACGGTTTTCCATATGCGTAGTCACCCCGAGGAGAAAATGCATAGTCACCCCAACAAAGGTTGACTTTGCAAAGTTTTTTCAGAAAATTTTCAAAAAATCTGAAAGTAATGGTACCACTGGATTCTACAAGATGAGACGTAAAAAAATCATCATCTACTTTTCCCAGTGTAACAAGTTTCCTACACATAAAATTACCTCAAACTTTGAAACTACCAAAAAACCATGCAAAGTCACCCCATGTTACGGTACCCAAAAAAGGATCTCTGGCCGAACTCGGTGACAATCTCGCGTACGCCAGGTGGAGCTTAAATCGCAGTATCAAAAGATACACACCCGAGGTATGGCAAAAATATGTAGAATTTATGAATGAATATGAAAAGTTAGATCACATGTCGCTCGTACCACCTGAAAGAATAAACGAACACGCGTACTATCTGCCTCATCAGGCAGTACTCAGACCGGAAGCGGCAAGTAGCAAGCTTCGCGTGGTATTCAACGCTTCCAGCGTTACAAGGTCGGGCTTATCTCTTAATGATATCCTAGCGAAAGGTCCGGCACTCCAGTCAGAGCTCTTTGATATACTGGTGTCCTGGCGCTAATATCTATACGTTATAGTGAGCGATGTAAAGAGAATGTATAGGAATGTGAGGATGCGCCCTGAGGATCGAAATTATCAAAGAATAGTATGGCGCGAGTCACTCAAGCAACCCATTAAAATTTACGAATTAAATACCGTGACGTACGGAACAACACCAGCGTCATTCTTAGCTACAAAATGCTTGAGCGTGTTAGCCGACGAATTAGAAGAAACAGAAAGAACAGCTGCTAAGTCTATAAGGCGTGATTTCTACATGGATGACTGGATAACGGGTACTTTCGACAAAGAGGAATTGCGTGAACGAAAACAGATCGTAGAATCGAAATTATTGGAGGCAAAATTCCCACTTCACAAGTTTGCTGCGAATGTCAGAGGAATTCGCGAAAGTGACGAAGATACATTAAATAATGAAAGTATTGATCTCCAGAAGGGGAAAGATAAAGTTTCTGTTCTCGGACTAGGGTGGTACCTTAGTTCTGATTCGTTCAACATAAAGATAAGGTTACCCGAAAATTTAATGGAAGAACCGATGTCTAAAAGGCAATTTTTATCGAATGTAACAAAAACTTTCGACCCTCTAGGATTGATAGCCCCTGTAACAGTCAAAGCCAAAATTCTGATGCAGCGAATATGGCAAGAGGAATTGGCATGGGACGATAAGTTACCTGAGGAATTAATGCAAGATTGCAAAGCCTATTTTAAATCACTCGAATCTTTGAATGGCGTTGAAATCAGACGAAAATTCGCTGAACTTAACAGCGAGAAAGAGAAAGCGAATGCCTGGTTGGTTGGATTCTCCGACGCAAGTACTAAGGCAATGTGTGCCTCAGTCTATTTTGTCCATGAAGGTCAAAGCAATCTAGTCTGTGCGAAAACGAAAGTTGCCCCATTGAAATCGCTAACCGTCCCACAATTGGAGTTAGAGGCGGCTTTGATTTTAAGCAAATTAATAAATCGAGTTAGAAAGCTTCTTGAGATGGGTCCGGAGCGGGTACGTTGCTTCAGCGACAGCAATATAGTGCTGGCCAGGCTCCGGAGATTCCCCTCAAACCAGGGAGTTTTTTATCGCAATCGAGTAAAGAAGATCAACGAAGTATTGCCCCCCTCAGCTTGGGCTCATGTAACCACAGAGGAGAACCCCGCAGACCTAGGGTCCAGAGGAGTGGATCCAGAAAAATTAAAGAAAGATCCCCTTTGGTTCAAAGGGCCGAAGTATTTAAGAACATTTGAACCCGGTCCCATCCAGGAGGCACCAGGGATCGTTACTTCAGTGATCGCTACTGCAGTGCACGAATCGTTAGACAAACAGAGTTCCATATTGTGCGAAATTGTTTCCAAATACTCGTCTTTTAATAAAGTGATAAATGTGACCGCGTACGTCCTTAGATATGTGTCGATTAAAACGAAGAAAAGTTTTAGTGTCGGAGTGTTAACTGTAGAAGAGCGAAACCGCGCGTTCGAGCTTTTAATTCGCGATGATCAGTCTATTCATTTTAAAAAAGAAATTAGCGATTTAAAAAATGAATCCGTGGTCGAGAAAAATAACCGATTAAGCTCTTTAAACTGTTTTCTTGATTCCAATAAGATTATTCGCGTCGGTGGTAGATTATCCAATTCATCCTACTCTTACGATTTAAAGCACCCCATTATATTGTCATGTAAATCGAAATTGTTACAATTGTATGTAGATTTTGTCCACAGAAAGTACTATCACGCATCCAATGGGATGATGAATGGGTTCATACGCAGCCGCTTCTGGGTAGTGGGCGGCGTTCAACAGTTGATCAAGAAAGCCATATTCAACTGCGTGACCTGCACGAAATTAAAAGCCCAATCAATGCAACAGCAAATGGGGAATTTACCAGCCAGTTGTACTGAGGTATCAAGGCCATTCACAGTCGTTGGCGTGGATCTGACTGGCGCTATCGACATCAAGTGCACCAAGCACCGATCGGTGAAGTTTTACAAATGTTACGTAGTCTTCTTTGTGTGCTTCGTCACAAAAGCCGTCCACATCGAATGGGTGTTGGACTTATCGGTGGACGCTTTCTTGGCTGCGTTTGAAAGATTTATCGCACGTCGAGGCCTTCCAGCTGAAGTGAACTCCGACAACGGGACTAATTTCACGGGAAGTCGATCCCTCCTGTCCAAGTTATCTGAAAACCAGTCCATCGTCGAAAAGGGAGTCAAATGGACCCACATACCGACAAGATCCCCTCATCAAGGAGGACTATGGGAGGCTGCAGTCAAGATCGGAAAAAGATCTCTCAAAAAAGCAATCGGTCTTCAAGTAATGACTCTGGAAGAGCTCATTACAATTCTAACTAAGATTGAGGCGCCCCCTGTGCCGTAATTCAGCGCAAGGAGAAGATAATGTGATCACTCCAGCCCACCTGTTAATTGGAAGTAGTCTACACGATTTGCCGAAAATTGAGGATCGTGACCTTGCTGTACAGAAGAGATATACCCTCATCAGATCCATCATTCGGTCTTTCTGGAATGACTGGCGCAACAATTATCTTCATCAATTACAAATTAGGAACAAGTGGAAATCCAGGGAGTCGTCGATCGAAGAAAATGATTTAGTCTTAATTATTGAGGACTCTTCACATCCATTGTCGTGGCCCATGGGCGTAATCGAGAAAGTATACCGAGGAGCTGACAACCTAGTACGCGTGGTGGATGTGAGGACCGCAAAGGGAAATTATCAACGTGCAATTCAAAAGCTAGTCAAGTTACCCGTTTCCAATAATTAAGCATTTCATATCGGTTTTTAATATTAATTGAATTTTATGTCCTCCCCCTCCTTTTTGTGTTAATCGTTCCAAATTTTAATCTCATTTTTATTCAATAACTTACCATATTGTGTGTAGCATGCGTGAATAGTCAATGTTTTTTTGTTTTTTTATTTTATTTAATTAAGTTGATGAATTTTATGTGAATGTAAATGGTTAAAATTTTTTTTTTTGTTTTTTGGTTTGTGGTTTGATGTTTATCATTTGTAAATTTATTTTTGTATAGTTTGCAAGCCAAGCCCCCCCCCAGTATGTTAGCGCCCCTAGCGGCTAGTTTAAAAATTTAAAAGTTTGAAAAGTTGCCATCCAATTGAAGCACCTATATTTCCCGCTATAATCCAAATCATATGATTTGGATTCAAAAAGAAGTAAATTATCATATTAACAAAAGAACAAAGAGAATTATACAGTCCACTATATACCAAGTACAAAGTTTATTTTAAAGTCTTCAAATTATAAAGTTTCATGTAAAGTTTGAAGTTTTTATAAAGTTCAAAGTGTTAATAAAGATTTCTTTCTCCGCATCTGTCATCTATTAACAAAAGTTCAAAGCAGGACATCATACATTTGAGACAACTTTTGACGCGAACGCATACCGGCTCTTCAAAGACCACAAAAAAATAATAATTACTGATGGAGGAGCAGTAATAGGCGTGCAAACCATCAGCAAAATCCCGGTGAAAATACTAAGACGCTGTAGGTGCGTGTTAGTACGGCACTATTTCAACCCTTCAGCGCTAGCATCGCCACTGTTTCAGTCGCAGACCGCGAGTTTCTTTTATGTAACCGAGATGGGGCTATCGCGTTGGTTTACTGCCATACTGGGAGTAAGAACGAGTAAGAGTGATGCCGCGGGACTTTGAAATATTTTCGTACTTCTTAGACTTGTAAAATTTTTCATTTTCAATTCTCGGACTTGGAAATATTTTTAACTGTTGGACTTGGAATGATTTTCCAATTGTTGGACTTTGAAATTTAATATTTTCATATTTCTTAGACTTGTAGAATTTTTCATTTTCAATTCTTGGATTTTGTAATATTTTCAAATGTGGGAGACAATAGAAAATGAAAAATTTTACAAGTCCAAGAAGTATGATAATATTTCAAAGTCCAACAGTTGGAAAATAATTCCAAGTCCAACAGTTGAAAATATTTCCAAGTCCGAGAATTGAAAATGAAAAATTTTACTCGTCTCTTACTCCCAGTGTGGCAGTAAACCGACGCGGTAGCCCCATCTCGGTTACATAAAATAAACTCGCTCTTAGACCATAATACATTATCACAGATTGCCGATAATGATAAGAACAAACACTGGAGGCAATGTAGCACGACACTTCAGTTGGTTTTGAGTCTTGAAGGCATCAATCCCGGTATATGGCTTATCTCATCCTCTTGCCCTGTCGGTTACTGTAGTACAGTGGTGTGTCAGACGTAATATTGATAAGAAGAATAGCGCCGGTGCGATAACGTCATTCTTATACCGGTATCAAACTGGACATGTTGTATTTATGTGTGTGTATTGAATAATTATGTTCTCGAGCTTGGATCTTCCTGTTCATCAATCCTTAAGTACGGTACATAATGGCGACGAGGATTATGAAGAATGGTATTAAAGGACGGTCAACTCGGAAAAATAAGAAAAAAAAAAACAATAATGAAACCTTCGACAACGGGAATAAGAATTCTCTAGCTGATGGTCAAAAAGATTTCGGTGTCCAAACTGCTTATAGGCATGTGTATTCAATGCAAACGTGATCCTCAAAAATTTACTGACTGCAATAAAATGAATCCTGGACCTGTACCTCTACAACTCACTGGTCTCACCTATGTTGAGCAGCTCCTAATTGCTCGTGTTCAACCTATTCTACGGGTTTATCGTGTACAATCGTCAAGTGGTATTCTGGGTCAATATGCTTATTCTGGAAACATAATAAATATTGGTCAGGATATAAATGATTTAGCTATCACTTTACCCGGCATACCTTCTTCAGTGAGCATAATAATTGTGAGACGTGAACAAATGGATAATTCTCATCGTGATTTCCTTGATTTTCATGTTAAACGATAGGATTTTGGCTGTTCTACTTTTTTGTAAGGAGAATGATCCTTTTTATGCTGATATAATTTTGATAATGATCGACATTGCAACCATTTCAGTTTATATTTAATTTCCTTTTCAAATTTTATTCCCATTCTCCCTACACTCCGCCCCTCTTTTGCTTGCTGCAACAGGCACCCTAGTATTATTATGAGCCGTAGTGTCGAAGAGCGTGTTTTTGAAGGGTGATATTTCTTGGAAAGAAGGAATATTCAATAAAAATAAATTAACAAGAATAAAGTGTCCACACAGCTACTCTTTCAGGGTGGTGAAAAGGAATCATCCTCATTTTCGATGGGAAAAGAACATAAAACAAAAGGACAAGATAACTGACAATAACTGCGACACGGTCATCGAAAATGTGCATAGAGGCGGTTGACATCAGGTTTCCACGTATATTAAGGAAAATGCCTGCAAAAACTATAAGCTGCAATACCTCTAACTCACGATACAATGTCGTGTAACAAAATCAGTTTAAACATTTTCCAAGATTTTCGTCGTCGTCGTTGCCGGGAACACGATAGGCGTACTGGCCTGTTGGAGTAGCAGCTTCAGATCTATCGTATATTCTTGTGTGTGGTCTTCCTTGCAGTCTCGTTCCCACTGATGTTTGGTTTCCCAAATTGCAGCAAAATCACCTTTCTACTTTCTGGGGATAAAATCCTGGTCTTCGTCCTTGTCTTTTAGACCGCTTACGTTCCACGTTATTCTTCTCGTGTTATGACAGTGTTTGTTTTTGACAGAAGCCCACCTCCACCTACGTTCCCGTTTGAATCATCCAATTCGAGGCCGGCGCGTTGTTATTGTTTCGAGAAAAAGGGTTCATCTTGGATCCAGTCACGGGACATGTATCTTGGTAGTAAGGCTGCATATTTTTCTGTCGGCTTTAGCTCCCTTAGCCTTTGAAGGTACTACTCCTTATTGCCATTGCAAAGGAGCAGATTGGTTTTCTGAAGGGGGTTTCCTTCCCTTAGCGTCTTGAGGATCCCTACGCGTGACCCACTTTCTCAATTACTGTACCTAAAAGCAACCGCACTTGCAAGTGTGAGAGAGCAGGCACTTTTTCAAATTACGACTTTAGCCAGGTTTAATCATCGCAATGCTCTTTCTTCTGAACTTGTTTCACTGTCGGAGTTTTACTTCTTCTACAAATAAGTTCATCCACGTCAGTCGTCGCCCAACTACATTGCTCGACTTGACGATGTCGCCGCGTAAAGGCTAATGTGGAATGGGCTGGGGCGCAACAATGGTATCAGGTATAGGTGGCTCTATCGATCTGCGGATCTTTTATAATTGTGAAATAATTGATAAAATCAGTTTCGATTTTTTTTGATAGTCGAGGAAAGAAAGCCATAGAGTGAATTGGAAATTCGAGCAAGGTATCATTTGGAAGTAGACAGGCAATTTGTGTCTTTTTCAAGTCGATTGAAATAATATGTTGTAAAACTGCTTCCCATACGAAAATAGTAGAGCTGAGGGGAAAGAGGAACTTATAAACAGACCTTTCACGCGTGAAAATTGAAGATTAGGTTTGTAGTCAAGAAGTTTGAATTAAAAGCGTCACAACAGAGTGCAGCAATTGAAGACATGAAACATGACAAACTAGTCTGGGAAAGGAACAGCCGGCGGCCATTCCACATCTGTAAGAGTAGCATACAGTAATACTTTCCCTGCCTTCGACATCATTGTCACTATGTACTTCAAGATCGATCCACATTAGAGATGCGGTGTCAGGTGAAGGTCGTCAACCTCACCAGAAAGGAATCGACGATAAAGGTCGACAAATCTAACCTCACTAATACCCACTCTAGATTTCTCGGGGTAGCATATTATACTAATACATAATTTCTTAGCCTATGACGTCATCAGGATAGTTCTACTATTGAAGGTCAGTAGGGATTAGGGACGTGACCTTAAAGCAAATTCAGCAATTAGGCGGGATAGGGACACGGACAAAGAATATCTTTAAGGTATGATATTCTATTGTTTTTGTAAGAGGAAGCGATTTTTTTCTTTTTTTCTAGGCTAAAAAATTTTAAAAGGTGGCGGTGATTCTCAGTCCGCCCACAGCGCTTCGAAGAAATCCGCCGCTGCGGAAAGAAAACTCAACAATCAGAGAGGGCTGAAAATGGAGAGGATTTCAGAAGTTAGGTCCCAATCGCAGAATGTTCATTTTATACAAGTACTTATTTGTCATAGTACATGCAGTAAGGAAAGAATATTGTACATTTTGACATAAAAGCATGAAATTTGGTACTGAAGTGTATGAAGGTGTAATAAATGATATTAACAAGAGTGCCTCGCAGAAAGTCCATTTTCATGCTCCCAGGGGTCCACGTTTGGAGGGGGGAGGGTTCATTATTGTTGCAGAAATTAGAAAGAAATTATAAAAAATATATTAATCATGTGATTTGTGGAAAAAATATATTAGAAAATTTTTTTCATAGACGCACCCTTCCGTTAGGGGCCTTGGACCCAAAATTTCACAAAATTGTAAATGTTATCAGAAAAACTTAAAATTTGATATACAGGCGAGGGAAGAGGTAATGAATAATATTAACAACAATGCCACGCAGTAAGTTCATTTTTGTGCCCCCAGTGGTCCATTTTTTTGACGGAGAGGGAGATACTTTTTTTGAACACTATTGTTGTAAAAATTGGAAAAAAATTATATAAAATATATATGCATTGAGTGAGTTGTTCGAAGAAATGCTGCGAGGAATTTTTTCTACACATAGACCCTTTCATTGGGGGCCTGGGGCCCGAAATTTCACAAAATCATAAATTTTATCCGAAAAACTTGAAATTTAGTACATAGCTGAAGGAAGGTGTAATGAATAATATTAACAAGAATGTGCCACAGAATAAGTTAATTCATGTGCCCCGATGGGCCCATTTTTTTGGGGGGGGGGGCAAAGGCTTCATTTTAAGACTTCTTGTTGCAAACCTTCGAAAAAGAATTATACACAATATATTTATTGGGTGATTTGTATGAAAAAAATGGTGCGAGGAATTTTGTATGTATAGTCTCTTCCATTGGGGTCTCATGGGCTAAATTGTGAAGTCAATATTGCGCCAAATTACTTGGGTATCATGAATGTAAAGTGTAAATTTTGTGGAGCTTTTCATGTCGAAGTGTTGCATGGGAGAAAAATATATTTTTGACTTTGATTTTAAAGTGCCTTCGTTGATCAAGGAATTTTTGTGTGGTATTGATATTGAAAGTAAGCAATTCCGAGGAAATATTAGACAATGTAATTCGGCGCTAGCTTTTGCATCTCGTGGTGCCTCACTTTCAATGGGTAATGTATAGAATGTGTCAAGATTTGCGCCTCACTGTTTCAAGATACAAGGTATTCTTTCACATTTAAGTAGTAATTTAAGAGAAAAAAAAATGAATTCACAAATTTATTTTATAGACTTAAATTTGGCAAATAATATTCGAAAAAAACGGAATCCAGAATTTGTCTTTCTACATTACGGCACATTATAATAATTTTATTCAATAAATATTTACAATTTGCGTTTTCTTTTGTTTCATAATTTGTATAAATTAGGCCTAGTATGATGAAGGCTAAAAACTTACACACGCATCTGATGAAATTTAGAGTTTTGTGAAATTTGGAGCCCATGAGCCCCCATGGAAGTGTTTATACTTGAAAAAAATTCTTCGCACCATTTTTTTCATACAAATCACATAATAAATATATTATGTATAATTCTTTTTCGAAGGTTTGCAACACAAGAAGTCTTAAAATGAAGCCTGTGCACCTTCCCCCCAAAAAATGGGCCCATAGGGGCGCATAAATTAACTTATTCTGTGGCGCATTCTTCTTAATATTATTCATTACACCTTCCTTCATCTATGTACTAAATTTCAAGTTTTTCGGATGAAATTTATGATTTTGTGAAATTTCGGGCCCCAAGGCCCCCAATGAAAGGGTCTATGTGTAGAAAAAATTCCTCGCAGCATTTCTTCGAACAATTCATCCAATGCATATATATTTTATATAATTTTTTTTCCAATTTTAACAACAATAGTGTTCAAAAAAAGTATCTCTCCCCCCCCCCCAAAAAAAAAAAGACCATTGGGGGCACAAAAATGAACTTACTGCGTGGCATTCTTGTTAATATTATTCATTACCTCTTCCCTCGCCTGTATACCAAATTTTAAGTTTTTCTGATTACATTTACAATTTTGTGAAATTTTGGGTCCAAGGCCCCCAATGGAAGAGTGCGTCTATGAAAAAAATTTTCTAACACATTTTTTCAACAAATCACATGATCTATATATTTTTTATAATTTCTTTCCAATTTCTGCACCAATAATCTTCAAAATGAATCTCCCCCCCCCCCCCAAATGTGGACCCTTGGGAGCATAAAAATGGACTTTTTAAATGAGACAGTTTGCTTTCGTTGCCACCTTTATTAATCAAAAACAACTCGATGTTTCGACGCACCTCGTCGTCATCATCAGGAAACGTACTGAAATAAAGTAAAATTACAAAGAGAGAGGTGACCAGATATGAACTGAAAAAAGAAAAAAGCACGTGCCAACAAGATCAGGACCGGAGATAAAATTAATAATTACAATTCACGAATGAGTGACGCATAAGTGTTGGCGAGATTAGAAGTATCGGTCTTGAAATTCACATTGTTACATCTTAAAATATGTAGTACTTCCAACATCTTCCTCTTCTTATCATTTTTCTCACGACCAACTATTTTAATTAAGTCAAAATTAAAACTGTGCCCTGTATCACAAGAGTGAGAGGCCAAAGCAGTGCGATTACTTCGATTCTTAACATCATTCTTGTGTTGGTCGACGCTCTTCTTTAACAGTTGAGAGGTCTCCCCCACATAGAATGTATCAGGGCACACCGAACAGGGAACCTTGTATACAACACCAGAATTTTTCAAGATGGGGTTTGGGTCTTTAGTTTTCGAAAAGAATTTTTCTAACTGCCGAAAGAAATACAATTTTGGCTATCCAATTTCTGCAGGACTTTCTTTATAAAAATTGACTTTCTGCGAGGCACTCTTGTTAATATCATTTATTACGCCTTCATACACTTCCTTACCAAATTTCATGCTTTTATGACAAAATGCACAATTCTCTAGAATTTAGGATCAACAACCCGTACTATCTTGACCTTTCTTTGGCTATGAAATGAAATAAACAGACGGAAATAATATGAAGGATTGACTTCGAGGAGTTGAGTAATAATTCATATTCTTCATACTCGATTAGGAGAGAGACGATCAAGTAATTACCTGTATTTAATGTTTTTAAGATTAAAAATAAATTTCCTTCGGTCACTACCTTCATTATATAGAAGATAAATCATTCTAAGACTTTCATGGAAATTAAAATGCTGTAAAAACAATTCAAAAGTTTTGAGACAGACGATGACTGATAACTTCTTGCCTGAAATTTCCTTCATTTCCTATTAAAGTCTTCGCTCAAAAAGAACGAAGATAAGGTTATCTAATCGGATGTGAAAGGAGAAATTTGATGACACAAGGCGAAGGCGTAGTCGTTAAAATTTCAAAAATCGTAGCCCCGATACCGGTGAGTTCGGAAGGTTTTTTTCTCAAAATTAGATATCATCACCCAGCGCCGATTATAGGCAGAAAAAAAAATCGCGCAGACAAATCCAATCCAGCGCATCGATTTCCTCCGATTTGCATTCGTCTGAGCCAGACTATCAACGGCCTCAAAGTTCTTGATGTTTTCGGGAGTGTTCTAGAATATTCTTATTTTCCAGTTCTCGAATTTGTTCCGCCAACATCGAATCATTTTCTTCGACATTTTCCCGCAATACTGCGAACATACACTCTTCCGCAATCTCTTCTGATCCTACCATGCAATTAAATAGGGCCGTGTTGTACATTAAATGCAGCGTTTCCGCATTTTCTTTCGATTCTCTAGCCTGGTGAACGACTGCTCGAATAAACCAACTATACGAGTTTTCCATTTCGACACCGTTGCGCGTAAAAAGTGCTAGAAATTTCTTCGTTTGAAGGAAGCCGACAATTATATTTACGGATGCCCTGGTTCTGATCCACTGATGAAATATTTCACCATTGTCCTCAATCTTCACATACATCGGCGTAGATCTTTCGGAGATGCGGTCAATTACTTCGACTATTCGCTGTTCGAACTCTTCTTTTAAGTACGAATCATCACTGACCGAAGTGAGTACAAAGTTCAACCACCGAGGAAAATTAAGGAGTTTCTTCAGCTTCTCTTGAAAGTATTGAAGAGTTATGGCCTGCGCGGATTCAGAGGGCGGTATGACAGCCTTTAAAAATTCGTCAAATTGTTCGAGGAGTATAGCGTCGACGGTACAATTGGTTGCGTTTAGTAGAATTTTGTTCATCGGTATCATCGTTTTTAGATCAACAGACATGTGCAGTATGGTTAGAGTTTCAGGTTTAATCTCACCCATTTCTTCCTCCGTTGGCATTTCTGCATTATCTTTGCGTTCGTATATTCCAGCAGTTTGGGAAAGCGGATTCAACACGAGAAAACGGTCAATAAGATACGCGAGGGACGAGTGGAGCCGTTCATCTCCGAGTATCGTTTCGTCGAACAGTTTTTTCGTGCTTTCAGTTTTGAAATCGTCTGATTCATCTTGCAGCTGAATCGCGACTTCCTCAGACCTGTATTGATACATGGTTTGCACCACATAGAGATACATGTAGTAATCTTCCTTTCCAAGAGAGGAATAATATTCCGGGGGTGAAAACCCAAAAACATTATCTGTTGCGCAGGAAGAGATTATACGGGTACATAATATGCAAATGAAATGTATTGCACCGAAAATCATTATGAACACTTGAAGAAATTGCCGAGTTAAAAAGATATACACATATAAATTGGAGATCAACAGAGAATAGTAGTTGTACAGTATGTTCTATTGATTCTACTACCTATCAGTTCGTTCAAATTTTGCGAACGCGCGCACTGTTTGTATTCCTCAAGCATTCTCTTCCTCCTCTTCAGAAGCCATCTAGACAAGAGTGATTCAGTCTAATCTTCATTTTGCTATCGAGATACGCCTTCACTTAAATGTATTTTATCGCAATCGGATAACATTTTCGGGTTTATCGCGTCCGACATCTGCACTCTTATTGTTAACAGCGCCTAATTGTGATTGTATATAGGCTTTCTATCCCTATCCGATTTCACATCATGTTTTATCGTCGTTTTGAAAAAATAATAAAGTACCGTTAGGTTTTATCTTCGTTTTTATTGTATTGTTCGCTCGTGATTCGTTGTTGTTTGTTCTTGTAACTTAGTTCGTTTTTAGGGTCGGCGCAGGCGCTAGCCGACCGTATTGTAATCACTTTTTAGGGTCGGCTCGCGTCGCGGAAGCCGACCATATTGTAATCACTTTTTTCTTCGTCTGAGTTAAGACGCTGACGTCATGGTCGAGTGAGCCGTATGCTGTGTAGTTTCGTGTCTTTAGTTCTTCGTGTGAATTACTTATCATTGCATCATTGCGTTTTGCGTTTCAATTGTGTTTGATGGTTTGTTGTCATAAGTCCTATTTTTTTCATATTATTATTATTATTAATAAGTAATATAATTATTATTAATTTATTAATGATTCCGTTGTAGCTTAATTAGGATTTCTCGTCCTATTTCTTCCCTGAAGAGAATAACCGTTCTCCATTATCGAAGACAATAAGTGAGTGTATAAGAATTAATATTTTTCTAGTAGTACCATCAAATTTGAATGATCGAGTATTCGTTTTGTTTATGATTATATTGGCAAAGAAGAGAATAGGAATTTGTTTAGTCGTATCGACTCGTCTCTACAATGTCAAAGTTGTTATAAAATGTTATATATCTACTTAATCCATTAGATCGAGGAGAATTTCGTAACGGGAATTTTTGTTAGACAAAACCGAAAGTAACATCGGGTTACTTGTATCATCTTTGAAGAGAATAGCTGGCCTCCATTATTGAAGACGATAAGTAAGTATGTAAGAATATTTTCCTATTAGTATTAAATTCGAATGATCAAGTATTTGTTTCTTTTGTGATTATATCGGCGAAGAAGAGAATAGGAATTTGTTTAGTCGTTTCGACTCGTATCTTGATTGTAATGATAGCATCATACAATGTCAACGTTTTTTTAGAACGTTATGTAGGCCTACGTACTTGGTCCTTGGTCGAGTAGGTCGTGAAGAATTTACGGGATCTCATGAATGATTAAAACAAGTAATATCATTCCTAAAGAAGAAAAATATATTGAAGAGTGTACTTATTGAAGCAGTAAAATCTCACTGTTCAACTTCGGAGGAATTATTTTTTGAAGTTCTGAGATGTGCCATTCAGAAATTTGAATCTGTCGAACAACAACACCTATTGCTGTTGTTTATAGAAAAGACCAAACCTAAAATAGACATCAAAGACTTGGATGCCATTTTAAAAGGATATAAACGCGACTAAAGTACATACTGTTACCTTTCTTACAAGAAGATCTCTAATTTTCTTTTTTACTGTTTTGTATTGTTTCTACTTTGATATTGAAATGTGATTTTTATTTTATTTCTTGGTCTTTGTTCCAATTTTTTATTTTTTCAATTATATGTAAGAAATTTAATGTTTTTTCAATTCCTTGGTTTTTATTTCAATTGTTTGTGTTCTCATTTATATTATTGTAGACATCAAAAACTGAGACGTCATTTTAAAAAGATATAAACACGCTAAAGTACTTATTGTTACCTTTTTTACAAGCAGTTTATTTTGTTAGGGCTATATTTTCATATAATAAGTAATTTTGATTTTGTTTCATAGATCTCTAAGTTTATATTTTACTGTTTTGAATTGCTTCTACTTTGATATTGAAACGCAATTTTTGTTTTATTTCTTGGTTTTTGTTCCAATTTTTCATCTTTTCATTTATATTATTTTTTATTAATTTCTTTATTTATGAGTGTTTGTGATACATTTTCTTTACTTCGATGCTTCAGCGATCAATCGGTTGAGTACTATTAGTTAAAAGAGATTTTAGTTGAAGAACAAGAGTTAATGTTTGATGATTGTAGGAGTAGATAGATAGTCTCCTTCGATGATAGAACACATTATATTGAACTGCAGGTGATCAAAAATGTTCAACAATTCGTTACCAAATTTCACATCGTATCTATATCTCATGATGAGGAAGACCAACGTGGGAAGTTAGTCACATGCCTTGTGTTGAGAGTTTTTGTCTAAATAAGTGAATCGTGGCTCGTTCCTTTGATGAAATGTTAAAGTATAGATGTTGGAAGGAAATAATAATATTAGCGTCGAGAGAATGTTATTATTCCTTCCTTACTTGAGGTTATTCCAAATCAATAAAATTATAAATTGTTGGTTTTTTTTTTTTTTATCAAATAGAACAAAAGTGATAAGAGGAATTCTTGGTCAATTGGTGCCCTTGCGATTGGTGGGAGCTATAATGAATTAAATTATTAGAATATTGAAGCGATAAAATATAATCAATGAATAATCGTTGAGCAGGTATTCTGATTGAAACTTGAAGTTGATACTGAGCTTTCTCATATTCCGCGGAAGGAGAATAAGAGTAGATAGAATATATTTAGGCAAAATAGATTCAAGCCGACCCTGCTACTATGTCGCTTGCGACATAGCTTGTTTCTTCTTCTTCTTCGTCTTCGGCTCAGTTAAGACGCTGACGTCATGGTCGAGTGAGCCGTATGCTGTACAGTCTCGAGTCTTTGGCTCTTGGCGTGTTATCATTGCATTTTGCGTTTCGATTGTATTCAACTGTTGTAATGGGTCGTAGGAATCACATAGGAACGGAACAATAAAAATAGTAGCCTCTTTATTATCGAACATTCGAACGTTCCCAATAATAAATTTGATATGTTCAAATTGCAAGTTTATTTCATTTTAATGATTAGGTTCAGATGACTACGAATGGAACCAAACGTCTTATTGCGATGGAAAAGAATGAGAGTGATGAAATATGAATTCTTGAAATTGGTCTAAATAATGTGAATGGTGAAGCGGTAGGTAGAGCAAAATATGAAATGAATGATCGTTGGTCGGTATCTAATTACAATGATTCTATTGTCTCCAATCTGAGTTTGTAGTTTTATTCGATAGAACGTGAAAAGCTACGTGGAAAGTATGAGGTATGAACAGTTTGAATGAATAATAATTATCGAAATTTTATTATTTCAACTTGCAGTCTGTGTAAGGTACATGTATTTAGTTTCTATTACCGGTTATCTTATGCCTGAGTTAGAAGCCAAATATCATCGAAATCAATATTATTTCGCAATGCAATGTTTACAAAGATGTATTGGAATCGAATTTTTTGGTTTTGACGGAATGTGAATATCGTTATAAGGAGGAGCTTGCTGGAAATACTTCTATAACTTGGTTTGATACACTGTACCTATACGCTAATATGACAGGTATACAGATAGATAGACAAAAGCTGAACATAATTCACAAAGCTTCTTCTATCAATTAATTGTTGGGCGTTTGTTTCTTTTACTGTTTTTATGAAATGAGATTGTACTCAAGTGGAGGTTAGGTTAGTCTATTCAATAAAATGTGATTACGAGAGTATTGATGAATAGATTATATATATTTCATCAGAGATTGCTCAGCTCCCAACAAATTAGACGCGAGAGAGACTATTTCTAAGAACAATTCTACTATCTGCAAGTTATGAAATACAAATGAAACGAGATTTTTTACAATGCGATGGGAAACTGAAATGAATAATTGCGAATAAAAACGTAGGGAACAGAATGATTTAAAAGTCGATCATGGATCGCAAATGCGGTAAGTATCCCGGCTTTATGGTCCATGATTCAATTTTGAATTTTAATTTACCTATACTTAGATCTAAGTACTTTGAAGTTGACTACAAAGGTAGTATAATAATTACATTGTTGTGTTTTGAGCAGACAAATGAAGTTTGTGGTAGTATTAATTAATCAAGGATTTCAATTCTATGTAATGTTAGGCCTACAATTTGTGTTTCTTATTATTCTTATCTCATGACAAAAATGACAATTGTTGGAAGGGTGTAATATCAGCGTTGTTTGTACTCAACAGTGGTTGCTTCAGGTTATTGCTTATTAATTGTTGAGTGTTAGCTTTTACAAATAGAATCAAAAAGATGTGATGGGAATTCTTAAAAAGGTGGTTCACACAATATGAATGAAATTGAATACAAATGAAAGGGAATGTCTTACAAGCAATGGGAATATGAAATGAATAATTACAAATAAAAAAGTAGGAAATAGGATGATCAAAAATTGATTGTGAATGTGATATCCTAGCTTTGTAATATCAGTCATTCGCCGACCCTCGTAACAGCCCGCCCGCGGGCTGCTTGTTACTCGTTCGTTTCGTAGAATTTTAAAATAATAATTATACCTAGTCGTCCAGGACCTTCTCTGGCAGTTTGTAGCTGAGGAGGGAACGCACATTGTAATTGCCAGTGAGTATTACAATGTTGCGAAAAGAAAAGGATGGTACACAGACCGTACTGGCTTAGCGGCCATTAGTGTTTGCCCAGAGTGTCCAATTGCTCCGGGAGAGGTTGAAAGAGGGGAGGGGTATGTTGCTGTGAAGATGGCCGACATGGTTGTCTACAGTTGCTACTTCTCCCCGAATCGCCCCTTCCTGGAGTTTGAGGACTTCTTGAAGAAATTAGAAGAAAGCTTGTCCAGATGGCAAGGTGAAAAATTCATTGTGGCTGGCGATTTTAATGCCAAGTCAGAAGAGTGGCGATCAGGCCGTACGGACATCCGTGGGTATGCCTTGGGGGAGTGGATTGCTTACAATCGACTGGAAACAGTCAATGTTGGCAACACTCCTACCCGAGTGCATCAAGGATACGGGTCCATTATTGATATCACCTTTGCCTCAGAGAGCCTAGCCCGAAAAATAGAAGGCTGGGCGGTACTGGACAAGGAGCTATCTGGGAGCGACCACCGGTGTATCGGCTTCTCCATCCGCCGGGAAGTTGAGGTCGCTGCTCCACAAAAGCTGGTAAGAAAGTGGGCCGTTAGGAAGCTGAATAGCGACCGTTTGAAGGCTAGCTATCTTGCTCTCACATGGGATCAAGAAGAAGAGCAAGAAGGCAATGCGGAGGTGGCAGTGGAGAGGATGATCAAGACTGTCACCAAAGCTTGCGATGTAGCCATGCCCAGGCAAGGTCCACCAAAGAAGAGGAGGGCTGTTTACTGGTGGACCAACAAGATTGCCGAATTGAGAAAAGAGTGCAACCGTCAGCGCCGGATATACCAGCGTAGTAGTGGCCGCGAAGGGGCGCGGGCGGTTGCACCCGAATACCAGCTGGCTCGTAAAAGGCTGAAGAGGGCCATCAAGGACAGCAAGAGTGCTGCATGGCGAGAGCTATGTGAGATGGCAGATGACGACCCATTTGGAAAGCCTTATAAGTTAGTGCTGAAGAAGCTCAAAGGCCTCTCAGCAATGAGCCGAATGGAGCCGGATGTTGTGGGTCAAATCATTGATGGCTTGTTCCCACAGCAGCCACCACCAATGGTAACGCTACCAATAGTAGAAGAGGATGGTATATCCCTCCTAGGCACCGAGGAGGTTGATGCAGCAGTCAATAGACTGCGGGGTAAGTATTGGAAGGCTCCAGGCCCGGATGAGATTCCAAATCCAGTCTGGAGCGCCATACATTCAGTTGACCCAGCACTGCTTGTTGATACATTCAATGCGGCAATTGTTGGGGGACTGTTCCCTGTGCGATGGAAGAAAGCCAGGCTAGCGTTGATTGATAAGAAGGATAAACCACCTGGTCTACCATCCTCTTATCGTCCACTTTGTCTGCTAGACAATGTTGGGAAACTTCTAGAAAGAGTGATAGCCAATCGTTTGGAGAGCTATCTGAAGGAAAGAGATATAATCTCTGATAGCCAGTACGGTTTTCAAACTGGACGCTGCACATCAGATGCTGGGATCCGGCTGAAGAGGATAGCCAAGTCAGCAATTGATATGCGTCAGTTTTGCGCAGCCGTCAGCCTCGCCATAAGGAATGCGTTCAATTCAATCCCATGGAAGATGATATTGGAAGCTCTTGTGAACGCAGGAGTGCCCGCATACCTGCTCAGGATGATCAGCAGCTATCTTAGCTGCCGTGAAATCCAAGCAGAGACGTCTGCTGGTACAGTAAAGCGCCCTGTTACTTGTGGGGTGCCGCAGGGGTCGGTCCTTGGGCCGCTTTTGTGGTGCGTCGCATTTAACGGAATCTTTAAGGTGAAGCTGCCACCGGGGGTTAAGCTTATCTGCTATGCGGATGACACCCTGGTGGTATGCACTGCCGAAACAACTGTAGCGGTGGAGAGCAGGGTAAACCGGGCCCTAGAGGATGTGACGCGTTGGATCGAGTCGGCTGGACTTGAACTAGCAGCAAGCAAGACGGAGGCCATTTTATTCACAACCCGTCGGAAGTTCAAGCCACCCACCTTTCGCCTGCGAGGTGTGGAAATTGAAACCAAGAAGCAAATGAAATACCTGGGCATCTGGTTTGACTCAACGCTGAGCTTCAGGCACCATTTCCTGATGGCAGCGGAAAAGGCGGGCCGGGTAGTTGGATACCTAAGCCGCCTTATGAGGAACCTGGGAGGACCGAGAGAAGCAAGGAGAAGGATCATGATGAGCACCGCCTTGTCGATCCTCCTATACGGTGCGCCAGTATGGGCCGACTGCATGAAGATACCATACCGAAGAAGAGAGATGGTAAAGATCCAACGAAGAGCTGCGCTGAGGTGTGTTAGTGCCTACCGCACTGTCTCGACCGAGGCTCTTTGTGTATTAGCACGTTCACCACCAATCGAGCTCCTTGCTGAGGAGAGAGCGGTGGTGTTCGAAGCAAAGAAGAGAACGACGACCAACCGAGAAGCTTTACGGGTCAAGCAGGAGGCCAGGCGCTCCTTGCTTGTAAAGTGGAAAGAAAGAATTGCCCAGAGTGAGCTGGGTACATGGACAACCCGTGTGCTAATACGCGACCTTGATGAGTGGATGAACCGACACCATGGTCAGCTGAACTTTCACCTGACGCAGGTGTTAAGCGGCCATGGCTGCTTCAGCAAGTACCTTCACGAGAAGTTAAGGAAAGTTGAGCAGGCAACGTGTTCGCACTGTAACCAAGGGCGGGATGATGGACCACAACACACCTTATTTGAGTGTGAGGCGTGGAGGCGTGAGCGGGACGAGCTTAGTCGGTCTCTCCAAGAGATCGGGGTAGATGAAGCGCTCGACCCGAGTAGCCTGGTACCCACCATGCTAGGTTCCGAAGAAGCATGGAACCAGGTGTCTGCATTTGCGGCCACCATCATGAAGAGGAAGATGGACCAGGAATGGAATAGGCAAATGCAGAACCACGCTATGGCCTACTCAACACCTGTGTACCATCAACATCCAGATCTGCACGAAGAAGAGGAAGAAGGATACCATCCAGATTGTTAGGGCCTTTATAGTTGTTGAAAGAATCTCGCGTTTATATGGTTGCTCCGCGTCCTCTATTCCGGTGAACTTACTACGGTACGTTCACTGTTCATACGAATATGTCTAACGAGCACCATACAGTGAGATTCACGCAACAGCGACTTATTACGCCTGATGTGATGTGATAGTGTCGTTTTTGTGATGTGAGTGTGTTCTCTAGTGCTGTTTCTATTTTGTGCGTGCCAGGGGGGCATCGCAGCTTGGTGGTTGCCAAAGCAACTTGGCAGTTGCCGAGTAGAAGAGGGGGTTCGCGTAGGAGATTCCTCCTTCACTGAAGTTATACCCGAAAGGGTCGATTCCGGTGTTGGAGGAAACAATATTAAATGCATACGCAACCCGCACCTACTCCATTATGGACGACGGGCGGTGCTGCACATGCGACACACAAGCGATACCTAGTCGTCGTTTATTTGTTTTCTTTATAAATTTTATCCTACATTTTTTGATGCCGAAACCCGGGATGCAATAGTGCCCAGGTTTGATGTTCGTTTCGTTTGTGTAAATTTGTATGTTTGTCGTTTTTGCAAGTCATTGCGGTTGAAATTTCGTGTGTAGCTATTGTTTGTAATCAACCTCTCAGAAAGGAGAAGCGGTTGACTAAGCTAAATTTAACGCGGTTAAGGGATACGATGTCTGAGGCTGTTCAAAACGGTCTTCAAACGACAAGAGATCTGTCCAAAATGGAAACAATGGTCGAGGAATTCAGTTCTACGAAATCTGCTCTTGATAAGGTAGTAAGAGATATATTCCTACTTATGGATGACCAGGCTGATAATTACACCAATAATTGTAGTGTTCTCATGGATGAGATGAAGGCAGCGTCGGAAGTTCTTGCAACGTATACTGCCGAAGTGAAAGACCTCCGAAAAAGGTTATCAAGTCAGGAAGCGCGTCAATCTCTAACTCCCGCGATCTTCAACGCATCTAGCCTCGAACAAGCAGTGCAACCAAAATTGGCAAAAATAGAAGTGCCTACATTCAATGGTGACATTTTAAATTTTAATTGTTTTTGCGGATTGTTTGAAAATTTGGTGCACAATAACGACCAGCTACAAAATGTTAAAAAACTTTATTATCTCAAACAGGCGTTTGTTGGTTCAGCTCACGAATTGGTTAAAGATTTTCCACTCGAAGACAATTCATACCCAGAAGCTTGGTCATATGTGATTGATCGGTTTGACAATAAAAGGTTAGTGATTCGGTCGTTATTTCGCAAGCTTCACAATTTAGAAGCGATAAGAAATGAGTCTAGTGTTCGGTCGTTAATTGATAAAGTGGACGTAATTATTCGGGGTTTAATCAGCGCAGGTGAATCGGTAGATAATACATTTTCGCGGTATATCGCGTTTCTCGTTTCTACTAAATTGGACGCTACAACCGCGAAAGATTGGGAAAACTCTTTAGCTTCGAATAAGTCGTGTCCAAAATACAAGGAGTTGCAGGAATTCTTGCAAAATCGTGCTTTTACTTTCGATGAATCAACTCAAGAACGGAAAGGTTCAAGGGATTTAAAGCCTACCCCTCCAACCACCAAAAGATCCTTTCACACATCCTCGACTTCCTCAGCACCGGCTGCGACAACATGTTCATGCTGCTGTAGTGGTCAACATCGATTATTTGAATGCCCCAAATTTGGAACGTGGTCTCCTTCGGATAGGTACACGTTTATAAAAAATAACAATTTGTGTCTCATATGTTTTTATAGTAATCATGGAGCAAGTTCGTGCCTACGCGTAAAATTGAAATGTAAGTAGTGTAATGGTCACCACAACACATTATTACATTTCGGAAAAAACGCATCCTCACCTGCGGGTCTTAGAAGACAGCCTACAAACCAGGTCGTACCCCCTCCTTCGAAACCTGCAGAGGAAAAATCGATAGTCCAGGCCATAGAACCCTCCGCTGGGAACTTGAACCAAGTCAGTTTAACCTCTTCGGCGTCTGATAAAACTATAGTTCTTGCAACAGCAGTGGTTCGAGTTGGAGTTGATGGTCAAAAGTTCTTGTTAGTTCGCGTGTTGTTGGATGGAGGATCGCAGGTCACTTTTGTGAGTGAGTCCTTAGTGAAAAGACTCAATCTTCCTGTTTACGAGCTCACATCGTCGGCTACAATTCATGGCATTGGGGATTCTAGTTTTGTCAGTACGCATTACTCTGAATTCACCATAATGTCTAGAGACAAATCGTTCAGATTACAAGTCGAAGCCGACGTTATTGGAAACATATCATACAAAGCTCCTGTGGAAATTTTAAATCAAGCTAAAACTAGACGTCCCCACCTTACGTTTGCGGACGACATTTTGGAGCACGCTGACGTAGACATCATATTGAGCGCCGAATACGTCAAATTATGTTTAAATGACGAGTCGATGTTTTTGGATTCGTTAAAAATTAGAGATTCAGCATTTGGTTACCTTATTTCCGGTCCATCAAAGGGTCCGACTGACGTGAATAGTTGTTCGCTTGTTTCAAACATGGCTACTTGTGCAATCGACGACGCTTTACGCAAATTTTGGGAGGTGGAGGAATGCTCGCCCAACTTCGTTGAAATATCAGAGCACGATCGTTGTGAGGCTCATTTTATGGAAAATTATCGTCGTGACGAAAATGGTCAATTTGTTGTTCGTTTGCCATTGAAGGGTGACGTCTCGATGTTGTCGGATACGTTGTCCATTGCTCGTCGATCATTAAAACGTGTCGAGATGTTGCCTTCTGACGTTCGGTTGGAATATGATAGATTTCTGTTGGAATATCTGGCTCTTGGTCATATGGAAAAAATTCCCAGGGAGGAGCTACCTCTGTCGCATCGTTACTTAATTCCGCATCGTGCGGTCATTCGTCCGAATAGTTCTACAACAAAACTTCGTGTCGTGTTCAACGCTTCTAGCAAGTGTAGTGGTAAAGCTTCTCTGAACGAGATTATGATGGTTGGTCCTAAAACCCAGCCTGACCTGTTCAAGATAATACTTCTCTTTCGTTTGTTTCGTTATGTATTTGGTGCTGACATCGAAAAAATGTATCGTAAGGTCTTGGTGGACAAGCTAGATTGTAACTTACAGTGCATCTTATGGCAAGCCCCGTCGGCAGAAGAAATTGAAATTTATCGGCTACTTACAGTTACTTATGGTACAGCATCAGCCTCGTTTCTCGCCACCAAATGTTTAAGTATTTTAGCCGAGGAATTGGCTAAAACTCACCCCGCGGCTTCGAAAACTATCTCTCAAGGATTTTATATGGACGACTTGCTTGCTGGAGCCGATACTATTTCTGAGTTGCTCGAATTGCAGAAGATTATACATTCTAAGCTGGCAGAGGCTGGTTTTCATCTTTGTAAATACGCTAGTAATTGCCCGGAGCTGCTCAATTCTTTGGATCCGGAGTTAATAGAGCCTCTCAAGAAAGTCGAGTTGAGGGACGAATCGTTTGTCACCACTCTAGGATTAAAATGGGATCCTGTGAGTGATTCCTTTATGGTTTTCGTGAACCTACCCGAATTGCCAGAGTTATTAACAAAACGCGTTCTTTTATCAATGATTTCGCGCCTATTTGACCCTCTCGGATTTTTGTGTCCGGTGACGATTAAATCAAAGCTATTCCTCCAAGATATTTGGAGGGAAGAAATTTCGTGGGACGATTCAGTTTCTTCGGAGTTAGAGACTAAATTTCGTGATTTTCATAAAGATCTCGAGCTTTTAAGTGAATGTTCAATCTCGCGCGCGTATTCTAAATTAAACGAAATAGTGAAAAAGCAGTTGTTCGGATTTGCTGACGCTAGCACTAAAGCTTATTGTGCTGTGTTATATTTGGAAACCTTCGATTCGTGTGGTAACGTCGACGTTTATTTCATTTGTTCAAAAACTCGCGTCGCGCCTATTAAAGAGCTTACCGTACCTCGTCTTGAATTACAAGCTGCATTGTCATTGGTGGAATTAACTTATCGAGTCGCGCAAACTTTGGAAATTATTGAGTTAAATGATATGTATTTTTTTACAGACTCAAAAATAGTATTAGGATGGGTTAACAAACCCCCTCATAGTTGGCAGACTTTCGTATCAAATCGTGTATCTAAAATTACTGAACATTTTCCTGCCAACCGGTGGCATTACGTTAGAACAGATAATAATCCCGCGGATTTGGCCACACGCGGTATCAGTGCGCAGGAGTTCCTAAATAACCAGTTGTGGCTTCACGGTCCTGCATTTGTAGGGGGACCTGATCTTCAAAGCAGCGATATTTCTCCCATATATTTCGAAAATTTACCGGAAAGGCGCAAATTAAAAAACTGTAACGTAACTTTTAAAGCAGACAAGCTAATTTTGGATAAATTTTCATCATATAATCGTACAATTAATGTTTTTGCTTTTATGTTGCGGTTCATAAAAAATTTGAGAACCAAAAAAGATAAGGACCGTAATTTTTCAAAGGTTTCAAGTGTCGAGGAGAAAAACTTTTCAATTTTGGCATTAATTAAGCTTCACCAATCGTATCATTTCACTTCTGAGGTCGCAGCGTTGAAAAAAAATAATCAAGCGGCAAATAATAGTGTATTATCTAGTCTGTGCCCATTTATCGATGGTGATGGTGTTATTAGAGTTGGCGGTCGGTTACAAAAATCGATGTACGGATTCGAGTTCAAACACCCCATAGTGCTATCCGTGAGGTGCAACCTGTTTGTAATCTATGTTCGTCATCTTCACAAAAGGTTCTATCACGCTGACAAATTGTTCTTAAAAAACTTTATTAGATTAAAATTTTGGCCAATAGGTGGTCTGGATCGCGTGGTCAAAAGCGTAGTAAAAAGATGTGTGTTGTGCGCTAGGTTGAAAGCCCAGACCTATCAACATATTATGGGTCAATTACCAAAGGATCGTGTCACTCTATCTCGTCCGTTCGCCTGCACCGGAGTGGATTTCGCCGGTCCTTTTACATCAAAGTGTACCGGACATCGCTCGACAAAATTTAACAAATCGTATGCTGCAGTCTTCGTCTGTTTCTCTACCAAGGCTGTCCACATAGAAGTGGTCTCGGATTTGACTACTGCTGCGTTCATCGCTTCACTAGGTCGTTTTTGCGCCCGTCGAGGTCTACCTCACACAATATTATCGGATAATGCTACTAATTTCGTCGGAACAAATAATATGTTCATATTGAATCGTGAGGAAATCCTCGAGTTTACGGCTGAACAAGGCATTCGTTGGCTTTTCATTCCACCTGGAAGCCCACATCACGGAGGCTTATGGGAGGCAGCCGTTAAATCGGCTAAATTCTATCTGGTTCGCGCTACTACTGGCTGCGTCTTCAGCGCAGAGGAATTATTAACGTTTTTCACGCAAGTCGAAGCGATCTTGAATAGTCGACCCTTATGTTGTAAGATGGCCGAGGACGACTCATTGGAACCACTCACTCCATCGCATTTTTTGGTTGGGTCGGTACTCACCATGATTCCGGATTTTGAAAAATTCACGCTCACCCTCAATCAACGATGGCAGGCCGTTCAGCGAGCTGTTCGTTCTTTCCACGCCCAGTGGCGTGCTTCTTATTTAGCTCAGTTACAAAGTATGAGCAAGTGGAAAAAACTTAAGGATAACCCGACTGTTGATGAAGTTGTCCTTTTGAAAGAAGAAAATTCACATCCTTTGCGTTGGAAATTGGGTAAGATTGTAAAGCTTTACCCGGACCAAGAGAATAATGTTCGCATAGTGGACGTGCTCGTTGATGGGACAGTAAAAAGACGCTCCACCACCAAGCTAGTCCCTTTACCTATTGATGATATTGTTAAAGTCCCTCCTTTAACGGGAGAGAATGTTAACAGCGCCTAATTGTGATTGTATAGGCTTTCTATCCGTATCCGATTTCACATATGTTTTATCGTCGTTTTGAAAAAATAATAAAGTACCGTTAGGTTTTATCTTCGTTTTTATTGTATTGTTCGCTCGTGATTCGTTGTTGTTTGTTCTTGTAACTTAGTTCGTTTTTACTCGTTCGTTTCGTAGAATTTTAAAATAATAATTATACCCAGTCGTCGTTTATTTGTTTTCTTTATAAATTTTATCCTACACTTATTCTCAACCTTTCTTTCGATTTAGGTTACATGGTTATTAGTGTGTACGCAAATAAGGAAAAAAAAACCATTTTTTACTATTTTCAACAAAAATTCCAACAATAGGCTACTAACTTATGGTTGAGGCATGACTATGCTATTTTAGAAGTACAGTGTAGATGATTAAACACTGTAAGAAAAGAATAAGAGAGGTGAATTTGGCTCTTCCGTTGATGAAGAACTGACCGACGTTTTGAACAGTACCTCTTCACCATCGAGATCGGAATGATCAAAATACACGTTTTTTCTTCGATGAAAATGCCAAATCACCCTCTTTTCTCTATGGATTAACTATTGTTCACCTGCTTTTTGACAGCTACAAGCGTTTCTACATCCTTTGGCGCACCCACTAGAAATGAGTTGTAGGAGGTGGTCTGGCGCGGCACTGAGGCTTTGTTCATAGTTATACGCTCCAATATCCCATCGATTCACTTCCCTCCCCGTTCTAATGGCTCTTTTTCATGACCAAGCCACAATCGTACTTGATGGTACACTCAGTATAGATGAAACCGTGCAACGTCTTCAGTGGGAGGTAGAGAGGCCAAGTCTACTTTCCGGAGGACTCTTTTCGCGAAAGCTTGAAACCGACATTTGTAAAAGACTAAATCTTGGGGGCTTGAACCCCTATAAAAAAAGAACCTCCTGAAGGCCGAATAACTCATTTTATAGCAAATTTAACAAGGAACAGCTTTTGTTTGAAAAATTTCAGTTTCGTGAGATATGTGGAAAAACTGATTTTGCTCCTCTTTTGAACAGCCTTTGAGAGGCGCCAATTGGTATCGGCTGAAAGTTGAATATGTTATTTGGTATGAAATTCAACGAGGAACAATTTTTGTTTGAAACATTTTTGATAAAATTTCAATTTCGCTTTGAAGGTTCGAACCCCGATAAAGAAAAGAAGCTCCACGGGGAAAACGCGGTATTCTTAGTTTGTTTTTCAGGACCACATCCTGAACCATTTTCAGCAAAGAAACGTTGATTTATGTATACAGAAATATTGGTATAGAAAACTTGATAGCTCTACTGAAGATGAGGTTAAAAACTAAACTGAAAGCATTAATGTGTTATCAAGTATGCTTCATTCTTTTTCTTCTGAGATATTTTATTCAAACAATTTCCATTTTTTTTTTTTGCATATTTGCTTCAATAGAGTCAATGAAACAATTAAAACGTTGAGCAAAAATCAATATCATAAGAGTGAAATTTGGATGCATTTTAAGAAACTGTTAAATAATTATGCCAAGAGCAAACTTTGTCTCCAGTTGTACAAGACAGGTGGTGGTACCATGAACCTTCATAATCATTTGAAGTGTAAGCATCCAGATGAATACAAACTAAACTTCCCAGGAGAGGATAGCTTACATGATGGTCAACCCGTTCAACGGAGTATAAAGGAAAGAGTGCGCCAGAATTTTAATCGTCTATTTCTGACTTATAAGGCTGAATCCGAGAAAAATCGAAGAATCAATGTAAAACTCCTAATGATGACAGCTCGCGACTTTCAACCATTCAGCATTGTAGAGGATTAAGGTTTTCAAGACTTTGTCCAAGAATCATATCCGAGGTACCAAATCTGTTCGCGAAAATATTTGAGTACACAATTATACTTCCAGAGTTGTCTGCCACTTCTGTTGAAGAGCTCCGCAAGACGTTGGAAAAGACAAGTTATGTAGTCATAACCTGCGGTGGATGGACAAGTAACACTCAAGAAGCGTACCTTGGAATAACTTGCTACTTCATTCTATAGAGAATTCATTTGAACTGGTGTCACCAACGCTAGATACCGTTGCAATTAAGAAAGATGAAAAATGAGAAACTTTGAAAATCATCTTGGGGTCTGTATCAATGAGTGGGGCATACTCCGATGCAATTTCCTATGGCGTGGTTCAAATTTTTGAAACCCTCTCTTACTCCACCCCTTTGTGAGAATGACTTAGGCCAAATGATGCATAGGACATATTTATAGTTCGTTCCAATTTAAAAAATTGGTATTCGAACATGTTTTTCTCCCCAAAGATTTTTATATTAAGATGTGGTCACTTTTGGAGAATTACCCTGTCAGAGTACTTGGAAAGGAAAAGATGCAAAGGCGCGGAGAATAATTACTGATCTAATGAATAACGATATCTTTCAGATTGTTATGCAGGAAAAGACGGCCAAAAATATGGTAAAATGTCTCGATACAACCTAAAGAAAAAGAATACACTGCAGTGACGTCATATTCAGTGCAAAATCTACAATTTAAAATATATGAAGATGGTCAGGATCCGGCCAAACACATTATGGAAATGGAAAGACTTTTGAATGAATTAGGTACGTGGTTTTGGTGAGGAAGTGAAGGATGAAGATATTATCAACTACTTCTACTTGACTATGTCATTGCCTGAATCTTTACACTGAGTCATATTATATTTTGATACATTGAAGGAGGAAGAACGTACTTCTATCAATCTAAAATCTTGATTTTTGCAAGAATGTTTACGTCGTGTTGAAAGGGGAGAATGATGTTGCGGACCACCGCGAGAGGGCGCCTTTGAAATAAATATGAAAAACAATAACAATGATTAAATACTTTATATATTTATAACGATCATGACTGTACAAAAAAAAAGTAAGGAAATAAATCCTGAAAAATAATAAAGAACGATCAAAGAAAAGAGTTTCTTCTGTTTTCATTATTCAACAAATTAGTTATATTTTTCGTGGTCAGCAGAGTAAAACGACGATCCGCCGGCTGTAACAGTAAGAGCTTCTAATCCCACGAGTATCAATCAAACATGGCAGAATTGATTTTGAAAAGCAAATGAAACAACATTACTGAACCTGAACGCAATAAATTGGCAAATGAAGTTATTGAAAATTCAAACAAAACCGAACGTTTGCTCCAAGTAAATCTTCAGCATCTATCCAAGAAAGAGAATAACAGCGCAAGGGGCAAGTTTCGACAAGGCCAGCACCAAAAACATTACAATGGTTTCTAAGGTAAGGGATTTCAACGTGTATACAATAGAGAGTTTTCGCAAAACCGAAGTAAACTTACGGTAAACTATTTACCGTAACTTACCATACCATAAAACATTGAACTCGCGCATGCGCAAAAATAAAGGACAAATTACCGTGTCATAATTATAGCGATTTGGCGCCAATGCGTGCTTCAATCGGTGATAAGAAGGACCCCGAGGAACTGCAGATCCCAGATCGCGAGGAAAGCAAAGTTAGAATTTGTAATTTGTTTGCATTACCAGTTGAACTGAATATTTATTTTTAATGAAACTTAAATCAGTTGTTTGCGCATGGCAAAGTTTCACGTGAGATTTACAATTCAAGATGACATCACTCTGATTAAAATGCTCTCCAAATAATCCATATACAAAGACGTATCGTACTACAAAATTATTCTGAAAAGCTGAAAGAAGAAACGGAAAAAAACTTCACTCCCGGAGTGTGAAAGAACATTTTCAATAACTTATCAGGACAAATTAATTCTAATGATGGACAATACGCACCTAAGAAGTAAGTGACATGACTGTAATTCGTTTTCTGACAAAGACAGACAGGCGTCAGAATGAATGTTCAAAAAAATTAAGCGTCCTATTATTTGGGTTTCAGATCTGAAACCAAAATACAGAACGCACTACTCCAAGAACTCTTCTCAAAGGCAGCCAACCTTTCTGAAGATCAAAATATGCCAACTTCACCATTGAAACCAAAATCTACTCCTTCTAGAAAAGATGATGAAACATCGACTGCAATCAAGGCGAGAAATGAATGTTTAAATTACCTCAGTCCTGTGTATGGGGCTGAGTATATGAATCAGGGCCGGATTTAGGGGGGCCCGGAGCCCCAGGCTCCCACATTTTCATTAATTTATGTACAAATAGTAATTCAGCCGCACGCAACGCGACGTACATACAAAAATGCAGTATTATCGGAGTAATATAACTTCATTGAACCACAAACTTGTCCAAAACAAACACTGAAGCAATATTTGTTGTATCCTTATACTGAACAAAACTCATCTAGTCAGAATGTCTCAGACGGGTACACACTGGGTTATTCAGACTCGACACACGTTGAGAATTGAGCGGGCAAAAGTACAAAGCAGAGATAAAGACTGTGGACCGGGGCCTCATACCTTGTGTATTGTTCCTTCTCTTACCTTCGATGGGCAGTCATCGGGAAAGAGTAAGGTTTATTCATCAACTTATTAGTGGACTCCAGTATTTTGATGAAGAATACAACGACGAGATTCGCTCTCTATATTTCTAGACGGTGAGAAGGCCGATTTCTAAGTGTGATAGATATCTTTTTTCTTAGCTTCGACCTTTTCATTTATGATAGATTTTGAACCGTTCAGAGATACGTAGCTCTCGAACAAGAACGTTAGTTCAAGCTAGGTCCCGGCTCTATTGGGATACAATCTGGATGCCAAGTTCCCAGTCATGTCTCGATAGGGAATTTTATTTATCTAAATTTGACTTCGCTTCCTATGTATAAGTGTAATGCTAGGAATTATATCCTATTCCTACATAGTGTATCGCATTACAGCTAAAGAGCGTAAATTTTGTATACACAGAGATCGGCCCATACGGTCCTGAGGCCACGGCCTGTCGTCATTCTCAGTAGAATGCGACAACGTTGGGTAAGACTGAACGATGGAGGACACAGCATAATTACAAGTCCCCTCCTCGGTGTTACATCGGTTGATGATCTTAGCCGTGCTGTAGTGGCTAACCAATTCTTTCCTACACAGTTGCTGGATAAAACCGCAGTGTCAGTACTGACAACTGCAACAAATACAGTGAGCGCATAAATTTTGTATGATCCATTTAAAATTAGGATCCTCTCAAATTTATTCACCAAGTTCTACTCAAGTTAGGCAGGACTTATTCTCATCCTCATTCATCATTGTCTGTTTTAAATTTTTTCCCAAAGATCAACCAGCTTCAACTCCTCTTACGCAGGAACAAATACGCATTCAGGCCTTACAACAATTGGAAGTTTTAAAATGCCATTTAGCAATGCTTAACGTGTCCAGTTCTGGCGAACCTGAAGATGTGAAGGAACGGAGTATCCATCTGTTACATGAAGCTACTGCTCTAAGCTCTCAATTTGAAACTTTGGAGTAAGATAGTCTTGAAGCCAAAAGTTACCAACGAGATAGAGAAATATACTCAAAGAGAGTAACGAACAAATACAAGAACCGCACAATATTATAAACAGACCGAGCGTTTTCGACTAAACAGTCATTCTCACGGTATAGAAAGCGACTGAACCCAACACAACACCAACGAGAACAAGAAACAACGAACGGGGAGGTCATGACTGAACCAGCGAGTCATCGAAATGTGAATCATTCTCATAGACTAATTCAATCAATCCCTCCTCAGGAACGTACCTGTTCACCACGGTAATGTCTTTAATATTTCGGTGACGATGAATTTCAATTTCTTCCAAAGCCAAGCGCCTAAAGTAAGATTTTTCCCTGTGGAGGAGAACTTCGGATCCCTCTTTGAGGCTATGACCGCATTCGATTAAGTGGTCAGCAAACGCCGACTCCCCTACTTTTCTTTTTTCCCATGCTTTTCTATGTTCATCAACTCTAATTTTGAATTGACGGCTAGTCATCCCTATGTACACACTCGGGCAATCACCACAGGCCACCCTATAAACACCCTCCCTCTCGCCCATCGGAATCGGATCCTTTAACTTGACCAAGAGGCTCTTCACCGTATTGGTACTATAAAACGCCGGTCGGAAACCAAAGGGACGGAGGACACGGCTCACCTCCGAAGAAAAATTCCCCAAAAACGGCATCCTAATCCACCGTTTACGCCTATCAAGATGCAACTGGCGGGGGAGGGAGGTAGTTGAGTCGAGACTTTTTCTTGTAAGTTTCCTACGGACCATGAGTTCAATGTCCACTTTCACCTGATTCACTCTAGCCAAGTGCTTTATCGTCACGAGTTCCTTATTAAACGCTACCTCACTCAAGGGGATCTGAGTGAGGCGATGTATTAAACTATTAAATGTGGCAACTTTATGGGCAAAAGGTACGAAAGATGACCCGTGGATAGTAATATCGGTCGAAGTACTTTTCCGGTAAATACCGAAATCATGGACACCGTCAATGACGGATATGGTTATGTCCAAAAAATTTATTGATAAGCCGCCAACTTCAAGAGTGAACTTGATGGACGGATATAAACTATTTAAATATGCGAGAAACTCACTAAGGAGCTCCGCGGGACCGGTCCACGCACACAATATGTCATCCACGTACCTATGCCAATAGAAAACGTGATTCAAAAACACCTGGCCTGAGGAAAACAGGTCGACCTCAAATTTAGACATAAAAACCTCCGAAATAAGAGAGCCTAAAGGGGAACCAATAGGGATCCCTACCTCCTCAGGGAACTCGAAATATTTATCATCAAACTTACAAAAATTAGGTGACCAACAGGCGTTTAAAAGGTCAAAGAATTCACCAAATTCATTATGAGGAGTACCACAGTCCACGAGCAGTTTGCCTATTTGTTGCATAGTGGTAGCCTTGTGAATGTTAGGAAAAAGCCCAACGACATCAAACGAGCACAGAATCGAACCCGGAGGAAGGATTGTGTCCTTCAATTTTTCAGCCAGGGCGCTCGAATTCTTTACTGAATAGGGAGACTCAACCTCCACACGAGCTTTGAACCATCCATCGAGGAACTTAGCGAGGGAGTATGTACGGGAGGAAACGAACGAAACAACCGGCCGCATCGGCACATTTTCTTTATGTACCTTCGGCAACCCGTAAAGGAGGGGAGGAGCGGGATTCGGCTCCAAGATAGCTTTTACCAACGAGAATTGAAAGATATAGCTGACTCTTTGAAGAATTGGTTTCAGGCAGCTCAAAGCATGCTTCCTACCGGGTCCCTGAATTCTTCAGGCAATCCCAATCAAACTATCGCGATCCCCTCTATGCCAAATGGTAATAATGCGGCAGAAGAAGAGAATTTTCATTATAGGCCAAAGAAGCCTCCCTGATGAAGTCCGCCAATGGAGACAATGATGGCCACATTTGCACCTCAACCCTTGTTTTGATAACACCGAACGTTTTACGTTCTTGTTGGGTGCTCTTAGAGGACCCGCTAAATCTTCTTCCTATGGTTATGAAGCCACTGATGAACAGTATCCGCATGCGATAGACTGTTTAAAAAATCATTCTGGTTTACCCACCAAACTTAGACAATCCTATTATGTTGAGCTGGAAAACCTCCCAAATGCGGAGGACTTTGAAGGTACAGGTTCAAACATCAAAACTAATTGAACCAATATCAACTCAATCAAGACTATTATATCTCAACTTGAGTCGTTGGATCAAAATTTCTCGACCGCCCAAATTGAGAGCATTATCTTAAGAAAGGTATCGCGGTCTGTTCTCCATGCTGCCTTTGACAGGCTCTATATTGAACATCCCAAACTAAAGTTCCAATCTAAGGATTTAATCCCAGCCATTGAACTGGCCATTTTTAATAGAGAGATGGTCGATTTGAGAAGGCCCTCAGCTAAGGAGAATATATCTCCCGAGGTAGTGCAGGCTACCACTCTTATGGCCAAGGCCAAAAAGCGCCTAGCACCAGCTGCTACTCCTGGAGCCAAAAGAAAGCCCAACTCCCCGGACAATGGGTGTGTCTTCTGCAGGCCTCAACACCTAGCTGAGAAATGCCGGAAATCCCAAACTCTTACCCCTGTTGGGAATTCTGAAGAGGTTGTATCTCTCTCTCTTATTACTGCCTCAAAATCTGGCACTGAACCTCAAGAAATTTTGAAGGCTCAAAAGTCTGCTTTCCTACGCTCCCTAGAAATCACAATCTTGTGGGACTTCTCTCGGCATAAAGCCATCTGAGTTCAATAGCATGATAGAAATTGTCCTCAAAAACTTTGAAAAAACGGTTCGTTTCCAAAAAGGTAGGTATGTAGTCTCCTGGCCTTGGAAACAAGAAGACCCTAACCTTCCTTCCAATTATCGCAAAGCCATGTTAGATTCAAACAAACTACAATCTCATTTTACTCACTTTGATCATGAGAGGGGTCTCAGTCAATCTGTTACTGCGAGCATTCAACAGAAGACTAACTTCTCGGTATAATTCCTTATCCCAAAAATGCGCTAATTGTCCTATTTGGGTCCTAAATATTTCCAGCCTCCGAGGATTGAAGGATGAGGAGTCCTCCATGATAGAAAAACTCGACAGTTCAATTCAGAGGCCAGAATTCAGCCCGTTCTCGCACCAGAAATTAAATGAACAGGTACCTCACATATCTACAGCTCTCCCCAAAGGTTGAGGAAAAGGAGACCAGTATGAACGTGAAACTCATCGGCACGATCCAATACAAATATAGCACAAACGATTTCATCCATATTGGTCCCAAAAGTCTCCTTTATTTTCCAAATTCGCTCTCGCACGTCTACAGCTCCCCCCCCCCGCGGTTTAAGGGAAGGCAAATTAAGACTTTAAAATGCAGCACAAACTATTGGATCAAAATGTGATCTAGGAAGGGCTGGGGACATGGACCTTAGCATACCGTATCTTAGGCCTAGTATGTTGAAGGCTCAAAGTCAACAGTTTTGTGTGTCTCTAAAATAGGTCAAAGTCACTGCGACGATTCCTCGCTCACCTTCAGAAAAAAATTTCAAAAATTACAAACTTTATTTGGAGGAATTTCGACAATGGAAGAAGTGATGGATTTCTACTACGAAATACGAATATCAACGCCAACAGTTTCCTACGATGAGATCTTCAATGGAAATTTTTTTCTTTCAACACCCTCATTTGTGGTAATTAGGCAGGCTATAATTTTTCCTCGAATCTGTGGAAACTGCACACTTCGACCAACTGCTAAAAAACTCAAGTTATTTCAGTAAGTCATATCAATTATAATCTTTCCGATCTCGTACGACCGTATAATTTAGGGACAAAGAGAAATAAAATCGAGAATAATAAGAAAATGCGTTCGATAACTTTTCCCCTGTTTCTGCATGGTACTTGAAACTTACCTAATAAATTTCAAAAAGTAAAAAACAAGAGATGTAATATCTGTCCGCAATTTTTCTCTTTATTCTATTATGATATAGGCGTTGCACATGAGAATGTGCTTTCCAGAATTTACTATCGTAACTATCAGTAAGTACACTACTATGAGTGAGATAGTAATAAACTCGGTTATTCATTCCGTTCGTCTATGAATTAGCGTCCCGAACAGTACGAAGGAAACAGAGGAAGAGGCAAACATCAGTACACTCTTCGGAAACTGAACTAATAAATTATTCATACTTGTGAGTTGAAATTTAGACTTTCAAAGCTATATTAATCAAAGTTTGGTTCCACGTCTAACATTTTATTAGAGTTATGTATTCGAAAATTCTAGCACACTGCAGTTTGAGAAGCAAACTACAAGAGTATAATATTTATGACATTATTGTGTATCAGTTATACGAGATATAGTAAATGAGCACAATCAAAACTCTCCTTTCTTCGTTTTCCCTCGACTCCGTGCACTTTCTACAAAAGAGAAAGAAAATTTCTCCGTTTTCAAATTAAATTCATCCGTACTACTACCTCTATGATAAGTAGGGCAAGGATTTTTAGGTACCAAAAGTTTCACTCTCGGCAATTTTTAATATTTTTGCCACCAACATTCACGCAAGCCTTGATCAAAGACGGCTTGCACTCCGCCCCGCGCTTTTCCATAGACAGGCGGACATTTTTTTGAAATGCATCTCCAGCATAATTTCTTGAGACATTTGAGCAACCATCGGTTTTAATGGTAAAAACACCCGCTGAATTCAAATTTTATGGCTGCCAAGGCCTCCAATGGCCCAAATCAAAGATAGCGGCCGAAATCAATTCATTTCTGTTTAAGGTAAGTAAATGTACTGATCTACAGAATTGGATCTTCAAATTCTATGTGAGATATTGAAATCACGCACAGCCAAGACGATGACCCAAGGCCAAATTTACTGCAGGCAATATAATGCCGGAGGAGTTTGGGGTATCGTTTTGATGGTTTTTTGACCCGGGAAAATCAAAAATGCCTACCACGAGCTTGCTCGGGAATCAAAAGTCAACATTCTCAAATTGGGAGCGTGCAACTAAAAAGGTCCCACCTTGTCGGTATGGAGTTATAAGTGGAGTGTGAAAGTAGATGAAATTCTGAATCCAACAAGACCTTCATGAAATTGTTATAGACTGGTAAATTTTTCAGAAAAACGCCTTGCTAGAAGCATTTCGTGTAACAATTGAGTAAATGATAGTTCTAGAATGTTTCGGACCCGCTGAATACGAAAATCGTTGTTACTCTTTGAATTGACCCCCGGAAGGACCTGAAAAGGGGGGAAAGGGGTAAAAAATTCAGTTTTTCTCAGTTTCTGCGGAAAGTATGCGTCTAAGGGGAAAAATACCTCAGTAAAAAAATATTCCTCACAAAATTTCCTATCGGATAAGATTTTTACGTTTTAGGCTAGAGCGTCAGTGTTGCCAGAGAGGAGAGCGAAAATATGATATGAACATCAAAAAACTTACTGTATCATTATTTTAGCGGAACACATACACGGTTCTGAGGTGATATTCACTGTATTGCACACATTCGGAATAGAAATCATGAATTATACAAAAAATGTCGCAATTATGACCTTTTTTACTCTCAACCAGTGCTCCCAGTTATGAAGAATAATAATTCAAGCGTAATACAATGCTTACAATTTCCATAAAATAACTATTTTTCATTGAAATGCGTTTCAATCAATTTATTTTATTTTTTTTCAATCATATAAAATTGCCAAGTAACTCAGTAATCTATTTTTCTGAACATTGTAGTTTATTATAGCATGAACATTGTTTTTAGGCCGATAATTAGAATAATTGAAACAGAGGGGAGAAATATATTTGGGCGCTTTCAATTATGCTTAAAATACTTACTATGGGCATAATATTTTCATTAGTGGTTCTAACAATTATCATGGTAATAATAATAACAACAATGTAGGAGATGATAGTTAGTCGCCAAATAAACTATCCTTACAGAATCGAAGCAGGTAAGTAATTAAAATACAACGACCAGTGGCCAACGACAAATAAATGTTGCTGGCCATCAAATAATACAATATTCTTAATTTCCGAATACTCTGGAATTCTTATCTACTATTTCATCATACGTTAGTATCTTATTTTTTGTGTGATTTTGAAAACGATTAATTGGTGTTCCGTGTTTTTACAATGTCGTTCAATCGAAACCACTGTTTCATTTTACAGACTTCTGTCTGTAAAAGGAGGCACTCGTAGTAAACGGAATAAGAGCACTACACCAGTTCGACGCATGATTACCAACAGTAGCGTCCCTATTCCACAAAAATGGGGCAGTTACCTATCTATGGCTGAAAATAAGGCTGATCTCGCGCAGTTTCTTTCAGAGTGGATATCGGAAGTCAATTTTGATGATACAGAAGTGGTACTTGCTGGAGGCTTTCGAGGGGAATGGAAAGCAAAGTCGACTAACTCTAAAAAATAATTGGATGAACTGTACGCTGATCATGAGGAAGCAGACACTCGAATTGTCTTACATGCTGTTAAAAGTCAATTCGACACCATTGTGGTTATGGCTCGAGATACAGATGTAATACTTCTTCTAATGCATCACTTCGAGAAGATGAAAAACTGTTCTCGCTTATTTGTAATGCACAGTACAGCTAGAAACAAAAAATTTTTTCCTGTACATGAAGTTACATCCAAACTGCACTTTGAACAACTATCAAATCTTATGGCGTTCCACGCTGTTACCGGATGCGATTCAACCTCAAAATTGGCTTCCATAACCAAGACTAGGGCTCGGAAGATTTTTCGCGGCAAAAATTGTTCATTACAGAGCGGTCTCGGAGAAATTGACTTGCCTACAGATATACTTTCAAACGTAGAGAAATTTGTCGCACGATTATACAAGGTAATTTAATGTTTCTAGTCCCTTTGAAAACTGAACAAATCCCCTACTGTGGGCGGTATTTATTTACAGGTTGATCCTGAAACAAAAACTTGCGATGAAGCTCGAAATACCCTTTTTGGTACAGTGAAGACCCTTGAATGTTTACCACCTACGTCCGATGCCTTACATTTTCATATGAAAAGATGTCATTACCAAGTCTGTATTCACATAATGAATGATATCCTGCAGTAATACTTACTCTGTAAAACATAATATTTTATAAATGTTTTTGTAGGTCAATGTGTATGGAAAGGCGCACTTAGCCAAGCCTTCTCTTCCCACACTGGAATGTTGCGGATGGGAAGTGGTATCTGGAAAGCTGGGACCAATATTAAACACCCCAGATGCCATTCCTAAAGCGTGCCCCGAAATAGTCACTTGTGGCTGTAAGGGGCTCTGTAATTCAAAAATGTGTGGCTGTCGAAAATTAAATACAGTGTGTATGAAACTTTGTGGCTGTAGGAGTGAGTGTTTAAATAATAAAGTATAATGTTCAGAAAAATGGATTACAGAGTTTCTTGGCAATTTTGTATGATCGAAACGCATTTTAATGAAAAATAGTTGTTTATGGAAATTGCAAGCATTGCATTAAGCTTGGATTATTATTCTGCATAACTGGGAGCACTGGTTGAGAGTAAAAAAGGTCATAATTGCGACATTTTTTGTATAATTCATGATTTCTATTCCGAATGTGTGCAGTACAGTGAATATCACCTCAGAACCGTGTATGTGTTCCGCTAAAATAATGATACAGTAAGTTTTTTGATGTTCATATCATATTTTCGCTCTCCTCTCTGGCAACACTGCCGCTCTAGCCTAAAACGTAAAAATCTTATCCGATAGGAAATTTTGTGAGGAATATTTTTTTACTGAGGTATTTTTCCCCTTAGACGCATACTTTCCGCAGAAACTGAGAAAAACTGAATTTTTTACCCCTTTCCCCCCTTTTCAGGTCCTTCCGGGGGTCAATTCAAAGAGTAACAACGATTTTCGTATTCAGCGGGTCCAAAACATTCTAGAACCATCATTTACTCAATTGTTATACAAAATGCTTCTAGCAAGGCGTTTTTCTGAAAAATTTACCAGTCTATTAGGTCCAAAGTTGATGTTAGGAAAGTGGTATTGAAGTTGAAGATTGGAAAATCAGGTTTTTACGGAATTGGCTAATAAAAATTGCATTACGGAAGTTTACAATGTTTTGTAAAATTTATGTAAAATGTTTAGACTTCTGGATGAATTTGATTTTCTTGAGAAAAAAACGTTCTGGAATGAAGAATAATGAGTTTATATTAATTACTAGAGTGTGAGAGTCAAATTAAAAAAAAAAAAATTGAAAATCGATCCAGTAGATGATGAGCTATAGTATTCCAACGTTTTTTTGTCACAGATGGAAAAATTACAAAGTGTCACAGAACAAAATATGAAGATCTCACTTTCTTGAGATTTTCTTCAATTTATAGGTTTTTCTCATGAAAACAATCTTACCACTGGAGAGCTGAGGTCTTTTAATATAATGATACATCAAAATATAAAAAATCACTATTTGGACCTACATTCGAACTTTTGCAATTTTAAGAGAAACTGTGATCGACAAAGTGGGACCTTTTTAGTTGCACACTCCCAATTAATCATGCTAGGTCTTGTATTAGTTATTTTTTCTTTTTTCCTTTGAGAAATGTGACTCTACATAAATAAAGTTATTTGGGTACCATTTTAGTGTGCGTTCTAGTATTTTTCTCCTTCAGTGTGCGTTCTACCGTAAATAATTATGTTCTATCAGTGCCTGTGCAGGGAGTCATTATGCAATTGTTCCTACTTCCGGAGCTGTCTACAGTACTGTACTCATACCAGATTTGGTACTTTTTGACTTTTTTGGTCCATTGTTTGGTTTTTTCCAAGATTTTGGTCCTTTTCTGGTCCTTTTTACAGTTTCTGGTCTTTGTTTTTTGGTCCTTTCGAGTTTTTCAATGAAATTATTGAAATGATGCGCTTGGCTACATTAGCAATTACGACGGGGCATCAATGAAGTAATCAATATAAGCGATCTGGAGAAAAGGCTGGGTCTGATTCATCAATACAAAATTTCAGCACAAATCACGATGAATCGACAGACACTGCCAATAATAAAGATTTATCGGTTGTAGTTAGGATGGTTTGGGTTACTGAAGATGCTTAGATTTTTATATCTCCTACCAGTTTACGATGCATCTGTCCAAGGTATTTATGATCTAGTTGTTAGCTTTTTCAAAAATAACAACATACCCTATATGAGAAATATCATTGGTCTGGATACTGATGGTATCGACTGTATATGCCTGGATATGAACACTCTGTGTTTACTCTGTTTAAAAGAGATATTCCGCATCTGTTTTTTGTAAAGTGCACATGCCATAGTCTAGCATTATGTGTCAAGTATGCAGCAACCAAGATACCAAAAGAGATTGAGGACGTTCTCATGAAAACAGCCGGCAGCCTCTTACTTTAGCCATAGTAGCAGGCGATCACTGTATAGGAAATGTCTGAAGTGAAAGTTCATAGGATATCAAGAAAATCAGATACACCGTGGCTATCGTTTGGTACATGCGTTCATCGTTTTCCATAACAATTACCAGGATTGCAAAAATATCTCAAAAACGAGTATCTACACCTTGAGAAAGAATTTAAACTTTCTGCTGAGAAGGAACAGCGGAAAGGGAATTTAAAGTACTTATTAGACATGCTCTATGACACATTATTCCTTCTTTATTTACAGTTTTTGGATTACATCTTACCAATTATACATGATTTGAATAGTTCAGTCCCAAGGAGTCCGCGTCATAGGTTGTATTTTGAAATGGAAAGTGCGTGTCGTCTAATATTGAGAAATTATTTGCAAAAAGACCATGTGGAGAAAACACCCATTGATAAAGTCAACCCATCATCATTTATTATGTCGAGGGCCCGGATGTTTGTGTTTTTTCATATCCTTCTGATTTTGTGCAAGAATAGAATCCAGGTAAATGAATATGCGGAGGCCGATACCTTCCAACAAAAGCTGTCCCTCCTAATTACACCGCAACTTAAAGAAAATATGGAAATAGAAACCTCGCCCAAACGACCCCACCGTTCTAACTCTCTCGTCAATTCAGACATACAGTTCAAGCTAACTTCTTAATCAATCAAACAAAAAAAAAAATCCAAATATCAAACAATCCTCACTTCCGCCAACGACCTAGGTTCTCATAACGGCTCCGATCCACCCACACTCTCAGAAGGTATCATCCAAAAACCGTCGGATATGCTAGCTCCCAAGCCTGTAATTTTAGAACTCCTTGCCAAATCTCCGCACATCCTGCCAGATGACACAACTCCAGAAGACGCTTTAGAGCTTTTGTACGACATCCTCAAAACCAAAACACACAAAGCGTTGTGGAGTTTTGTAATGTCATTTGGAAATCTTGAAGAGGAAGCGATTGTTTTTTTTTCTTTGTATTTCACGAGGATGGCTAGTTATTCTTTTGACAGGCGGGAAGGAAAAATCGGAAATCGCGAATTGATACATAGATTTCAGTGCCAGTGTTTGTTGACAACGGACGAGAGGAAAAGTCCATCATTGCGAGTAACATTACTGATGTCTATCAAAAATTGGGCTTCAATCACATAAGATAATTTCTGAATGAGTGCAGGGTGTTTGGGTTTTCTCACTATCATTGTTCTTTCATTTGGAAGAAATTATTCTAAATTCGCTCCAGATGTAGTGTCTTTGAACTTGAAATGGAGCTTTCTGTATGTTGAAGAATCCGAGTAAAGACAAGAACTTATTCGCACGAGGAAGTTTTCTAAAACTCGAATGGTGTTTCGTACTTTTAAAATTTTGGAATTTGGAGAAATAGTAACCTACGTATTGAACTCAAAAAATTGCCGTAATACATTCTGTAAGTAGTGCACTAGTGAGTGACAAAAAGAGCGATTTGAGCGTTCGGCTTCAAGAAGGATAATACAAAATTTTCAAACAGCCAGGGAGGATGAATTTCGCTCTCAAGCAATTCGAGACAGTTATTCGTCAGAATTAAAAATACGTAAGACAATCCATTTCCGTTCTCTTCCCACGCATATTATTCCAAAATCGAGGGAACAGAAGAATAGCCAAAGAATGAATCATGTCGGATTTCGCTACATAAAGATTCTGTTTTTCTCTCTTTCTTCATAGCCCGTTAAATTCATTATAATTTTTTATTAAATAAATTTATTATTAGGTAACTGAAAACCCGTCAACAATACACTAGGCTCTATTTTTAAATAAGGAAACAATGATTCCAACTAAACTATTTTTTTCTCGTTCTCTTCTCGAAAAATTGAGAGAAAGAGTAAAAAAAAAAAAAAGAAGTACATTAATATAACGAGGGCCGTTCACAAAATAAGAGTATAAAATATCCGCATTTAAAATACAATAAAAATATGTACTTTATGTATAAGTTGGAAACATCGAAATCGGAATAAATAAAACGGTGGGAAAAAAAAAAAAAAAAAAACAGATAATGATAAAATTAAATGTACATAACATGTATACTATACTGTACACGTTTTCATAAAACAATTTTTAACAATAATCACAATAATATTTTTCGCAATAACAACATTGTGAGCTATCGAACCTAGAAAAAATAATTACACGAAAAAAAAGAGGAAAAACGTTTCATTATTATGACCTTTTCATGTACGAGTATGTACGCACATGTTTCACGGTACAGGATACAGCATTAAAAAAAAAAAGAATCGATTAAAAATACAAGATAAAGAGAACATTCTGTTTTAATTTTTTTTTTAAATGGTGAATCTTTTGTAGTTTTATAAAGAAATTATCTGGGTATGGAAACAAGATATCAAATCTTGCCACATATTGTGTCTCTTTCCACGGTGGCTTTTCATAATAGTTGTCGAGATAGCTGTTTTCTTCCGTACTCGTACATTACCTTATCTAGCTATGAGCAAAAGAGGTACCTGTCTTCACTTCATAGACTTCCTGACGAGTCATGAATGTCTTTATTCGCGCGCAGTCCCTTCCCAAAAAATATACGAGTGGTTCGCAACATTTCTTTGTTTGCAGGGATATTTTCGATGTTTACAACCTGCCTTTAGCTGAAAATGAACGAGACTGTTAGGAATAGGTTTTCATCCGCGTTAGCCATTTATGCAGACGTGTTATTGTTGCTGATAGTATACGCGGACCCCCTACGCCAACCGCCAACTAATCGCTCACAGACTGTATTGGTCGATTTGAGATTTAAATATGATGACCATGAAATTTTGATGAATTACATATTAGACGCCCTTGAAAATAACGACAGATTGCAGATTTTTCACCGAAAAAAAATAAAATAAAATAATCAAAATTTTCTCCAGGAAAACGACAAAATTTTGGAGCTGATTGAATCAGCGTGAAGCGTGTAAGTCCGATTTTCTTATTATAAAAATCGAAAGAGAGAAAAGCAATTGAAAGGGAAAATTTGGACCGGTCATCAGCGCCATAGTATCGCGTACGATGAAAACAAAAAAATCAAAGGGTCGGTGGTAGGCAGGAGCTTTCCTCAAATAGATTAAAATCAATTTTTATGCATATGGACAGAAAATATTTGATTTTTCGGCTCAATGGGAATGGTCTTCATTTATAAGGGGGCAGGGGCATGTCAATTAACATTCATACGGAAAAGTGTCATAATTTCGTTTTCTTTGTATCGATTGTAACGCTCCTAGCGGATGACCGACTCAAACAGCTGTTTAGAAACAAATTAATTATAAAACAAAAATGCGTTTAACGCTACTCGCAGATGATCCGAGTAGTGTGCGCTCACATATAAAACTAACCTACAACAGGTGATTTGTATTTGTAAGACAAAAATCACAGCAAAGATAGGGATGTAGCGCACAGCAATTGGACACGTAGGCGTTGAGAAGTCAGACCAGCTATATTTGGACCATGACTAACTAAGAGCAAGATTCGGGGGATTTTTTCTCATGTTGGGCATTCCATTTTGCCGATCTTCAAAAATACAGAGTAAATCTGTTGTTTATGTGAGCTTAGTTGAGACGCATTTTGCGCCTTACATATGTAAGTATGTAACGTAATACAGCTCACAAAATACAACAATACTTCTGAGATAGCAGTGCAAACAATGAATCAACAAAAAGTTCACAGTTCCAAAGGTGTGCTGTCAACATGTCCTACCACGGATGATGATAACATCAACCGTTCTAGTACTATCTGATATGATATACGCACAGTTGAGTAGCACAGTTACAACATAAAGGAGTTAGGATTCTGGCAGAAGGGCCTCCGTCCCATAAGAAATACATTATGCGGAAGTCCTTTTGCCAGATACGTCCTCGAATATAGATCAACTTTTGGAGCAAGGTATGCTTATGCAAAATTTAAGTCGTTTTCATAGGGATTGAAGAAAATAAAGGAGCAGGAGAAGGCTGGTAAATTTAAGGCAACGTTGCGAAAAAAACATACTTCTTTTAGTTGGAAACAAAATTTATGTTTAAAACTTTAAAAAGAAACAAAAACATGTTTTTTCGAGTTGAAAACAAAATTTATGTTTAAAATATGTTTTAAATGATGGTTTCCAATTCCTTGTTTAAAACACGTTTTAAATGTTTTAAACATTGTTTATATTGTTTGGGACACATTTTTCAAGTTTTAACTATTGTTTTAAACACATTTTGAATGTTTCAAATATCTGTTTTGAATAATGTTTCAATTTTTTTGTTTGCTTTTTCAACCCTGGAAAAATTGTCAAATATTATTTATTTTTAGTGATGCAAATATGGAAAACAACAAGGTTCTTAATGTTTTTTAATGTATGGAAAAAAACAAGTTTAAAGCAAAACAAAAAAAAAAAAACACGTTTTAAACATAATATTTCCATTTAAAACATGATTTTAATTTTTTGTACCCTGATTTAAGGACCAAAAGCGCTTAATTGGCGAACCATTTCGATAGAATGTTTTCTTACGTTTTTTTGGCTCAAGAGGAGCGACCTGCTGTTTTCGCCAACAGCGATGTGGTTTTGCGATTCAATGTTTGAGGGCGTGGTGCTGACTCACATGGATCACAAGCGATGCAACTAACGTTATTCACATCTGTCTTAAGAATGATGAAAATTTTACATTTGCCAATTCCAACCGCCTCTCCGATCTTTCTTTTCGCATCATCGTCTTCATACCAAAGTATGGAAGCCTAGCAATCAGGCCTAATGACCAATTTATTCAAAATTCACTAAAGAAACACCTGCTAGTAAACGAGGATCAAGGAATGGTAGAATTGTGAGGTCATGTACGTCTTTCCATGAGTGGATTGGGTAGGACTCGAGGAACATAGCAACTTTCGAGGAGAATTTTTGAGGATTCTGCTCGTAGAACGCAACCAAACGACAAAATTCAAGAGAAGAGGAGAATGGCTCCCCTATCAGAATTAAGATTGATGAGCCAAATTCTATATTGCGTTCTGGTGACAGTAAGAAGGGAATCGTCCGAGTCTGAGGCAAAAAGGATGATGGTAAGTAACTCTTCGATGTTCTAGAATCGAAGAATATTATTTTTGATGTAGGTACATTACGAAATATTAATGAGCTAAGCTCTAAACAGAATGAAAAGAAAAAGAGGAGATTCTCATTGTCTAAGGAGAACGTATCACATCACTGCTAATTGCAAGAAGAGCAACACACACTAGATTATATTATTTTCTACAGTTTGAGTTTTTAATTTGTCCCCCAGGCAATTTCTTTGTTTTATCGCTCGCCAACATCTGCAACACGAATACAAGTGCATGCTGTCGTTTTCAGTTTCCTTCTCCGGGATACATTTTTGTAATCTTCTTAGTTCTGAAGACAAGACTTTGACACGTACGCGTTTTATAATCTGCTTTTCTGCTTTATTGCTGAAAATCTTATTTATTGCATTTTTAACATAATTATGTGTGCACACCAGTTCTCTTCGTGTTGTGAATATTATTTTTTCAACGTCTGATGATTATTTATTACTCGAACGAGAAATATTAGAGAATCTCTCAACCTGATTAAATGTACAAAAAAATTCAGCTTCGCACAGAATTTTTTGGTGACCAACAATGTAGCGATGATTCATTTCAACTTACAAAGTTTTGTGCCTTTTGTTGGTGATCGATTTGAAGAAATTTTACATTCCATCTCGGTGACTCTTTCGGCCCTTCGTTTTTCTTTTGTTTTAAAAAATCGATACCCATTTTTGTTTTACGCCTCACCTGTACCGTGGATGCTAAACCGAAAGACGTACGTTTCGATATAAATCAGAGCGCACTTGGCAAAATTTCCAACAATGTTGAAATACGAGTCGCCAGTACCTACAGTATAATATTAGACCCAATCACCTATACGACCATAATCTTTTTACGAATTATCAATACAAAAATTGGAGAAAGCGACAATGTTGAATCGTAGATACGTTGTGATGCTGCATTTTGCGTGATCACTGCAATCAAAAAACATAACGTAAACCTTGATAAGAAATTTTTGCCGGGAAGACAAGAATTTCAAATAAGAAGCTACAATTATACTTGTACGCACAAAAGCAAAGCACACAAGCACAAATACCATGCTTCACAAGTTCCATCTATTGTTTTCTAAGAAATAGTGAAAAAATCGATTAGCATACGGAATTCTTATGGAATTTATTTCAGGTTTGAACGTGGGACCATCCTTGATAGCATCAATATCCTTTGGTTCACGAAATGTACTTTGAAACCTTCCCTTTTCTACCATTTTAGGTTAGCTGATCTCCTTGGAGAGGAAGAGCATGCAGTATCTCCACAGAAAACACGTAGCTACCACCTGCACCAATGAAAGCATTGGGTCAGGATGCTGTAGATGTGGTCCGTGACTGTCGACAGAGTGTGCAGCCAGGTTGAAGGTCGGGACACCAGCCATATAGTAGGCAGTGGAGGATACCTTGGTATTGCACTACCGCAGTCCCAAAAGAGCAGGCGACCTGCCGGCACAGCCGTTACCCTAATTCGGATTGTAGAGATTCAGCCGTGAACAATTTAAAGACACAAAATGCTAATTCACTCAGATTTATATCTGAGTGTGTACAGCATGAAGGACGGCCTCCGGTTAGTAATGTAGAGGCAGAGTCGCTCAAGTTCCTATAGGCTAATCTGGAGAATAGTATTCTTCCGCAAGATCTCCTACGGCAATTTGTAGGCGAGAGGGGGACGCCCATTGTGATTTTCAGAGAGTACAACAGCGAATACAAGGATGTTACACAGATTGTACTAGCTTAGCGGCCATCGATATTTTACCCAGAGTGTCCAATTCCTCCAGGAGAGCTTGAAAGCGGAGAAGGGTATGTTGCTGTGAAGATAGCCGCTACAGAGGTCTACAGCTGCTACTTCTCGCCAAACTGCCCCTTCTCAGAATAGTCAATGCGGGTAACACTCCTACCCAAATGCATCAAGGTTATAGGTCCATCATTGATGTCACCTTTGCTAGTGAGAGCCTAGCCTGAGGAATAATACTGGATCAGGTGCTCTTTGGGAGCCATCGGCATATCAACCTTTCCATCCACCGGAAAGTTGAGGTCGCTGCTCCACAAAAGCTGATGAGAAGCTGAATAGCGACCTGAAGACTAGCTACCTTGCTCTCACAAACGACAAGAACAAGAACAAGAATAAAATGCAGAGGTGGCAGCATCGACCCTGAGGATAAATGCAACGCATTTGAAACTGCTGTCGCAGTGGCAAATAAATTCCAATTTAACATTTCTACTTTCACGCATAAAATTTTTTTATTATGATGATAAAGACTGTCACCAATGCATGCGACGTAGTCATGCGCAGGCAAGGTTCACCAAAGAATTGGTGGACCAATAATATTGCCGAGTTAAGGAGAGAAGCACCGGATATATCAGCATAGTAGAGGCAGCGAAGGCGCAAATGCGGTTGCACCTGAACACCAGCTGGCTTGTAAGAGGCTGATGAGAGCCATAAAAGACAGCAAGAGTACTGCATGGAAAGAGTTGTGGGAAATAGCGGAGGAGGACCCGTTCGGCAAGCCTTACAAGATGGTGCTGAAGAAGCTAAAGGGGCTCTCAGCAACGAGCCGAATCGAGCTAGATATGATAGGGAATTTTTCAATGCTTCTGAGTCGTTTTTGATCCCTCATGGGTTGGAAGTGAAATTTTTTGGATATATGCGCCTATGAAAATTGTTTCTTTTTTATCATTTTGAGAAAATGCGTGGTATTGCGTTTCATTGATATTATTGTACTAATTCTCAAATTTTGTGTTGAAAATTTTATTATTGTTTTAATTTTCGTATCACTCCTGTCATATACAGCTCGGAAGTCGATAAAGCTCGAAAGTCGAAATGTTTCCAAGTCCAATCCGAGCTATACCGCGTGGACCAGAGGGAGTTTGCACTAATCTGTTCAAATATTAAACAAATAGAAAAATTCTGCCAATTCTTCTTGACGCGTACTAGATTGAACTAGAAGGTCTCCCATATGTTGGATAGCAGTTGCTTAGGGGATATTGGGAAACAGGTCGATCACATCAAATGAACTAAGGGTCGAACCCGGCGGAAAAATTACATCTTCAAGCCCATCAGCCAAGGAAACCGAATTTTTCACAGAGTAGGGCGACTCAAAATCTACTCTAGATTTGAACTAACGGTCCAAGAATTTCGCTAGAGAGTACGTGGGAGGAGATATAAAGGAAACGACAGGACACATCGGAGTATCTTTTTTATGGACCGCAGGCAGCCCATACAGGAGGGGAGGCATAGGTTTAGGTTCAAGGAGCAACCTTTTCAGCGAGGGAGTTTTAATAAGAAACTCGCAGCTAATAGTGAAAGGAAGAATATTCCGAAGGGAGAGTAAACAATGCAAACCGCAGTCGACGAGCGCTTTCGGTTAATAAACTACCTTCAGGAATGAAATGAAAGCAACTGACAAACGGAGGAGAGAAACAAGGTATTAAGATTGGCCAAACTAGAAATCACGGTGTGAATCATAAACCAGTTCAATCAGGCCATCTTCCGGAATGTACGAGTTGAGTGTAGTGATGCCATCGGTGTTGAGATAACGCATTATCTCTATATGCTCGAGGGAGTGCGTTTATGGTAGGAGTTTTCCTTATGGAGGAGCTTTTCCGATCCCTCACGGAAGCTGTGGCCGCTGTTTATTAGATGATCAGCAAGAGCTGACTCCCCTAAATGTCCCTTATTCCAAGACTTCAGGTGCTCAGCTACTCTAACCTTCATTTGGCAGCTGGATTCACCAATATAAAAGCCACCACAATCCCTACATTCCAACTTATAAACACCACTCCTCTCATCAACGGGTATGGGGTCCTTCAGCCTCACAAACAACCCTTTGACTGGGTAGGGTTGTAAAACGCGGGTCTGAAGCCAAACAAGCGGAGGGCCCGACCAAATTGGAAGGAGAACTTCCCCAGGAAAGGGAGACTGATCCAACGCAAACGACGATCACGGATCGTGTCTCGGGGGAGGGAGGTGGTGGAATCAAGAAGGCTCCTCGTAACTTTCCTCCGAACCAACACGTCAATTAGAAGGTCGAATATGTCCGGCACTGCCGTCCAGAATTTGAAGAAAAAAAAATAAACAAATAAATGATTTATCTATTTATTTACTTATTAAAAACCCGACGTTTCGATAGCACAACTATCATTATCAAGGGTTATAATGTGAATAAAAAAAAGGAGAGTGCCGGACATATTCGACCTTCTAATTATATAATCCGTCCTGACAAAATAATTAATTCTTAAACATCACGTCAACATCGACATTGACCCCATTCACTCTGGCCAGGTGTTTTATTGTGAGCAATTCTTTCTCGAAAGCAGCCCGACTCAAAGGAATAAGAGTCAGTCTGCGAACTAGGCTATTAAAAGCAGCCATCTTATGAGCAACAGGACAGAACGAACCTCCGTGGACTAAAACATCGGCCGTAGTATCTTTCTTGGATATTCCAAACTCATGGATACCTTCTATTACAGATATCGGTAAATCCGAAAAGTTAATGGAAGATACCCCTATTTCCAAAGTAAAGTTTTTGGAAGGGTGCCAAGAATTGAGATACCTCAGAAACTCACCAAGGAGATCTGGGGGACCAGTCCACGTGCATAGAACGTCATCAACGTAACTGTGCCAATAGTGAATATGATTAAGTAGCACCTGGTTCGAGGAAGAGAGGTCAAGTTCAAACTTAGACATGAAAATTTCGGAGATGAGAGAGCCTGAATGTGATCCCATAGGGATCCCTATCAGGGAACTCGAAAAATTTCCCTTCGAATTTACAATAGTTGGGGGACCAGCAAATATTCAGGAGATCGAAAAATTCTTGAAGCTCATGCCGCCGTTCGTCAGTTGCTTTCATTTCAGTCCTGAAGATGGTTTATCAACCGAAAGCGCTCGTCGTTTACTTTTTTCTGCAGTTTGCATTGCGCATTGTTTACCTTTCGCTATTATTATGGATAACCGTAACTTAGAAGAACATACGGATAATCGTTCAAGCTCGCTGCTGTTCTTCACACGTCCAACTTCCTTCACGTGTTCAGGAAAATTGAAACGGTCATTTTCTTTGGCACCACACACGTCGAGAACGTCATAGACCTCGGAGACGTAAAAGGACATCTCCATCACGACGATGGCATTACCTTTGTCGGCCTTTGTAATGATTAAGTCCTCCTCCCTGACCCATTTCTTTGTCCCTTTGATCACCTCAACAGCAACATCGTTTATGCGAGGGAGGGGGGTATTGCGGACAAGGGCGTAAAAATTTTTTTGGATCCAATTTTCATAGCTAGGTCAGTAAGCACATTATAGCCAAAGCATCAGCATTATTGAGAGGGGGTAACCCGAATTTTAAACCTTCCTCCAAGAGGTTCAATTGAACTCAACCTGACTGCGATTTATAACACGCGGCTGGGAATTTTGGACAACACTGACGTGAGTTCTCACTTCCTGAACAGCGCAGCGGAGGCTTTCAAATTTTGAAGGGAAGAAATTTTCTTATATTTCTTACGTTTTTAACTTAGCCTCAAAAGTACGACATTTAACAATAACAGCCTGAATAAATAGATCCAACTCACCCGGATGGAGTAAACAAGAAAGCCTAGAATGGACCAATAAGTTCAACCTTGTAGTAACATTCAACTTCCCGTGTCACGTCTTCAACTCAGCACGGATCCATCATATATTCAATACTCCTAGTACAGACTAGTAAAAGCCTAGCTTAAAGCTAGTATAGCCCAATATACTGTATTCTAGGACTGAGAACTAGAATTCGACCTCGCAGATTTCTGGATTGGGTCGAGGGTTTCAGATTCAGATACTTTTGAGTCATCAACATGTAAAATGCAAGACTGACGTATCTCCGCTACTAGCAGATCAGACGAGTAGTGTGAGCTTATGTGTATAGATACAACCGATGTACAACGACCAGTCGTCAATGTGTAACGTGCCTGACGTTACTTGCGTTTCCGCTACTCGACGTTACTTGCGTTTCCGCTACTAGCAGATGATCTACTGGAGGCGGGGGCTCTTTGGGAAGTACAGCTTTTGAGCCATGTGCACGAAAAAAAAGTAGTCGAATTAAACAAAAGAATTTCGACCACATAGTTGATCCTAATACATTTCAGAATCTTCCCACAAAATAGGTCTCGGCTACTCGCCTCGACTGACAAGAGGCCGTTAAAGTTTGTTTTTTTTTTTCTAATACGTGCTACAAAAGCGCACTCTTTCTTAAGTGAAAAGCGTTTGCAAAACTGGCGATTGTACTACCGTGCGTCATGCTATTAAACGTGCTTTGGAACAGTGGGAAAAATCTCATTTCTTCACTGTTTCTAATTTCATTTCTTCACTGTTTGTATATTTACTTTTTTCCGCCCGGTTAGCTGCTGATGTCAGTGCAGTGTTGAGAATTGAGAGGATTTCTATTCTTCGAAAGGATTTTGTTCCTAAGTACAGACTGTGACTGAGCTTTTGTGATAAAATTGAAGTGTTATTTTGGAAATCAAGTAAAGAGTTACCAGTATTTTATAAGAAATATAAATTCTGGCCGTGATTCTGTAGATGACAAACTCAAAATGAACGATGATAATCTCGATGATCTTGACAATGAAAAACCTGATATCAAATTACAAGTAGAAGCGAAAAATATATCCCTGGATCTTCTTCCACCTCGATCACGGAAAAAATATATCAACGCGTATGAAAAATATGTATGGTTTGGAAAGTGAAGAAGACCGTTGATTCTCGTTTTTCCGAAAATCTTTTACTCGTTTATTTTAAAGAATTATCAACCCAATTCAAACCATCAACTCGCTGCTCTCAATATTCAATAATCAAGACTATACTTAAAATCAATCATGATGTTCAAATTGATGAGAACGCAAAATTGAAGCGCATTTTCTTAATTTGAATAAGAAGAATTTTAGCAGCAAGAAAGCGCATGTATTCAGTGCATCTCAAATTTGTGCGTTTTTAGAAGAAGCACCCGACAATTTGTATTCAGATGTGAAGGTAACCACAGTTCAGAATTTCATTTCTAGTTGTTTTGTAATTTTTCTTACGATTCTTTATCGATGTATAAGCATACACTATTCTTTACAGTTCTCAGAGCTCTGCGAGCTCAGAAAGGTGTAAATCTGAAAGTTGGGGATGTTAAAGACCAAGGCGAAATAGTTCTCATCTTGATTGAAAATACAAAAACAGGCATTGATCAAAAGTTTCTTGTCGGAAATGATTATGCAAACACACTGCAGAAATACCGTTCGTTGAAATCATCAAATGCCGATGAAACAGATCAATTTTTTCTGAATTATTTTAATAGTAGAAGGTGCACAAAGCAACCGATCGGCATCAACAAGTTCTACAAAATGCCAGCTACAGTAGCTGAATTTCTCAAACTTCCCAATGTGAAGGACTATAATGGTATGTAAATGAATTATAATCAGAGACCGGATTTTTCGGCATTTTTGATGGAGATTTTCGGCACTAAAAATTCAGTTTTTGGCATTATTCGGCAATAACGAAAAAAGTAGGCCATTTTTTTGCATTTTTTGAGTCATTTAATGCTAAAAATTATACATTTTCCTTCTAAAATTCGGCAAAAACGACGATATCGGCATTTATTTTTTACTTTTTCGGCATTTTGCCGAGAAAACCGGTCTCTGATTATAATCAACTCAAAATCGAATGCTGAAACAAATATTTGTAGAATACCAGTTAGCTAAAATTCTTCTCAAATATTATATTCTACAGTTCACAGCTTTTGAAGAACCAGTGCTAAACTTCTGGGCATTAAGTGGATCCGCACAACACAATGGCATCCGCAGGCCAACGGAAAGGTTGAATGATGGCATCGCACCCTCAAAGCTACCATTATGGCATATGCCACTAAACAGTGGGTCGAGGTGTTGCCTGTTGTTCTGCTTGGACTACGCGCGGCCATCAACGAGGGCATCGTCTCCGCCTCCCAATGTACCCTCGAGGCGAAATTACGCCTCCTTGGTGATTTTTTCAACAAAAAAGACTTCATTGGCATTGAGAGCGTGTGACACAACTCAAAGTGGAACTGCAAAACTTTATACAGTCTCGCATACATACACAAAAACTTTGCACTGGCAACCACTTGACACGTTTTTGTTTGTCAACCACCACTGAAGCCAGCACTCGAGCCTCCATATCTGGGCCCATACTGTGTTCTCAAGCATATGGAGCGCACCTACACTATTGATCTCAACGGCGTTGAGGAAACTGTTAGTGTCGACGACCTCAAACAGGCTTTCTTTGCCTGCGACTCAATAAGCACTCCCGACTCCCCTATGGAACCATTGTGCACTTTAAAATGGGTGCGATTTCTTTGATCGCGTTTTGCATGTTAACAGTAAAACCTGTCTAAGACAGAACCTGATTAACGCAGAAACCTGCCGAAATGGGAAAAAAATCAAAGTCCCGACTGTTTCCCCATGTAAACACCCTGGATAAGCCGGAAACCTGCAAAAGCGGAAACGGAATAATTTTTCAGTCCGTCGCACGCAATTTCCCTCCATAAAACATAAATATTGTGAACAGAATTTTAGACATTACTGTACATGTCTGATGTCTGTATGTGTAGCGTGAGGAAGAAAAAGCATGAAATTTCTTGGCCAATGTAGCAAAAATTATTGGATGGGTGGATTGGTTAGGTACAGTATGTTTCATGAATGAGTGGTTGGATGTTATCTGAGAATTATTTTATGTTCAACTCGTTTAATACTGGTTCTCATTTGTACAACAGAATGTCGCGAAAAAATAACGTGTTAACGTTGGCTGAAAAAGTGAAGTTGATTGAAATGCACGATAAAAAGAATAGTGGAGTGAAACAATTGATGTGTGAATTCAAGTGCGGTACAACACAAATCTACGATACATTATGCAACAAAGCTTCAATTTTAGAGGAATGGACCGCTGGAAAATCAAGTTTTTTGAAACGTAATGAAGACATTAATGCCGCGGTATTTGAGTGGTTTACTCGTGCTAGAGCAAAAAATATTCCAATATCGGGGCCTCTCTTACAAACTCAAAAACTCAAGCTCTCGAAGTTGCTCAGAAACTCGGTAAGCTAAATTGTAAAGCCTCCAATGGCTGGTTAGAATCTTTCAAGCGACGTCACAATCTCACATGGAAAGAAATTTGCGGCGAAAGTAAAGATGTGGACATCGATATTGTCAGTGACTGGAGAATGAGGATCGCCGCTCTGACGGAGGGGTTTTCTCCCTGAGATATCTACAATGGTGACGAGACAGGGCTATTCTTCAGAATGCTACCTTCAAAAACGTTTGCACTTCCTGGGGACAAATGTTCTGGGGGGGAAAATGTCGAAAGAAAGATTGACTGTTCTTGTGTGCGGAAATATGGATGGTGACCTGGAGAAACCCTTAGTTATTGGGAAAGCGCAAAAACCCCGATGTTTTCGAAATTTAGATCGTAATCTCCTCCCAGTTACTTGGCGTTGGAATAAAAAAGCGTGGATGACGGCATCGCTGATGGAGGAATGGTTAAAGTTGTTTAACACAAAAATGAAGCGACATAACAGAAAAATGATCTTGTTTTTGGATAATGCTACGTGCCACCCTCATAATTAAATTGTCACATGTGGAACTAGCGTTTTTCCCCTCCAAATACAACATCACTCACACAGCCCATGGACCAGGGGGTTATACAAACCTTTAAGGTATGGTACCGTAAATTTGTACTCCAGTTCCTTGTTGCCAAAATGAATTCCTGCAGCAACGTCACAGAGTTGACCAAGCAAATAGACGTCCTGAAGTCCTGAAAGCAATAAACTGGATTGCGCAAGCGTTCAATAAAGTTCCCTCCTCTACCGTTGGAAAGAGCTTCGCTCACGCTGGTTTTGGTAATGTACCTGAAAATTCACTTGAAGAAGAAGACGTGCATGAGTTGAAAGAATTGGTGGCGGCAAGTCAATGAGATCTTGATGTTGACTCTCTTGTCTCATTTGATGACGAATTAAGTACAGAGGAAGCCTTAGCATCTGCTGCTGATTTTATAAAGGTTACGATGAGTGGTGGAGAAGAGGAAGAAGAAGACGAAGATCAGGAGGAAGAGAATGATGAAAAAAAGATTGAGATCAACACTTTTCCAGAGAGCATGTCCGCTTTGAGATTGCTGCAAGACTTCGCCGCTGCAAAAAACAGTCCTGACTTGCTGGCTCACTTAATGGAAGCTGAGAGCATAATTTGTAAACTGTCTCTCCTGACCAAGACCCAACAATCTTCGTTGTTTTTGTATTTTCAAAAATAATATGTTTGTTCGATGTATGTACTCTACAACATATTGTAAAAACCATTACATTTTACTGTATCAATTTTTTTTTTTTTTTTTTTTTTTTCTTTCAAAACCTGGGTAACGCGGAAAACTGCTAAAACGGAAAAAAAAGTCCAGTCCAAACGAGTTCCGTCTTAGACAGGTTTTACTGTATTACCATTTATTTTTATAAGTATTGCATGTCATTTTTTTTTCCTTTTTCTCTATATATTTTGTGTATATTTATGTATTCGCGTCTTGTTGCTCCGTATGTGTAATTCGTAATTTTCCTGTTACAAAAAAATTGGGGGGCTGTGTATTGACTAGCGATTATCTCTTATCAGTTCCTTTGACGCGTGTCATCATATTGTGTTTGTTCTTTCCTCTCAGACTTAATATAGCAATCTTGAAACTTTCCTGAATATGAAACTGCATTTGTTATTTGTAAATTCATCTGTATTTTCCAGTGTGAACGAGTGATTGGAATGTTTCCATGCGTTAATCATGGATCTAATTGAGCGCAATGGGTATTTTCACCTGATGTCATGAGTGCTGCGAGCTGTGACGTCAGAGTAAATCACTCTATTGAACGGTCTAGTATTTTTAACGTTAGGAGGAGTAAGTATAATAATTTGTTACCATAATTCCAAACGTCATGATTCAGGATGAGTGAGGATACATTGTATGATTATGAAAATTTCAAAGACTTGAGTTTACTTTTCGAAAAATTGGTTTTCTTCCGTACTCCATTTGTACCAGTCCTCTACCTCGCACCGAGTTACTATCAAGAAACAGGTAATTTACTGAATTTCGACGAGACAAAAAATCAGCGAATTCTGGCTTTACGTGCTTTTTACACTCAAAAAGTTGACGTAACACTTGGATCATCATTAGTCCGGGAATCACCCTCAGGAATACGTATACACTATACTGTCAAAGTGAATGCGGAATGTAGAGCACAAATATTATAGAGAAGATGAGGAACAGAGTTCCGCATTCAAGAAAAAAAAATTCGAATACTGGGTACGTTACGTATTCGAAAGCTCATAAGAATGTGATAGTGCAAGTACGTAGTAAAACGAGTAAGAAAACGGAATACGGATGTTGCCTCCTTAATGGTGTTTTCATGATAGCGTAAAAAGCTATCCAAACGTATCAAATCAAAATTATCCCCGCCATTTGAAGGATAAAAGAGGAAAAAGAAAGGGAAGAAAGAGAGAGAAGAAGTTCGAAAAATAGGAATACTGTAGTAGACTGCGAAAGAAAATAGTACGATAAGGAAGAAGTGACCGCCAAAATGCGACAGGAAAGACGAGGACAAGTGCAGCGGTGGTGCCGTTCTTATGCACAAGAGGAACTTCAGTACAACGGTGTAATGATTCTTAATGGTGCAGCCGGAGTAAGTTTTCTAGTGGATACTCGTACCCTACAGCCGTACTCATGGTATACTTGTATTCTTGCACGCGAAACACGAGACTCGGAAAGAACGTAATTTTAGTTCTCATAATATTACAAAATGACCCGTACTGTTCTTTTCACGCTAACGACAGAGTCGCGGAATACTAGGTATCTCTCTTTTGGCTCGTAGGTAATTTTGCATTGTATTTTACTGGAAAAGCGCAAAAGTATGGCAGTCTAAGAATAACGTATAAACAAGTCTTCATAATTTATTTTATCAGCCAAAACTTTAGTCGTAGTTGGTATTTTCTTCTTAAATTACTTTCGATTACTCTCGTCCAATTGAGAAAGAGGACCGGAAACGCGAGAGAGGAAGGATGACAAAAAGAAAGATAAATTACGTTTGCGTGCTAAATATTATCGTCAATGAGAGCGCGTGTGGACCACGAGAAGAAAAAGATGTATTGTCCGGTTCATACGATTACAAAAAAAAAAAAAGAAGCGGAGGGTATAGGAGAATGCCCTGTTTAGAAATTGCGTCAGGGGCGTAGTTTTTTTGTGGTTTCGAAACGGGCGAAACAGCTCGAGAATAATAATTAATCATTTCTTTTGTATCGAGAGTTGTCGGGATTTTTTGCTCGAAAATACAATTGTGAACCTTTACTGGACGATCATGTTCATAACTCGAAGGATGAAATTCAGAAAATACTGCATCTTGGAATGACCGTCGGAAGTTTGAAGAAGGAAAGATCGAAATCAATTATTATTGTTCCATCTCGATCGATACAACAATCGATATTCCCTTTCAAAATGTAAACTGTAGTTTTTATACACGTATTCCTCCATAAGAGAACACTTGAGAACTGTGCGAATATTATGGAAAAGAAAGAATAACGTAGATACGAGACCATATTTCCTATATTCCAACAACGTTTAGCTTGAATTTAAGCCTATCTTCACCTGTTTACGTTGAGTACTTCGAAAGAAAACGTATAAACAAGAGTTTAAATTTAAACGTGGACTCGTATTTATAAGTATGTAAAAATCAAAAAATTGACATTTGTATCCACATCTTTCAAGTTTTGTGGCCATTCGAGAAGTCGATCGAGCTGTTGAAGACACTTTTATCGTATGTCACGATGATACAGAAGGAACTCGAGAACCAGCTCATGAACTGTTTGTTCGAGTATCCTTCAGGAATACCTCAAGGTTCCAGTTTGGGTCCATATTTGTTTCTGCTATACATATTAGATATCGGGAAAAGTTTGCAGGATGCCAGACACCTATTGTATGCGGAGGGATCTCAAACTCTTGAAATAATGTGTAATCAGTTTCAAATTTGAACTAACCAATTAATCAAACGACGACATACTCAAAGAAGGAAAACAGACGGAGTAATTTAGTTAAAGCCACAGAAATACAAAATACACCGGAGCGCTTTCGATTAAAGAACCATTGTCAACGGGTGACATGAAAGCAACTGAACCAACACCGGCCGGCAACAAACACTGCCGAGGAAATCATGACTGAACTAGCGAGTCATCACAATGTGAATCATACTCATAAACTAGTTCAATCAACCCCTCATCAGGTATGTACCTGTTGAGCACATTTAGGTTGTCGTTATTCAGATGGCGAATAATTTCAATATGTTCTAACGCGGTACGCTTGAAAACCGAGGACTCTCTATGGAGGAGGGACTCGGATCCCTCTTTGAAACTATGGCCAGTGGTAATAAGATGGTCCGCAAATGCCGAATCACCCAATTTCTTCTTTTCCCACGCCTTCCTATGCTCATCTATTCTAATTTTGAGCTGACGTCCAGTCTCACCTATGTAGATTCCATTACAGTCATTACACTCCATTTTGTAAACCCCACTTCTTTCGACCAGTGGGATGGGGTCCTTCAGCTTAACGAACAGACTTTTTACAGTGTTAAGATTGTAATACACTGGACGAAACCCAAATGGGCGGAGGACACGACAGAACTGGGAAGAGAATTTTCCTAAAAAGGGGAGCCTGATCCAACGTTTTCTACTGTCAGACGCCGGATTGCGGGGGAGGGAGGTAGCGGAATCAAGGCTTTACCGAGTCAATTTTCTATGGACCATCGAGTCAATATCTAAGCTGACCTCATTCACTCTGGCCAAGTGCTTTATAGTCAAAAGGTCCTGTTGAAAAGCGAGGTGACCCAATGGAATACTAGTCAAGCGGTGGATATAATTATTAAAACCGGCAATTTTGTGGGCAACAGGGGCAAAAAGGTCTGCCGTGGACAGTAATATCGGTCGAGGTATCTTTCCTATATATGGCGAATTCATGGACACCTTCTCTATTAGAGATAGTAAGGTCCAAAAAATTTATAGATGAACCGTCTACTTCCAACGTGAATTTGATGGAAGGATACAAACTGTTGAGATACCTAAGAAACTCCAAAAGGAGATCTCGGTGACCGGTCCACATGCACAAGACATCATCAACATACCTGTGCCAATAGTGTATATGACTCAAAAGCTCCTGGCCAGAGGAAAAAAGATCGAGCTCAAATTTAGACATGAAAACCTCCGAAATGAGGGAACCCAGAGGAGAGCCAATAGGGATACCTACCTCCTCTGGAAATTCGAAAAATTTCCCCTCAAATTTGCAAAAATTGGGAGACCAACAAATATTGAGTAAATTGAAAAATTCTGCCAGTTCTTCGTGACAGATATTAGATTGGACCAAGAGGTCTCCCATATGCTGCATGGCAGTAGCTCTAGGGATACTCGGAAATAAGCCGACTAAGTCAAAGGAGCATAGGGTAGAATCAGACGGAAGAATGTCATCTTTGAGCTTATCAGCCAGAGAGACCGAATTTTTTACAGAGTAGGATGACACAAATTCTACTCTAGATTTAAACCAACGGTCCAAAAATTTTGCCAAGAAGAACGTGGGGGAAGACACAAAGGAAACGACCGGCCTCGGTAATTTGTTATCAATGAATTGGTGATGAAATAATGGAATAAATAATTTATGTTCGTCGACTTTTGTGAAAAAAGTTGAAGATATTTTACCTAAGCAGTACCACAGTCAACATTTCTGTTATTGCGTTTTGACGGTTTGGCATGGATCCAAATCGAGAGAAATGAGAAAAAGAAAGCTGAAGATGATATTGGAGAGATAAAAAAAGAGATCGAAGGAAGTTGACAGGTGAGCCCTCACTCAGCCTCGTGGCCAGATTAGGTTTGAGTTTCATACACAGATATGTTTTCCCAGAAAACCATATAATTATGTGGAAGCTGTAAAATTCATCATTTATCTGTAGTTTATGAGGAACCAAATGACAAACCTTTGTACATTATTAGCTGAGGTATCGATTATCTTTGTGAATCTATTATCGTTTTCTTCCTCTAAAGGAAGCTAAAATACGAATAAAGATTAAAACCGATGACTTTCCGTATCAAAAGAGAAGATAGAAAAAAATGGATAAAGCACGGTGGAGGAATAAAATATAAAAGTGCACGAGTAGAACATTCGTAATAAAATATGGTTTAAGGAAATACGGAAAAACGTATTCGTTTCTAGCATAGAATAGAAAGAGAGAGATAGAGAAAAGCAGCTACTCGGGAATATTTGAAAAAAAAAAAAAATTCCGTAAAAGAGCACAACTTTTGACGTCGAGCATGCGGCGGCGACCAAATGTCGGGCGGCAGGAAAAAACGTCCCCCTCTCGCTTTTGCAACGTGAGCTGAGGTGAATCGCATTCCGTTCGTACTTAATAACCAATAACAATCGACGCCCCTTTGGCATTAATATTTTTTTTATTGCTATTATTTTTATATATCTACGTGCTGCAGACAAGCACTATAATATTTAGATGTGATTGTTTGCTCTATTCCACTGTAAATTGTTTGGATGTTATTGCACGAATACACGCGTGAATAAAGTCTCGAAAACTATCGACCCGCAATATTAAATTTTGTAGGAGTCACAATAATGGTGCGCCATGAGCGGAGGATGGACAGTTCCTGTAAGGTGTACACAGTAATATGAACCAATTTTTTGAATCGTCTTCAAAACCTTGAGTTAATAATATCGATGATGAAATTATTGAGACAAAATTTTCGCTTCCCATTTGAGATGACGACTCCCTGTGATCTAGATGTCATGACTGAACCAGCGAGTCATCAACATTAATTCAATTAATCCCTCATCAGGTATGTACCTGTTCAACACTGTGAGGTCGTGATTATTCCGATGTCGAATTACTTATAACCACTACTAATTAAATAGTCAGCAAAGGCTGACAAACCGAACTTCCCTGCCTCCCACGCCATTTTATGTTCAGCCACTCTAATTTTGAATTGGCGGCCAGCCATCCTTATATAAATTCCAGGACAATCTCTACAAGTCAACCTACAAACTCCTCCCTCAGCCAAAGCTTAATTCGACAAATAAATCAACTGTATAAGAATTGTAGAAAGCTGGCTGCGAGTCAACGGGGTGGCGAACATGACCCAACTATAAGGAAAACTAGCTCAAAAACGGAAGCCGAATCCACCGTTGCTACCTACTTGGTGTGAACCCCCCCCCCCCGGGGGGGGGGGAATTGTGGAAATAAGGTACTTCCTTGTAAGCCTCCTTCGAACCATAAGGTCAACATCATTCATTCTGGCAAGGTGTTTTATCGTCATCAGTTCTTTGTGAAACGCAACCTGACTTAAAGGAATGTGAGTCAGGCGTTGAATTGCGATCTTCTGGGCAACAGGACAGAACAGCGACCCGTGGACAGTAATATTGGTCGAGGTATTCAACAGGGAACCTGTTTTATCGGAGGGTATTTTGAAGAAAAAGCGCCGGGAGGCAAAACGTGGGACTTGGAAAGTTTTTACCTCCGAGCTACGAATGGTAGGAGGGGGATTTGGAAAAATGACAGCTTCTGCGCGATTGGCATGTTAAAAGTGTTTTGACGACTGGTACGTACTCAGGAAGATGTGTAGAACAAATTAAGCTTGGGTGCCATTTTTACTAACCCCTCAAACTCAAAGGATCCATCCCCCATTCTTAGAATTACGTGTATCTTCTCTCCTATGGGTTCGATCAGAAAATTTTTCGTACAAAAGTTGTTCCTCGAAGACTTCTATACATTTTTACCTCTTACGAAAAAGTTATTTGGGGCAACACCTGAGCCCCAAAATTGAAAAATAAGATCTCAAATATACCTTATCTGTGTTTAAAGCGATATTATGGAAGATCCACAAGATTAACGTGAATGAATAAGTATAAATAGTGTTTCAAGTACTCGCCTTACCCTCCCCCTTATCCATCAATCCCTTACTCCTTCTCGCACCTACTTTGACCCTAAGCTCTCTTAAACCTCAAATCCTTTGATCGGAATATGTTGCCAATTAGTCCAGTCATATTAGGAAATTTGGTGTGAATAAATGGGGAACAGCTGAATTTTGGCATAATATGTTATTTGTCTCCTCGTACAACATTAAAAAAGTCTCCCCCCCCCCGATATGACGTGCACATTGTCCGCAAGGGGGAAAAAAGTGTGGTCCAGATTGCTTTTTTGTGGTTTTCAAGGTGAATATCAGTTTTTTGAAAAAAAGTCAGGAGATAAATATTGTAGAGCATCAAAAAATACATAAATGATGTTCTATTAGGAATTTCCATGCGATGCTCCTATTTTGAATAAATGAAGGATGAAAGTTTAATAGTTGCAAAAATAATGCCATAATTTTGCTTGTCACATGCGACGCAAGTCGACCCGAGCGTTGCGTCATCGTCACCCGCTCTTAATCAAGATGTACATAATATTGCTTGCCACCTAAATTAGTGATTCTTTTCTTTCTAATTGCAAAATTATTGCTGGCCGCCGAACTTGAGATTCATTTCTTTCTGATTTCTAAATCATTGTTATCAGTTACTTATCAATCTGTAATTTAAATTTATTCATTTAAAATTATGGCATCAATAGAAAGAAGTATCCTTTGCAACAGATACATACAAGTTCACATTTGTATCAATTTACTCGAAACTGGAGCATTATACATTATATGGTCGGTAGGTGACGCTTGCGTCGACTTGCTTTGTGGGTGCCAGGCACATATCAGCGTTACTTCCACTACTATTCAACTTTCATCCTTCATTTATCCAAAAATGGAGCGTCGCACGGAAATTTTTAATAGAACAATTTTTATGTATCTTTTGACGCTTCACAATTTTTGTCTCTAGCCTTTTTTTTTTTCAAAAACCAATATTCACCCTGAAAATTACAACAAACCAATCTGGACCACACTTTTTTGCCTCCTGGGGACGATACGCACGTGATATCGAGTGGGACTTTTAGTATGTTGTATAAGATGGTAAATAACATATACACGACAAATTTCAGCTGTCCCCTATTTATTCCGTACTTACACAATTTTTCAATCTAATATGACTGAATTACAATAGACCGTAATCAGATGACGTCATTTGTATCAGGAAATTGTAAACGCCCTATGAAATCTTGGGAAATGCAGACCGCAGAGATCAGTGATTTCAGCTGTGCTGATTTTTATCCCATAAGAGAATTCCTGGAGACTTTCTATATCGATAATCATTAATATCTTAAGAATGAAACGTAGCTCAATAGGAAGGTTGAAGTATCTATTTTATGATTAACAATCTTCCATTCTTATAAGATATTAATGATTAACGTATCTGTGCCAATAACACTACTGAACAGCTATCCTGTTACAAAGATTCTATTATGTGATTCTAAGTTACTTTTCAACGCTGAACACGAATCCGTTGTCCGTTTTTTGCTAGCACGTCACAATTTTTAGTAATCACGATAAATATTCACGTAATCATAACAAATGTTCTCGTCTACTTGCCGCGCATTGTCGCAGAACGTAACAAACGTCTTCGATAGCGATACTGCTATCGTCGATGTGTTTCGCGACGACGCGCGGCAAGTAAACGAGAACTTTGATCGTAATTACTAAAAATTGTGACGTGCTAGCAAAAAACGGACAACGGATTCGTGTTCAGCGTTGAAAAGTATCTAAGAATCATGTAATAGAACTTTTGTAACAGGATAGCTGTTCAGTAGTGTAATGTACGTGACTCAAAAACACTTGGTCAAGCTCGAATTTAGATATAAATACCTCCGAGATGAGATGATCCAAAGGGCATCCAATAAGCATCCCCACCTCCTCAGAGAATTCGAACTACCTTCAAAGAAGAATTAATCCAAATTGAGCAACAAATCGATGCACTGTTCAAGAAAACATGCAATACTTTAATTAATATCGAATTTAAAACCGCAAGGCAGCGATCACTGCAATTCATCTACTAATAGATGTCGAATCATCGTAGCTTAGTTTCATCTTTCCTCTTTTAAATTTTTTCACTTTTTTTTTACTCTTGTTTGGGTTATTTTGTAATAATTATTCTTTAGGAGTTGCTCATAGAGGTCCTCTCAATCGACCAACCGGCCATCCTGTGCTATGAAGGCAATGAGAAGAAGAGGAAAATTGAAGAAACCATCGGAATTCTGAAGAGTAAGATCGCGGTAAATTTTGAAACTGATGTAAGAGAGATATTCGATGTGTACAAGCCCATTATTAATTGCGATCTGTTCTGATTCTGTTTCTTCTCCACTCATCTCTAGTTTTATTTCCAATAAGCTACAGTATTAATCTCGACACCAAAGATACCGTAGGTGTACAGCCCGAAAGATGAAAGTGAGTCATTTCGCAGTACAAAATACAGGTTAAAAACGTGGAAAAACAGAGCTTCAGAAGGGCGAGACACGAGAAAAGGTGACGAACAGATTTATTATCATATTGGCTGTATTTACAAGATGGGAGGAGGAGAGAATAAATTTAAAAAACAATAGGAATGGGTAGGACGTATGTGACCAATTCTGAGGAGGGAGAGACTGATTTCTTTATGATAACTATTTTGATTGAAAGAAGTCCTAAGAAGTCCAGAGGACTGCTTTGCTTTCGATTGCTCCAAGTTTGTTTGAATGCTGATTTTTCCAAAAGTCTTGAATGTAAGTCCAGCCAGGAAAGATGAAAGTGAGTCATTTTGCAGTAGAAATTACAGCTGGGGGTGAGGAGATGGAGATCTGTACGAGTATAATATGGTTTTTTGTTTGGTAGTAAAAATGGAGGAAGAATTTTTTAATCAACGAGTGATTATGACTCCTTGGATCGAGTTCGTGTATCTTGTTTCGAGTCCAGATTTAGATCCGTTCAGTACAGTAGGGCTGGAGGGATTGAAATACTGGTATAGAGATAATGTTCCTCATAAGTTGTCGGTACATTATAGTGTTGTGAGTTTGGAGATTATCAGCTGGATCGAGTTTATTTAAAGATCCATTTAAAGTGCCGTCCAACAGCGGGAGGGTAATAATATAGGACAAGAAGTTCACAGTTAACAATTAGTTGAAAAATATAGTCCTGTGTTACAATGCGGGCCGTGCGGTCACAAGTTAAGTGAGAATAAACTTATGGAAGTGTGATTTTTCATAGACCCAGCGAACTGAGAAAATTTCTATGAGTGTGGTATCAATCAGAGAACATACCGGATAAGTATTGAGGATGAAAGAAAATACTAAAAAGATGTAGAGGGCCTAGGGATCAGAAAATAGATAGGTAACAGAATGAGTATTATCGGAACTCATAATGAGTGAGTGAGGTGTAAGTAGAGCACTAATATTGAAAAAGGGTTTTTCAATTGTACAAATCTACTTTATTAGTTGCTTGCTCCCAGAACCGAGAACCTATCAAGCGTCACCTTGACAGAAGAAGAAAGAAGACTGCTGGACAAAGGCATCAATTACGTGCAGCCAGAGAGGCTGAACCAGTGTAGGCTGGAAAGCATGGCCATTAGCTGCGAACAAGTAATCCAAACCATGGAACACGACGTGAGACCAGAAGCCCGGACTAAAATTGGGAAAGTGCTGTTGGACATCAAAGAGGACATGTGCCAAACCTATGACAGAACGCAAGTAATGCAGAGGAAGGTCACAAATCTAAAAAAAAAGATCCGACAGAACAACCTGATTTTGACAAAGGCGGACAAGGGCAGCACGGTAGTGGTAATGGAGAAGGAGGACTACACCCAAAAAGTGGAGTCGTACATCGCAGTTATAATGGATACCAAGAGCTGGCAAAGGACCCAACACGGAAATACTAAGATGATCTGAAAGCTGTGTTGAAACGGAACAATGTACCCGGCAATGGAAGGACGCTTGAGATGAACCCGGTTGCACCAAAACTCAAGGGGCTTGTAAAACTCCACAAAGCGAGCCGTCCGATGAGACCCCTGGTCAACAGCATTCAATCACCATGCTACAAAATAGCAAAGATCGTAGCCACATTCCTGAAAGAAAACTACCAGTTTACACCCAGACGAAGTATTAGAAACAACGGAGACCTGATTGAGCAACTGGACAAGTTGGAAATCTGGAGTAACGACAAGCTGATATCCTTTGATGTGACTAATATGTTTGGTACCATACCGAAGGAGGAACTTCTCACTCTGCTCAAAAACAACCGATACCATGGGAACCCCGATGGATCGAAGTACGTCAACATAGTGGAGGAGATCTTGAGCCAGGATTACTGCCGCTTTAATAACAGATTCTACAGTCAGGAAAGGGGACTTGCGATGGGATCATCGCTGTCACCAATACTGGCGGAGATATTCATGAATGATATGGAAAACAAGGTCATTTTTTTTTCCTTTCCTTTTTTTTTTTTTTTTTTTTATGATTTAGTAGCAATAAATATGGTTGGATTGTGAAAAAAAGAAAAAAAAGATATTGAAGGGCAGCAAGTTCGGAAACTCGACCAAACACTGGGCCAGATATGTACATGATATCCTAATTGTGTGGTCAGGCACTGATAGACAGGTGGATCTATTCCTTTCAGAAATGAACGCGATGAATGAGAGCATCAAATTCACAGTGGAAAAAGGCAATGAGACCATCAACTATTTGGACCTTACACTCACAATGGAGAACAATAGGACAGAATACAAAATCTACAGAAAGCCGACGCATACTGACACCATCATCCCAAATGACTCCTACCACAATCCCAGGCACAAGTTAGCGGCAATCCAGAACTACTGCTATCGGGCAATTTCTATCCTTAAGAACAACGAAGAGAAGAGGAAAGAGATCGAGATAGTGAAGCAGATCGCAGAAGCCAATGGCTACCGCAGATGTGTGGGGGAGGGAGTCTTTGGGAAAATGGAAACAAAGAAAGGAACCCATGACAGCATAGTGAGAAGTACTCCGGATCGATACCATATATAGGAAAGTACACAAAGAAGGTGAAAAAAGCGTTCAATGGCTACGATGTGAATGTGGGTATATCCAGAATAACCAACCCATGGTGGAGAGAATCGGCAATGACCAGACGGAACAAAAGGACAAGGAAAGCTTACAAGCTCAGTTGTGAACAGTGCGAGGGGATCTATATTGGTGAGACTGGGAGAAAGTTTGAGATCAGGAGAAAGGAGCACAAAACGTCGAGGGAGAAAGAAGATGGCAAGTCACTGTTTGGGAAATACTGTGACGAGGAAAACCACGATGGAGAGGGAATATTTGAAGTCATACACGTAGAGAATCGCACAAAGAGAAGAAAACTCTGGGAACAAATGGAGATTGCATAAGCCAAGAGGAAGAAAGCCTGCCTCTTGAACAATGTAATCACATTTGACAGCGAAAAATTATTCGGCCTGATGATTGGACGAGAGAAGAAGAACGGAACCAACCAATGAGACGGCAGGAATCCTGGTAGCCAATAGAAACGCAGCATTTAGAACAATAGATTGAACCAATCACAAAACAGTATGTTTTAGCCAATAAGAACACAATGTCATATCATTGTAAGTTTCTAAGAAGTGAACCAATCACAACACAGCATTGTTGTAGCCAATAAGATCACAGTGTTATCCTATAAAAACTCATGGTTAAGGCCTTGTTCTCCAGTTGCGACACAACTGATGATGGGATAACATCCGAAAGTACTCTTGTAAAAGCAACTAATAAAGTAGATTTATGCAATTGAAAAACCCTTTTTCGAGAATGAGTATTTGGACAGTTGAAGAGGGATCGTCGAACTTCAAGAAATTACAGGCTTGGGGTAGGTACGTACAAGGATTCCGTCTAGAGGACGGGAATTTTTGCTTGTAGGAAATGACACTCAAAGTTTCGAAAAAATCGGTACCATAGGAACGGAGCATGTTTGTGTAAAAAAAAACGCTCTTCTCCGTTATAATACAGAAGATGCCGCGATCGTCATCTCTTAATTTTTTGGTTGTGTCTCCTAATAAAGAGTTATCGTGTATCGCAAACAACATACGTATGGGGATGGTGCGATATTGTGTATTCCTTTTTTCCATTTCGACGCGAGTGAGTTTCGTGACAGTCTCTGATATGCTAGGAGAATTCTACACGCGAGTAACATTCGCGTACTTTTATTTCATTCGTTCGCTCAAGAGACTGCCTCTTATAAATGTACTTATGCACTCGTATGCGACTTCTACCTAATTTTTGAAATAACGAGTATTCGTTTTTGCGAGTAGTTCCACTATCTTCATTGAAAAACAAAAGAAAAAAAATCCATTAACGTAAGCGAGCGAAAGCAAGATTTTGTCAACCATTTGTTTTCATTCTTGAAAAGTTTCTTCTTTTTTCTCATTTTTATATGCAAACAATAATATTTTCTCTCGTGTTTTCGAAATATTGTTCAAGTGTTCGGGTTTTTATCGCGCAAGAAAAGAAAAGGATTATACTTCATAATTATACACATGTTTGTCAGCTTTAATAACATCATTTTTATTATTTATTTGCTAAGGCAGGCCACAGCGCAAAAATTCTCACTCCCAGACGAGGCTCGAAACATTCAATTTTCGTTGAATGTTTGTCAGGTACCCTTTGTCCCAAGTCTGACGCAATTGTATTTATTTTATAAACGCACACTTGTCTGCTCAACAGATGCAGTTGTGTGTCTGACAAACATTAAACCGAATAAAATGGAACTCCTCGAGGTTGAGAAATTCATTCTTGTTTTAATGTATTATGATTATTTTATTAATTCTATTTTTTACTAATTTTAGGTTTGGGTACACTAAATTGAACGCCCTCGATAACAGTCCGTTCATTGTAGAGCTTTATATTAAATTGCAAAATGGAGGTATGTTACTCGTACGCAATTTCAAGATTATACAGATGAACTCGCTGAATATTCGTCGTCCACCTACATTTAATGTTTTAGATCCTCCACCTCCAACGGATCCAGCCGTGTCAAGTGCGGCTCTCCGGATGCAAATCTGCGAAGATATTTTTTACAGCGGATTTTTTTCGGGAAATTTTACGCTTTGCGATTTAAACGATTCAAATACCTTTTACGAAATCCGTAATAGATTTCCGAATTTGAATCTCGAAAATACTAATTCGTTCGAACAGATGACGTTCGCACATCTCGGTCGACTTTTTTTCTACGAGTACACTTTTCTATGCCCGTTGAAAAATTGGTCAAATAACAAGATACACATCCTCCATATTTCGAAGGAATACAATGTCAGCTTTTTGGAACAACATCATAAGCCAGGTCGTTTCGTAGTCGGTACCAACCTTCGAGGATTTTTACCCATCTCTAATTTATTAATCTTGGCGGAGGAACCAATGCTCACTGACACATCTTCCAACTGGGATGTTGAATTTCGATACCTGCAAATGAGAAGGCATATGCAACCAGGTACGGAAATTCATTTGAAAGTCGCATAACTGTAGCGGACAGTTCCAAAAACCTGTTCAAATTTCAGAATGAATGATTGTTTGAGACATTGGGCAATGGGCAAGATGCACATTCTTTAATATGTGATTTATTCTAAATTTTTGACATTCTACCTAGTCAACAGAAAGTCTATCGTTGACGGCCTGCGGTTCTAAATAATAATATCAGCCTTAATTACGCTAATTTTTGGCCAACGGCCTCGGAACTATAATTAACTGATAGTGCGGTATACAGGTCTACACTTCCCACGATGAAACCAGCAGAACCAACTACCGCTGGAAACAAGAACATCTGAGGAAATCACTGTCTAGGGTCGGCTTGCGAGTGAGAGAGGTGGTGGAATCTAGGCCTCTCCGAGTAACTTTTCATTGAACCATAAGGTCAATATCTAGGTTGACCTCATTCACTCTGGCCAAATGCTTTATAGTCAACAGCTCCTTGTGGAAGGCGGACTGACTCAATGGAATACTGGTCAACCGATGAATTAAGCTGTTAAAAGCGGCGAATTTGTGAGCGACCGGGCAAAAAGTTTTGCCGTGGACAGTAATTTCGGTTTTAGTATCTTCGACGTGTAAATGGCGAATTCATGGACACCGTCTCTATCAGAGATCGTCAGGTCCAAGCAATTAGTAGATGAACCCCAAACTTCCACTACTGATTAGATACTTGAGGAACTCCAAAATAAGATCCCGAAGACCAGTCCATGTACATAACACATCGTCGACGTACCTGTGTCACTGTATGACTCAAGAACACCTGGCCAGAGGAGAAGAGCTCAAGCTCAAATTTAGATATGAAGACCTCCGAGATGAGGGGGAACCCTAAGGGGACCCATGGGGATGCCAACCTCCTCAGGAAACACGAAAAATTTTTCATCGAATTTATAAAAGTTGGGAAACCAACAAATATTAAACAAATTGAAAAATTCTGCCAATTCTTCGAGACACGTACTAGATTGAACTAAAAGATCTCCCATGTTGGATAGCAGTTCCTTTAGAGATATTGAGAAATAGGTCGACCACATCAAATGGTGTAAGGGTCGAGTCCGGCGGAAGAATGACATCTTTAAGCCCATCAGCCAAAGAAACCAAATTTTTTACAGAGTAGGGCGACTCAAAATCTACTCTAGATTTGAACCATCGGTCCAAGAATTTTGCCAGGGAGTACGTAGGAGGAGGTATAAAGGAAACGACAGGACGCATCGGAGTATCTTTCTTATGGACCTTAGGCAGCTCGTACAAGAGGCGAGGTACAGGGTTAGGTTCAAGGAGGAAACTTTTCAGCGAGGATGCGTTTTAATGAGAAACTGCAGCTGTTAATCACACAAACTTCCTCCACGTGTTTAGAAAAATTGAAACGGCCATTTTCCTTGGCACCACACTGGCTGAGAATGTCATAAACCTTGGAGACGTAAAAGGACATCTCTATCACGACAATGGCATTACCTTTGTCAGCCGTCGTAATGATTGAGCCCTCCTCTCTGATCCTCCTCTTGATCCCTTCGATCACCTCAATGGCAACATCGTTTACGCGAGGGAGGGGAATATCGCGGACAAGGGCGGCACAATTTTTCTGGGTATTAACACCAGGTCCAATTTTCATCGCTAGGTCAGCAACCACGTTAGCCAAAGCATCAGCATTACTGAGAGCGGGTAACGCGAATTTTAAGCCCTTCTCCAAGAGGTTCAACCATCGTCATCAAACTCAACCTGACTGCGATTTACAATACGCGGCTGGAACTTTTGGATAACACTGACATCAGGCTTCGAGTATGGCTCCCGTCGGTACGTCTGGCCATAACTTGGCAAATCATATTAAGTCTCCCTAGAATTTTCTCGATCTGCGTTCGACCTTGATTGTTATGTTACCTTGCATAGAAAAATTTGTTTAGGCTAGATAACGCAATGGAACCCGTTATAAATTTTGTTGGGGGTCATTCTCAGGAAACGACTGCGTCTTTGAAGTTATGATTTTCAAAGAAATGTCGAAAGATTAGATTTTTTGCAATCGAATTGGATGACTTCATCAATCGTTATCTTAGGTTACGCAATAAAGGACAATTTGTCTAGGCTAGATAATAGCAATAAATCTATGTCTGGTTATTGGAACTTCCCTTTGATTGGGGGGTCATTTTCAGAAAACGTCTTCATTTTCGGGGGATTGTTTAGGGCCTAGATTTTTCTTGATCTGCGTTCGACCTTGATTGTTATGTTACCTGTCCAGGCTAGATATGGCACACAATTTTTTTGGAATATTTTAAACATGCATGAAGGAATAGGAGAAACTTGGAAGTATTCCAGTCGTCGAGAAAATCAAAAAAACTCTCCATAAAACAGTATCCTTGCTCGTTTCAATGTTTTTACAAGCTAAGATTCTTTTTACTCTTTGTTCCTCAACACCGTGATAAACTGTGAAACAGGATACAAAAATCATATAAGACTGTGAGTCCAAAAGCTCGTGCGTTAATCGTTGTCTCATGATCGCTGGATTGCCGCACTTTCTCTGAACACCGCATTAAAGATGGTCGACAAAATCATTTATTAAACCCTGAGCGGCTGGGATTCGACCAAAAACCTGCCTCTTCTCTTCTACTAAATGAACTTAATAGGATGTTCAACGAAAAATTATAGGTAAATGTATATTTTTTTCTTTCTCTACAGCTTCAAGCAACGCCGTCGATCCTTTGTGCAGGTGGATTTCGGACGATATGTTCTTCGACTCTAAAAATCAGCATTATCGTTTCTGCGTAGCTCTGTCAAGATCATCCTATTTCAAAGACAAAGTCGAGTACCCGGAAGGAGTAACTAACGATTGCTTCGTCAGAAAGGTTTCATTTAGGACGGCTCTAGTGGATGAGAGTGAAGAAACCTACTCCGAAAGGGTAACAAAGTGTTCCTTCCAATTTTTAAACGAACTAGAAAAAAATAGCTCCGTATTTATTTCCAGAGCGTATTTATCCAACGCAATATTTGTCTATCGCGGTGAAGATTCATCGGATGGGAAAATATACCTTGAAAATTTAAGCACCAATTTAGGCATCTCTGACGAGCTCAATTCGCTCGACTTCGTTGAGTATTAGCTTTTCGTTTTTTAGTAGAAAGGCTTAGCACCTGGGAAGTACTCAAGACAATATAGTGATAAATTGAGTTCTATTTTCACGTAGCTAGTTGTGAGAGGGTGGAATTTATAGGTATTCAACTTATTAGGAGAATGACAGTTAACAGACTGGTTCCACGAACTCAAACAGCTTTCATTTTCTTCTTTGTGCGACACTTTCAATTTCAGAACTGTCACTATCTATACCTTATCATCGTAACAAAAGTATTTGTACATGGGTATTCCTTGTTACCGCAACAGTTTCACGATAGTTCAAGAAATCTCGTTCTGCACACACATACAAACACATACATAATTCGTCAGTGGTCGTAATCATATCTCTAACAGTCTTCTTTCCTCTTTCATCACTTATTTGAGACATTTCGCTGGTTAGAGAGATACGATACTCGCTGAAGTGCGGTAAGATTTGAATTTCAAAACACATTAGCAAATATAAAGCGAAGACTCGACGTGCATTACATCCACTACGCGTACGTACCTCGTACTACGATCTTGAGGCACATCAAAGCCTTTCATATTTATTTTTCTTTGTGACTTTGTGAAAAAAAAAAAAAGTTTAGTGTACCCATTTACGTACGTATATCCGATGCACGATATGGCGATGCTTACTCGTCATAGCTGACTGGCTTTTTATACTGTACATCAATTCTAGCTACTATACTCGTATTTGGACGCGGATGGGCGGATCGTAGCGCCATTTCATAGAAAAGGTTAAAGTAGATAACGCAATTTTTACGCTTACTGAAGTAAATGGATGTTGAGGTCTTTGGCGTTGAGAATGAAACAGGAATGTTTAGAGGCTCTGAGGGTACGCGTATATGAAATTGTTATCTTCCTATCGAAGAAGAACGGAATGCTAGGGGTGAAGGTAAGAGTATTATTTATTTTACATATTAACGCACCCGCACTTGAACAGAGGCCGACCAGTACTCACTCTTGAAATGTGAATGCAGAATATTGTACGAATTCCTCGTAGTATAATGGAGGAAAATTATAAAAACAATATTAGTCGCTGAAATATATCTCTTTCATACAAAAGAAAATGACGTTTTCTCATGGTCAGACAACCGTTTCAATAAAGTTAATGGTATCTTCCAAACTAGCAATGTATATTGCTTATAGTACTAGTATTTAGTCCTGAAGATGATCGGCTTAGAACCGATCGAAACCGGTCAAAAAAAAAACTGTTACGTCCGTAAATCTTTTCTTTTCTTTCTCTATCAACCGTTTCAATAATCTGAATTCTCGATTGCATGGATTCAAAAATTATTTACTTTCACCCCTTCTCGTAGCAAGATTACGCAACCAATCAGCTTTAAAGGAATACTTGGGCTCTTTAAAACTAATGATTTGTACATAGACCTTAGGGATTGTAAATTTATTACCATCCTGCAAGAGACGAACCGACGAGAGAGGCATAACCCAACATCCTCATTTGGTAGGATAAATTTAGATAACAACACTGGTTGAAAGAGGTTGACTCTATTCGAAATACGAATAGCCTACAAATAAACTATACGTAGATCGGATAGGTCGAAGGGCGGAAATGGTTTTTTTTGTCTACGAGTGGCAAATATTTAAAGCTCAAATACCTGACGTCTCTTTTTCTTAAAAGAGGTAATGGAGGTTAAACCTTTTCCAACGGTCCTTCAAATTTTCCAGCATACTATAGCCCATCCAATTTACAATTTTCTAAAATTTTGATGAAAACACCAAATCGATACAAAATGTCGAGAGTCTTACGGGAATGCGGGGTATTTTAGTCGGCGTGCGCTTCTTCATCTGCGAGTAGCAAAGCAACGCAACGTCACGACTAAGGCAATTCAAACATGAAATATCAAAATTATGATTGAGTGGAAAAGAGTCTGATATAGCAAACTACAAAATGTTAAGCAATACACATCCGAACTCTTGTAACACTAAGGCAGTATAGTTTCACGGGGGTGAACCGGACCGCCATATTGTACCTAGGAGTGACTAGCGGAAAGTTCGAACGACGTCACAACATAGCGCGGAACAACATGCACGGTACTCCGCGCATTATTGTTGTGTCGTTCGAACCTTCCGCTAGTCACACGTAGGTCCAATATGGCGGCCCGGTATCCGGTGTGGAACTATACTTCCCTAGTACCACTTTTTGGTAAGCATTGTATGTTTTTTTGTTCCTTCTTTTTGACATGTATACGTCTTTGGGCTGGAGGTCAGACTTAAATAAAGCGTCACGCGAAGCGACGCTTTATGACGTCATCAATGACCTTCACCTACTTTAGGGACTTGAAAAATGTTTACCTTTAGCCTTTATTATACTAGGCCTAATTATACAGTGTTTGGAGTCAACATAGGCGGCCAGCAGAGATCAGTAACCTTCGCTTTGCGGATGATACAACGTTATGTACAAAATCCATGGAGGAAATGGCGGAGCTAGTAAAACGTGTGGAATACAAAAGCTCCAAGTTTGTACTAACGATCAATAAGGATGAGTCCGGAAACTTCATAGCGTACTCAACTCAAGAATCCACAGTTACGTTTACTTTCGTAAGATTGATACTACTAGAGGATCTCCAAAAAATAAGAGTTTTTTGAAAACAATAAAATATCATGTAAATAGTTTGTATCATGTTTTCACCACGTCAAAAGTAGTGCTCAGTAGCGCTCCTGGCGGAGTTCACATATACGAATTCGGTTAAACTAGAGCAGCGGTCGGCAACCGGTAGCTCGCGGAGTCATTTTGGTAGCTCGCCGCACAATTTTAAAAATTTTCCTGAAAAGTAGCTTTAGGAAAAGGAAGTAAGTCAATGTTAGGAAACTTTCTTTATGCGCTGAAGAGCATTTTCCTGATGTCAACATTGCTGCTATCGAAATGGAAGTCATAGAACTGCAAAATGATTTGGTCTTCAAAAATAATGCAGAAGACATTTGGCCCCTACTACCTCCTCACAAGTATCCTACACTGCGTTCTGTTGCCCTTCGGGTGAAGGTATTATTTCTGTCAACGTATCTCTGTGAAAGTACATTTTCCAATGTCAAGTTCATTAAGAACAAGTTTCGCAGCAGACTTTCCGATACTCACTTGGATGACAGTTTACGTTTGTGCATCACTAAATATGAGCCAAATATTGATAAACTGGTGGAGGATAGGCATTGTCAAAAGTCACATTAATTACTAAGTATGAGTATGTTATATGTATGATATGATAACTATAAGTTTATTACTATGCTTCAATTTACTACAATCATTGAATAGAAGAATTTTCAAATTTTGATGGCAATTTTTTCTGAGCAGCTCGCAGCGCTTCACAATAATGACAAAGTAGCTCGGGACTACAAAAAGGTTGCCGACTCCTTCTCTTGTTGCCATGGGGCAGGTCGGAAAAAGCCAGCGGAATGACAGTGAGCGTGCTGTACTATAACGATCGACGCATATATTTCCCAGTATCGGTATCCAGAAAAACAACACCTGATCCACGCTTAGAAGAATTCATCGTCAAATTATCAGGTGGACATCGTGTATTGCATGTCACAATCTCCATTCGCAAATTTGGACGCGATGAGGTGCGCATATCCGCTAGTAAAGGCGTGCGTCAGCAACATTTAGTCTCGATGAGAGTAAAACAGGAGGAAGGCATGTGGATTTCGTGCCTTTTGGCAAGGAAGGCTTTTGGGTGCATCACTTCACGGGGAAAGTCTGGCAGTGAATGCATTCGTGTAGTCATCGGAAACTTCATCGAAGGTAAGTTAATTCCCGGAAGTTCCAGATGTTCGTTGAGATATTTCTCCAAAGTATTAATATGCCTATTATCTAAGCCGGTATTCGATTTCAATTTCTTTATAATTATTATTTAATCAATGTAGCAATAAGTGCAACAATATACGTGTTCATTTAGCAATTACCTACTCTCTATTATTTCTTCTTGTTCGTCATAAAGAGAAACGGGGAGAGGTGAGTAAGTTGTGTAAGTTGTAAGTTGTATTAGGTGGGAGGACAAACATCAAGGATCTCTTCCCCACATATCGCTCGGGTAACAGGAAGCCGCTTACTTCCCGGAATCCTTCCCTGATGTTTGAAAAGAAGTAGTACAAGTTTTAAAAGGACCCAATACACAATTAAGGCAGTTAGTCACATCAGATAATTCCTATTAAGTATGGTGGTAAACTGCAAAAAGCCAAAATGCTTCTCCTTCATTGGTACCTTGTGATACACCATTCCATGCCCTGCCCAATATTCCAAGGAATTATTGGGAGAGGGTGTCGCCAGCCGTTGTCCCTCCGACTTACTGTGGTCTTCTAGGAATGGTGTAGAGCACAACAGTAAAAGGTACCATTCTCAAGTTCTGTTCCAGCAGATACTGAACGTTGTACATTTCCACAATAGTCTTCAATCGTTACTCTAAAGGGGGAGTGTCACTTTTAAGTGGACCATTTTCTTCGGTCCATAGCTGCCGGACCACAGACTTCATATATTTGATCCAGTCTGCTTCAAGGCATAATTTGCCTGGGGGTCTGCCCATATGGAATCGAGGGCAGTTGGTGAAAACATGGATAGGATCCTCATTCACACCGGGACACGTGGGGCAGGTGGGTGTATCCAGCTTGCCAATGGTGTACCGGAACTCTCGGAAGCAACCATGGCCTGTTAAAGCCTGAGATAAGAAGAAATCTCCGTAGATTGGTGCATTTATTGCATCTACAACTGTTGGAATTAAATTCTTCAGGATATTACTTTTGAGGAGGGAGGAGGTATATTCCGTCCATTCTTCCTCCCAAAGTTTTCGAACTTCTTTATGGATTTCGAGGCGAAGCTCAGGAATCTCTAGATCCGGTAACGGTTCAGGCAGGTGAAGTGGGTATTGGTTAATTTCCCAACCTCTTTTGTATGCGAAAACTATAGATCGCTCAAGGACCTCAAATTCCATAGGAGGCCAACAGGTAAGAATTGTCAGAGGTAAGTATCCAACTGTCTCGTAGGCCCTAGCAATTGATACCATCGCTCTTTTGTGGCTTGATCGAATCTTTTTCCTATTGATTGGAATAAACAGCCTATGACCAAAGCCGTAGAGGCGTATTTCCATAATGCTCCAACAGTGGCTTGGAACATTACCCGACGCGCACTGTTTGAGTATCCCTCCAAGTTAGGGCAGACAGTCCTCAGTTTGTTAATAATTGCAGCACATTTACCCATAATGTATGAGCAGTGCTCATTTTAGAGCAGCCGGCTGTCAATTATAACGCCAAGATATTTCAACTTATGGCTGGTGGGCAGTATTGTACCCCGAAAATTGATCTCCGATAGCACTTCCGCATCAATGTTGAGGTAACTTCGACCATCGATAATTTGTATAACTGTTTTAGCTACATTCATCTCCAGATCATGTTTGGCCAATTCCCCTTCAATGAATGATAGCAAAGCCACACATTTCTCCTTAAGTGTAGGGGCATCTTTTGCTGTGATCATTATCAATGTGTCGTCAGCATAACAACACTGCCAGACTCCAAATCTGTCGATTTCCTCCAACACCAAATCATAAGCTATATTCCACAGCAGAGGTTCAAGACCGAACCTTGGGGGCAGGCCCTATTGAGATTACGTTTCTTACCCAGGAAGGTGCTTGACCTATTAGTCAGATAATTACCAATGGTGGCAATGAGGTTTTCATGAATACCCTTCCTTTTCATAGATCTTATTATTGATGCATGTGATGCTCTATCGAATGCACCCTTGATATCAACTGAGATACATGCACCAAGCTTCTTTCTTTCTCTTATTCGGCGGATTTTCCCATCAACCAGACGAATAGCTTCCTCGGTTGACATACCTTTTTGGAAGCCAAATTGACGTCTGTGCAAGTTGCTCTTGGATTCCAGCTCTTGTTCTATTTCGTAAGCAAGGAACTTTTCAAAGACCTTACCCATGCAGTTGATCTTGGATATAGGACGGAATCCTTCGGTGGATTCTGGTGATTTACCCTCCTTGGGTATTATTGATAATCCTGCAGTCTTGTGACATTGCGGAAAAATACCACGTTGGGTAGCTTCAACCATGAGATCAAAATATTTCTCACCATGTAGTTTATAAAACTTCTTCACTATCCCATAACGGATTCCGTCTATTCCAGGGGAAGTATGGTTATTTCTTTTCTTTATGTATTCTATTATTATTGAGCTTGTACCAGTGGGGATCCAGTTTGGGTCTGGAGTGATCCCAGCCAGCTCATTATCGAGATCATATTGGGCACAAATATTGGCTCTAGGGTATTTGTCCTTGAGAATGAATTGAATGGTCTCAGCAAGATTTGTGGATGTATGACCCTCAGAGTCTGTGATATAAAGAGGGAGGGGTACCTTTCTTGTGCTCTTCACAATGATTTTATAAGGTTTCCCCCACGCCTTCCCAGTTGTTATAAATTTTCGCCAAGAGTTATCCTTACTGCTGCGAATTTCTCGCCTGTAGATTTTTCGGAGTATACTTTCAACCACCAAAAGGAGATTTTTCCTTTCGCATATACTGATTCGTTTGATAGATCTCTGAGTTCGACTAATGAGCGTCTTAATTAATTGTATTTTTGGTGTCCACCATGTTGTTTTTGGGCTATAGGGTTTGACTTGAGAGTGTACTTCCATAGCGTATTTTAGCCAATCATTTATGCGTTGGAAAGAAGAGTCAATGTAATAATTGGCAGATGTTGGAGGCAGAGTAGGAAACTCATCAATTTCCTGTAGGAATTGTTCAGTGTTCATAGTAAGGCCATAGGACGGTACAATCGAGAGGTGTTCTTTTTCTTCTTCCGATACTGGGACCTCATACATAATGTACCAGTGGTCAGAGCTAGATAGCAGGTCTTTTCTGACCCTCCAGTTGAGTATTTCCAAATTGCGGGATAAGGAGTAATCAACGACAGACTGCCTGGTACCCGTTCGGTTACTCCATGTTGTAATTTTGGGGGTATTGTTGATGATCAGGCCGAGTTGGTGTATCCATTCGGACATGATGTGGTCTCGATCTGCGAAGCTATTGGTATTAGCAATACCAGGCAGGTGCACATTCAAGTCCCCAGCAATCAACAGTGGACCTTGGATTTGTATGGTATCTTCAAGGATTCTTTGGATGGTTTCATTAATTGGCCTGTTTGGGGAAAGGTAAACATTAATGAGGGTAAAGCTCATAAAATGTATAATGATATAGTTCTCTGAGATTTTGCCAGTAGTGTAAATCAGACCATTATGCAGGTAACACCCCACATTCCGGTTACCAGTAAATACGTAACCGCTAATAGCAGGATGCTTATTAGTTCAAAATAGGGGTGTTTCCTGAATGACTGCAATGTCAATGTGTTCACGCTGCAGGTTTATTTCAAGGGTATGTTGTGCGTCCTTGCGCAGCCCCATGTTCACCTGAATGCAATTAACAGTCATCATCACTCATCACATTTGGGTCCGGTTCTACATGACTGGTGGGGTCAATGAAACTAGTGAGCCTCCTCTTGGTAAAAGTGCGATATGTTTTACACTCAAGGGAGTAGCGAGCATGATTGGTAGGTCTTACCCGATAATTCCTGTTTTTGGCGTTTACAAAGTTTTGCACCCTGCAATCAACACATTCATCCACATTTTGTTGACATATCTCATCAGGGATGCTGGTGAGATTACAACGGCGAGTGGTATACCCAATAATGCCACACTTCCCACACTTCATTGGAAGTGGTTGCGTATCAATACGGCACGTCCTCCAGCCCAAGTCAATTCTCTTGACTTTCATGAGCTCCAGATATTGTGCCTTGGAACATTTTATAACGGCAAACTTGTAACCGTGGTATTTCTCTTGGTCTTTGTAGTTGACAGACTTTACGCTTGTGGGTACCGTGTTTATTTTCTCGCTGATTATGTCTCTGATTTCCTCATTTGTCACCTCCATAGGTACACGGTGTACTCTTGCCTCGAATTGACGGTCTACCAAGATGGATTGTACGTAGTATATTTTCTTTTTGTTCATTTCGGCAAGGAAGATGGGTATCTTCTCAGGGCCATCAAATATTAGTGAGATACCACCATCACTAAGGGGCGTGAACTTAATTATGCCGTATTTTCGTCGATCAATATTGTGTTTAATGAGCTGCTCCACTACACTGATTAATTTACCGGTCTTCTCATCTGTCATTGGTCTCATTATATATTTGTGTTCGACTTTTTTCCGGTTTTTAAGAATTTGTGTGATCCAATTATCCCCTGTTGTGCTATTGACACTAGAGGATCTTGAAAACTGCCTTCTAGGATCCTGTGGTTTACCACCCGTAGGCTTTCTCCTCCTTATGGATTGGCCAACTACTAGGGGAGGGAATTCCTCAGGAAATAAGGGCTGAGGAGCCTTATTGGTTTGACGGGCTGCAGATGCGTACGATGTATCTTGTGGTTGTTGATATGCATCGGTGTTAGGAGGCCTTTCAGGCACTTGCTTTCCCGGTTTACTAATATATTCACCGATCATTGAGTTTATTACGTCTTCAACCGTGGACATTATATTGTCCCTGAGTGTTTCCATAGGGTCAGCTGACGAGGTCTTAGTTTGTCGCTTCTTTCGATTTCTATTTCTACGCTGGCTTGAATAGGGTGGAGTATTGTCAGTAAACGGAATACGAGTAATCGACTCAGTATCCGTTTCAAAAGTGACTCCAGATATTGATCTACTGATGGATCGAGGACGCTGCGGAAGTCCTGTTGAGAGGTTGTTAACCAGTTCCGGATTTGGAGGTACACTAATATTGTTAGAAGCAGTTTGCTGCATAATAAGCTCATGTATTATTTTGTCTTTTGAGGCATTTTCTTGCCCAACTTTATCGTAGTTTTTCTGTAGTGCAACAGCATTGTTGTCAACTACGATGTTTCTCTGAAGGCTACCACTTAGAGCATTGTTCTGTTGGTTTGTAATGGCAACAAGTGCATCGTATTTGCTCATTAATTCTTGATGCCTCTTCTCTGCAGCACGACTATCTCGTCCCCTTGCTGCACGAATTTCATCGTGTTTGGAGTGTAAGGCTTTTAATTGGGCTTCAAGGGAAATGGTTCGCTCCTTGAGATCATCCCTTTCGCGATACATCTGTTTCATCGGGGGGAGGGGGTGGTGGTAGAACCTCGATTGTCCGACAAAGCTCTAAGCACGAAAATTTTCTGAGTCACCAGCTCCTATCATATCTTGCTCGGTGATCGGCGTATGTGCTGGCCTAGAACAGCCGTTCTCAAACTATGGGTCGCGAAAGAATTCAAAGTGGGTCGCGAAAAATTTTGAAAATATTCGAATAAAATTTAGAAAGAGGAAAGAATACGTTAATGAAATGAAATAATGAAAAATAATTATACTCCTGAATAGCAAGCATAATGTTGCATCGAGTGATTCCTTATATCTTTGTTGCACGTGCGCGATCAAATCTATCTCACCACATGGTATTAATATCAGTTTATGAGTAACGCTGTAGGTGTAGGCAAGCGCAGTTATCACCTTTCTGTCATAGCTTTGAGTTATACAAGCGTGCTCTAATTTTGATTTCTTACGTATCTTCTATTACCGTTGATCGTATTTTCTATTACCGTTGATCGTATGCTGCAATGGACAAAGGGAAGCAATATTGTGAAATCTAGGAAGTCAAAAGCTGAAAAAGGACCACAGAGAAAAATGATACTTTCTTTTCTGTAAGGAGAGGGCCGCTAAAAATAAGCCAATTTTAAAATTGGGTCGTCATCCACACAAGTTTGAGAACCGCTGCCCTAGAAGATAGCCCCTTCAATGAGCCAGATATGCAACGCTTCAAACACCATAAGACTCAGATCGTCTTTCTAAGGCATTCTAAGTCCTCCTGCTATCGTACGTATATAGCTCGCAGGTCGAATCATATGTAGTTTGGAGGTCGGAATTCTTCCAAGTCCCTTCCTGTTATATATAGCTTTCAAGCTTTGACTATAGATATGCTTCGTATAGACTGCGCGAAGCCCGTGAAAAAGTGGTAGTGAGATCTCGCCCGTTCAAAAACACGTCGCCCCGCCAACGTGACTGAGAGCTGCCATTTGATCAACGTTGCCGCCAAAGTGACTGAAAGAGATCTTGCTACCACTTTTCAACGAGCGTTAACACGCATTAGCGCAGTCCATGTCCGAGCCTATGACGTCATAGATCTAATACGTCAACATTAATTTTTCAGATCCCACGAACCTTATAAAACAGGTTCCCTACCAACCCTCGTTTATCTCGGCTAAAAAACCCGTGAGTTTTGTAAAATTATTTAAGTATTTCAGAACTATTTTACTTCATAAGAATTAGTGTTGCCTGTAAACGATTTTTTATCAATAATTTAATTTTATACCTACACGAATGTTAAATGGATATGAATGGAAAACAAGCGAACGAACAAACGAAAATTTGATAAATTTTACAAAATCTATTCGAGCGGTTATCAACAATATCATCGTACGTGTAATATTCTGCGCAAGAAGCCTGAATAGTTGGAAAAATATGCAAGGTTTTACATTTATACGAACACAAAAATCATTGTGCGCTAAAGTTCTCCATGTCTAGAGATAGACTCATCGCTTTCAAACACATAATACAATAAAGGAAATTCAAAATAATACAACATAAACTTTCCCTATCACACACGGTTCACTCCAACAAATTTGAGACGATTTTAAATCAACGAACAAGAAGATAGCGATTTTTCTCGTCTTTGTTTCTAATGACGTATTCTGATTTTATACTAAGTTATAAAAACGTGTAACTCGATTACTCAAAATTTTTAACGAACGTCAAACTTTTCAAGTCGAATAGTGACATACTGTACACATGCCCTTGAAGTCTTGCAATAAAAGATAAGAAAACCTAATAAGTTAAAATTGTGACAAGAAAAATAGTTTCCTTTTTTTTTCTTCGAATTTAGTATGAAGCGTCTACAATATTGCTGAAAACTATGTTAATATGTTTTCGAGCACAAAAACGTCGAGAGTGCGTCAGTCTAACTCATGCGTCATATCCACCCGAATGTAACTTGATCCTTCTGTTCAAAATCACTCGAGCGTCTTTTTTTTTCTCTCAAAATAATTTTCAACGCTATTGTTATCAGCGAACAATAATTCTCATACACGAGGAAGTAAGTGCAATATATTTTAATAATTTTAGCTAACCTACGTGTATGGTGAACATTCATAAAATTATTTTTATATTTATTCTCGATAAAAGTGGGTATCCAGATTGGTCATGAAACCACAATTCCGGCCGTTATTTTAAAATGGTACTTTTCTAGACGAGTTTTGAAATCATATCGGTGCATTTTCTTACTATGATAATCAGAAAATTGTAATTCTTTACCAAAACTGAATAACTGTGCTTCCTAAGTTATGACTATAGGGACCAAAAAGAAAGCTGGCATTTGCAATTGAGGCCGAAGTAAGTCTCGCGATTATTTTTTGAAAGAATTGTGCGCCATAAATGCGCAGAATAAAATTATAAATGGCAGAAAAATTTTATCTCTTTAAAAATTCAAATATAATTCCCTTTTGTGGTAGATAATGATAATAATTTTAATAAGACAAAGACTTTAGAGAAATCTGTTACATATTATAAAATCAGACTGGGTAGTGACAGAAGGACATTGTTCGCCTAAAAATTCTGTTGATACAGACTTCCTCACGTTAACTGAAAGAAGTGAAATATGATTCCTGATTCATTAAATCATTTGTTTAATCATTTCAAAATTACTGTTTCAGTTGACCGTCTGCCTGTAACTACAAATCGTCGTATGGAAATAATGAACAATATTCTGTTATTCACTTATGTCATACTATGCTTGGATACGTGTAGAGCCGCTGACTCCCCGAAAGCGAATCCTGCAGGTAATAACAAGCAAGGACACCCAGACAATAATAAGAAAGACGATAATTCTGGAAAGAAGATGGCGAATAAAAATCCTGAACAAAACAAACAAGGAGACAAAAGCCCTGGAAAAAACAAAGAGGATCCGAAAAATAATAATTCGCCTAAGAGTATGAACAAAGATAATAAAAACGACAAAAAGACAACTCGAAGTCCCAGTCCCAAGAATGGGAAATCCACACCCACCCCACAAAATCACCCTACTCACTCTTCTACGCCTCATCCATCCAAATCGACCACGCATCGTCCTGCTTCTCAGAAGTCATCTACTACTCGTCCTAATAAATCGTCTACGCCCCATCCTCAATCTAATAAATCATCCAAACCGAAATCTAATAAATCTTTGACTACTCCTCATCTATTCAAAACGACCACTCACCGTCCAACTTCTCAAAAGTCCTCTACGCACCATCCTCAATCCGATAAATCATCCAAACCTAATCCCAATTCTAATAAATCTTCTACTCCTCCTCATCCATCCAAAACGACCACTCACCGTCCCGCTTCTCAAAAATCTTCTACTCCTCATCCTACGCCCCACCCTAAATCCAATAAATCATCCAAACCTAATCCCGATCCAAATAAATCTTCTAGTACTCCTCATCCATTCAAAACGACCACTCACCGTCCTGCTTCTCAAAAGTCCTCTACGCCTCATCCTACGCCCCATCCTCAATCCAATAAATCATCCAAACCTAATCCCGATCCAAATAAATCTTCTACTACTCCTCATCCATTCAAAACGACCACTCACCCTCCTGCTTCTCAAAAGTCCTCTACGCCTCATCCTACGCCCCATCCTCAATCCAATAAATCATCCAAACCTAATCCCGATCCAAATAAATCTTCTACTACTCCTCATCCATTCAAAACGACCACTCACCCTCCTGCTTCTCAAAAGTCCTCTACGCCTCATCCTACGCCCCACCCTAAATCCAATAAATCATCCAAACCTAATCCCGATCCAAATAAATCTTCTACTACTCCTCATCCATTGAAATCGACCACTCACCATCCTGCTTCTCGAAATCCCGCCACTTCTCGTCCGAATAAATCGTCTACACCCCATCCTCAATCTAATAAATCATCTAAACCTAATCCCAATTCTAGCAAATCTTCTACTAGTCCTCAACCATTCAAAACGACCACTCCCCGTCCCGCTTCTCAAAAGTCCTCTACTCCTCATCCTACGCCCCACCCTCAATCTAATAAATCATCCAAACCTAATCCCAATTCTAATAAATCTTCTACTACTCCTCATCCAAAAAAATCGACCACTCACCGTCCTGCTTCTCAAAAGTCCTCTACCCCTCATCAAACGTCCCATCCTCAATCTAATAGGTCATCAAAATCTTTACATGATTCGAATAAATCTTCTACTCCTCGTCCCAACAAATCGTCCACATCCCATCCCCAATCTAAAAAATCATCCAAGCCTGACCCTAATTCTAATAAATCTTCCACTCCTCATCCTAAAAAATCAACCACGACCCATCCTCAATCAAATAAATCATCCAAACCTAATCCTAAATCTAACAAATCTTCTACTCCTCATCCATCAAAATCGACTACGTCCCATCCTCAATCAAAAAATAAATCCTCCAAACCTGATCCTAAACCTAATAAATCTTCTACTCATCATCCATCAAAATCGACTACTCATCATCCTGCTTCTCGTCCTAATAAATCGTCTACATCTCAACCTCAGTCACCCACATCTCACCCCAATTCTAACAAACCTTCCACTTCGCGTTCATCCAAATCGACCACTCATCGTCCTGATTCTCATAAGTCCTCTACTTCTCGCCCTACGCCGCATCCTCAATCTAATAGATCATCTAAATCTTTACATGATCCGAATAAATCTTCTACTCCTCGTCCCAATAAATCGTCTACGTCCCATCCTCAATCTAAGAAATCTTCCACTCCCCATCCATCAAAATCGACTACCCCTCGTCCTGCTTCTCAGAAGTCCTCTACTCCTCGTCCTAATAAATCAACCACGTCCAATCCTCAATCCAAGAAATCATCCAAACCTGATCCCAATTCTAATAAATCTTCCACTCCTCATCCGTCCAAATCGACTACTCCTCGTTCTGCTTCTCAGAAGTCCTCTACTCCTCGTCCTAATAAATCAACCACGTCCAATCCTCAATCTAAGAAATCATCCAAACCTGATCCCAATTCTAATAAATCTTCCACTCCTCATCCGTCCAAATCGACTACTCCTCGTTCTGCTTCTCAGAAGTCCTCTACTCCTCGTCCTAATAAATCAACCACGTCCAATCCTCAATCTAAGAAATCATCCAAACCTGATCCCAATTCTAATCAATCTTCCACTCCTCATCCGTCCAAATCGACTACCCCTCGTCCTGCTTCTCAGAAGTCCTCTACTCCTCGTCCTAATAAATCAACCACACCTCATCCTCAATCAAATAAATCATCCAAACCTGATACTAATTCTAGTAAATCTTCTACTCCTCATTCATTCAAATCAACTACTCATCGTCCTGCTTTTCAAAAGCCTTCTACTTCTCGTCCAACTAAATCATCTACCTCTAGACCAAGTTCTCACCCATCTTCCACTCCGCATTCTCACCCAGCTAAATCTTCTACTTCTCATCCTCATTCATCGCAAACTCCTAGTCATCATTCTACTTCTAAGAAAACTACCACACATCATCCTGATCCTCATAAATCTCACACTACAACACCTCGGCCTCATCATCTGAAGACTTCCTCCCACCGTCCTCCTCTAACTCACCCCCATCCCGCTCATAATTTCTCCACAACTCCCGCAACGATTACACAGCATCCTTCTAGTCTCTTACATGGTCATAAGCCCCATCATCCAGCTCAACATCATCATCACCATCACCATCACCAACACCCCCACCACCACCACCATCATCATCATCACAAACATCATAAGAAACATTCCAATCATTCGCATAACGATGGGGGTGTTCGGAATTGGAGTTACTACATGTATGGATCAGAACCAGGAAACGGCGATGTATTCCCCGCCGAAATAGTTAATATGAGTATTTTACCATGGAAAATTCCCCTTATAGCAGGTGCTAATACAAACTGCAATGAACTTAATCCTCTTAATATGTGCGGCATACTTACTGGTCTCGAATACACTCAAGGACTATATACTCTTCTATACACTTCCTTATACGGTGAGTGTTCCTCACTATACAAATCAATCAATTTTCAAATTTGTGACCGCATCCATAGATTAATTACTAAATGTAATATTTTCATTTCAACATTTCTACTATCCTTCTAAATCAAATATGATTGCGTGGAATGAAATATGCAGCCACTCCTGCGTTTGGTAAGTATCATAATGAGGTGGCAAACTCTAATAAGAAGTGCATACTAATAGTAAAAGCTCAATATTGAAAAATATCCTAATTGTTTTTTTTTTTTTTCCCCTCCTCTCTTATGAATTTATGTACATTGGTCAACCAATAAAAACCAGTAAATCAGAGTAAGTATGAAATATTCAATTTATATTTCAATAAAAAGAAAAATTTGTGTTTAATCGATTTTAACGTTTATCATTTATTCATTCAACTATTTTACATATTGATAAATCATCTAATCCTTTAAACTTAAACAATAATATTGATCAAATTAATTTAAATCCTTTATTTATTTTTAAAGATGATTTTATTAATATTACTATTATTTTTATATATTATTTTTTAATACTAACACAACTCTCAATATTTTTGATTTCATATCCAATGGTAGTATGCCAAGCTGGTGAGTTTATTTGACTCAATAAGAAATTGAATAATATAATTTTTGATGCATTATGGTAGAAATTAAAATATTCAAGATAGGTATAGTTTTTTTTTCTTTTTTCTTATTTATTATCCACAATTTTTAAATTTACTCACACTGTTTCCTCTTTCTTGTTAATCGTATAAAGAATTGGATTTCACAATGTAATACTTTTCATTTTCATTTCATGTGAATTTCATTACTCTTCCTGAAACACCATATTGGAACAAAATAATGGTGATCGTAGTCATTGACCAGTCTTGTAAGATATTAAAATCTCTATTGTCATTATCATCAGGATGTTATAGTTCCTCATAATATTATTTAACCTCAAAATTATGTTTTGTTTCCGATTGTTCCACGAAAAAATGCAGTACTGTATCTGGGTAAGTTGTGCACTCATTACTGTCTTGAAGTTAGACCTGTTGTTCTCTTCTTTGATTCATCTCGACAAGCTGGCCTCAACATTCATATCCACCAGATATCGTCATCTTATGTCCTGAGTTTTTGACATACTTTTTTTTTTTTTTTTTTGTTCTAAAGCTCGAGGTTCAAGTAAGCAGGATATTCTGATTGAATTGTGTGTCGATCTGATTCCTGTCATACTAACAATCTAATGTTTCATCGCACGCTGGTATCTCCTATTGAATTATATTTCATTGACCACCACGACTCATCAATCTTGGAATATTATGATTCAGTTCAGATTATCGGTAAGAAAATTTGGTACTCAATTGATGTAACAGGTGTCACAAATGATGGTCTAGATCACAATCATATTCCTTTAGGAGATTACGTATACGTAGTTCCAAAAAGAGAGCTTGAAGGAGAGATCCTCTACTGGCACAAATAGAAGAGTCAAGAATTTCACTTATTGTGATTTGGAATGTGAAGACAAATATTTTAGACTGGTTGAAAACTTGACTCACCAATTCCAAATATTCAAGTATAGATTTTCAAACATTTTTCCAACAAACCCTAGCAACACTATGAATGGGGAATCAAAGTTACAAGTATATCCATGTGTTTCTATGACGAAGCGTCTCCCAATCCTCTTGCTACAAGTAGCACTCACGATTTAGGTCTCTGTTGTTGACCGCTATTCATTTTTGCTAATCATTCTTCCCCAAATGGAGGACATATCACTATCTATGTGACACCTGATTTCATTAGTTTTTCAACCACGCAGACAGATTTAACCTAAACTCATATTTCTTTTTTCCTTTCACCTCTCGTCAACCACTTCATTTGGAACCAAAAAAGCTTGGATAATGGGTAAGAAAAGTTACATTTTCAAAGAAATATTCACATTAATTAATATTATTATAATTTGCAAAATTTCAAACAAACGAGTATAAATGAACCAAAAGATGGGTTGAACTTGAATCATAGCCCTAGTCATGTGATTTTATGAAGAATCATCTTAGGGAGTTTTTACTCCTCTCTGGGGAGTCATCAAAATATTGTATAATGAGCGCCACCAGGAATTATGTAATAATTTTTAGGATACTGATTCCACAGAAGACATAATATTTGACACTTTCTAATCTATAATTTCTCATTCTTACTTTTCCACATCTTTCCTGGACTCATTTTCAAGTGTGGCTATACAAGACCAGTGAGTACAAGTTTCTCATTTGAATTGACATAATCAGGTTCAGTACATTTATATATTTATTTCTCATTTTTTGATCATCTTCAGATTGCCAGTATCCTGGTATGTACAAGAATACTACTATTTAAGGTTTTTTTACTCGATTAAACTCTCTTCTCTTTTTTGCTCGCCATTTATCAACTGACTGATTTGCATTCTTCTGATCTGATCCGTTTTTCACAGCCATTGGTGAGTACAGTATTATTCTTTTTATCTTCTGTAAACTATTCGGGAGCGTGCAACTGAAAAGGCCCTGTCGGTATGGAGTTATAAGTGGAGTGTGAAAGTAGATGAAATTCTGAGTCCAATAAGACCTTCTTGAAATTGTTAGGTCCAAAATTCATATCAGAAAAGTGGTATTGAAGTCGAAAGTTGGAAAATCGGTTTTTTTACAAAATTGGCTGATAAAAACTGCATTACGGAAGTTTACAATGTTTTGTAAAATTCATGTAAAATGTTTAGACTTCTGGAAAAATTTGATTTTCTTGAGAAAAAACATTCTGGAATGAAGAATAATAAGTTTATATATTAAATACTAGAGTGTAAGGGTCAAATTAAAAAAAAAAATGGAAATCGATCCAGTAGATGATGAGCTACAGTATTTCAAAGTTTTTTTGTCACAGATAAAAAAATTACAAAGTGTCACAGAACAAAATATGAAGATCTCACTTTCTTATGGGTTGTTCAATTTATAGGTTTTATCTCATGAAAAGAATCTTACTACTGGAAAGCTGAGGTTTTTTTATATTATAAAGATACATCAAAATACAAAGAATCACAATTTGGACCTACATTCAAACTTTTGCAATTTAAAAAAAAACTGTGATCGACAAAGTGGGACCTTTTTAGTCGCACGCTCCCATTCTTTGTTTTGTCAAAGTTAATTCAATATGATGCGCTGCGTGGAAAAGGGGCCTCCGTCTAATGTATTTCTTATGGAACGGAGGCCCCTTTTCCACGCAGCGCTTCATATAATATTGAGGAAAAAAAAAAAACAAAAAAAACAGCAGGGATAAAATTGGAAAATAAAATGTTCTATTCAGCTGGCAAATCAAGTAGCTTCTCAACTGTTTCAGTTTTTGTCACTAGCGCTGTGCTTGTGACAAGATTGTAACTTGTATGAATGCAATTTTATTTCATTGTCACTTTGCTGAATACAACCACAACACAAGCACAAGTGTCAAGACATGGATGTAACAGAGAGGGAAGGATGATTGGTTCCTTTTACTCCGCTAATTAAGGTGCAAGCTACATAAGCGGCAAGCCGGCAACATAATTTGGTTTCATCGCCCGCGTTGCAGCGATTTGGTTCATGTAGCGAAGGGTCAAGTTGCAAGTTGCCCGTTGCATGTTGCCGAGTTGCCGCTCATGTAGCTTGCGTCTAAAAGTGCTCTGCTCCAATGGAGGCGCGACAGCAACAAGCGTGCAACAATGTACACATACACACATCTTTTCTCAATACAGCAAGTTGTTGTCATGTTGCACGCGGCTTGAGTGTTGCCTGTGCATTGGAGCAGAGCACCAACATGCAGAGCACTTTTGCAGTTGTATCCAGCAAAGTGATTAATTTTTCAACACTGCGAGTTACGCTTGTATACAAATATATAAGTAACGCCTGCAGCGTAACAGAGGTGCAACTTGCTTCGCTCATTGCATTCAAGACAGGCAGCGCTAGTATCGCACACTACAAAACAGGAAAACTGACAGGCGCATGGTTTCCTTAAATAAATCTAAATCAATTTTATATGAAAAACGGTGGTCAACAGAGAATTTCACGCTTTACAAATTTTGTTTTCTTCCTTTTTCTCTCAAATTGCTCTGTTCCCATGTTATTTTCAGATTACGAACTGAAAATTGAGAAAGGAAAATTGCTCTGCTCCCTTTTTTTATTCAACCGATTGTGACGCCTCTAGCGGATAACTGGCCCAAATTAATAATATATGTATTATAACAATGGTTTACTTTACATAGGGCCGGAATGCAGTAATATCACAACACCACACTTCAAAATCAGTGCTGGATACAAATTCCCATTGAAAGTTCTGTACCGGTTTCTATTTGTAGAGAGAAAGGGAAGCGAGAGAAGGGAAGCTGTAACTACAAGTTATAAAAATATTTTATTTAATACTAATATGATTTTTCTTTTTTTTCCTTCTCGCTTCTTTTCATCCATTCCTAGGTGTCATTCCTAATGGATATTGCCATAATGGTATGCAAAATTCATCATTTCATTCCTTTCTCCAGATTCTTTTCAAGTATTAATGAAACCAAATCTTTTTCTTTCTTTCATATAACGGGTGGATCACTTGAAATTTTTAACCACATTTAGGAATCAATTACTCAGGTAAATCTAAGAAATTTTATCTTCATTTTCATCACATTCCAACTTTTCTTACTGAGAAATTTTTTTCAATCAGAAGCACTAGTTGGTTATTGCGTAGGTCGACAAGAAAGCTCAGTTAAAGATATAGAAGGAGAGAGCACGAGAATGGAAAAAAACAGACGATAAGAGCATTATGGGTCTTACCAGAGTTGTTGCACAGAGCAGAGGTAACTGTTGCATGGTGTTGACTTTTTAGAGCACTCTGTACAACCGTGCAATCACTTCAACAGGACATTTCGACCACAATTATTTCCTATTAATACTATTTTCATATTGCCCCATTTATTTCCAAATAAATATACCATGTTTGGCACTTGAATTGTCCCCACATAGAGATGTTTGAGAAAATTTTTGGGCAATGTTTCACAGACAGATTGCGAGAAAGAGGGTTGTATAGGTAAGTTTTTTGAGGAAGAGTAGCTCTACGTGGGGAAGTGACAGTATGTGAGAAAGTGTGGCGAACTGACGTTGAAAAAATGATCTCGCGTCCAGAGGCGTAGCTCGAATAAGTAAATAGTAACCAAGTAATCAAAGACTGTAAAGTAAGGCATGTGTTTCCAAACTCTCCAAGATTTCTTTGGCTGATAGGGCTTATTTTCAAAATAGCATCATGTAATGCGGACGAACACTTTGATCGTGCGATAACTTTACAGATATTTTTTGAGCGAACTTCTCGTAGACTCTTACACGTGTAAGAAAAAGTAGGAAAAAGTTGTGTGAAAGTGTATACAGCGTAGGCACTCGAGTACAATGACAAAAAGTTGTAAAAACGAATAATGAATGATTAATGACCTTCAAAATTACTTCTTCGAGGAATCCCTGTTCTTGTATTCTTGTATCTTATCAGTAAATACATTTTTTACAACTCATGTTACTGTTATTTTCTAGTAATATTAATTCTTTTCCTTTTTCTTTCTTTGACATTGAACAATATAGCCGACGAATGGGGTAAGAAAACTTTCACTAGCTTTCATAATGTATGATTACGCCTAAATAATTCGTGTCAATTTCCTCGGAATTTCCGGTCGATCATTTTCAACAACAGTGACAGTATATCAACTCGGTAAGACTCACATGGATTATTTGACTGCTAAATTTTTATATACAAATAATTTTATGATACCTATTATGCTTTTTCATTTTTACGGTACACACCTGAGCAGCGATGGGAGCATGTGAGTACAAAATTTTATTTTTTTTGCCATGATGGAGCTCCAATTAATTAGATACCTACTTTCATTACGTCGATATAAAATGGAAGTGTATTTTCCAAATTGAAGACGACATCGTCTTAGGGTCGAGGCCTCCTCACTTTCTATTCCAGATTAGTTAAACTTTATAATGATATTCTAGTTTATGAGATTTTTACAATCCTACAGTAACGCGGTCTAAGACCGTTCGACGATAAAGGAAATTTTTCTCATTACGACTCTTTCTTGTTTTTTTGAGGCAGTTTGGTGCCTTATAATTAAATTATTTCGGAAAACAGGTGGCGTAACTTGGGGTTTCCAGTGTTGGAAGCAAAGGGTGAAAAAGTGATCATGGTTACATTTGCGTATCTCCAAACAGTTTTTCAACTGTCTTTTCCATCAGTTTACTTTTGAATTTTAGAAAAAAATTTCCAGAACAAAAGGAAATATTTTTTCGAGAATTTATTATAGTTTTGATTATTAAATTTTTCTTGATGAACGGTCACTCAGCTATAGAAAAGATACCTGAACTAACGCATATATAATATTTGTCTATAGGAAAGAAATCCATGATCACTTTTGTAACTATAGCACGATCTAGTGTTGGATGAAGACAATGACATTGAGTATACATAATATATTATGAGGTAGAGCACGGATTTCTTGGCATTTTTGAAGCTGAGTTTTGGCTATTAAAATTTAAAAATTGGCATTATTTGGCACGGAAAAAAAATCACAAAAATGTTGAGTAAAAGTTAAAAATGGTGTATTAGATTTGACTTAAAGCTCGTTTGTAAAATTAATATAAAAGAATAATGAAAATGAAAATCTATAAAAAGCGGGAATTATGTAAGATAATCAAATTCCTCTCAAGGCTATCCTCCTTGAAACCATGTCGGCGATCTGTTAAGACCATTTTGAGATTCTCTATTTATCAATTTCTTGCATATTCCGGCCTCCCGAGACATGTATCCGAAGTATGTTACAATGTTGCACGTTACATCTCAAAATTTTCGTACTCATCCGTGAGAAATGCGTCATTTTTTTCGTTCTTTCATGCATACAAGGATTTTTTGTTGATATTGGTCGTATTTGGCACGTGTTTGGCATCCGTTTCTGGCAAAAAAAAATTTTCCCTAGCCTCTCCATAACCTAAAACGTGCTTACATTTCACTCCCAATCCTCCCGCTCTCATGCAAGTAATCTGACAAATGCCACGAAATCCGTGCTCTAATTATGACCATAGAGAAAGTACAACTTAGGAACTAGAAAGTCGAAAGTTCTAGAAAACCAACAATTGTTAGAGCCAAATTCTGTCTCCGAATCAATAATGGATACTTGATGGAATTAATTATTTTCTAATATACGAATATTTCTTTCTCATGTTTCTTTCTTCATTCCTCAAACCACACTCCTGAACTGCAATGATGAAAATTCAGTCATTCCAAGTGGTAAGTTTCTTGATTTTGATGAGAAATTCGAGGATCTATACAATATCAATTAATATGCTCGTTAATAATTCTATTTCATATTTGCGGTGGTGCAAAAAAAAATCATTAGTTCCTCTTTTGAGTCAAAGTAAGTGAAAATACATTTCCTTGATTAATCTAATGTTCACAAGCCTCTAATTTACCGTGGTCATCGGTTTTACAAGATAGGTCATCCAAGATTGTGTGGTTTGGAATTTGAAGGACTGTATTTGAAATTTTTAAGGATTATCAAGAGCGTCGCAGAGATGAGAGAGAATATTGACGCGCATGTATTCTCATGAATTCAAATAATGAAAAAGAGGTTGCAGATGAGATAAATGAGAGTCTGATAGAAAGAGCTTTCAATTAGAGGTGAACGCCAGAAAGATCAAGAAGAGAAGGGTGAGAGGGGAGTTTGAATTTCTAATGGGAAAGAAGGCATAACTCTTTCTCTCAACATTTTTTTTCCTCTTTGGGAAGGAAAGAGGAAGATATAGAAACCATTGTAAGACAGAGACGGATCAAGGAATCCTACACAACCGCTGGAAAACAATTTTATACAACTGTAAACAAAATATTGTCAAATTTTTTGGCCCATTTTTACTAAACCTATTCTACAAATATCATCAGCGCCTCGACAGATTCAAGTTGTTGGAGGTAGCATGTTATCACTCTACCCTCCCTCTTCCACCATCGAAATTTTTTACATACGCCACAGTTTCTGAATGATGAAAACGAATTGTTTTCAATACCAAATACGTCTAATTTTTGTATTTTTTGTTTTCGGTTACGCCAATTACCAAATATACAGCTTGTTCAGAAATCAGTAAGTAAAAATTTCGAAAACGTTTTACCTAGAGTTCCGTCACTGATCCTTATCAATTTTTGGGTATCATTCGTGCGTATTCGCAGGTTTAAGTGAGTATTCACGAATATAAATGACTAATTATATACCAATTGAAAAAATAATCAATCTTTTTTGTTATCAGGCTCCACGGAGGCGTTCATGAAGACGTTGATAATGAATATAAAGACCGGACATTGGAACTAGCGATCGTGATGTGCTCGGAGAAAATTTTATCGGAAAAATTAGACGTAAATTCGTACAATTTTTTTCTCACGGAATTTCGTTCATAATGAAAAATCAATAGCAATAAGGCGGTTTGAATGTGTACTCTTTTTTCCATCGAAGAAATATCAAATCAAAAACTTTTTGTACAATATTATTATATCTCCTTCCGTGCTAGCAAATAAAAGAAAAAGCAGCAAGAAGCTCTATTTTCCTTCATTTCAAACTTGGCGGAAGGGGTATGATCAGCTTAAGAAAAGTGTTACAGATGCAATATCATTCTGGCATTTTCCTCGAAACTGGAGTCTTATTCGGACTGTGCAAGCAACAACAACAACGAAGATTTTTCAGTTTCGCAAAATTTCCTAAAAATATATTTTCCTGAAAGAGAATTTTATGCTCATTAAACTTTGTTCTTTGCGTTTTTTCTTTAAATTCAGTATTTATTGAGAAATTTAAGAAAAGCTGAAAAACTGTAAACTCGAATTGTATAAATGATCACCCTTTCCTTATCAGTACTTTTTCATATATAAGACTGTACTGTGGTACAGCTCACGAAATACAACAATACTTCTGAGATTGCAGTGATAAACACTGAATCAACAAAAAGTTCACAGTTCCGATTGTGTGCTAACGACATGTCGTAGCTTGGAAGATGATAACATCAACCGTCCTACTAACTAATATAACTACGCCTGCCAAACCTCTCTGCGAGTAGCGCAGTTACCGAGATTGCGGCGTGACTGAATCTCACACACATATATATATATATACAAGCAGAAATTCCCGTCCTTCGGACGGAACACTTATACGTTCCTGACAGAAGCCTGTCATTTCTTAAAGTTCGACGATCCCTCTTCACCTGGCCAACTACTCATTCTGAACTATTACCCTATCTATTCTCTGATCCCTGCCCCTCCTTGAGAGGCCCTCTCCATCTTTTTAATATTTTCTTTCATCCTCAATGCTTATCCGGTATGTTCTCTGATTGATACCACACCCTGAAAAATTTTCTCAATTCGCTGGATCTATAAAAATCAAACATTTCCACACCTGCACACATTTACTCTCACTTAACTTGTGACCCTACTGTCCGCAATGTAATACAGAACTATATTTATCAACCAATTGTTAACTGTGAACTCATTGTCCTATTATTGGCTTCCCGCTGTTAAACGGCACTTCAAGTCTTTAAATAAATAAATAAATAAATTAATTAATTAATTAATAGTCGTCAACACCCGACTTGTCCCTGTGACACCCCATTCACCAAAAAAGAGATCATCTACAGAAGGTCACATCCCGTTACTGATCATATTCCCACCTGATATTAGGCAGTAACCACCCACTTAACACTTTCTTACCCATCCGACTGTCTTCTCTTCGATCCACTATCCAGTATGCTAGGCAAAAACTCTACAAAATCATCTGTTCTTCTTTCATTATAAACCATACTACTCTTTTCTGTCTGTCAATGTATTACCTTTTGAAATATCTAGCCCTACTCTCGGCATCTTCGTTGAAGCTACCCCCCCCCCTAGATGCCGCTTCCTAACTCTCACTGCCAATCTTCTTGTATCCGCAGTTTAATTCACTCACCTTCCAATCTACCCTCCCGGACTCTGCCGACATAATTCTCTCCTATTGAACCGAAATTATTCAATCACCTCAAGTTGAACCATCTACTCCCTACCAACCATCCATTTCTCCATACCTAAACTCTCCCGTAAATATCTGGCTCGATCTAGCTGATCATCTCCAAACTCACTACACTATATACCGACAACTCATTAGAAACATTATCCCTAAACCAATTTTCCGACGCATCAGCCCTACTTTACCGACGGATCTAAATTTGGACCCAATACAGGGTACGCGTACTCGATCCAAGGAGTCATAATTAGTCGTTGATTGAAAAATTCTGCCTTCATTTTCACTACCAAACAAAACGCCATACACTCGAGCCTTTATCTCCATTTTCTCACCCCAGCTCAAGTATCCTTTGTTAACTGACTCTTTTTCATCTCTTTTGGTTATACAGGACTCTTATACAACTAATTCCCCAAATACTCGCATTCATTTACTCCTGCAATCACCATTATCAATTTCTCCATCTGTATCCTTCCTGTGGATTACGAGTCACGTCAACTTCCCGGAACATTACGCCATTGTTTTTGCGACCAAAGTTAACAATAAATCTAAAACTCTTTTCTGTCAGTCAATGTATTCGCTTCTGAAGTGAATCAAGCCCTAATTAACAACGATCTAGCCCAACTCTCAGCCTCTGCGTTGAAGCTAGTAACTCCTCCTCCCTTCAGATGCCGCTTCCGAACTGTCATTGTCAATTTTCTTATATCCACAGCTCAATTCACTCAGCTTCCAATATATGCATCCGCACTCTGCCGACATAATTCTCTCATCCTTCTTCTTAAGACTGAATTATTCAATCACCTCAAGTTGAACCAACTACCCCCTATCATATCATCCACTTCTCTGTAGCTAAACCCTCTCCCAAGTATCCGACTCGGTCGAAACTATATACCGACAACTCATTTGGAACATTATCTCAGAACCAATTTTTTCCGAACCACCAAACTTTTTTAAATCTGGTCGACCTAAATTAGGATATGCGTACTTGATCCAAGGAGTCAAAATCAGTCGTTGATTGAAAAATTTTGTCTCCATTTCCTCCAAACTAAACTCCATACACCCTTGTCTTTCTCATCTCCATCTCTCCTCATCCCAGCTCAAATTTCTAGTGTTAACTAACTCACTTTCATTTTTCCGGGATATACAGGTCTCTTATTCAACTAATTCCCTAAATCAGCGCTTTCATTTACTCCTGCAATCACCATCATCCACTTCTACATCTGTCTCTTTCATGTGGATTCCGGGGAACTATTCAAACACCTCAAATTGAACCATCTACCCCCTGCCATATCATCCACTTCTCCATAGTTAACCCCTTTCCCATCCGATATCCAAATCGATCTAGCTGATAATCTCTGAACTAACAACACTATAATATACCAACAACTTATTAGGAATATTATCTCTATACCAATTTCACAACCCACCAGCCCCCCTAAATCTGGATCTAAAATAGAATACACAAACTCGATCCAAGGAGTCATAATCAGTCGTTGATTGAAAAATTCTGCCTCCATTTTCACTATACCAAACAAAACTCTATAGTATACAGATCTCCATCTCCTCACCCCCTGCTGAAATTTCTACTGCTAACTCACTCACTTACATCTCTCCTGGCTATATTGAACTCACGTTCAACTAATTCTCAAATCATTCCATTCATTTATTCCTGCAATAACTATCACTCACTTCTTCCTCTGTCTCCTGGAATTCCGGGTCACATCAACGTCTTGAAATATGACGCAATTGTTTTCGCGAAAATTCCTTTCTATCCAAAAAATTTCTGTCCCTGTACTTACCGCTGCTACTGACCTTAGAAACTATTACCGATCCCCGATATTTGACTCCCGCCATGAGTTTTGTAAAACTCGAGTGGGAAGGAGCTGAGAACATCGATTACCAAAAAATCGCGCTACGTCTATCACGAACTCTCTCGTGAACACATACGCGGGTAATTTTCAAACGCTTTCTTCAATTAATTAAAACTATATTTTAATTTTACGAGCACATCAAAGCTACCATTGAAAAATCAACTGGCCACTAAACTCTGAAACATCTACAACCTTAGCGATTACACACACTACTTTACGATTACACGAACAAAATGTGTCTACCATTCATCCCCTATGGGGTTTTTCGGGGTGAAAAAAAGCCTTAAACCTTCCCACTCGACATATGAAGCTATTTTCGCGGAGTTTGAGATGAGTCGAGGCGGTAGGAGCTGAGAACGTCGATTACCTAAAATCGCGTTACGTCTAATAGTATTTGTACTTTTCCATGTCAATTCACCAACCCGATTTTCAAAATTATATTTGGTTGCCTAGTATGAAAAAACGGAAATTTTTTTTGGTACCAAGAATACACGTACAAAAGCAGTAGCCAATATACGAATAATTTTCAAGCTTTATTTCAACTTTTTCGGTGAACTTTATTCAATTTTGGATAGGAAAAAACAATCCTCGACGTAATTCCCGTATAATGTCAAATTTTCATCGAATTTCAATGGATGGGGGTAGAGATTACCCGTTACATGCGATTCCATTTTTCAGCTTTATAATATAAAAAATTGTATTGACCGTGCGTGACTATAAAACTTGCAGATAAAATGCGCATGTGAGGTATATTTAGGGAGATGAAAATGATTCTTTACAGTCATATTCAGCACAATTCTTAAGTAGTCATTATGTTACTCAAAGATTTCTATATCAATGTGATAAGTTCAGAAGCAGTTTGTGTAAATTTTCTACGAGACCATCTACTGATCGGCGGTGCCGAGGAGGACCACGATCCGTGCCCTAAATGTGGCTCAGAGATGGCCGAGAAACGACCCAAAAATCGTAACGGCGAATGGGTACCAATAATGCCGTGTTTAAAGAAGACGGAAGATTGACATGCAACCTGACTTTGTGCCAAATTAAGGAGGTTGTCTTCATGTTCGTCATTGAAATTCGCCCCGTGCAAGTAGCGGTTTTGACTGATACGGCTGAAGACACAATCACGGACTGGTATAACGTGTGTCGTCGGGTATGTTCCGATACAATTTCGAAGAAAAATTAAATAACAAAGGCCCGAGTCGATGGGCCGTGGGTATTCGGTCTCCGACAGGGAAACGACTGTCGTCATTTCTGAATTGCGAGGCGCGACAAAGCGATACTGCTGCCAATTATCAAGCGTGAATGCGAACACGGCTCCGTTATTCACTACGATGATTGAATGGCCAGCGTGCTGGTGCTTAACTGCGGAGGGGTTCACTCATGAGACGATCAAAAAAATTTGAAATCAATCATAGTTTGAACCATGGAACTCTTACGAGAAGAAAAGTCGGAAAAATTTTTATAGTCGCTTTTTCTAAACCGTAGTCGTACATCCCCCTCCCCCCCCCCCCACGAGCGAGAAATCACTGGCTACGCCATAGGACAGAATTGGTGAGTTTTTGGTAGTCATTTCTCGGCGCCGGTCAGAAAGCACCATTTCATGGAATTTCGAGCTAAAAAGTGATTTCAGCTATGAAACATTCCGCACGATAACTAATTTTATAAGCAACCACGGAGGTACGCGTCGCGTCGTGTCAACAGAGTAAAATAACCGCAGTATGAATTAATATTCATGCAGATCTTCTCGATTCCCCTTTCTACAGAGGAAGAACATTTTCCTGTATAGCTAGCCACATCATTGACGGTAATAAAGAAGAAGAAAATTTACTTGGTACACGATAAAGCGACCACGTCGTGAAACACGTCGCCATTAAAATTAAATTTCGCTCGAGCTAGTAAAAAATAATCGTTTCGCGCCTTCATTTCGTTCCTTCTACTACCTGCAACACACCATTCAGTTTTTGTAATTGCATTTACAATTTCAACAGCGCAATCGAGGACACTTCCTATACTGCGGTTGGCAGTTGGCACGCGCAAGTTATTGTAAGTTGACAGATAAAAAATCAAGCCGTTAGTGATAACGAACTGCTTAATTTTATTTTCACTATATACTAGGTACCTACTTTCAAAACTTCATTATTTTCTACCGCATATTCTTCATTTTTCCCCTTTTTCAGTCGGTTGATTGTTGTCAAGTGTTAGGAGTCGTTAACAAGCGCAGTAATCATTTTAGAAAGAACAAGTATAGGCTAATTTTAGTAAAATAGATCTAATTTCACTCTTACATAATTCGGAAACAGTTTTTGAAAAATACATTTAGATTTTTATTTTTTGGATGAGTTTGCGTTTGTATGCCGACGAAAGCGGTATTTTTGAACTTTTTCTTCTTATCTAAATGGATGGCCTTCCTAGCAATACCTAAGTTCTTGTCTTCTCTAATTTAACTAGTGAAACGTAGATAATAATGATAGAGAGTCAGAGTGAGAGGGAGAGAGAGAGAAAGAGAAAGATACAATTTTTTTTTGTGCAATCAATTTGGCACTTTTCGGGGTAGATGGTTGCCTATTCATACAAACGAAGTATGGTATCTAGAAGGTAGCACGTTCCCGCTAAAAACGTATTTCCTTCCTCATGATGGGAAAAATCCATGAAACAGACGGAAATAAGTTCTAAAACCTTCTCCTAATACAGTAACAAATGTAATCAGGATAGAAAAGTCTTAGAACAATCAAATTAAGCTATTCAACTCACGAAGGGCCCACAAAAAGTTCAGAATCAGGCTCGAGGATACAGTTAATGACGTCATAGTTGGGAGGGGCCTCGGTGCCACGGCTGATGCCGTCACCAACTAATGACGTCATAGTTTATTACAAAGGAAGGGGAGGGATGCAGTATACAGGATTTTTGGGGGAACTCGCGGGGCTGGTATGAACTTGCAAATTTTGAAATTAGGGGCTACGATTCAGGACTCGTGGAGCTCGCAAATTTTCAGACTCATGTCTACGGTTCCTTTCCGGAAGATGGTACAGGGACAACTCGTGGGGCTGCTGTAAACTCGCAAATTTTAAAATTAGGGGCTAGGATTCAGGAAACTTCAGGAAAGATAAGAAACATGTCAAAATCTTGTCCATATCCATGGATTTGACTCGGTCCTCATTAATATCTCTAAGATCGGCGCCACATCAAATCACGTTTTAACGGGGACTTCCTGCATCTTGCATCTGAAGCTCATCCTCCTGTTTTCCAAAAGGATCGGAACAATTGTTACTCCCGAATCGTAACTGGAATTCGTACGATTGAACCTCGATGGGACGAGGGGTAATTTTGATATGTTTTACGTCAGGCTAGAATCAGCAATTAACCGATGTACGTAATTTCGAGTTTTAGTCTCAGGGACTTCGTTAATTTATGGACTTTGACAAAATTTTTGGCTGCAAGCTCTCTCGATATCGTAGAAGAATTGAGGACTTAAAATAATTTCGAGCTGTAATCTCACACAATATTACAGTCTGCCCCCTATTTAAATACGTAGAAGTAATTTGCAAAAACCGTAGCCTTCTAAGAGCACTTACAAGTCCTGTAATATCATATGTCATTTCACTCCATTCATAATTGCAAGGCGAAAATGTCTAAAATAAGACTCATCTCCGCAGGCAAAAAAAAATCAATCATAGCTACTTATCATTTTTCCACCGATTAGTAATCGAAAATTTCCAGTTGTTACACTCGATACAAAATTTGTCGAAAATAATCTTCAAAGTCAATAACGACTTATGTAGAGAGTAATTACAAATAATATAGTGAAATGGTTTCCAGTCATTTTAGATATAGAATGTGCGAAGAGAAACGCAAGTAACTTCAGACAGGTCTGCTGCACAACTTCGAACACTTTAAATTATTTCGCGTAGTTATTGATCATTGAAAGTAAATACGAAATAGGCTTCACGTCGAACTTTAGATTCAACTTTGGAGACCTCGAGAAGTTTCAAACACCTAAGCGTATAGGCCTTCGTAACATCATTCATGTTTGTCAAGTGTATTCGTCCCTCTATTTGAAAATGCTACAGTATTTTCACTCAACCAAATGGTCACCGGCCCGTTTCCTATACATAAATGTTTTCGACAATTTCACTTGGTTAGTTTAATTGAAAGAAAAGGATGGAAACAGACCGATAGGCCGAGTCGTTTAGGCGTATACTGTATTCCTAGTAATTCGAAAGAAAGTTTTCAATTTTATGTTTTCGGTCTCTATTTTCGCCATAATTTGATACTTCCGTTTTATATAATCACACTGACCGGTACGTTTATAATATTATTTGAAAGGAACAAAGGGAAAAGATTGAATGTCCAAGAGGAACGATCTTAATAATTAAATCTCTCGAACTATTGAGAAACGACCTCTTCTCCAGATCGTTTCCTTTGGATATTCACCCTTTTTCCTCTCTATCTTCCGTTCAGGTTCATCAAATTGAAAATTTGATACCACATCTTGAATTGTATATTGTTCGTTTATGTTTTCCACCGCCAAAATGTGATTATATGAAGTTCCCGCGATACATCAAAGTAAGAACTTTTCAGTTTTTTTTTTTTCAAGTCTAATGAATTCTGGAACAACTTTTTGAAGCCTAGCTTAAATACGGATGATTATATTATAATAAATCAAAAGAATTTAAAGAAAATCAAGATCCGAACTCGCGCAGACGTTTCTGAAAAATAGATTTGGATCAAACCTGGTTTCCATATTTCCTAGTTTTTGTAGTCTATAATTTAAACATTAATTGTTCGAAATAAGTCTGTAATCATATACTGAACAGAAAAAATAACGTCTTCAATTATAATTTCGTTGTATTGATAGCTTGCAGAGCCATGGCTGAGTATACAAAACTTGATCATCTAAGAGACATAGCAGTCTACTATCACTTAAATATTAACGCTTTACGTTTTTGTCTTGTGATTGGGATTTACTGATTTAATAAAATAGATCAAAGTAACACTTATACCCTTGCTCAAGTGCAGTTCCTCAGGAAAAAGGATACAAAGGAAGAGTACCATGTTAATATCAATCTAAATTCTTTTCTCCCAATTAAAGCATTCATCTCTCCCCGACTATTTATCCCTCCAAACTTCAGCTTCCTCCTCATAAATATTTCAGAATCAAAGAACGGGTTCACTAAACTTTCTTAACTTGTTATGACCTGGTGACTCTTGAGAAATCTAAGACTTAGGAGAAGAGAGAATTGAGAAGAGTAGATCTAATAACACGATGCGATTGACAGAAGCTTTTCAACAGGTTGTTGAGAAAGAGACTGACCAAGAGAAACTAGACAAGATTAATTGGAAAGAACAATTTTTTTGAGATAGATACGTTTTGAGGCTAGGTGTCATTAATAGACTTGACGTGCATTGTGCACGGTTTGAATCGAGTAGCTGAACAGGTCCGAGAACTCTGTCCGAATGTCAACACGTTAGTCAATAATGGCAGGAAAGTCTTCTTGGAAGCTCCGAAGATGTACCGACAAGAAATGCAAGGACCACTGCCACCGAGTCCTGTCTTGACTCGCTGGGCTACTTGGCTGAAAGCATCGCTATTTTTACAGCAACAATTAAGTACAGTATTTAAAAGCGAATGGTGGAAAAGTTATATGAAGATTACGCCGTTAGCATCCCGAAGCTTAAAGCTGCGACATGTTGTCCAAAGGTTGTCCAAAACTTACGCGAGTTATTTACCCGTCAAAATGACAAAATTGGAGGGGAGAAATTTGTCAATGGGCGAGCAGTTAGAGGTTTTAGAAAACGTCCGAAATAAAATAGCCTCGATACCGAAGAATAGCGGAGTCGTACTTCGTGACAAATGAGATTTTGTTGTCAACAAAAACGAAGGGTTACAGTTTCTTCAGGAAGTCAATGTGAGCAACCTTCCTGAAACTATGAATCCGGAGGAACTCAGTGCATTTCAGGTTGCGCCGTTGACTTCTGTAGATGTAGAAAGCTCTTCTTCTATGTATAAACTTATTTTGACCGATAGATGTCATAGTTTTATCGACAAAAACCTAGAGAAAATCATTATTTTAATTCGCCTATATTTTCCTTATTGTAATTCGATTTTTCCCAATTTTTTCTCCATATTATATAAATTTGGGACTGTTTTAGAGCGTCATTGGCCGTTTTTACGGCACGTTTCCGCTTTTTATTACACGTTTTCATTGCATTTTTTAGTATTTTTTTTACTGTACGTTTGGCCATTTTTTACTGCACGAAAATCCTAACTCTAGTCATTATGAAAATTGCGTCACGAAATTGCGAGACCAAAATGACGTCACGAGTTGATGTTAGAATGTCTCAAGGCCTGGAGTCGTTCTGAAAATTGCGTCAAGAAATTGCGAAACCAGAATGACGTCACGAGTTGATATTAAAAAAGTGTAAATCCTGGAGGTCGTTTTGAAAGTTGCGTCACGAAATTGCGAGTCAAGAATTACGGACATCGACCGATACTACTGTCCACGGCAGATCATTCTGCCCTGTCGCCCATAAATCCGCTGCATTCAATAGCTTTGTCCACCGGTTGACCAGTATTCCGCTTGGTCAGACCGCCTTTCAAAGGGAGCTATCGACTATAAAGCATTTGGCCAGAGTGAATGAGGTGAGCATAGACATTGACCTCATGGTCCGGAGGAAGTTGACTCGGAAATGCCTGGACTCCACTACCTCCCTCCCCCGCAATCCGACATTGGAGAGTAGGAAGCGTTGGATAAGGCTCCCCTTCTTGGGGAAGTTTTCTTCTAAATTAGGTAGCGTACTCCGCCCGTTTGGGTTCCGACCAGCTTATTATAACCTTAATACTGTAAAAAGTCTTTTTGTCAAATTGAAGGACCCTATCCCATTGCTCGAAAAAAGTGGTGTCTACAAGGTGAATTGTAATGATTGTAAAGGGATATACATAGGCGAGACTGGCCGTCAACTTAAAATTAGAATTGACGAGCATAAGAAAGCTTGGGAGAAAAAGAAATTGGGGGAGTCGGCTTTTGCGGACCATCTCATTACCAGTGGTCACTGCTACAAAGAGGGGTCCGAGACCCTCCTCCACAGAGAGAACTCGTACTTCAAACGAACGGCGCTTGAGCACATTGAAATTATTCGGCACCTTAATAACGACAGCCTAAATGTGCTAAACAGGCACATACCTGATGAGGGATTGATTGAATTAGTTTATGAGTATGATTCACATCGTGATGACTCGCTGGTTCAGTCATGATCTCGTCGGATGTTCTCCTTCCTAGCGGTAATTGGTTTCAGTTGCTTTCATGTCACTGTTGACAATGGTTTATTAATCGAAAGCGCTCCAGTGTGTAATCGTATTTCTGTGGCTTTGTTTAGTTTACTCCTCGTTTTACTATTTTGAGTATTTCATTCGTTCAGAATTACGTTACGAGTTGATATTGATATGTATCAAGGCTAAGGGTCATTCTGAAAATTTCGAGACAAAAATGACGTCACGAGTTGATGTTAGAATTCGGGAGGCATTCTGAAAGTTGCAAAATTGCGAAAACAAGAAGACGTCCGGAATTTTAATATTATTATTTCTTACGACTGGGAGGCATTTTGAAATTTGGGCCACACAATTACGACACGGGAGTGACGTCACAAGTTTATTTACAAATGGCTCAAGCCTGAAGGTCACTTTGAAAGTTGCGTCACAAAATTGCGAGACAAAAATGACGTCACGATTCGATGTTAGAATGTCTCAAGGCCGGGAGTCGTTCTGAAAATTGCATCAAGAAATTGCGAAACCAGAGGACGTTACGAGTTGATATTAAAAAAGTGTAAAGCCTGGAGGTCGTTTTGAAAGTTGCGTCACGAAATTGCGAGTCAAGAATGACGTTACGAGTTGATATTGATATATTGATATCTATCAAGGCTAAGGGTCATTCTGAAAATTTCGAGACAAAAATGACGTCACGAGTTGATATACAAATTTCTCAAGCCTGGGGATCATTTTGAAAGTTAATACTGATATATGTATCAAAGCTAAGGGTCATTCTGAAAATTGCGAGACAAAAATGACGTAGGGGGTTCATGTTAGAATTTATCAAGGCCGGAATTTATTCTGAAAGTTGCGCTACAACATTGCCTGACGAAAATGACGTCACGAGGTGATATTAAAACATCCAAAGGCTAGGTATCACTTCGAAAATTGTGTCACGAAACTGCGAGACAAAAATGACGTCACTAGTTGATACGTCTCAAGGCTGGAGGTCATTCTGGAAATTACGTCAGAAAATTGGGAGATGAAAATGAAGTTACAAGTTGATATTGATATTTCTCAAGGCTGGAAGTCATTCTAAAAATTGCTTCATTAAATTGCAGGACAAAAATGACATCTCAAGTTTATACCGATACGTTTCAAGGCAGAGAGTCTTTCTTGAATTTGCGTCAGAAGAACGCGAGGCAAAAAAGACGTCACAAAATTGCGGGACGAAAATGACGCCACAAGCTGTGATATACCTAAAAGGCTGGAACTGATTTTGAAATTCGCTTCACAAAAATACGAGACAAAAGTATTGTCACAAGTTCATCTCCATATGTTGATACGCTCTTTCTGAAATTTGCGTCACAAAAATGCGAGATAAAAGTAACGTTACAAGTTAATATCAATATGCCTCAAGAATACGGCTCACTCTGAAATTTGCTCCCCAAAATTTTGAGGGAAAATAACGTCACGACTTGATATTGATACATTTCAAGGTTGGAGGTCGTTTTGAAATTTACGTCACATAATTTTGAGAAACAAAAATGAAGTCACAAGGTAATATCAATACGTCGCAAGACTTCAGGCCACATATTCTGAAATTTGCTTCACAAAATTGTGAGAGGAAAATGACGTCACGACTTGACATTGAACATCTCAAGGCTGGACATCATTTTGAAATTTACGTCACCAAATTTCGAGAAAAAATATGAAGTCACGAGTTGAAATTGATATGTCTCAAGGCCGGGGGTCATTTTTAAAAGTTGTGTCACAAGTTTGCAAGAGGAAGATGAGGTCACGAGTTCATACTCATAAGTCTCGAGGCTGAGGATCATTGTGAAATCCGCACCATAAAATTGGAAGACGAAAATGAGGTCACGAACTGATGACATCTTGAAAGACCCTGAACTATTTCAGGAACATGGAAAAATTTGAACTTTCCGATGCGATTTTTGAGGCGGGATGTTGACTCTAATCACATAGTGCTCTTCTCTTTAGTGTACTTCACTACTTTAATGCGTATACTTCATTTATAATATTTTTTTCAGGTAAGACGGACTAGTTTATGAAAACTCTCATCGCTCAAGTTCAAAGGGACTATTTCCCTTCCAATTTCTATGGCTCATACAATACTTATGGGAGAAACTTGTACCAATAGAATCGGAACGACAGACGGGTGGGAGAATATCAACAATGAGCTATCATCGTTGGTATTTGTTCAGAAGTCTTTCAAAGTTTTACGATTCAAAAAACTGAATAATTTCAACTCACACAATTTTGTACGAAGAAAATAAAATATCAAGTTTTAATCTGATTCGAAAATGAATTTCGTTTATCAAAAGAGTGCAAATTTTCCACGTCTCTTTATCTTAAGTAATTAAATTTCCAAGGCGTAGAACGACATTTCAAAACATAGTAAGAAATTAGTATCTGGCAACTTAAAATTGTACAAATATTTAATTAAGAGAAAATTTTCTACACGGCGAGTGCAGAAAATGTTTTCACAGTTTCATGCGGTGGTTAGTGACAAAGGAAGTCATCGAGCACGTGAAAGGGAATTACTAAAGAAAGAACAAGCTAAGATTTCGGCTGTAACAAGCCTTGGAGCCATTAAGCGCTAGTTAACATTCATAACAAGCATTTTATATTGTATTTTTCGATTTGCCACGATTTCGAGCTTTACTCCAGCGAGCACGTAATTCGAATAGTTTTTCTTTATCTTCGTTGCAAGAAGATTCAGAAAAGTTTCCTCAGCCACGTGGTATTATGAATATTCATTTACCTATGCAAAGAAACCACATACAAACAATGCCATGTGAGGATATAAAACGAATTCTTGTATTATTTCTCATTTCTGGAATTCAAATTTTTCATCGAGATTGTGACGGCGCTTTTCCCACTCCGATAAATGTCGAGGATAGTGCGAAATTACGCACAAGCCACCGAAGCATCGGAAAAAATAAAAAAAAGGGGTGGAAGATAAAATATGGTTAATACAGGCCGGTGCTGGTCTTCAAATAATAGAGGACTTCATAAGGCCGAGTGTTCGTGTGTTTACGACATTAACTATTCTCTTCGAATCGCGTTGTTTTTTGCTCGATTTTTTTTTTTTCAAACCGGAAATTTTCTCTTCCACACATTCCTAAAAAAAAAAGGTAAATATATGCGGCGAGATCTTGACCAACTTCGTCCTCTTTTCTTTTTTTTTTTATTTATTATATACGCCACCGCGCAATTTATCCTTCGCAAATTTATAACGCGTATCAACCTTGTAGGAACACCATTAACTTTGATAACAAAAGACACTGACCTCTGGCCAAGAGGTGGCTTTCGCGTCTTGAGCAGGTGTAGGAACAAAAAAAAAATAGACGATGGATCTGAGAAAATGAAGGGATTTTTTCAGAAGTTCTCGCGTTCATTAAGAACTTCTCCCCTCGTCATAATTAAACGCTATAAAACTCCACTTTTTCACGAGCCCTACGGCCGCTCTCCATAATTACAGGAATTCTAATTCGCTTGTATTTCGTAATTAAATCGTTGCGTATAAAGGAAGAAAAAAATTATGATACACGGTTATCCTGGCCCCTCATTTAGACCGGTGTGCGAACATAGGATGAAAAAAAATTTACAGCGAGGCACACACACACACACAAAAAAAATCATACTGTAAATAGACAGAAGAATAATTTACTCGGCGGTGAAAGAGTGCGCGCGGAGCCGCGAGCGAGGCGACGGATAAAAGATGAGGACGAATAAACGGAGAAGAAAAAGTTGAACTGTATGGAGATAAATTCTTAACAATTCCCTCTCGCGCGATTTAATGGTTTAAATAAAACGCCGTCGGACCCACCGGCTAATTTATGCCTTTCTTCGAAACATCAATTTTTCGGCTCGTAAATTACTAGAAGGATACTCGCGCGGTTAGAAGTATTGCATCCTACCACCTTTTAAGCAAAAGCTTGAGTCTCGCGGCAACAACGAATTCATTCGATATAGCTAAAATCCGACGGTATTGCATCGGACAGGGGCGTCTAATTTCGCAAATGAATTTCGTCAATAGGCGGAGAGCCTTCGCGATATCAATTGCCATAAAAGAAGACTTTTTTTTTTCTAGTTTGTATACGTCGACCAAGGTCCCCTTTTCCCCACTCCACTTCGCAGGAATGACATTAATATGTAAATTTTAGCATGATGGTTTTTCGCTGAAGCGCGAACGCGTAGAAATAATTGGATATGGCGAATGGTATGAGGAAAAAAAAAAAATGGCTTGAGCATTATTTACGCGAGATTACGTACGATAGAAGCTTTACAGCGTCAGCAAATCAGCTTTTACCAGCTAATGGATCTCTGTACCAATAACTAGACACGGCTTGCAGAGACCTATTGGAAAAGATAATTAAACGAACGTTTGAAAATTTTCATTTAAAAAAATGAGTGTTGATCGTCCTCTGCTTCGATATCGATTGACTCCCTATGTAAAAAACTTATTTGAATCGTTTTGTTGTAGGTGGTCTCTGTATCAATTTCCAATTCTCATAAATTGTCGCAAATTACCTAAGAGTCTTGAAAACGTTTTTCAAGTGTACAATTCTACTTTATTAAAAATGCTTTTACAAGAGTACTTTTGGGTATCACCCCATCATCAGTTGTGTCGCGTAACTGGAGAACAAAGCCTTAAACATGAGTTTTTATAGTATAACACTGAGATCTTATTGGCTATAACATAGCTGTGTTGTGATTGGTTTACTCTTTTTACCTAAATACTGCGTTTCTAATGGCTGCTACCTGGTTGATGGAAAGATGGAGCCTTCCAGTTACCTCTAATACGTCCATTGCCTGAAATTCGAGTTGATGATGAAAATATTCTTCGCTTTACGAATACTGAGGTAGACTATTTTGGTCCCCTTTATGTATAGAATGATGTAGAAAATGTCTCTTTATTTGTTTGATTACACGGCTTGTTCATATTATGGAGCTAGGCTAGCTCATCATTTGTTTTCTTGCTGAGCAAAACCTTGCATTTAGAGGTCACAGAGAAGCTCTTGAAAGAGGAAAAATTGAGGGGGTAATTGTTTAGCCCTGGTAGAGCTTATGACAAAGTACGATCCGATACTGAGAGAATTAGTTTCAAAGCCAGAAGGTAGGACAAAATATCTTCATCAATTATACAGAATGAATTCATTACAATAATTTCGGACCACATTAAGAAATCATTGCTGGATGATATCAACAACTCCCCGTTTTATTCAATATATACTTGAAACAACTCCAGATGTAACCAATATAGATCAGTTGAGCATTATTATTCGATATGTGAAAATTATTAGAGATTGTGATGGGAATCCAAAGGACCTAAAGATTGAGGAAAGATTCCTTTAATTTGTTAAAATACATGATCGTTCAGCATTGGGTCTGAAAAATAAAGTCATAGAATTCTTTAAAAAACATTCAATCAATATGAAAAAATGCAGGCGACAAGGTTATGATGGGGCGTCTGTTATGTCGGGTGCCACACAGGTGGATTACAAACTCTGATTTCCTTTGAAGTGAAATATACAAAATTTATACACTGTGCTGCTCATCGCTTGAATCTGGTGATAAATGAGGTTGTAAATTCATTACCTGAAGTTGGTAACTTTTTTGATACAGTACAACATCTATACATATTCTTCCACAGCAGCTATAAAAGATGGAAATCAATAGAAGAAGGCCAAGTTAGCTTTGGATCCAAAAATCTCAAGAAATTGTGCCCAACAAGATGGAGTTCCAGAGACGATGCCTTGAAAGCCATTCGCACAAAATATGTCGATGTAATATGAAATCACTCACTGAAATCAATTTAAAATCTAAGAAGAAGGATAAAATTTCAGTTAGCAATGGACTAGAAAAAAAAAAAAAATGGAAATTTCAGTTTTATAGTCCTATTGGTTTGACATATCAACACCACTATCAAAATCCATTGATATTAAACAAGCTGAAATCTATCTTGAAAATGTATATGAGAAGATCAAGTCTACAAGGGATTCGTACAATGAAATAAGGAATGAAGCATTTCAATTGGCGCAAAGTTGGGGCATTGAACCAAAATTTGAAGGAAAGAGAAACCGTTGGGTACGGAAATTTTTTCATGAATTGTGCCAGGATGAAAGCACTCTGTTCTGAAAAGATTCTTTCAAACTTATTTGGATCGACGAATTCCGGATAAATCTCCAATAATAAAGTCGTATTTGCAAGTGACCTACAACGAAACCATTGAAAATATTTGTGAAAATATTGGGAAAGATTGTATTTGGATTTCTGTTGACGAAACCACATAGAAGCGAAGTAAAAATTGATTAATGGTTAATGATTAATATATAAAGTTAGAACTGCCGGTCTGTAAATATTGAAAAAATTTGATTCACTTCAGTATTATCTGAAATAGATTGAAATAGTGTGCTCAATCAGGAACAATTTTTTTTTTTTCTAGCGGGGAACCCGCTATCCCTTTTGTTGGGGGGTACTTCCAGGAAATTTTTGTCCGCGAGTGCGAGTGAGGTTGATGACGTCACGGAGAGGGGACTTGGAAAAATTCCTACCCCCGAGCTATATATGATAGGAGGGGGACTTGGAAAGACGACAGCCTTCAAGTTGTCACGTCATGATTTTCAGAACTTGGAAAAACTTCAGGCTCTAGGGGACACGGGGCAGCGGGGGAAGGGGACAGCGGGTTCCCCGCTGCCATTGCAGTCGTGCAATGGCATCTAATTTTTTTTAGATATATCGCCATGCAATGCTATCGTTGGAGCTTTACGACCAGCCCACGCCTTAACTTCCTACTTATTACACACGATTCATCCAATATTTACATTCATGTTTCTCCTTATTCAGGGACAAGTACCCGCCGCAAAAGAATCTGTCGCGGTCAAAGTGAATTCAAATTTGAAAAATTGTCACTTTTGCTCTGCCGAACTTGACTGTCGCGAATTCGACATTCACGTTATTGAGCACTGGCTTAACTGCGATATTAGTTCAGATTACGATCCGGCAGAATACTAGACCAAGAAATGAAGCCAGGAAAATAGGGCTACCTGGACACGATGAATATAGAGCTGATTTTTTCATAAAACGTTCAGAACCTTCCCCTGAAGGTGTCCTCAAAAATCCCCGCGAATCCTAATGGGGCTTTCCCTTTTACAGGGGGGCAAAGGGGGGGAAAATTGATTTTTTCGTCAATAACTCGATAACGAGTGATGGTACAAAAAAAAGTTTCAAACAAAAATTGTTCTACGCCCAATTTCCTACAAAAAATATTTTATTACTTTTTTTCTAAAAATTGATAGTTTTGTCGTTATAGCGCGCTAAAATTATATCTCTCACTTATGTACGTGTTTGCGCGTTACACATAAAAAGAAGTACATGCAAAAAGTATATGCGATTACGCTCCTATCTTCCTACACGTGTCTCTTCGTTATTTCCTTGTATCGAAATCACTGCCCATATCTATAAACCTTTTGTTCTTCAATGCAGCTCTTACTCACTATACCTACAAGTCGCATAGACACTCCTACACAGTGCGCGTACATGACAAGAAGGTGGGTAGGTGTGACGCGCTCTAGCGGCTTAAATATGAACTTAAACGGAAAAAGTCATGGAACACTTTTTCTAGGAAATTTGGCGTAGAAGAATTTTTATATGAAACTTTTTTTTGTAGGATCACTTTTTATCGAGTTATTGACAAAAAACTCAATTTCCTCCCCTTCAACCCCCTGTAAAAAGGAAAGGCCAACTTGGATTCACGGGGATTTTTGAAGACACCATTAGAAGAGGCTTCCGAACATTTCATGAAAAAATCAGCTCTGTATTCTTCGTGTCCAGGTAGATATATCTTCCTTTCTTGGTCTACGTATACCAACAGCAATACCAAGCATTTCAAATTTTGTGGCCATCGGGCATCCAGTATAATAAGAGTATTACTTTTCGTTTCAGATGGAGCTTCCCACATGATAAAAGCTGGTAAAGATCTACTTGTCTTCTACTCACAAATGGTACATGTTAATTGCTTGGCACACGCCTTACACCGCGTGACTGATTGCATTAGAGTAAACTTCAAGAAGTTAGTTTCTTTAGTCAGCAACGTTGAAAAATATTCTTGAAAGCGCCATCACATACCTACTGTAATTCTAAAAAGTATGTTACCAGGTCTAAAACTGCCGCCTGCATCTGTCGTTACTCGACGAGGCACATGGATCTCAGCATGTGAATATTATGCTGAAAATTGGAATTCTATCAAAGCAGTAGTACGTATGCTCTTTCCACTGACGATACAGCTGCTATTGGAGTAGCACAAGAACTTTTTAGTGATCCTCAGGTTTTTGAAGAAGTACATTGTGTGTATGAAAATTATAACTTCATCCCAGCTTCAATTAAAAAGTTTGAAACAGATGGTCAATCTATAAAAGATACCATTCAAACACTTTCTCACGTTATTGAGAAAATTAGTGGAACTTCAAACATCACAATTAAGAACAAGTTGAGTTCAGTACTCGCGAAAAATCCAGGTTTGAAAGCAATGAAAATAAATGCTTTATTGTCGAACAATGTAACGAAACTAAATGCAATTCCTCAGTTTAGAGGAATGTCGCCAGCGGATTTAAAAAAGTACAGTAGACTTCGCTTATTAGAAACACTTTGGGACGAAGGTGATTTGTTTCAATAATACGATGTAGCTTGAAAATTGTATTTTAAAGAAGAGAAATGTTCTTCCTTTTTCCATCGTTGAAACCAGCCTTCGGATGCAACGAAGTCAAGTTTACCTAATTTCCTAGCGAGTTCCTCTGCTTTTGCACGCAGGATCGGACCGGGGCGTTGATTCTTGCATCCTTTTCCATGACTTGGACAATCCGAACGTCGGAGATACATCAGAATATCAGAAGAAAGTCCAAGATGTCAAGGACAGGCTTGAGAAGACAAACGTTTTGGCGTTGGAAGAAAAAGCTCAGAAGAAATCTCAAGATTGGGCAAAAGTGGCCGAGATTTCCAGAGAGACCGGAGAAGATATTCTCGATGCAAAATTCGCTGATGGAAGCGAGGGATCATCAATAGCGAAGAATTCTTTGATGCCAAAAAACGCGAAGTTAGATGGGATGATCCGTGGTCAAAAGCCCAAAGATTCGAAAAAGAAAGAAAGGTCGAAGAACTCGCAAGAGTAACAGAATTGGATTTGAATGAAAAGCTGAGTAAGAGAAAAGACGCGACAGCGCCCGTCGAAAAAGAGGGCCGTTCAGATTCGAAAAAAAGAACAAATATAGATTTGCATGAGAGGGTCGACCTAGTGGCACGCATCTTTCCGAAACTAATCAAGTGCACGTGTCATAAGTAGGGTCCGTCTGGTTCCGTACAGAACTTTGACGGACTGTGTTTAATTCAGATAAATATCGTCAACAAAGAAATATTCGTAGTCTTATGGTTTTGGTTTATTTTCCTGGCGCTAACGACTGGTGTCTGGCTCGTTTGTCAAGCAGCAGTTGTGATGAACAGTCCTCATACAAGCTCAGCATGTACGTCTTTCCTCACGAAGAGATGTTGAAGCCATTGCCAGCAAACTCAAACAACGCGATTGGTTCCTCTTGTACCACTTGACCTGCCCGACAGTGACCGTGCTATCCACCATGCACACACATGCCTGAGACTTCACTAAATTTTTCGTGCGGCTAGCAAGATTCTCGTCGACCAAAAACCCAGTGTAAAGTTCCTTTTCCCTCTCAGGAGATAGGAAAAATAGGCGAACAAGAATGCGTATCGTACATCCTAAAATACAGGAACACAACTCTAGAAAAAGGGAGGTTTGGGCTATATGTAAGAAATACATATCGGAACAGGATTCAACGAGAAAGGAATTACAAAAGACGAAGACTAGAAAAGTATAGCATAACTGTAGGAAAGAGAGAAAAAAATATACCGATTCTACACAACTACGTGAACACGAGAAGGTCGCAACTCAACACCCTCCTTTTATTCTGTTTCATTAAATGGATTTCAAAAAGAATACGATAAGACATGAAAACGATCAGCAATATTTTGAACTCAGCGTTCGGAAACTTTCTGAACTTGGAAGTACAAGTCCTAATGTACGAGTACGTAATTATTATACCCAAAGCAACCTTGATACGTTGAGCTATTTTCTCCGAGAGCGATGAGCTGAAAACTTTTGTCCCAGATTGAAAATTATATCATTACTGTATGGTTCAATAGATTGACTATTCGTATCATTCGCGTCTCTCATCATTATATCTACATGCACTTTAAAGAGTATAATTCTCTTGAAGATTGGTTTAATGAACGAGAGAATAGCTGCAGCAGTTGATATCCGGTACGTCTACTTGAGTTTATTTTCAAAATTAACTGTCTCAACATCTTCGAAATTCTGCGAGAACAGTTGATTCTGAAGGCGAAGGAACTAGACATACATCCTCTTACTCAAAGATTCAAACATTTCTTTTTTTCTCGCCAGTTAAAACTACAAAGAAGCAGCTTTGATACAGCGCGTCGGTAAGCGATGTACAGTACTACATACTTCTACCAGATCTACGATATAAATTTATAAAAAATACGTACACCATTTACCTCTTTCCGGTATCGGTTCCTTGCGATAAGTAAAAGATAAGGTCGTGCTGTTTTGAAAGAGTGTATCAATAACCGCCGAGCACCTCAGTAACAATGCATTTTGCTGCTCATTGAAATGAGAGGTTAATAAAGTTAGATTCACGACCAACAGACTCCAAGTTAACTGTTCCGGTCTCGGAAAATACTGAGTTTTTAGATTTTCTATCTGTAACAAATTGACAATAATCATGATAAGTATTCTATTTTCCAAAATCGGTATACATATTTTACTCAACAGCGGATATTGAACAATATAACTAGTCTTTTCTGACACCAAGAGTACAGTGATGAGAAGAACGAATCCCAGAAGAAGGAGAAATTCATAATCATCATGGTTATCATCGATCCTTCGTGACCTTACGCTTTGAGATTTTACTGCGGAAACACCTCAGCTAAAATTGTCGACCATGAATCATGACTATTCAAGGTGATGCGTAGTCTATAAACCCTCAAACATTATATTAATATTTTCTCAATTTGAACGTCAAAGTCGGTTCTTTTTTGCTCACTCAGACAATCATGCGAAGTCACCCGCGCGCTCTCACTCAACGAGTCCTCTCAACGATCACTTCTGAATTCTATGTGATTTTATTTTAATGTAAATAGAGATCGTCAACCTGGACCTAATTGAAGGATGCCGTCTTTCAACCGGTTCAATTCAAAATTGTTCTCTTTCTCATCGTCTTCGATTTCATATGAAGTTAAACAGAGATATTTCCACGAAGAAGATGATGAAAGAAGACCAAGAAAAAGGTGCGAGTCATGCCGTTTCTAATATGCAAATTTATAATAACGCGATGGAAGTAATAATATGACTCGCATTATCTTGAAAAATTCTATAACATCTACAAATTAAATCAAAGATCATAAGAATGCAACAACGTAAAACTCTCTTCCAGCTGCCTCCTCCTTAGTGAGTCCTCGTATCCTTAATCCAAGTAAATAGCTGGGGTCAGAAATCGAAATTTTTACAAATCCCTACAAAGTAGGTCAAAACCACTCATCGTCGACGTTAAAATCGCGTCGACTCACAGCATTATATAAATTGATATCGACTGGAAATTGAGGTTAATTTTGGTTTTCATCGGCCAAAGACATGTAAAAATTGATGTTAAAATTTAATGGCACAATTTTGTAGGGTGGAAGCGTGCGTGTTACCCGTTTCAACTTATGGGGCGCAGACTTGGTCACTCACAAATGCACAAGTAGAGGAACTGAGAAAAACACACGAGAGCCATGGAGCGCAGTATAGGTAATGTAAGACGAACAGAAAAAATTAGGAAACAAGATATTAGGGATCAAACACAAATGAAAGATATAAGATACACCATAAAGAAACTGAAATTCAAGTTTGCGGGGCATACCATGAGGGCAGATAACCAAAGAATATCAAAAATAATAACGGAATGGAGGCCATACGAGCACAAAAGAAGGAAGGGAAGACCCAAAATTAGATGGAGGGACGAATTAGAGAGAAGAGTAGGAATATTTTGGAACAGGGAAACACAACAGAGAAAAATGGAGGAGGATCAGTGAGGCGTATGCCCAGCAATGGAGCGTATCCCTCTAATAGGGGAGTACCCAAGCGGGGAGGCGGTACCGTGAGTTCGGTGAGCTCTACCTATGTAAATTTATATTCAAGTATGTATAAGTATAACTTTGTCACGGTTCTAAATAGACGCTGTTATTATTATTATTAGAATCGAGGTCAACAATGAATTCTGAAATTTAGCATCGGATTTTAATGTCGATTGAAAATCGATGCTGACGTAACGTCGATTTCACCATTACTGCACTGATAAAGCATAGTTTAAATTCTCAATGATCCTCTCGGACGACTGCACATTCTGTATGCGAGTAGGAAAGTCACCAAACAGACAGGATGCTACAAGGAGGTTACTGGACTGTACATCGACTCTTGATCGACGTCGATTTGAGATCGATTCCAAATCGAACAGCATAATAATAAGGCTTTTAATGTTGTGATTGTTTTTCTAAATTTAATCTGACTTTAATTTTATTTTATATCTATTTTTATTTATATCTCGACCTCTTTTTTGACTTCCTTAAATTAATTTCATTTTTTTTTTTTTTCTGTTTCTATCGTAATCGGGTCTTAAAATTTAATTACAAATTTTATTTTGTTTGTGGGTCGACATTATTATGCTATGATTTCGAGACTATTTTTTCTTTATCGTTATGTGCCTATGTGCTAACTAACTCTCAATCTTCAACAAGGTTGAAAAAAAAAAATACAAACATTACCTACAAGCTTTCGTTTGAATTTTTCTTCTTCAATATTGAATCTTGAAAATTTCATCAGTATCTTATAAAATGTCTACCTACTTTTTACCAAAAGGATGCTAGAGTCGTTAAGAATAAAATACAGTACTAGAATTACTCAACTTTTTTTCAAATCAACCGACGTTTTCAAGAACTCACTCAAAATTAGCAAGATAAATTAATTTGAAGTCGTTGTTTGTCCTCCAGAGATAATTGATGGAATATGCAACCTGCACAACATTAAAAGCCTTATTCTCACAAAATTAACAGTCAACAGTTAATCGACCCAATAGGTCGATACAACAATTTGGAGAAGTCGACTCGAAATCGATTTCAGACCGATACCAACTGGACCCATAAAACTAAGAATCGACTTGAAATTGGTCGATAAAAAAAGGTGGAGGCAGACCAGCTCGACATCAACGTCGATTGAAATTCTATTTGAAGTCAACCAGCGTACATCACCAGAGAATTACGAATCAACTTTTTTTTTTTTTATTACGTCCAACCAAAACATAAATATAAAAAAAATAAAATAAAAAAATACAAAAAAAAAAAGCGAAAACAAAAATACTCCGACATAGCAATCCGTTGTGGGACTGGAGCCGAGTTTGGATTCATGACTTAAGGTAGTACGATTTACACGCTCTTAAAATTTATAAAGAGTAAAATCATAAAATATGGAAGAAAAAGGAAAAAAAAGTTGGAAAGAGGATGGCTACTGAGCCTTACCTTGAAGGAAAAATGGAAAAATTAATTTGAATTTAAATGTTGGTGGAAGGAGGTAGGTCAGCAATAAATTTGAAAATGTATGAGCAAATCCAAGGATTTTCGGACGATAGGAGGTCGGCTGCTCTGAGAGGGGTAGAGAATTGTAGATTGATGGCTTCTGAGTATAATATTGACCAATGTTGGATATTTCTGAACATTCGAAAAGATAATGTTTGATGCCGCCTTTACAAGGATTATCTGGATGAAGGTACATAGATCAGATTCGGAAAGATTTAAACATTTTAGGTGAGCGGGGAGTCGATTTTATCTAAAACGAAGACGGCTGAGTTCAACTATAATGGAGAGGGGAATATCGTTAAAAAGTTTATACCAAGGGAATGCCGGAAGTAGAAATAATGAGATTTCAGATTTCGGGCGGATTTCGAGTAGGATATGGCCTAGTCATCTCGCGTGGAGCATCGAATGAGGGAAAATAGTTCTGACATACGGAGCAGATTTGATGAGACTGGTGATGCGCGGGCTGATTTAGCTAAAACATATCTAGAATTCCGTTGTTGAATATTCCTGCATGACTGGGGAGGAAATTAATCTTCATGGGGGTGAGAGAATTGATCAAGCAGATGATTGATAAGGCTAAGGATGAATTAACGCGTGTAGAGATGGAAGAAATGGATTGGAGAGCGGAGAGAGAAAAATCGACCCATCAGAGCAGTCGATTATCTATACTTCAAATTAACTTTAGATTGATGTCGATTTGAAGTTGATCAAAAGTCGACCGGTATACCGTCGTTGGATCGGAAAAAACCTCCTATGTGGCAAAAATAAAATTTTACAGGAGAAGCAAAAAACTGATTATTTCGTGAAAAGAAGGCCAAAATACTTTGGAAACGTCTCATTAAATGTGGAAAAGCTTCTTTGATACAGTAGTAACAAAAAATTTTCAAAATTCTCTAAAATACGGCGGTATTGGGCGATAAATGCACATAGAAGGAATTCTTGGCCCTAAATATTGCACATAAGAGGTTTGCTCTGCACATAGTAGGTATTCGAGACCACATTTTCTGGATGGTGCACATAGGAGGTATTCAAAACCGCTCCTACCGGCGTAATTTTGAACTTAGCACATAAGGGATTTTTCCAGTCGATGCGCCTTGAAATTCCGCGTCCAACCATATAAAAAAGTGCATTTCTCAAAAAGTGGCACATAGGAGGTTTTTTCCAATCCAACGACGATACGTTCTTCAAAGTGTTCAGTTGGTTTTTCCTCTTACCTCAAAGCTCATATTTGCGTGCTCGTGAATTTCATGAAATTTTTCAGAACTTCAGCTAAGTGTGAAAATTTTGCAAAAATCTTGTCTTTATAGAGTCTTACGACATCAGTGAGTCTTCCACACGGTCTCGACCAAAATCGATTGTTGACTAGCACCACAAAATAAGCCTTTCCGTATCAAGAATTCTTTGTTCCACGATAGGACACAAACACATAGTTCCGTAGTTACTTCATGTGTTTGTAAATTGTGAATCTTCTCAATTTCTGAAAATTTTATTTAGTATTAAAAAACAGTCGCGAAGCGACGCTGATGCCACTCAACTTAGTTTTCAGCCAAATTGATGGTTCACTTTCAATGGAATTATTTAGGTATTTTCTTTCATCATTCATTGGGTTGTCTAATCTTCTTAGTTGGGATCCTATACAGCTCTTCTCATACATCATATTGCATACTTGTATAGCGATAATGTTTGGATTTACATTGATCTTATGGTAGAGACACATCTATTTCCCTACCTTAAGATCTATGTAAAGCGATTATCATAAGAGCCCTATTAACACACAAGGTTTTTTCATTTTAAATTTCTTACTTAGTGTTCTTTTATTTTTGTAGTCGAAAATAATATTTTTGTGTCGATTGTTGTTCCATTTAAATGCCAGAGAATGCGGGCTGCAAGAAAATGTCCTCAATCAATACGTAACTTATCCAGTACCTAAGAATTTTTCCAAATACCCCACCATCTCTACTTCTAGGATTCAGGTAATAGGATTGAAGCTTCTTTTTGAAAAAACGTTCATACAAAAAACTTTTCGATACAGTAAGTTGATTCTGCAAGTAAAAGGAAAACCTGATAAGCATCAATATCTGCAAGGAGTAGAACGCTGTGTGGAGGAATTGGTGCTCGACGACATTTTTGACGATACGATGCTGTGCGAAAGTTTAGCTTCTCCGCCACAAATACAGTCAAGAGTTACAGTTCAAAAAATCAAGAAATTCTGGTCTACCATACATACATCTACAATACGATGTTATTGAAGCTTTCGTACTTTTCCGAGTTGACAGACCTGAGGCAGAGGTGAAAGACGTCGTTGTCATCGTCTACTACGTAAACAAACTTTAATCTGTTACAAGCACGAAATAACACACGGAATGCAGTGTGTTGCAGAGTACGACGACGATGTAGCGAGCGTCGTGTTTAAATACCGACAAAAGAGAGAGGAAATACAAATAATATGACATGGAAAATTTATTTAATATCGATGCCTGAAGCTCCGCACACAACGAAGAACGAAAGTTATTACATTTTTCTCCAAATGTACCGCGTACATACATTCGCATTCGGAAAGAGAACTGCATTTTGTTTCGTATATCGTGCGCCTCAGAACGCTATGGGCTCATGTGAACATGCTCGTTTAAAATTAGTGGCTCACTCCATTTGCATCGTCGACGAGGAGACAAGCTCGTCTAAACGTTTATTCAAATTGAAAAAAAAATAATAATTCAATCAGTGAGAAACACAGAGACTTTACTATCTTCCACGATAAAGTTCAACGTTAGTCTGAAAATTTTAGAGGATATAAGTGACACCTTAAGGTAAGAAATAATCTGCTAACATGCCATCCACAAACTTCAAGCAGACAGTCCTGTCCCTGATTTTATAAGTCTAGAAATTGTCTATATTTCGCATAATTTTTTGAGTAAGCAAGAAGAAACCAAATCCGATGGGCACGTTTGAATTGAAAAAATATCCAGGAGGGGGAGGGGAGAGTTAGTAGATGAGAATACAAGCGAAAAATTTGGTCGACGAGGTGACTGAATATTATACCGCACGTATAGAATCTTTGTCTTTCGTTGAAAAAATATCGATATGATTTTGGAGGATTTATAGACAAGATCAACTCGAACTTTTGCTGAGATGTTACCATAGGACCCTAAATCCTTCCTCGGAACACACCTTCAATCTCGTCCTCTTATCCTACTCGCAAGAGCAATCAGAACACAAATGAACTGAGAATTGTACAAGTCAGACCCACCATGGACACCTTCCGGAGCCAAGCACTTATGAGCCATACTTCAGTCTTCACTTAGTCACTCATATCTACCTTTAGAAAAAGATAATCGATATGAACAAATATGATTTTGTAAATTTGATAAAACGCTGCATTTCTATCGCGTTTCTATCATCTCCTCTTCAATTTTTTTCCAGAAAAGCTGATCATGATCGATATTCGAACTCGTCTAAAGACTCCACGCTCAAGTAAAAGAGAAGAAATTGGGACGATCTTACAACACATTTGTCGGTTCACGTGATGCGGTACAGCACGTTCCTGATCCGGAAATAAGATCTATTATTGCTTCCAAAGAGAGAACGGAGGCTAAATCAATTTTTTGGCGAAGGTATCTCGCAGAAAAATACTTTCCTTTTTTTTTTTTTGTATCGCGTGCAAAACCTATTGTTTCCATTAGAACGGAAACTCGAGTTTAACTTCCACTGTTTAGAGGATTTTATTGGCGCTTGTTCGCTGTAGTAACACATGAAAATAATAATTTACGTCACGTATATAGAAGGTAAGAAATTGTACGGAGCTCATTTGAAGTGGGAAACAGCCCTGAGGATTTGGTTGAAACTGAGAATTGAAAGTCTTCTTTTCGGGAAAGCGAAATGAAAAACAAGCGAAAATAGCCGTAAGGCGAAGCGTAAGAAATACCATCAGACGAGAGAGGAAACGGAAATTACGAGTGTGTGTAGAGCGGCTGATCAGCAGAATGATGCCAACAAGTGACCGACGTCTCACGCATAAATACAAATATAAAATACGAACTGATATTAAATTAACAGTTTTCCGAGGACAAATTTTCATCGTTTTTTTTTTTTTTTTTTTTTTTTTGTTCCACCTACGTGACTTTTCTGGTGTTGTGAGCTCATAAACTTTTCGAGGAAAAATTTTTCAAAAAAAATGAAAAAATACGCAGCCTTTCTCATACGAGAGAAAATATATTCCTAATCCCAAGTTTTCGGAACGAGTATCTAAGTGAAACTAATATACACCGTTTAACACCTTTTTTTTTTTTTTTTTTTTTTTTTCTTTTTTTTTATATATTATCCTTAAAATGAAAACTTACGAATTTTAAGAAATTCAATGTTTCATAATGATTGACTTGCACGGAGAGTTTAGTTTGCATTTTGGATTTCAACATTCACTATCCAGCGAATGATTCTCCAGAAGCGTATTCACCGGGGGATTTCTCCATTCCCTCCTCCCCCACAGAAAAAACATAAAAAAAAAACAAAAAATCTGTAGTTTCGAAGAAAAATAATGTAAAAAAAAAGAGGTTCTCCAGACTTTTTTTGGATTATTTCCCTCCCCTCCAAGTGATAGTCTGGATCCGCGCCTGTTCTTACGTTCCTCCAGAGTCTAGACCTTACTTCGAAAAGTTTTATGGGCAGTGCAGTGGAAGAACCAAGTGAAATATTATAAGTAGGTACTCTAACCTTGAAGAACGATCTTCCATAGTGAATGAAACACCGTTTACAAACTTGCACACATAAATTTTCTAATTGCTCGCCACTGATTTCAAACCGACGCTGATCCAACTTCAGAGCGAAAACCGGTAGCGATCATCAATAAAGAAATTTATATTTATTCATTTTAAGGATGGCTTGCAACATTGAAACCCCACTCCCTCTCATCTTCCATAATGTTATATTTTATAGTTTATCTTCGGTTTCAGAGATCATCTAACCATTAATTTCGAAAAGTTTTCTCAGATCTAACTTAGCTTTCAAAATTACCTAACGAACACTGCCTCTTATAAAACGTAAACCTTCCACTTCATCAGAAATACTAACAGACATAAGTACACAATGTCGTTTTCCACGATATTCAACTTTTTCACTTTTTGATATGGATGTCTAGGTTCAGGTCTCAGATCTACCGCACGTGCCATCGTCCCTGTGCCCGGATTTTTGTCGATTTTTGGCTTAAATTCAACCGAATAAAGTGTTATAAGTTGTGTATTTAAGCTTGTTAAAGTGATTTAAATACAAAAATTCAAGTTCTCAGTGCGTTGAAGAATTTTTCGGCACTTTTCTCCGTGTGCAATATGGCCATGTGCATTAACAATTTTGGTCATTTTTGGCTGAAATAAAGCCGTTTTTGGCAATTTCTATACGTGGGGACGTTTTCTATGTGCTCTAATTCAAGATTCAAGTCAAATTACGGTAAGAAACTGTCTTTTTAGCGTTTTTCAAGAAGTTTTCGCTGTTATCAGCTACATTTTGAACAGCGATATTTTCGAGTTTTCAACTCTTTTCAAGCATCATTTCGGACAAATGTAGATTTTCTCCGTCATTCTACAGACAATTCAAGTGAAAACCACGTTCAAATCGGTCTATTTTCAAGTTTTTCTGAACTTTGGAACATTCCATATTATACTATCAGTGATAAGAAAAAATTTTGCTAGTTTTTGGCAATTTTAGGCCAAATTCGGCATTATCTACATATGCCCGCGGGTGTTCCAAGTAAATTTCTGATGAAAATTGCTTAATTTTACCAAGTTTCATTAATGCTCCCTGTTACCTGTTGAACAAGTGAGTTCAATTTTTATGCTAAAATCAGTGAACTTTTGGTTAAAAATCAATTACATCGAGTTCATTTAGTGATTAAACTCGTTAAATCCGTTCTTTTTGGGTTTTAAACAAGTTTTATTGCAAATTTTAGTGTTAGCAGATGCTACATATATGACCCCACTTTTTGATTGTTTTTGATCATTGTATCGACTCGCGGAGTGTTCCCAATTGATATTCAATCGATTATTTCGTTTTAAAATCAAATTTTAACCGTTTCAGTTTTCAAGTTAAAAATCTCTCTAGACTCTATTTTCGTTTTCAAGTTTCGAGAAAATCAAGTTAATGGTGTTGATTAGTGAAGTGATTTTTCTGTTCTCCTAATCCTCCTCCTTGTTCCTTGGCTTACACTGGGGCTGGCATATCCCAAGTCGCGTCGCCTCAGAAAAACGCGGGTGTACGGCCGTCTTCTCCAACCACTGAGCTCGGCTCTTGTGGGAACCCTGGTTGCTGGAGCAGGTTGAATTGCACACCAGAGTCCCGGCCCAAAGTCTCCTGTCTATTAGGTCTCTCCTTTTAGATAAGGCTGTGGGCTAATAGGACGACACAGCTAGAAGAAGAGGGACGTTCTCATTGACCCCCCTTCTAGTTAGTGTTTTAGCCTGTTTCTGGCCGCCAGCAGAGGAAGATATCCACTCTGCGTTCGCCTCCACCGCCGGCGCTCAAGGATCAGAGGTCACCAAGTCAAGTTTCCAAGAAATGCAAGAATGACGACCGAGTTACTCAACATGCCGAGGGTACCTCGCCTGCCAATATAATCAAACGTCAAGACCGTGAGACTCTTGTGTTGAGAAACAAGTTATCATAATAATAATAATAATAATAATAATAATAATAATAATAATAATAATAATAAATAAGGGGGTGACCCCATGAGATGTGATGCGAATACATGATCACCAGAGATCACTTAGCCTCTCCATTTCTACCCCGCACTCGCCTACACGTGGTGCCCCTGTTAGTACTGAGCAACCTGACGGAAGGTCGCGGTACCCAATCCCGGCGGGAAGTCAGGTCGGTCGAGCCGAAGAGTGTAAGGGGGGTTTAGACAGGGCAAGTACTTGGTGCAACCGGGGAAAGGCCTGCTAAACCGGATAGGAACAGGGACAGGTTACCTATCCTAGGGGCGGCGGCGTAGAGACTCGAGCAGTCAAACACGGCGGCGTCCTCAGCTCTAGTTAGATGAGCTACTGTCAACTGAGGTGTATAAAATTGGGTTACGTACTACTGTTACATCGGAGGCCAATGGGTTATGTACTGTGCCCGGCACCTTCACATCCGGAGACTTACCTCCTTAAGTAGCAGTCTTCACGTCCAATTTTATCCACCAGAAGCCTGCCCGAAGGTATAAAAGGGAATTTTAAGGCAAGAAAAATGGTAAGAACTAGAAGCCAAGCCTCGGAACCAGTTGGTGAAGTGTCGCCACCAGCTGGTACGGACCAGAAGACACCGCAGGGAAGCACCCACAAAGCAAGCCGTGTGGGCCCTGTGAACCGATCGGCAAGGAACCCGCAAACGTCAGTACAGATTGATGCTTCTGACGATGAAAACACGTCGGCCACAACTGTACAAACTCGAGCAAAAAAAAGAATGAAATGGTCAGTTGACCTAAACGAATTCATAATGCGCTCATACCTTCAGTGTACACAGTTAGAAACGGACTGTACGCTATGGTCAAAGAAAGTGTACCACAAGTTTTCTGAAAAATATCCAAACATAAATGTCACGGAACAGAGGGTGGCAGATCAAAAACGAGCCATACTAAGAAATGGACTACTGACCGGGAGTATAATTGACAAAATAAAGACAGAAGTTGAAAGGGAGCTGACGGAGGTCGAGTATAAGGAGGATGAACAGCACGAGGAAAATGAACAAGAACAGATACACCAGGTAGAGCCACCAGAACCACAAGAAAACATCCAGAGTGATGAAGATGGGTCCCAATTAGATAGAGAAACAGAGCAAGAATACGCGAGAGCACAAGCAGAATTCATGGAACACCCAGTACTTCATAGGCCAAGGATACCAAAAGTAAGGGAAAGCATAAAAACCCAAAGAATTTTAAAAGCAATAAATAAGAGCATTGAAAAGGACCTGCAAAGCAGTAATGAAAAACAAATAGATCTATATGGAAAAATCTATTGTGCAGCAGTGGCAGTAGTACGAAGCTTGGGAATGACAGTAGAAAGTGCAGAACAGAATGAATCCCGGCCGCAGAGACAACAGAAGCAACAAAACAAACCCAAATGGATGATTAGACTAGAGCACGAAGTAAAAGAATTGAGAGCTGATCTAAATGCAGTAACAGCATATAGCCAAATGGAAAACGAAATGAGCAAACGGTCCAGGAATAGACTTGTAAGACTGAAGAAGAAATATGAAAAGCATGCAAAATTTGAAAATGAAAACAAAGAAGTAGCTGAAGTCCAAAATACGATAAAACAGAAGCTGATAACTAAGGCTGCAAAATTGAAAACCTATACAAAAAGCTACCAAAGAAAAATGGATAATATGCACTTCCAACAAAACCAAAAAAAGTTCTACAGAAATTTGGAGGGTGAAAAGCTACAAACAAGTGACATTCCTACAAAACCGGAAATTACAGAATATTGGGCTGGCATTTGGTCGAGAGAGGTGAAGCACGACAACAAAGCACACTGGGTAAGAGAGATAGAGAAGAAAGCAGAGCAAGTACAACCAATGCCGGAGGAAGAGGTTACAGGGAGTGAGTTAAAATCAGTCCTTAAAAGGCTGAAGAACTGGACAACCCCAGGACCAGATAAAATCCAAAATTATTGGTATAAAAAGTTGACTGCAACTCACGGCACATTACTCAGGAAAATTAATCAATACATAAATGAGCCCACCATTATACCAGAATTCCTCACCCAAGGAGCGACCTATCTACAACGCAAAAAAGGAGATAGCAGAGACCCGGCCAAATACCGACCAATAGCATGTCTGCCTACAGCATACAAGATATTTACAGCATGCCTGGCGTTGAAGGTGAGGGAACATTGTTCAAGCAATAATATTATACATGAAGAGCAAAATGGTTGTCGGAAGAACGCGTATGGATGTAAGGAGCAATTAGTTGTGGATCAACTGGTTCTAGGACAAGCTAGGAAAAAGAATAGAAAGTTGTTTACTGCATACATAGATTATCAAAAAGCCTATGATTCTGTACCTCATTCATGGTTGATAAAAAGCTTAAAGATGTACAGAATACAACCTAAAATAGTACGATGTATGCAAATGATGATGGAAAAATGGTCAACCATCATCCATCTCAGAGGAGTGAAAAACTCAATTGAAACGGACTTGATAAAGATCCGAAGAGGAATATTTCAGGGGGACTCGTTCAGTCCTCTCTGGTTCTGCTTGGCCCTGAACCCAGTCTCAACAATGCTTAAAGAAACGTCAATAGGATTCAACATACGGAACAACCGACAAACAATATTTACTATAAACCATTTGCTATACATGGACGACATGAAGTTGTATGCACCCACAAGAGATAAGCTGAACCAGCTGCTACAAATTGTTCGAAATTTCTCCACAGATATCCATATGTCCTTTGGGTTAGATAAATGTAGAATACTGGATACAAAAGGAGGAGCCCAGCAGACTGAAAGTGAAGAGGAAGCAAGATTAGGGAACGTCCAGATAGAAGATATGAAACCACATGAGCTATATCGATACTTGGGTACTGAACAGAATAAAGGTACAGAGCATAAAGTAATGAAAGAAGAGCTTAAAAAGAAATTTGTAGGTAGACTTAAACAGATAATGAGAACTGGATTGAACAGTAGAAATATATCCAAAGCAATTAACACGTACGCAATACCAGTACTAACGTACTCATTCGGGATTATCAACTGGAATACCACAGAGGTAGAAGATTTGCAAAGAAGAATCAGAGTTTTGATGGCAAAAAATAGAATGCAGCACCCAAAGTCGGCAGTTGAGAGACTTATAATAACAAGGAACCAAGGAGGAAGAGGAATATTGAACTTACAGTGGCTGCGCCTCAAGCAAATCTCAAATATCAGAAAATATTTTCTGAAGAAAACACATACGTCAGCACTACATAGAGCAATAGTGGAAACTGATAACGGTATGACGACGGTGCGGTTGAAGGAACAGGAACAGAGAACAGAGGAACAACAAAAGAAAGAAGCCTACAATATGGAATTGATTGAGCAGTGGAAGAAAAAAGTACTACATGGACGTTATCCTGCTGAGCTGGAGGACCAAGAAGTTGACAGAAGAGCATCACTCCTATGGCTAACGGATGGTTTTTTGTTCCCAGAAACTGAGGGGTTCATGGTGGCAATACAAGATGGTGTAATCAAAACGAGGAATTACTTGAAATATATAATAAAAGATGGTGCAGCACAGGAAGATAAATGCCGAATGTGTGGGAAGCCAGGAGAGACCATACAACATGTAATCAGCGCGTGTGAACAGTTAGTAGCGCAGGAGCACAAGGCGAGACACGATAGTGTCGCGAAAGTGGTCCATATGGCGATAGTCAAACAGTGGAAGTTGCAGGTCGAAATAGGACCGTACTGGGAATACGAGCCAACAAAAGTGATTGAGAATGATGAAGTCCTAGTAATGTGGGACAGAACAATACATACAAATAAGACCGTTGCGCATAACAGACCAGATATAATATTGAAACATAAAAAGAAGAAAAGTACGTATTTAATAGATGTGGCAGTACCAGGTACTCACAATATGAAGAGCACCATTCGGCATAAGATTGAGAAATATAAGGATTTAGAAGGAGAAATTCAGAAATTATGGCGGACAAAGACGAAAGTGCTGCCGATAGTGGTAACAGCTACCGGGATCATACCAAAAACCACAGTACAAAATATGTTGGAGCTTGGATTTGCCAGAACGGAAATTCGAGCAATGCAGAAAGCGGTCATACTGCATATGACCAGCATAGTTAGAAGGGTCTGCGGCGAATAAAAGTACACGCTGTCTATAGACTTGCTATATTTATTATGGCCTCTATAGACAAGTATACCGGCTGAGGCTGTGACAACACACATAATAAATAATAAATAATAATAATAATAATAGCCTATCTTACGCCAATATGGCCAAAGGCCTCGCAACCAACGTTATTACGTTATTATGGTGCGGTTTTACAGGTCTACACTTCCCACGGTGACCAAGTCCGGCTTGGGAAGGTGACGAAATCGAGCGCTATTATTACTACAAAATTCGTTTCACATTTATTTTCCGTGCACGTGTATGCTTGAGATAGGGGATGTTGGTTTAGCCGGTTAACCGCGTCTTCACGACGCTGAACCAGTTTCACAACTTTCCCGTCTCGCGCATAAGCCCGTTCGAACGTTTAGATAATGCCGGTAATCTTCACTCCCAGATTAAGCGACTCGTTGTTGATACGGGTTGATCAGCTCAGTGACGTTAACAGATAACACGATGGTAGAAGTGAATGTTTGTGAATTGACCTGTGACTGTTAACGTTTACTTGTAGCTGGGATCGAACCGCGGACCTCAGTGGCGTAGTGGTAAGATCACGGCCTCGTACAAGTTATCATACTACCAGAAAAATCAGAAAGTGGAAGAACTCACCAAAGAACGGTCATCACTGAAAGCCAATCTCCATGAGTTGAATCAATGCCTCATTGGTTTGATTGGCGAAGTCAAGAAAAGGGATGCAATTATCCAGAAGCTCAAAAAGGAAATCAGCTCTCTCAAGTTGATCCCATCAAGACCTCAACAGGAAAATTCCTTTCAGACCTCCCCAGGCCTAAAGACGAGTACCGTTACCAATCCACCTACTCAGAGGACCCACAAACGTGGTCATCCTACTCAAGTTAATTGTCCAGATCGTCCAATTCCTGTTGAAGCCAACTGTAGAGACCACCAGAAAACCGACGTTAACGCAAGAGAAGAGCAAATAAGAATTTTGTTCTTATCATTCCTTCCATCCGACAGGATGCTATTGATATATTGTCTACCATTGGGGTAAAAAGGCACACAAGATTTCCAAGTGGCGCGATTCTTGTTCAGTTCAAGGACAAATATGCCGTTGACAAATTCAAGGAGACAGCAGGTTCATTTAATCTTTCTGTTAAACCCAAGAAAATACTATTACTATAGGATGTGAAAATCCACAATATCCCCTTGTCAATTGGAATTGAAACAGTAATCAACACTGTTTTCAAGCACTTTCAAATTGAACCTATCTCATATTTGAAGTTGGAGTGCAAACAGAAATCTCATCAGTGGTTCTGCGCATTAAAAGTCTCTCTTGAACTTTACAAGAGAATGTCGCTGGTCCGGATGTTGTTCATTGGTTGGAACACCTGCACCATCGACACCAAGATTCATATTCCAAGATGTGCCAAATGCCACCTCTTTGGTCACAAGATTAAGCACTGTACGCGGGATGACGCCCCAAGCAGTGTCAATGAGGGTCATGATTGTTATGATTGTACGAAATATAACAATGATATCAAATTTAAGAATATGGCACAAAGAGCCCAGCATCGCACACGGGCTAGACGACATTGAAATTCTGATGGCTTCATAACCTAGTGATTGACCTTGACCGACTTCAATTTTCAAGTTCCTTCTTCACAGTAGGACATAAGATAGACTGAAAAGAGGAGAGATGGCTTAACGCACTATTTAATTTGCAGGGATAATTACTTCTATATTGAGCTGCACAAAATCTTTTGTTCATCAATTAGATACATTGAAGCTGGAAAAGAATACAAAATTGGACATCTAATGACAAATGCTCCTCATCAATCCTTTCCTCTGTCAACCAATAATGGACCTCTGCGTTGCCAATGGGATCAGCAGGTTTCACATATTGTGGTGTCTAATTACAAATTTTGTCCATTCAAGGAGTCATTAAATTCGGCTACTATACGACGTTGACTTTCATCTTGAAAATGCAATCCGGGTATTTAAGTAGCTGGGATGGAAAGTTGAAGGGATAGGGGGATCTTTTAGAAGATGTAGCTCTTGTATATGACGGCATGCACATAAGAAAAGGACGAACTATCCATAACAAAGGATGCCATCATTGAAAATTCAACGGTACGTCATCAAATGCGAATATGTGCATCCAAAATTTGGAACAAGAATGTGGACGCCTGGATATTCCTGTTGGACGTTGCTGCGAAGTCCCGCAATTATTTTTAGATGGTATTGCCGCCAAATGGTATCAAAATATATGGACGCTGAAGGGAGTCACGACGTGGACAATGTGGCGCCAATCATTCATCGACTTTTTTGGTACCAAGGGCTGGTCGGAATCCACTCACGCGTACAATTACAAATACATAAACGGTACGTTTAGTAATTAAGAAACTTAATTTACTCGCGAATTGTGACCCCGATTTGAGTGAAAAATCTAAAATAATGATAGTTGTAGCTACTTTTCCAAAAGGGGCAAGATAGTCACAGTGAGCGACTTGATAAAGAAGATTAATCAATTAGATCGACCCCAGACTAATAGAACCTCTAATAATAAAAATAATAACGATCAAAAATCCTCTAAAAATATAATAGGGATAATAATGATAGTAAATCTGAACGCCCTCGCAACCCAAACCACAAACCATGCTCATATTGCGAAAAAATAGGCAAACCGGGTCATTCCATGTTTCAATCATGATGATGAGATGAGTATTTCTCGAAACCGGTAGATCTTAACTTCAATTATTCCAAATTATTTCTAAATTACGGAAAAAATTTCTGTTCATTTCGTGTTTTATTTGTGTTTTATTTCATTCAACTTTTTAATTTCTTTTCGGACGCTTATTTCAATTTTCTGACGTTATTTCAATATTTATAAAAAAAATTTTACTTTCATTATTTAGATTTGAACTTTTTTGAGAATTTTTAGACTTTGGAGTGAAAGAAAAATTTGTTACGTTCTTAATCAACCCAAAACCAAAGTCGATTGTGAGTCGATATCAATCTATAATGCCGGGAGTTTACTCGATTTCAAAATCGACGATGAGTCGGTGGTAAAGAGGAGCATTCTAAGTCATCAGCTTGTGTCAATTGGTAGTCAACATTGAACAGTACTTCAACGTGGATTCAAATAAGTCATCTTTATTGGTTGAAATTCGGGAGTTCTTATCGAGTTGTGTCAGAAAAAACACGTATGTGCAGTGCGTTCAAAAAACTGTGTATTGTGAAGAAATCGTATACAATAATATCAGAGATACTTGTTTGTATATCGTGTGAGGTGTCGAAGCAGGTCCTTTCGTGCACAAACCGTACTCGTGCTGATCACAGACTATTAAAACAAGCTTACTGCGATCGAACCAAGCTTCATACCTCGCAAAATGGACGAAGAATTTTTTTAAAAATTTGACGAAATGTTTGCAAAAGTAGCCCAAATGGAAAAGAAAATGGATTCGATGTTGAATATAAACAAAAGAGTCACTAAAGTAGAAGAAAGTAACGTCGAGGTAAGAACGGAAGTCGAAGAATTGAAGCAGGAAAACGAAGAATTATTCCTTCGATTGACTGAAATAGAACAATACAGTCGAAAAAGAAACGTAATTATTAGCGGAATTCCATTCAAGCAGGAGGAACGAACCAAGGAAGTAGTTAAGAAATTTGCAGCGGAAATAAACGTCGAGGTTCAAGACCACGAAATAAATGCGATCCACCAATTGCCAGCAAAAAACAATCATCCGCCAATCATCCTCTGCCTCAACAATATCGAGAAGAAAGAAGAAATGATTAACTGGTCGAAAAAGAATAACAGGAGTCGAAACCCAAAGAAAGAAAAAATATATGTTAACGAACATCTTACAAATTATAATGCAAGAATAATAAAAGAAGCAAAGCAGCGTACAGACATTAAATACGCTTGGGTAAAAAGCGGACGCATCCTAATCAGAAGAAGCGATGATTCAAGAGTGGAAGAAATCAGAAATATAATACAACTGGAGGAACTAAACTACGAAATCGAGATCGAAGAAGCGAACCAAGTCGAAGAACTGGAAAACAAAAACGAATCAAACGAAGGACTGGTCCAAAAATTCCAACCAACTTCAACCCAGAAACAATCATCGCTCGATCACTTTGTAACAACGGCATCAAACCCGAAGACGAATAACCGACCGCAAGGAAAGCAAGTGATGAATCGAACACTTCGACCTCGAGATGGAAGGAAGAAATAAAGTAACAACTCGGTCCAAAAAGAGCTCCCTCACCCAGAAAGCAAGGTAAGCGAGGGTGAGTATACCGTAATTCCTGCAGCGAATCCCATAATTAGAAACGACCAAAAAAGTAGGTCAAAAATTCATAGTAATCATGTACATAAATTCGATCATAAAACAAAACCAAATCACAAAATTAAACCTACCCTAAAAAATTCAGAAAATAAAACCTCAATTCTTTCACATTCGCGCCTAGTAACGAACTTTAAACATGTAAAAACGGGGGCAAAAGAGAATAAAACAAGAACAAAAAACAAAGCAACTTCAAATAATAGAATAAATATAGGCGCACTAAACGTTAGAACACTGAAAAAACCCGAGACTCTAGTTGAACTAGAAGAAGCCTTTATGAAAGCTAATATTAGTATCTTAGGCTTGGCCGAAATTAGGAGGCCAGGTGAGACAATGATTAAAACACAGAGAGGAAATTTACTATACTATAAAGGAAACAACATAGGGCAAAAGGGGGTTGGATTCATAATAAAACGCGAGTATATCGACAAAATAATTGAGGTCAAAGGGATAAATGATAGAATAGCGATCTTAAAAATCAAAATAAACGAACTCCAAATAACTTGTGTACAAGTCTACGCCCCTATATCCGCAGCAGATGAAGAAGAGATAGAAGAATTTTATAATAATTTGAGACCCGTAATTGAGGAATTAAAAGTAAAAGGAAATAAAACGATAATAATGGGAGATTTGAACAGTCAAATCGGAGACAGAGAGCCAGGAGAAAAGAGTACAGTTGGCATATACGGATATGGAAGGAGGAATGAAAGGGGATGGCGATTGGTCAGATTCTGCCAGGAACTCGACCTCAAAATAATAAATGGTTTTTTTAAAAAGAGAAAGGGAAAGAGGTGGACATGGCAGGCGCCAAACCAAGAATATAAAACACTTATAGATTATATAATTACCACAAAAACAGAATCAAACATAACGAATTTCGAAGTAATAGGTATGAATAAATTTAACTTTTACACCGATCATAGGCTAATAATGATTACTTTGCTACTAAAAAACCCCGTGAGAAAATGGAAGAGAAAGGAAACGAACGAAAATATAGATATGATAGCATACAAAGACGAAATAGAAAGAGAAACAGAAAAAAGAAGGGTAGAGGAAAACATAGATGTAATGTATGATCGATGTATAAGTATAATTAAAAGTGCGATACAGAACTCAAAAACAAACACAGAAATAACAAACGAATCCGAAAACAAAGCAGATACGAGCATCAAAAATCTACATAAAAAAAGAGCCACGCTCCTGAAAACCAAAAACCGATCTACAAAAGAAAAAATAGAGCTAAACGAGATATCAAAATTAATAAGAAGAAAAATAAGACACAGAGAGGAAAGCGAAAGGGAAAAAATAATATAGGAAACAATAGAAGGCAATAAAAACATAAAAACAATGAAAAAAACACTCACGCAGTCGCGTGAGTAGTACACGACTTTTCTTCCCACAATGCAAGAAACATTGAGAGAGTCACTCCCTCTCTTTAAATTAAATACCAATGACCTGTCAATCATGTCAAACATTTGTAGAATAAACAATAAAACTCAGTTTATAAATTCTATCACTACGATGTCACATCAACAGATAACAGAGTAAAAATACCTATAATCCAATAAGGAAACCTGAATTTTGCTATAATTTAGGCTAAGAGTCATCTAAAACCTACAAAACGTCTCCAGAAAAACCACTCCCCCTCCCCCTGTCCAAACTGCTACGAGGCTATAACAGTTGTTTCTAATAAAAAAGAGCTCTACAATCATTTTTTCCCATACCTTATTCTTGGCATATTATTAGTCTAGTATACTGTATATTAGGATGAGTGGTTCAATTCTTTATCACTTCCGATTTCTGGCATCTCTTAAAGCTATCTCGAGCTGCTATTCCTCTCGTGCACTCATAAATTGCCTTCACGCTATCATATCACCATTTTCTATGCACACTCCACCCCAAAATTCTTCATCTGGGAATCCAGCTACAACGAGATCCCGAAAAACTAAAAAAATCGATGTCGAAACGAAAGAAGCAACCAATCACCCAATAGTCAACCCCTCATTCCTTCCCTCACGCTTCAACCATTCCAAACGTATTAACAAAATACCTCACTTTTCTAGCTAGAAAATTCGGTAAAAATATATAGCACCCAAGCCCGGTTTACTCGTTAGTCTAATCTCAAATCTCACTCAAAAAAGCCAGTCGAAATTGAAAATAATCTTTCCATCTCTTTTGACACCTCAAATCAACTATGAACCACTATTAATTATGTACCCATACATGAAAAAATGACAAATAAATCAATTATTAATTAAGAGTGAAATCACCCAGGTATAGTCTCGCATCAGCACACTTGATGAAGATTAAAAAATTGTACTTAATCATTCAAACTCAAGGTTTTCACTAAAATCAGTCGAATAACAAATTAAGAAAAATAAAACGTGAACCCACATTTTGGTCCTCATCCCAACGAAATTCAAGGCAAGAGGAGGTCATTTTAGCTCGGCTGCGAACAGGCCACACTCGTCTTACTCATATTTATCTTCTCACTAATCTCGCTCCTCCATCATGCCCTCACTGTCTCCAAGAAAATTTATCAGTTGATCATTTTTTCTCATGCCCCGTCCTGCAACCCACTCGAACCTCCCTAAATATATCTTCCAATATCAATGCAGCACTAAACAACAACTCCGAAACCATCGACTCAACCCTAACTTATTTACGTACCACTCAATTCTACAACTTCATATAATTCACCAACAAATTCCGTTCGATCGCCACTCAATTCCACCAATACGTACCTAATTTAACCTAATTCAAGTAATGTTCTAAAATAAGATTGTAACGCCGAGCAAATAACCCTCGTGCAGTTTATAATGCTCGTAAAATAATAATAATAATAATAATAATAAAAAAAAAAAAAAAACTATCGAGTATGACTAATAATAATGAAAAATAGCTAGAAAAATGAACAACTCGCCATTGCCACTATCCGTTCAAAAATAAATTTAACAAAACAAATAAAATTTGACAAAACAAAATTCAACGCTCTAGGGACTGTGGGAAGCGAGATACAAGTGTACTAAATTTGAACGAAAAGGTTTCATCAGAAATAAAATCCAATGAACCCTTGGTAAAGAACGAACGAAGAATGAACCTGTCGAATGATGAAAGGTTCTTCACAATACACGTACTGATAACGAAAGTGGTAAACGTATAGGAAAATCCGCTTCTCCTAACGTAAGCAGCTACTCGCAGCTATTCGTAAGAAGCTACTCGTAATAGTGAAAAATTTTCAACAAAAGTAAAAATTTCTCGAGAACTACTCATCCGATCCTCAAAAAAAATGCAGGTGCACATCTTCAAATATACAAAAAAATCCATCGGGTAGTTTCGGAGGAGTTCCGCGGACAAAAAGGTACTCGAAATACTGCAAAATTTCTCAACAAATTGAAAATTTCTCGAGAACTACTCATCCGATTTTTGCAGGTGCACATCTTCAGATATACTACTACAATATGGCCAAGTTACAAAAAAATCCATCGGGTAGTTTCGGAGGAGTTCCGCGGACAAAAAAATCTTATATATATATATATAAGGAAACCTGAAATTTTTTTTATGCTAGTTGTGATCTAGGACCCCTAAAACGTCGAGAAAGTTCATTACCCGCTCCCCCTGTTGACCTTGCCACGGGTGTAATACCTCACTTTTCTAGTTAGAAAAGTCGGTAAAAGACTGAGATTAGGAACACATCTGATAACACACTTCATAAACTCGAAAGGAGAAAAAATATGTAACCGGTACGAAATAAACAAACACGTCACTGACTATTACAAGAAACTATACGATAGCAACGAAACGAAAGAAAAAGAATCAAGTACTCGCAAGGACGAAACTGTAACATCAATTCCACCCATCCTAGAAAATGAAATCGAGTTAGCAATTCAACAATTAAAATCAAACAAAACTCCAGGACACGATAAAATAAAAAACGAACACGTTAAATGGGGTGGGAAGGGGTTAGTAAAATATTTAAGGAATCTTTTCAACAAAATTCTAGAAACAAAAGAAATTCCAGCAGACTGGAGTCGTGCCGATATAATAATACTATTCAAAAAAGGTGATCGCCACAAAATAGAAAATTATCGACCAATCACGCTAAAAACAACAATCTCAAAAATCTTCTCAAAACTCTTAGAAAAAAGAATCCAACCCATACTAAATAGCCAGCAACCGAGAGAACAGGCGGGCTTCAGAAAAACCTTCTCAACTGTCGACCATCTACATGTAATAAACCAATTAATAGAAAAGTGCGAGGAATATAAGATAGATTTAAATATTGCATTAATAGACTATAACAAAGCTTTTGACTCAATAAATCACAATTTTTTACTAACATCACTTAGGAACCAGGGAGTGCCGGAAAGTTATGTACAGATAATAAAGAATCTATATGCAGAAAACAAGGCAAGGATAATAACAGATGTGGAGGGAGAATATTTTGAAGTAAAAAAAGGGGTAAGGCAGGGAGACCCATTATCCTCAGTACTATTCAACTGCGTATTAGAAGAAATTTTTAAGAAACTAAACTGGGAGGATAAGGGAATAAACGTAAACGGGGAAAGGTTGTCCAATCTAAGGTTTGCCGATGATGTCATCCTGATCTCTGAATCAAAATCCGAACTCGAAAAAATGATCAAAGAACTCAAAGAAAAAGGGGAGGAGTCAGGATTGACAATGAATATTAAAAAATCAAAAATCCTAGCAAGGGAAGAGCAAGACCGAACGAATGAAATCAACACGATAAATGAGCCTAACAGGGATATTATAGCAACAGAAGAACAGGCAACCTATCTAGGACAACAAATAGCTTTCAAAAAAAGAACAGAGAAAGAGATTAATGTACGCATAACTAAGGCATGGAACAAATACTGGTCGCTAAAAGAAATTTTCAAAGGCCCATTTAAAAACGAACAAAAAAGCGAAATATTTAACATGTGTATAGTCCCCACCTTAACATATGGAAGTCAAACATGGACCCTCACATCAAAAATTATCAACAAATTACAGGTAGCGCAAAATTCAATGGAACGATCAATGTTAAACGTTAAGAAAAAAGACCATGTGAAAATACATACTCTAAAACAAAACCTAAAATATAATACAAACGTAATACGATACATTAGAAGACAAAAATGGAGGTGGGCAGGGCACATAGCAAGATTGAAGGACGAAAGATGGACGTATAAAATAACTTTTTGGTTCCTCACGCATCGAAAAAGAAACAGAGGTCGACAGTTGGCAAGGTGGAAAGTCGACCTGGAGACTTTTCTAGGGGCAAAAAACTTCGGGAGGGTAGCAACAGAAAGGGATGAATAGAATAGGCTGCAGGAAACTTTTGCTCTTTTTGGGCCAAGGTTATGGAATAAATAATATTAATACGAGTACATAATATAAACACAGATAGCCTCAATAAAAGTTATTATTATTATTATTATTATTATTATAGGTTGAAATTCAACATCAAGTCGACACAAAAGTTCAAGTCAACATGGTTCATTGGGTAGGTAGTTTATGATGACTTTATAACACTCTGGATATGAGTAAATATAGCTTACACGCGTTATTATTCAAATCATCTCAAAATGGAGACCATAAGTTGACCCAAGACTTCAATAAGCGAGGGAAAACTTCTTCATGAACTTCCAATAAGTCATAAATCTTGGGTGGAATATCTTTTTGATGCATTTCGACCACAAATTACTGAAAGAGTTATGTGAGGATTGACAGGTTACAAAAAAGATTCTACAACAAAATCGAGGAATTATTGATTCTAGAAGCAGGCATAGAAAAATCCGTTGTCATTATAGGCTCATGGAGAAAAGATCATAGAGATACATATCATCAAATGTCAGAGAAAACTACAAATTACTGAGCAGAGAGCTGGAGAAAAGTATCAAGTTTGTGAGAACAGTATTTGATTTCACGAACAGTGGGTTTGAACCAAACAGAGATCATGAAATCAAGTCTCAACTTTGACTTTGAAAAGAATTCCTTAGAGACAAGAAAAAATATCCAGGGAGAAGCTCTGAGACTAGAAGAAAACTCTGTTTTTTTAGTTAGATATAAAACGGTGGTAACAGAGAGTTGCAAGCTATACTGCAGACGCATAATTGGTCAGGCAGACGGCTCTAAGTCTTCCAATCTCCACATTCAACCATGCTACTCATTAATTGAAAATCGAAAATCAAGACGTCCAGATATCAACTTTTAGTGCACATATACGAGCATAAAATTAGGAATATGCAGGTACCTCGTCAAAGGCAAAGGCAACGTACGGTACCATACACGAAAAGCATTAATGTTTGAAAAATGATACACGCTTCGCAAGTGGAAAATAATAATCATCGCGACAAAAATGCCGCAATTAAATTTATAGACCGAAGGGTCATCTGCAGCTCCAAAATTACCACTGCGCGTTCATTTCGATATTTATTTTACCACCGGCATAACAATCGCCTCGGTTGATCCGCGATTCTCCCTGCAACCGAACAGGCCGAATATTTAAGCGTTATTTCAATATAAATAATTTATAACAGTGTGCGGATTACCGGTATTTTGCCTGCTGTTTTTGTAAGAGAAATTCATTAATTTGAAAGGTCGAACAAATCATGGGGCAACGCTGATGTCGATTTTTCTTTCCTTTTTCTCTTTTTTTTTTTTTTGAAAAATCAGGAAATTGAAACATACCATGTATCTACTTTTTTCCCTTCTTCTTGACATTTACCTTAGGTTCTAATTCTATTCCTAGGTCTCTTTCGCTCGCTTAATATCGATGCCTTCTTAAAGTCAACAACACAAAATCAAAATGTTCACAATATAAAAGATGATGAGTTTAATAACGAAAATGGACGATATTTATGACAGATGAAATACGATTGTTTCCTGCAAGCGTCCTTTGACTTGATTAACTGACAATAATATGACGTGGAATTGTTGTTATAATCGTAAATTCTGAAAGAGATAAAAGCATTATTGACTCGAACGAATTATATTTCGTTACGTGAGATTCCAATTTACGACGCCGATGACGAACTGATAGTACATTTTTTCATTCAAAAATCAAAATTATTTTCAGCGGAAGAGAGGATAATTCAGAGGAGAGGGGCTACTCGCTGGTAATTTCACCACCTAGAAAGTGTCGCGGAGACGAAGAAAGACATATTCTTGAAAAATCTGAGAAAAATTTCCTATGCACGTCCTGTCCATCGGGTATGATTTTCAACGTTCTCTTCTAGATACATATTTACTCATGTCGGCGATAGCGACGAGAGATTTGGGAAAATCCCATAGTAGTGCGTACAGCGATAGGACAAATCTGGTCTATCACAATATTAATATCCTGAAATACGATTAATTCATACGGTTACTCCCTTTACTTTTATCTAGTTTCTAAGTCTATTTGATTCCTGTATCCTGCTTGTGCCGGTTCTAAACTTGAGTACACCAGATGATGTTCGACGCCGTCGTACAAAACCGGTTGAGTTGAATTTTTCGCGCTCCAAAATTTATTGTGTTACTTTTTCGTGACCCACATTCAAATTTCATATTTTTTATAATTTTTAATCTTTTACTCCCAATTATTCAACGTTCATTTTCCTTCTCTTGATTTTATTTGTGTTCGACGGGAATAAATTTATAACCTGTTACATGAGTGTTTCCTGCCACCCTCATCATCTGTGTACTATTCTGTTCATGTTGAGAATACAAATCTACGTCACTGAATATTAAGGTATTCTCAAGTGTTAAGCACCAATGTTTACTGTCCATCTGAGTTTGTATTCCTAAAATGAACAGACTACAGTATGTTTGTCATTCATGAGGATGAATTTTCTATATCGAGTTCGAGAAGCAACAGATTGTCGCGTACTGCGTGACACTTCTAGTTCATAAAATTCACAGTTAAACTATATATTAAAAACAAGGAAATCATAATGACACATAAAACATAATGTAACTCCCTTCTCAATTTTGGATAACGTACATAAGCGCGAGTTGCAAAATCCTAATTCATTTTCCTTGTAAAAGTTAATTATGTGCTGGAAGCGTTTCTCTAGAATAAAATAAATACGTATATTTCGTTTTTAACGAGAGTACATACATTCGCTTTTTCCGTTGGTACCGCCGAATTCCTCCTAGGTAAAAGATGAAAGGCACATCGCGCGTCGTTAACCGCGGAACTTCGCTCGGAAAGGTAAACTCGAAGCTTGCGCTCCTCATCACCAATCGACAATGATTCGCGGCCCAGCTTAGCAAATACCTCAAACGTATATTTCGAAATTGAATGCTCGCGTACACGCTGAGTATCATCGACTTCGGGCGATACTTTTCGTGTTCAAACACGATTTCTTAAACACCGCGACAAACTTGTGAATTATGCCTAGCTGGTACCTAACGATACAGGACGCAGAAGAGCATCAGACAAGATGAGACACGCGAAAAAAGGCAGAGCGAGAAAGGGTGCCGCTTTGGAGTACCAAGGAGTAATTAATGCGATTCAACATTCTTTCGAATAGGCTCGCGTCTCTCACTACAAACTTCATTCTTTGTATAATACGCATTAATTATGTTCTTCGAATCTGGCGTTTGTCTTAATTACAATATTACTGCTACGGTGCTATACGAAGAAAAGTATATAGACGGTGAGATTCAGGAAGAGGACGATGATATCGGATGAACAGGACGAGCGAAGAGGAGGATATGAAAGAAAAAAGTTTGTTTTAGTCATAAAAGTTTTAGTAAAAGTTTTTCAATTTAATTCACGGTATTGCTCTCGATATAGCATTCCACTAAACTTTGCTCTGATCAACTTTGTTCCTCGTTTTCGGGCGTAGATGGAGGTGGAGAGGAATCTAAATGAGTGAGAGGTTAGTATATATAGCGTTGTTGGTGAGTTTTTCCTGTTTTCTTTTTCAATTCCATCAAAATTATTTAATCGCTCGATTTCTTTTTCGGATTTTACCTTTTTTCCTCGCGCGGTATTCTCGTCTCTGTAAAGTACACTTGTTTTTACGTTTACTTTTAACGGTATTTCAAGAGAGAAATCAGTTCGCCCATCTTTTAACAAGATATTATTGACTCGCTCTTAATGTGAGTACATATTGTTCGCATAAGACCGTGCGCTATATGTATGACAACTCGGCGAATTCGTAGATCGTTCGGTTTTCGAATTATTTTGCCGATTCGGAATCGCCCACCATTATACAAGACGTCGTGCAGTCTAAGATAGTCGTACCGCCTATCTGTATAATCTACATTTTAATCATTCAATTCTTCTAGATAAGAGTTCAAGATCAACACTCACTTGTAAGGCGGAAAACTTTCCCAACTCAATCAAGTTGATCCTATTTTCTGAAAGGATACTCCGAGGAGTGAATTCAAGTTACAAATACCGCAGAAATTAAAATTACACAGCGAGCGCTTCTCGTTCAAAAACCATCATCAGATACGACGGCGTTCTACTGGTCCTCAAAATATCCTTAGTGAGTTTCTTGCGCATCTAAATGGGCAAATATTCTTCCATAAATTTTATTTCGGAAGTCGGTGGTCCCTCGATATGATCTTGAATTCCATAACTCTAGGATCAGTAGGAATGATACTTCGACCGATAGCGGATCCAGTTTGTTTAGAAGATTGAGGTTCAAGAGGAGAGGGGAGGGGAAAGGGCGATGAGTGATAGATAGAGTCTAACAGAACTCACGGAACTGGGTTGAAGACCTGTTTCCATTGAGGAAGTGGTGAAGTTTCTTCTGTTTGATCGTAAGTCAGACGTTTACTTCGAGGTTATTTATTGCAGCAATAATCACTCTGATTTCTGACTCTTGAGTGGCCGATAACATCCTATGTACAGCTGATTTTATGATTGATGACTAATTTGGGGTGCCATAATTTCGCGTTGATGGATGCGCCACTACAGGTTTGTTCCCGGCAGATTTAGAATGAGGTAGTAAGAGAATCATCACGCAGATCATCCTGAGTTAACGAGATTGTGAGGTCTAGATACTTAGGTTGATGTCCGGTTACAGCGGAGTGAAAATGGTGTTATCGTCGAAGGTGTAAACGGTTTTTGAGAATTTCTGTACCTCTCCTAACACAGAATGCGTGGTAGTAGCGGTACCAGAGGAGAACGTCGCCACTTTCGCCCCGAGTTCTGCTAACATCTCAGTACCTAGCGTCTTAATCGGTCCATGAATACTTCTGCCATGAGGAATGATAGTGGTCATCCCATAGGGAGACCTCCTGGGAATTTAAAGGTTTTCTCGTCAAATTTGCTGATGTTGTATTCCACGCATAAGAGAATTAGTCGTTCGAAATTGTGGTAGTGTAATTTGAAAATTCAAAATCATATCGCGGACGAGATCAGGCAACCTCGCGCCGCGAAAATTAAAAATTATAAATAGTACAAACAGTACTTTTTATAATACATGTAGTGAAAGGAACACTTGGGCCTACAATTTAAATTGGTTATCGTTCAAAAAGAATATTTAAAAATTTTTCGAATGGCACCACTGACTTGATTTTCGCCACGGGTAAAACATTTTCGCCACTGGTAAAACATTTTCGCCACGGTTCTGATAACGGCATGTTTCGCTACGAAAAACAAACACGATACACAGCACTTTCGCTTCATGTATTATAAAAAATTGGTTATCGTTCAAAAAGAATGTTTACGAATTTTTCGAATGGCACCACTGACTTGATTTTCGCCGCGGGTAAAACATTTTCGCCACTGGTAAAACATTTTCGCCACGGTTCTGATAACGGCATGTTTCGCTACGAAAAACGAACACAATACGCAGCACTTTCGCTTCATGTATTATAAAAAATGAATTTTGGATGTGGGTCACGAAAAAGTAACACAATAAATTTTGGAGCAAGAAAAATTCAACTCGACCGGTTTTGTACGACGGCGTCGAACATCGTCTGGTGTACTAAAGTTTAGAACCGGTACAGTGAACAACTGAGGAAGTAGGATAGAGGAATCAAATAGACTTAAAAACTAGATAAAAGTAAAGTGAGTAATCGAATGAATTAATCGTATTTCAGGATATAATATCTAATGAAAGGATTGAGAAACACGGCGTTCATAATATCATTTAAGATGTTGAAATTCTCACGCTTTTCTCTCGGACTGAAGACAAATCCCCCCCCCCCCAAAAAAAAAAAAAGTCAGGAGTGGTATTATTGCGTACCTTGTGGTGCTTATCCCAAAGTCTATGTTAGGGAAACTTGAGCCAGCTTCTAAAATCTAGATGTAACCAACATGGCAATGATGAAGATGAACTTGACAAGCACACTGCTCTCGCTTCCCATTCTAGATTATGTACAAGGTATGTCAAAAAAGTTCCCGGACGATTATTTGTATTCGCCAATTGCAACACTGGCAAGGAAACCTAATTGAATCTTGTTTTGTTGTACTATCGACCATCAATATTCAAAATTTCACGTTGATTCATGGCATAAATTGTCATAAATTGATTTTCTGGAGGAATGTCCTCGAGGGTCCGTGTCGATCCCGTCTTGATGCCTTCTGTAGGTCCCAAATACTCCCATCCCATGGCATCTCGTAGTCGGTCAGTTAGGAAGAAGTCCCTACAAGTCAAATCAGGCGAATACAGGGGGTGGTCAAGCACTGGTGTTTGATTTTGGGCCAAAAAACCTTCGATACCAAAGACCGTACCATAGTCACAGACGTCAAACAAGCGGCCCGCAACAGGCCGGAAGAGGTTCATGCACTCTATTGATTGAATTATTTTTTGCGTTCTTGTTAGTGCCATACTAAATTGAATTGACGTGCATCAAAACTCACAATCAGGCAAACTGTCTCTTTTGGACGATGAAGAAAGACTATTTCTCTCTGATTGTTATTATTATATGAATTAACCTACATCAATAAACCTTTGTATCGGTACTACAGGGATGTCCACATAATTTCAACTCACAGAACAACTGAACAGTCACTTGCTCATGTCTTCTTATGAATAAGCATTGTACTGTGTGAATAAGTAAAACAAATTTCAGCTTGTTTCCCAAAATTATGTGACTTTGGCTTCAGACGTTCAGCTTTCAGCCAACTTATCAACTATTCTGCTTGATAATTAATAATAGGCTAGGCAATAGGGAAGTAGGCAATTCAGGAGAAACGTATCTACCAGCATAATTTTTGATGAATATACGTGCTTCAGCATGAGGATCATAAAGAGATGAACGAGGAGTTCCATTTTCACCAGGAGCAAAACTAATACCTTCGTTAAACAACAATACAGTTTCATCATCACAACACTTATCTACGTCATTGCCGATTGTAACGTTCCTGGCGGTTGGCCGACCCAAATTGAAATCGATACTTGATAAGTCAAAGAACAATAATCGAAAAGCTGAACAAAAGGAGATGCAAAGTCAAAATAATAATTTTGTCTAACAACGTGCGGTTGTACGTTCAAACTCCTCCAACTAAGGTGGAGATAAGTTTTTTTCCAATAAACGAACAATCAACTAACAACTTATCGGTAATAGGTACACTAAATTACTTTTGCGTAACCGTTTTTGTACCAAACTCAGACAATAAACTTTGTCTTCACTCTCGCTGCTGTTTGTTCATTGAACGATCGTATTCATTGACCACTATACTGCCTGTGCAATACATTGTTTTTTTGGTTTTTGTTGTTGCATTTTGAAATAATGATGAGTTCCCAAGAGTTCAATATTATGAATGTCAAAACATTGAGAGGTACGTCTCGATGTTACTGCTATCATTCATAAATTTACCGAAGGTCTTGGTATAGCGCATAAATATTATAACGTCCTTGTTGTGGACAAAACAGGTAGGTACAGATAATATTTCACGAATGATTGACGAACGTATGTCATTAAATATGTTTTCGTTTTGTAAACTGTAGGTTCGTTGGTAATACGCTGTTTCTATTCGAACGTTACATTTGATCACAATAGAAGCGAAATAGGAAAATGTTATGGTTGAACTCATGCATCAAAAATCACAATTACATAGTCGAACGCTTTTGTGACTGCCGCTGATACTACTAGCAGCATCTCTCGACGATTTCGGGCGAGTTTCCCCTTCATACTGACTGTTGATAACAGATAGCGCGCACGCATAAACCGGGTTACCAGCATTATGCAACAGGTTACCGACTCTTGCCCCTCCCTGAAACGACTGAACACGTTGTACAACGCTGCACGCTTCTTGTCAGACTTTCCAAACACAGCACATAATATTTGGCATTTCCTTTTCCTGGTTTCACAAGAAATTTGATGACAATTTATTGCTCAACCTCTTTTTTATGCAAAAAAATTGTCCTGAAATCGGCACGGACCCTCATAGATATTCCTGCAGAAAATTAATTTATGACAAACTATGCCATGAATCATTGTAAAATTTTGAATATTTATGGTCGGTAGTACAACAAAACAAGTTTCAATTAGATTTCCTTGCCAGTGTTGCCAATTGGCGCATACAAATAATTGTCCGGGAACTTTTTTGACACACCTCATAATCATCGTTTCATTTTTTATGACATTTCTATCCTGGCCCAGTTTCAGAATGTCTACTGGAAAGAAAAAAAAATAATAATAAAAAAATACGACAGAGTATCTAGAAATTTTAAAACGAATTCTAAAGACTGATAACGCAATCTCAATTTATTTTACTCTATGTTAATTAAAAACTTTTAATTCTGATTAATTTGCTTGTTTATTAGTGTTTCTGTATCTTTATTAGCGGGGAACCCGCTATCCTTTTTGTTGGGAGTACTTCCAGGAAATTTTTCGTCCGTGAGCGCGAGCGCGGTTGATGACGTCACGGAGAGGGGAGGGGGACTTGGAAAAATTTCGACTTGAGAGTTATATATGATAGCAGGGGGACTTGAAAAAAATTTCAACTCTCGAGCTATAAATGATAGGAGGGGGACTTGGAAAAATTTCGACTTTAGAGTTATACATGATAGCAGGGGGACTTGAAAAAAATTTCAACTCTCGAGCTATAAATGATAGGAGGGGGACTTGGAAAAATAATTTCGACTTGCGAGCGTGAGCGAGGTTGATGACGTCACGGAGAGGGGAGGGGGACTTGGAAAAATTTAGACTTTAGAGTTATAAATGATAGCAGGGGGACTTAAAAAAAATTTCAACTCTCGAGCTATAAATGATAGGAGGGGGACTTGGAAAAATTTAGACTTTGAAGTTATATATGATAGCAGGGGGACTTGAAACAATTTCAACTCTCGAGCTATAAATGATAGGAAGGGGACCTGGAACAATTTAGACGGCTCTCGAGCTATTTATGATAGGAGGGGGACTTGAAAAAATTTCGACTTCAGAGTTATACATGATAGCAGGGGGACTTGAAAAAAATTTCAACTCTCGAGCTATCAATGATAGGAGGGGGACTTGGAAAAATTTAGACTTTAGAGTTATATATGATAGCAGGGGGACTTGAAAAAAATTTCAACTCTCGAGCTATAAATGATAGGAAGGGGACTTGGAACAATTTAGACTCTCGAGCTATTTATGATAGGAGGGAAAAATTTCGACCCTTTAGCTATATGATAGGAGGGGGACTTAGAAAGACGACGGCTTCCTTGAAATTGCAGCCCGTTCATGTTGTCACGTCATGATTTTGAGGACTTGAAAAAACTTCAGGCTCTAGGGGACTCGGGACAGCGGGACAGCGGGAAAGGATTCTCATTGCCCACTGACAGAACACCATTTCTCTCTGATTAGATATCCAATCAGAGAGAAATGGTGTTCCTGCGCCAATGGGCAATGAGCATCTTTTTCTCATTGCAGGTCACAATTCTATATCAGTTGTGCGCGATGAAATTACCCTCTCTTAAAGCAACTTCCTTTTTTGAGGGTTAAACTCGCTTTCTGTAAGCCTCGCGTTCTCCTTCCACCAAGACTTTACAAAACAGTTTCAATCGATTTTGTTCATCTCAGAGACCTTAATACCTCTGATCACTTACAGATAAAAATGAAACAAACATGAGACAAGCTGTTTCCCACGGGGCCACGAAGTTTGCGGGTTACCCGCTGCCATTCCTAAATTGTTTGTTCTTTATTTTCATTCATTCAATCGTTTTTGAGATTTTGTGTTACCATCTCTATATACTGTCTCACGTTGTATCGCGACATGTATGGTTCAATATGAGTATGAACAAGTATCACTATAATCGTATCCTTCCACAAGAATGGAGCGGGTTGTTATTATTCAACCGATACATGACCCGTCAATTTACAAAGACATATTTCTGATCCGGAAGCCACTTTTTGGATTGACGCCCCCAAAGACGTAAACTTGAAACAAAAATCGAAAAAAAGGAGTTTCAACTTTCTCAAATGATTGAATCGTAATGGACCTGACTGTCGAAAATTCTGAACTTATTTTTTAAAAGTTTCAACCGTAAACGAGTATATAAAAACGGAATAAATACTTTTCCAACACATGTGCAACAGAACAGTAAATTAGAGTCGTGTGTTTTTCCTTATATGATAGAAGAAAATAGCTTCAATTACTTTGTCTGGTTTAGTTAAGAAAAACCAGGTCAAAGAATCAAAGAATGTTCAAGTTTTTTTATTTCATCAAACGGAAAAAACGGGTGTTTAATATTAGTTTAATGTGCTAAATCAAGGTTATGCACTGTATAAATATTTCTAAAGATTTTTTTTTTACGAGGTGAACTTCTACGATTATTCACGAATCTCGGAAAATTTTTCTTTTTATACATTCAATTCTTCGTTGCCAGGTACTTTCGTTCGTTCGTGTGAAATTTGAACGACTATATTCCATATAAATTGTCAAGGGGAGAATATAATATTTCAAAATGCATGAAAAAAATAATAATATTCTACTTTATGTGTCCTTCTTTATGATCATCATCATTTCCGTCGACTCTGCTGTTCAAATAGAGAATTATCAAGAAACTGAATCACAAATAAGTGAGTTTTCTCAAAATTTCAAATGATAATCTGACTACATAGAATTTTTTGGTAATGAATTTCATTGGTTGCGCTCCATTCAAGGAAATGCAACACTGTTATATTTGTATTAGTAAATTACTCCAATTTTTGTTACACGTCAACTTCCCGGAAAAGGCCAAATTTATCACAACGAGACTACTCCACGTTTAATTATTTATCCATTGTGAAGAATGTTCGAAGGCCCACAACATCTCGAGAAGTCCTGGTCTAGTAAGCTAGATAGCTCTTTTTTTGAAAAACCACTCCACGAAAATAAATCCTCTTCAAATCATTATTCTGAGCTCACTCAATCCGTAGCCAAAAATTCATTTGTCGTTGAGGCTTCATGGAAATCAGGGTAAGAGGGAGAACTTTTCACACCAGATTTCAACTTGGTTCTCGACCGTCGATTCTCGATCGACACACGTCATAATATAAACTTCTTGAAAGTCATGGTGCGTCCATATATTGTTCAAATCTACTTCACGTTTGTGACGACTAATTAAATAATTGGAGACGCGCGAAATCGTACATATTTTCGAAGTTAGGATAACCATTTTATTTGGATTGCGAAAGCAGCGAAATTGGCAAACATTGCCAGGGAAAAGAAATTGTGTCAATGATCTCGATACCGTATAATTTATTAAACTTGAAAATGAAACCTTATTTAGGATATGAAATAATGAGAATTCAGTACTCGTAATTTTTACAAAAGACATTCTCTAACAACCTCGACGTCTATATCAAGGTCGCGACTCATTTGTCACGTCGACGGCTACGATGTTGTTAATGGAATCGTACGGTTCTGAAGGCTTTTTGACAATTTGAGTGGCGACCTGCGGTACTCGACTTCGGATTAAGACACTGAGTTTGTAAAAAAGGAAGAAATATTACGATTTCTTCGTATAAACAACACCGTAACGTGAAGAGAGAGAGAAAAGTTGATAGACAGTTTGAGATAGAAATGGTTAGAACTATGAGTGATCCGAAAGAGAAATAATGTTCAAGTGTAGTGAAAGGGAGAGAGCGTATCGAACCCGCTACTTTCGCGGCGATTGACCAGAGATAGCTAGTTCGAAGCGCTGAACCCGCGGCGAGTAACGAGGAAACGATTTAGAGGCGCGGGCGGGTCAAAGCTGGATTCGCAGTATCCGCGGAGATAACGGAGCAGGGACGACCTACAACCAAGAAGAGTAGACCGAGGAAAGCGTTGTATCCACGGTTTCCACGGTAAGTAGGCCGGGGGGGGGGTTAGTGCGTCGTAGATTCTCGTGTCAAGCAAAGGAGAGAGATACAGATGGCCGGTGAGCCTATGAAGACCCAAATGAGTCGTTTGAGCCGAAAGGATGGGCGGTTCCCACGCGAATAGCCAGAGAAGACGGCAAGGGAAGCTGAAAAGGAAAAGACGAAAGGTTAAGCGAGGATGAGCCTGGAAATTGAGAAGCATTTGGAGCCAGGTACGGCTTCGATTATTTTTTTGATAACTCTGAGGTTTTTTTGGGCTCTTTCGAAGGTGGGAATCGTGGGTAAAAGATGAAATTTCAATCGGAAGTAATTTGCGCACAGCTCGTATCGTAAAGAACAGAGACAAATACGGAATGAGAAAGAACAGTGCGCGAGAAAAAATACTTATTCGAAAATATACGAATAAATTTTAGAAGTCGTAAGTCGACAAAGTCGATTCGTGCGTTCACTCGCAGTGTGCGCCAGTCGCCATTGAATTTACTTCGAATGGACGTCGATCTGAAATCTATTAACAGCCGATTTTTAGTCCTCTGGTAACCTACGTTGGTCGACTTCGTATCAACCTCAAATTGTCGTTGATCTTATGTACAATCACTTCCTTGCAGCATTCTCTTTTTCTGATTACGTGGCTACTCAGAGACAAAAATAATGTGAACTCATCACTACATCACGAGGACTACTGGGAATTGAATTATAGGCTTGACAAATGCACGTCGATTCTCAGTCGGTATTAAAATTTATCACCAGAAGTCTATACTCATTTGGATCACGATCTTGAAACCCTACCAGATCATGTACTTGAAATCGAAACAATATCGACCTCGATTTAGGTAGCAGTGATCGTCTTCTTGGTAGATTTGTATGTTTGGTTGGCTAGGGGAGTTAATGAAATCGGTAGAACAGTCTTGGCCCTCCTCTCTCCTTTCGCCTCTTTGCAACGAGTCTGAACCTCTTTAGAGAACGTGCACAGTCGGGCTGTCTGACATCTTTGCTCTACATGAAATGAAGGGACAATTAGCTTTTGCCATCTCTTCAGTTCAATTTTATTACTCGGACGTTTCGTTGTTCCTTCATTTTATGTAGTGTAGCTTCAACGATTAAATTTTGTATTTCTCTGCTCTGCGATGAATTGATATGGAAAACCTTTGAGGTTTGGTAAGCAGAAAGTACGATGTGAGAATTCTGATGTACATTTCCAACTTATCTTCAAACTTCAAAGTTTTCTTTTGGGCCATAAAATTTGGGCACATCTGCACATGTGTTTTATGCATTATTTCAGGTCTTGTACATACAATAAACATTCAGTTATGTCATCCAAGTACTTTTTTTCGAGCTCTTTTCTCCTTTACAAAAAATCAAATTTTCTCGACTTAATTCCAAATTTTCCGGAATTCTTCACACGAATAAAGAGATGTTCTATTTTAAACATTAAATATCTCTATACTGCAGCAAAGAAGAATTCAAAGCCTATCAGTGAAGAACTTGAATTAGGAAATGTTATACAAGGATCGAAACCATCACTTAAATTGAAAAAAGAATTAGAGAACACAAGACTTAGTTTGGACGAATATCTCGTCGCAGCTGCAAAACGAAGATCCAACAAAGTTGTCATGGTAAAGAACATACATCTGTTTTTAAGCGATTTAGGAACTCTCTCCCACAAGAAAAAAAAAAAAAAAAAAAAAAGAAAAAAATATTATAAGGGCAGATGATAACGGTGAGTCAGAATTTGGGATATCGCGACAGCTGTACTGTTGGGGAAGAAAATAGAACCTTGCTGACATTTTTTAATTAGCCGAATTATTTTTCACGCAAAGTTCTGTCCACTGGCAAATACTTTTTTTTTTAACAGCTTTAATAACGCTCCACCATCGCGTTAACAGCTTTAATAACGCTCCACCATCGCGACTGATTCGATCATACAAGATCCTCACACTGCCTAATAAGATACGTGAAATTTCAGATGGACGTCATAAATCATCAAAATTTGACGACGGAGGATTTTCTAGAAAAAAGTCACAGCCTGGCCGCTGAGCTGCAAGAATTAGGAGCAAAGAAAGATACAGTGATCGGAATTATGGCTGACAATCGCATCGAATATCCAGTTGTAATACTTGCCATTCTCTTAACCGGTGCCACATTCACTGGTTTCGATCCCAATTATTCCGTCGGTGAGAACTTGATATTTCGTTCCGTAATACAATATTAATTTTCAATTTTGAATTTCAAGTTCTGGTAAAATCAGTTCTCTGCGCAAGCAGTCAACATTTACCCGAGACAAACGTGGATAACGTGGGGAAGGGGCGGTCTCAAAATTTTGCGAATCCGCTCCACGATACCCTGAGAAACGCGGAGAAAATCTTCAACTAACTAGATATGCAATACTTCATACACCAATTAGCTTAGTCCCTTCAATGAGCCAGATATGCAACGCTTCAAACACCATAAGACTCAGAATGGCCCACTAAGGTACCCCATAAAAACACACGGGTTCTTTAACGGAGTTAAACAAGGAGTGGCAAGGAACCTGTTTTATGGGGCAAATGGGATCTGAAAAATGTTGACGTACCAGATCTCTGACTTTGTCAGATTGTGACGTCATAGGCTGGACTTTGCAGCTAGATATGTGACCTGCGATGAGAAAAGGATGCTCATCACCCAGTGGCAGGACATCCAATCAGAGAGAAATGGTGTTCCTGTCAGTGGGAAATGAGTATCCTTTTCTCATCGCAAGTCACATATATGCTTTTGTACTCTGTCTCGTGACATCATCGTTAGCGTTTCCTATTTTTTATGGAAAAATATTTGCCGGATACTCGCTTCAGAAAATACGTTTATCCGTGACGCCATCACCCTTGAGACATGATAGGGACTTGGGAAAATTCCGACCTCCAAGTTATATTTGATATGACTTTAGGGCTGCCGGACCTCCAAGCTATATATGATAGAAGGGGCATTTAGAGTACCTTAGAAGGGCGTTCTGAGTCTTATGTTGTTTGAAACGTTGCACATCTGACTCATTGAAGGGGCTACTTTTCAGGCTATGTACACCGACCACCGAGCTATATGTATATATGATAGGAGGAGGACTTGGACAATTTTTGAGTCTCGACCTTTGCCGGTCGGCCGGACGGAGGACGTTTTTTTCGAGAAAGCCCCTGATAAAACAGGTTCCCTGCCTTCCCTCGTGTGACTCCGTCGAAAACCCGTGATTTTTTAGCGGAGGGTTTTATGCAGCGTGAAAACTTTCAATTACAATTACGGATATTCTTACATAGCTCTAGCAGCACACAATAATTAAAAACAGCGAATTCGAAAAATAAATCATATTGACATTCTCTCCAGTTTCACACATGAACAAATTTCAAAGTTTTGGAATGAACATGAACTATAGAAGGTATTCCTGGAGGTATATTCGACGCTGAGTACCGCGCCATTTACCGTTTTCCAACATTACCTCTCATTATTGTGCAATTTTTATCTTTGGTCACCGCGGATTGTTGCGACGCTCAACGTATCTTATCGAGCTACAAAATTTCAACGCGCGAGAAGGTACACTTGCGTGTCGCGATGTAGGGCGGGAATCGAACATAAGTATTGTTCAATAATGAGAAGTAATATCGAAAAACAGTAAATGGTATGGTGCTCAGCTTCCAAAAGTTTAAAATTTGTTCATGTGTGTTTTCAACGAGTCCAACAACGAACTGATATCAAAATTATTAAATAAATTATCATTGGACGATAGCAAGAAGCGCTTCTGCAGGTCTACAGTTCAAGGAATCTGCATAATATTCAGCCATATTATGTGTAATATCCCTCAAACTCTTTTTAGTCAGATATACTTTAATTTGATAACGTGCCTGCATATTTCAGAGGACTTCCAACCAATCGTCGACATTACAAAGCCCTCGATAATTTTCTGCTCCGTGGAACACTGTGACAATGTGAAGCCAGCAATTCCTCCTACAACCAAAATCATAATCTTTGATTCAATGAATCATCCGCTCTTAAATGATGACGGATTTTATCTCAAGTTCTCCCAACTGGCAGAATCTACAAAAATTTTGAAGAAAATTAAGAATTCACCAGAAGATTTAGCCGGCATTCTGTATTCGAGTGGAACCACTGGTCTGGAGAAAGGAATTATGGTGACGCATAAAAATATTGTCTACAGTTTGATACTTCTGTAAGTTTCGCATGTTTTGTTCACTTTTGGAACACTATGACCTATCACGAGCAAATCAAGTTATCGCCGATTATGATTTGTGTGAGTGGGGGGGGGGGGAAATCTCCACCCGTAATAAGACAGCAATGACCTAGGTATTGCCTGATTTTATCCCACAAGTTAGAATGATTGCAATCCGATGGGATTTCTTATTTATTTATACAGAAACAAATGTGTGATCACAAACAATGGTTCGAAGCTAGTAATTGTAACACCCATGTGTCATTGTTCCGGTTTGAGTATGGGTCTGGCTGGCCTCGTACGAGACGAAACGATTCTACTCACTGACACGAGGGACATGAGAGTATATCTTTCAACGATACAAGATCACGAAGTGAGTTTTACTCCATGTTGCGATACTGCCAAGGTTAAGCTGAGAAAGAAGGGGAAATCTTTCAGAAGGAAGTGGTGATTTTTAAATACATAACAATTTCTGTTTTAAATAGGTCAAAACCGTATTGTTACTGCGGAATATGTTGACATTTTTATTGAAAAATCCGATAGCCCAAGAATATGATCTATCCAAAGTTCAGAACGTTATATACGGAGTCGCTCCGCCCGGCTCCGACGAAGCGTTAAAGACTAAATTTAAATTCAAATACATCCAACAAATGTACGCCATGACTGAGGCATTTTACGTCACCATTACACCTCGTGAAAACAAAAAGGAAGGCTCTTGTGGCGCTCCATTACCAGGAATTGAAATGAAGGTAATTAAACCATAAAACGTTATAATTATGTATTTATAGCGTCTATACAAATATTTTCCACCCTCTTGTAACGTATCAAGGTTGTCGATACGCAAACGGGAAAGACTTTGAGCAAGAACAAACGGGGTGAAATATGCGTCAGAGGACCGACTGTGATGAAAGGGTACTACAACAATGAAAAGGCGACTTCTGGAATCATCGATGAAGATGGCTGGCTACGTTCTGGTGATATTGGTTTCTACGACGAGGATGGCGACTTTTTCCTAGTGGACAGAGTGAAAGAACTGATAAAATGTTTCAAAACTTCAGAACACGAAGCTAAACAGTTGAATGGTGTCATCGATGATGACTTTAACGTACGTATACAGATTTAGGACGTTCCTTCACTCCCCTCAATTTCTTGGTCAAGAATTTCATCTCCCTTCACTAACCAACCAAATCAATATGAAGCAATTCCACCTCCTGAAATTTTCCTCACACACTTCATGTCCCAAAAAAGGGAGTAGAATTCTTACTCTTCCCCCCTCCTCAAACGCCAGGTTTTGAAATCAAACCCCAAGACCTAGCGATCGACCAAAACATGACACATCGAGATTATTTTAGATTGGTATTTACTGAGCTGAGGAATAATGACGTCATAAGCTGAGCGAGTATTGCTTTGATACAAAATTTTAAGGGATTTAGGCTGAATATTGACAACGACTCTGCAGCCTTAAGCCACACGTAGGCAGATAAGATAGACTAACTCAATCCCAATCGCAAGGTTCCGTCTGGGAAATTCATGACGTCATCAGAATGACTTTTGAAACAAAAGTTTGACATGGAAATGTCTTTAGAGGGAGGTGTAAGCGAAAAGTTGCATGGCCAAAACTTTTAATCCTCTGGTAACGTCAAAGGAACTGGAAAAAAAATGTTGTGTTCTGAAAGTTTGATGAAGTTATAGAGAGTGCCTGAGAAGCTATGAAGGAAACTGGGTTTGATGATTTGTTTTCTTCTTCTTAGCCTAATACGCAGTATACTAGGCCTTGACCTATTTCAAGGGCTTGGAAAAATTGAAATAGTTTAGAGCCAATCTAATAAGTACTAGCCTAAAGAGCAAAATAAGCTATTATACAAAGACACCGAGCTAAGGAGCCCCCAAGAGCACAGAAACTAGGTTACGATTTTAACCTTTAGACATGAAAAAATTTTGTATTCTGAGCCCATGGTTAACTTGGGATACTTTACAAAATAGTAAACGTCATAATTGTTTTGTTTGTTTTTCGTTCTTTGACCTGCTATTCTTGTATTTGCATTTTGTATTCTATTTAGTTTCTAGTTTTACCCCTGAAGAAGGATCACGTCTTGATCCGAAACGTCGGGTACCTATATTGTAGTTACAAATTTATTTGACGGCAGTGCCGATTAATACTCTTCTTTTTAATGTCTTCATGACCTTTGATTTAGCGCTAGAGGCCTTAGAATTTTCTACGTGATCATCTATAGCTCCCAGCTCGAACTGCCTTCAAATAATTGAATTTCATCAAAAGTTCAAATTTTCATTTCATCCGCACTCTAGTTGTAAAGTGAGTCATTCAATCGATCGAAAAGAAGGAAAAAACGATAGTGTTAATACGCAATAAGAAATTCTACTTTCCAAAAACCCCTTCTTCCCTACGAGTGTCCTTGAAAATCCATTTCGCCAAATTTTGGAGAGCAACGTTGTGACTTTGCTACATTCCCGCCTTATATCAAGCAAGCCAGGGTTCTTTAAAGGTTTTATTGTAAATCGAACTTGGAGTACCCAGCTTATCTGCGAGTAGCTTAGCTGCGCAAATAACATCTTGCGTCATACAAATATTTTGAAATTTATCGAACAGATTGTGCCTGGCGAACTCGAAAAAATTCTGATGGAGCATCCAGAGATCGTTGATGTTGCGGTGATTGGGATACCCGATAAGGATGAACCCGACGCTGAACTTCCGAGGGCATACGTGGTACTACAAGATAAGGCAAAACTTACCGAGGAAGAGATTGAAAAATATTTAGCAGGTATAAATGATAGTTTTTTCTCCCTTTCGATAAGCGACAAACGAGAAAAATCATCCCCGAATTTCACTCATTGCAGATAAAGTTACAGTGAATAAACAATTGCAAGGTGGAGTGGAAATTTTAGGTGAAATTCCCAAAACCTCGACTGGTAAAGTTGCACGAAAAAAGCTTCGTGAAATGTGGAGCAAAAGAATACCGGTACAGCAGCAAGTACCGATATTAGTGAATTGACAAATGTTAGATTTCTTTCAAGTAAATAAGCGTGTGCCATAAACTTATCGCCATTTTTCTACACTATTCATAATTTGAAGCTTCATATTTCCTAGCCCTATACAGAAAATATTAACACACTCTATGGTTTCAATGTGCTACTGACGAAGATTTTTCTGCAGTCACCAAAAAAAATCTTCCCCCTCCTAAATTACAAATACAGCCAAGAGGTTTTACGAGGGTCCTTGCCTCAAAAATGTCCTGATCCGGTCACTGAATCAAATTAGTAAGAGAAGGGTTCGAATCGGAGAAACTGTGAATCTGGCATCCGAATCGTAGAGATTTAGCTAATAAAATTAGGTAAAGCAGATAAAGTCGGCCAGGTGAAAGAACGCAACTACCTACAAGTTAAACTGTGTACAAAGACATCAAATATTTTGTACACCATACTGTTACAACAGCGAAATTATAGTAAAGATGAAAATATGTCTGCGTATTCACGATACCGGCACGAATATTGCATTGCACTTTCGAGCGAGCACTCGCGTATGTCTTAGAATTTTTGCCATGTCGCAAACGGGCCCCCCTAAGTTTAAAGGCTGCAAATGACTATCGAAGCGTGTATTCGAACTTGTTCGCTGAAATGAATGCAAACTAACGGTTGTAAAACGATTATACGCAACTCTACAATGGGAACTACCGTACGAGAATGTTTCTCAAATTTTCACCCATACAGTGTGACTCAGATACCGGCAACAACGAATGATACGATAAGAACAAAAACCTAGCAGTCTCCTACCATGTTCAGAGAGCTCTAATCCTCGGATGTCCGCATTCTAGCGAAAATAACAAGGTTATGCATATTTATGGAGTGCTGGAATTCCGTTCTTATATGAATCGAGAGATGTGTACACGGTATAGATGCGAGAAAGGAGACTGACGGAGAACGAGTGAGCGCCGATGCATCCCCGTTATAATAAACGCGTTCGTAGGCTCGACATTCAAATTCCCACGATGGTATTAATGTAAATTTCAGCTATGCTGTAGTTTTGGGCTAATAGTGCTTAGCTCGGTATATTACCAGAGCCAGAACATGCACTGTCGAGAAAGTAACCGACTATAGTATACATTATAATATATCATATTATTTGGATAAGGCGGATTACGAGTACAAATTTTTGCGTACATTATTATCATTTTCATTTCGTATCGCATTTCTGAGATTTACCTATTACGTACAGTGAGCCTCCCTTTTCGCCTCCTTCGCGAACGCCCTCTGTTGCACAATCGTTTTCCACGATCGTATACACTTGTTTATAGGCATTCCAACCTACGAGCCCAATAGTTACCCGTTTACAGTCTGGGACTTCACTGCCCTGCTGCCTAAATCCACTTCAATTTATTCTTATTTTGGCATCTCTCTATCTCTCTTCGCTCCTTCTTCTTTATTCAGCTTCGGAATATTTATACGTGTTTAAATGGGCAAAGTAATAAACATTATAATGATAAATTGTTGACTTACCACAATATTGTTTATATAAAAAGTCAAGTTCGCCGGTGGCTTCGAAGGAGGTAATGTACAATTCGCTATTAACTGATCTCCGGGTTCGTAGCGAGCTTTATCTAATAAAATGACGGGCCCACTTTCTGGAAGATCTATCACACAAAAAAAAAGTAATCTACGTGAGCTTTATAAATGCGAAACTAAATACATAAAAAAGCGAGTAACATCAATTTGAAAATATTAAAATTCTGGCGGGGTTTACCTAAAGTGGTGAAAGAAGTATAAAAACAATACACGTATTTAAACGAATTCTTGAAACATCGCACGATGAATAAACACGTTTTATACGTATTTTGACTATTATTGACGTAAATTGCAATTGTGAACTTATTTCGCAAGGGGTACTACTTTTTGGCGACACTCTTGATCAAACTCAAACTTCTCCTTCTCTACGATAAGTCTAGTAAACAGACATTACACACTCGAATATGAACTGCAAAGCTGCGAATATCTTCCAGCCTTCCTCGAGGTTCATAGGAGGAGGGGATAGTATTGATTTTTTTGACACAAGTACATCTTGCAAAATTACAATTGTGATCGGGAAAGTCTACGAACGCGATCGAGAGATTCTTAGAAAACATTCCCAGGGCGTCTACAGAAGTTTTAATTGAAACATACCTTTTCTAGCCCCCCCGTACAACTTATCGCAGAGAAACAACTTAAAGATTTAAGTTTGAAGGTGAAAGTCGTTAAAATGGTAAAGGGGGTGTATTTGGCGTACCGAGATCTACAAGAGGAGTAGAAGTATGATACACGTAGTGTAGGCAAATTAGAGCAATATTGGGGAGGGGAATATTTTGCTGGAGCAAACGTTTCTTTGCTGAAAATGGTTCAGGATGTGATCCTGAACAAGATGTGATCCTGAACAACATATTAAAAATCCCGCGTTTTCCCCCTGGAGCTTCTTTTTTGGGGTGTAAGCCTCGCAAAAATTAGTTTTTCGCTTATATCGCGCGAAGTTGAAATTTCATTAAAAACTGTTTCATACAAAGGTTGTTCCTCGTTGAATTTCCTATCAAATAACGTATTCAACTTTCAGCCTATATCAATTAGTGTCATTGCAATGGCCGTTCAAAAGAGTCCCAAAATCAGAATTTATTCCCTAAAATTGAAATTTTATGAAAAAATGTTTCAAATAAAAGTTGTTCTGCGTTGAATTTCCCATCACATGAGCTATTCAGCTTTCAGGATAGAGCGACTAGTCTGCAAAAAAGGGCTTTTAATGTTAAAAATATAAAGATATGCTATATTTTCCTCATGTTCAGATAGTTTTGGTTCTGATTTATGGAAGGCTGGAATATAAGACTACTGTAAGTCGGCAGACTAACGTACACTGCTCTTATTAGAAAGCGTAGAAAACTGATAGGCAGGGCATGGGACGGGTGGAGGAGCTCAAGTCATGTGCGAGAAACGACCTCCCTCCTCGGGCTATATTATAAAATTATGACATTGTGTTTATATTACATGAAAATAATAAACTAGCCTAAGGAGTAAGATTCAGTGGAGGAACCTACAGGAATAATGTACCTAAACTAATTACTTTATTCTGACAGTTAAATAGTTAATTTGATACGAAATTCAACGAGAAACAACTTTTATTTGAAACATTTTTTCAAAAAATTTCAATTTTGGGAGATATAATATGGAAAAACTGATTTTGGTCCTCTTTTAAACGGACTTTGCAGGCTTTTCCGGGGTTTTAATCGACCTAGGCTCAAAATTGAATACGTTATTTAGTAGGAAATTTAACGAGGAACAACTTTTGTTTGAAATATTTTTGAATAAAATTTCAATCAGACAATATATAAGGAAAAGATTAAATCTTTGGGGGGTTTAAACCCCTATAAAAATGAACCTCTTGAAGGCTGGATAGCTCAGATTATAGCAAATTTAACAGGAACAACTTTTGTTTGAAACATTTTTCAATAAACATTCAATTTCGTGAGATATATGGAAAATCTGGTTTTGGGACTTTTTTGAACGGCCTTTGCGAAGGCACTAATTGATTAAGGCTGAAAGTTGAATACGTTATTCGGTAGGAAATTTAACGAGGAACAACTTTTGTTTGAAATATTTTTGAATAAAATTTCAATTAGACAAGATATAAGCAAAAGACTAAATCTTGGGGGGTTTAAACCCCTATAAAAAAGAACCTCCTGAAGGCTGGATAGCTCAGATTATAGCAAATTTAACAGGAACAACTTTTGTTTGAAACATTTTTTAATAAATTTTCAATTTTGTCAGAATTATATGTGGAAAATCTGATTTTGGGACTTTTTTGAACGGCCTTCGCAAAGGCACTAATTGGTTAAGGCTGAAAGTTGAGTACGTTATTCGATAGGAAATTTAACGAGGAACAACTTTTGTTTCAAACAGTTTTTAATCAAATTTCAATTTTGCGCGATATAGGCGAAAAACCAACTTTTGGGGGCTTTGAACCCCCATAAAAAAAGAAGCTTCAAGGGAAAACGCGGGATTTTTAATACCACACCCTGAACAATCTTCAGCAATGAAATGTTTGCTCCAGCAAAATGGTTTTTTTTTTTTCTTTCTTATTTGCCTACACTATAATATATGAGCATTATAACACAACACGTTGGATATCTCACGAAATCCAATGATGTCGACCGTTAATTTAATATGAATATTTATTGGGTACCCAGCGTGAACCGATAACACTACAAAAAAAAAAAAATTGATAAATATATGAACGAAATTATACGATTGTAGAAGTATTTTCGACGCTGATCATGATGCCGTTGACCATTTTTCAAAATTGGCTCTGGATGGAGAAATGATCATATCAACTTCCCGCGAATCGTAGCGACGCGGAGTGTATGTTCTCGTACTCACGAAATTTGCTAGCGGGGTAACATACATTGCGCATCGCAACAATTCGCGGGAACTTGATATGATCATTTCTCGATAACCAGGGCCAATGTCGGAAAACAGTCATCAGCATCGTGATCAGCGTTGAAAATACTTCCAGAACTGTACAATTTTGTTCATGCATTTTTCAATTTTTTTTTCTTTTGTGTAGTGTAATCAATGTTCAAGTCAACCAAGAATTTATTTTTTTCAAAATTTTGGTCCAAATCAAGTCGATATATTGTTGAAATCGACGTCTATATCAGGTCGACAAATGTCAACTCAATTTGAAGTTGATAAAGTCACCCCTTGTACCATTTTGTATGTTTGGTAACTTTGTTACTCGCAGACAGAATGCACAGTCATAGAATCATTATGGTCGACCAGTGCTGCTAGGATCGAATCTACGCAATTTCGACATCGATTACTCGCACTATAAGAGTAAACTCGTTTTTAATTTCAATTAAACGTGATCTCCCATCAGATATGAAATTTCAACTTCGATTGCAAATTTTTTCCAATGAATGACGCACATCAAGCCTAAATCGTCGTCGCTTTTAATCAACAAAAATCTTTTATCAGAAGTCAACTCGATTTCGATGTCTACAATGAATCGATGGGACAGAATGTGCGGTAATTATTCCATGATTTTCTCATTAAGAGCTCAGAAAAAAAAATTTTCCGGGTTGATTCAGCTAAATTCCGAGGCAATCTGGGTTTCTGGACCCTCTTTAAAGAATCTGGGGCTTTTCTGGGATTCCAGGATTTTCCGGGGCCGGTAGACATCCTGTTTGTCCTTTCCAATCACCCATTGTATCCAATTTGAACAATTCGGCTGACACTTTGGTTCATGTATTTCGAGCCGTATTGAATTTCTGGATCTTGATGTAGTTGACAGGCCACCAAATCAGGCTCCTCGTGGCTAAAATTCACAATTACCACCTCTTCGGACCTCACTTATCTATTGTTGTACTCGATGCACTAGCGGCTCTCAAACAAGAATTAGGGAAAGTATCAGAGTACGCGGATAGTCCAGAAGATAACAACCAGCAGAAAGGAGCAGTTTGATCAGCTTTCCAATGCTTTTGATAAGATCTGAACTTACTACAATTATTATATAGAATTTTTGACACTTTATAGTCCTGAATTCATCTTATTAAAAGTTCTGACTCAATCCATTACCAATCCTAACATGCACCGTGAATTTAAAAATTAAAATGAAGATATGGTAAATCGTTCCCGAGTAGAGAATCTGTTAGGCGAATACAAATTTACCAAATACAGAAATTGTTGAAATATAATTTCGATACTATAATATTATGATATTCTGAAATATCGTCATTGTTGGATTACTCAAACTCGCGATTAATAATATTTCATAAAAACGATTTCGTTTCAGTAACAATAGACATAATGAAGTTTTACAAGAACGCTCCGCTTCATCTCTTCTCCATTTCGTATCTTCTCTTTAATTGACACAATACCCTCGACTCACGCGAAATAGAGAGATGATGCCAACTTCCTCCGGGAAGCGGATTTGAATTTCGATGTAAAACTGACACGAGAGGTCTTTTTTTCTTCGTTTTCTCGACATCGTTATGTGACATGTACGGAAAAAAAAAGGAAAAATTTTAATACCGTACTTACACGTGCGCCTCATTGAGCGCGCGATATTACGAGAACAATCTCTGGGGAGAAGGAAAGAGAAAATGATTCGAAAATGTAGACGTGATGAATGCCATCTAAATGAGGCGAAAGAAACAAACTTCGATTTTTTCTTCATCTCACAATAATTTGCCATTCTTTCAAATTTGTCTTGCCACACATATCGAAACTTTACAAAACAAAGTATACGAGAAACGTACGATTCGTTGATGAATCTTCTCGCGTGGCAGTATGTAAGTATATATATGTACTTTAACAAATATCCATTGTCGAAGAGGAGCAAAGGTCGCCACCTCGTCCGCATTTTCCGACTCAAAACTCCCGATAGAAAGCAAAGAGAAATAAAACGCTCGTTAGTTTATAACTCTCCAGACTATGTATTGGAAAACATTTCGCGAAACTGCTTTCACCAAAAATAATTCCGCATCAAATGTTATTGTTGAAATCAGTCGCGCGCGAATAACGAAATATTAATGCGTTTATGTTGTACCGAAAATTACGAAAACATGTTCTTGAAGAAAGCTGAGCTTACGTCTTCCATATATGCTCGCAGATATTCTTCCGATTGTTGGAAATTAACTCGTATTACTACCACCTCGATATATTATTTATTTAAATCTCAATAACGGGAACATATTGAAGCGATTCGTTATGTCATAAATTTCCGGGCATCTCTTTTGCGGTTATGTCGAGTGTCCACGAGATTTCGCCCTGCCTCCGTTGGAAATAGCTTACACAAGGAAAAGTCATGTATAATTTTTAATGTGACGATGATAACGTTAGAATATACGTGGGTTAAAGTGTGAGGGGTGCGTGAGCGGAGAACTTTCATTTTGGAAGCACAGTATTTGTGTACAACTACAGACTAAGCGTTGTTGACGATTTATGGTCTTGACGCAGAGAGGTATATTTGAAAAATTTCAACATCGGAGGTGTGAACAAGATAAAGCATGAAAGATGAAGAATCGAGAAAAGACGAAAAGGATAAGTTACATAATTTGACCACCACGAAGAAACTACACTCGCCACCTATTATATCAACAGTTTCACAATCTGGGAAAATATTTGAGTTGGATTCAGGCTGCAGTAAACTCGCCATTGGAGCTACATATTTTATCTCACGTAAACAATTCTGAAGAAAAACCAATCGCATATTATAGTAAGATTCTGACCGACTAGAACTGGCAGTTGTCGAGGCATTCAAACATTTTCATAAGTTTTGTATACTTATTTGTTTGGGCAGACATTTTTATTGAGAACTGATCTTGCTGCTCTACAATGGATCATGTCTTTAAGTGAGAGATGGATCCAATATTTGACATCCGACTCCGCAAAGGAAAGATCCATCAGAACATCGATACCTTATCACGAAGACTTTCCCGAGAAGCATGCAACTATTGTCATAGACCGGATCAAAAGGAGATCACCATCAAAAACACTCGGTTTGACACTAACTTGAATACTATGAGGGATGCCCAACTGCAGGATCGATACATTGCCTTCATTTTGAAGAGAAAAGAAGAAAGGAGATAAATTCCAGATCCATCAATTGGTCAATTGTAAGACTCTATGGTGTAAGTGGAACTCCCTATAGGTTGAACACGGGATTTTCTACGGAATGTGGAAATCGGTTGATTGTCTTAGATTATGAAACCTACCAGTCATTCTAAAAACTTTAGTAACAGAAGTATTGAAAGCTGTTCATAGTAATTCACCTGGAGGACACCTTGGTCTACCAAAAACGCAGTACAAGGCACGGAAGCGATATTACTGGCCTTATTGGTGCCAACGTTGTGTGTCGTGTTCAGTTGATTTTTTCCTTATACACGAAGCCTGGGTAAGGATGCAGATGGGTGTCTTTGTAAAGGTATAGCAGGACCATTTCGAAGACAAGTAGAGAAACCATTTCATCCTGGTCACGGAGATTATTTCACAAAGTGGATTGATAAAGTTGCGCTTCCAAAACAAGAGGCTACAACTGTTGCAAACACATAGATGGAAAAATGGATAATGGGCTTTGGAGTACCTTTGGAACAACATAGAAACCAGGGTAAAAATTTTGAATCGAAAGTTTTTGGAGGAGTTGCAAGAATTTTGAGTCTAAAAAGAACTCATACACCACCGCCCCATCCACAGTCTCAATCTTGCTAATGAGTTTTTGGCCAAGGTCATGGATGAAGACCGAAAGAACTGGGATACCTAGATACTATCTCCTAGCATAATGGTAATAAGTGCATGGGACTACAAAGAAAACTCCAGCAAAGATTGTGTTCGGGCGAGCTACAGTCACCATATGATTTGGAGTTTGGGGCAGGATATTTAAGAGTATTCAATGCAACTCAGGGAGCAACACCAGAAGATCCACGAGCTAGTCCAGGACAACTTAGAAATTATCAACAAAAAGAATATTGTGTCTAAAAAGAACTCGTTTTACACCGCTCCATCTACAGTCTTAACCTTATTGATGAGTTTTCATATGTGAGACCCCATCCAACTATAAGATCTTACCGGAGCTAACTCAAAAAATAATTACCCGGCAAAATGGCCGAACAGCCTGCTCTTGGTGGGTGGAACTGCCTTCAAGACCTCTTCAGCCAATCATCTAGAACTGTAAAAGACATGGTTGAGTCCCTTCCCGCTTTAACCTACGTTATAATTAAATATTTCAGTGCACAGGTATCCTCACCCCCAAAATGCAGTCATCAGTCCCTTCAGCGCGACAGCTCACCATAAAAAAACTACTGGAACTATTCACCAAATGAGAACGAGTCCCCACAACGGGCTACAGCGGCATCCCACCAACTGTAGTGTCTCAACAAGGAGGAATCTAAAGGCTCTTACTCTAACCGAGGTTGGCCAGCCTCACCTCAGGATCTGCGTTTTCAGCTCCCGGCCCCAGCTCAACCTGTATCCCACCTGTCGGCTGAGGACCTACCGTCTGATTTGTGCTAGAACACTCACCAGCACGGCATCCATAAAACAATACTCCTTCAGGAGTCTTCTCCAGCATATCACCAGAGGAAAAACTAGAAACCAATACCGTCAACACGGTCCACAACTTGGGCTATCTCCAACTACATTGAAGACTAAGAGATCCACGATCTATCCCACACAGACAAGAATCGTCCTCCTCTCAAACTTGATCCACAGGTGCGTATCTACGCTTCATCCGGTCAACCTCATTGACCCCTTTAGAAAATCCTAAATGAACCACTGCGTACTTTACGCTCAACCAGTTTAGACCATCTCTCAACCGTGCACTGATTCTAAAAACTAAAGCAACTAATACTTTTTAGGGTGTCCACTTTTTCTCTGAAATGAAATTCCCTGACTTTTCCATGACTTTTCACTGACTTTTTCAGGTTCTTCCAGACCATAATCTCCACTAAAAAGCAAGGTAAAAAAAAAAAAAAGAGGAAAAACTTTTTTTCTTGAACTTCTTTTGACGTATCTTATAAAATTCCCTGACTTTGGGTAAAATTCGCAAAATTCGGTATTCCCTGACTATTCCCTAACTTTTCCAGGTCTCACAAAATTCCCTGACTTTTCCCTGACTTCCAGATTTTCCAGACAAGTGGATACCCTGCTTTTACTTTACATTAAATTCATAGCGACCAAATAGACTCTTATCAGACCATTAATTAAATCTAGTTATTATTGTGAGGAAAGAACTCAGTAATTACTCACCAAAGCCGTATACAAAATCACTTAGCACCCACTTGGCACTCCAATAATACACAAGATACACTGTTAATTCACTTATTCGTACTATTGTCGAGAAGGAGAAAATACGTTCACTGCTAGACGCACAATTGAACCCTTTGCCGATAAACCGAACTACACTCGAAGGAAGAGCTAAAGTTTAGCTCTTCCTTCGAGTAGTTTAGCTGCTAAACTATATTTGTATTATATTTCGAGGTAGTCGGTTTTCGACATTTGCTACTATTCTGAGCTCCTTCGAGTATAAAGTCTGGCTCCTGAGCCGAATATTGTACGTGATGAACCCGACCTACAAGATGGTGTCCACTTTTTCTCTGAAATGAAATTCCCTGACTTTTTCAGGTTTTTCCAGACCATAATCTCCACTGAAAAGCAAAAGAGGAAAAACTTCTTAGCTCGAACTTTTTTTGACGTATCTCAAAAAATTCCCTGACTTCGGGTAAAATTCCTACAATTCCCTGACTTTTCCAGGTCTCACAAAATTCCCTGACTTATCCCTGACTTCCAGATTTTCCACAATTTGCACGGTGCTTCTCTTTTTCATTTTACGACCTAGTTCCCAAATCCGACTCACGTCGTCGAGACGAACTTCAAGATTGTAGCAGCTAAACTGTCAACAGATGTGCTGCAGTACTTCTTTACAATATCAGTAAGGATAGACGAAGTTTCGTCGTCATTCGAATACATACAGTAGGTCGTAAAATTATTTCTCGCCGAATGTATAGAGTTAGAAACGAATACAGAATGTACTCACATTTATATACAATATTTACTCATGGATGAAGCCAACAACGAAGTAACAGCTCAATCTAATGCCCCTAAAGAGAAAGGAGGTCGGAAACAGACTCCAAGCAGACATTGAAAATGAAATGAAGGCAATTTCAGAAAATTAGCAAAAGGATGATAGCTCAATACGACATTGGCGTAACGGAAAAACTTCTTGAACCTGGCAATTAAGTCTGCTTATACAACCCGCAGAGGAAGAAAGGAAGGAGCCCAAAAGTTCAAAGCAAATGTCGTGTACAGTGGTGAAGAAGATCAACGACGTAGTATACCGGATTAGCCATAGAAAGAAACTGAAAATGGTCCATCGGAGCTGATTGGCTGCCCGGCTGGGTGATTCTGAACGAACTGAGAAAAGACACGAAGGATCAGTTGCATAATTTAACCGCCGTTTAGAAGCTTAGAGAAATACTTGAAATAGTGGCCGCGGGCATGAAAGACCTGGGAAACGCCCGGATTAACAATCAGTATCATATGATTGTTGTGATCTCGTATTAACTGTGACTGCATAGGTGTTTGTGTATTTGAAGCATTAAGAATTTTTGGTACATGTAATAAGGTTCAATTATTTGTAGCTGTTCTTTATCGTTTGTATCTATAGTGACAGTAGTGGATACAAATTTCAATTTTTCTCATTTTTTTACTTGTACTGGCTTCTCAAACGATCCAGTTTTCTTCCTCTTCCTCCTACAATCATATTATTGGAATCAACTAATCCTTGCCATCATTCATTTTCTCGAATGAATAATAGACTCGCATTAAAATGATTTCTTCATTATTTTCATCAATTTACGTTTCTAGGATAAAACGTACTGATCATTACTTTCTTCATTATTTTACATACTTACCAACAACTTGTAGCTCCTTCTTATCTACGGCAGTTTTTATGTTCGGCCCTTCATCAGTGGTAACTTCGCAACTATAATTTCCAGCCAGGCCAAAACTGACGTCTCTCAGCACTACCTGACTAGAGTTCGATTTAGAAGTCTGAAACGGAAATAAAAGACACGTATTATTTCTCAGATCATTAATCTTTTTGCGTATCACGGAGCAGAATCTACACATCGAGATTGGAGAGTACCGCAACAAAGAGTGGAAATGAATGAAAAAAAAAAAAAAAAAGGAAGTAAAGAGGAGAAATAGAAAGAAAGGATAGCGGTCTTTTATTTGTTTAAAATATAGTCTGTCAAAGGGAAACGCTTTTCATTAACTGATGGTCTTTCGTAATTTTCTCGAAGAGAATTCGTAATTTTATTCTAGTGTACTAGACTACTATAATACTGCGTTTTCCTCGATCCGTACGTTTTCAATGACCCTCTGTCCAACCTCCTAAACTTATATTTGCTTGCAAAAGTTTACTCGAGGTACATATTTGTCGTTTTTAATGACAGGTGGCTCAGTACTGTCCTCATTCTCCTCTGTGGACTCAGTTTAAATTCAGTCGATGTTTTGTTTTCCAACTTTAAGATGTCAAGATTTTGAAAATAATACAATTCTATCAGGTGGAAAGAATCCATCAAGTCACTTCACGATCGACAATGGTGTGAATGGTGTTGCTATGTGAAAACAAATTCGACGGTTGTAGACTGAAATGACAGACCGAAATATTAAACTCCCAGCGATTTTCATTTCCACAGCACAATTGTTCCGATTGTGAATGAAGTCAGATATACGAGTCAAACCGGGGAAGATATACCGATATATTCTCAGATTATTTTCATATACAGTCGTGCTGCTTTCACCTTTATTTGAGAGAGCGACACGGATGGAAAAGGCGATTTAGCGGCTCACTAAATTCGTCAGATGCCTTCTTCGATTCATCTCGTACATATTTTTTAAACATTCCCTTCGAACGCAATGAAGTTATACTCGTACTGCATTCGAATAAAAAACTCTCGCGAGAACTTTTTACGCTTTTCTTATTCCGTTCGTTGCTTTTCTATTTTTGTATCATCCGTCTTATCGCTTCAATACATTCTTTCTTCTTTGAGTTCGCGAACATTTTTTCAATTTTCTGTCCCTAAACGCGAGCTTTTCTGTCGCAATGCTGACGACACGCAATCATGGAATAGGTACCTTCCCTACATCACGGTTCAGACACTCTTCAGTACAAATAATATTATGGAAAAACCGATCGACAGACAGACAATACAATCGTGTGTAGAGGCACGAGCTTGAATCCTTAACCTCGAAAAAATTGACCATTCGAGAAAATAAAACGAAATATTGTTCATGATTCGTTTGATACCGCGGTACAATCTCGACCTTAATTTAGGATAAAATAATGAGAATAGTTCTGTTTATTCTAAGTCTTTTAATACGCGATCCATGACTGATAAAAAAAGAATACGACTCTCTTTGCTGCTCGCCCATAAGAGTCCATGTAAACGTATGGAACCCACTTTTCTACAGGCTGCGCTTACCCCGGGTTAGAAAAACGCAGCACCAGCGTTTGAATTAATGAAAAGGTGACTCGTCTTTAGAGCAAATCAAGTATGAACAAGTTAGGACGATGACGTCTCAGTGACAGGGTCGGCTAGAAACATGACAATAAGTTCATGCTGATGCTGCGGGGCTGACACAGGCTAGTGCTTTGCACTCGCAAAATGTCTTCGGTTGAATGAGGAGGACAGCTCAAGACCCCGGCGCCCGTGCTGTGCATTTTTCAGCAGCGTAGTAGAAAGTTACAAATGCGCTCTTCTTGTATACGCATTCTCACGAAATCTTTCAATTCACTTTTCCGCTAAATTCACTCCGTTTCGAGTTTCGCACGGCGTTATGTTCCTTCCTCATGGTCACATCTCGTTCTATGGTTAAGAGGAATATAGTTTCCAAGATCCTCAACCAACTGACCTCTCTCGAGGAGCCAAAGGTGAAATCGTTTATTATTGGACTGGTTTTGGTATCTAATAAATCTCATAATTTTGTTCCTAGTACGTATGAACTCCGCATGTGAGGTATTCGATTTAGTTTTCCTTGAGCCCCTATTTCCGAATTGGAGAAATGCAGCGCTTACAAACTATAGTGCCTCTATTGCATTGCGCTGAACGTAGGGTTTTTCTATCCGCTTCAGTATGTATAAAGTGTTCTTCGACACCAACCAAGGCCATGAATTTGACCTTCACTGTTGCAAACCCTACATTTTGAGGACGGCCTCCAGGACTCAAGGTTTACCGTCGCGTCACAAAACGATGGCTTCTACAACCGTATTGAACGAGGGACGCAAGGACCTGTTCTCTGGGTTCGAAAATAATACATTATACTACTCGCATTAGGATAGCCTCTTCAAGTAACTAGACAGACAATGCTTTGTATACCAATTGGCTAAGCCCCTTCAATGAGCCGGATATGCAACACTTCGAACACCTTAAGTCCCCCCTCCTATCATACATTATTACGAGTCGTGAGTCGACATTTTTCCAAGTGCCTCGCCCACCATAATAACATATAGCTGGAAAGTGGAAATTTCAAGATGGAACGTATTTTATCGCGGGGGATTTTTTGGAAGAAATGTCCGTCGTACGGCCGGCCAGAAAAACTCGGAGCTCGAAAATTTTGTAAGTCCCCTAAGTCCCCCTTTTATCATATACCGGGTCAGGCGAAAAGGTGTTACCAGTTGAATAGGAGTCAGCGCTAAATTCACTCCAGCGCAAAAAGGCAAAACGTTAGATGCATACTTCAAATCTACAAAATTGGTAACTCAACTCTATCTTCAATTTGCGCCTCTACCCAACTTTCTACAACTTATCTGAGCTGAGTTATGAACCAAAATGTGCCAAAATTGACCAATTTGACAAAATTCTCAAAAATTAAAAATTTTTCAAACTTCCATATTTCACTTGATTTGAAAATAAAATTTAACACTGATCCTGAAAAAAAATACCTGACTAACCCAATGAACCTTGGAAGGGGGGGGGGGGGGGAGTTTTCAATTTTTTATTTTAATAATCTTGATAAGTTGGTCCTTTTTTGGAACATTTTGGTCAACAAGTCGGCTCAGAAAAGTCATAGAAAGTTGGGTAGGGGCGTAAATTGAAGATAAAATTGAAACACAAATTTTGTAGATTTGAAGTATGCATCTAACGTTGCGCATTTTTGCGCTGGAGTGAATTTAGCGCAAACTCGCATTCAACTGGTGACATCTTTTGGCCTCACCCTGTATAGCTTGGAAGTAGGGCCTGTGCCGTCACAGTTTGCTGACGTCAGAGAACAGTTTCTTCAAATTCCCTCCCTACTATATATAACTTCGAAGTCCGGGTCTGTAACGTCTCAACTTGATGACGTCATAGATCAAACGTGTGACTTCACAATCTACATTTTTCAGATCCCACGTGCCCCATAAAACAGTTTCCCTGCCACCTCTCGTTTGCCTCCGGTAAAGAAGTCTAAGTTTTTCGCCGGACGGCGCACGATGCACGGCGAATTTCTAAAAAAATGACCCATAGAACAGTTTCCCTATTGAAAACGATACTGAGACGGAGTTCTCAATAAAGGTGTCATTGAATATGGTTCCATCCGAGCGTATTTTGAGGCACCACTCGCTAAACGCCGTGATGAGAAAAAATGCTGAGCTAGTTCTATTTTATGGCTCCGATCTATGGTAGTAAAATGAACCAACACCATCATCTTTTGACAACCCATTCCCTGTCAATGTTCCTCCTGGAGTCTATTTTAACTCTGAACAACAAAATGACTCAGATCTTTTTACCGAAACTATGTAGAAGAGACAATTACGACGTGGAGGGGGCTGAACAGAAGCTGCCACGAGCCCAGAAAAATACAATGTAGAAAGAAAAAAGCAGAAGGAGAACCAACTTTCTTGGCACTTATGAGAATTTCACAAGGGACAAGGTGGCTCATAAGCGTTGACTGATCCTTTTCCTTTTTCATGTTGCCTCTTGCTTAGGCTTCCAATTTTTAAGAAATCTCCATAGATTGTACATGAGTTTCGGCCATTTCGTGATACCTTCTTTCTTGAGATGTGATTGGAAATGTTTGAGTGGGGTAGGAAGAGATTTTGCCCTTTGAATATATTAATTTTTGTATTTTGTCCATTTCTTTCTGTATTCTCCCCAATTAAACGAAAGACCGTAAGACTTCTTATTCCTGCCTTTCAATCCATGTTATTTTTGTCGACGAGAAACTTAGCGAACCTTGTATGACTAATAAATAGAATGTATTTTCGAACATCGTTGGAACTGCAGCACTTTCAGCTCGACACAAGTTTTCGAAACAACCCATCATCACACTTTGCTTATTTTCACACTCTATACAACTCTCTCAGTTTCCTCTAGCCGGTAAATACAATACGACACAATAACCATTATACTCTCTGGTAGAATTTTTTTTTTAAGACGATTGTTTTGCGATTTAAATCCATATGCTGTAGACGACTACGACGACGCGTATAACATTTCAAATCCGTTCAAAGTACATGTAGTATTATCGTGCTATAAGGTCGAAAACTGTAGTACGTCGAACGCAAATTTCGTCTGTTTTTCTTTCGCCTCTGTTTAATAAATCGTCGAAACTTCCGTTGTAAATGAAGGCGAAAAACACGAGGAAAAAAAGAAGAGAAAAAATATCAAAAATAAAGGAAAACGTGAATGTGAAAAGCTGGCATTTTTCCATATCAAAAACGCATTTTCAAATGGTTTTCTATTTCTCCTCTCCCTTCAACCATTTTTTTTTTCATTTCTTGTTGTCGTCGCCAAAGAGCGCGAGCAAAACACTTAGAATAAAAGCTAGAAAACTTTTGTCGAACATAAAATAAACACATTTTAGAGAGTTGTTCGTGTAGATAATGTAACGTTATTTATCACCTCGACGAGACTTTCAGTAAGTTCAGCAAAGGAAGGACGAAAGAGGGACGAGTAATGACAATTGAAATTATTGGTCTTTTGCGGCTATTCGCTAAAATGAATTAATTCATAGATACGAGGTTTAAGCTAGTAAATAGACGGATGTGAAAAGTTTTCTGCATTATTCCAGAAAGAGGAGAATATTTATTGCATTTTTTTTTTATTTTCAAGAAAACAGAAAAACGTTAATCCGAGTGGGGAAGATGAATAGATATTACCACGTAATTATCTCGGAGTGCTATCAAAAGTTCAACTAAGGATGGTTGTTGTACTCGTGTATGCACGAAGAATTATCTCACCAAATACTTGTAAGCAAATCCGATGAAGAGCGTAAACATAATACAAGGCGATATAAAATTGATCGACGAGTAATTCATTAGCGGTGAGATTTTGAAACTCTATTTCGTATAAGTTTACGCAAAGAATTTACGCGAACACAACTCCTTTATACGAGTACAAGCATTTCAATACCGAGTAGGGATCATTATCCCTGGATTCCGTTCGATGTGGATATCATTTCCGATGTGCTCGTTATGTGGGTTACATTCCATTGTGGCCTTAATTGAGAGATTCTGATATAACGTGCGTACCTATGTGGAATTATGTACGAGAATTTCGCGTATATTTTAGAACACGAGGTCAATTTTACTAACAAACTTGAGATACCTTCCATACAAGTTTAGGAAAATTCAGGATCTTGTAAGCATAAATGAGTGAAGTTGAAACCAATATACGAAGTTTGATATAAATCAAGAAAAAAAAATTGGGAAGAATTTTGAACTTTGTTGAGCTACAAGCAGAGTTGGCTCAAGATAATTAACAGGGACTGGCGTAGCCACGATTTTTTAATCGGGAGGGGGATTTCGAGCTATCACAAGAAAAAAAAAAAAGGAAACATTTTCGGTACAAGAAAACGATAAAATTCCTCGAGAAATGGTGAAAGAAAAAAAGCAATAGGGGTATCCCTTATATCCACTCTAACCTACGCGAGAATCAGGTATCCAATCTATTTTCACATAGACTAAGAAATATTGAATAAATTCTCTCTTCCAAACTACGATGATTGAGTCAGCGACGAGAAAAAATAATTATAAAACACAAAGTTGCGATGCTGTGATCTTACAATGATGAGAATAAAAATCTTTAATTCCAGTCCGCCGAACGTTTCCGAAATTCCAGGACGAAAAAGCGCGATAGAACAGAGTCCGGCGATTATATTATTTGTTTAAAACCGTACCAGACATGAAAATGGTGGGATTTGTCAGAAAATTAGAATTTATATATAAAAGCCTGAACACTGACCAAAATTTTGAAGCAAGTTTCCTAGAAGAACTTTTTTCGTAGGAGAACATTCTTGTGTAAAAGAGTGAGATGATTAATGCGGTTGTGACCTACGATTTCTAGTTCCTCTAAAGCAAGCTGACACCGATAATCTTTTTCAACGTGCAGCGATTCTTCAGATCATCTTGTGTGACGGTGCCCAGTACCCACATTCTATGATATGGTCTGCCTGAGCAAAGGAACCAATTTTATTGGAGTCCCAGGCATATCAATGTGCTCCCAAGTCCTCTTAGTCGACCGTCAACTAGTTTCGCCGATATAAACGCCGTGGCATTGGACTGATGTGAAAAGCCAATTATCCAATGCACAAATCCAAGGTGTTTCAAATATGGACATGACTGAAAATTGTATTCTTCAAAATGTATTTACACTTACAAAATTATGATCACACACCAATTTATCCATTATCATTATTATTATTATTATTATTATTATTCCGAGGCGCACAATCTGTACAGTTATATATATATATATTATATATATATATGTGTGTACAGTTGGGTTAAATTACATTTCCAGCGCGGGAGCGTAAATGCTCCAAGCGCTGAGAACGTTTACAATTCACCAAAAAACATCCTGACCATGCTGCATACCTTAATTACAATAGCTTTTTGCATTCTGCTTATAATATATTTATCGTATCTTAATCCTATTTTCTTTATATTTTCCCGTAGTTGCGGATGAACGAGTGCCGTGCTGCTGATTACTATGGGGATGACCTCCACTTTTTCAATCTTCCATATTTTTCTTATCTCCCTAGTTAATTCGACATACTTTCTCTTCTTTTCTTCATACGTTGATTTGATATTATGGGCGTTGGGGATAGCTATGTCTATGAGCTGTGCTTGCTTTTTCAACTTGTCAAACACTATGATGTCCGGTCTGTTGTGGATAGCTTCCCGGTCTGTTCTAATAGTTCTATCCCAGTATATTGTGTATCGTTCTGACTCTATTATGCTTTCAGGATCATATTTGTAATACGGCGTACTGTCACTCTTTCCTACAGTGATTTCCATGATTTCCTGGTGCAGTATTTTGCCGACCGCGTCGTGTCTGCTCTTGTATTCAGAGGCAACTAGTTGTGTACAGCCATTCAGAATGTGTTGAATTGTCTCACCTTTGCTGCCACATTTCCGGCATTTATCCACAACGGTTGGATCTTTGAGTATCACCTTTTTGTAGTTGTTTGTAGGTACCACTCGGTCTTGAATAGCAAACATAAACCCCTCTGTTTCTGGAAATATGTCGCCTCGACTTATCCATTCGCATGACATTTCTTTGTATACTTCGTTTGAATTAAGTTCATGGTAGAATCTTCCATGGATAGATTTATCCTTCCAGGCTAGCGTTCGTTCTGTGGCTCTTTCTTTTGCTCTATCGCTGAAATCCAAATTTTCGTTGTTTAGGTTAGCCGGGGTTAGTTTTTCATCTGAGTGAATAACTGCTGCTAGTATAGGATTTGTTTCTCTCTTTTTCCACATATATTTCCTTATGTTTGCTATTTGATTATCCTGAATGCCTGCTATGTCAAGTATTCCTCCTCCTCCCTCTTTTCTAGGAGTTATGGTCCTTTCTATCGCAGATTTCGGATGGTGACATCGGTTTTTTGTTAGTATCTTTCGCGTATGTCTTTGTAATTCGTTGATTTCGGTGTCATTCCAGTGGATTATACTAAACGAGTAGGTGAGGACTGATATTGCGTAGACGTTAATTGCTTTGATAAGGTGTCCACTATTTAGTCCCGAACGGCATATTGATTGGAGCCTTAATTGAAATTCTTTGCTCAACTTCTGCTTGACAATATTTTTCTCAGTCATCCTTCTTTGCTCCATTCCTAAATATTTATATGTTTCTTCTCCTCTTAATGCCTCAATTGTTAACTCTTCTTCGCCCATGTTGACGGCTGCGTCAATGGTCTTCTGTGCGCCTTTTTCCATTGTTATTGTTCGACATTTATCTATACCAAATCCCATCCTAATATCGTTTGAGAAGTCAGTAGTATTTTTGAGGAGTTTTTTCATTTCTCGATTGTTTTTCGCGTACAGCTTCAGATCATCCATATAAAAGAGATGTGAGAGCATCTGGCCTCTTTCGTTTATTCTTCTTATTTCATATCCTATTCTTTCATTGTTGAGCATATTTGATAGTGGGTTAAGAGCTAGGCAAAACCAGACTGAACTGAGAGAGTCACCTTGAAATATTCCTCGTCGGATCTTGATGTTTGGGATTGTCAATTGATTGTTTCTTTTTCCTAGGATTAGAGTTGTTTCCCATTTCGTCATTGTGTGTTCCAAAAATTTTACCAGTTTTTGATCAATCTTATAGATTTCCAGAATATCAGTGAGCCACGTATGGGGTACCGAGTCAAACGCTTTTGCGTAATCTATGAATGCGGTGTGTAAATTTCTTTTGTACTTGTATGCCTGCTTTGTGATTACTGTATCAATCAGGAGCTGCTCTTTACACCCCAAAGATCCTCTCTGGCATCCTTTCTGTTGTGTTGCGATTATTCTCTGTTCATCACAGTGAGCATTCATTTTTTGGGCGATGCAAGCGGTTATAATTTTATAAAGTGTGCATAAGCAGGCTATTGGGCGGTACTTTGCTGGATTTTTGCTATACTCGCCTTTTAGTAACAAATAGGTCCTTCCTTTTGTGAGGTATTCCGGCAAGAGCTCTGGATTTTCTAGTACTTCATTTATGAGTTCACTTAACTTTTGGTGGATACTGTGCATTTTTTTGTACCAATAATTTTGGATTCCATCTATACCTGTAGCTTTCCAATTTTGCATTCTTCTTAGTGTTTTCTTCAATTCTACTATGCTAACTTTATGGTCCTTCATTTCTGGCAATCCTGTTCTTTCGTTCCGTTCCAGTTCTTCCTTGATCCACCCAGCTTCTCTGCTGTGCTCCACTGGTCTTGTCCAAATATTTTCCCAGAATTCTCTTATTTCTTCCTGACCAGGTATCTCAATGTTTTCTTGTGGTTCATTATTGTTTCTAATGCTTCGGTAGAATAATTTTTCACTGGTGACAAAGTTTTTATTGTCAATTCTTCTCTTTTTACTGATCTTATACCTTCTCAGTCTGGCACTTAGAACGGTCAGTTTTTGTTTCAAGGTGTCAATAAATTCTTTTATTTTGCTGTTCTCTTCATACTTAGAATGTTGTTTAAATTGTCGTATTCGTAATTAAAAGTACTAATTTCGACCTTTCTTGATCTTTCGTTCTTCGAGTTCAAAACAAATCAACTACTTTTCTCATATCCAGGGATCTCGTCCTCGAGGTTGACCAAGAGTTTGCTTAAAGAAGTAGGTTTGTAGTAAGCAAGTTGAAAACAATAAGAGCGCAAAACACGACTGAGTTTAGTATAAGGAGATACAAAAGAGGCCAAACAAATTTGAACTTATTAGGGGGTCACAAGAAAGAGAAGTAGTATTGTCCAGACGTCTCCCAACCAATTTCCTATGAACCAAGCGATTAATACCAATGTCGAAATGGTTTGAGGAGGCGAAGTACTTCATAGTGCCAATCTCTTTCCTATAACATTCGAGTCATTTAGGTGCAGGGTAGCCAGGCGGTGAGCCAAAGCGTTGAACATAGCTAGTTTGTGGGTACGCGGGCAGAAAGAAAACCCGTGTACGAGGGTTTCTCTTGTTGTGAGCTTCCTATATGTACATGTTACCGTTAAAACCCGAAATCAGTAAATCCTAAAATTCACTAGTCAAAACTAGTTGCCACAAATGACTTTAGTCAGAACTAGTTTTGACTAGTTAACACCAGAATTTACTGGGACTTTCAACGTTGGAGCTAGTTTTAACTAAAATAATTTCAGGTAAAACTAGTTTTTACTCGTGAAAACTAGAATTGACTGGTAAAAAGTGAAATAGAGAAGAATTTATAATTGTCAGGGAAAACTAGTTTCAACTAGTGAAAACAAGAAGGGCGAATCCAATCAGGAAAATGAATTTCTTCCTTCGTACAAATTTAATTGCATTTTTATCAAGGGTATTGGAGGCATAATTTTCCAGAAAATGACCCTCCGACTCCGGTTGCCTCCGGGGGACACGTTTGGAGGCGCCCCCTGACCTCCAAAGTAAGTCTCTCCCTCCAAGTGCCTCCAGAGCAATTACTGAAATTGGAGGCAGTGTCGAAGACGCCTCCAAAGACGTCTTCAGAGACGCCTCCGGAGGCACTTCTAACGTTGATCAGTGTGACCAGATGTAGCATATTGGCCTATCAATGTTGCCAGATAACAGATGATACTCAGAAGTTGTATTTAAAACTTTAGCTTTTATTCAAATTGAGCAGCAATAGCATCAAAGTGGCTGAATGAGGTTTCAAGGAATAGAATACTGTTGAAGAAAATGCTTCCTAAAGGATCTTTAGAAGCACCTCCAAGCCTCTAGGTGGAAGCAAGGTACTTCCGGAGGTAAAATGCTCCAGCCTCCAACACCTTGGTTTAAATCCTCACTATCTTCGCCTCATTGGAAGCGCGAGCAAGGTGCCTCCAGAGGCAAAGTGCCTTCAGCCTCCAACACCCTTGAATTTTCATTTTTCATAAAGCTTGTTTGTACTTGAATGACGTGCGTCAATTAGTCACTGTTAGATTTGCTCTTGTAATGTTTATAGGCTGACGAATTTGTATGATGTACGGTTCAGTGTATGAATTAAGGAAGATTAGTCGTATATTTTGTCCCAGTTAGAGCTACCTATTCTCAAAGTTGAACAGAACTACCAAATATCCATCAATTTGGCCGAAGTATGTCTGGAAACACCATCACCTTTTGAACTCGAACAATTTTAATTCATTTCAGTTAAAACTAGAATTCACTGATGAATTCAACCCATCTTTTTATTCTAGAATTAACTAGTCAAAACTAGTTCGGACTAAAGTCGTTTGTTAGTGAGTTTTAGAATTAAGTAATTTCGGGTTTCAACTGTAACATATACAATTCATGGACTCTATAAGAGATGGTAAGAAGATCAAGGAAAGTAAATATATCATCATGGAAGTGATGGAGACGTAGAGATTGTTTAGGTGGACGAGAAAAAACCTGAAGCCCGGAAGGAGGATCGGACCATACACGGAGGACGTAATCGACGTATCTATGCCAGTAGGTGACCAGGGGAGGAAATAGGGGAATCACGAAAACAAGTCACTTTAAATTTATGAAGATATCAGCAATCAAAGATTTCAGAGGGGAACCAAAAGGGATGCCGATGTCTCTAGGAAAGGGGCGCGTGTTAGAGGACCCGAAAGTACCCCGCGTCATATTTTGTGATTGAATTTCGTTTTGAAATTTTCCATTCTAGGCATTATTGTGACTAAGACGTATATCAAGGTTCAAGAAGTTAATTTTAGGTTTCTCCATTTCTAAAAAATACGAGGGGCAAAAAGAACTCGAGCAAGTCAGTCTCAGGCGCATCTCATGAGCACAAAAGATCATAGAAGTTTGAGCATAATATAAGAAAATTATGAGGATCTCTCCTATGAAATAGTCTAAGCCAGCCATATCCTCGAAGAAATTTACGATGTGGATTTCGAAGACGCAGAAATTGTATTTCAATCAAATCAATTTCACTCATAAAAGTAGGGTGCAAGTTCGCCCCAGGAAGTTTTTGCTTCGCAAAACTGTATTATGGGCTTCAAAAGGGCCATCAACATCGCTCAAGCAGTATACAATTTCTCCCACTAAGTCCAACGCGCTGGAAACAAAACGTTTGGACATCAATTGTAGAGTGAGAATGTCGCCACGAGGTAAATAGGAGCAGAAATGCTTAAGGCGCTAGGTCAACTTGGTACACTTTGTTCATAGAACTTCGGGGTCCTTGGAGCCAGGGAGAATAGATTGGGCACGAACCTCATTGTTACGAGCTATCTTACGGACATAAATCGTGAATTTTGAGGTGACAAATTGGTTGCCACCAAAATACTTACGAACTCTGTTTTCGTGCGCTCCAGCAGGATGACAGTGTTACCCTTAAAATAATAAAAGGACTTGTCCAGACGAATATATCATAAACACAATAATGAGCTTGAAAGCACTGTCGTCTTAAAAATTTTTTTATTACTTATACGACGATCGACGTTTCGAACGTACACACGTTCTTCTTCAGGATCGATAAATACTACAATGAGTAAAGCTATTAACAGGAACAAAACGGAGTAGCAGCACACGTTGTAGAATAAGTCAACATAAAAGTGATGTAAAACTTAAACAAAAATGTACGGCCTTATGTGAGCACTCTCATGGTGAGGGACATCTTTTTGATTTTGAAAATGCGTCCATTTGTTGCTTCGAAAAGCATGATAGGAAAAGAAAAATTCGTGAAGCGATAGAAATTATGAAATGTAAGGACAGTATAAACTTTAAAACCGACAGCTACAGGATTAGTAACTTTTATTCGCCAGCGATTTACTCGTATAATAATCGTGAGTAATCTACTTTCTTTCTTGTTCTTTCACGCTCCCTGTGCTGCTACTCCGTTTTGTTCCTGTTAATAGCTTTACTCATTGTAGTATTTATCGATCCTGAAGAAGAACGTGTGTACGTTCGAAACGTCGATCGTCGTATAAGTAATAAAAAAATTTTTAAGACGACAGTGCTTTCAAGCTCATTATTGTGTTTAGTGTTACCCTTGTTTGTCTCCACCACAATAGCGCTGTTGGCAATAACCTTCTGGAACGGATGTTCAGCGTGGTGAATTTCCCTAACGGGGTGCATTTGATCGATTTGTTCTCACAGGATTTATGAAGTCGCTCAGGATCTTTTGTGCAAGTCTACACCAATGACTTCAGCTCTGGCCAAAGATTTAGAAGGAGGTAGGAACGCATACTTCAGGCCTTTCTTTGAGGAAACAAGTCTCCTCTGGAGAGAGGAAAATTGATGTTTCATTCATCACGCTATGATGAAATACATTAGGGCTTACCCTTGGAGCAAATTTTTGAATCTTTATCGGGTCAGAGCTAAAGGTCTTGGTAGATCCTAAAAGTCCAGCGGTCACGCTGCTTTGAATTAATTCTCATCAAGATTTCTTCTTTGAAATATTTAATCGACTAAAAATTCGCAAAGGACAGGCTGGCACACAGATTTCGTGGTCGTTTTGTCGTACAGTCATGAAACAACCTTTTGAAGACAGAGAAGCTAGAATTCTTTTGATTATTGCACTCAAATAAGTGAGAGTGTGATGCACAGACTTTTTACCCATCACTGGATCCTCCTATACTTCTATTTTTTTCATATGATCGTTTGTCAATACCTGAACCTCAATTCTTTCTTAGGATTTCCTCATACTCAAACAACGAGTGGCAGTCTGAATCTCAAAAGGGTTCTACCAGTTCGGTCTTCAAAGAATTTCTATGAATCTCCTTTGTACTCAGCGAAATAATTGGCAAGGATTCACGAAATTTGGAAATTGCTAATGCTTAGGTTCGCGCGAGTAAAAATAAATTTACTAAATACATTCAGAGATGCTCGTCCGTTTAAATTTTAAAGACTGAAAATGTAGCAATTTGCACGATGTATAACAGAACGTTCTAGTATTAAATTACGTATATACGTTCTTCTTCCTTTGTCGTCAGGAACTCTCGAGAAAGTACAGAGCGTCGTAACATAATTAAGAAATTAATTCTCACTCGACGTAATTCGCAAACATTAGGCTATACATATACGCAGAGACAAGAGCGAAATACGCAGAACAGAAGAAATATGATATTGTAACAATTTCGATTGAGGCGCGCAGGCTGAAGTCACCGGTAACCGAGTGTACCCACCGTGCAGCTACACCGGTAATCTGCAACGTGATAAAATGAATATGCGAACAAGGTCTTCTTCGGCTAACCTCCCTCCATCGCGAACGTGAGGGTTTATGTACTTTTGAGCACACGTGAGATGCTTGTGCGAATACGTGAGCTTAATTTTGTACATCTTCATTCGAGCTTTCCTTGTTTCCGAGCAAAAGTGTCCCGATTATACTGTTTGTTGCAAACTATACGTACATCGCATTATTTTATAAGAATAATACAGTATGCACTCGTACTGAGGCTTACACCGGATAAACGCGTACATAGATTGCATGAGAGGTACTTATCACACCCGTACGAACCGTCATTTCCCCATCCTCTTCTTCCTTCTTTTTTTTTTTCCACCCTCTAATTCTTTCGAATACTATCATACGAGTATATTAAGCTCTGCCATAGCACTGTGCAATAGTGGAATAATCTATTACACTGTTTTATAAAATGCACGCTATAAACTAGAAATGAAAGAAAGACTTACATCTACTCTAATTGGTTTCTGATACACCAGGAAAATTTTTTGACTAGGTTTTTCCTTCGGCACATAACGATAGAATTCGAAGGTTCCTCGATACCATTTGACCGCGTATAAAGTTGAGCTTTCTACATCGTAATGGCACATCATTGTCACATTACTCCCACGTTGGACTATCGACGGTGATATAGTAAACGTGACGTTCCTCAATCCATGACAAATATCTGCAATACGAGAATAATATGTCATTATGAATTTCAACGATATCAAAAAAATAATACTAAATAGACTAATTAGATGAGCACAGAGTTTGCTAGACGCTGCTCCAAAATAAAGGAACAGAAAGAGGGGCTAGAGGATGAGAAGACTGAAAGCTGAGAATATTGTTCTCATTATGTAAAGAAGCTTTCCGTTAGGACAAATCTCACCTCTAAAATATACAAAGGAGATTCGGCTGCTTCAACAAAAAGTCTGAGATTAGGGCTGGAACCTACGGTTTAGAAATTTGATTCGGTCACGGAGTTCGAAAGAGAACTTGATAGCTTTAGTACATGAAGATACATTTGTAGTTGAAGCAGACTTTCTCTTTGAGAACCCAATGTGGATAAGATAAAGGTTCGAGGATCCCAACAGAAATGAGGGACTTGGCGGAAAAAAGTTTGACGCGGCGCGGCAGGTCCTCATCACTTTTTTTTTTTTTTATTATTTATTATTATTACAAATTATATTTTTATAACTCCTGCTACGAAAGTGCGTTTTGACATGTTCCATGTCTTTTCTCTCGCCGGACCCCGATTTTGAAACTTGCGAGTACACCCCCCCCCTCCCCCCGTCAAGAGAAATCTCTACCCCGTGGGTGATTCAGAAATTCGCGAGTACACCCCGCGTAATAATAATAAATAATTAATTAATTAATAATTAAATAAATAGATAATTAAATAAATAAATAAATACATATTTAAATAATTAAATATTTAAATAATTAGATAATTAAATAATTGAATAATTAAATAAATAAATAATTAAATAAATAAATAATTATTATAATTAATAATTAGAAAATTTTCCAAGTCCCTCTTCCTATCATATATGGCTGGATAGTCGAAATTTTTCCAAGTCCCCTAGACTTGAATTGTCTCATACGATCCCAATACAACAGCGAGACAGGGGGCGAACGAGCGGAGCGAGTTCGCGCTACCTCATATTTCTCAAAAAAGACTTGAATTTTCTCATACCATTCCAATACAACAGCGAGATCGCTTGTTCGCCCCACGAAAGTTGATACCTCAAAATATAGAACGCCCGCAGTTACCTCAAAATATTTCTCATACAAGACTTATACGACGCCAAGATAGGTAAAGGGGTAAACGAATAATATCTCAAGAACACTTGACCTAGTAGAAGAATTAATAATAAATAAATAAATGAATAAATAAATAAATAAATTAATTAATTAATTAATTAATTAATTAATAATAATAAATAATTAAATAATAAAATAATTAAATAATTAAATAAAAAAGGCTGAATAATCGAAATTTTGCCAAGTCCCCTAGACTTGAATTGTCTCATACCGTTCAATACAACAGCGAGACAGGGGGCGAACGAGCGGAGCGAGTTCGCGCTACCTCATATTTCTCATAGAAGACTTATACGACGCCAAGATAGGTAAAGGGGTAAACGAATAATATCACACGAACACTTGACCTAGTAGAAGCCTAGACTGAAATATTTCAAGATGACTGATAAAATATAAAAGACATGGAACATGATTTTCATTTATTTGGCTATGCCAGAAAATTTTTTGTTGGTCGATTTTAGGTGCGAAAGTAGCTGTTTGGGAACTCATCTACTTTGCAGGTCGTCTATTTACTTTTCCATCGTCTTCTCTCATTTTACCGCCCGCTTGCTACATTACCACCCTGAATTCACACTTTTCTGCCCGCTCCATTCTCGACGGCCATTTTCTCTTTATTTTTTTTTTGTCTCCGCGATCGGGGCTCGAACCACGCACTCCTGACTTCGCAAGCCGTTGCACTACCAGCTGCGCCGTATTGCTCCATATCGATAGTGGGTGATAATGTTCTATGTTAGAGCTCCGCTACATAAGCAGCAACTCGTCAAGTTGCTAGCAACCAAACCAAAAGATTTTGGTTTAGTTGCTCGAGCAACTTGACAGGTTGCTGCTTATGTAGCGGAGTCTTAGCTGCAGGAGAAATTGCGTGTAACAGCGACCGGGTGACGAGTTGACGACAAAACAAAAAACGCACACTCGTAGCCGTCGTTATAAAAAAAATCTTCCAAGACAAGGAGCGAAGCGACTCGAGTGACTCGTTCGGCTTGCTCCGCTCGTCTTCGACTCGCGTCGCAACTACACCGAACTCGTCACTCAAAACGTCGCTTTCGCACCTTGTCATGAAATATAGATACTATTACAGTAACTACCAGTAGGTATTCGAATGGGCTGAATTTGAGCATTTGGTCTTTTGACTCGTTTAGTCGCTCTCCACAAGGAGTAATCCGTATTATCCGTGGCATCGAGGTGCTCGAAATGTTTCATTCTTCATCTCGGCGATTTTTTGGGTCAACTCTTTGGTTAGTCGGTGGAGCTTTGTTCTATCTCGTACAGCTCTAGTGTTCTGCCACAGTTTCCGAGCTTTTTTCTTTTCTGCAACCATTGCACGGATTTCTGCGGGATAAGTGACCACAGGTTGTGTTGCTGGTATAAGAGGGGTCGCTGCTTTGACTGCCTCTTGTAAAGTTAGGCTAAACTCGCAAACTGCGTGGTCTAGATCGCTTGTAGTTCTGATTTTGGATCGTAGATTAACGCGGGAATTTATCATTTCGCGGTAGGATTCCTAGTTTGTGCGTCTATTGTGCAACCCTGGATTGACCTTTCTATGTATGATGTGGGCGCTCACTGTCAGTAGCGCTGGAGAGTGGTCGGAATCTAAGTCATAAATGTTTTCGGCTGAGACAAAAACAGGAGGTACTTTTCGTAGTATGAATAAACCGATCAAATCTGGGCGCTTTGAGGGATCGGTAGGCCAATAAGTTGGTTCACGAGATGACGCAACTTCAGCCTGGATCGCGGTGATCGCTTTTGACAGCTCTTTACCTTTAGCCGTAATTAATCTGGAGCCCCACTCATCACTTTTTGATTGGAAGAGGGCCAGAAAATATAGCTGAATATTGCATTGATATTCCATTTTGAAACTTGGAGGAAAGACAGGAATTCAAAAATCAATATTTCCTTTTCGGAATACTGAGAATTACATGGCCTAAAGTTCCCGGAAACGACGACGACAACCACAATTTTTCTTAACCCGTGATCTTTCAAACACTTGGCGATTATTGATGAGGCCTGGTGATTCCAGAGTTGGTGGAAAAACATTGAAAGACAGGCGAACCAGCGCAATTTGTTTTACGAGTACATAAAAACTTCTCGTAGCGGAATTCCCGATTTGAATTTAACAAAGGAGGTATTTCTAATAATAAGCCAAAGGGTTACATTTATTGGTTTCGGGAAGAAACTCTGCCAAGAAAAACTTCGACAAGTTGGTCATTCAAAGAGGCCAAAATAAAGCTCTTCAGATAATACCTAAAGCACCCTGGTTCGAAGCTAAGCGCGACCTCCGTATGGATACAGTCTAGGAAACCATCGGGGGACGAGCTACCGAATCTGAAAGCGTTCCAACAAACGCAATCAGAAGGCTCAAGAGGCTCAGTCCTCTGGACCTAATCAAGTCTTCGGGTCAGGGATTGCTTTTATAAAATTTTGATGCCGTTCCTGTGAGACCACTGTGGTACAAGAAGAAGCAAAATAAAGAGGGATTTAGACCCGCCTCTCTTCTTCCTCGAGGTAGTCCTTCCCGACGTCGAGGATCAATATGTTAATACGGTCTAGGTTAATGGCAGAGAAAAAAGGGGGAAGAAAGTTTATTAAAAAACGGAGTTGAACGAGAGGTGGCAACAAATCTGTTTTATGACGTACTAGAATTTGAAAAATGTATGACGTCATCAGATTGTGACGTCACAGGCTTGGTCTTTGGAGCTGTATATGATAGGAAAAGGACTTCAAAAAATTTTCAAATTTCGAGGTACATATAATAGGAGGTCGACCTCTAAACGACCTTCAGGTTGCCGGCCGGTCTCACGAGTTCTTTAGCGGTGGTACACGAGGGATGGAGGGGAACCTGTATTATCGGGGGCTTTTTCAGGAAAAATGTCCGCCGGCCAGCCGGCAAAGCTTCGGAAGTCGAAAATTTTCCATGTCCCCGTCCTATCATAAATAGCTTGGGAGGGGGCTGTGATACATCACAATTTGATGTCGTCATAGGTCATCCTCGTGACGTCAGTTTGATGACGTCATAGGTTAGCCTTGTGACTTCACAGATCAGTCTCTTTTTCCAGTTTCAGCTCCAAAGTCGGGGCCTGTGACATCACAATTTGATGACGTCAGAGGTCAGCTTTGTGACGTCACAATCCACAGATCCCACGTACCCCATAAAACAGGATCCCTGCTACCTCTCGTTCAACTACGTTGAACAACCGGTGAGTTTTATGGGGTATATGGGATCTCAAATATGTTGACATGCCAAATCTTTCATCAAATTGTGACGTCACAGACCCGGACTTTTGAGCTAGATATAATAGGGGGGAGACTTGGAATACCTTAGAAGGAAGTTTTGTGTCTTATGGTGTTCGATCTGGCTTCTTGAAGGGACTATATTTCAGGCTATATACACCGATCACCGAGCTATAATTATATGAGAGGAAGGGTATTTAAGACAATTTTTGAGCTCCGAGCTTTTCTAGACGGCCGACTCCCTGATAAAACAGGTTCCTATTAACAAAGCTAGGGCAAGCAGCGGAGCCAATACATGTTTCAGTATACGACAGTAGCACCCCCATAGTATTGGTTTCAAGCTCATGGATCTACAAACTAGTACAGTATACCAGCTCATAAGCTTAAATATTGGCAGAGACAATACCTTTACCCTCTGCAACCTCTTGGTCTTCCTTGCTTGTCCATTATCGAAAGCCTTTTTTAGTCAGCTTGCGAAGGTAAAAAGCGTAATAAAAGGGCACGATAATACACAAATCTCAACGGATGAATAATTTGACAGTGATAGATGATTCATTTTATCGCGAAGTCATTATAGTATTTTCTGAATAAATCGGCTAATTCAGAGCCGACCAGCGTGCATCAAACAATAAGATTTTTGATACGTCGAGCCGATGTCGAGAGAAAAATATTCAAATAGGAAGAAAATCGGACAACCGTTAATAACGAGCCTCCGTAAATTATGCAAACTCCTAACCTGAGATTTTGCGAAATCCTTTTAAATAGGTTAATTACGTGTACGTATAAAAGTACGCCTACTCGGAATGTTCGTTGCTCATTAGACTTATTCAACTCCGCTAGGGTAGGCATCCTTAAATAAAGGTAAACAAAAGCGACCGACAAATACAACGTCATCATAAGTATGCATTGCAATCCTTTCCTACCCACTAATATTAATTGTAATTTCTTGCTCGTACGTTTCACTTCCTGAGTATGATTCGTTCCGTCCTCGTATCATACGTCTGAACCAATCATTGATCGAACACGTTCTGCAATGAAGAAAAATGCCAACAATATTTTTCATTTTTTTATATCTATTAAAAAACCTGAAGTCGGAAGTTCGCTTGCCAAGTTCTAAACTTAATACCAGACCTTATTTGGAGAACCTAATGCAAGACGTTGTACCCTTGTGGATCGTAAACCTAAAATCAATTCCATCTCACGATAAGTTGTCCGTTTCGTTTCTCAGCTCTAAGGGAATATTTTTCCTCAATTTTCGAGTTTTATGACCGCTAATGGTTCGTGCATTTGTTCGCGGTACAGTATGAAAAATGCAAAAATCATTCCATTAATTAGACTTTAATGGCTGACAACAACTTGAGCGCTTCTTCCTCGTCCCCTCGTTATTCGTCTCTTCCTTCATAATAGCGGAACAATCAGATTCTAGCGTAAATTGCAATCAAATTAAAACCTGCGCAGCTCTTGTTCGTTATGGAGTTTTTGCAATTTAACTCTTTAACGCTGCTAGAAATGTTCGCGAGATATACGCCAGAGTAAACACAAAACGAGAAAAATTTTTCTCTTTAGGGCTTTTACACAAAGCGGAAAAGTAAATGATTCCGGACCGATAAGGGCATCCCTGGCGACAATTTAATACCCTCGTTTTCTCTCGCCAAACAGTTGGCGTGTATTTAAAATAATTTTAGCGACAATAAGAAAAAAGCTTGCTAAATTAACGGATAGAAAATTATGTTTTCTCTTATTTTTCTCAGATTCAAACGAATACGACGCGACGCGGTGCGGTGCGGATAGAACAACTTTTAACGGTGTCCCCTTTTTTGAAAGCTACGTTTTTTGAAAACCGTATTCTTCAATTTTTTTTTTTTTTTGTATCTGTCAGCTGAGTTCTCTCGTGCTCATAAATAAAAATCTGTTTCTTCGGTTTATTTGTCGGTACTTAACTACTTATCGATGCAGTATTTTTTTCAAATGTGAGGTACAGTGTTAACCGGAAGAGGCAGAGTCTCTGGAGATCTTAGATTACTTCTAACCTGAAAAAGTTTGGAATCTTTGATCTACCCCTAAGACTCGAGCCTTGTTTCAAAAATTTGCGGGGCGTTACGTGAAACTAATTCGGAATCACGTTCCACCTTTGATCTCGAATGACGTTGACATATTACAGAGACCAGAAAAATTTTCAACCTTAGAAGTCGAGTGCGATCAGAGAGAGAACCAAAGTTCGGCTCCTCGTTAGCCTCACAACCCTGGATAGTAACCAAAGTGGCGAAAGGGGCGGCTTAGATCACATAAGAATTTCCCAAGATAAGTGAGACACTCCATTTGTCCAAAGTACGAGGGAAAGAGGTGGTGAGATCAAAGCTCTTTTACAGATCACACTCTCAGCGTCAATACTGAGCTTATTGGAATTGACGAGAAATGCTGTCAAGAATATTGTGAAACTCCTCGAGAGGTGTTTGGAATCATTTCTTAGGCACAGGACGTCATTGACGTACCTGTGCCGATAGAAAACATGAGACTGTTCGTCAAATTTATGTGCTTCTTGTTAACTAATTGGAAAAATTTGAGATTGGTTATCAAATCTGTTCTGAAATGAAGCGATGATATAAAAAACTTAATAACCCATCACTACAATTATTTGTCTCTATTTCTTGGAGCGCTCTAAACTGAGAAATTTCCCTCACCCTCCTGAGTTTTTTTGCGTTGTTAACAAAAAGAGTCTCGTTTCCAACGATAAGGAAATCAGTTTCTTAATAATTGCCTGCGGCTGCCACGCAATCCTCTCAAATTTTCCCAATGAAAACCACAGCCGGATAGTTTATTAACCGGAAGTTCTCAGCAATTTTTGTATTTTTTAGTACCAACGTAAAATTTTAATAAAACCTCGTCGTTCGTAATGAGTTCTTGTAAAGAATTTTTCATGTTTCAATTACACATTAAATGGTCCGAATTATCACGTTCGTCAGCAGGTAAAAAGTTTCACAAGCTTGAAATACATGCGAACCTGAACTGCGTAAAAAATATGCAGCATATTCCATACTGTATGTATGTACTTTGTATCGCAATTTTCCTCGATTGTTTACCGAAATAATGTATTTTAGTTTAATCGTAAATACATTTTGTACAAAGGGGAAGCCTCGAGACCGCAACCACCATAAATCAGTTCCGCCTATTTCCGATCGCAAATACACGAGTAACGGTAAGCTATATTCCACCGAAAAGTGTCAAAGTTTATGGCCCAGAATTATTTCTGTATTAAAAATCTAGTATTCTCTCGAATGAGTAACGACTCGACGCACCGAGGATGTAGTGCAACAATGACGCAGTGCAATAATAATTTCTGGCCTAGTTTTATACAACTATACGCTGTTCACGTACACTGACTATAAGAATTTGAAAATATTTCACAACTGCAATGAAATTGAATAAGAAAGAAAGATACAACGTTTTTCAACTCAAAGGTCGATTTTGCTCCTCTACTATGACATTTTTGTGTGACATTGTATTTGAATCTTCAATGCCAATTGAAATTGAAAACTGGAACAGATTTTATTACAACTCCAGGGCACCTACCAAGGTATATCTTTGCACTCTCGCTTGTGCCACACGTGCAAGCGCCCCCATTCTCTACGGTGAAGGGGAGGGGCGGTTCGTGTATGCATTAATTTTGTTCTCTACAGCATTAGTATCGACTCTTCGGCTTCCCTCGGCCCTTTTCGATTTGATGGCTCACCAACTCGGGCGCCTTTTCCGCTGTCATCGGGGAATGGTGCCAGCAGCTTAGGTGACCGGTTACTTCATCACCTTTTGATCGTGATTTCCTCACCTTGCGGGCGGAAGGTGGGTAGGACTGAACTTTCACCAAATATGGTGCTCTGTCTCTATCGGAGAAATAGGATGAGGAAACGTTGCTACTTTTTGAAGTCGTATTTACTGACACGAGTGAAGAATCGGAACACAGAATTTCTTGCGTCTTGATCCACATCATCCTTTGCCGGAAGATAAAATTCATGAGTGCATGACTGACGATCATCAGGAGGATGAGAGAAGTTGTAAAATGGTGTAGATGCCCTAGATATAATATTATAATCATAAGAAGGAAGAGAGAGACTTGGATAATGATACGTAGCTGAGACCATTAGAAGATCAACGAGAGAGTTGGAAGAGATAGGGTTCTTACTTGAGTCTTGGCGGTGCAACATGTGTCTTTTGAGGTATGGTGACGGATGAATTGTGATTAAGGAGCTCAACGATAGTTCCTTTATTTTGCAATACTCGTCTTTGTAAAATTACGTCAACGTGGATCTTTTAAATGAGGCGAGAATACGAGTAGACAGATATTTTGAATGAAGATCCACCCTTTGATTGAATTTTTCCACATCATTTTACATTGGAAACTTCGAAATAACAAACAATATACTCTAACGGCATTACTTGGAAGATTTTTCTGGTAACGAAAAGTGTTGAATAAATATTTTCGAACGCATTTGAATACACGCACAGTAGACTGAGACAAGAGACTGAGAATACGAGTTGTGAATTTTTGATTCGATAACCGCAACATGTCGAATAGTGTATACCTATATGAAATTGGTTTTCCTTCCGTCTTTCTCTCCTTCGCTTCTTTTTTCTTCTTTTTCCTCTCTTGGTATAGGACAAACTATATTTTCCACCGGTACACTGCGGACGTTCTACGAGTGAAAGGAATGATGTTTAAAGGAAGCAGGAAATTGAAAAATTCTTTGTTCACAAAATTTCGTTCTCTTTTGAAGACAACGAGAAAAAAAAATGGTCAGGTTCAGTCGGAATTTGCTTCATTTCTATGTACGAGTAAAATTGAATATATATATGTGCAAAATCGGAATGTCAAAGGAAAGAAAACTTTTTGCTACAAATAATTTCATGCTTTATCTTGGCCCTATTTTTCTTCGTTTCTTTGGGACCTATGTTGAGCCATTACTTTTACCACCTATAATGAAAAAATCTAGAAATGGAAATTGATCAATTTGATCGAAATGTTTTCAATGAATATCTCTTATGACTGAAGAAGACGAACGCTTTTTGGTTATTTTGTCGGGGCTTCAAAGTTTTATCAAATACGTAGTTCTAAGAACCATCATAATGCTTCCATTATGAAAGAAAAGAATTTGAACATAGCATTCCCTGAAGAAACAAGTGAACTTTATACAATTGTGAATTGAAAGAAAGCTTGAACAAGGCGATATCCAGGAACAATATACAACAGTCTCTATGCACACTGAACTTTTTGTGGATTCGGCGAATTTCGATCCCAATAACGTTTCCACTACTTCGAGAACTTGGATCGTTACCTCACGCTGAGTCGACTTTGGGGCAAGTGTGAAACACAACCCAGTGGTATCATGACCACCCTTTTTGTCTACGGGTCCATCTGGAAACAGTGGTGCTGGGTGTGAGGAGCGGTTTACTTTGCGCCAAGAGCAGCACGGCTCTTGCAGTGTCCCACTGTATACTTGACCCCATTCGATAATCTCCTCTCCTGACAGTCCCATTCTTGTTGATGTGGAAGTCACCACCAGTTTAGCTTTATGAGGGTTCAACTTGGGGATGAACCCTGTCTCATACTATGATACTTTTAATGAGAGTGTGTTTTTCAACGTTGCAAGCCATTGGAATAAAATTCAAAAATTACAAGCACGCACAAATCTTTTTATATTCATCTGACCCGGGTTTCGAACGTATGGTCGCGTTCATCTTCGGAAACAGACTGAGAAGCAATACAATGAGGAAAGAATAGATCTTATCATTAGCGGTTACAAGAATAAACAAGTGGCTAGTGAATCAGTACAAATGTCATCATTTAGTATACGATATCGCGCATTATTCTTATGAGTAATAATTTTTATATGTTTTCGAGATGATTGAGTAGGCTACCTTTATTCACGTTATGTAAGAGGGAGGTATTTTCTTTTTCATCGAATTTGTGATCGGAGAATATAAGATGGTCAGCAAAGGCAGTACTATGTAAGGGGTCATTTCACTTGGAGCTGTCCTGATTCAGGTTGTTGCAAATTCAGATACGATCTTTTCTCAAACGTTATCCGAAGTCTTAGCGCCTTATTCTGGTAATGCGACCACGATGACAGCAATCACTGCTGGATTTAATGCGGCGAGGGCAAAAGCCGTGGCTTTAATTATCAAACTGAGCGGAGATTTGGCTAAGGAGAGGAAGTATCGAATACTCTTGCAATTCCGTGGTAGGATCGAATATTTGGAGGAAAAAAAGAAACCTGCTTGGCGTAATAAACGAACTCGAGAAAATGACCCCTCACATAGTAACCACTGCCGATTCCCGGTCACTTTCACGAAGCGAATCTCACGAGAAGCAGATTTCACGAAAGACATTTTCACGAAAATTTCCTTTACTAACATTTTTTTATGAACATTCTTGGATATGGTAATGAAGAAGAAGACATAAACCAGGTAGCGTCTTTGGGTTTGGCGGCAAATCCTTCCGTCTTGTCCTGCGGATTGCCTTCTTCAAGGATTCTCGTTCCGATAGCTGAGATAGAACCTCAGGTGGAACATTTGCCAATTCATTCCTCAGCAATCGTGCTGGAGGTTCCGCGGGATTTTCGACAGCCTTTCTCTTAATATCGTTGGTTTTTTGTAGTGCGCGCACCTTCTCTTGATTTGGAAGGTGCAAATGCGGTGATTCACTTGGCCCTTTCAGCACAACCAGCGGTTGGCCAGGATCGCGTTCGTTCGTTATTGCACGGGCGGTGCATTCTTTTACTCTCAACTTAATGCAGTCCCAATACTGCTTATTATTGGCACGCTTCGACCGGTAGTAGATGTACCCGTCCGGTAACAACTTATTTCCTTCTACGGCAGGCTGCATTGTACACACTGAGAGTGGAGAGAAGCTGGTCGCAGCCGGGGTATGATTCTATTTTGCATGCCACGGAAATTTCATAAACTGGTTACAAGAATACAGAAATAGGCAATAGAAATCGTGTTCATCGTGACGGTCGATGCAGGTTGCGTATTTATTAGGGAAAATTGCTGGCCTGGAATTATCGTGGGAAAAAAATTTTGTGAAAATATTTTCGTGAAAACGTCTTCGTGAAATTGTATTCGGGAGAAGAAATTTTCGTGAAAACATTTTCGTAAAAATGTCTTTCGTGAAATGGGCTTTTCGTGAAATTTGTTTCGTGAAAGTGGGTGGAAACTGCCTTTGCTGACCATCTTATATTCTCCGATCACAAATTCGATGAAAAAGGAAATACCTCCCTCCTACATAACGTGAATAAAGGTAGCTTACTCAATCATCTCGAAAACATATAGAAATTATTGCTCATAAGAATAATGCGCGATATCGTATACTAAATCTCCGAAGATGAACGCGACCATACGTTCGAAACCCGGGTCAGATAAATATAAAAAATTTGTGCGTGCTTGTAATTTTTGAATTTTATTATCATACTATGATACACAACCACACAATTAGGACCAAGCAACTTGGAAGTGGTGGTGACCTACCTGCAAGACGCCGATGTACCCGAATGAACTAGATCAAACCAATGGGTCGGGAATCCCATACCCCACAGGTGTGGGCTTTCAGACTGCCACTGATCATCAGCTTACGAGACCAGGCCAATCACCAGAGCGCGCACCGGGGTTGGAGATGCGGACCAGTCTGCAAGATCCTCATCCAGCTATCCCAGTTCTTGGAGACCATATGACAGCTCTTTTGCAGATCTAATCCAATATACAATAGAAACGGGCCTGGTGCACCCGATAATGGCCCAAAAACTTGGCGAAATGGGCATCAATTGCTGGACAAAACTCGGTATCTTCAGCTGGAGTACAAACTGCAAACCCGCAGAAGAGGGAGAGCCATACAAAAGAAGACGAAAATCAGAGACTAGGCAGATCATCAGCAAATTAAAACTAGAAGCTGATAAAAATAATAAAATAATAGCTCCAAGCCAAACTCCCACCTCTAATTCTTCCGATAATCTTGCAGGAAGAGGGAAAAGGCTATATGATTCTGGCAGCCATACTCGTACATCATTATGTAAATCCCCAAGAACTAAGCAAGTTTGCACTGGCTTGACAAATAATGAAATTGAAGCCATAATAATCGAATGAAACGAGGCTAAAACCAAAGTCAACGAGCTCCAGGAATCGCTGGACACTGGGGGTATCAAAATCACAAGGCAAAACCATCAATAATCTCGGGGAAAACACTAACCCACTCAGAGAAAGAGATGAGCATATGGATAACACTAGCTGTGACAACATTATCAATATCATGCACCAAGACCTAAACACACCACAGTATAATAAGGCTGCAGAAAGTGATCTCCAAGCAAAAACTCGTGGTCCCAGAAATTGGAGGAGGCAAGAATAATTAGGGAGGTTTCCCAAAAAACTGCTAGATCTCGATAAAACGCTCAAGTGAGTTTTTAGCTAACATCTGAACTTAACTCAACCTAAAGTGTCTTTCCCGAAGCCATTACAGGAGTTTCTGCCAAGGAATCAGAAAAGTGTAGCAAAAATAACAGGAGGGAGCGTGTGAGTACAAACAGTACCGACCATATAGACTCGAAGAATGCCCCAAATTCTGGTGTTAAATTAGCTGAACGGATCATGGTAGAACATTCACCCACTGTTAAGAACCTTATCAGCATACATTTTAAGATCACTACGGAAACCGACTCAAGTGCCTTAAGAGATAACAGGGTTGCTAACTCAATCATTCGCACTATCGATTGCAGTCGATCTGGACAACACTATCTAATCTCGTCCCCATCTTGCAAGGAAAATCGGGGCCTCAAAAGTTCACCCTTCTCCAAATTTATTATTTTCCTTCTTTCAAGTATCAACGCTCACCACAGTGACTTCCGTGCTTTTCTTATCAACAGTCTTTTTTTTTTTTTTTGTAGATGGCGATTCTACTACAAAATGCTGAGATACATTCTAAAGCATAGAAAACCTTCGCTGTCGGTTTCATTTGTACTCGACTTTTTCGTTGATGTTTATTCTCAAATCCCAAACATTAACCCAGACGAAGCATCTCAAGGCCTCGTCATCGTTGTCCGCGAGGAAAAGTAAGCCCACCAGAACCGAATTTGAAATATAATAACGAAACATTTCGAGGTAAAACGAAGTCCTTAAGAAGATATAGAATGCGATATTATATCATGCGATGCCAAAGAAAGGCAAAAATTTCGTCAGATAAGCCTATTGTATACTTTAAGGAGTGTTGAATGTTACATTATTCAAAGCAGCGCATTTTCGTATAAGAATAGCAAGATTAATGATAGAATTTGAAGAACGTGACGAAGTTCATTATATGGGTGTGTACGTTTCTAGAATTTCCCAAAAATTTTTGAACTCGTCTGATACGCTGAGTCGCCGTTTCGCAATTATTCGACTTATCGCATTGAATTACTTCCACACGAAATTTTTCAGGATGAAGTTGGGATACGCTCCTACTTCGTCAAGGAGATAGCGTGGAACGAATTCCAATACGCTCGACGTGGGCCATATTACGGTAGCGTTTACACGTCAAACGCGTCTTCGTAATTTCGATACAATTTTCATGTCTGAGCTTTTTTTCTATACGACGAAAAATACACGCATCAGTTTACGGATACGCTCGAAAATCTAGTTCGACATTGATCTTTTCGAACTTGTCGCTGCAGGATGCGACACGAATTTTCTCCCGCGTATTCTGGCTAGGATGCACGCAAAAAAAGAGACAAAGGTAGACAACAATGGTTTTTCTTTCACTTATAAAGAAAAAATGAAAAAAAGAAAAGAAATCAATTTTCTGAAAATGTTACCAAAAACCTTTTGTTTTGGGAGAATTATGATGATGATTCCTAATGTCAAAGAATCGAAATTTTTCTGTATCCAATCACTACGGTAGGAGGGAATTTACACCATTTGTGGCAATGATATTAAATTTGGACCATTTTTGTTTTGGCCGGACGGCACACGGCGCACGGTAAATTTTTCGAAAAAACCCCCCTAGAACAGGTTCTCTGTTAAAATCTGTTTAGAGCTAATTGAAGCCTAGTTTACAACTAGTGTAGCCTAGTATATACTATATGATAAACTGAGAAACTCAAACTCGCAGATTCCGGGATTGGGTCAAGGGTCCAACGATGGGGGAGGGGGTACTCAAACTCGTGGATTCCCATCAGTTGAATGAGTTGGGGTACTGGGAGAGACATTAAAAAAACTCACGGGTTCTTTAACGGAGTCAAACGAGGGGTAGCAGGGAACCAGTTTTATGGGGCACAAGGGGTCTGAAAAATGTTGTACCAGATCTACGACGTCATAGGACCGAACTTTGGAGCAATATATGATGAGAAGGGAACTTGGAAAATCTCACGGATTCTTTAACGGGAACCTGTTTTATGAGGTACGTGCGATCTGACAAATGTAGATTGTGACGTCACAGGCCCGGACTTTGAAGCTACATATAATAAGAGGGGAACTAGTAAAAAAACTTATCTATGACGTCATCAGATTGTGACGTCACAAAGGTGGCCTGTAACGTCATAGGCCCCGCCTACAAGCCATATGGTGAGAGGGGGACTTGAAAAAATTTCGACCTCAGAGCTTTGCCGGCCAGCCGGACGGCGGATGTTTCTCCCGAAAGACCCCCCCCCCCACCCCCAATGAAACAGGTTCCCTGTTGAAAATCCCGACCTCCAAGTTATGAATCGGACCGGGCAGCGCTAGCATCGCGCAAAATTTTTGAATTTTTTAAAATCTCTCAAAAATATGATCATCTGAAAGAAAATTTTCCACTCTTCAATTTCGTTCCTTACGAGTACACGCCTAAATTCATTATTTTTGGAGAAATTTAAGAAAAACTAAAAAATCACCTTTGGTTTCAAGTCACGATCACCGTTCGCTTATCAGTGCTTTCTAGGCATTTTACATAGGCGACGCTAGCGATCCTGCAATATGCCCGGTCCGAAATGATTTGACCTCCAATATATGATAGGAAGGGTTCTTCAACGCCGTTGAACGAGGCGGCAGGGAACCTGTTTTAAGGGGCAAGTGGGATCTGAAAAATGTGGATTGTGACGTCACAGGCTACATCAATCAACTGGACCTATTTTAAGGGCTTTAAAATATTATAAAGGTCGAGAGTCAACATTTTTCGAAGTCCCTCTCTTGTCATATATAGCTCGAGAGTCAAAATTTTTCCACTTAGAAAAATGTCAACTCTCGAGTTGTATTATAATAGAGGGGGACTTGACAAAATTGCATCCTCCAAGCTATTTAGGATTCGAAATTTTGCCAAGTTTAGAAAAATTTCATCCTCCAAACTGGGTACAATCCGAGGCAACATTTTTCCAAGTTTTTCACCGGACGGCGCACGGCAAATTTCTGTTAAATGTAGTTCTCAAAATCAGATTCACGAAAGAACAAGAAACCTTTTTCTACATCCAAATATATATAATTTGACGTCACAACTACTTCAAGACACAACGAGAACAAATTCCAGAAGCGCTAAGTCATACAGATACCCAAGGGTAATATAGGGAAGGTTAGCCTACTCGCGATGCAACCCGTAATAATGACGTCACTGTAGACCATGAATCTATACAAATTTAAACCAAATATCTCGAGAAATATTGATTTTCTCGAAAAAGTCAAGAGAACAAAATTTATTCTATTTTAAATTTTCTTTCAGATGTGGTTTCTTTCAGAATTTTTCCATCAAATTTTGAAATTGCATTTTTTTTAACCTAGTTTTTGTCTGTAGACCCACTGTTGCGCCTGGCAAAGTGGGCTAACTTTCCCTTTTATTACCCTTGACAGATACCTAAAACGGGTTGAAGAATACAAAACAGTGTTACCACTTTACAACACTCCCCAACACAGGGATGTACCGAACATTTACTATTGTCAAAAAACAAATTCCAAAAAAAACAACATCACAAATACAAAATAAACACAAAAAAAAATTTCAAATGCCAACAAATACAAAATGAAACCATCCCAAGGATACATAAACGATACAACATAGTACAATGTTAACAATTTCATATTCATTTATACTTATGTTGTATTATTATTTTTTTTTTTCTTGCCAAATATTGCCAAATTTTGAATTTTTAATGCCAAATTACATCGTTTAAAATGCCAAAATGTTTGGTCTCTACTTATAATGATTTTTTGCATGATGACCTTTAGATTTACAAATATAGCATTTTGCGTTTTTCTTTTTCTCCAATTTGGGGCACACATTTATCCTATGTGTGGGTCCCTTGCAGTGAAGGCACTTCTCCAATTCCACTTTCAAATTTGATGCTATGCTTCACAAGGACGTAGAATTCTTTAGAAGGACGTTCTGAGTCTTATGATGTTTGAAGTGTTGCATATTTGGCTCATTGAATGGGCTAAGTCAATTTGCATCTGAAGCATTACGTATCTAGTTACTTGTAGGGGCTTTCTGGCTATATACACCAGTCACTAAGCTATAAATGATAGGACCTTGAAAATTTTCGAGCTCCGAGCTGTATTGCCCAATGTTTTTTCCGAAAAACCCCTTCGATAAAACTGTTTCCCTGTTAATATCAAATATTAGTTTGCCGTAACCCAAACTAAACAACGGTAAGTTGACGTTTTCCAATCGTCATTCGCAGACGCTAAAAACTTCATTAAAATGCAAAGATTCGTTCTGCCAAAAATCTAATACAAATCGTGAAGAAGATTCCAGAGACAACAACATCAAATAATGATAAGGACTTAATCTGAAATCCTCGAAAGAGTAACCAATACGTATTTTCTCGACATAAGCCAGAATCCATCAACTGCGATGCATTCAGCTCGACGATTCATTAATTAATTCGAAATATTTGCTAGAATTGACACAATAGTACGAGTAAATGGTGACGACGACGGCCAGGAAAATGTGAATGAGCCGCGACGACGCGCGGCGTCTATTCATAAATGAGGCAATCCTTCCCCATAATACATATACAAATACACGCGGACCATAAATACACTATTGTGGCAGGCTGGTATTCGGTAATATCGACAAAAGAGCTCAAGCACTTTGCATTTCGAAGAGACTCTGCGAAAGATGTCCCTGGAGGACCGATTTCCAATACTCGTATAAGCCGCCAGTCGATAAGTTGATAGTTTTCCGTTCTTAGAACGCGACGATTACAGAATTAATGTTATTTGGAGAAGTTGCGGAAACGCGATTTCTCATCGCACTCGCGGTGTTCGACCGAAAGATGCAATTTTCTAAACAACCGCTACGCCGGGACATCGAAATTAAATTAAATTGTTCGAAAGGATGGATCAATAAAATCTGATCGGCTGACAGTCCGCCTCTCGCCTGTTCCGTCTCGCAAAAAAAAAGAAATCGACATGTTGTACTCCGCCTCGTCTCCATGTTATTTTTGATTAATCTACCTTCTGTGACGGTTTCTATTGATAATCGACTTCGAAAAGGAACGCCCGCAAAGGGCTAAAAATGAAAAACTACGAACAGAATATAAAATATTCTCGAAGAAGAATCCGGCGAAGCTTTGAGCTAAAACTATATCTATATATATTCGCGCATAAAAATACCGCGACGAGACGACAAACAGAAAAATGTTTCAGTTTTTCAGACGCTTTTCAACTGAAAAATGGTTTTTTTGAATTGAATTTACTTTCCGTATTCGTGTCTTTAGGGCGGCCACCACATCTTCTGAGGCCAAATTCCTTCTCCCCGTATATTGTTAAGGCAGACGCTCGAGTCGGGGAGGAAGAGGATGACTACTAAACGAAAAACACTAGAATGAAAACGAAGGTCCGTTCTAAAAGCTCAGATATTTAACCTACAATTTGAACGCAGAAATTGTAACAGAAAAAAATAGAGGAAAAATATTGTAAAATGGTGAAAAGTTTTCTTCGAAAGAGATACGCGCTAACAATACGAATATATCTTTTCTAGTTTCTTCTGTGCATTCGAAATTCTTTTAGAGTTGAAAGGAGGAAGATGATTCTCTATAAATAACCGTTAAAGAGACTAAAAACACTGTTAAAGTCAACCTCTAAAATATAGTTGACTTCCCTTTTAATTTTTTTTTTCTTTAATTTGCTGCTTTTCTCTTTTTTTCTCTCTCCTTGTTTCCATTCTCATTTCTTAATTCATTTTCCATTCTTTCCTTTCCTCATAAGTTATCTGTCTTTCTTTCTTCGGATTTTTTTTTTTTTTTTTGTGGCACCTACTTTTCTCGTCGTGCAAACCGTTCACCTAATAGAACTATAATTTAAGTTTAAAGATTAAGAAACATAAAAAGTTTATTGAATTATCGCTGTTTTTATTATAAGGAGTTGAATAAGTATTTAAAGCGTGAATATGATCGACTGTTATTTCGTCTTCCATTAATACGTATGCTAAGCATGATTTAGCGATAGTGCAGCACATTCTCAATCGCTTTGATTGTCCGCCTTTTGTTCTTCAGCCTTACACGATTTCACTCTACAATACTTGCTTGGAGAGTTTTGGGGAAGTTGAATATTCCCTCAGTTAGAGCAAGCGAAAGAGTGGAAGCATGTCGAGAAACCCTGAGTCGAATTCTATAATATAGAATTACTCCGATAGCTTTGCATGGAAAGCAACCCATTGAAGAAAAAAGAGAGGAAGAAAACTATTTATTAAACTAGCATGTGTGAGGGAGGAGCAATTATCAGAGCTGAAGAAGAAGTAGAAAGTTGATCGAACTAACTTACGGAGTAGAAGAGGCACTTATAGAGGTTGAGAAGATAACTCATGATTTCGGAGGGCGGTAATAATCAGGGAACTCGAAAAATAGGAAACTTGATCGAACTGGTCCGTTGAGAAATCCTCGGTCGAGTTGATAAATGTGAAAATTTTCCGAATTTCAAGGTTAATAGGAGGCAGAAAACGGTAACGCGGAACACAAAGTCAAGGATGAAAGCCACCCTCAAGTCATGAGACATGTCAGAATAAAGAAAATAGGTTGCATGTGAGCGGAAATGTGGAAAAATTAGTCTTCTAAATCACCTTACACAGAAAAAATAATATAGACAACTGAAGAAGTTTTGCTAGAAGAAAACTAAAAAGAGAATCAGATTTATGAAGAAGGTAGCTCTCAAGTTCCCTCGACGTAAAATTGGAGTCGCTGCGGCACCAAACTCTCATTAATGGTTTTCAGGGATGAAATAGTAATTGACATAAAACTGAAAGTGACGGTGTAAAGTATCCATCTTTTCATACGTGCAAATTGGCGTGTGTGAATTGAATACGTATGGGTGTCTTTCTCTCTCTATCTTTCTCTCTCTGTTTCCTATACTTCGTTCCTTCTTTTTCCTTTCTATGGTTTTTCCCATCATTAAATATTATGTATTTGACGACTACTCTCGTTTTATACTGTTCCTATTCCTTCCCACTTGACTTAGGTACTGTCTTCCTATTTGTCTATTCCAATATCTCGAGATGCAGGGGGCAAGCTACCTTATCGTTTTATTTTAGGTTTCGGTCGACGAATGTTTCGCTCGCTGCACGAAAACTTCAATTAAGATTCGCACACCATGTGGAGACCCCACATCCTGTACCGAATTGTGATCATCGTCGGGCTCACTCCATACTTTTCTCGTGGGTTGTGTGTTAGATGAGTTAACCACTTTCATGGTCTTTAAGTGCGTGAAATCTCTGGTTCGAAATCCATACCATATCGTCTGGTGATTTCTTGTAAGGTGAAAGGCGCACCTGAGTACTGCCTCTGGATACCGATGAGGGCTTGAGTCACAGCATAAAAAGTAAAGATGTAATCAGTCGCTGCTGGGGGTCGCTTCTTATTGCGCGTCGTGGAGACTCTTAAGCTGTGAAAAGTTGAAAATTTTGTTTTATTTTTAAGAGAACCAATCACAAGATTTAAAGTTCTATAAATCTTTACGAAAATTAGTAATACAACGAAATAAGGTCAAGGAGGAGTTAAAACAGAGTAACCTGTGGATACATTACCAAAAAAATTCTTCAGTTTGGAAAACTTTACCGGAGGCTGAACGAAACGAAATTGAAAAGATCATGCTCGAAGGAAATGAGTTAGCAGCGCAACTTGATCTACTTGACAATCCTAAATATATGGGACCAGAATTATTCAACATGAATTTGATTCCTAGGCCGAAGTTAATTACTTACTAATTAGAATTAACAAAATGCCATAAAGTAAGGTTTTGGAAATTTTTTTTTAATGTATGTAGGTAAGTATTTTTGAAAATTTATTTTAGTGAATTATCTTCAGTCCGTAAATGCATGTACAGTATTTAGTGATTATTTACCTAGGCCTAAGAATAAGATATCGCTACGTGCGCAAATTATATCGCTAGATAAGACGTATAAGGTTTTGGAAATTTTTTTTACCAGAATCATTCAACATGAATTTGATTCCTAGGCCGAAGTTAATTACTTACTAATTACAATTAAAAAAATGCCGTAAAGTAAGGTTTTGGAAATTTTTTTTAATCAATTTTGTTTTTTTAAATGTATGTAGGTACGTATTTTTGAAAATTTATTTCAGTGAATTATTTTTATTCCGTAAATGCACGAATTTAGTGATTATTTATCTAGGCCTAAGAATAAGATATCGCTACGTGCCCAAATTATATCGCTAGATAAGACGTATAAGGTTTTGGAAATTTTTTTTACCAGAATCATTCAACATGAATTTGATTCCTAGGCCGAAGTTAATTACTTACTTATTACAATTAAAAAAATGCCGTAAAGTAAGGTTTTGGAAATTTTTTTTAATCAACTTTTTTTTTTAAATGTATGTAGGTACGTATTTTTGAAAATTTATTTTAGTGAATTATTTTTAGTCCGTAAATGCATGAATTTAGTGATTATTTATCTAGGCCTAAGAATAAGATATCGCTACGTGCCCAAATTATATCGCTAGATAAGACGTATAAGGTTTTGGAAATTTTTTTTACCAGAATCATTCAACATGAATTTGATTCCTGGGCCGAAGTTAATTACTTACTAATTACAATTAAAAAAATGCCGTAAAGTAAGGTTTTGGAAATTTTTTTTTAATCAACTTTTTTTTTTTAATGTATGTTGGTACGTATTTTTGAAAATTTATTTTAGTGAATTATTTTCAGTCCCTAAATGCATGTACAGTATTTAGCGATTATTTACCTAGGCCTAAGAATAAGATATCGCTACGTGCCCAAATTATATCGCTAGATAAGACGTATAAGGTTTTGGAAATTTGTTTTACCAGAATCATTCAACATGAATTTGATTCCTAGGCCGAAGTTAATTACTTACTAATTAGAATTAACAAAATGCCATAAAGTAAGGTTTTGGAAATTTTTTTTAATGTATGTAGGTAAGTATTTTTGAAAATTTATTTTAGTGAATTATCTTCAGTCCGTAAATGCATGTACAGTATTTAGTGATTATTTACCTAGGCCCAAGAATAAGATATCGCTACGTGCGCAAATTATATCGCTAGATAAGACGTATAAGGTTTTGGAATTTTTTTTTACCAGAATCATTCAACATGAATTTGATTCCTAGGCCGAAGTTAATTACTTACTAATTACAATTAAAAAAATGCCGTAAAGTAAGGTTTTGGAAATTTTTTTTAATCAACTTTTTTTTTTTAAATGTATGTAGGTACGTATTTTTGAAAATTTATTTTAGTGAATTATTTTTATTCCGTAAATGCACGAATTTAGTGATTATTTATCTAAGCCTAAGAATAAGATATCGCTACGTGCCCAAATTATATCGCTAGATAAGACGTATAAGGTTTTGGAAATTTTTTTTACCAGAATCATTCAACATGAATTTGATTCCTAGGCCGAAGTTAATTACTTACTTATTACAATTAAAAAAATGCCGTAAAGTAAGGTTTTGGAAATTTTTTTTAATCAACTTTTTTTTTTAAATGTATGTAGGTACGGATTTTTGAAAATTTATTTTAGTGAATTATTTTTAGTCCGTAAATGCATGAATTTAGTGATTATTTATCTAGGCCTAAGAATAAGATATCGCTACGTGCCCAAATTATATCGCTAGATAAGACGTATAAGGTTTTGGAAATTTGTTTTACCAGAATCATTCAACATGAATTCGATTCCTAGGCCGAAGTTAATTACTTACTAATTACAATAAAAAAAAAAATGCCGTAAAGTAAGGTTTTGGAAATTTTTTTTAATCAACTTTTTTTTTTTAAATGTATGTAGGTACGTATTTTTGAAAATTTATTTTAGTGAATTATTTTTATTCCGTAAATGCACGAATTTAGTGATTATTTATCTAGGCCTAAGAATAAGATATCGCTACGTGCCCAAATTATATCGCTAGATAAGACGCGTAAGGTTATGGAAATTTTTTTTACCAGAATCATTCAACATGAATTTGATTCCTAGGCCGAAGTTAATTACTTACTAATTACATTTAAAAAAATGCCGTAAAGTAAGGTTTTGGAAATTTTTTTTTAATCAACTTTTTTTTTTAAATGTATCTAGGGACGTATTTTTGAAAATTTATTTTAGTGAATTATTTTTAGTCCGTAAATGCATGTATTTAGTGATTATTTACCTAGGCCTAATAATGAGATATCGCTACGTGCCCAAATTATAGCGCTAGTTAAGACGTATCTGGCTCCAATAATCCATCCCAGTAATCAGACTCTACTTCTGAAGAAGAAGCTTCCCTCTTTCTTTTTTCTTCTATCTGAATAGATCGGTGGTCTACTTGAAATGATACCTACGAGTCAGTGATAGAGTCTCCTCTTGCTCTTCGCTACACTGAGCTAGCTGTACGTCCACATTGGGCGAATCGAGGAGTTGCTCATGCCTTGAAGGGATCTATGACATTGCTCAGTTTCTTTTGAGTAGATTAGCCTCCTCTAGAATAGGATTCCTTCCTGAAATGCGTGATTTGCGAACGTACCAGAGGGTAAATATCGTATAGATGTGCAGGTGTACGTCAATCGACTTATCTCTCTGTCGAGTCGGTCACGTCACACCTTTTCCATTTTCTCTAAATTTTTTTCTATATTTTCATTTTATTTTATAAAATTAAGAGGTTTTTCTTTTCTCTCTCTCGAAAGAAGCATTTTGCCGTTAAGGCTCGTTTTTACCGACTTTTCCTAATTTTTATTCCCGGTAACAAACTTTTTTGGTGATTGAAGATGATAATTATGAACATTGTTTCAAATAATAAATAATAAAGGTTGACAGGGGAAGAGAAGTACTACTGGATGATTTTTTTTTCTTTTTCCTCTGAAACTTAGACCAACTATAGTGTTATGTCTGAAGATGTGCACCTGCAACTATTTTGAGTTTCGGATGAGTAGTTTTTGAGATATATGTGTACTTAATTTTGATATTTAATTCATTTCATATCTTTGCTGAGGTTGTATTTTGTCTCCTTTCCCCCTGTTGATGGACATGAAAAATTGAGTCAATCCAAACAGTGTGAGGATGTAGGAAAATTTCGAGATCAGAAAATTAAGGGAAAGACGTTATATGAGATAGTAATCAGGCGCTAGCCAAAAGTATGAATTCTCATTGTTGTTACACTTCACGACTGGACGTGAAATTATCAAATACCGCTACTCGAGCCGCTACCTAATAGATTATCCTTACGAAATAAAACGCCGTGCGTTGCAGACGGTTGCGTATCACGCGTTTTCATTCGTTTTTCGATGCTGATTTTATTTAGAAGCATCTTAGTCGAAAAAAAATCTTTTTAATTAGAAAAGTAGTTACATATTTTGAATGAAATATATAACAATAGTAGAAATTATGAAAATTGGTCACAATGGTGCTTGATGACATTTAAATTGGTGGTTATTAATTGAGTATTAACACAGTGAAGTTATCGTGAATGATCGTAAGAATTGGAGCTTCATCTCGTATGCAGTGGATGGCCGGGAGCTGAAACCTACAACCGCGGTGCTATTGTTTAATACAAATAAATTTGAATGCTTTTATTTACACATTTTGAATATTGTTTTATTTAACATTATAGCTAGACTGATCAGCCGTACAGTAAAGAGTAAGTTCTCTATTCAGCTAATATTATGGGATGAATTCACCTTCACGATAACTTGTAGATATAAAAAAATGGAGTAAATTATTAAGGTTGAAGGGAGTGGTGGTGACAATGACGATGAGAATGATTTAGACTTGAGAATGATGTGAGAATGTATAAGTTATATTGCTTGACTTCGGAGTAACTCATAGTGTTTATTGGTAGATACGAGACGTTGTTGCTATAAAGAAAAGAACGTTCTCGTGTGGACAGCGTATGCCACCTGTATCCCTTTCTTCGGAAAGAGGATATGAGAATATAAGCATACGCTCCAGAAATTCTATGTGATGACCTTACATCATCACAACAGTAGGGTGGGTTTTATTCAAGTTTTTGAAAATCAATTATTCAAATTGTCAATTTTCGTTTCTAATTATTCCCCTCACATTCAGAATTCATTATTTCTGCTATTTGAGTACCAACACACGTCTATAAGATGGAAAAATGATTAGAATAAAAATATGTACATAAATAAAATTGCAAGACTACTCTTCACGAGTAAAATTTGAGATTATTGCTTTTCATCATCATTCTTTCGAACACGACATTTTTTTAGGTGAATGAAGACGTCAAGTTTGAACAGGGATACCAAAGTGTAATCGACGAGTATGGTGTGGAAGTGAAGAACGGTGCTTGGAACTGGAATGAAGTATGTTTGGTAACATCTAGTTATTATGAGCTACATCCTTCGATGAAGATACCATGATGACTATACTTTTCGTTATCAGGAATCAGAAAGGAACGAAGACGATAACTGGAATTTCGTGATAACTAGCGGAGCTTATGATGAATACGAACTGGAAGATTGGGATGAGGAGGACTTCAGTATTTCCGCCATTTTCCTTGCTGAAGAATCTGTTACGGTAAATTCACAATACATAGGATGAATTTAATTCTTAGTTACTACTAGTATGTAACCTTGTGACTGATTTGTACCAAGAAAAAAGTAAACGTCAAGATGAACCCAGAATATCAACGTCGGTTGAAAGTAGAGCAGATGTAGGACCCGGAATATCGACCTTGGGTGAAAGTAGTACAGAAGTAGAACCTGGACCATCGACGTCAGAGCAGAATAGAGAAGTGAGTTTCTATTGTCGTATTATTCATTGTTGACAATTAATGGGAGAAATAGTAGGAAACATTCAAGAGTGAAAAAATGTCACATCGTTTCATTGTTCTGTCGCCGAAAAACATGCTTTGCTTCTACCAGGCAGGATGGCCAACGTGAAAAACTACAATCGTGTTGTGTGTAGTGCACTGCGAATACAAAGTTGCCTCGGCCCAGGAGAAAGGAGATGACGTCCCTATAAGGCAGCTGGATATCATTCCTTTGTACATCTCCCGTGTATCATAAGCTCAAATCCAGCATCCGATTTATGCGATGTGTGTAGACTGAACACGCAAAGAATTGTAGAGGCAATGAATACGAGCGAGGCTGTAAAGGCCGAAACAATAGAGGTGTCCGCCCAGTACTTGAGGGAAGCTGCAAAACAACAACATTATTACAACGAAAAACGTCAAATGCCCCGAGAGAAGAAGACTGTGCGTCTTGGTGGACGTGACTCGAGTTTTAAAGTTCTCAGCTTTGATTTTGCCGAAAAAGTTTGTTATCCTACATCGTCAAGGCAAGTGGGACCCGCGTATTTTAGAGCGCCAAGGAAATGTAGCGCGTTTGAGGTTCACAACAAAGCCACTGGTGTCCTTTGGAATTACTTGATAGACGAGGAGGACGATGTGGAAGAGAGTCTCCTGCACCACTACCTATCGAAGAATCCAACTGACGTCTTGATTCTGTTTGCGGACGTCAACTGTGCAGGGCAGAACAAAAATAATGCTCTCCTGCAGTACCTGAAATGGTGAGTTGTCCGCAAACTGAATTCCCTAAACTTTATGATAGCGGGGCACACTAAGTTTTCTCTGGACCGGAACTTCGGAATATGGAAAAAGACATATGCGACGGCAGACTTGAACTGCCTTCACGATTTAGTTGATATGATTCAGTTATTGAAGTTCAACTTGGCGGTTTCAACGATTTTGAATGGCCAACGAGAGGTCAATTGGAGTCGGTGGAGCGCATACTCGGGACAGTTTTTCAGGAAATTCCCTGGCCTAAGTACATACAACCTATTCGACTTCAAGGATGATTCGTTCTTAGAAGCTGCGAAGATCGCTGGTGGCGACATTACAAAGTTCCCAGAGCAAGTGGGTACCTTTGAAGAAGACACATCCTTAATCGTAGAGAATATTATTCCACAACCTCTGAGCAATGACCGACAGTGGTACTTATATACGATGATTCGGGTATTAAGTACGGACGATAGCAAAATGGATTTGGTTGCTCCCTCACCTACAGTCCCAAAACCACAGAAGCCAAGCAAGGCTGCCGACTTCAAGAAAACAAGAGGTGGAGAGTGATGATGAACAACCAACGAAGCCGAAGAAAGGGGGAAGAGAGCTAGTATGATACTGCATAGAGTGGTGGGAAGTCGCAAAATTTCAATTCAGGTCCAGAAGGCTTGGACTTAGTGTTAGCCCAGTATAGTACCTAGTATAATATACTGCATGAAGTAGTGCCATATACTGTACAGACGCCCGGACAGGACGCAAATTTTAGATTAGGGTAGGGGTAGAGAAAAGACATGAACATGTCAAAAGACAATACAGTTTTACTGAGAATATAAAAGTTAATAGAGAGTTTTTGCATTCGAACGTTATTGAAATAACGTAACGCTAACGTTAAATTTTCTCATTGTGAACAATGGGAAAATTTAACGTTAGCGTTACGTTATTTCAATAACGTTCGAATGCAAAAACTCTCTAATAACTATAACGGTTCTTTATCCATGACCGTTAAAATAGGCACAAGAATATCTGTAAACAGAGATAATGAAGATATCGTTAATATAAAGAATATTGATATAAAATCAAAGACCGTGCTTAACCCGTCATCCCACAACGATACACGAGCTGAAAGAATGTTCTCTTTGGGCTATATAGCGTCGAACGAAATCAAAAGAGAATTTATAGCTCAAGATTGAAATTAATTTTCAAATTATTTCTATAATAAAGAAAACTGTCTCGTAAGTTTTTCCGTCTCTCTTTGATACAAACGTTAAGTCAACGATATCGAAATCGAGGGGGAAATATCAAAGAGAAATGCGATTGACAATTACAAAATAATTGATCGTGGTTCCTACGAGTAGGCTATTCCTTTTTATTCAAAGTAATTTGCGATTCTTGTTTATCTCATTTTCTACATGAACAGTTCGCCAAAAAGTACATGTGAGCGAAGAAAAAAATGAAAAGAACTAAGGCAACAGATTTTTTGAGTTGGTTGGATAGTCTTTTAGAATTCCCAAACGTGAAACATGTGAGACGTGATAGTGGATATCGAGATTTCTGTCATTTGAGTGGAAATAGTATATTTCAACACTTCGTTACTTTAGAAGTGCGCGACAAGTTTTTGTGATATAGGACTATTCATATTTTTTGATACGCACAAATACAGTCATAATATAGTCACTGAATCCAATATCTCGTCGTCGAATGCGTCACGGAAATACACAGAAGTGAAAAAAAAAAAAAAAATATTGCGAGCTCGAATGTGCCTTTCTAGCAAATGCAACTGACTTTTTGTACGACCCTCATGTTCTCGACTATACTATGTGTATATATCCAGATGTATGGACTCCAAAGAGTATTTGATTTGGCGTGAAATTTCAATAAAGAAAACATTCGCATTTCTTTATCATACATTCGATATTACTTTCGAAAAAAATGATTCTATTCTGTGAGAAAAAAAAGGAAAAAAGACAGCCATAATATGAACAAAAATACTGAAAATATAATATAAAAAAAGTGAAAAGAAAACCAAACTTTTTTGTTTTCTTTATTATTATTATTAATATTTTGTTCCCAAGTTCGAGTGCTGCCTTGTCGTTTCGTGGGGGCTTACGCTGACTAGTCACTAACTGAAGCACTTCCAGCGTAGGAGAAGAATATTTCTGAATAAAGCACCAGCTCGGGGATCCTGCATGCATAGGATTCTGCTAGCTGTCATGATCGAAGATTGGACAGCATTGCACATGCAGTACTCCTTACGGACCCCAGGAACAGCCAATCCGCAGAGCATGAAGGATCGGCCCTTTGCGGGGGGAAATAGGGAAGTTCTCTGTCTCACACGATTCAAAGTAAATGGTTGTTTTTTCTGCGTTTGTCGTCATTATTATAAGGTGTATAGTTATATAAGTTCGCGAGCTACTCTCACTTCACCCCTCACCTTTCACCGAACGTCAGGGGTATTTTCCAGGAAGTAAGCAGCTTCCTGTAACCCCAGCACATCTGGGGAAGATATACTCGAGGGTATCCGGCCCAACCCACGGGCTTCCCTATGACGCGCAAATGCACCAGGGTAAAGAATGGAGGTATGCACAATAATACGAGGTGCACAGGTGCTTTCCACCTGCACCATAAGATTCTCTCCGTGTCTAGGAGCAAATGTTTAAACTTGGTTGAACCAGACCATAGGACCCCCGCAATAACTTGGCTCCAAACACCCTATTGAGGCTCTAGTTCACGCCCAGTGATTCCTGGTTACCCGAGTTTTAAACTGAATAGGGAGACTCCAACTCCACTCCACAATTATTTAGGCGTCATTTAAATGTTATATCTACGATAGTTATTCGAAACTGAGAAACTGATTGATTTGCGGCCGGAAATCGGATTGTGGAAAGAAAAATCCAAAAATTACCGGCGTGGAAATATTAGTCCAGCCGAAATTAGAAGTTACTACGCTGTAAAAATCACATTTATTGGTGGAACAACCATAGAAACGCTGGCAACAGCATACTTCGCCTACAAAAAAATTTACGAGGGCATCTCGTATTTGAAAATGGAAAAATTGCAAGAAAAGCTCGATAAGGCCCTTTCCGAGAAGGCTCAATTGGAAAAAGATGTTTTACAATCCCAAGAAGTTTCTCTGGAAGCTCTTACGGAAAAACTCAAATTATTAGTACAGCAACTCCCCGAGAAAAACGAACAAATTTAAAAACCTTATTATTTTGGCTAAATATAAGAAAGGAACGTACTGCTTATTTAAATAGCCTGTATCCTTCCATCAAATTTACACTGGAAGTTGGTGGCTCTTCTATAAATTTTTTGGACTTGACTATTTATTGACAATGTCCATGAATTCGGGATTTACTGAAAAGATACAACGACCGATATCGCTATCTACGGGTCGCCTTTTGTACCTGTTGCCCACAAAATGGCTACCTTCAATAGTCTAATATTTCGCTAGACCCAAATCCCCTTGAGTCAGGCCGCTTGCTTGAAGGAACTCATGACTATAAAGCACCTTGCTCGTGTGAAGCAAGTCAAGTTGGACGTTGATCTTATGGTTAGTAGGAGGCTTACAAGAAAAAGTCTCGACTCTACGACCACCCTTCTCCGGGTGCTGATGAGGGTGAGGAACTACACATGAGCGAAAGACTTACTAGGGAACATGAGATTGAAGCACTACAAGCCAAAATAAGTGAGCAGCAAACTACAATCAAGAAATACAGTGGGAACATGAAAGAACAGCGAGAGAGAAGGAAAGAGCAGAAAGAGAATCCAGACTATCTATAAATACAGTAAAATCAACCACACAAATTAGAACAGAACTGAAGGATAAACGAAACAAAAAGATAGCCCATAGAGTTCAGGCTCGGAAAAAACACTAGAGGCACAATAGCAAGCAATATGTTGAAAGTAACTTCATTGGTTGGAATGCAAAAAGACCGACAGAAACGCGACGGGTGACTCGTGGCCATAATGAGCAACTTCACCACAATTATTTGTGACGTGAACGTATCTTGGTTGAGGACATAAAAACCCCATGAAAAAGTTCAACAACATTATTCAAATCAATAATAACAAGACTTTTGGAGATACGCCTCTAGAATGCCAAGAGGTGGCGATGTGGTCCACCTCATCCTCAACATTTAACAAACAAGGGGAAGTGAACCTCTTTCATTTCCAAAGTTCGCCTGTCAGTCCCAATAAATTCATCATGCACTACAAGGAACACCTCACGGAATAGTCCTTCTGTTGTCCAATAAGAAATGAGACATCAAGAGAGGTCGTTAGGGAATTATTCCACATATTTCTGGAATTTGGCGCGTTCAATAATCGTAGCAAATTTACTGCGAATGCGAGGCCAAAAGTCTACCAAATGGCACCACCGGTCTCCCGTTTGTGCAATAAAGCATGAACATATGCCTATCACAAAGCTATTAAAATGTTTCCTCACAAAACGGTATTTGAACAGCAATCCAAAGGGGGGCTAGGATCAAAAGTTCTTTTAGCAATTCAGGAAAAAATTCCTCCAGGAATATACACCAACTCCTTATTCATTTACTGGGTAATGGACTATTTACTGATGAAATAGAGAATCAAATTTCATAATTGTACTCTGTACTTGCTCACTCTGCTGATGATGCTGCAACACTTCATTTCAGTTAGTTTGATGAATCTGAGAATGAACGAACAAATTATATTTTCAAATTTCCTATATTTTGTACAAAATTTTCATTCCCTAGACCATGAAACTTACTTCCAGAAGAATGGAAGTGGGAGATATAGGCAGAAGAATTAAAGGACATAGTAAAAAAGTTGTTACCCAAGATCTTTCTCCTAATCCAAACTCTGTACAACATAATATAAGATGGTTTATGGTATGTGAGCAAAACTTTCCAAAGATCTTTTACATCCTATACCGGTATCGGTTTTAGCTTTTTTTTTTTCATTTTTTCGTTATGTAACATTCTTGAAAAGTAACGATCCTTTTGCAGTCGCATTAAAAAATAAATTTCCAAGTAGATACTCAACATTTTTGATTGATGTTAGCAAATGAGATGAATAATAGAAGTTTTATTGTTACTGATAATTCTAGATTTAAAAAACAAACAGCTCGCAAAAAGAATACGAAAAGTATATGGCTGTTTGTCTGAACTCGACCATACTCTGTTCAAATTATTGAAACAGACGTTCACGGTAGAGAAACTCGTTGTAATGGAAAGGGAAAAACTCACTTGTGGAAATTTTGCGTCACACTGAGGATGAGACAAGATCGATGCTTAGGATAGTAAGAGAAAATGAAAATTCCCAAAATTTACTCATTTACGCCTGATGAACGCGCTCTGTTTGCATTTACTGCAGTAAAAATATGCGATTTGGCAACAGGTTACAGAACTTACGCAATCTGATTGAGTTGGCAGCGTGTTGAATAAGTGTTTGTATGAATATGCACTTCTGATCCTTCACGCATGCATTTGGTATAAGAATTGTGACATACTAAAATCTGATATTAGTTCATTATTTTTGGGTATACCTGATGTAAATTTTGACCTCTTAAAGATGTCGTCGAGGTAGAGCGGAAAGATTTTGACAGCAGATGAATTGAAACTGGAAATTGTTAGCGCTAATGGCTTATAGTGTTGTGGACATCTTATCCTTTATCTCATATCGATATACGCGATAAGATCCGCGTGTCTATGTACCACCCTAATCCTTATTATTATAACAGAAACCTGGAATTTCTTCATCAGACCAGCTGTGTATCTGAATCCTCTGAAACGCCGAGAAAGTTCATTGCCCAAGCTCTCTCCTTCTTCATTCAAAAAAGTCGAAAAGTCGGTAAAAAAAAAAAGAAAAAAGAACAAACTTGTCGGATATAAAATGATAGCATAGAACGAGGTATTTGAATTAATAACGAGCACGGGATACGAGCGAAGTTTTTGAAAAAGAAAATCGAGAGAACATAATCGAAAACTATTTGTAAGAAGTCATCGCTTTTTTAAGAGCAAATTGAAGGATACCATAAGGCACGATTGCTCGCGAGCACTGTAACATGAACGCAAGCTCCATTCGAAGATGACTATTGTGAAAAAAAAAGAACTGCGAAAATGTATACAGCGAGGTTAATACAGAAATTTTTCCCTCTTTACAAACTATTTCATGACGTTGTTTAGGAAAACCAATGTTCTTTCAAACTGGCACACGGCTATACACTAATCAAAAATGAATTATATGTACAGCGTATATTTCTAAGCTGCTCTCCGGTAATTTCATTGCCGTAAGGTATGTGCGAATGGGTCGTCCATTTTCGAACTGTCACCAGCAAGACACGAAAAATAAGAATCCCCAACACCGAAGGCACGAGGACGAAAATAATAAAAAAGAAAATACGAGTCTCGAAACCTGTATTTTTCTACTCCTCCACGTAATCCCAGTTATAAGATGCTGAATACGAGAACGCGATAGTTACAAGCATATAATTTTGCACCATACACTCGACCTCTGGGATACCTTCATTTTGGAAATACAACAGATGGATTGAGATTGAATAAAGAATTTCTCCAGATGACTGCTTGTTTAGGTGGTAACCCATTTGATATCTTCCCTTCCTGTACACAATTTTTCATGCGTCCTCCTCGTCACAAACAGAGAAACATTTCTGTACCCAACGACCATACAACGGATTGAAATATTTTTCAAACCTTCTCATTTCTTTGACTTTAGCTAGTGAAAAAAATGGTTTGGATGACATTTTCTAGTATTTTGGGAGGAACAGTGAGGTCAAGGATGGGATATATCAAGAAGGTCTCCACGTTCGAATTAGTGTTAATAGTAGGACTGAATAGGAATCCAGCAACATTCCTTAGGATCAAGCCTCACGTACGACCGACCTATGACGTCATCGCCTATATCGCACTCAATCAAGCATACACAGTATCTTAAGTTACGCACACTTAACATTATGGATTTAATCACTCATGATGAGATTTTTCAAATTTACAGAAACATAGAGCAATTAATAAGTTGATAGTGAGGTTTTTAAATTACAGGTTTTGTGAGACAATATCCTTGCGTCCGATGGAACATCACCAATTAACTAAAAAGATATGGTTTTAGTTGGACCCATTCGATTGTCTGAAATGGTTCAATCTGGAAACATCAGCTTCACACAAGAGAAACTGAAAATAATTCTATCATAAAGCATGTCAATACTCTCGAACACTGGACCAATATTAAAGAAATCAATGTAGCTTTTATGGGTAATTTTATAATATTATTTTAATTCACAACAAGACTTGACAAAAATCTTGTACAATAAAAATTTTGTATAATATTGTAGTAATAAAATTTTTATAAAATAATAATAGTTGTTCAATTGATTTTTTGTTTTTGTTTTTTTTTAGTCTCATGAAATGTATAATTGGGGAGGAGGTTCTCTAGCCACGTCCTAATGTTGAAATTTGGAACCCAAAATCAAACTCTTCGCGTATTTTCAAAGAAAGATCGTTAAAATAGAAATACTATTTAGGACAAACGAAATTTCAACAAAAAAAATATTTGAAATAAGAAAACTTAACGATTTACAAAGAGAGATGCGATACCATTGCTGCGTTAGCGTATCTGGGAAAAGGTTCACACTTAAATTCACAGAAATCGAGTTAAAAAGATTCATTGTATCAGAAGTCGCTAAGAGTGGTCTCCGTTCACAATGTTTGAAGATAATGGTTTTCGCAAATTCTTACTAGATAAAACTGGATACGCATACGATATAGCAGAAGTCACAAAATATTACGACCAAGTGGTCAATAAATTAATTGTAATGCTGAGGTGGAAGGCTACTTGGGTGTCAATACCCAGTATGTTGACAAAAAGCCTTTACTTTCCCTACCATAGACCTCTTATTTTAAAGCTAGTCAGACTAACATACTGTGCAAGTCGACAAGTGAGAGAAAAGACATGAAACATGATCTTTATTTATTTGGCTCGGCCAGAAAATTTTATATTTCCAGTACTTGATGACGCTGCAAGCAATAGCAATACCACTTCATCTCGTAGCGCGTTCTCTTCATTCAGCTCTCCCAGCGCGGTCAGCAGTTATACACTACTGCAAGAACTTCTATTTCCGAAATCAAATCAAAAGGACATTGAAGATTTTGATAGGAGAATACAACTTCAATCGCCCTTATTTGAGAAGGATCTGCGCAGCAAGTTTGTAAGTTCAACATAATACATTGACATGTTTTTTAGTCCTACATAAAGCATCAAAATATAGAAAAAATATGAATTAAGGCGTATTTTACATGAAATTGGAAAATTTGCCGCTCATTTTGGTTCTTTGAGACGTAGCACATTCACATTTCTTCTTATTAGTGGCCAATCAGAATCGCCTATTTAATTTACAACATTCACTGCATCCGGGTACTACTACTACACTGCCGTGCTTTTTTGTATCATTATCGCAGACCAAAATCTTTTTTTGTAATGAGTAGCCTTGGCCAACGGACTTATTTATTCTGATAAGAACAATATAGGAAGCACAGATCACTGCATAAATATACGTAAGACTCAGCGGTTTGTCATGCAAACTTATTCAGAGGTAATCTTACTAAAGCAACACGCCATAAATCTTACCACTTGAATATCCAGCTACCAAACAGCAAAATTATAAGGGCGCTTATATATACTCGCATCTCGCAACTTTGACTGCGAGTGTCGATGCAACGCCATCAATACGAAAATTCGTGAGAACGGTAGAGCGTTCTTACACCCCCCCCCCCCCCGCCCACAGGACTCATCCACTAGGGAAGAATGCCAAGCTGATGATTTACCTAAGTTCAGAGGTTCATCAACTTGACTTAGGCATTCTGTTTTCCCCAACATCCAAACTCTAGGTGGTGTAACGGCTTATTGATTTGTAAGACTCAGTGGTTTGCCATAAAACTTGTTCTTACGCCGTTATACGATAATTCAGAGGTGGTCTTACTAAAACAACACGCCACAAATTTTGCCACTTGAATATTCGGCTACCAAACAGCAAAATCGATAAGCACTGTTGTGTTAAAGGCGGGCGCTTATATAGTCGCAACTCGCAACCTTGACTGCGAGTGCCGACGCGACGCCACCAACACAAAAATTTGTGTGAACGGTAGAGCGCTCTAACAAATATTATGTAATTCACATGAATTTACAATCTTGTAAAGGAAGCTTCTAAAATAAAATTTCTTATTTCCGATTAGGAAAGCAATGATCTCTGCTCCCTGTGTTCTTCTTATGGGAGTAAATAATATGGACACTAGCCAAACGTTGCGTGGTTCCCTCACAATGATCCACTGCGTGACGTGATCATCAAATCATTCTATCAGAATTACTTTATTAAAATGAAAAATAATCGAAATTTATATTTTTTGTATTTCTCGGGGTTGTAATTCTTATTCATTTTCTCATTTTGCGGGAGAGCTGAAAACAATTAAGTTTTTGGGTCTGGTCCTAGTTAGGTGCAAATAAAGCTGGCCTCTAGCCTGGCTTTCGGCTAGCGGCGGTACGCTGCTCAAAATAAATTTCATCTTCCTTCCAAGGAACAATTTTCAAAAGTCTATATTGTTTCAACAGTAAAGGGCACCAGCACTAACTCAGAAAGTTGTGAAAAGGACTACAGAAACTTACAGCTAATCGAGAGTACTGGTGAATCAGGCTGAGGAACTAGAAGGAAATAGAAAGGCTTTCGAGACAGCTTTTTGAGGATGGTTTTCCGCAGACTACGAAATGGTTGCAAAGTGATCGTCGAAGCCAGGTTTCTGTTTCAATTCCTAAACTTCTCGATCCTAATCTACGTACCTACACTACCACATCAAAGTTGATATATTACTGTACAGTTGTATTGTTTTGCATTTCAGGGAACAATAACAATGGTATAGGACCCAAATACTATTGTCTAAATTACTCTCACCCATACCGTACACAAGGCATACGTTTCTTCGCCGTAAAAATAATGAACACATTGGCGGTACAATGTCTGAATATAAATTACAGTCAGAAAAGTATCGGGGATACAAAGTTTTCCTCTCTCTATTTCTAGCTGACTTTTTTCTCACGTCGTCACGATAGCGAGCGATTTTGAGAATAATAAACAGCTTCCTTCCTAAGAAAATGGTGCTGTATATGTAACACGCACAGAAAAATATATATGTGAGCATTACTTACTCGATTTCATAACTTCGAGCTTCCTTATAGATACACAAAAGTAGACAATTTTGTCAACAATTCTTTGTACGTGATTTGAAAAAAAAACAAAAAATCTTCAACAGTCAGCCCGCAGCGCTCGAGAAAATAACTTTTTAGTAAATTGATACATTTTCTGAAAGGTTTGAAAGACTTCATCGCTGACAAGCTGAAAGTCTAGAGCGAAGGCAGCATTGCAGAAATGAATAATTTGCATGGGGCATCAATTCACGTATTTAAAAAAAAAACTAATAAAGGAAAATATCCGAATTCAAAATAAACAGGATTATAGGTGTAGAAGCAGTTGAGTTTAGAAGCAAGAAAAACTTTGCATTCAATCATGCGTTAAGAAACCACATTTTTGTAGTGAAGTGATGAACTGATCTGACCATGTCAAACATGAAGATACTTGAACTGGGCTGACAGTTTGTGAGAGGAATAATTTGGACTCGAGGAAATATAAAAACGATGTGATGGACCTCTTATTGGCGAAAAACTGCTGTCGATAGTTGATATTAATTTACAGCCTAGCTACGCATACTGGAGCGAGTAAATTCGTTATTAGTCGGCGGCTTAAAATGTATACCATCTCGGTTACGTGATTAGTATTAATAATGACTCGATTTTCTCAACAAAATTAAGTTTAATCCAGCATTCAAGCTGAAATCTCATTATTCGTGACGATCGCGAGGCGAGGGTGGGAAAATGAGCACTTGAAGAGGATCTGGAAAATGACAGCCCATTCCTCGCCAATGAAAGCTGGCCATTGTACACGTCGGAGTGGACATTTTCCCAAACGCGCTGCACCCGCGATACCGCTGAGCTTTTTTCACTACAACTTTCACCTTGTCGCGTTGATTTATTATCACTCTTTTTTTTTCCCCAGTTTTTCGATTCGTCCCTCTTTCAAGCTGTGCACAAAATAGACGCGGGCACGCTGTCGGAGTCGGGGAAAAAAATCTCTCTAAGAAAATGAAATCTTTCCAATTGAAAGCGATTGATAGAGTTTACGTGTGGGGTTGTCTTTGAAAATATAAATAGGCTATACGCGCGTTATTCCAGACAAGGAAAATGATATTTTTAGGAAATGTTTGCTGTTTCCCGGCGCGTAAATTGAATACTGTTTTGTTCGCAACTTGACACTCGCTCTCGTCGATATATCGACGTACAGCAAGATGACGTACCGTCCGAACTGTCATAATATTTTACTTTCGCATTCGTTTTTCTTTCGTCTCGCACAGCGCGATTACAATTCTCGAAAGAATATAGAGCTAGGCTCCTCTCGAAACCGCAATTATTTTATCGTCATTTTATTACCTACAGCTGCGTTTTTCATTTTCGACGTGCTCCCCATATTCCCATCATTGCGTGTGCATGCTGTTATCTCAGCCACGAGAAAATTGTCAAGGTGAAAATTTAACTTTGAAAAAGAAACATACGTACTACGGTCAGATACAGCTTGGTCTGTATCTTTTAGGATTACCAACCGCGATTCTGTGTTTGTACTCTGATTTTGATAAGAATTTCGCGGAATTTGTTGTATCTTATGATGCTGAATTCTGTAAAGACTTCATATCAACATTCACTGAGAGAAATATTCGTAGCAATTTTTACAGAAATGGTACTTGAGAAAAGTGACAAGGCAGAAATTCTGTAAATACAACATACAAAATCAGGAAAAATTACAGAGTTGTAAAGTAAAAATAACCATACAGAATAGGATAAATTACAGATTTGTGTGAGTAAATATTCATTCGTGGAGAGAGTTTGCAATTTACAGTTTTGGTCTGTAAAATTCTCTCATCTGAAAGTAAAAGTTACTATTCAAGGGTGTACAATCTCGAAAAAAATAATTGTTCTGTCTTTACTATCTTATTCTGTAATTTTTCGTCCCCTGTTATATTTTGTCTGTAACAATTACCTGCATTACTGTATACTGCGGTCACCCATCCAAGTACTAACCCTGCTGAAAGTGACTTACCTCTATCATGCGGGTGCGAATGTCGGGTTTCTTCGAGCCATTGTGTTCCAACATGCGTTGGCATGTGATGTCTTCATTTAAAGGTGGGTAGGTTACACTTCTGTAGTTTAATTAACTTTTTTAGTGGCGAATTACTTTTTTTGATTGAAAAATTCCCAACTTACGATGGTAAAGCGCGATTTTACCCACAATAGCAATCTTTACCATTATTTTTTGAGAAAAATACCTCCTGACACGAGCGATTAAAGTAAAAATAATATTCCTTTAAAAAATGAAAACAAAAAAGTCTCATCTTCATTACGTATTTTGTGTTTTGTGTTAGGTTTTGTTGTTTCATTGAATCAACATAATTATTCTATTCATTTGTATACTTTTCTAAAACAGTTTATCTAAACGAAAGAAGATGCTTGAGCTTGAAACACAAATGTGTGTCCTACATATTTTATCTCGCTTGTTCACCTATAATAAATCTGATAAAAAAAGCAAAAATCATTTTTTTATATTTTTTGTTTCTACAAAATTTCAAGAATAGGCTGCCTATCTAAATGAGTTAATCAATAAGTGTGACTGGTTTTGCGAAAACATAAAACTTAATTTTGAGAAAATTGCGAAAGAGAAAAAATCATTACACATATTTCCATGGTACATGATTGTTTTTGTTTTGAACCCCTCTAATTATCCCAATTTTCATGGGCTAAGCTAGCTGATCGCTTGATGGATTTTCCATCTCCATTTTGATAAAAATCCGCTAGTATCTCAAAAATCATAATTTTTACCCTAAGGTATCTTAATTTTACAAAACCCGTCTGCACAAATATAATTTTTAATGCAAGTAGACAATAGATGTACCATAACCGACTACTGGCTGCTCAAGTTTGAAGAAAAAAGTTGATAAGTTGTTACAGTTTGTCTCAATGATTGTGCATTGATAAAAAAAAGATATATTTCATCGTGCAATAATAATTATTGATACAAATAAACTTATTCGTTTTTCATTGAATAGTCGTTGATTATTTATAAGTAATTTCTAGCCCTACTTTGTCAGAAAAATCAATCATCATTTTTTGATATTCCTTATTCGAGAAAAAAAAAAAAAAAAAAGAATTCAACAATCTCAAGATTCTGTATTGATATAGACTTTTTACGGCAGGCACTGTAATCTCCCTCCTATCTTTTTCTGGACTTCAATTCTGATGAATTTGGGTTATAATAGATCAGAGACATACCGAGTACAGAAAATTTTTCGATGGATGTAGTTTTTTCTAAGTATCATTATTTTTTTATCCAAGTAAAAAAGTGAGTGAGAAAGATAGTAAAAAGCAAGAAAAAAATTGAAATGGAAGGACTCATCCTCCATATCCTCCCCCCGTATCTACGCCACTCTAATCCATTTACGACTGAGCTCTAAGAGGAAAAAATGCTGCTATCGAAAGGTATTTCTTGCATTACCTTTTTTAGGAAAAATTACAGATTCACAAGTAAAACACGCGTTTAAACGTACATTCTGTAAATAATAGTGATCGCGCACTGATTTCATTGATTAGTGTATGCGGTGAAAAATACTATCGAAACATTAGTTACAGTCTTTCATGATGTATACTGTAAATAATACAATCTGTGAATTAATAATTACTACTCGAACTGTACCATACTATCAAATTCTGTAATTTTTCCTCCTCTGTTCTTGAACCAGTACTATTTTTTGAATGAGAAAATCATAAACCAATGGAGTAAATTTTGATAAACGCCTACATTACTGAAGAATGCTGTGATTATCCCAGCACTTCCATTAAATTTTACAGATTTTCTATTCAATTTTACTATTCTGCGGTAAAAAATTACAGTTTATTTCTCTCAGATACTGTGCTGTTGAGATATAAAACATGAAAATTTTGTTGTAATCTTTCAAGTAACTTACATAATATTTTTTGCATGAAATCTTTGAATTAATTTGATTCTTTTTCAACATGACCTTATTAATAAGCAGAATCAGAGCTAATTTGCCGATTGACGATGCACAGTGGAGCACAAGCGATTGAGTTGGAAAGGGGAGGCTGCAGTGGGTATATCTATAGCCTTGAGAGCTTATTAAAAGTTATTATTATTATTATTTCAATTCTACTACCAGCCTGCCTTCAGGGCTATGAGCTCGGCGAGATTGTGTGATTATATGCGTGAGAGGAAGTTGGCTTGTTGTAAGAAGTTGAATATGTTGGAGATGGAGGGGAAGTCATCTGAAAGTGCTTCTCGATACTTTTTTTCAGAAACCTCGTAAGTCGCATTTTCATCGAAATTAAGATATAGGCGGTTTCCTAATGAAAAAAAATCGAGGAATCCGATTCTGGATACCTCGTAAGTCGGGGACGTCGTTAGAGACCTCTAGCGGAAAAAAAAGAAAGTATGTAAGTCTGTTATCACAAACTACCATTCTTGAGAAAACGCGTAAGTCGACTTACAAGGTTTCTAGAATAACATCTGGCTGAAAGAGGATATTGTTATGAGTACTTACGTGGTTTCGTAATGACGCTCGAGGTTTGACACTCGTAAGGAAAGCGCCGGATGCCGGCAATTTCCTATTCATTTATGATTAAAATGAAAAGAAACTACTGTTTAAAATGAAGAGAAGAAAGCCAGCAACTCGAGTAACTACTCGAGCATCAAAGTTGATAGCTCTAGCTTTCGATGCAGGTAAGTTCAAAATCTTGATCTTTGCATGCGTGCGAACTTCATAATAATTATCATCCGGAAAGAGATTTTTGCTCAGCCATAAATTTAATATTATTTATAATTTTAGTATGTCATAATAACCGAGAAGAAGAAGTCAAATCTCCGGATTACAATTTGGACAAAGCTGGAGTATCAGAACGAGAGAAGAAGAGTGATGCAGGTAAGTTCAAAATCTTGACTTGTACACATCCGAACTTTATATCATCGGGGAAGATATTCTTGCACAGCCATATTTCATAAATCATTATTTCTATTATTGTAGCACTTAAGAGCCAAGAAAAAAGCGTCAAACCTCCGGAAAATGACTTAGACGAAGCCCTGAACGCACAAATGGGCAAGTATCTTAGTTCATGTGAGATGTTTGTACAGAACGAAGCGTATCAAGATCAGATGTTATTTGCTAAGTACGAGTATAGTTCCAGTACTCATGAGAATAGTTCTCATACGATCAACGAATCTAGTCAGTCCTTGACTAGTAATATTGAGGAACCTGGTCCATCAACTGAAAACCCGATTCGTAGAAAACGGGGAATAAAAGGTCAACGTAATGAATAAGGTTGGTCTCATATTAAAAACAGAGATCTCCGTGAGAGAGGCTTACCTTATCAAGGACAAAATAAAAAAGCGAAGAAACCGAACCAGTACAACATTCCGAGACCTGCAAGATTGATGAAACCGGCATCGGCATGCAATTGCGCGCTTAGTAAAACAAAATCAAAACTAAGATGCCGTGAATTTTCAGAGGATGAAAGAAAGCAAATTTTCGAAAAGTTTTGGGAATCAAGTTGGCCTGAAAAAAGAACTACAGTGAAAATTCTTACCCAGAGGTCAACTCCCCGAGATACGAGAAATCGGAAAAAGGAGACTTCCAGACGAGGAAGTTCTCTTCAATACTATCTGAAAAAAGAAAGTAGTCTGATTCGGGTGTGTAAAACGCAATTCTTGAATACATTATCAGTAACTGACTGGTCAGTACAGGCTTGGAGTAAAGAAGAGGATTCATGCTTAACAAAAAAGGGAAATCAAGTCCAAACAAGATGGCTCTTATGGAGAAGAGAAGAACCACGGCGGAAAAATTCTTGACTTTGTTACAGAAAGTATCTTCGCATTACTGTCGTAGCCGCACTAAAATGATTTATTTAGAAACATTATGGCTTTCAAAACATGATGTGTACCGTCGTTACTTGCAATATTGCAAGGAAGAAAAAATCCCAGAGAAACCGTATAAAATTTTGGGATTCTGTGAGATAATGGATCAAATGCGAATCAAAATTTTTAAGCCGCGGAAGGACCAATGTGACGACTGCGTGGCCCACAAAAGTGGCAATATGCCTGACGATTTATGGAATGAGCATTGTGAACGGAAAGATCAAGCAAGGAAAAGTAAAGAAAACGATAAAGTCGATCCCAAGTTAAAACATGTATACACTTTAGACATGCAAGCTGTCCTTCTTTCTCCCCGTACAAAAGCTTCCGCTCTATATTTTCGAATGAAACTAGCGGTTCATAATTTTACATTATTCAATTTAAAAACTAGATCTGGCCATTGTTTTTTATGGGACGAAACAGAGGCGCAACTAAATGCAAAGATTTTTTCTACTATCCTCTCCAAATTTATAATGAATTTGAATTTAGAACCTGGTGAAGTTGTCGTCCTGTACAGTGACGGTTGCAACTACCAAAATCGAAATTCAACGCTAAGCAACACGTTTCTAAATTTGGCGCAATTATTAAAAAAATATTTAGAGCGTGGTCACACTCAGATGGAGTGTGACTCGATGCATGCAAATATTGAAAAAGTACTAAAACACATGGATGTGACTCTCCCCAGTGGATATATAAATGTGTGCCGACAAGCCAAAACAACTGATCCATATTAAATCTGTATACTTGTGGAGGATGGATAAGGAATTACGGAGTTGGGTCAAGTTGGGGCACGATGTGTTGAACGGATAGGGAGCGTTCAAATTCGCAATGAGTGCATGAGAGGGCCATAAGATGAGAGATGAGATGGATGTGAGTCTGGTGTGGCCGATTCTGAGACGGGTGATGACTATTTCTTCTCTGCGTGTTGGCAGATTTGAAGAGTCCCATGGGGTGGGAATATTTTTAATTTGGGCTAGTTTGTTTATGTGTGATTTGAGATCAGACCAATGAGTGAACCATGCTTCAGTGATGAATTTTGTTGATGTGTTTGGAGAGATTTGAGCGTGAGGGGAGGAATGAGCGGTTGACTGATGGGTTATGGGTTGCTAGTTTGGCTGCTTTGTTGACATTTTCGTTTCCTGGGATACCCTTGTGACCAGGTACCCAGGTGAAGAATAATGGGATGAGGATGGTGTGAAAGATGGCAATGAGTGTGTGTACACGAGTTATGAGGGGGTGGGAGAAAGTGTGGTTGGATATCCCGTCAAGTGATGATAGGGAGTCGGAAATGACCAAAAATGGGTTGAGAGGAAGACGGGAGGGTAGGTTGGTGAGGATGTGTTCTAAACAGCCAAAGATTGCGCTTGTAGTTCAGTGGTGAAGACGGATGCGGTGAGAGACTGTGAAGTGACCTACTGAGTATGCAAAGCCGGTTTCGTTTTGATATTTAGATCCATCCGTGAAACATAGAGTAGGGTTGTGAAAGTTGTTAAGAATTTCGTTAAACTGTGCCTGGTATTCTTCGAAAGAAGTTGAAAGACGAGGGAGGCGTTTTAGATTGCGAATGATTTTGGGTGGAATAAAGAGCCACGGAGGGGTTGAGGGAACGATTTGGTTGAGACAATGGAACTTGAAGGGGCGTTCTAATTGGAGTTCTACGTTGGAACGTAGATTGGTCATGGAATTTTGGTTAGGGTGAGTGTGTGTGAATGAATGTTTTTTTTTCTATTAATTAGTAAGAATTATTGTAATTATTATTACTGTTCAAGTGTAATAAAGTATGTAAAGGTGGTGTCGGCAGTAATTGGTCCACGGACTGTTGTCGGCACCACCTCAAAAAATAAAACAATCTGAAATAAAATAAAGAAAAATTAAATAATGAAGTGGGGGGAATCCAGTGTCTGCACAGAGGCTTTCAGCGGGACTGGTTCGGAATGCTCCAGTAGCTATTCTGAGTGAAGAATTTTGGATAGTGTCGAGTAGTTTCAAATGAGAGGGAGGAGCGAGCACATAAATGGGTGATCCGTAATCGAGGATGGATCGGATTAAGCTCTGGTAGAGGTGGAGAAGGATTTTTCGGTTACAACCTTCTTTAGGGTGGGAAAGGAACTTCAGGACATTGAGTGCTCGAATGCATTTTGATTTAGTTAGTTTGGTGTGGGGATCCAAGAGTGACGGTTGTGGAAATTGAGGCCAAGAACTTCGGTAGTTTCAACTTGTGGGACGGGGTAGTTAGCTATTGTGAGAGGGGGTAATTTAATAGTTTTCTGGCGTGGTTTTTGGAAGATGGTGAGTTTGGTTTTGGGGTAAGAAATGCGGAATCCTAGGAGGGAAAGCCAAGCGTGTATTTGATTGATTGTTTCTTGAAGCAGACGATGGGCGCGAGTTGTGTTACTGGAACGTAAATGGTTGCTTAGGTCATCAGAGAATAGTAGGGTTTGAATTGGAAATTTCACGATTTTTGTTATGTTGTTGATGGCGATGAGAAAAAGGGTGCTACTAAGTGGGAATCCTTGGGGATACCATTTTCTTGGGGGAAGGTTGAGGAATAGTGATCGCTTACGCGGACTCAAAATGATCGATTAGTGAGATAATTTTGAAGTAGGAGAGGGAAGGGTCCTCGAAGTCCAAGTTGGTGCAGGATGACGCATATTTGGTATGTCCAGACTCTCAGGAAAACGTTCTCCATATCAAAAAATATTGAGTAGAGGTTCGCTCCGTGAGCATGGGCGTCGTAGAATTGGGAATCGAGGTCAGCAAGGGCCATTAGAGCTGATCGACCCTTACGGCAACCATATTGTGTATTACTTAATATTTCGTTGGAATCAAGGAACCAGGAGAATCTATCATTAATAATTTTTTTCGAGAATTTTGCTAAGAGTGCTCAGTAGTGATATGGGTCGGTAGGATAGAGGGTGCGAAGGGTCTCCGAGAGGTTTTAGGATTGGAATGATTAGAGCTGTTTTTCAGTTATTGGAGAAGGAGGTGGAGAAAAAGATTCGGTTTAGGAGTGAGGTGTGAGATAGCATTTGTACGAAGTTTGTGTAGCATAGCGGGACTAATTTGGTCGAGACCGGGAGCTGATTTTTTGGAGCAGAGGGAGATGGTGTGAGTGACTTCTTGTATGGTGGGTGATTGGTTTGTTGTAGGGAAGTGTGAGAGTTTGTGACAGATGAAGGGAGAAATCTATTGAGATATTTTCACCTTTTTGTTTGAGGTGAGTGAAAGGTGGGTCGTAGTTAGTGTTGGAGGAAATTTGAAAATAATTCTCAGCTAGTATTTCGCTGATTTCTGATGGTGATCGATAGATTTGGTTGTTTTGATAGAGGGGTTGGAAGAAGAATTTATGTTTCGAACCTGTCAACTTTTTTATGTTACTCCACATGGCGGAGCAAGAAACAGGTCGATTAATTGACGAGACAAACGAGTTCCAGATTCGTTTCTAGGCGGAACGAAGTAGACAACGGACTTTGGCTCGTAGTCTTTTATAGTTAACGAGGTCTGATACATCTGCGGTCTTTTTGTAACGATCGAGGGCTTTATTTCGGTCTTTCAATGCTATTTTGATTTCAGGGGACCACCAGGGGAAGGTCGATTTTTTGGCGAGGGGGAGGTTTTTGGGATGGCTTCATCGGCAGTTTGGATGATAAATTCAGCGAAAGAGATGATATCAGCGTCTATTGTGTCAGAAGAGGGAATGTGTTCGGTGTTGGCGGTGAGCTTGGTGAAGAGGGGCCAGTCGGCTTTTTCGAGGATCCACTCAAGGGGGGTGTGAATGTGTGTGAGTGAAGAGATTCTTGGCTGATTAGTATGGGGAAGTGATCGCTATCGCATAGGTCTGAATGCGACTTCCAGGTGAGTAGGGAGGAGAATGATGTGGAACATAAGGACAGGTCGATAGTTGAGAACGTTCCATTGGCTAGGCAGAAGTGAGTTGGAGATGTGTGTGTATCAAGTAGTAGGAGATCGGGTTCGTTAACAAGGAGGGACTTCTTCATCGTGTCAGATAAGCTCATTCAACAGTATTAGTAGTCATCGTAGTTATTTCGATCACCCCTGAATATCAAGTATGTCTGAATTAACAAATAATCCGCTAATATTGGAAAAATTAAAACTCCTTGAAGAATGTATGGAAGTAGCGAGACAACTGCTTAATGATCTCCAGTTAGAAACAGGAGAAGGGCTGACATTTATCAATCCGTTACCCTCACTCCTTCCACCCAAAATAGAAAAGGTACGTTTCGCGGACCAGGAAAGGGAGGAAGACTCAGAGGAGATATTAGACATTTCGATTTCAGAGGCAAACTTAATCGAAGAAGCTGCTCCTATCTCTATAAGCCAGATAGTGATTCCAACCCCGGTAGTTGAACCCAATCTTAGTCCGAAAACATTAGATGGCCATTCTGCAAACAAATCTGCCTCGACTTCGAAAACTGAGGATCCAAAAACGTCCATCCCAGAAGTCAAGCCCAAGGTAGCTGTAGAAACGAAGAATATTCCCAAAAGATTAACTGCGACAAACAAGTTTAGTCTGATCCCAAGGACGCCGGACAACTACGACTTAACCTATTTCATAGCACCGATAGTAGCTGTGGGTGCTGACCCTTTCAAAAAAAACAAGGGGAATCATCTTTTCAAAGTAGCCATGCCCGTAGTTTCTGCCGAAACATTGTTTCACCACGAGAGCATGCAAAAAATCAAAATTATCATGGATAAGGGAGAACCATTATCGTACGTGAACTTATCTTTTGTCCAGAAATGGGGAAAGTATATTCGAAAGACCAACAGGTCTATCAATACAAAGAGAGGGGAGACGATGTTGTCGTTGGAATATCGCAACCCAAAGAAGGCCCTCGTAGACGAGTATTTTCATGAAATGAAGATTCGATTGGTACTTAGGAATGGGAGAACATGTCCGATCTTACTCTCATTCTTAGTTACACAGCGAAAATACTGGGCCGACAATCTAGTTATGATGGACAACGACACCATCTCCACTCTATCCGTAAACATTTCCCCACCAGGCTCGACGATGTTCATCCAGTGCTTCAACCCTGAAAGGGAATGTGTCCTCTGTTGTTCTGATGATTAGAGCTCCATGTTGGGCTGTGTGCGTTGAAGTTGCTGCAAAGCATGATGGGTGGAGGGAGGTTAGAAATTAGGGACTGGAGGTCGTGAGTTGACATATTTAGATCAGGGAGAATATAGATTGATGAAATTGATATGGGGGTTTTAGATAATGAAGGTAAGTTAATTGAGATTGATACTGCTTGTAAAGTGGGTCTAACAGCAATTATGTTTGCTGAGAGAGTTTTGTGTACTAATATTGCAGATCCTCCGCTCGCTATTTGACCATGGGTGAAATCGTGATGGAAGAGAGTGTAGTTTGCGAGAGTTACTTTGTGATGGGGAAGGAGATGTGTTTCTTGGAGACAGATGATGAGTGGATGGTAAAGTGATATGAGGTGTTGGAGTTCAGGAAGTCTTTTGAAATAGCCTCTCAAGTTCCATTGTATGTAGATGACTCTCGTAGGGGATATAGAGAGGTTTATATTGCTGCATAATTTTTGAAAAAATTTTCCAAAAATTCTTCAGTATTAAAGTGCCGTAACACGAAAATGAACGTTAACCACGTTAACCAACGTGTTTCTGTGAGGTTTATATTGGATGGGTGGAGATGGGGGTGAATGAGAAAGAGGGAAAGGTAGGAGACTCATAGATTTGAAGGCAGGGCTACTAGTATTTGTACAGTAGCAAGATGCATGATACATGTAAGGAGTAATAGTATATAGGCACACTGAACACATTAAAATGTTAGTATGTATTATAACTAAATAGCTTAAGCTTGTTCGGAGCAGAACGAAAGTTGGTTTTGAGACATCTATTAGTTCTTTTGCGAAGAGTCAAAATTCTCGTCGTCGTCTGACGACGGAGGTGAATGATTCTTATCGACAGCGCGATTAGTAATTCTCGAAATTCTGCTCTTGAGGCCGCGGTGAGTAATCCGTTCGCGAAGTAGTGTAAGGATTGGGAAGAAATCTTCAGGGTTGCGCGTCTAGTTTGAAATGGTTCTTTGATTCAAAATTGAGAAAAAGTAGGAAATTAAGAATCTCTTACAAATTACCCATCTTCCTTTTCCCTTAAATTCTTCCTACTTATCATCATAAACTTTTAGTCGATGAGAAAAATAAAAGTTTTTGACTGCGGATGCGCGTATAATAATTCAACTCTATATCAGCCACTTTCTACACAACTCTCCAGTAAGAAGGCGGAAACCTTACATCCGCAGCAGCCCTGGAGACTAAATTTTTCCGCGATTAACGTATACGTTTTGCATTTGGAAATGACTCGCCAAAACTATCCCTTTTCGAGTACGCTCGACGATAAATTTAATAACCGGACCATGTATTATTGTGCTGAAATGGTACGCGCTCTTTGCAAACAACGAAAATGGTACGTCGCAAATTACTTCGGGAAAATTCCGAAATACGTCGCGTATAATAAGAAGAGGAAGCAAAGAGTGCTGATGAGGAAAAAAAACTCTAATCGCCTTTCGATTAAGACACCCATATAATTGCGAAATGTAACAATAAATGACGAATTTGCGGCACATTTGAAGAAGCCAGTATAACGGAAGGCGATGAGCTTTTCCTCATGCAAATTTGACTGTATCGAAGTACCTAAACACTTATTCATGTTCCTTCATCTGAGACTGAAATAATGAGTATTTCTTCATTCTTAATAGTTTGCTCCATCGTATCATACTTTTCAGATGCACGTATACGTATCTTGGTTTTCTATTTTTTATTTATTTCTTTCGCCTTAGTCAACGAGTGCTGCACCATTTTATTCAGTCTCTTTTTTTTTTTTTTTTTTTTGTACTTCTTGGTATCTTTTCGCAAAACTGACGCAATTCAAGCACTCAACTCTACTCATCTTGTTATACGTAAGGTTAGCATTCACCAAATTCAGAAGCACCATTCTGATTGGGGGAAAAAAAAGGAAAAACTCTACGTTGAATCCATGCTCCGTATTGTACATCTCATTGGATCAAATCTTCGATAAGCTTTTTCGTGCTCATCATTAATAAACAAACGTATGTGATTCCGTTTGAAAGGAAGCTTTTTGACCTAGTTTTTCTCGGTCGGTTTCCAAAACTTATAGAACTCAATACTCGAACACAAACTCGAGTCTCAAAACAGTTTCAAAACAAGAAACAATGCGTTTCTGAATAAGAAGAGAATGGCAAAGCGTTAGCCAATACATTAGAACCTCGATTATCCGGAATGCGATTAAAAAAAAAAATCATGTTTCTACATGAATTGATTTTCTAGCATTGATTCCGTGGCGAATGAGGACTCGCCTTGTAAAATCAGACAGTAAAAATCCTTCATGGTCAAAAAGCAGAAGTGAGAAAAAATCCTTTGTCGCGTCAAAGAGCGTAAAATGCGTTGTTTGTGGTGACTCGCACTTTCTAAATCAGTGTTATGTTTTCCAGAGTAAGTAGGCTACTCGATTGATTTGAAATTTTGAAATTGTGAAGCAGAATAAATTATGTATGTGCAGTGTTTCAGCCCATTCCATTCGCCTTCAAATGTGAGAAGCCAAAATGTGGTATCCGTACCTGTGGTGCGAAACATCACATCACATTATTACATCGACTACCTGAAGTTAGCGACCAGGGTAAAGAAAACCTCGCACCAGCAGCCTCAAATTTGTCTGACCCCAATGTTATTTTGAAAGTTTCATGTTCCGAAACCGTCGAGCGCCCACGCGATTTCAAATTGATTTTTTTGCCTACTGCTTTTTTTACCGACTTTTCTAACTAGAAAAGTGAGGTATTACACCCGTAGCAAGGTCAACAGGGGGAGTGGGTAATGAACTTTCTCGACGTTTTAGGGGTCCTAGATCACAACTAGCATAAAAAAAAATTTCAGGTTTCCTTATATATATATATTTATATATATATATATATATATATATATAAGATTTTTTTGTCCGCGGAACTCCTCTGAAACTACCCGATGGATTTTTTTGTAACTTGGCCATATTGTAGTAGTATATCTGAAGATGTGCACCTGCAATTTTTTTGAAAATCGGATGAGTAGTTCTCGAGAAATTTTCAATTTGTTGAGAAATTTTGCAGTATTTCGAATACCTTTTTGTCCGCGGAACTCCTCCGAAACTACCCGATGGATTTTTTTGTAACTCGGCCATATTGTAGTATTATATTTGAAGATGTGCACCTGCATTTTTTTTGAGGATCGGATGAGTAGTTCTCGAGAAATTTTTACTTTTGTTGAAAATTTTTCACTATTACGAGTAGCTTCTTACGAATAACTGCGAGTAGCTGCTTACGTTAGGAGAAGCAGATTTTCCTATACGTTTACCACTTTCGTTATCAGTACGTGTATTGTGAAGAACCTTTCATCATTCGACAGGTTCATTCTTCGTTCGTTCTTTACCAAGGGTTCATTGGATTTTATTTCTGATGAAACCTTTTCGTTCAAATTTAGTACACTTGTATCTCGCTTCCCACAGCCCCTAGAGCGTTGAATTTTGTTTTGTCAAATTTTATTTGTTTTGTTAAATTTATTTTTGAACGGATAGTGGCAATGGCGAGTTGTTCATTTTTCTAGCTATTTTTCATTATTATTAGTCATACTCGATAGTTTTTTTTTTTTTTTTATTATTATTATTATTTTACGAGCATTATAAACTGCACGAGGGTTATTTGCTCGGCGTTACAATCTTATTTTAGAACATTACTTGAATTAGGTTAAATTAGGTACGTATTGGTGGAATTGAGTGGCGATCGAACGGAATTTGTTGGTGAATTATATGAAGTTGTAGAATTGAGTGGTGCGTAAATAAGTTAGGGTTGAGTCGATGGTTTCGGAGTTGTTGTTTAGTGCTGCATTGATATTGGAAGATATATTTAGGGAGGTTCGAGTGGGTTGCAGGACGGGGCATGAGAAAATAAAATGATCAACTGATAAATTTTCTTGGAGACAGTGAGGGCATGATGGAGGAGCGAGATTAGTGAGAAGATAAGTATGAGTAAGACGAGTGTGGCCTATTCGCAGCCGAGCTAAAATGACCTCCTCTTGCTTTGAATTTCGTTGGGATGAGGACCAAAATGTGGGTTCACGTTTTATTTTTCTTAATTTGTTATTCGACTTATTTTAGTGAAAACCTCGAGTTTGAATGATTAAGTACAATTTTTTAATCTTCATCAAGTGTGCTGATGCGAGACTACTTGGGTGATTTCACTCTTAATTAATAATTGATTTATTTGTCATTTTTTCATGTATGGCCACATAATTAATAGTGGTTCATAGTTGATTTGAGGTGTCAAAAGAGATGGAAAGATTATTTTCAATTTGGACTGGCTTTTTTGAGTGAGATTTGAGATTAGACTAACGAGTAAACCGGGCTTGGGTGCTTTATATTTTTACCGCATTTTCTAGCTAGAAAAGTGAGGTATTTTGTTAATACGTTTGGAATGGTTGAAGCGTGAGGGAAGGAATGAGGGGTTGACTATTGGGTGATTGGTTGCTTCTTTCGTTTCGACATCGATTTTTTTAGTTTTTCGGGATCTCGTTGTAGCTGGATTCCCAGATGAAGAATTTTGGGGTGGAGTGTGCATAGAAAATGGTGATATGATAGCGTGAAGGCAGTTTATGAGTGCACGAGAGGAATAGCAGCTCGAGATAGCTTTAAGAGATGCCAGGAATCGGAAGTGATAAAGAATTGAACCACTCATCCTAATATACAGTATACTAGACCAACAATATGCTAAGAATAAGGTATGGGAAAAAATGATTGTAGAGCTCTTTTTTATTAGAAACAACTGTTATAGCCTCGTAGCAGTTTGGACAGGGGGAGGGGGAGTGATTTTTCTGGAGACGTTTTGTAGGTTTTAGATGATTCTTAGCCTAAATTATAACAAAATTCAGGTTTCCTTATTGGATTATAGGTATTTTTACTCTGTTATCTGTTGATGTGATATCGTAGTGATAGAATTTATAAACTGAGTTTTATTGTTTATTCTACAAATGTTTGACATGATTGACAGGTCATTGGTATTTAATTTAAAGAGAGGGAGTGACTCTCTCAATGTTTTTTGCATTGTGGGAAGAAAAGTCGTGTACTACTCACGCGACTGCGCGAGTGTTTTTTTCAAATTACTCTTTAAATTGGTGAAAAAGCGGAGTGCATCATTTAGCATGGCAGTTTATGTCATCCGTCGTGGTGAGAAATTTGTGCTTGCTATGACGGTTGGAAAAAATGATTGTCCATGACGAATGACATTTTTGGGTAAAGTAGCAATTTTTCGGGCTAACTAAGTTATTCTGGCATCGCGCACAAATGCTCTCAAACACAGCATCATCAATCGGGCCTTGGAGCGCTATAATGAGATAAGTGGGGAATACCCGGACCTGGACATTTTCCATCTGAATAGGAATGCATTCAAAAGGGCACTTGTGGATATACTCAGTAAGGCTGTTGAGTGAATAGACTGAAGTATGTGAGGGAGGGTAATTCAGGGTGGATAGGAAGGGGATACGAACGTGCAGAACATGAGTGAGGTGTATATGAGGTGTGATTGATGTGGATGGATGATGTATGTGGTGTGTGTGTACATGTATGTTTTTTTTGGGGTTTTTTTTTCTACTAATTAGTTAGAATTATTGTAATTATTATTACTGTTCAAGTGTAATAAAGTATGTAAAGGTGGTGTCGGCAGTAATTGGTCCACGGACTGTTGTCGGCACCACCTCAAAAAATAAAACAATTTAAAAAAAAAGTCAAGTAAATGAGTTTCGTCAACAATTCATTACTCGCCTTAATCAACTAACCCTTGAATATGATCATAATCATAAATAATGAGCCATTAGGGGTGACAAAGAAAAGATTTCGGACCATGCTTCTTCCAAAAAATGATTTATAATAGTGATGACGTCGTACACCGTGAAAAAAAAAAAACCGTTCACGAATGATCTTCTTGTGAAAACACAGAACCAGGCTAGCCATTTTGCAAGTTCAAAAATATCCAGTTAGGCATCTCACTGATTGGTTGGAACTTGTCCACGGCGAATGATGTTTTTTTTTTTGCTCACGGCTCTTTATTTCTACCTACGAATCAGTATAAGAAAGGAACACTGCTCTCACGGTTACCAATATTTTCACCTCATGCTGATTTAACGAAATAATGCCGGTCAGTTTTACCAATACTGATGAATGTGTGCTCTTGGAATCATTTTGTTATCAGAATCGTATCACTCACAGTCACGACGAATGACATTTTCATGTATTTAATTAATTTTTAAAATTGTTACTGGATTAAACTCAGGAAGTAAATGTTTCTGTTGATAGAGGACATCATTTCCTATCACCCCCCCCCCAAAAAAAAAAAAAAAAATTATCCCTCCAGCGCAATTAGTAGTTGAGATACACGCGCCCACGTCAATTTTCGTCCAATTGCCCACAGACCCAGACTGTCCCGGAGACTTTAACGACCGGCTGCAAAAGAAAACCGGTTGAAAAAAGTACACCTAGAGTGCATCCTTCTATTTAAATAATGGTGGAATGATCCAGTGGTACTTGATCATTTTCAACTTTTTCTTTGCGTTAGTCAACGCATTGTAGCACGCTAGATTATGACACAGTGTGACAATTTTTTGGTCATACTCTGGCATTTCAAAAAAATTATACTACCTACTGTATTCTAGAAATATTTTGAACGCCGAAACCGACGCTGTTTATCATTTTTCGACACGTCTCCCCAATCTCTAGTAATGATCTTGTTTACTCATCGGGGATCTTTGAAATGTCGGCTAGACCATGAGTTATTCAAGATGCCAAGATATTTTCAGAGAAGTTGGTCTGATGCAATGCGTTATCTGTATCACTCACTCATTTACGATTATTCATTCTAAGTTTAGCATGATGGAAATTTCGTTTGTGGAAGATTATATTGTTAGTGATAGTGATAGTGAATTAGATGACGAACTTCGCGAGGCTCCTGTGAAAAGAGCAAGACGCCCAAATCGAATCTGGTTAAAAAAAAGAGACGTTTGAATCCCCGCCGTAGCTGAGGAAGCTGTGCTTTCTCGAAAAATTTTAAAGAAATCTTCTTCGAAACAAGTTACTGACGGTTTCCGTGTTGATTTTAGGTAGGTGGTAATGTAAATTGTTATCTCATGATGGAAAGGTTGAATCAACGAAATTATCAAAAAATGTTTCGTTGATCGTAGGTGTTCGGCAGGTGCGTATCGAAGAAGTGAATGTCCTGCTGGCTTATACTTATTGTACTACGGGCATAGTAATGAAGTTGGTCTGTTTGAAACCCAAAATGCGCATGACAATCACGATAACGACCCCACCCGTGGACTATCGCAACCTGTGAGGGAGTTTGTGAGTCAAAAGTTTACTGAGGGAATCCGGCCGGAAGCCTAACACTCTACTTGCTCTTTTTTGTGATAGTCCACTGCCAGAACCTCGAAAATCAAAGTTGGAGTCATTCCTGAAGGTAATGCGTAAGGACAAGTTCGGACCATCGACGGTATCGGCCAATGACTTGCGTCAATGGTGTCATGCGAGAAGAAGTAGACCAGAAGACGAGGATGAACCGTTTGTTCTCGATTTTTTAATCCATGCGGAATCCTCGAATCCAGACGAACAGGATCTCAAAGTGGTACTGTCAACTCAGCGATTGCTTCAGAATTTGGGAAAGAGTAAGATGGTCCAGACGGAGGGCATCTTTAAGGTTACCTGGCAAGGGTATCCCGTGCTCATCATAGGAACAAGCGACCAACATCAAGTTTTTCATCCGTTTGCATTAGCAGTGTCCAAGGGCGAGAGTGCAGACGATTTCGAGTTTCTATTCAATGCCCTACATGGATCCATTCAATACTCCTAGCCGATGGCAGTGATGCGATTACTGTAGGGTACACTCGTGTTTTTGGTACACCAGAGATCCGCCTTATGTGTTACTTCCATATCATAAAGAATCTCGAACCATACTTACAACGTGTCACAAATAATGGTACAGCTGGGAAAATAAGAACCGATTTACAAGCTTTACAAGTATGTGAGAACACAGATACATTTACAAAGGCGGTGTCCTCGTTCTTGGAGGAGTGGAAACGTTCACGGATAAGTGGAGTTTCAGATTTTGTACCCTACTTCGAATCCCAATGGGTGCAGCAAAATTGCAACTGGTACAAGGGGGCAGGTATTAGTTACTCCTCCACAAATAATGGTTTGGAGTCAACCAATGGAGTCGGCGGTGGTCACAAGTAAGAGATCTTTTGTCTCCAAATTGTGTACACTTTCCTTTAGAAGCACATCCGTCCTTACCGGAATGGACTTCGTCTTACCAGTGGGTGTTACTGAATAAGAAAGTAATGCAGCGGAAGTCTGGAAGCATCACTCGGTACTACACCAGTGCTAGAGGACACGAGCCCATTAATACTGCAACTTTCAATCGTCGTCAAGCCGCAGAGGAAGATTGGCAAAACTTCGAAGAATTCAAAAATTCACATTACAGTATATGGAAGAAAAGCATGACAATGATGACATCAATCTTCATGCACATGTCCTTACTTTTTAAAACGTTCGATATGCAAGCATATACTAGGCATGAAAATCCGTCTAGGTTTAGCAGATGTTCCATTAGAAGCGAAATCTGTGAATCTTGGACAGAAGAGGAAACGCGGTCGCCCCGCCAAATCAAAAAAAGCTGTAATTCTTCAGTGATTGTAACTTTCTTTTTCATTAATGTCTAGGCTTTGAGTAATTTTTATGATTTATTTTCATTGTTTGTCTATTTTTGTCGTTCTCCGAAACATTTTTTACCCGTCTGAATTTTCTATTGCATTGCATTTTTTAAGACGTTGTTTTGCAAAATCCTTGTCGTTTATTTATATTTTTAAATTTTAATTCGTCGTCTTCGATTAGATATTTTTCTCGTGAGTCATCTGAATAAGTCGCGATTTTATATTTACGGCGTTCAATATAATTCTTTCCCGTGTTAATGTCGTTTTTTCAAGTTTAATTCTCTTTTCCTTCGCGGGCGATTAAATGGCACCCTTTTCAATTAAAGCAGACTGATAATATTCTCGATATGTTACAAATTAAGCGAGAAGGAAAGTTTGCCTTCTATCTACAAAATCCTTCTTGTGTGGATAGAAATTTTAGGCCCGAGTTTTCCAACTTTGAAGGCCGTTTCAAGGAACACAAAAATATTGATACAAGCATTTCTCACGCCGTGTTAGCATCGTGTGCACCAGCCTTTGCGCGAAGGAGTGGAAACATAGGTTTAAAGAGAATGACAAACATTCTGATACAATTTAAACCCTACAGTGCAAAAGCTTTGCTGCTTCCTCACGTTTGATATTATATCTTTCCATTGAGCAAATCTGCAGATATCACCTATTGCTTGTAAATATATCTTCCAAGTCTGACTGTCTGATGGAGTTCGCTCTCATGATTTATGCGGTCGTGCCAAATAGCCAGAAAGCTAGCGGGCTTTCCATTAAAATTTTTCTCAGAAGTACAGATATATTCGACACAAATACCCTATTTCTCCATTTCTCTCATGAATAAAATGTCACGTTGGCACGTGCTTATTCATATTCATTAATCGTTTAGAATAATAAAAAGAGTTATATAACACAGAAAAAATAGATGTGTAAGACGCACCATGCATATTCAAAGCGTTTAATAATCGTTCTGGAAAATTATTCATACCCCAATTTCCTCGGGTTCGTCTTTCTTTTCTCTTCACGAGCGACAAAATGGTACACGAACAAAAATAGTAAAAGATGATAATCTTTCTTATTTTTTCAACGCTTACGCGCTCGTATTGATTACTTCATATCTCCTACCATCTGAAGGAGACCGCGGTCGTACACTGTTGTTAGAACAAAAGCTAAAGAGAACGGCACTTCTCCCGAGCATTAAATAAAAACGATAAATCGAACGATACCTATAGGTATTTTCATATAAGTAAGAATTATGAAGGCTCAATTCAGTCCGATGCGAAACTCGAGAATCGAAATCGAAACTAAAGATTAAAACCAATGCGTTCAAATTAGTCCGGTCGTAATGCGCGCGTTTGCACCTTCGAGCAGGAAGAAAATATCATAATAAATTTTCTTCCCCGTAATTTTCAACTTCACACATCGTTATACCGCTTATAACTTCCCTCGCAGATGTACCCTCGAGTTTAATTACAGTAGTTGTTTTCATGGTTGTATTCGTTAAGGGTTAAGTACCCGTAAGACTGAAGCACTCTTCACACGCTTTTCAGTTTTTTGCCTCAACTTTTTAATCGCCATCTTTTTACCCTACGGTCGCGGTATTAGCGCTCGGTATTTGTTGTCATAGAAGATCGTTATTTATGCCGATAAAAACTCCTTGTTCAACCATGATGATGTACTTCATCGAAAAATACTTCTATACGTAGTATACAGCGTTTTCTTCGCCTTCCCCCTTTTGTTCTCCATTTCATAGAAACAGGGATCAATAGTGACTACTTTGGGTCAATAGTGACACATAGCGTCCAAAAAAGAAAAAAGTCAATAAGATAGTGACCCGTTGGCAGGCCTGTATTCCTTATCACAAAATACTCGTAGCGTGGCATAATGCGTTCAATTTTTATACCTCAAAAGTATCCCCACAATTACGTCCGATCTGAGGGGGGGGGGGGAATGATCACTCAAATTCCTCATATCTTAAATAAACTATTTCCTCGAATGGGAAAGAAAAAGATTCGTCTAAATTATTTATCGCTAGTCAAGACGTACAGATAATGATGCAGCGGAGTATGAATTATAAATATTTAAATAAGTTGAATAAAATGCCGCGCAATGCGAACAGTATCGGAACATAATATTGAGCTTCTTTCTAACTCTTCTGGCGAAAGATTAACCGAAGGTATGAATACACCATTGAAAGGTGTTTTCCCCGTTTAAATCTTGCGAGCTCATCCTCAGATACACCCAATCAAAATAAGCTACCCGTGTCTCATGAGACAACCACTAAAGCGTGAGAAAAACTTCTAAAGATTTCTGTCGGTAAAACGAAATACGGTATAAAATTACTCCGGCTAAGCTTAACGTCAACATCTTTTTTTCAGCTTTCTGTTCAGAATTTGTTGAGAAAGAAAAAAAAAAAAAGAAAGCAAAAAGGATTTACCTTATATAAGTTTTCTTCCGTGTCCTCGAAATCCGCCTTCTTCTTTTCGTCGTCGCAAGATTTCGAGACGAAATTCTGGACCGAAACTTGTTCAAAATCTAAATTAAAATATACTCGCTTACTTCGACGCACTCACCTGTGATACTGCACTCATAAAAGAAAAGTGGAGTGCTTCAATTCACGGAAGCCTCGACGTTTTCTCGAGTATTCTTACAGCTTTCGTTAAAAATTCTATACCAATCTCAAGTCAAATTAGGTTAGGTTTCGACAGAAGTCGGTCAACATCATGAAAAAGACCCGAATCAGATTCATCACTTTTTTCTATAGAAAGTCGAAAAAACGCTGCAATTGATCTTATCAATGTTTTTAGTTTTACTCTTCACTATGCACCATTTTTTCACGATGTGAGGAGTAGAGTCTCTTGCTGTTACAAACATAAACTATTACTAAGCTACCGAGACAGCAGAATAAACCAAATGATCTCGCTCATTCCGGAGAAACTTTCACGTAGCATAGCCATCAGACTACCCATGTCCACTCCAGGGAATACTCAAGACTCTGATTCCAGCCTATCCGTCGGATAGGACCCAGAGCCGGCTCAGTCGGAAAGCGCGAGTACTCATTGGAGGGAGAAGGTATCCCGAGGCTAAACCACAATTAGTACTGTTTTGGTGGCTCGATTGAAAGCTTTACCTCTTTCCAAAAAATGGTTTGTCGTTCTCATTATTCATCCTTCCCTCTAACTAGGAGTGAACCATATCTTCTAGACTATAGGTCTATGAAAATTGATAGAAACTACAGGAATTTAGAAAATCCGAACACGAATTGAAGGTACCGAAATTCGTAACTCGTTGGTACATACTTCGACCAGTAAGAAAGTCGAGACTGCCGGACCAAAAGAATCGGTGGAAATTAAACTCATAATTCGGGATTCTGTCGTAAAGGTCAAGGGATTGAAATCGATGATGGCTTCAACTGAAGAGAAGTCTATGGACGATTCCGAGAAAGAAGATATGGTCGACAAGTCTGAACGTGATTCTGAGGGTAATGGCGTTATTGAGCTCACCTTCCGATTCAGTCGATAGTCGGGACCCAAAATCATACCATACGAGAAGTTGTACCGAAGCACCTACAACACGTAAGCAATCCGAATGCTCGAGCTCGAAAGAGAGATGTAGTACCAAGACCAAGAAGAAGGGGCAAACTTCAGATGGATATATTAGATAATTATTGTTGGAGCTGTCCCGATTCAGGATATCGAGACAACGCTAAATGTTTTGAAATTCAAGTATCGGAGCAATACAAACGTCCATATAATTTTGCGGGAGTAGGCCATTACTATCAACCAAAATGGAATATTGAAAGATGAAAACACAACTAGAAAAGAAAATTTAATTATCCGTTTTTACAAAGATATTTAAGTTATAAATTCAACGCATAAACTATGTATAGTTCTCAATTTGTGTCTGTTCCAGCTTACAACCTATCGAACAGGGTGAAATACCACGGGCAAGTCTAATCTATCACACGTAATTTTTGGTTACGAACCTACTGCTGCGATTTCTCGGAGACCGCAATCAAGATTCTCAAAGAAAATGAAGCTTACAAAGGATGTTGTATTGCGTTCGTTTACGTGTTTAGTACATATGTACTATTATAGATAATTATATTATGTAGGTATATACCTATTAATCAATTTTCATGGATACATTTATATGATGGAATCAGAGCTAATTTTTGTGTAAGTGCAACCTATGAAAGAAGAGGTCATACAGAAACCATTGAGACTGATACAATGCATTTACAAACTACAAATTACATATTTCTTCGTGAATCTAACTTGGATGAGATGTATGCGATAATATTATATAGACTATATAATAGGAAGACGTGAAAATATACAAAATAATTTAGAAGGTACTCAATGAGTTTTAATATCAATTAATAGTTTTAGAATTAATATAAATAGGTATGATCCACTTAGAGCTGGTTCTTACATGAACTCCCCAAAATTCTAGCAAGTAAGAAAGCCATTATAAATATTAAAAATGAGGATGATAATAAATGTTATTTATGGTCCATTTTAGGTGGTCGATTTCCAGTAGATAAAGATCCACAAAGAGTAACTAAATATAAAAATGTAATATTATACAATAAGTTTAAAAAAATCTAAATTACAAAGCGGAGTTCATAAGTAAAATTCGAGAGTGGCGTATAGTGGAAAAGTCGATGGCTCTTTTCAACCCCTCGAAACGGGAACTATTTAAGGAGTAAAGCTTTAGATCTGTGCGGTTATCTTTCATCAACTGATCCAATTAGGATGATTTTGTCTGCGCATCACCCGGCGTCGTATATATATATAAAGTGAAGACGGCGTAAAGAGAACGGATGGACGACAATCTCCGCGATAGCATAAATTTCAAAATTAGGGTAGTGCTCAGAGAAAATAAGTCTAGTTTAGAGCTAGTCTAGTATGAAGCACGCTGGGTGTACTCGCAAATTTCTGAATCACCCACGAGGTAGAGATTTGCACGGACGCACGGTCTCTCTTGACGGTAAGGGGGGGGGGGGTGTACTCGCGAGTTTCAAAATCGGGGTCCGGTGAGAGAAAAGACATGTAACATGTCAAAAGGAGAAAATCTTTACATGTGTTCCTGTAGACCTGGTGATGGACCTTCTTTCAAAACGTTGGAACGATATCAAACTTTACATTCCACTTGATAGAACCACCTTCTTTAGTAGTAAGCAAATTGCTAGTTCTAGCACAAAAGGATGTTCTACTTCCAAAAAACTTTGGGTTTAAAGCACATTCCCCTGACTTTTTACTCTCGCAGGTGTCATCTGTTGCCAGTCAATTGCATATTTTGGAAGGGAAGTTGACTGTAATATGTGATGGCACATACTTGCGGCATCAGAAAATCGATAACAATATCTCCCAATGTAAATTGTAATTCGCCCAAAAAAAATACGTTGTTATGCGAGCTTTTTACAGTTTGCACTACAAATGGATTTGTACTAATCCATGTGCCCGGTCTGTTCAACAGCACCTATAACGATTCAAAGATTTTAAAAATAGTCTTCTAAGAAGCAGGTGGTTTGTCCACTTTACTTCAACCTGGTGACATTTTTGTTTTAGATTGTGGTTTCCAATATGTGCAAAATGTCATTGAAGAGAAAAGGTATATTGTTCTTATGCCTTCTCTTAGAGGAAGAGAAAAACAGCTTAGCACTCAGCAAGCTATTTCATTGCATTTAGTACAGTGTGGCCAGTCAAAGTAGTTCATAGGATGATTGGCCAGAAATTCCACCTACTTAATAATCACCTGGATAATAAGCTCTTACCTGAAGCCGGATATTTTTGTAGAATTTCTTGTTAGTAGTAAGCAAATTGCTAGTTCTGGCACAGTAATGTCTCTTTCAAGATATTTTTTCACATTTTTTGTCATTGTTAGCGCCATTTTACTCATTTTATACTTTCATCGATGTGCTACCGAGCACGTGCCAACATACCGTCGCTTTGCTACCCTATAGCGAAACAGGTTCCCTTCTTTTTCCTCCCTTTTACTCGTACTCTAGAATTTGATCAATTATTTGATGAAATATTAGCGGGTATTTATTAAATTAGCATGCATGTTGTTGTATAAGATACATACAATTACCTTACCTGTATTAACGCAAGATTTGGCAAAGTTACTAGAACACCAACTAGAAGGATGCAGGACCTATGTTTAAACCATCCATATTTTATAGACGCAATGCAAATTATGCCAAAGACAGTATTCAGTAAATTTTTGATTTTTTCTTAATGATAAAAATTGATATGTATAAATGTTTAAGGATGCGTTCTGGTTGCTACAGTCAAATCAGCCAAAGAAAACACCACATTTAGAGTTTCTCTGCCAAAGAGGATGGTAGATCAGATGAATACAGAGGAAGAGGTTCATGAATTTCGAACAAACGTTGCAGGGTTTCAAATACATATTTCCGCAATATAAATCCAGAAATAGAATTTTTCCCGCATGACTCTCCAAGTAAGATAAAATTATACTTTTTGAGGTGAAAAAAATAATAACAAAGATTACAAAAACTTCAATCTTATCTTATAGACCCAATCAATTCATCTCCATCAGCATCGTCAACTAACCTGTACATATGTACAATTTGTTATGAGCATGCCCGGGCTGTTGTATTCCAGTGTAGTCACAGGGGGCTGCGGTGGCTGTGGGGCTGTTACAGACAGATGTCATTTATGCAGAGCAAATTCCATTCTGGGCACAATATTGAAAAAGTTTCATTTATATTATTATATAGGTATTATCAATGATTTACCTCCTCCTATCTAAGATGTTTATTGAGGGAAAAATTTATTAGTAAAAAATATATCAAGACTCCACCATTAGCTAGGGTAATAATTAAGAGAGGATTACTTGACATCTGGGATGATTAAAAATTAGATAAACCAATTAGCATGTGTAAGGTCATCAAGACTCACAAGTGACCCTCACACACATACATACGCGTGTGTATTTACATACTAACACACATTACTGTGCCAGAACTAGCAATTTGCTACTTTTATCAACAAGTTTGAAAAAAGGTTAGGCTGCAATTTGGAGGACTGCGACAAAATCATGACAAGAATCAAAGAAAATAAGAATGAAGAAAACCAATTCCCTCAGGAAGTAGAAGGAAAGAGGTGGTCTCGGAAGAAAGTGCCTTTTCAGAGACTTAAATCATCCAAGATCATGGATTTCTCAAAAATATCGGAAAGAGAACTGGAAACTTTCTTTACAGATTCTTCTCAGCTAAACCAGGCGGTCTCTCATCTTGCAGATGTGTACAATGAAGACAAAACCGTAAACATCAATTTTTTTGAGAGAGAAGAAGAAAGGCGATCGGGGTCACGTTCTCAAAATAGAGGTTCAGTCAAGGCACATAAAAAGTAAAATACACCGCTGCTTCATAAAATACCGTCAAAAGTGGACAACACCCGTGGAATTAGCTATACCTATAAATGTCTGAATGGACTTCCGTACCATCGGATGTTGTTCACATGTCGCAGCTGTTATCTACTTCCTATCCCATGCTCGTTATTTGGCCAAAATTATGCGACCCGCGGAAATTTTGACATCGATATTTGACAGGTATGTATACGAAGTCGTCATGGAAGAAGATAGTAATGAAGATTAATCTAGCATAATAATTTTTTATTCCTTGTTTTTTTGTATTGAATGGTATGGTAAAATGAGAGGGTGACTATTTCTGCTCTTTTTTCAGTTTTTCCTTTTTTTTTTCCTTTTTTGGACTTCAGCTCCTGAACAACTTTGTATTGAATAGCGTTATCTTTCAAGAACCTACTCCGAAGACATACCTAATAAATATGAACTTGAGAATTTTCAAATCGATATAATTATCAAGATCGTGATTTTCATCTAAGGTTCTCAAAAAATTACATTAAGTTGCTTCTGTCCAACACTATTTTTCCAAGAAGTATGGAATTTTCCGTCCAATAGAAAAATTGTAAAAAAATAATTCTTTAAAATTCAAATATTTAGCCATATTGAGTTTTTGAAAAGAGAGGTGAGGGCCCAAAAACTTGAGGACATGTTTCATTTACCTCAGGGTAACGTCCCAAATGAATATTTTCAAAATTTGACTCGAGGGAAATTTCACCATTTTTCATAATTCATCATGATTCGGTTCATGAATTCCGAAATTCTCCAAGGTTGAAGTATAACAACTACGCCTTCAGAGGAGGGGTTGGCCAATTCATTTACGATCTACCTACAGGAAACTTGGGTTTCTGGTGGAAACCGCTTTAAAGAGGACTCTCTTGCGTTCTACATAGGATACCGATTAAGCAATAAACCACAAAACAGTGGCAACCTGGGCCATGACGGGCCTACGTCCCTTCTACTCTCGCGCCCGCATCATCGTCTTCGACGATGGCCGGCGCATCCTTCTCCAGCAGATGACCTCAATTACATTTTCGACGTCCGGCAAACCGGCCCGTCAATTTGAATCAGGTTGTTGTCCGAGCCTTTCACTTCAACTCTGTCCACTAGAACGTCCAAGCAAACAGTGCGTGCGACACAGCTTGAGTAGTGAAACATCGGTAGAACGTGCACGCTAGTGAAGGAATGGACCACCCTTTGTCAGCCATAGAACACAACAGCTTCGTCGAGCGCGCACACTAATAGCACCAAGGATTTCCTAAAGGAATTTCCCGTTCATTTCGACCACCTTGACGTATCTAGGTTTCTTTCTGTGGTCAAAGATCGACTATTTCAAGATCCTCCAACAACAACAGACCAATTAGAAGAATACGGACGTTATTGCTATTGCTGAGTTTACGCCAACTATGGTATGAAAGGTCTTCCAAACTTTGTAGCGACTAGTCGCCACCTGTATCGCAGGGCAGGGGAGGTCAATTCGAGCGTATGTCTGAAGTGAGATATCGACTAGATCATGATCATGATTCTAATTCACTTTGGCGATTTCAAATTCTTACCAATAAGGCGAAATTTTTGTGAAGTATCTATTTTGAAAGTGATACTCTTTACTTTTCGCAATATTGCTGAATTGATCGTCTACTGGCCTAAGAAAATAACACTGTGTTAGGGAGAGGAACTGAGAAAATTACTGCGGATTGTGCTTTCGAGGTACGACTATATTTTTCATCAATCCACATTAAGCACTATCCTACAATACGTCTTCCGACGCCCGATATGTGTAGAATTTGATTTTGTTGACGGCGATAGCTGCCTAATAAATTTCGTATGTCACCTAAAACTTCCGATCGAGCTATTCTTGAAAACATTCCGATAAGTCGTACTCCGAGAAGAATCGACGATAGTGCGAGAAACTTGATAGGAAATATTAAGGCTTCATCGTATACCGATCAGAGAAGCTGCTGCATTTGTTACATTCTACCGAGACTTTAATGATATTTCTATTAAGCTCGCCCAAGTTCACCACCGAAAAGACGCAAGCCAATTACGGACCCACGACTAGAGAGAAAAAAAATGAGGGAAAAAATACAAAAATGATATACAGAGAAGAAACGACGGTGAGTTAACTTGTAAGTAATCTAAATTTGTAACCGTATCATCAGACGTTGTATTCTGGGCGACGCGAACCAACGGCAGTATTTCATATTGCGACAAATGAATCCAATTCTTGGTGAGCTCTTATACAGCGTAAAAGAGATATACTCGCAAAAAGGAGTGCGAGAAGCGACGTGAATTGTTAAATGATACCGGAGCACACGTATAACCGGGGCTTCCAAACGCCGAGTGCTCAAAAAATATCGAAAATAATGAAGCTAATGAACGGTAAAGGAGGAGAGATAGAGGGAGAGAGAGAAAAAAAAAAGGTAACGACTAGATGATGGCGTAGTCTCTAATATACAAAAAATTACGCAAATTTGGATAATTGAATGAGAAGTAGAGAAAAAGGAAAACTACACGAAAATATCTTTTTGAAAAAGGCAACGAAACTGCTTTTAAAGAATTTAATAATGGTATTTCGTTTCAGCAACGAACGCAAAAATAAAAATGAGAGACGTTTCCTCATTATACTGGTAAATTAATCGCAAAACTGATGATATTGCCACTTTTGAATTATCATTTTTTTCTCTCTCTTTCTCGCTTATTTTCGTTCTTCTTGTTAAGGCTACACTCTCAAGAATGTAGCCACTATTCTTGAAAAACGCAGTTACCTCCGCAAATTTGACGTTACCAAGATTTTCTAGCGAATTAATGTCACAATCAGACACCAATTTAGGAGATGGACAACGAAACGAGCGACCTGAGAAGAACACCACAAAAGCGCCTGAATTTTTTGTAGATTCTATTGAGGACGGTTTCCTAAATTACGTTAGTCAAAGACGTCCACGGAACTACACGGGCATTGAAGGCGAGTCAAATGAGGAAGATAGTCTCGTGATCGTACGAAATCCTTCCCAAATATTTCTCTTCATTGCCGTTTGTAGCTTTTATTCGTCGACTCAACAGATTTTGAAAGATTCTCACGTATCAGGCCTCAAGAAGCCACACCTACTAATAAACAAGTTGTAACGAAACTAACACCCTCTAAACCTCCAAGAAATGCTCAAATCATCGACCATCACCATGTTTTCCGAGTATGGAGTATCTCTTTCCGAAGTGCACCCCTAAGACCACGCCTAAATTGGCAACTAGACATCCCCCAGCTATCAAACGGAAAAAATTTAAAAAGCAAACCTAAGAAAATTCAAGCGATATCTTTGCAAGTAGCTACTGTAAATTTGAAGAGCAGGGCTTCAATTCTGAAAATATCTTCTATTCGTTTAGGCGCCAAGTTGAATCTGACGCAAATAAGGATGTTGTAAATCTACTTCTATAAACGACAAAAATACAACTTTTTGGAAATTACACTTAAGGACAGGCTTTGAGTGGTACTTCGAGCAGGGCTGACGAGAGGGGGTATTGTACTTTTCTAGGCTGGCCTGTGCACATAATTTAGCGTTTTCAAGATGCGACCTAGTTTAGAGATCAACAATCCAAGATATGGAAGTCTCACCCAACTCAACTTCTTCTTCGCTGGTATCGAACGATACCTCAACCTCATCTTTTAAAGTGAGGTATTGGGCGGAGCTTAGACGGTAAGTCATGTAGGTGATAGTCCGTAGTGAAGACAAATACAAATTCAGCTTCTTTCACCAACTTTGGCGACAGAAGCTGAATTTGTGTTTGTACAAGTAGATCATTGACTGTACCTAGGTTGTAGGTGGCTAGCTTGTGAGCCAAAGGGCAGGATGGGTTCCCTATATCTAAAGATTCTAAACTCATACACATTACACACCACTCTCAATAGAAATGGTCAAGTCCAAGTAATTTATGACTCTGCCGCCGATTCCTACTGTGAAAACAATGGATGAATGATGGCCATTGAGAAACAATAAAAAAACCCCCCGAGAAGGATGGGTCCATTCCAGACGCTAAAGACTTCGTCAACGTAGCAACACCAAAAGGAGACGAATTGGATCAGGTCAATATTGCAGGCAAAAATTGTAGATACGAGTCTCTCCATGAATACTTCCGAAGCAAGTGATTCAAGGAGGAGATTCGATCGGAACACCAATAAACATCATATGGACGGAACTGATGGAGAGAACTGGGTCCTATCCATTCAAGGGCTGGCCACCTACCTGGAGAAGCGTCGTGCCATAAAGCCTCGTCCTAAACAGTATAAGAGAATATGTCGTCACTTGGTATTCCAAGGCCAAGAGAGAAAAAGGTTCGTACACGCCATGGTTTTTGAAGAATGTCATCCGGATTGCGGGTGTGTTCGCTCGTCTCGACCGGTCCTCTCGGATCAACTTGACGCATGGTCATAATACCACAAAACTGAGTAGGTTCAAATACTTCATTATGATAGGCAAAATGTTGACAAGAGTGAACTTCAATCTGTAATAATTTTTGCATATCATTTCAATAAGTATTTTCGTCATGCAGTCGATCCAGCAATAAGAGGCGTAGTGCTTAACGCACCACTGACGAACTGCTTGCCTTCGACCGACTCTCCGGCAGGCCAGTCGCCTGTCTTCAAGGTAGGAACTTCTCTTGTTGGTGTCCTCGATCGTGAAATGATCTGGACGCCGAGTTTCAATAATGGTATCCATAATGGTGAGTCATTTAAAAAGAGAAACTTGAACTCATTTGCATTCAGAGGGAACCAGATCTATTAAATTTGTTGATTTTATTCAGAATACTACAATTCAGTTCAATATTACTGTATTAAAATTTCTTAAAATTACTAAACGTGAGTTAAAACTCTTTTTCATCATTCAAGAGCACGCATGCCGGAGTGAAACAGAGCTAGTTAAATGTTTCAGGTGAAATCATGTCAATTCCTACAACGGTGTGATTTGTAGGAGGGTATCGGGAACTTGAAATAGATTATTGATGGACAAGATGCAGTCTTTGCGAATAAGTGGCCCTGAATACAGTTTTCTCCTCAAATTTTGGTCAGAAGTGTGAAAGTAAATATTTCATCTTCTTCGCCTCTAAAAGGTTACCTCTCGTCAGTGATATGTCGGAATTTCACTCCGATTTTTCGTCCAAAGATAACAGAAATAATTAGTTCTGCTATCGAAACTCCATAATTTTTTGTGCACATGTGTTCTCCATAGCGACTTCCAGTAATGAGGATTAGGGGCTTTGAATCTGTATCTCGCGATACCAAATTATCCAAGTATAATCATTAGAGCCTTTCACATCCTTACACGTTTATTAAGATTATTTTGCTGAGAAATTTTTTCAAACGAATACCTACGTATATAATTTTTAATGTCTCAAATTCGTCTTCATTAAAAACAATTATTACCTTCAAGTTTTTTTTTTTTTCGGGCTCGTTTTTCATTCTTATTGAAAAGCGAGAGACCGGGCTCGCAGAATTCGCCCTTTATAAAGGTGAGCTATTTTACAGAATATTTTTTAAAACGAACGGTAATTACTTGTAATTAAAGGAGTTTTTAATTAGGACGATGAAAAGACCGATTCTTGATTGCAAGAGAGAAACAAAAAAGAGTAAAAAAAGAAAACCATTAGTCGAGAACATCTAATCAGCATCAAGCCCTTCGGTTCTCGTTTATATATTTATTTTTTTGTTTTTCCAATGAGATCTTCCTCTCAATAAGGTTAATTTGGCATAATAATCCATATCTCTCCGGCACTACCCCTTTCACAGTCACGGTAAAAAATCCTACCGATAAATAATTTGTGACTTATGCACCTTTAGGAAGTTACTGACGGATACTGAAACGTTTTAAAGAAAAAAAAAAAAAAGGCGTAATTGGACTTCGGTTTAATTAAATTATGAAAAAAAGTTGTCTTCAATTATTGTTGCTGGAAAAGTATTTTTACGGGTATTCGTAATACTCGCTTATTTTAAATAAACTATGATTGTTTCTTAACTTATCTTTCGAGGAACGAGATATTTTATATCTACTGGCCTGATCTGCATCAACTCGAAGTACGGGTCTTAAATTAGGAAATAATGACATCGCATTAAGGCGAATGAGACACTTGCAGCATAGGTCGCTCTTGATTTTATGGGAGGCTATACCAAAACGATCGTTTTGTTCACAAAGTATTTAAGCGTGAATTCTTGACTGCGTTTTTATACATTTTTTCAAATCCTTACAGCGGTGGTTTCGCAAGCACTCAGTCAAACGAAGAGGAGCCAGAAAATATTCGATAAAGGCGTGTTCCAAAAAGTGAAGATCATGTTTCATGTCTATCTCACCTTTCTAGTCTTATGGCAATGAACACAAAGTGGATGCAAATATTAGGAGTAGAATGGGTCTTGTTGGGCTAAGTGGCTCCCAGGGCTCACTCACTCCCATTCTTAGTGGTGCCCTAGTATAATTCTAGTGCACTTCATTTTGGTGTCATCAGTAGCCCAGGTCGAAGTTAGTTTGAGCTCGCCCACTATTGTCTAGTATAAGCTGTTCTTTGCTACTTTTATATACTAGAGCACTGTATGTATGAAGGTCTGGTTTAAGCCTCGTATAAAGCAAACATGTAGGTCCATACGGACGTTTGAAATTAGTAGTAGAGCTGAGAGATGTAACCTCAATCGTGAACATTTTTCAAAGTCCCAAGAGTGAGGTTTTATGGACGCCCAAACACCCGGGCGCAAATTTCAAAGTTAGGATGGGGTCTAAAAAAGACATGAAACATATCAACATAGAAAACACTAGAGTCCGTACTTAGGACTGAGATTGAGCCCTGGCCCGGCCAGGGTATAGGAATTCGAAACCTCACCAGGGCCAGGGTAAATATATGGTCCACGTAAAGTAAGGACCAGACCAAAAACTCACGGGTTGTTTAAGAGAGTCAAACGAGGGCTGACAGGAAATTTGTTTTATGGGGCACATGGGGTCTGAAAAATGTATGATGTCACATCTCTAACCTATGACGTCATCATATTATGATATCACAGGCTTGATAGAAGGTCGGCCACTAAACAATGCCGGCCGGGTGGACGGCGGATACTGCTGAGAATTATGCGCAATATCAGGCCTGGTGAACCAAAGAAATAATAAGAATTGGAATGTGTTTTTCGTTTCATTTTTTCGATGGTCTTATCTTTTTCGGAAACAAAAACACGTATCTGTTAAAGAAGCTCCACCCGATATACGTATACACTAAAAGGAAGGAGAGATGTTGAAAGAATAGAAACACACACTCTGAGAGAAGAAAACATTGCCTTACCAAAAGGACCCTACGTATGAAGCCCTCCCTTGCAGTCGACGCTGGACTGAGACTCGCCTGTGGAAACGTAACTCGATGTAATAAAAACAGGGATATTAAAGGTACGAACGAAATGTTTGTATTAATAAATTAAGGCCACTAATGAACTTAATCGTACAACGTTACCCATTCCACAGTCCAGTGGAAAATGGTTCCACGTGGCGACGAAACAAGAGTAGCTTCCAAAAACGACAGATGAAGCCTTCGATTTGGCAGCAATCGGAGTCGCGGACAGACGAGCTGGCCGGCCGGAAGACAGTAGTGAAACTCAGGAAGGTAGTCCATAACTTCTAGAATCATACTCTTCATCGGGATAGCCTCCACTGTGCTAGGCAGCGGCTACAGGTTTATACTCACACCTGGGAGTCTCGCTCGAAGAAAGTGGAAGATACGTTGTACTCACGAATCGCTCCGTGTGAGCAGGCAATGCACCACACGCACTTCACTAAAAACGACGAAGCTGCTCTCGAATCGAAAACCAGCGCTAACTCGCGAAACAGGGAACAGAATCAAAGAATGTCACAGCTAACGGCGAGACGAGCGTTTTGTGGTAACACGGGTGTATAAGAACAAGAGTTCGTCTGCCTACTAGCCGCACATCTTATTCACTAAAATGCTGGGATACCACGCGAGCAGATCTACGAGGACGATTACGCTTAACAACGACACGACACTCATAGGCGGAAACCGCAAAGCTAACTGACTTCGAAACGGCGCGAAAAACCTCACGTCAAGTCGAAGGACAGCGACAGCAAGTACTATCGCATCTCCTACCACCGATCCGGGGATAAAATAGACGAACCAGGTTTTTCGAACAGCATACCACCATTCGATAAACCTTGGAAAGAAAGGAAAGATAGCAACGCGAACGCTGCTATAGCTCAGTAGGACAGGATAAACTTTGAAACTTGATAAGTTCACGCACTATACGAACAAGTTCTAATAGACTGAACGGAGGAGAGGGTGGGAAAGGAAAGACAGAGAAAGAAGAGAAAAGGAAAGAATGACGAAATCAGTTCGTAGGTAAGAGAAAACGATAAGCACACGCATACTAGCACACACCTCCCTATACACAGTATCGTCCACCGTAACCCCTGTGACTTCACAGTATAATATGGCATAGGTCTACATTTAATCGCACGTTTTAAAAAACGAAAATGTCCGCCTATCGATAACACGCCGAAGAAACAAAATTGATGAAAAAAATTTACATGCCTATGAAATGTACTGCACGGATAAAAAAAACTTGATAGCATACGAGCTACATTCACTACAGAAGAGACGTTGACACTTTTGTTTTATTGTAATAGTAACGCTTGCTCGCTTTGGAGGGGCGGCCGCGCTTACGTTTTCGACCCACGGGGATGTTTTGGTGAAATTACCGAATAAGGGCCAGTGTTACATTACAACGTTACAACTAAATTAACTTGGATAATACTACCTAAATATCACGGCAATGCGCACATAGAATTTTGGGAAACAGTGGGGGAGGGGGACCCTTCCCTCCCCCTTAGTATTAGCTTCCTGGGGGACGGTACAAAGTTTCAATTGAATTTGCACGCCAATAACGTGTTTGCACGGAGAGTGTTTCAAGAAGAGCGGGCAAGTACATTCACACTCGTTGGGAAGTGCAGTCACCCTTGTGCGCCACATGCTGTAATGTTCCTGCTTGAATGTATCAAAGGATGTCCATTTACCTTCGAGTTTCATATATTGTTTCGTTAATCGGGCGGTGAGTAACTTACTGAGATTTGAAGATCCGATGAAGTACGACGACCCCCTCCTCGTCATCATCCATTTGGAATACTGGTTTGTTCAAGAGAGCCCAATGGTACGACTTTGTCTACATGCTTAGGAGCATGGAAGGAGTTTCCGCAAATGGTACACCATTCACGCACGCAGGACCAGTTCCTTACCAACTTGTATACTTTCACGACAAATTGATTTACCATCCTTGCATCCTTACAATGATTTTTTTTTTTTTTTTTTTTTATTTGAACTGTCTATCAACAAATGAGTGTTAAACCAAAAACACTCGGAATCCACTGAAATGAACAAATAAACGAAGTAAGTAGTGCACACATCCTCTAATTAGTTGTGCACTCAAGACCAAAATATTGGAAATCCTATAAAACAAACAAATACACGAAGTAAGTAGTGCACATATACTCATATAAGTTGTGCACTTGAGATCCAAAACACTAGAAATCCTATCAAACAGACAATTACACAATTACATGGAGTAAGTAATGCACACATTCCCACATAGTGCACACATGAGAGCATGCAGAACAATGTGCTGGCGTGCATTTATGGCGTTTGTTATGGTTTCAATGTCGTGTCAGTTTTTTTCCATGGTGGGTGAGGAACTGACGGTCAATATAATTTTATAAGGCGTGCACTTATATATTTCCCGTATAATATTATCTTAATTTTTTGTTATACTTATTTACTCAATACTGACCGATACCGATTCAGCAAAGTTTTCTCTGGAAGTTGACAAAAACTATAAGCACATTGAACGAAAGAAAACAAATGATTGAAGGTAACGCTGATAACAACTCCACCACCTCCACCACTTGATTTTTACACCGAGTCGGATTACCACATCCAGCGCCATATTTGTTTACATCGAATGAGAATACCTCCAGCGCCTTAATATTACGGGGAAATACAAACTGCGGCCCAGATGAAAAACCGTCGAACTGCGTCCGGAGTGTAAATGCTTATACTGCGACCATACACAAATTGCGCCCGGACTGTAAATCTTTTCACTCCAATTTTAATGCTAATTTCCATTCGCCGCACCCGAACATTTTCATATTCCTTCGCGTACTCCAGCACACGCAGACGGATACCACAATGGGATGTAAACCAGTTCGCCTCCACGTGGTGCATCCTGGATAACGTTAAATGAACTGGGACGCAATTTGTGTACGGCCGCAGTATGAGCATTTACACTCCGGACGCAATTTGCATACAACTTTCTTGGGCCGCCACAAGAGCCGCTATGTGACTATCGGTTGGACTGCAATTTGTAAATTCCCAATATTACTCGCGAACAACGTGATGAATTTTAAAGAATCTACGAGAAAGAGAGCGAGTCGTTTAGATATCTCATTCTTCCCCGCGAGCCACTCCGCCGAATATAAAGCATACCAGGTTAATAATGAAAGTGAACGAGTAAAAACCTCACATTTAGTACAGCAGACATGAAGCATGATCTTTTTCTATTTGGCTCCGCCAGAAGATTTTTTCAACGTCTTTTTCTCAAATGTCGTAATTCCCAGGTATGAAAAGCTGTTTGGATCTGGCAGTGACCAACTTGATAAAATTAGGTCTACGACCGACAACCTTCGAATAGATATAGACGGTCTTCGAAAAGATGTGGATATGATTCGAAATCACGACATACGTACGGTGACCAGACGGTACTTATTTTTAGCTGAGTGTACTACCGTGAAATCTGTACTTCCAAGTGTACTTCTTTTAAAAAATTACAAAGTTGAAATATGTAATGTTTGTCCTGTGCCTCCCAGCGACGAGTGCTCGAGTGGAGCGTCTGTTATCGGTAGTTCCCAATTACTGGAGCTCGGACAAATCGGCATTGCGGGTTGACAGTTTGAAGGAGGTGATGCAGGTGTACACAAACTTCAATTCTACGTGTCTTTGCTGTCATGATCATGTCGTAGCATTGATTCATTTGATATTTGTTTTTCATCCTTCAAATAATAATTTTAATATGAAAATGTTATTTTGCAGAATCCATCGTTGACCTTGATGACGCCACCAGCGACTCGAGCAACTCCAACTATCACTGCAGCAATGAATCCATGGAGTCGGGCAGATCTCATCATTTCGAAAGTGACGCCTACCCGAGTAAGTTAATAATACGAGAAAAATTTTTTCATTCTTCAAACAATTAATGATATCAGTAGGACTTTTCTATCGTCGGATCTAAAAACGCATAGTAACAGGGCTTCTTGACGATCGAATGAATTAGCAAATCATTTTGCCCGTTACGGGCACGTCAATCGGGTAGTAAATGATTTCCAATTTGAGATATTAATATTGCAAATCAATGTTTCAGTTGTCCACACCTATAGGTTACACCAGAAAGCTACATCGGTTGAAGGAAAAGGCCACTCGTGCAAGTAATACGGTACGTAAGTAGGAACGATCGTAACCATCGGGTCGTCCAGCGAGAAACGATCTACCTACTTTAAAAAATTTACAGCTCCAAAAAATATCTCTAATTTTTTGTAATTTATCCTTATTTTTTATCTAAAAAACAGTACTTCTTTCTTGAAAAAAAATCTGGTCGCCGTAGAAATACGTGGCCTTCAAAATTATGGATGAGTTTTGAAACGATATGGTTGAGCTTCGAGAAGATATGAATTGTCTCAGAAACGGTGAGGGGTGAAAAAATTGCCATTCTTGTTGTGTCATTCAAAAACAAAAGGTCAAATAATTCAAATTCAATACATTTCTTAGAGAACATCAACACTACTCATTCATTCTTACTTTTTGTATCCTCTTGATGGATTTTTGTGGATGATTAGCTTTGTGAACAGTAGATCTATTTTCCCAGAAAATACCCGCTCTCTTCCCAAAAAATTGTGGTTCCGAGGGGTAAAGGGGCGACTCTGACCCGAATTCGTGCGAATACACAGCTCATAATAATCGTCTCTAAATGGCGCAGGTCTTCATTTTTTCCCCTAATCTTCTCCGACGTTACACAATAATCATTTATCGACATGCCGGATAAACAAAGAAACGTGACATTTCCTAATGTGTTTGTTCAGCGTATCACGCATCGAAGAATAGTCGTAAAATACAAGCGGATAAACGAAACTTGTATAATTATAAGCAACGACGATGAACGTCTGGAACTCGAGTATGCAGCACAGTCATCAACATCAACTCCCTGGTAGCATCACTCGATACTAAAAAAGTTGAATTTGATTATTTCGCGGCTACCCCCGACGAGCCAGAGAGATACGGCGAAGAATATCAAATATCAAACCGTTTCGTGCAATGTAAATTAGTTTTCCTAAATCTAATAACGTGCAACGAATTTCGCCGCTGGAAACGGCAACTCTATATCGGGGTAATCGACGATACTTTTTATCGATGCGCACGATGCTCACTATCCTACACGACTACTTTTTACTAGCTGCTATACAACGCTCTAAATTCAACGCATCTCATGAAAATATACGTAGCATTTCAATTAATTCCTTCATATTGAAACCTCTACAGGCCAATCCTTTTTATTCGAGCACATTAAAATGGTCGAACTCGTCTAGCACATAGAAATAGCGAATTCGTTACACATTCCGCGCAATATGTTCGGCTACATGATGTCGAACGAATAATTTTTCAATAATCCGTGAAGGTAAAGCAGGAAATCTCAAATTCGTAATACACGTGTGGACGATCTGGTCGTAATTCGTACATCGAGAGAAGAAAAATCTAATCCTTTTTAAAGAAAGAATATTTTAGGATTGATTACTTGAAATATAAATGAGCTCGAGGATTTCGCCCTCTAAAACTTTCAAGATTAGGGTTGGCCACAACAACCTCTCTTCAAGCACACACTGAACTAGACGAAACCTGTAAAAGATACGAGAGAATCCGCGAGTAAAAAGCTACAGGGAATTACAACTACTCAAGGACCGGGAAATTGTCAAATTTCACCGCATCGCGACACAAAATGGTAAGGAAAAAACCGCAGTCCCAATGAAAAAAAAACGATTGTTTGCAGAATATGTTGCAGATTTTAATAACATTGAATATGAAGAAAGACTCAATGAAAACCGATTAGGTTAGGAAATTTCTCAACAGGGACCTTTCTTATGGACGATTATTTTGCGGTGTCTGACATAACTTTGACCTATGTGAATAACTTCGATCAATTTGAAGACCTGTTCTCTGTAAAAATGAAAGAGTTCAATGACTTGAGAAAATCAGTTTTAACTTCACCCATAAATGAGAAGAAAATAATCAAAATTTTGAACTGCATGTCTAATGTCGATAGGAAACTTAGTAGAATTCCCTCTGACCTTTTCTAGTTGAACTACACAAAAATCAGATTACAGCTTCCTTAGTATGGTTCCAAAATTCCATTCTCTTTTACTCACACATTATCTGGCTTCCTGTCCAATCAGGTTTAATAAGTTTCCGACCGTGCCAATAAAAGCATACCCACACTGTGAATCGTAGAAATGAGCAGAAATTGATGGCCGACATCGGTGACATTCCAACGAACATCTCGTCTAGAAAGGATAGGTGAATGGGTAGAGTTCATGGAACTGACGCCTCTACGTTGGCTCAAAAATTTATCGGAGAGAAAATTCGGAGGGGGATGATTTCGACGGTGATGGAAGATGATTTAAAAAGTTGAAGCATTGAGTGACAGACGAATGATTGTCTCCATATTCATCGAGAAATGATGAGACGGTGGCCAGTGATCTGGGCGCACAATCGGTAGCGAGTACCTCATTTCAATGGAAGAAAAATGCGTTTCCAAGAAAGATTTCGAGAATCTCCAAAAATAATTGATTGAGTGCAAAAATATGATATGCAGATCGTTTATTGGAGAAGCATCTGTTCACATTAAGAGGTTTCATTTCACACATAGTTGACAACGACCAATCATTGCCATTTCCTTATTGAAATTGTTGAAATTCAAAGAATGGATGAAAATGGTTTTTAAAACCAAATTAGTGTTGAGTTTAATGGAAATTCGAGACAAACTTATAGGCTGACTGAAAAATTATATGCTGCCAATGAATACAAGGACAACATGGCATATCGAGTCGGGTTCGCAGCGGCCAAATCGGTCCTTTTGCCTGAAATTGTGATCCGAGATAGTAAATTGAAAATTTTGAAGAAAGCATATCTACCATTATATTCCGGTAGTCAAATCAAGGCAGAAAATAAACTTGGAGAGTTTATTTGGAGTCCAATATCCGTACGACTCCAACAAGCCCGACAAAAAATTGATGGTAATAAATGTTTATAACTTGGGAATGGATGTGGGGCCATTGTATCGCTAGTAAATGGATCCAAATGAAAGCTGAACTCCAAGCGAAAAATATAAGTAAAGGAGATTTGTGCGTTCCGGTTGCAAGTTTGTTATCAAATTTTGGTAATAATATCTATTTCACCACGGAAATAATGGGCGATGATACAAACAAGGATATTCTCAGAACCTTACGTGAACCATTGGGCATCGACACAATATCTGTCTCTCCGCCCCATTTGGCTTCGAGCCTGCTTTCTACAATCCTATGACAGCGAAAGGGCTTTTTGTTAGGTTGAAAGACCCTGTACCACCTCTAGAAAAGAGTGGGGAATATAGTATAGCTTGTAGAGACTGTAATGGTGTTTAGGTGAGCGAAACCAGTCGTCAGCTCTTAAAATCAGAGTGTCCGACACAATATCTGTCTCTCCGCCCCTGTGGCTTCGAGCCTGCTTTCTACAACCCTATGACAGTGAAAGAGCTTTTTGTTAGGTTGAAAGACCCTGTACCACCTCTAGAAAAGAGTGGGGTCTATAGTATAGCTTGTAGAGACTGTAATGGTGTTTAGGTGAGCGAAACCGGTCGTCAGCGTAAAATCAGAGTGTCTGAGCATAAGAAGGCCTAGGAAAAAGGAAAATTGGGAGGATCGGCCTTTGCTGACCATCTAATCACCTGTGTTCACAGTTTTAGGTAGGTGTCCGAGACAACGAATCTATAATTATCCAGAAAGTGCGAGCAATGCGCTGATCAAGCAAAGTAGATCTCCACCATTCGGAGGAAAGCACTAGACCACTTCAACGCATACATATTGACTATGCACTGTACCAACAGATTAATTTCTTCATTGTTATAGATTCCTACACAAAATGGATAGAAGTTTACAGCACCAAAGAAGATCCAACGCCGAACCAGTGAAATAACAATTAAAATTCGGTGTACTGAACAAATAGTTAGCGACAACGCACAAATTTTTAAATCAGAAACATTTACACAATTTGCAAAATTTTTTTCCATCGAGCAGACTTTCAGTGCACAAAACAACCCTGCTAAAAATGGACAGGCAGTCAATTGGTCAAAAATAAACTGAAGAAAATATCAGATGATGAAAATTAAGAGAGCTGAAGAGAGGAGACCGGGTCCAGAGTAGAAATTATACATCATCAACGTTATGGAAATAATGGCACTGTTGTTGATTGCCTAGGAAAGCTTCATTATCTGATAGAGCTAGATGATGGACACGCAGGCGTCCAGTGGCCATGGTAAATGTGCTGCCTATCTCCATAGATTCAAAGTAATCGAAAATGGTTTATGTAGGGAATGCAAGTGTGAACATGACTCCATAAGACATACCCTTTTCAGCTGTCAGGCGCACGGAAAGGCCAGAAAAGCTTTTGGTATAACTGCAAATTTCATACAAATCAACTGCGTAAAACTGAAGTGGGAAAAGAAAAAATTCACTCTGAAGTATTTCTTTTGAAGATTTGGTAAGTCAAACAGAAACAGTTGACCCTCCAGTAAATACACAACTGGGACTTGTACCTCCAGCAGAGCCGTAACCACCAGTTGAAATAGCTAGACCTCAGAAAGGACCAGAACCAGCTCTGCGCCGTTCTCAACGCACAAGGGAACCCATTGATAGATTAAATCTTTGGAATTAACATTAAAAAGTATATACTTATATTAAATTGGTTTTTGGAATATTGTTTAAATCTAAATTTTATGTTGTCTCTCCTCACTGTACTTATTATTATTACCTTTATAGTCATATCATTGATTTACTATTTTTTTTATTTTTATCTTTAAAGAACTTGATGGCAATGCTTTTAAATTGTATGAAGAGAATTGTAGTATACTATGGCAACACTGTACATTATTATTGTGAGTCCGAACGTTCGAGCATTATTAAAATATTATAGTTGTTATTCCATGGAACTGCACTCATGCCTTTAAATTAATTCTTTTGATCACGAAGCTTATAACAGGAGTGCAAATTTATAACGCGCCAATTGAGGAAAAACTCCTAACTTCCCCAGAAATAGCGTCTCCAAGAATTGTTGAACTGGCATTATCGCTTGAAGCCTCTAAAATCGACATCTGCCTCTACATCAGTAAATAGTGTTACAAAATATTGGAATGGGACGTTTCCAACCAGTAGGTCGACCAGGTGGGCAGGTATTTCCCAGCGCTTCATTTCATCTAGTCACCCGCAGACCAATGGGCAGACCGAGCGTTTTATTCAAACCTTTGAAGACAGAATAGAAGCTATATCTTCAAGTAATCTTTCAATGGCGCTTGATCCTGTTTTGATACCATACAATACCTTTGTTGTCAGGGAAAACTCTGGCTGAACTATAATTATTTAGACCGCAATCTGCAAATTCTATTATCAAACATCAGTCTGCGTGACCCAGTTGAACCAGCAACTCCAGAGAAACCTTATCTTTGTCAACTGTCAGTAGGTCAACGTGTCCTCATGAAATTTATGTCACACAGCAAGTAAACTTGGACTTCGGGTAAAACCTTAGCAAAATTATGTCAACTTCACTACCAAGTCCAGCTAGATTCCAATTACATCCTTAAGCATCATAATAGATCAGCTTCAAGCCACAGCAGGGGAAAAAAGTTTCATTTGCACCAACTCAAGGCCAACAACGTTTTTGTTTGTACCCGAGTGTGTCTTCAACCTCTAACACTCAACAGTCAACAACTTTGGTAGTCCCTACCTCATCTATAAGTGATCAACGCTCACTAAGTCATCGTATTTGCCGTCTCCCGGCTCACTTAGTGCATGTCTCTTGCAAATTATTCCTTTCAGTTGTTGTGTAGTTTAGTATTTTGAATTTTTTTTAGTGGGGGAAAATGTATTGGCGCGATCTAAGAAACAGTTAGTTATCATTCAATTGTTTGTACATTGTTATCAGACAGTTGTCTTTCTCAGGCGCCCTCATCTTTCAATCCTTGTACAATATAAAATTTGAATACACGCTAAGTTTCAATTTGCTGTCTTGTTTTAACTACAACACGGACAATACTGCTTTACTTGCCGTCTCGGAAAACTGAGCATTTTGACAAAGTCCTGGACTGATCGAGAAAATGGAAGATTAAAGCGCACATTAATTTTACAATGCGCAATCAAGAGCCACATCCAATACCAGCAGAAGAAGACATTATCCCCAAGCTTAATGTATCTACTTCAATCAACAAGTAACCAGGCAACTACACATTACAGCCAAATACGACGCAATAAAGAAACGCTCAAAGTCATAATATTACTAGCTTCTCGCACGCAACTCTACTTACACTGCAGAATAAAATGCTTCTCTACAACTCAGTCATTAAGCTTGTGTGGACATATGGCACCCTAATATGAGGAACCGCGAGCCCATCCAACCGGAGAAAGATTGAGAACGTTTCCTGTTGATACCGGCTTCAGATATCTTTTTGGCTATCCATAGTTGTTTTGAGAGGCCCACAACCTCTATAGTACGAGGATGTGAATTCTTTATTCTTTTTTTCTTCTGGATAGGAGAAGGAACGCAAACCGTTACATGAGAAACGACAACACTCACAGAGCCGGATGAGATTGAGAAACTGTCAAACAGCCTTTGAGAAACAACTCCACGCTCACGTCAACACTGAGGCTATTCGCTTCCTCAATAACTCTACTGGCACACGCAAACTTGAGGCGTAATCAACTGATGTACTAAGATAGTTAACATAGGTAGATAAAATTATTGCTAGACAGTTTTGGAAACATTTCATTCTGACGATTGGTAAAGTTCACCTATTTGAACAACACAAAGACTCATAGCAATCTGTCAATCCAGCAAAATGGTACCAACATATCAGACAGAACGTTAGAGACCAGATATTCAATATCTTTATCAACTCTATAATGAATTAAAAGCGCGGTATAAGGTGGAAATTTAAATAACCGTCAGATAGAATTTTTACAAGTTTAAGCTCATCAGAATTCATGAGTACCTAGGTCAGAAGTTGAGAGATTTTCGTTTCCAATCAATTTTACATGTGCCCTCAAAGACGGATTTGAGGAATGGCCCATTTAATGGACGCGAAGCTGTACGAGATTCTTCCAGCAATTGCAGTCTAGAGGTTCAAATAAGTCAAATACTAGAAAGAGATGGGGAGCAATCATTCAGCAATACTGTTCACACGCCTCCTGCGCTGCGCTGCAGACTGATCTCGTCGTACATACTTCGAACATCTCTTCATAACTGTAATTTGCATTCAAACCTGCGTTTGTCACATTCATGCTACTAAGAGAACGATTGAATGACTATGGCAACGACGCAGGAACCAACCATTTAAATTTGTAATGTTTCTATCAATCAGAGGTAAAGGAGGGATTAGTGCGGACGTAATACGGATTAAAATTAAAATATAACTTTTTACAAAATAGTCCAAATAAAAGGATTCAGTTTACCCTCTATATAAACTGAAATACTACAGATTTATGTAATCGGTTTTCGTCAGCCCTACATCCTCTTATCTCGACTTGAATTATGAGACAAATGGTCTCGTATAGTTTCATAAACCTCGTCGAGCGTACTTTTGTAAAATGACTGAACTAACACTGACTCGCGACGATGGAATAGTCTATTTGAAAATTAACAACGTACAACACCGCGCCCCAAAAGAGGAAAGACAAATTTCCCAATTTGGTTACCCTTTTCTTTTCCCCCCTTCATGTCAGCCATTTTTCAAATCGTTCGCCGATAAATCTTCAAATTACGGCCGTTGACGTACTGAATTAGGTGACCCGAGTTGAAGCAACGTCGCCGCGAAGCTAATTTTTTCTCTCTTTTCATCTCTTCAATGTACCGCACGTACACGTAAAAGCGATAGCGGCGATGAAAACTACATAAACGCGGAAATCCACTCGAAATGTTATTTCGTTATTATTACGCGAAAACTAAGTTTCTTTTTTCTATAGTTGTCCCCCGCGAAAGCTCGGTAGTTCGTTTGAATCCTGCCCATCGGTTGAGGTTATCAATAATCCCGATATAATGCAGTTTCCACCGTGATACACGTTTTTTATATAATGTACAGTAATTTTTGTCAAGTATGGTTTACGACAGTACGACGATAACGGATGTGGTTGACTTTTTAACCGCAAGTAAACTTTTGCTGTATGAAAAAGGTGGGCACGAAAAAAAAAAAAAAAAAAAAAAAAGGAAAAGGAAAAGAGGAAAAAGCGTATCATTACGTTGACGATAGTGCCATCGTAAAATGACTAACCGTAATACCTCAGACGCAGAGGTTTTTTTTTTCTTCCTGCCTTTACAGTATACCGCATATACTAAAATGTTGTTTGTGATTTCAATAGCTGCTCGAAATAAAAAATGACCTAGTGACAAGCGCATAAAATTGGTACATTATTAATGGTAACTGGGCAGCAAGTTTTATTGAGCGTTCACCGAGAAATATATTTTTTTATCTTAGTACATATTCAAATACGATTGAGTGTTCTTTATGGTACAAATATCGGCATAATAGTGTTAAAAAAAAAAAAAGGAGAAGAAAAGAAATTTCTTAGGTATTTCAACAAAATTGAAGGTGTATTCTTTGAAGAAATTATGTTGTACAATATTAAATTTTGATTATAGAGGCAGAGCGCCAGATACAGTATTTTCATTCGAAAATTACGCGCGCACATTTATTCGATACTTTCAAAAACGTTACATTTAACACTTTTAACTGTCGCGCTAATCGTTTCTCATTTAACAACTTACGGTTGATTGGTTTTCAAGAACAGTTTTAGCGTTATTTTGCCGCTTCAATTCCAGCAGCACGATATCCTCTATTTCCATTGCACTAACAAAATATCGATTTGCTGCTTGAAATTAATTTTACGAAATCCGAACTGCGGATATTGCCTATCTAAAGATCATTTCAACACCATTTTGTGCACTCCAATCGATTACGTAATGTGAAGTACAGTATTATGTTCAGTTTCACCAATTTTTAGGGCCTATTCAACAGTATCAGAATTACTTTTCTTTTTTTACAATTTCAAGATGCGAGTCTGTCCGAGCTTCTCCTCCAAACTAATTGAATAGATTTTCTCGAAACTTGGAAGTCTATGAGCGATTCTCCAAAAAAAAAAAGACAGAATTTCAGTTGTTTGTTTTTTTTTTCAGAATTTGAAACATTGATTTTCAATATTTTTTTCTGTGGAATATCTCACACAATAATATATTTCTGAAGACATATTAGAGGTTTATCATACAGGAGACCCCCTCCTGCAGTACTGAGGGCAGTCTTGTTCACTACGACAGAATATCTGTTCACTACAATGGAAATCCATCATTTCCATCGTGGTGAAAAATTATGGAATTAGATGACTAATGTGTCGGTCACACCAGAATATCCCATCGTAGCGTCCTTAAAATTCTCAATTGTCCACTACGATGGAAAATGTTGACATTATGCGAACCTCTTGGCCAGTAGTTCAATCAAAATGGAAGATACAAATGGCGGTCAGCTTCAACAGAGTTGCACTCATCTAAAATTACTAATGTCGCGGATCCAATGGTCATACCTCTTGCCATATTGCTGTTTACTTTACGATGGATTGACAAAAAAATTAGAATCGCATTTTTTCATAAAAATCTTATCTACGAGGGCCAATAAGTTCAAAAAAAAGAAATGTCTATGATTGGATTGTGATAATGGCATACAAAAGGGACCCTTTTGGTTACATTCCTCATTGAACTTATTATATTTTCTATAATGTCGTCAAAGCGGATTAAATTTTGTCCACTAAAAAAGAAAACAAAGTATTTCTCAGCTTCTACACCCTGTGGCGGTTGTGCGTTTCACTTAAAAATTTTTTGATCGTCATGAACTTACTGGCACACCTCTCCTCTACTTATGACCGGTATACGTTTGGCTATTTCCTTGATGAAATGAGGCTTGCTATGTACCAACGGTACTCAACTTTTTTGAGCCTCGATCAACATTCAAAATTTCCAAATGTTCCGCGATTGACCAAAAAAATAGGAGGAGGAGGCGACACTTGTCTTTTGTATACTGGTTTGGTGTTGTAGGGATGATCGGCACCCTAGTACGTACGCGGATGCTATACGATACAGATGTTGAAATTTGTATTAAAAATGGAAAAGTTTTATGATTCTCTTCCTGTAAATATCGAACCCCATTTTTTACATACATTCAACAACCGTTTTGATTCATTTCGTTCTGTGATTGAGCAAATTTTTAATTTGGATGTTGATACGTTGGAATTTGAGATTTTTTTAATGGGTAATGCGGCCCAGTACTTACTCGGACGTTTTGATACATTTCTTTTAATCAAGTTTGCTGTTCTCCCTTGTCAACAGAAGGGATGTTTCAAACTATGTGAAATCATTGAAAATATCAGTTCCAAGTTTGATATGGATTATTCCTATAAAAGACGCCACTCATTTTCGCGAGACTGCTGGGAAATGTATGAAGATTTATGATGCTGAAATGCGGGTTGGTGGAAGACAAGTGAAGGTACATGTTAAACAGATTTCAATTTTGTTGCGGGATACCTGATTTGTGACGCGCGAGACTCCACGACTTCTCAAGTGGCGCGCTAGCGAGCGACGTCACCCGGCCTCCTTATCTCATGATCATCCCTTCTTTTCTCATCTTCTACTTCAGCATCCATATGTACCGAAATCGCCTCATGTCCAGTTTATAACACCGTTTCACCGCATACATTCAACACCGTCTTAACGTTTCGCCATTCGCCATGTATTGTACTGGTTTATCGTATATTTGTATATAATACATCTTTGTACATAAAATCCGTCTTCTCCGTCTCTACAATATTTCCTACTCGGAATATGTCGTCACTGCCGCAATGGGAGCGGGATTCTTCAAAACTAGGATTGATGAGACTTATGTCGATACAAAACGAAAAGATAACACTATATCTGGCGAGGAGATTAGAACAACAACGAAAAGAAATGGAAGACCAACGAAAAGTAATAGAGTGTTTGCAGAAGCATTCAACCGAAAATGGTGATTGTAGTAACTAATTTTTCAGTTTGTAAATCGTCTCCTACATTTTAAGTAAGCTTAGAAATCAAATCTCGACAGATTCCAATTGTCGAAAAATGTACCATAATATCGATTATGACCCAATCCTCGAAGTATCGGCTACAATTTATCGCATTATCAATAGGGATGTGAAAAAGAAAAAAGTTCTCGTAGCGTCCTCCTAATACTCTGAAAGGCGATCGCACAAGTTAATTCATCAGAACGAGAACATATTATTGTCATTAGGGTTGTAAGCGTCCGGCGTATTTCCTTGGAACTATGAAAGCTGATCGCACAGGCTATTAATTCATTAGAGAAAATTCGACTCGTACATGCGACCTTAGAAATTACTGATAAAAGATGAAAACTCGCGTATTACGGACTACCAAAGAAGACATGGGTATCGGTAGGTGTCCTATACTCGCAACCTTTCTTTTTGAAGAGGCCTATAATAAATGTTTTCGTAGCGTTGACTGTGTTTCCTTGGAACTGCGAAAGGCGATCTCCCACGTTACTTCATCAGAAATTGGCATCTGGATCGAGAACACAATGTCATTAGGGATTTAAAAAAAAAATAGCTTGCCAGCAAGTATTTCCCAAAACCGACACATTAACATCAAGAATTAGATGTACCGACAAAAAAAAGGTTTAAGGTACATACACTGTAGTGTGTTTGGCAGGAGAAAAAAGGGGTTGATCTAGTCGCGAAACAAGTTTCAACTTGCTAGGACTCATATTGTAGGAGGAGATTTGATTTTTTCGTCAATCCGACAACAGAAACTTAGGCCTATACGTGTTCATTCTTCTTCGACTCAGTGAAAATGACTCGGAATACAATTTTACATCAACCAAAGAGCTTACAAAAATTATGTCACAGAAAAATATTCAGGAATAATGGTATAGACCATATACGGTGTATGTGCGATGAGGTGCAGCGGATTAAACAACAAAGGAGTACATTGTTTCTTAGAATGTACATTCCACATTGTCTTAAAATTCGCACATATGTACCTAAAGAAAGATATTTTATTACATTTTGTCAATTATCTGGGTGGATAGTACGATTTTTCACCGAGGAGAAAAATCAGGATAGTCCTTTGAACATGCGCCTCTATGTAAAGCGGAATGAATACATCTTAAACGAAAAAACGAATACTCTACAGGGAGAGTAAACAAATGCAAACCGCAGGTGATTTTCTGCGGTTTGCATTTGTTTACTCTCCCTGTAGAGTATTCGTTTTTTCGTTTATGATGGATAGCCGTAACCTTAAGGAACGGATTCGTTTAATCGGAATGAATACATCTGTTATCATCCTGAAATAATTTGGAATCTCATATTTCAAGACGTTCTTTGTCGTAAAAGATCTTTATTATTCACGTGATATAATCAACATTATTATAGCTCGTCGCTTATTAAAGTGAAAAGAAATGAAAATTCTCTTTGACTACTTAATATGTGGTGGAATTCCGGCAATGAAAGACGCTCTAGAGACAGCATTGAACATAAGGATGGGACGTAGATGTTATTTTTTCCGGAGTACTTAGTATAATATGCGCTAGCATTAGGTAGGCCTATTTTTGAAACCTAATTCTCTAAAACATTCAATTATTTATTCAAATTGAATAAATAAAAAAAGGTTGGTCTAGTTGAGAGCGAATTTCAACTTGCCGGCACCTCTCTGATTATTATTATTTAATTCATTATTAATTAATTGATCATTAATTAATTAATTAACCACCTATCATAATCATAAAAGCGTGATATACGTACACAAGAGAGAAATATAAATACGAAAAAAAAAGTCTGAATAAAAAAGTAATATTCAACCGTAGCCGAGCGGCTGAACGTATAGGGTGCCAACTTCCCAACTGAAAGGTGCAAGGTGCGAAACCTAGGCTAGCAAATATATTTTATTTATTCATTTATTTATTTCAGGCTAAGAAAAAGTAGGCGGCGACAACACACGCACGCACGCCGAACGTTGACGAGCACTTGAAGCACATTTCAACATGTCAGTCTAGCACGTGCGGACGGACGGAGATGTCGAACGCAAAGGTGAATGACCTTGACCTGTCAAAGTTTCGAACTTTCATCACGTCCCGATACCTCACATTTACACCTACTACCACCACTGGCATTTCCCTTCCGTAAACCCTCTTCAACAAAAACTCAATTTCCGCCTTTCTTGGAAGGACTCGCTCTTTCTTAGAAAACCTGCTCTAGGAACTACTCATTTACACGCTAGGAACCCGACCTATCTGAAAAACCTGTTTTAAAATCATGTTTCTGAATATAAGGCTTAGTACATTTTTGATTGCTGGAATAACCTCTAAACCTTTTGACAAACATTCTCGAAAACAAAATATTGGCGTTGAAAAATCGTTACTCGCGACTCTAGTTCCAAAACCTCGTAAGTCCATTTTTTATCAATTTTAGGATTTTTGCATTTTCTTATTTTCTTCAGTTGAGACTGGTAGAACAAAATTTTGGTTTTTTGGACTTACGAAGTTTTGGAACGAGAGTTGCGAACTACTGATGACGAGTAACCCTTAGGAGGATTTTACACTAATTACCGGTATTCAGAAACGGAAATAGCACAACTTCTCTGAGTTGATCTTTTGATAAAAGGTTTTAAAGACTACGTGGTGGCTATGAAAAAATAATGGTCATCTTTGGAACAAACACGTGCGGAAGATGAAATCGCTAATGCGAGATATTGCAGAACGACCCAGAGGTGATTTGATACAGAAAACAGAGATGGAAGAATTACGGTCCGCATGGGAGGATTCAGGCGGGGAATTTAATGATAGTCAGGATGGACTAACCGTCTCGGAAACGGAATGGGTCAAGTTTGAAAAACTTACGGACCATGTATTCAAGCATCACACAGGACGCATTCTACTGGTCAATCAAAATGGATATGCTTAATTACTCTGCAAGATAGTTAGTACGCCCGACTACCTTCGAAATCCTTTTAATCGATCGATTTCTAAAACCGTGCTGTCGCGACGTTTTGATCTGATGCATGCCTTTCTTTCGATGAGAAACGTGTGATTGTAGCGGCTGTAGATGATGGCGAGAAGAAGGACGTTGGTGAGCGATTTGGTATTCCCCCTTCGACGTTATCGACGATCCTAAAAAATCGGGATAAATTGCCTGTTGTTTCAAACGGAAAGATGAGGTGTCGATCAGTTGAATTTCCTGAGATTGAAAATAGCGCACTGCAATGGTTTCGACAGTGTCGGCAGGAGAACATCCCTATAAGTGGTTCTCTCATAAAGGAAAAAGCGAAGAAATTTGCTGCAAATTTTAGAATTGTAGATTTTAAGGCTAGTGATGGCTGGCTACATAAATTTAAGAAGCGACACGTTATTGACCAACAAAAAATGCGTGGTGAGAGTGGTGCTGTGGATGACAATGTTTGTGAAGACTGAACGGAAAGAACGATTATGTGAGCTATTGACGGACTATACCCCACATTATACTTAATTCATGAAAAGAAACCAGAACTCACCGTTCTAAATTCCGACAGCAATAATTCTCAAATATACAAGTATATTTCACCGTTTTTGCGCGGGGGGAGTGTCGAAATCCTCGATTATTCGACTTAGCCTACGAGGCTAATCCTTTCTTTCTTTAATATACCTACTTTCCATTAAAAATAAACGGCATCTTATTACAACAATTCCTAAGCAATTTATTATCGATATCACTCCGGCGCCACCGAGTTGACTTCTTCGAGTCGTATCATTGTTTTTGAAATAGTAGTTTTACAAATTATTGACGTCTTATTTTCCGAAGAGTAATTATGGAAACCGAGGAGATAGTTATCGTGAGACCCGAAGAGACCATCCATTTCGTAAGTACTAGTTTTCTGATCTTTTATAAGTATTGAATCTACCAACTCCGAAAGACTTCTACGGGTTCATTGTCGTGTGCCTCCAAGTTTACACCTTTCAAATACGACTCAGACAACTTTCGTCTTCTCAAAAGATAGCTTTGGTCAAGTCGAGATTGAATCTACGTTTCTTTGAAAGCATCCTCCACTAAGCGCATCCTGACTGTTCTTCAATAACCGCCCTTTAGATTACGTTATAAGATCTTTCTGAATTAGTATTTACTCTACTAGCTGTAGACTGACGGACTTCTTTCGTTTTCTGTCCGTTAGGAACTTCAAGATAGACCATGCAAAATTCGAGAGCAACCTATATCCATAAGTATAATATTCAAAATTCATTTCGTTGTACAGATTTAGATTTATAATTAATTATGTGAATTAAATTAATATTTGTTAACCTAAAACCGATTTTCTTTCTTAAACTCCCTCAAAACTTGTTGTGATTTCCCTGATAGGTCAAGTCTTCAAATCTCGTACGATCCACGGCATACCGCGAGATACAAATCTTTTAACGCTGACGAAACAGGGTTGTTCTACAAATGTCTTCCGGATCGTACCTTGGCTTTCAAAACAGAGAAATGTCACGGAGGAAAACACAGTAAAGAGCGGATCACCATTCTATTTGGTGCCAGACGAAAAATAGTCTTGTTTATCGATAATTGCACTGCCCAAAACGACCCTCCCCCCTCATTGAAAAATGAAAAGTTAGAATACCTACCCCCGAACACAACTTCAAAACTGCAGCCTTTAGATCACGGAATAATTAAAGTCTTCAAAAATTTTTACCAAACTGAAATTGTGAGAAAACTCCTTAAGTGCATAGATGAAGGACGAGACGTACATACACTTATAGACGTTTATGCGGCTATGGTTACGGCAAATAAAGCTTGGAGGAATGTATCGGCAAAAACTGCTTTAAAAAAGCTGGATTTGGTAAGGAGACTTCTGATGGAGAAGATGAAGATGAGGAAGAAGAAGATCCTATTCCTTCTGGTGTCAGCTCTGAGCAATGGAATCGGGTGGCTAGTCGTATGGATGTTGCCGAAAATTCTTTCAATGATTTCGTGCATTTTGATGACGACCTTTCGACGTACGGAAATCTTTCCAACGAAGACATTGTTGCAATGAATAGGAGAATTGAAGAGGAGGAAGTTGGTGAAAATGACGTGAAGGATGTGGTCTCTGATACTCTGTCCGTCATGGTGTCTGCTAGAGAAGCTGCGAACTCTCTTATTAATGTAAGACAATTCATAGAAAAAATAGACGCGAATATTAATGATGACGTTTTTCAGGCAGTCGTGACCCTTGAAAACGCGTCGTTGATAAAGCTCGGTGGAGCACTGCAAACCAAACGAGAATCACTGATTTTTTCAAGACTAAATAATATGTAATCTAAAACATGTACTTTCGGTTTCCACTTGTGCCTACGTGCATAATATACTAAATTTCCATAATTCGAATTTTTTTCCAGACTTTTCTTTAAATCGAACTTTCCATAATTTGAAAAGCTCTATATTTCGAATTTCCTTCTTGTCCTTTGAGTTTCGAATTATAGAGGTTCCACTGTAATAAAGTTTTGAACTCAAAAAAAATAATAATAATGATAATTGAGCTCTACGCGGAGAAGACACGTACAAGTACTTAGGAGTGGAACAGAGGAGAACGACAGAAAGCTCAATTGTGAAGCAAAGACTACGTAAAGAATTCCAAGCAAGACTTCGTGTGATATGTCAATCAGGGCTAAATAGTGGTAACATGACTAAAGCAATCAACAGCTATGCAATCTCAATCCTCACATACTCCTTCGGAGTGGTAAATTGGAACAAAACAGAAATGGAGGATGTAGAGCGATTAACACGAAAGATCCTCACAAAGAATAGGTGCCATCACTCAAAATCCGCGATAGAGAGAATGATGATTCCCAGAAAAGAAGGGGGACGAGGAATACTAGATATAACGAACATGCAGGACCGTCAGATATTGAACATACGGAGATACATGGAGAAAAATATGGAAAGCAACCCAATATTGGCGGCAATAGTCAACTCCGATGAAGGGATTACCCCTGCTGACTTGAGCAACAAAGAAATGACCATAAGAGACCAAATAGAAAAGAGATCCGCAACCAGAACAGAGACTTGGAAAGGCAAAGCTATCCATGGAAGATTTTACCACGCACTCCACCTGAAAGAAGTGGATAAAGAAATGTCGTGTGAGTGGATAAGAAGAGGCGGTACATTCCCGGAAACAGAAGGATTCATGTTTGCCATCCAGGACCAGGTGATCCCCACGAACAATTACAGGAGGGTGATCCTGAAAGACGCATTAGCTGAAGACAAGTGCCGAAGATGCGGAGGCAAAGGCGAAACTATCCAGCACGTTCTAAATGGCTGCCCTACTTTGGTGGCGTCTGAGTACAAAAGTCGACATGGGTAAAATACTCTACCAGGAGATACTCAAAGACGTGCTGGGGGAGAATATAAAAACACCATACTACATATATGAACCTGAGAGTATAGTCGGGTCGGAACGCTATAGAATCTACTGGGACCGAACCATTCAAACAGACCGCGAAGCCATTCATAATCGGCCAGACATTATCGTAATGGACAAGTTGAAAAAAAAAGGCGCGAATCATTGACATAGCCATCCCGAGCGCCCAAAACATGGATACAACATACAAAGAAAAGAAGAGAAAATATGAACAGCTGACCAGGGAAATAAGGAAAATATGGAGGATAGAAGATGTCGAAGTCATCCCGGTGGTACTGAGCAGTACAGGACTGGTCCATGTACAACTTTGAGAAAACCTCAAGAAAATAGGCTTACCATATGATAAATATATAATAAGTAAAATGCAAAAAGCTATAGTGATAAAAGTATGTAGTATGTTAAGGGTGTTTCTCGGTGAAATGTAAACATTTTCAGCGCTTGGCAAGTTGACCCGCCCGCGTTGGAGATGTAGTTACCAATTAATACAGATACTTGTATAAATTGTGCATGTGTGAAAATAATAATAATAATAAAGGCTCTAGCCGGGTAAGAAGGGGAAAATGGCCTCGGTCGAAAAATGTGTCGAATGTCCGTCAAAATGTTGTCCCCAATAAGAAAACTCGAAACCCAAAAAATTACGTTTTTCCGACTCGGCGGATGTGTTTACATCATAATCGACCTAATTGATTAACGAAATACCAAAACTCACAATCCTCCACGGTGAAAAACTGGACTTCCTCGATTATTTGTCACTTCCAGAACGTCCCAGCGACTGGAGAATTTTGTAACTATTTTTTTCAAACTCAGTGGACGCGTTTACATTATAATCGACCTAATTGATGAACGAAATAGCAAAGCTCACGGTCCTCCAGGATGAAAAAGAGGATATTCTCACTTCTCTACTGTTTTCAGACTGTTCTAGCGACTGGAGAATTTTTCAACTATTTTTCTCAATCTAACGCACTCCACCTAATCCGTGTATGTGTTTACATAAGAAATGACCAAAGCGATAAACGAAATACTGAAAAAATATTTTTGATCTATCTATATTTCCATTTCATCCCACGGAGGAGTGCGTATTTTTCAGCTCGAACATTGACTATTGATTTCACGCGGTCTATTGCGGTAGCAGTCGTAGTTCACCCCACTATTCATGGAAAAATCACAGAAATTCAATAAATATTGATTTTTTTGGGAATGTTCCACCTCACCGAGGACTATGGTAGTAATGTATGTTGTAGTAGAGGGTATGGCGCTTCGAATGAATGATTTTTCCCATATGCCCCCCCCCCCCATTTTTTAAAATATTCGAGTCTAAAGTTTTGATATTGCTAGAAACTAGGGCAAATATGAATGATTTTTTTTGAAAAAAATAGCATGGATGGACATTTACATATACTAAAATATCGCCAAGTTACATTGCTGTGCGATAATTATTACCTGAAATACAGCCATTTGCATTTTAGGCCTAAAAATGACTCTGCAGCCCATGTGGGTGATCGGATGGGTCCAATTGTTTAGGTTTCGAGTTTTCTTATTGGGGACAACATTTTGACGGACATTCGAAACATTTTTCGACCAAGGCCATTTTCCCTCTCTTACCCGGCTAGAGCCTTTGAAATTTTATATAAATACAACATTTTTCCATTAAACCTACTATATTAATGTCGCAGTAAAACATCATTAGGGCGAGTTTACTGGGTGAAATTTGTCATATATTGACAATAGAGAGGTCGGAAAATCTGATTCAGCAATCTAGTCAAAACGGGCGAAGGTCGAATTTCGTATCTCTTGGAAAGAGTGGCTCAATTGGTCAAGTTTTGGCACATTTTGGTCTATAACCCGGCTCAGAAAAGTCATACAAAGTTGAGTAGAGGCGCGAATCGTAGATAAAATTGAGATACAAATTTGGTCCTTTTGACCTAACGTTTCGCGTTTTTACGCTAGAACACTCCCATTAAACTGGTAGCATCATATCGGTCCAGCCGGTAGTCATTCGACTATAACAAGTACGCGTAAACTAAATATTATGAGGATGTACACATTAGCAAATAAAAGCACAATATCTGCATATCTGCAGCCAAAGAGTCAAGTCTCTACCTGTTATGATGCTGATCACCGCTGTCAGGACGACGAAATACTTCCAAATCGGCGCCATAAGCCTTCCGTTTACTTTTTCAAAGTTCGAATGACCACTCGCACATCACGTAAGAATACAACCGATATAAAAAACTTTAAGGGGTACGTATCGCCGACGTGACGCAACAAATTTTTCACTCTCCCATACTGTACCCGAAAAAAAAAAAAAAAGAATACAGTTTTCCCGCCAAAAAGGCACGTAAACACGTACACGACCGACAGCAAAGGCGAATGCGACGTAGACGGTGCGCAAATCACGAACACCAACCGGCGACTAAATTTCGAAACGAGAAAAACGTTATTGCGGTGTATTCGTTGAAATTCTTGAGAGATGCAGCAACGTGAGCGTCGTAAGCGGTAAATCCCAGTTTCCAGTTGAAAATACTCTATTTCCGTCGAAACACGGGGATGAAAAAGTGGCGAAAAGCGCGCGCAGTCGATAAGGCTTTAGGTCGGATTACTAGTTTTTAAAAATAAATTTCAGGACAAAAAATGTTTGCTCGTACAGATGAAAAAAAGGAGAAAAAAGCTGGGTAAAGAAAGAAAAAAAGAGTACCCAATATTTTACGATATTTCTAACGCGAAAAACGAACGTAAATGGAAGAATACTTTCAATAATGAATAGGTTACGTATACTGAGGAAAATTTCGACCGATCGGCTTTAAACGCCAACAAAACTTTATTTGCGAATAAATTTCTTTGATTTTCAGGAAATTTGTGCTTTCTCTTCCTTCTTTTTTTTTCCTCTCTCTGCTAATTAGTGAACTATTGTAAATTACTCTTTTCTTTTTCCCTCTCTATTCGCC